>CM057339.1:323053019-325453019 GCA_030015575.1 Agapanthus africanus
CTCGACCTTGTGAGGAGAAAATCCTCACATGAGATCCTTACGACTCACAAAGGAGCAACACAACTTAGGAATCCTCACGATTCCTAGGGAGAAAATACACCTGTAAGATCCTCTCGACTTATAGGGAGAAAATGCACTTATGAGACCCTTACGGCTCATAAAATTGAAAAGCCTTAGGTGATAAGGATCTAAAACCAGTATCTTAAGCAATCGTTTCCCAACGGGCAATGACAAATGATGAGTCGCTCCCTGGCATTACGCTTCAGTGTTAGCGGAGCTGATGCCGACCCAAAACCCAAGTTTTTCCCAACGGCAAATGATGAGTCACTCCTGGCACTATGCTTCAGTGTTAGCGGTGCTGATGCCGACCCAAAACCAGATCCCAAGTCCTCCTAGGGCAAATGATGAGTTGCTCCTGGCATTATTCCAGGACGCAATGCTGATGCTAAATCAATTCCAAATTCCTCTCAAATTCAAAAGTTTCACCAAATAAGGCAGAAATCAAACAGATCAAATCAACATCCCACTGGCTGCACTTCTAAGGCTCAAAAGTCCCCGCTAGGCGGGTAGGAAACTCCTAAAACAAATCAAATCAAACAAGTCAATCAATCACCTCATCGGTGGAAATAAAGCTCCATCTCAGAAACAAATCAATCCTGACACCGCAAAAAGCGGAGCAAGTAAACTTCAATCCCGACACCGCAAGAAGCGCAGAAAGTCAAATCAAGTACCGACCGTCCAAGTCGCAAAAAAGGGTAGCACCGACCGTCCAAGTCGCAAAAGGGAAACACCGACCGTCCACGTCGCATAAAGGGCAGCATCGACCGTCCAAGTCGTAAAAAGGGCAGCACTGACCGTCCACTTAGTTAAAATGGCGGCACCGACAGTCCACGTCGCTAAAAGGGCAGCATCAACCTTCTACGTCGCTAAAAGGGCGGCAACAACCGTCCACGTCGCTAAAAAGGGCAGCAACGACCGTCCACGTTGCAAAAAGGGCAGCACCGACCATCCACGTCATTAAAAGGGCAGCACCGACCGTCCATGTCACTAAAAGAGCAGCAACGACCGTCCATATCGCTAAAAGGGCAGCACCGACCGTCCAAGTCTCAAAAAGGGCAGCACCGACCGTCCAAGTCGCAAAAAGGGCAGCACCGACCATCCAAGTCGTAAAAAGGCCAGCACCGACCGTCTACATCGCAAAAAGGGAAGCACCGACCATCCATGTCGCTAAAAGGGCAGCACCGACCGTCCACGTCGCTAAAAGGGAAGCTCTGACCGTCCACGTAGCTAAAAGGGGCGGGATCGACCGTCTAAGGTCGCTAAAAAGGGCACCATCGACCCGTCCCATGTTGCTAAAAGGGCAGTATCGACCGTCCACGTCGCAAAAATGGCAGCATCGACCTTCCACGTCGCAAAAAGGGCTGTATCGGACCATCCACGTTGCAAAAAGGGCCGTATCGACCACCACGTCGTCAAAACGGGAACCAAATCAAGTCAACCTCCACGCGAAAGAAAATCCATCAATTTCGTGCACACAACCCATATATGCGATGTGGATTTATTGATGGGGGAACTTTGTTGGGATCAAAAATTACACCCCGGTTGACCAAGTCAAAGTCAGTCAACCCCCAGCCAAGCGGGTCCAAGCTCAAGCAAAGTGGGCCCAAGCCCAAGTCAAGACCAAGAATGGAAGGGGCCGGCTCCATGCCAAGAATGAAGCAATAAATTAGTTCAATGCAATTTTTAAGAAATAAAATGTATGAAAAATGAGCAGAAAACCAAAATTTTGTAAACCCCATGGCTTATGTGCAAAAAGAAATAAGCACATAAGGTATAGGGTAGCACAAGTGCCATTTTGGTAAAGGCCCAATGGGCTATATATAAGTGTGTAGCCTATAAAGGCAAACATGATGAAAAAATCAACAACAACTTTTTTCACTCTCTCAAAAATTAGGGTTCTGTGCCTCCTTCTCCTTCCTCAAGGTTCTAAATCTTCTTCCTTTTTTGAATTAAATCAAGAGTTTAACTTTTCTTTTTCCAAAAAGAAATAGTTTTTCACCATAAAAACTCTTGAAGGGGAGCTCGGATCTTCCTTCAAATCCCTAAACGGGGAGATTTTTAAGTCTCACCCCACTTTTCTCCAAGATCCATCCAACAGAGAGGAGGAAGAAGGAGGACCCGTCTCCAAAACCCCCACTTCAGGAATATCCAAAGCTCAAAAGATGATTTATGGCTAAAGGGGAGAAGAAAGGGGTCCCTTTTGATCATCTCCAAAGATTTTTTGGGAGTTCAACTCAATTTGTCAAGATCTTTTGGAGTTTAACTCCACAATTAAAACTCTTTTTTAGGAGTTTAACTCCATTCAAAATCTTTTGGAGTTTAACTCCACAAAATAAAACCCTTTTTTTAGGAGTTTAACTCCATTCAAAATCTTTTGGAGTTTAACTTCACAAATAAAACCCTTTTAGGAGTTTAAACTCTATTCAAAATCTTTTGGAGTTTAACTCTATTCAAAATCTTTTGGAGTTTAAACCTCCATAAATAAAAAATCCTTTTTGGGAGTTTAAACTTCACTCAAAATCTTTTGGAGTTCAACTCTATAGATAAAAATCCTTTTCGGGAGTTCAACTACTCATTTCGGGGCTAAGCCCCTTCTTTATGCAGGTGCCCAACGCCCGCGTGCCGGGCGCGTGAGGCGCCGGCGTCCGCGTGCCGGGCGCGTGAGGCGCCGGCACCCGGCACCCGCGTGTCGGGCGCGTGAGGCGCCGGCGCCCGCGTGCCGGGCGCGTGAGGCGCTGACACCCAGCACCCAGTGCCCACGTGCCGGGCGCGTGAGGCGCCGGCGCCCAGCTCCTACACGTCCTTAGAACGTTACTCGCTGTTTTTTCTTTTCTTCTTTCTTTTTTTCATACATTGCACACTCAAAACACGTCCCCCGCTAGAAAAAAATATTAACGGGGCGCTGTCCTGCATCCTGCAAGGGGGTTGCTGGCCCCCTTGACCCCCAGCCCACTATCTGAGTTGTAGGACCCCCGTAAACTCTGTGAGGCCCCCGATATACCCCAAACCCCTCAAAACACAACACATGTACATGGCATATTGAGTTTGCATGACCAGTTTGACTCGTCAATTGGAGGTTCTCTCGCTTCAAAAGCGAGGGGTAATTAACGGCTGTATAGTCCGCGGCTGCCGGAGATTCGGATCCCCATAATCAATAAACCCCGGCCTGCCCCAGGCATGAGGAATCTGTACATGCCTGACAAGCGCATGCATTCCCATCTCAATAGGGTGACGAAAAACACCTTACAACGGTCTCCAAGTTGAAGGAGTCTCATCGAATCCTGATCGAATCCAACCGGGCTATTCAAGCCAAGATGGATGAGGTTAACGGGCTCTGTGACATCATGAAGAGGAGAGGGACTCGTTCAAAAAGGATGCCTAGGTGGCCTACGAGGCGGTGAAGCAATCTGAGAGCAGGGAAGAGAAAGTCGTGGAGGACTATAAAGCTTCCGACCAATTTTACGTTGACCTTGCCGACTTCGCGGCCATCGGGTGGCACAACGCCCTCAACAACGTCAAGGAAGCTATGTCTGGGTTCGATGACCAGGAGCTTCATGCAAGGTGCCCCCTTGCTGAGGAAGTGACCCAGGAAGGTAGCGCCTAGCCAGCAGGAAGAGGTGAGGTGGCGGGTAGAAGCGCCGAGCCGGAGGCCACGACCGAAGCTCCTTGCGGAAGAGCCGAACATGGGGAAGTGGCCGCCGATAAGGCAGTTTGAGCAACCCCCCTTTTGTTATTAAATCTTTGTAAGCCTTCGGGTATCTTGTAAGGCTGGGAAGCCCATAATACCTTGTACATAACTCGAAAAATCAATAAAATACTTTTAGCTCGCATATGCAATGTTTTTACTTTTGTAAGTGTAGATAGGTCGGTGTCCCGCGATCGCTTAGTATATATAGAGGCTAGTGACGAGCGAGCGCGACATATGAACGAACGAACGCCAAGTATAAGTAGGTCAGCGTCCTTCCTCACCCCAGAGTCGAGGTAACGAGCGAGCGCGATATACGAACGAACGCCAAGTGTAAGTAGGTCGGCGTCCCTGCTCACCCCGGAGTCAAGGTGACAAGCGAGTATGATATATGAACGAACGCCAAGTATAAGTAGGTTGTCGTCCCTCCTCACTCCGAAGTCGAGGTGATGAGAGAGCGTGATATACGAATGAACGAACTCTAAATATAAGTAGGTCGGCATCCCTGGTCACCCCGGAGTCGAGGTAACGAGCAAGCGCGATATACGAACGAACACTAAGTATAAGTAGGTCGGCGTCCCTGCTCACCCCTGAGTCGACCTTGGATGAGCCGGGCAGGAAACTACTCAGCCGCCTCACGATGAGGGCTTTGGATCCACAGCGTAGCCAGGCAGGAAGCTGCCTGCCGTGGATGAGCCGGGAAGGAACCTACTCGGCCGCCTCGTGATGAGGGCATTGGGATCCACAGCGTAGCCAGGAAGGGAGCTGCCCGCCGCGGATGAACCGAGCAGGAAACTACTCGGATGCCTCACGATGAAGGCTTTGGATCCGTAGCATAGCCGGGCAGGAAGCTTCCCGCCGCGGAAGAGCCGAGCAGGAACCTACTCGGCCGCCTCGCAATGAGGACTTTTTTCACGCCCCGCTTCCCAATAGACGGAAACGGTGACGTGGCAAGCCTGCAACGTATTTATTATGAAATAAATACGTTAAGCGTAATTAAGCAATATATAAATGAACAAGAATGACAAGAGTAATAAAATGAACAACAACTTTATTTACATTCAACTTTACATACAATTATTTGTAATAAAATGATACAATGATATAAAGTAAATGCCTAAACAATGGCATACAGAAAATAAGTGCAGGCTGGAAGGAGCTAGTAATCAGGCTGAACTGTAAGTTGATCCAAGTCCTCGTAGCTCAGCTCTATCTCCTCAGAGTCCGGTCCTCCTGACGAACATTCCAAAGAATGAAACAGAAAGGAACATTGTCAGCGGACTAGCGCTTGGTAAGTCCCAAAAGAAGAAAATAGAAGATAGTAGGTAATTGTGAAATGAACAGATAAAGTCGTATATGATCGTTTACAGGTATAAGATGGTTATTCTAATGTGATTATTTGTAGTTTGATAAAGAAAATATTCATGTATACGAGAGGAGTCCATTTTACCCCATGGACTATGGTAACATGTAGTATAAGGCCCCGTCATAATCCACGGGACAACAACATGTGAATTCATGTAGGTGTCTTTTAAGTGACCTCTCGTGCCACGATATACGTTCCGTACCAATCGACCCCTTTTATCCCCGCGTAATGTATTGTATGGATTATGTTTACAAGTTTTTGCCGAAATCATGGGTATAAAATGTTCAAGTTCATGTTCAGGATGTAATCATGTATTCAAGTAATCATGTTGAGTTCATGTCAAGTTATAACTATGGTTCGGTCAAGTCGAGTCAAGTATATAAGTTTGAGTTTGATGTTTAAATTCAACTATTCGTATTCATGATCAAGTAGTCAAGTTCGTGTTTGATTTTGGACTCAGGTTTGAGTTTGGACTCAGATTGAGTCAGACACTTGTGAACGGGTTTAACTCTTGAATTCTTAGGTTCGGCAGTCATCGGCAACTGCTGCACATGGACTGCAGGATTTGTATCTTTTTCCAAGACAATTGCCAACTCCGTTAAGTTGTTTAACCTGAATAGGCAAGCACTCATTTTCTCCGGCTTCCTGAGGCTCAAGAGAATTGATCCCGCTTAAACATATATTTACTAAAGTCCTTAAATATTGTTTTGTATATCTCAAGGGGGTTTTATGAAAAATATTTTAATATAGATTAAAAATAAAACCTCGAGGGTGATTTGTATTACTTAGGGTTTTCGTGAACATGTATTTTAAGTATTAAGGTATTTTGCTGATAACTACTTGGCTTTAACAAGTTTATGGTATTTTATTGAAAACTAGTCATTTTTGTTAACTTGATGGTATTTTATTAACATTTTTTTAATCTTTCATTTTTAGAAAAATATAGTTTCATAATATAATGAAAATATGGATTTATAATTTTTACATAATTTTAAAAATTGGTTTTATTTAGAAAATTCGTATTTCATAAAAATCGTATTTATATCCTTTCGAGATCGAATACTCCATGAGGAGTGTTGCATCTCGCTCTACTATCCCCAGGATATGTGATAATCCGCACCATCCATTAGCGGGTCCCCTAACGAGGGTTGTGGACGTATAATTATAAAGGAATACAAATACCGCTTTAAAAGAAACCCGGTTTTTAAAATATGTGGTATTTTTTTGTAAAGATTATTCTTTGAACTAAACATATATATATATATATATATATATATAGGCATCGTGATATGAAACCAAAGTGTGCGTGTGGGGTAGGTCGTTACCCCATGAAACTTTTTCCTAAACGTAGTTAACAATTATCGAAAGAGGTGATATTAAAGTTCAAGGTAATGAAAAAGTTCGTTACTTGCGTATTGAACATGAAATTTTGGTTTCATAAAAAGACAATAGCTATGAGTTTTATTTTAAAAAGATATTAGGGTGATTATATGAGATTTAGATATATCAAGCATGACAAATTATTTAGAAACAAAGATTGTTACGTGTTAACTCCACTTTCGTCGATGTTTTGAAAAAAAATACAAATCGAGATGAAAAAGAAGAAGGGAAGCGGGACTTACGGTTTGGAAATCTTAAGAAAAGGGTGAAGAAGAGACGGAGTGTCTTCGTGGAGTCGCGGGAGCTCCAGAAATGGCTTCGATTTTCGACGGAACAAGCTTGCTCGCTAACTACACTTTACTCCACTTGCACTTAGGAACTTTTGAGAGAATTTTTGCTAGAATTTTCAGAATGGTGCTGAGCTAAAATATGGAGTGGTATTTATAGTGGAGAATTAGGGTTTGGGAATTAAAATTTTGGATTAAAAAGCATTAAAATGGTGTTAATTGGTGAAATGAAAGGTCTCTGTTTGATTGCAGGAAAATCAAACAGTGCAGAGGAGTTAAGAGGAGCTGAAGGGACAAGTGTGCAAAGCATGGAGTTCATTAGGCTTATCTCAGCCGTCGGTGTCGGCCTATAGGGCAATTCCGTCGGTCGATTCTCGAGCTCTGGCCTCAAGATTCGTGCCACATGATTAATTCTGTGTTTACTCCATTTTGCACATGTTTGATTTTTCTAAACTTTTCGTTTCCCCATGTATTGCATGTGCAACCTTTTGGGCTTCCAAAAATTAAAAGAAAAATCAGAAAAAAATAATTGTATCTGATGGGAATCGAACACACAGGCTATGTGTATCAGTGCAAAGGCTTTACCAATGAGCTATAAGTTGTTTCTTGCTTTTATTTAATAGAAATAATTTTTAACTTTTACACAAACTGTAATACTTTTTTTTGTACATTAACAGGAAAGTTTCTATACAAAGATTTTAGAGTCATTACATTTTACTCTCCTTATAAAAATTTCGTTCTCAAAATTTACAATTATATAGGGACTAATTTTCAGATATGGAAGGGTATCGTGTACGCATATTCTCTCTTCGTTCTTATGATGATTCTCCTGGAGAATCCTTTCTCCACATCACTCGGACCAAGTTTACTTCCTTGTTCTGCAATGTCTTCACCTTTCGGTCTAGGATCTCAACTGGTTGTTACTCGCAGGTTAAGACAGTTTGTACTGTGAGCTCTGAGTGATCAAGGATGTGGCTAGGGTCTCTCACATACCGTCGTAGCTGGGATATTTAGAACACGTTGTGCACTCCTTCCAATGAGGATGGTAGTGCTAAACGGTATGCTACTTCTCCAACTCGTTCAAGTATGTCGAACGGTCCTATGTATCTTGGACTTAGCTTACCCCTCTTGCCAAAACGGATCACTCCTTTGTTTGGAGAGATCTTCAAGAATACATGATCTCCAGGTTGGAATTCCAGATGTCGACGCTTTGCCTCTATCCAATGCTTCTGTCGGTCTTGGGCTATGCGCATTCTTTCTCAGATCGTGCGAACTACGTCCACAGTTGCCACGATCATCTCTGGTCCAAGGAGTTCACAATCTCCAACATCGTCCCAACTCAGCGGTGAACGCCACTTCCGTCCGTAGAGTGCTGCGAATGGTTCCATTCCAATACTTGCCTGATAGCTGTTGTTATATGAAAACTCCACAAGGTATAGGTGATCTTCCCACGAACCTCCGAAGTCTAACATACAGGCTCTTAGCATGTCTTCCAGAATCTGAATTGTTCGCTCGAACTGTCCGTCCATTTGTGGATGATAAGCCGTGCTGAAATTCAGACTCGTTTCCAGGCTAGCTTGCAGACTCTACCAAAATTGTGATCGGAATCTTGTATCACGATCGGAGACGATACAAACGGTACTCCATGTAATCTCACGATCTCCTGCATGAGTTTATGGGTATCAAATATGGTACATCTTGAAGGTTTAAATCTTACTTTAGATTTATGCTTACCTCCATGTACTTCTTTGCTAACGTCTTGGTTGACTGGCCAACTCGAAATGGAATAAAGTGAGCCGACTTAGTGAGTCGATGCACAATAACCCAAATTGCGTCGTTACCCTTTGTGCTGCGAGGAAGGGCAGTTATAAGTCCATGGTAATGTGCTGCCATTTCCATTCTGGGATTGGTAACGGCTGAAGTAGACCAGCAGTTCCGTGATGTTCAACCTTCACTTGCTGACACACCAAACGCTTTGCTACGCTTCTAGCTACTTCGCGCTTCATTCCATGCCATCAGTAGTGTTGCCGTAGATCCTTGTACATCTTTGTACCACCGGGGTGTACCGAATACGGAGAGTTGTGAGCTTCTTTCATCAACTCTTCTTGAACTGGGACGATTGGTACACATAATCGACTTCCATATCGCAATGATCCATCTTCGTGGATGATAAAGTCAGTTCGAAGCCCACTTTCAACTTGTTCTCGGATCTTTTATAGCTTGGCATCATTTACTTGAGCTGCCTTGATCTGATTGACAAGAGTGGACTGGACCTGTAAGTTCATCAAATATGAAGCGTTACCTGGCATAACTATTTCGATCTCCAATCCGTGTGATTCTTGTTGTAGCTTCCACTAAGCGGTGTGGTTCATTGCTAATGGCTGGCGACTAAGTGCATCAGGAACTACATTCACCTTCTCAGGATGATACTGTAGGTTGATGTCGAAGTCCGCCATGAGTTCTAGCCATTTTCTATACCGCATGTTTAGTTCTTTCTGAGTAAATACATACATCAGACTCTTGTGGTCAGTGTATATATCCACTCGTTCTCCTAAAAGATATTGGCGCCAAATCTTAAGTGCGAAGATGTCACGCCCATCTTCCCAATATGCAGAGAAGTAGACGTGATGGGCCGCGACGTATTTACTCAGAAGTAAACACGTTAAGCGTAAATAAGCAATATAAAAGTAAAGCACAAGAATAACAAGAGATGTAATGAAACAACAACTTTTTATTTATATGTATTCTTTACATACAACTGGAAAGTAAAGTACAATAATGGAAAGCGATGCCTAAAGTCACGCCCCGCTTCTCAGTATACGAAAAAGCAGACGTGACGGGCTGCGACGTATTTACTCAGAAATAAACACGTTAAGTGTAAATAAGTAATATAAAAGTAAAGCACAAGAATAACAAGAGATGTAATAAAACAACAACTTTTTATTTATATTCTTTCTTTACATAGAACTAGAAAGTAAAGTACAATAATAGAAAGCGATGCTTAAACAATGGCATATGAACTGAAAGTAAAGTAAGTACAAGTAGAAACTAGAACTCTGACTCCTCTGTGAAATGCTCCAAGTCGTCTTGGCTGGGCTCGATCTTCTGAGAGTCGGGTCCTCCTGACAACATTCCAAAGAAAGAAGAAATAGGAATGTCGTCAGCGAGCAATCGCTCGGTAAGTCCCAAGAGAGAGATATGAATAGATCAAGTAAATGGAATAGGTTTGATAATTTATCTGTTTTTTTTTGTTACACTAACGTAGTTGTTTATAGCTTGGTACAGAATGCGTCAGTGCATACGAGAGAAGTCCAACTATCCGTGGACTAAGGCATACGGAGTACAAGGCCCCATCAAGCCACGGGACAACGGCACAGATATTCAGGTTAGATGTATTATAGTGACCATCTCGTGCCATTTCTAATACATTCCATACCAATCTACCCCGTTAAACCCCATAATGCATATTGTATTGATTGTATTGATTTGTTGTATAAGACTTGCCGAAACTATGGTATAAGTTGTTCATGTAAACGGTTCGGATGTAAACGAATAGTCATGTAGTCAAGTTCAAAATATACCCATGGTTTGGTCCAGTCAAGTCATGTTGCATGTTTGTATTGTTCGGTATTCATGTTCAAGTTCAAGTGTTCATGCTTGATACATTGGATTCATGTTACATTAGATATATGGTTGGATTCATGTTTGGATTGTATTCAGATTAGACTGAGACTCAGATTGAGTCAGACACTTAATGGATTGAGTCCTGAATTAGGTTTAGGAGTTATCGGTAACTGCTGCATATGGACGGCAGGACTTATGACTTTTTCCAAGCCAATTACCATTGATAACCACGTTTTAGTTTCCTACCTTAAATAGGCAAGCAACCACTTTCTCCGGCTCTCTGAGGCTCAAGAGAATTGGTCCCGCTTAAACCTATATTTACTAGGGTCCTTAATGTAAATTAATATAACTTGAGGGGGTTTTATGAAAAATATTTTTAGTATACTTTCAAAATAAACCTAAAGTATTTATTTATCGTATTTAGGATTTCATGGATGTAATTTTCGAAAGTGAGGTATTCTAGTGAATAAATACCTAGCTTGAATAATACATGGTATTTTAGTGTAAAGTTAACTTGTATGGATTCTTGATGGTATTTTCATGAAACTTGCAATTCTTTTTTTTTGTTTAGAAAAACATGGAATTTATTATATATTTAAAATAGATGGTTTGATAATATTTATATATAATTATTAAAAATAAAATTTATTTATTAAATAGAAAATCATGTTTTTCTTAAAAATTGCATTAGAAATTCCATCGAGTTCGTATGCTCCGTGAGGAGGTCTGCATCTCGTCCTACTAGTCTGATGGATGTGCGATAACCCGCACTAATCGAATCGAATTCCCCAAAATGGGTTGTAGAGGCATAATTGCAAGGAATTTAAATAACACAATTAAAAGAATACGGTTTTTAATAGTTTATGGTATTTTGATGTAAAAGTTGTATTTGCTATAAAATTGTTGTTCAAGATAATCGTGCTATGTCAAGATGCGTGTTTGTGAGAGGTAGGTCATTACCTCGTAAGATTTTTCAAAAGGTAATATAAGCAAGAATGATTAAACGATGTCATATGTAACTTCATGGTATTAAAGCGTAAAAACTTAATAAAAATTGTTTTACATGGAATTTTAAAATGAAACGTGTTTCTAAAAATCAGTTAATGTTTAACAAGTAAGATGTAATGATATGGTTAAGTGGTTCTTAAGAGAAGATTGAAATTTAACAGGGAATAGAATTAAGGGTCGGTATAACTCCACTTACCGACGTCATTTGAAAATAGAACTTTTTAAGTTAGAAGAGGAGGAGAAAAGAGGGGACTTAAAAGTTAAAAAGATAGAAGGGAGGTTTAGGAGAGGAATGATGTCCTTCTTGTAGTCATGGGGTCGCCGGAAGTGCTTCGAATCCTTGCCGGAAAAGGAACTTAGGCTAACTCCACTTGTACTCTTCTTTGACTTGGAAATTTTTGAGGATTTTTGACAATAGATTTTAGAATGAGGAGGGATAGGGGATGATGTTGTATTTATAGGGTAAAATTAGGGTTTTGAGAATTGAAGAGAGAATTAAAATGTATTAAAGTTTGGATTAAAGGGTGGATTTAAGTTCTCTGTTAAATTACAGAGAAATAAAACAGCATGGGGATAGTGGGGGTAGGCCAAAAGATTAGTGTGCCGAGTTTGGAGACCATTACCTACGGTCCAACCGTCGGCGCCGGTCGTTCTCTCGGTCTCGTCGGCCCATGTGGTGAGATGAGGGGTGGGATTTGGGCCACGTGTCCAAGGCTGTATAAATACCCTTTTGCACATGTTTATTTTATCTGACTTTTCATTTTTACGTGTATTGCACGTGTAAACTCTTGGGCTTCCAAAAAGTTTAAAAGAAAAATCATTAAAAATAACATGTGGCTGATGGGATTCGAACACAGGGGCTACGTCACAGCAGTGCAAGCCTTTACCAATGAGCTACAAGTTATTTCTTGATGTTCTTAAACAATTTTAATTTATAACTTGTGCTCAAGCTTGAAACTTTATTCTGTATATTAATTTGAAAATTTTTGTATAATGAAATTGGAGTCGTTACAGAAGATGACGGCTGCCAACTCCAGATCATGTGTTGGATAATTGCGCTCATGTACCTTTAGCTGTCTTGATGCAAAAACCACAACTTTTCCATGCCGGTGTAGAACATATCTTAATCCTTTACCGGACGCATCAAATGTACAACGAATCCTCCAGTTTGATCCGGTATTACAAGGATAGGTGCAGAGGTTAACCTCGACTTGAGTTCTACAAAAGCCTTTTCACATGCTTCTGACCACACGAATGCTTCATCTTTACGTGTGAGCTTGGTCAGGGGTGCTGCAATCTTTGAGAAGCCTTCAATGAATCGTTTCTAGTATCCTTCTAATCCCAAGAAACTACGTATATCTTTTACCGTCTTTGGTGTCGGCCACTCGCTGACAGCTGACACCTTAGCTGGATCTATAGAAATTCCTTCGCCTGAAACGATATGTCCGAGAAATTCGACTCGATCTAGCCAAAATTCATACTTGCTGTACTTGGCGTAGAGCTGATGCTGTCGCAATGTCTCCATGACAATCCGTAAGTGATCGGCGTGTTCTTTCCGATTCTTTGAATACACCAGGATGTCGTCGATGAAGATGACAACGAACCTGTCTAAGTACTCTCGAAAAACTTGATTCATCAGGTTCATAAAGATAGCGGGTGCATTGGTCACTACAAATGGCATTACGAGATATTGATAATGACCATATCGAGTCCTAAACACCGTCTTCGGAATGTCGAACTCTTTGACCTTCACCTGATGATAACCTGAATGAAGATCTAGCTTTGAAAATACACAAGTCCCACTTAACTGATCGAAAAGATCATCGATGCGCGGTAGTGGATACTTGTTTTTAATCGTCACTTCGTTCAGAGCTCGATAATCCACACACATCCTGTATGAACCTTCCTTCTTCTTCACGAGTAATACCGGAGATCACCAACTTGAAGTTCTTGGTCGGATCCAACCTTTCTTCAGCAACTCATCCAACTGAATACGGATCTCCTTCAATCCCTCCGGACGTAACCAGTACGGAGCTTTGATTACAGTTGCGCACCAGGTTGTAAATCAATACGAAACTCAAGAGCTCGATCGGAAGGCAAACCTGATATGTCTTCAGGGTACACATCCTCGAACTCTCGAACTATTTCGGGCTTTTCTTCTTTCGCCGGTAGCGAGAAAACTTCTATATTCTTCTATTTAGCATGGTAGCTTCCTGGCTCCAAAGTTCTATCTCCACTTTTGAAATAGAAAACTGGGTGATCTGGTATCTCAAATACTACCCTCCTTTGACGACAGTCAATAGTAGCATAGAATACTCCTAGCCAATCCATCCCCAACACAACGTCGAAATTTAGGATGTCCAGTATTTTGAAATTTTCATAGAATTCTTGACCGCAAACTACAACTGGACACTGGTCAAACCCTATAGTTGCTTTCAAGACTCCATTCCCGGAACTGACATTCCAGCTTGAAATGAGTGGCTTCACGGGAAACACATGCGTTCTCATGAATCGTTGTGGTACGAAGAAGTGTGAAGCTCCAGTGTCGAAAAGTGCGAGTGCAGGAAGGGTGGCTACTAGTATATTACCTAAATTATGTGAGGTTGGGTTTAGATATAGGAAAAGTACAACAATATACAAGGATTGAAAAGTTGAAAGGATAGGAAATTACGAGTGATGACTTGTCCTGTGGCTTCGGCCTCCTCGACCATCATTGTAAAAGTCTGACATCGCGGTACATTTCTTCTTGCTGGAGGCACATTCCTCTGCCCTTGGGGCACGTTTCTCTGCCCTTAAGGCATGTTTCTCTGTGCCTGATGGAATTGACGTTGAGGCTGTGCAGGTGGTCCACGTGGAGATGGTGCAGGAAGAGCTAGGTGGGGTGCAGGTGCCTGAATGGTTGGCCGCTGCGGGGCTGTGATTGCGGGTCTGTGTCACGACCCAAAAATATTATCTCGTGACCGGCACTTAAATCACACAACGTTTACAGGCGTAACATAACTTAAGTAAGCCAAAACCCAGAAATCTAAACCCTTCAAAAGAAGTAAGTAATGAAACATTTGGAAACCTTAAGAAAAATTATTTTTTTTGTTTCTTGAAAATTTCGGCAGCACCTCTTTTGTAAAGACTAGCCCCGAAACGGGTACAAACATGGAATATAAAGAAAGCATCCCCAAACGGGAGCAAATCACGCCCAACGGCGGAAACAACCACCACAAGCATATATATGCATACGACGCCCAACGGCGAAGATCAACACAAAGGAAAATGAAAAGCAAGACATCAAACCCACCAAGCGAACATATAACCCATCGCTCTAAGTCTCGCAACTACAAGTCTTGCTAAGTCTTACAACATATACAAACACTAGTTTCTGATTGATGGAGTGACCAGATACAATAGAAATAATAATACAAGAGTGGCACGAGCCAATGTGTACCACCTACCAAATGCAAATCACCCGAATGTAGTTGTGTGCCGGCGATGCCGCTACTGATCCATGCGATCAACCTGCAAGAACTGTGGCACAACAGGGGTGAGTTGCCAACTCGTGAGTAGAAAACATCAGCAGGTAGAAATCGAATAAAACAACGATTTTCTAGGTCAACTATATCATAAAGGTAATACTATGATATCTAGGGTGACCGTGCCTACATATATGCCAACAATAATCAATGCCTGTATGCATGTGGATCTCGTCCAACAATATAATCAATGCATGTATGCATGTGGATCTCGTCCAACAATATAATCAATGCATGTATGCCTGTGGATCTTGTCCAACAATAAACATCATGAAAGCATATAAATACACGAGGATATCAAAGAACGTGTGTCCATCAAAGACACATCAAATCATGGAACCTGAGTGTCCAACACCGACACTCGAAACATCATAAAACCCGTGTCCAGCATCGACACGTAAATCCTCATATCTCAGGCGCCGCATCCTCAGATCGGTCCTCATATCCATCTCATATCATAACTCCAAAACGGTGTCCTCCGGACATCCGCTGAGTTCTATACAATCACCGGTAGGTAGTACTCCCTCTGCCAGGCTCATTGTCTACACCACGAAAATCACCTCTTGCCCCGGGGAACCATACTGGGTCCACCATGTACCCGCAGACGGTGCCTCCCGCTCCTCGAATCGGGTTTCTAACACAAGTCTCAGAACCGAGAAAACTCATGGTGGACGCATCGAAATATCATATCAAGAGAAACCGGGTTTTTAAAACAATACATATTTTTCTTTGAAATATAACCACGGTTCTCAAATCCAAAATCTCATGAAAACAGCATCTCAATGCGTAATATCATAAAGCATGATGTATGCAACATATCACCGAAATGTGAGCATATCAAGTATATCATGCAACCAAGTATAGTGATGTGAGCATAGCAAATATATCATGCAACCAAGTATAATGATGTGACAATACTGAACAATCCAGAGTAGTAGCACGATACTGCAATTCTACTGTGTAAATGGCATAGCAATTATCGATGATAAAATGTGTGAGCCGGTCAATCTGTGTAAGTGTAACATACGCATCATCGATAATGGTGTAGGTCTACTAGTACAGATAAATGTAATGCAATGAGAATGACATGAACGTAGCATAAGGTACGTCGTAAGTGAAATGCTAAAAGGTATACGTATCTACAATATATCCGAGTTGGTAAATCTATCAATCGTCATCCAGCCTCACAACATCACGTACGGTACAATCTACCGTACCACAGCATTAACCAATTAGGGATTCTATCAACCTATACAACAATGAGAGTACGGACCTAATGTCTCATACGGCATATCACTCATGATTCACAATATTATATATATTTATATACCTATCTCGCAGGTCACATCCGTATCAATCTCATATCGGGGACCAACAAAGGTATCCATTATCTCATATCGACTCGCATCTGTATAACGACATATCAACCAAGTCATCATATCTCATCGTATACTCTTTTCATCGCATCAATCTCTCACATCAAGTCATTTTACATATACATTCTATCTTATGAATCTCATGTCATGCTACTATAATTCTCATACTTAATCTCGTGCAACTATATATCTATATATCGTGATTCACATTCACTTTTCATATCCTTATATATCAATTCGAAACATCATTTCTATCATATCATGTCAAGGAGTCATGTCCCTATAGCTTTCACCTTACATCTCGATATATATATTCAATCATTCATATCACCTCTAACTATCTTTTTAACCATATCTATAGTTTTCTAATATAGGTTTCTCCGACTATATTCTATATCTCGGTTTCCATTCATAATTTGCGGGGGTGCTATACGCCATCCATCCGACTTCCCCCGTAGATATAAATCTACTCACCTATGGAACTCCTCGTCCAGGCGTAGTCGATGTGCTTCGTCGTCTCGGAATCCACGCGAGGGTACCTACAAATCAACACATATCGCAATGTTATGAAAACCAAGTCCGAAAACCGATACGGCACACGGTGCGCTCATAGGTTAGAACCTATAGCCTATGCATGCAAAAACAACCAAACAACTCTCGTCGTTGACATACAAACGTCCAACGACCAATTACAATATCAAGTCTCAAAACCAAGAATCCCAATACCGGAAAACATAGCCAAAACCCTAATTAGTGTCGCTATTCGTGAAAACCGCCAAGCCTAAAACCCAATCGTACCAATCGCTCATTCATAACACAATAAATATCGTACAAGATAATATATATTTCATCACTACGTTAAAGAAAATCCACGTCTAGTTATACCGAAAACCTAGTAAGCAACCCAAAAGGAGTTTTGGTGCAAAACCTCATGAATTAGCGATCTAGTGGCTACCATATTCATTTAATATCATAATTATGCTTCACAACTCTTTACTATATTTTAAGCTCACCTATCTTTATAGATTCTAAAAACCTAGTTTGCATAATTACACCATTTAGACAATTTCAAAGTAACAATTTGCAAACTAACAACTAGCTTAAGTTTTTCATGTTTAAACATGTTAACCTACACATGTAACCATAACTAATTAACCAAAATCCTAACTTGATCTTCAAAACTTGCTAATTAACACCATATTTAAACATCTAATAAACTAGATTAAGGTATTTAAACAACAACTAAAACTTAGGGTTAGGATTTTATACCTCACACTTGATTCTCAAACTTGCAAATACACTTCCAAACTAGCCTCCAAAATGCTAACTTTCTTCTTGATCCAAGCTAGATTAGGCTAATGAATAATGGGTAGGGATTTAATTTAGAGCTTGTGGGATTTTTCTTTGATTTTGATGGATTTTAAAGCTTTTTGAGTTGAAAATGGAGGTGGGGAAAATTTGGGGCTGCCAAGGGGAGGGCTCGGCCAAGGTAAAGGGAAGGGTTTATTTTGCAAGTGTGTGGAAAATTCTAGTCTAAGATCACCATTAAAGCTTAATTAATGTACCTCCCATCATGCCACCTCTTAATCCTTTTCTTTTCTAATTTTCTTTAAATCCTAGAAACACCTAGAACTCTTAGATATTTTGAGAAGAAGACAACAATGTTTAAACTTGTAATTAAGTTGGCATGGTTGATATTAGTATAATTAACCCAATCCAATTTGTAATTACCACTAATTAAGTGTATAATTAAAAGCTTATAATAATATTTTAATTAAGGAGAATTTTTTTTTAAGTGAACTCAAAATTATAGGCGACCAACTAAATACCGCATACTAGCCATTTCCTAGTTAAACTAGGTGCATTTAAGTCTATATTGAAAAATGATTATATTCCGGTTTTTACGGAAAACACAAATTATTTACCGATTAACGGAAAATTCGCCTAAACGATTTCTGAAACGTTACAATCTTCCCCCCTTAAAGAAATTCGGTCCCCGAATTTAAATTTAAATTCCCAAATACTAAAACATTTCAATAATCAGCTCAAATCAACGGGGCTCCGAAATCACGGAAGATACAGAAATACTACAACGCCTCGTGTGCGCCTAAAAACGAGTGCGAAACTCAAAATCGAACTCCGTCAAGTGTAACGCAATCACTGGAGTTATAATGGAGATACAAATCTCAAAATCCACTACTGAAATCCAATATACACTAGTCGAATACTATAATACATATATAGTAGGCATCCTTGGAAAAATCTCATAAAACGGAATAAAACACATGCAAAATCTTTCCTGAGTCGTCGTGTGATGCGTAACTCACGGCACAAGTGACGGACTCTCATTTGTAAAATAGTAAATATACTTATATATGTTTTGCTCAAATAAATGTTCCGTCGTTTTTGAAATATCCCAAAAAGGTTTTCCTTTATAACGTTCGTGTCACTTGCGGACACGTAAGAAATAACGAGACTATAACTCCTTTTTGAAAACCTCTTGTTAAACTTTTAATATATGCAAAATACTTAGGTATTGTCCTCATATCAATCCTGTTCGGATACTACATAATATAGTGTCCATCATGAAAACAAAGTACTCAAGAGCAAATTCAGCCTCAAAAGGCGTATCCAACAATCATGTGTGTCTGGTGCGCACGGAAATCAAAACCAAATACAAGTGCTACGAATGTGCACAAAACCAAACTAAGTGCAACAGGTGTGCACGATAACATCTGTCATGTGCAACGGATGTGAACGACAATATATCAAGTGCATCTATAGTACATAAAATCACATCTCATCTCATGCGCCCAACATGCGCGAGAATCCAAATCAAGTGCATCTGTCATGCAGGAATGAAATCTAAATCAAGTGCATCCAACATGAACGAATAAAATCTAAATCAAGTGCATCCGATGCGCACAAATCCAATACCAAGCGCCTAATATGCGCAAAATCCAACCCGAGCGCGCCAGGTCCGTCTAAAGCATCTAGTGCGGTAGCATGCACGAAAACGAATCTGGTGCAACAAGTGCACGGAACATAAATCTAGTGCAACCAATGCACGGAAACTCATCAAATAACTCAAAATGTGTATAAAAAGCAACACCGAGAGTACCAAGGTGTATAAAATCATAAACGCGTGCAACTGCATACACAAAACACGTATCAATGCACTGCTAGCACATGTGAGCTATACCGAGTGCAAATATCAAATCGAGTGCGTACCACATGCACAAATCAAATCAACCACATGAAATCCACGAAATCATAACATGTGCAGCCAAGGCGCAAAACTGATATCAAGTGCAATAGATATGCACAAGTCATAAACCAACCCAGCGGTGTATAAAACATATATCAAGTGCAATAACTAGGCACAAAAATGTAAATACCCAGTAGGTGCACGAAAACCATATCATGAAACTCAATCATCAAAACTCAAATCCAAGCGATATAAGCGTGATACTCGAATCACAAACGCAAATCGCAACAAACGATATTGAGATATACCTCCTACAATGTCGAAAAATGTTGGTGCGCCCAAAACTGGCAGAGCAAGAACACCCGCTTGCCTCCTGCTCATTTTCTAGCGTCCTCTATCTCTGGGTCCTCATTTTCTTGTGGATTACCAATCTAGCAATCCATCGGCCCGTCGGCCCGGTCAGGTGTGCTAATGGAAACGATTCCGCTCTGACACTCCTCTGGTCATCTCTCGGCCAATTTGCATGACCACTCATAAAGCAGCACGTCACTGGCGTCGGCCTCTGGCCCACTGAATACATGTGACACAACTGATCTTCGGTGCAAATCTTATCGCAGCAGTGTCCTAGAAGGAACCTGCTCAGGGTCTCTTCCGATCTCGCCTATGCCGAACTGTACGGAGGCTGGTACTCTTGCATAATCTTTTCTCGTTTTCTGGACATCTGCGTTCTCAGCACCCATTTCCTCGGGAACTGGCCGTATCCCAACGCCTTTGTATACATATCAGATCTCTAATCTCAACGGGGAGTAACAATACCTCGTTAACATCTCGCACGAACCTCTTATTCCACTCGTCTTTATTTTCGTCCACCTCGACGTCACGTCTCGCTATCTGTGTACTGCAATTGTTCTCAGCTACAGTCAATCTGGAGTCTCTCACACGGACTCGAAATTGCGAACTCGGTATCTTCATCACTCTATAGAAGATATCTAACCGAACACGTCTTCGGGAACTCGTCCCAATCATCGAAGGAATACTCTATATTCGTCCGTTCTCGATCAACTCACAACGCATCTGGGTGAGGTCCTCTATCCGTAACTGGTCATCTTACTGATCTCCTATCGGATCATCCAACGAACAACGTCATCTCTGGATCGATCTACTCTAGATCTGAGTAAGATTCTCCACACTGGAATTTTCAACTCAACTAGGCCTGCGTCGGCGCATTAAATCTGACGAATCACCTTCGTCTCTCAACTCCACTCAAGATAGACTAGCTATCTTCTGTCGCATCTCTGCCTGAAAGCTCTAGCGATCTCAGCTCATAAGCTCTGGAAGCGACATCCCATCCATCTCAGCAACAGCTGGGTCATCTGTCTGCACGGTAGACGACATCACAAACTCTGAGGTAGGATGTACATCAATGGTCCTCTCATAACAGGCAGCCTCTAACAATGGCCCGATCATCCGGTGAAAAACTGAACACTCTCCTCAACGAGAGGTCACAACACAAACCTAAATCGATACATTCTCATGTCACCAAAAAAACACGATGGTCAGTCCTCATCCATGACGAGCTCGTCCTGACCGCATCACTAGCAGCAACCAATCTGCGCTCCAACCATGGTGACAGGAACCTCAAGCAGGTATCGACGAAAATAGATCAAAGGGATGAAGAGAATCAACAGATCCCAAAATGAATACATAGTCATAAGGAGGAACGGAATCAGTGAGAGTATCATCCTGGAAATGAATAGAATCAAGGATCACAAATGGATGTATGATCAAGGGAACGAAGAAGATCACAGATCTCAAGGTATGTACATCCTAAGGTTTCTTAAGTGGTGTATCGTATCGTAAATATGCCGCGGAACATACGTACGATACGTCACTCTACTCAAGCTACCTACTCTATCAATCAGGGTCAGCCTATGTAACGAAAGTTCGGGTCTAATACCTCCATGTTCCAGTCTAAGTTCCGTAAGGTCAAGCCTAGGTTCCAAAATAAATTACGCCCCAGACTCCACATGGTGAAACCTAAACTCGAACCAAGGTTAAACTTAACGCTCTGATACCAACTTTGTAACGACCCAAAAATATTAGCTCGTGACTGACACTTAAATCACGCAACGTCTACAGGCATAACGTAACTTAAGTAAGCCGAAGCCCAGAGATCTAAACCCTTCAAAAGAAGTAAGTAATGAAACATTTGGAAACCTTAAGTAAATTAATTTTTTTTCGTTTCTTGAAAATTTCGGCAGCACCTCCTTTGTAAAGACTAGTCCCGAAAAGGGTACAAACATGGAATATAAAGAAAGTATCCCCAAACGGGAGCAAATCACGCCCAACGGCGGAAACAACTACCACAAGCATATATATGCATACGCCGCCCAACGGCGAAGATTAACACAAAAGAAAATGAAAAGCAAGACATCAAACCCACCAAGCGAATATATAACCCATCGCTCTAAGTCTCACAACTACAAGTCTTACTAAGTCTTACAACATATACAAACACTAGTTTCTGATTGATGGAGTGACCAGATACAATAGGAATAATAATACAAGAGTGGCACGAGCCAATGTGTACCACCTACCAAATGCAAACCACCCGAATGTAGCTGTGTGCCGGCGATGCCGCTACTGATCCATGCGGTCAATCTGCAAGAACTTTGGCACAACGGGGGTGAGTTGCCAACTCGTGAGTAGAAAACATCAGCAGGTAGAAATCGAATAAAACAACGATTTCCTAGGTCAACTATATCATAAAGGTAATACTATGATATCTATGGTGACTGTGTCTACATATATGCCAACAATAATCAATGCTTGTATGCATATGGATCTCGTCCAGCAATATAATCAATGCATGTATGCCTGTGGATCTCGTCCAACAATAAACATCATGAAAGCATATAAATATATGAGGATATCAAAGAACGTGTGTCCATCAATGACACATCAAATCATGGAACCTGAGTGTCCAACACCGACACTCGAAACATCATGAAACCTGTGTCCGGTATCGACACGTAAATCTTCATATCTCAGGCGCCGCATCCTCAGATCGGTCCTCATATCCATCTCATATCATAACTCCAAAACGGTGTCCGTCGGACATCCGCCGAGTTCTATACAATCAACGGTAGGTAGTACTCCATCTGCCAGGCTCATCGTCTACACCATGAAAATCACCTCTTGCCCTAGGGAATCATACCGGGTCCACCATATACCCGCAGACGGTGCCTCCCGCTCCTCGAATCTGGTTTCTAACACAAGTCTCAGAACCGAGAAAACTCATGGTGGACGCATCGAAATATCATATCAAGAGAAACCGGGTTTTTAAAACAATACATATTTTTCTTTGAAATATAACCACGGTTCTCAAATCCAGAACTCATGAAAACAACATCTCAATGCGTAATATCATAAAGCATGATGTATGCAACATATCACCGAAATGTGAGCATATCAAGTATATCATGCAACCAAGTATAGTGATGTGAGCATAGCAAATATATCATGCAACCAAGTATAGTGATGTGACAATACTGAACAATCCAGAGTAGTAGCATGATGCTGCAATTCTACTGTGTAAGTGACATAGCAATTATCGATGATAAAGTGTGTGAGCCGGCCAATCTGTGTAAGTGTAACATACGCATCATCGATAATGGTGTAGGTGTACTAACACAGATATATGTAATGCAATGAGAATGACATGAACGTAGCATAAGGTACGTCGTAAGTGAAATGATAAAAGGTATACATATCTACAATATATCCAAGTTGGTAAATCTATCAATCGGCATCCAGCCTCACAACATCACGTATGGTACAATCCATCGTACGGCAGCATTAACCAATTAGGGATTCTATCAACCTATACAACAATGAGGGTGCGGACCTAACGTCTCGTACGGCATATCACTCATGATTCACAATATTATATATATTTATATACCTATCTCGCAGGTCACATCCGTATCAATCTCATATCGGGGACCGACAAAGGTATCCATTATCTCATATCGACTCGCATCTGTATAACGACATATCAACCAAGTCATCATATCTCATCGTATACTCTTTTCATCGCATCAACCTCTCACATCAAGTCATTTTACATATACATTCTATCTTATGAATCTCATGTCATGCTACTATAGTTCTCATACTTAATCTTGTGCAACTATATATCTATATATCGTGATTCACATTCATTTTTCATATCCTTATATATCAATTCGAGACATCATTTCTATCATATCATGTCAAGGAGTCATGTACCTATAGCTTTCACCTTACAACTCTCTCTATATATTCAATCATTCATATCACCTCTAACTATCTTTTTAACCATATCTATAGTTTTCTAATATAGGTTTCTCCGACTATATTCTATATCTCAGTTTCCATTCATAATTTACGGGGGTGCTATACGCCATCCACCCGACTTCCCCCGTAGATATAAATCTACTCACCTATGGAACTCCTCGTCCAGGCGTAGTCGATATACTTCGTCGTCTCAGAATCCACGCGAGGGTACATACAAATCAACACATATCGCAATGTTATGAAAACCAAGTCCGAAAACCGATACGGCACACGGTGCGCTCATAGGTTAGAACCTATAGCCTACACATGCAAAAACAACCAAACAACCCTCGTCGTTGACGTACAAATGTCCAACGACCAATTACAATATCAAGTCTCAAAACCAAGAATCCCAATACCGGAAAACATAGCCAAAACCCTAACTAGGGTCGCTATTCGTGAAAACCGCCAAGACTAAAACCAAATCGTATCAATCGCTCATTCACAACACAATAAATATCATACAAGATAATATATATTTCATCACTACGTCAAATAAAACTCACGTCTAGTTATACCGAAAACCTAGTAAGCAACCCAAAAGGAGTTTTGGTGCAAAACCTCATGAATTAGCGATCTAGTGGCTACCATATTCATCTAATATCATAATTAGGCTTCACAACTCTTTACTACATTTTAAGCTCGCCTATCTTTATAGATTCTAAAAACCTAGTTTGCATAATTTCACCATTTAGACAATTTCAAAGTAACAATTTGCAAACTAACAACTAGCTTAGGTTTTTCATGTTTAAACATGTTAACCTACACATGTAACCATAACTAATTAACCAAAACCCTAACTTGATCTTCAAAACTTGCCAATTAACACCATATTTAAACATCTAATAAACTAGATTAAGATATTTAAACAACAACTAAAACTTAGGGTTGGGATTTTATACCTCATACTTGCAAATACACTTTCAAACTAGCCTCCAAATGCTAACTTTTTTCTTGATCCAAGCTAGATTAGGCTAATGAATAATGGGTAGGGATTTAATTTAGAGCTTGTGGGATTTTTCTTTGATTTTTGATGGATTTTTGAAGCCTTTTGAGTTGAAAATGAAGGTGGGGAAAATTTGGGGCTGCCAAGGGGAGGGCTCGGCCAAGGTAAGGGGAGGGGTTTAATTTGCAAGTGTGTGGAAAATTCTAGTCTAAGATCACCATTAAAGCTTAATTAATGCACCTCCCATCATGCCACCTCTTAATCCTTTTCTTTTCTAATTTTCTTTAGATCCTAGAAACACCTAGAACTCTTAGATATTTTGAGAAGAAGACAACAATGTTTAAACTTGTAATTAAGTTGGCATGGTTGATATTAGTATAATTAACCCAATCCAATTTGTTATTACCACTAATTAAGTGTATAATTAAAAGCTTATAATAATATTTTAATTAAGGAGAAAAAAATATTTAAGTGAACTCAAAATTATCGGCGACTAACTAAATACCGCATACTAACCATTTCCTAGTTAAACTAGGTGCATTTAAGTCTATATTGAAAAATGATTATATTCCGGTTTTTACGGAAAACACAAATTATTTACCGATTAACGGAAAATTCACCTAAACGATTTCTGAAACGTTACAGTCTGGGTGCTGGTGCTGTGTTAAAACGATATGGGCATGCTTCTATAGAGTGAGTAGATGCACCACAAATCAAACACAGGCCATTTGCACGCCTGCAGTCCTTCGCCAGGTGTCCAGTTCTCTCGCAGTAGAAATAGAAATCTAAACTGGACTGGTTAAATGATCTTCCCGGTCTCCTGGGTGCAAAGGTCGGCCAAGAAGAGGCTCCTCCTGTCATCTGTGCGGCAGGGCGTTTGATTCCAGCTGTTTGGGGCTTACCCTTCTTCTTTACCACAGCTTCAAAACGACGTGCTGCCTTCAGGGAGAGTTTATGAGTTGGGTAGTCGTCTGTGGCTAATGCCGCCTGAATCTCTGGGTCTAAGCCCTGTTTGAATCGTCTAGCCCGATTCTCATCGGTCGGGATCAAATGTGCCGCGAACCTGATAAGATATGATGTCAAGATAGTGATATGTTTTAACGGAACAGTATTTGATACGAATTCTTTACCTGATAAGCCTGATGAATTTGGCATCATATTCATCCACCGATTTTACCCACATAGAACCTTGTTGTAAGTGGATGAACTGTTGTTCCATTTCGAAACGGACAGTCTCAGGGAAGAACTTCGCATTGAACAGATAGCGAAACGTCTTCTACTCTATTGGCTGTGTGAGATGGATTTTCTCAGCCTTCCACCAGACTCTTGCATTTCGGTCAGTTGCAACTTAGCTACTCTCACCCTGGAAATATCTGGCACTTGAGCTGCTCTCAGGTCATCTTCGATCGCTTGAGCCCATTCTTCTGCCTCAAGTGGGCTCTCTTTTTTCGAGAAGTGTTTTGGGTGCAGTGCCCGAAACTACTTGACTCCGGATGCGTCGGCTTCGAGGCGGTGCGTGAGGATAACAGTTTACTGCTGCTGACCCTCCAATAGGCTCTTGATGGCCTCAAGCAGTACCGTTTGCTCATTGATAGGAGCTGCAATGGTAGGGAGATGTGGTAGAGTAGGCGGTGGAGTATTGCCGTTGACGTTCATTCTGGTGTTGTTGGGAGAGTCCATTACCTTGATAGAAAAAGGAATGGTTAGGATAGATTCAAGAAATTTGAAATGTAAGGAATGTATAGTTGCTGATTTTTATAATTCTTGTGATATGGTGCTTAAGACATCATGCAAAACTGACCTGCATGGGTCGCCAACAAAACCTGTCATGCCCCGCTTCCCAATAGACGGAAACGGTGACGTGTTAAGCCCGCAACGTATTTATTATGAAATAAACACGTTAAGCGTAATTAATCAATATATAAATGAACAAGAATGACAAGAGTAATAAAATGAACAACAACTTTATTTAAATTCAACTTTACATACAATTATTTGTAATAAAATGATACAATGACATAAAGCAAATGCCTAAACAATTGCATACGGAAAATAAGTGCAGGCTGGAAGGAGCTAGTAATTAGGCTGAACTGTAAGCTGGTCCAAGTCCTCCTGGCTTAGCTCTATCTCCTCAGAGTCCAGTCCTCCTGACGAACATTCCAAAGAAAGAAACAAAAAGGAATATCATCAGCGAACTAGCGCTCGGTAAGTCCCAAAAGAAGAAAATAGAAGATAGTAGGCAATTGTGAAATGAACAGATAAAGTTGTCTATGATCGTTTACAGGTATAGGATGGTTATTCTAACGTGGTTATTTGTAGTTTGATAAAGAAGGTATTCATGTATATGAGAGGAGTCCATCTTACCCCATAGACTATGGTAACATATAGTATAAGGCCCCGTCATAACCTATCGGACAACGGCACTTGAATTTATGTAAGTGTCTTTTAAGTGACCTCTCGTGCCACGATATACGTTCCGTACCAATCTACCCCTTTTATCCCCGCGTAATGGATTGTAAGGATTATGTTTACAAGTCTTGGCCAAAACCGTGGATATAAAATGTTCAGGTTCATGTTCAGGATGTAATCATGTATTCAAGTAGTCATGTTGAGTTCATGTCAAGTTATAACCATGGTTCGGTCAAATTGAGTCAAGTATACAAGTTTGAGTTTGATGTTTGAATTCGAGTATTCGTGTTCATGATCAAGTAGTCAAGTTCGTGTTTAATTTTGGATTCAGGTTTGAGTTTGGACTCAGATTGAGTCAGACACTTGTGAACGGGTTTAACTCTTAAATTCTTAGGTTCGGGAGTCGTCGGCAACTGTTGCACATTAACGGCAGGATTTGTATCTTTTTCAAGATAATTACCATTGATAACTCTATTAAGTTGTCTAACTTGAATATGCAAGCACTCACTTTCTCCGGCTCCCTGTGGCTCAAGAGAATTGATCCCGCTTAAACCTATATTTACTAAAGTCCTTAAATATTGTTTTGTATATCTCGAGGGGGTTTTATGAAAAATATTTTAATATAGATTAAAAATAAAATCTCGAAGGTGATTTGTATTACTTAGGGTTTTCGTGAACATATATTTTAAGTATTGGGGTATTTTGCTGATAAATACTTGGCTTTAACAAGTTTATAGTATTTTATTGAAAACTAGTCCTTTTTGTTAACTTGATGGTATTTTATTAACATTTTTTTTAATTATTCATTTTTAGAAAAGTATAGTTTCATAATATAATGAAAATATGGATTTATAAATTTTTTATAATTTTAAAAATTATTTTTATTTAGAAAATTCGTATTTCTTAAAAACCGTATTTTATATCCTTTTGAGATCGAATGCTCCGTGTGGAGTGCTGCATCTCGCTCTACTATCCCCAAGATGTGTGATAATCTGCACCATCCATTAGCGGGTCCCCTAATTGTAAATGCATAATTGTAAAGGAATACAAATACCGCTTTAAAAGAAACCCGGTTTTTAAAATATATGGTATTTTATTGTAAAGATTATTTTTGAACCAATCATATATATATATATATATATATAGGTATCGTGCTATGAAACCAAAGTGTGCGTGTGGGGTAGGTCGTTACCCCGTGAAGATTTTTCCTAAAGGTATTTAACAATTATCGAAAGTGGTGATATTAAAGTTGAAGGTGTTTTAATGAAAAAGTTTGTTATTTGCGTATTGAACATGAAATTTTGGTTTCATAAAATGACAATAGATATGAGTTTTGTTTTAAAAAGATATTAGGGTGATTATATGACATTTAGACATATTAAGCATGGTAAATTGTTTAGAAACGAAGATTGTTACGTGTTTGCTCCATTTTTGTCAATGTTTTGAAAAAAAATACGAATTGGGATGAAAAAGAAGAAGGGAAGAGGGAATTACGGTTTGGAAATCTTAAAAAAAGGGTGAGGAAGAGAAGGAGTGTTTTCGTGGCGTCGTGGGAGCTCCGGAAATGGCTTCGATTTTCGACGGAACAAGCTTGCTCGCTAACTCCACTTTACTCCATTTGCACTTAGGAACTTTTGAGAGAATGTTTGCTTGAATTTTCAGAATGGTGTTGAGCTAAAGTATGGGGTGATATTTATAGTGGAGAATTATGGTTTGGGAATTAAAATTTTGGATTAAAAAGCATTTAAATGGTGTTAATTGGTGAAATGAAAGGTCTTTGTTTGATTGCAGAGAAATCAAACAGTGCAGAAAAGTTAAGAGGAGCTGAAGGGACAAGTGTGCAAAGCACGAAGTTCATTAGGCTTATCTCAGCCGACGGTGCCGGCCCATAGGGCAATTCCGCCGGTCGATTCTTGAGCTCTGGCCTCGAGATTCGTGCCACATGATTAATTCTGTGTTTACTCCATTTTGCACATGTTTGATTTTTTTGAACTTTTCATTTCCCCGTGTATTGCACGTGCAACCTTTTGGGCTTCCAAAAATAAAAAGAAAAATAAAAAAAAATAATTGTGTCTGATGGGAATCAAACACATGGGCTATATCACAGCAGTGTAAAGGCTTTACTAGTGAGCTACACGTTGTTTCTTACTTTTATTTAATAGAAATAACTTTTAACTCTTACACAGGCTGTAATACTCTTTTCTGTACATTAATAGGAAAATTTTTGTACATTGATTTCAGAGTTGTTACAGCTTTGGGATCCGCAGCGTAGCTGGGCAGGAACCTGCCCACCGCGGATGAGCCGGGCAGGAAGCTACCTGACCGCCTCGTGATGAGGGATTTGGATCAACGTTTTCGTTGGGCAGGAAGCTACCCGTGGTGGATGGGCCGAACTGGAAGCTACTTGGACACCTTGTGATGAAGGCTTTGGATCCACATCTTCGTTGGGCAGGAAGCTACCCGCGGCAGATGGGTCGAGCAGGAAGCTACCCGACCGCCTCGTGATGAGGGCTTTGGATCCACAGCGTTGTTGGGTAGGAAGCTACCCGCTGCGGATGGACCGAACAGGAAGCTACCCGGCGGCCTCGTGATGAGAGATTTAGATCCACGGCGTTGTTGGGCATGAAGCTACCCGCGGTGGATGGGCCGAGCGGGAAGCTACCCGGAAGCCTTGTGATAAGGGCTTTAGATCCACAGCGTTGTTAGGCAGGAAATTACCCACTGCGGATGGGCCGAGCAGGAAGATGCTCGGCGGCCTCGTGATGAGAGTTTTAGATCCACGACGTTGTTGAGCAGGAAGCTATCCATGGTGGATGGGCCAAGCAGGAAGCTACCCAGCAGTCTTATGATGAGGGATTTGAATCCACAGCATTGTTGGGCAGAAAGCTACCCGCTGCGGATGGGCCGAACAGGAAACTACCCGGCGGTCTCGTGATGAGGGCTTTGGATCCACGGCGTTGTTGGGCAGGAAGCTACCTGCGTTGGATGGGCCGAGCAGGAAGCTACCCGGCCGCCTCGTAATGAGGGATTTGGATCCACAGCGTTGTTGGGTAGAAAGTTACCCGCTGCGGATGGACCGAGTAAGAAGCTACCCGGCGGTCTCGTGATGAGTGCTTTGGTCAGCTACTTATAGGAATATCCGAGCTTCATTTACTTGAGTGAAGGAATGGTATTTGCTTGACGGGCAGGAAGCTACCCGCCGGCCCTGCGGGGTGTTTTAGCATAGAAACCAAAAGAAGCGGTTTAGATTGCAGGGAAGTAAGAATCTTTATTATTAAAGAAAATACAAATTTGATAATACTGTTTAAACTCTCCAGCATTGAATGACCAGATTCGGTGGATGTCCTTGTTTCTCGAACTCGGGTCAGTCGGTGACGACTATGATCTGCCTGATCGTCAGCTCTCCGGCTTCAAGTTGGTCGGCTTTCCCTCTATCTGCTTGACGTTTGTCTCGCAGGTATTTTTCTAAGTGACCAGAGCGGATTAGCTCCTCAATTTAATCACGTAGCTATTTATAATCCTCAGTCGGGTGCCCTTGCGTTCGATGATAAGCACAATAAGGGCTGCAGAGTCGTTTGCCCGGCTTTCATGTCATCGGTGGCAGCTTGAAGAATCTTTCGCTCCTTGCCTCCTCTAGAAGCTCAGCCTGCGAGACAGTGAGAGGCGTGTACTCGTGAAACCTCGGCGTATAAGGTTTCGACCGATCAGCCTTCTTCTTGTCTTCTTCCAGGTCTCTTTTCTTTTGGTCTGTCCGGTATCCTCGGGAAAGGTGAGCGTTAACCTCAGATTCAAGTTAGATTTCCCGCTCGGTCCAGACCTTTATCTCGACCATAGTCTTAGGTTGCGCCAATGCAAAAGAGCGGAACCACTCTTTATGCCTAAGACCAGAACTCATGGCGGTTGTGACCGTCTCATCCCGGTGCTCGGGTACCTCCAGAAGGGCATTGTAGAAATGGGGCAATATAGCCTTTGAAAGACTCCCTATCCTGGCACTTGATGGTTAACAGGTAGTCAACAGATTTCTTCTGTCGTCGGTTACCGACGAAGTGGCTGAGGAATTGCGTGGCCAATTCTTCAAAGGTCGAGATCGAGTGCGGAGTCAGGCTGCAAAACCAGTCTCGTCCTGCTCGGATGAGGGTGGTGGGGAATGCTCGGCACTAAGCGGCGTCCGAGTTATCCTGATAGCTCATGCCCGCGGTGAACGCGTCCATGTGGTCTTTTGGGTCGGACTTCCCATCGAAAAGAGTAACTTTGGGCGGTTTGTTTCAGGAAGAGACTGGCTCCCTCAGCAACTGCTCAGTGAAGGGATTTGTGAAAGAGTCTGCAGAGTATTTTGCCGATCCGCCAGGAGAACGGGTAGCGAGTCGTATGTCCTCGATCTTTTTATCAAGGACCACTATTCGCTGCTGGTACTCTGAGGATTCTCCATAATCGGAGTGTCCGCTGTCTCTGCTTTGGGTTTGGACGATGGAGCGGCTTCGGTTTCGCTCTATCACATTCCTCAAATTCTCGGGGTGAACCCTCCGTGGCTCCCCTTGACGTGTGCCATGGGCACAGCCTCGGTGATCATGGTGACGTCGGTCGTTCCTGGAATCAGGTGTTCTAACCGACGTCGCCTCGGAGGTCGAGGGAACGCGGCGAGCGTTAAAGCGATAAGCTGGTTGGTCCCGAGACCTCTGTATTGGACTGTCTGGCGCCCAACGAGTCATGGAATCATTCATCGTATGGGGGTCACGACTGTCGTATTCGGCACGCCGGTGTTCCGCGGCGTCGTGGTTGGCGCAAGCGAGGCCGAAGATCTGAACGCGTCTCTCTTCTGCCTCATGCATGCCGCCGTTCTAGGGAGCATGGGTGGCGATTTTCCGGGCGTGGCTGGTTGTTTGGACACGAGTGAGCAAGTCCACCATCGCTGTCAGTCGGTCGATCCGTGCCGATAGGGCTCCGACGACGTTGGGAGGAGGAGTGGAACCACCCCCGCCTCCGTTGCGGAGGACGGGGTGGCATATGCTGGGATCTTTGTTGCGATGATCGCTGGCCATCGAATCGAAAGCGGAAGATCAACATTTTTGGGTGGAAAAGAGTTCCCACAGACGGCGCCAACTGATGGAGGTTGCTATCTCCCTCAGATGTTGTCCTCCGTCGATCTTACGGCTAGCGGTGCTGAACGGCTTAGATTTGTTGCGGAAAATTGAGTGTGTAGATCTCAATGGGTTATGGACGCCGAGCTACATGCAAAGGATGTCCTGGGGCGGGAAACCACCGTAGGACCCTCCGACGATCAAGTAAGTACTGGAGAATATTGAGACAGAGTAGCGGCGTATTGGATTCAATTCGAGTTATCTGAGTCGTCTGGAAGAGAGGATTTATATAGCGGTCGCATGGAGCGAACCGGCGCGAGATTCTCGCCGTCTGTTACGCCCCCGCCTCACGTTCGCATTGATGGCGGGGTACGTCCATTAATAGCGGGATACACCCATTAATTGAGAGACGCGCCAGCATGGAATGCGGTACGTGGAGCAATGGAGATCTCGTATTGGCAAGATACACGGAGCCGTTATGGGGGCGCTTGTGCTCCGTGCTCTCAGTTGAACAGGGAAGCCAAGAAAGCTCAGCTTGGTGGATAGCTCGGAGTCGAGCGAGGAGGCCGAGGAAGCTTAGCCCGGTGGATAGCTTTGAGTCGAGTGAGGAGGCCGAGAAAGCTCAGCCGTAGTATTGCTCGGAGGTGAGCTGTTGGCTGGTCGCTAGGTGCATAGGGAAGGTATTCCGGGAAGGTCTCCAAAAGGTCGGATGCAATCTCGGAGACGAGATGCCGAGGAATGTCCATAATGTATCATACTTATTCCAGCTCTTTAACCCTCAGAAATCTAGCGGGCTTACGTGGATGACACGTCATTCTCTACGTGTCGTGATATAGGAAATTCCCACTTATGAGCGTCATCAGGTAACTTGAATACCATTTAGATATATTAAACCTAGTGTTTTGCACGCGCAAATGCAAGTGTGTGTATGTTAGCGAAGATTTTAGATTTTTTTTCGAGTCAAGATGATATATGTTCATAAGTAAATTTACTAAAGAGTTTGTAAAGATTTGAAAAGTTAGTTATTGATCCTTTAAGAGTTTTAACACAGATTTGGGAATACTTACCTTTTCCTAAGATTATTAGAATTTACATTGATATTTTGAACGTATATGTTAGCTTGTGATTTATAAATGCATGCCTTCTTAGTTCAGCCGGTACCATCTTTTCCGGATGCTGCTGTTTCTCGTTCTTCAACTCGTCGGAATTCTCCGCGAGAAAGTCAACCACCTGCTCGTTATAGTTTTTGCATGACTAACGATTATTCTCCTCGGTTTGTATCTTTTCTTTCTGCTATTTATTCTATTTAGGAACCCAAGTCATATACCGAGGATATGAAATGTCCAGAATGGCAGCAGGTTATATAGAAAGAATTGTAGGCTTTTCGTGATACTCACGCATGAGATCTTGTTTCTTTACCATCAGATGTCAAGCCCACTAGCTCTAAGTGGATTTACAAGGTCAAAACCAAGTCAGATAGATTAGTTGAACGTTACAAGGCACGTCTTGTGGCTCGTGGATTTTCTCAGGACTATGGTATTGATTATGAAGAGACTTTTGCTTCTGTTGCCAAGATCACTTCCATTCGCGCGCTCATTACAGTTGCTACAGCTTGTTGCTGGTCTATATTTCAGATGGACGTTAAGAATGTTTTTCTTAACGGTGATCTTTCGGAAACAATTTATACGGAGCCTCATCTTGATGTCTCAGCTTATGACTGCAAGATAAGATAACACATATTTTCGCTCTGTATCATATCTGTTTACATCCTTAACTGTGTTATTAGCCTTTGAAATCTCAGCCTAGGTTCGACGGTCTCTCAAATTGGGTTGCTTTAATATAACGATAAATGAAATTTTCCGTTGGTGTTTAACTTGTACAGTCATACATATCGATCTCTTTCCATCTTCTTTTTCAATGCACCCAATCTTTAATTTTGGAAATTATCTCCTTCAAGTTTTTACTTTCTCTCTCTTCTTTTCAAGTATAGGATGTTCAGTGTTTGAGTATGGAGTAGACATCTTATGGGACATTAAATAGATACTACAAAGATCGAAATAGGCTTGCATACCATAAGGGACTTATCTTAAATTACTCTTTATTCGATCATGCTTGCTTCCGGTAACTTGAATAGCATTTAGATATATTAAACCTAGTGTTTTGCACGCACAAATGCAAGTGTGTGTATGTTAGTGAAGATCTGAAATTTTTTATTTTTTTTCGTTTTTGAGTCAAGATGATATATGTTCATAAGTAAATTTACTACAGAGTTTGTAAAGATTTGAAAAGTTAGTTACTGATTCTTAAAGAGTTTTAACAGAGATTTGAGAATAGGTACCTTTTCCTAAGATTATTAGAATTCTTGACATTGATATTTTGAATATATGTGTTACCTTGTGATTTATGAACACATACTGTCTTAGTTCAGCCGGTAGAGCATATGGGTTTTAACCGTGTGGATCTGGGTTTGATTACCACAAAGGTTGTATTTTATTTTGTTCCATAAATACTGTGGTAAGTCTTCTATACATTTTGATCGATTGTATGTTGCTATTAATCTATGTTCTTCGAATCCACAAACGGTGTATTTTGTTCAACTTATTATTTCTAACGTATTAATGAGTTTTGTTGGTAATTTGATTAATACTGCGGTAAGTATTCCATACATTTTGATCAATTGTATGTTGCTATTAATCTATGTTCTTCGAGTAAAACGGCGAAAAACTACATGATTTCTATTTTTTGTCCAAGACACATGGCCCATGGTCCTATTGGTCATGCTCTTGCCGCTATGGAAACTTGTGAGATACAAGATTCAAGTTTGCATGCCAACATGTTTTGGCTAGAAAATGAATCAAAATATGTAGGTTATGAAATGAAATAAATATTCACGGAGCCTTTTTTTTACTGCAAAATTGAAACTCGATAACAAACATAACATGCGTAGACTGCTTTCAAATATTTTTTTTTTGATATTCTAATAATTTCGAGAGAGAAATGACGATATGTATTGGATGATGATGTCTGATTTGAGAATATGACTATTTAAAGACATTATTCCAGCCGGCCCATAATGACCATCAAAGTTGCTTCCTTGCTACATTCTTAAGAAGTGATATGCATTAAAAATACCATATTGCAATATCCTTAATGATCCCTATTTTCCCTAAACTATTTAAACGTTATTATTTTCATCAAGGTAAATTTTATTGTAATTGGGTTTTAAGAGAGTATTGTTTCAATATAACCCCCTTAAAATGTAGCGCATGAAGGAAGTTTACTACACTTGAAAAGAGATTTTACCGTGGTTGCAGGTGTCAGGGCTAACAAAAGTCTAGGGATCCACACTCTCGTTTTACTCTTATGTACGCTTAAACCGCGGCCGACCATAACCCTGATGATCTCTAAAAATAACCTAGGAGAAAGTTAATGGAAAAGAAGCTATAGATAAGGGTAGTTTAGTGTTATTTATCATTTAGAAAAAAAAAACAGGTTCTATCTGAAGAAGGAAACAAAGCATCAATGGCAGCTCACCTCTTTTCTCCACCTCCTCCTCCTTCCCCTTCCCTCTCACTCCTCACCCTAACAAAACCCATCTCCATCTCTCTCATGCCCATCTCCATGCTTTCTCCAATCCCCATCACCAAGAAAAAAAGCACCGTCTCTGCTCTCTACTCTCCCACAATACCCACAGCTCACCCTTCTTTCGACTCAGCGCCTGACAAGTGGGACCCATCTCAGTACGAGGCCTTGCTCAAAGGAGGAGAGCAAGTCACTTCAGTTCTTGAGGAGATGATCACGCTGGTAAAACTCAATCGCCAACTTTTGGTGCTTACCTCTTGTTTGATGAATTGCCTATATGGGTTTTGTCTGTTAATTGCAAAAGAATAGGCAAGTATGAGGAGATGATTGCATTGGTAGCTCACGAACAACTTTGGAGTTTACTTTTATTTTCATGCTTATCTTCTGTTTGATGAATTACCCATATGAGTTATCTTTGTTGATGAGCCAAAACAGCACCAAGATAGCATGGAAATTGTATGTGTTGGAAAAGTTAATTATGAAAAAAAAGCTTTTTAGTTTGTGGAGAGCTGGGGCTGCACTATATTTGGGGATTAAAATCATAAAATCATTGTGTATATAAAATGGCTGAGGAGGTTTCTTGGCATATAAAATGGCTGATATATTTTTATTTGACTAAAGATTAAGTTACAAAATTCAAATTTAGTGTTGTTTACCCTCGTTATGACCTCTGACGATCGCATAGTTAAGATAAAGGTAGAGTTTAAACAAAACAAGTTTAGAAGTTTGAAAATTTGACTAGAAGGTCCTGAGTTCGAGACTTTCGATAAGCGCAAGCACTTATCGTTAATTATACATTGTTGTCTTAGGAAATACTTAGATGGGATAGCTTGTTGCATTGTTCTAAATCACATCAATTTGAATAAAGATCACATCATAAATATATGTACTTGCAAATAACAGAGAATACAGAAGAAACACTAAAAGAGTTTCATTGATATTGACCTTATACAATTTTGATACATCACATTCATTTACATCTCGAAAGCTTGCACAAAGAAAACTCATATGAGATACAAAGGGTATTTTATATCAGAATTAGTATTATTATTATTTTGAAGACTAAGTGGGTACCTCCGTTTGTGGGTCCCACTTTTAGTCAAATTGAGTCAATGCGGGTCCTTTGAGTGGGCCCACATCATATTAGCTTAGAACATGTGGGGAATCATTCCAAGTAGGACCCAAACCCTGAATTGAATGGTTGCGGATATCTTTTGAGGAGATATCTGCACCACTATATGCGAGTATCTATTTGAGATGCCCGCAACTTGCGGTATCTATTTTAAGGAACCCGCAGCGGATATCTTCATTTAATCCATGCGGGTCTCTCTCTCTCTCTCAGATGCCTGATGGGGCATTTTATGATACCCATTGGGGTGTTATTTAAAAATACCCGCAGTGGGCATATTTTATAATGTCAATTGGGTATCATTTAAAATACTTGATGAGAGTATTTTTAAAGATGTCACAAGTGGATATTTTGATTAAAATACTTGATGAGAGTATTTTTAGAGATGTCACAAGTGGATATTTTCATATCTTGAGATACCCGTATGTAAAGATATTCTTCTCAAAATTCCCTGTATTGCAATCAAATATCCTTTAAGGGATGATTTTCACTTTCCTTCAATGTATTAGCGTTCCTTAAAAGATAATTCATTTACGCATTGTGTCGGTTTTGTTCAAAATACAAATGGATAGCATCTCCTCTTGTAATTTTGGAATTTTGGGGGGTTATTGAGAAAATATAGACGGTTTAGAGTCTATATTCCCATGCACATGGGAAAAATAGGGTTTTTCCTATTTTCCAAAGAGAAATACTTTCGTATTCTCATTTTTGTCAAAAAAACATGAAATTAATCAAAAAACCATTGGAGAGTCCTTGATTGTAGGAATTAATAAGAATTCTCTCAAGTTGCCTCCTGTCAAATTTAAAGACAAATTGTTTTTCTTGAAAAAAAGAGAAGGCCTTCATCAATCATCCACCTTCTCTTTCTTCTTTTCTTTCTCCTCTAATCCGAGAGTTCTTGCAATCTTCAACTTGTAAAGCTTGTGAATTCCCTTGTGTGGTGTTGTTTTCTTCTTCTAAAGGGATATTTATAGTCTCTCTGTGAATGTGTAGTTAGCAAGCCACTACCCACATTTTTAGGGGTAGTGAGGATGAAAATAACTCACTTCAAGCCCAATAACCACCTATGCGGGTATCTTTGAAAGATACCCGCAGCTGCTTCCAAATTGGAGCTGGTAAGAGATACCTGCAATCAAAGGTTCCCGCATATTAAAGGTTCCCGCAATTGATTGATTTTGGGGCATTTTTATGAGGGGATTAGTTTTTTTGGGTTCAACAAGTGTTTAACCATCCATTTAACTTTGGCTATACATATAAAAAGGACTAGTTCTCTTCGCATCTCTACCAAAAAAAGAATAAAATAAAATTCTTTTCTTTTCTTAAGAAAATTGTTCTTATTCTCTCCAAATATCTCAATCTATTACTCTCTCTGTTTTTTTTACCGGCCCTTTTTTCCCCTGTTATACACTTATTAAGAAGAGTATAACTACTATAATATCTAAAATATCATGAATGAGAAATTCCTAATTTTACCTTGTAATGGAGATCTGTTGAGAGAGATATTCTCCCAGTTAGGGTAAATTTGGAACTTCATATATTAAGTGTTGGTTTTAGAAAAATGGTGTAAAACATTAACCTTGATATTCTATAGAGACTAGTAATTTGAAAATAAAATAAAAAGAGCAAACAATTACTAGTATAAAGACATAGAGAGATAAAAATACCTTTTTGGGAAGCTAAAGTTTTTCGAAAGGTTTTAGCCGCGCGAATTTTTAAGGGTTTTGCACCTCAAGAGAGTTGCTGCTTTGGATGCCTGCTTGAAAGACCGCATCAACTTTTTTAGGGCAGACAAAGTTCCTCGCCTAAACCACAAGCCCTCATATTCTTACTCATTTTATTTAATTATATATATATATATATCATTGATATCATAATTGCCATGCTATAAGAGTTGAAAGTATAAAGGTCGTCTTATAAAATCCTTATAAACCCTTTGTTTCTTAATTAAAAGTTAATATTACTGTTTGTGGATGAAAAGAATATAGTAAACTTTCTAACAGTATGTTCTTAATAAATGTTGTGAACTTTATAATTGTGAACAAATAATATGAACTTAGTAGGTGCAAATTGTAGAGCGTTTTTTGTCATCCATTGGGATGGATGCGCTTGCTCATCAGGCGTTGTACAGATTTCTCCCGTTTAGGATAGGTGGGGGTTTATTGATTGTGAGGATTCTAATATCCGGCAGTCGCGAACAAATCTACCGTTAATTATCCTTCGCTTTGAGGCGGGAGAACCTCCGATTAACGGGTTGTGCGAGTCATGTGAATTCAATGTCAAATGTATGTTTTGAAAAGAATGCAAGCGCGTTCATTTCATTTTTTTTGTTTATTTATTTATATTTTACTTTTACTTTTATTTTGTTTTATTTATGAAGAAGTCCGGATGCCCCGGGAAGCACCGAGGGTCTGGGGGACCTGGGAGACCTGGGGCACCCGAGGGGTCGGCTCTCTCCTAGGAGGGGGGTTCGGCTCCCCCGGAGGGGACGATTCCCCCCTGGGGGGTTTCTGGTGTTCGGGTGCCAGGCGTTTTTGAGGGGTTGCCTGGGTCGGGCACCCCCGATGGCTTCGTTAATATTTTATTATTATTTTTCTTCATTTTATTCATTTTTTGTTTGATTTTCTACAAAACTAAGTAAGCGGATTTCGACGAAATTTCGGCGGCATAACTGTTAGATTTCGTTGTTTTTCGTTTATTTGGAAGAAATATACAACGAAGTCTATATTTTCTAGCGTTTGGGTGAAACGCGGATGGAATCTACGTTCAAAGAGGGGAGCATGGATTCCATATCTCCGAGGGTTTCCCCAAGGAAGAAAGCCTAAAGGATTTCCTTTTTGTGGGGTCATCCTTAACCTTCATCTTTATTTTGTCAAAAGAGCTCTCTTGATCGTTGAAAACTTGAACTATAGGTCTTGAATGAGAGAAACGGGGTTCCTTTTCTCTCTTTTAGGCCTTGAATCTTGTAAAGAGGGTTTCGGGAGATTGGTTCTCCTTTTTCCTCTTTCCTTTTGGATCTTGAAGAGGAAGTAAGAGAACAAAAATCTCACTTTTGGGATTTGGTTGAAAATTGATTCTCTTTTCAATAGATTTATGGTCTAAATCTATTTGCTTTTGAAAAAAGAAGGTTTTATCTAGATTTAATTGGAGAAAAAGAAGCACAAATCCTAAAAATTTTGCGGGACAAAAAACTTAACATTTCTTGTTGTGGTTGGGTTTAAATACCCATTATAATTTGCAACTTAGCCCTTGAATTTTACATAATTGCTTTTTGTTTCTCTCATGCCTATGCGCATATCTTTTTGCACATAAGCCACAAGCTTTACATGATTTTGGTTTTTTGCCTATTTGTATTACAATTTTACACTTTTTTGCATACAAATTTTATTTATTATAAATTTCGTCCTCTTTCTTCTTCGATGACCTGACAGCTTCGCTTGGGCTTGAGACGGTTTGGGTGTGGGCCTACTTAGGCTTGAGCCCGGGCTGGTTGGACTTGCGTCCACTTGTCTGGGTATTGATTTTGATTTTTTGACTTTGACTTTTTAACTTTTAACTTTTTATTTTGGTAATGGGATGTAAATTTTAACCCTAATAAAGTGCCCCCATCAATAAATGCACATTACACGTATGCGTTGTGTTCATGAAATTGATCGATTTTCTTTCGTGTAGATATTGGCTTGATTTGGTTCTCGCTTTTGGGAGGCTGGCACTGCCCTTTTTACGACATGAACGGTCTATACTGCCTTTTTTACGACTTGGACGGTCGATATTGCCCTTTTTGCGATTTGGAAGTCGATACTTTGATTTGGTTTCCTTTTGAGGGCGTGGAGGTCAATACTGCCCTTTTTGCCACGTGGACAGTCGATACTGCCATTTTTGCGACGTGGACGGTTGATACTTGAGTCGGTTCCCTTTTGACGATGTGGAGGTCGAAAATGCCATTTTTGCAATTTAGACGGTCAATACTGCCATTTTTGCGATTTGGACGGTCGATATTTCTCTTTTTGCGACTTGGACGGTCGATACTCCCACTTTTTCGACGTGGAAAGTTAATGCTGTCATTTTGGAGACGTGGACGGTCGATACTTGATTTGATTTGGTTCAGGAACGGAGCCACCGTTTTTTTCGTCTGCCACCCGACGTGATTTAATGGAATGTTTGTCGTCCTTTTAGGCGGGAGAGTTTAACGTCTTTTTAGACATAAGATTTTGTTTAACGTCTACTTAGAAGGGGAGTTTTGTTCAACGTTTACTTTGACAGGGAGCTTGGTTTAACGTCTACTTGGACGAAGGAGTTTGTTTAACGTCTACTTAGACATAGCTTAGTTTAACGTCTACTTAGACGGAAGAGATTGGTTTAACGTCTATTTAGACGGAAGTGTTTGTTTAACGTTTACTTAGACGGAGCTTAGTTTAACGTCCACTTAGACGGAGCTTAGTTTAACGTCTGCTTAGATAAAAGCACCAACGGCTCCTCTTCCGGCATTGGCTACTGGGTCTGAACTCCTAAATCGATCCTTCTTAGCGTTGGTTTAACATTTACTTAGACGGAGGAGGTTGGTTTTGCTGGGTTCCTTAGGGTCGCCGCTGCGTTTCGGAAGGCATCGACCATGCCGTTTTTAAAAAATTGGCACGCTAAAGAACCCTAATCTAGAATCTTAACTAGAGAATTAGACGAAACTAGAATGTAAACATTTTTACATCTAAGTGAACAAGAAATACAACCTTTGTAGACCGGTCATTCACTTCATAAGCTCCGTGTAGTAGTCCTTTCGCTCCAAGTAGTGATCTTCCGGACTTTAGTAAGGCTCCACAAGGTGAAATGAACAAACTTGCTTAAAGTCTTCGAGGCCGAAAATGATCTACGTCGAGGAGACACTAACCCAAGCGACCTCTTCATTAAGTGATGAACTAGTGAAGAAACAACCTAATCTAAATGGCTAGTCTAGAAGAGCTTGATGAAGTAGGAATTTTGTTCACTTTAAAAATTATTTTCTCACCCATTTTCTTCACCTCCCAAATTGCAAGAGAGCTAGAGGAAGGAGATGAAGAAAAGCAACCATGGAAAAAGTCAAGTATAGAAAGCCAACCATAGGTGAGTTAATATCATATACTAATCCTTGTAGAGACTAAACCATGGCTAATCATAATGGTTGGGTTAATAAATATCTTAAGTAAAACAAAACTAGTGGACTAAGTCAATGGTTCTACAAGCTTCCACTAAGCTTAACCATGTGACTAATTTCCAACTAATTTGATTTACTTTAAATAAATAAAACCTTACATTATTATTAGTATGGTGTGAGTCTTATACATCCATGTCTCATGTATCATCTAGCATGACACAAAAGAATATACATTAATATATATTACATATATACTAAGTGTACACAAGTGAGAAAAAGAATTCTTAAGTGGGCTAATATTAGTTAATGTAAATTAATATATCAAATATATAATTATACATTAAATTATTAAATCAACACTTGATTTAATAATCCGGCTATATCATATACAACCGACTAATATCAAATGTATCAACTTATCGAATCAACACTTGATTCGACAGCCCGGTTATATCACATATAACCGACCGATATCACATATCGCGAGAATAGAATACGGTATCACATACACGTATTAATCTCGGTCCCGCACATATCACATACGTGCTCCTACTTTGTTTCACTTGAGCCAGGAAACCTGTGTAGGACTCTAAAGACTCGTCAATACTCCGGCAGTAGGTGGTGATCATATCAGTCGCCCACAATCCGTCAACGGTCTGCTAAACGTAACGGCCACCCGGGTATTGAGCAATCAGAATATCAACAAGCAAGTTTGCTCATACTCCTGCGAATCCAATCAGTAACACTACCGTACAGTCCGGTCTCTTCGTCTGATATGTCGCATATCTCAGCCTGGGGGTGGTAAACGTCAGACCCCAATAGCCTGATAAGTCATGCCGATGTGAGGCCCATAACGGTTCGAGAAACTACTGATAACACTTACCAGTAAATCTCAGCAACCCTGGTCAGGAATTTCTTGTTATGGCCAATCAAGCATAACGCAACATCAAACCCCAATACCGGGAGAGACAAAATCTCCTTCTATCGCTCATTGCCTCCATGTGACTCGGGACTGTACTCAAAAACCACTGTTTTGCATGATCTCTTGAACGTGGTAAGGTGGAAATCAAAGCACAGTGGGAATCACACAAGACTCTATGACGATCTCGGGTCGATAGACTAACCTGTACCTGTGTCACCAAAGAACTGCTATCTGACGTGAGGTATAATACCATCTAGGAGTTCTCGGCGAGTCCGTTCAGTGTACCCAGTCTCCATTGAGCTCTCGTATACCTTCTTTGATGTCAAACACCAATGGATGTGGGACCATCCATCACCCATCATATAGGTCAAGAAGCACATACGCTAGTCTACTCTGGAATATCGATGCCCCATCTCGATACTCCCACGACTAGAAATATTTAAAGGATGTACTTACCGACTACCTCTGCCCAACTAGTATGATCCGCATCATAATCCTGGTAGTTAAGTACTCATCCTAAGGGCTTTATCAACATATAATAGAGAGACAATAAGTGTACATGTTAAGATAAAGAGCAACCAGATAATATACTATCATGTCGAGTAAGAAAGTCCTCCCTATATATGTCCAAGCATCTACTATAATATATATCACATGTATAATAATGGCCTCTAGGGCATACATATAACTAACAGGTTTAACGTCTTCTTAGACGAAAAATGTTGGTTTAACGTCTACTTAGACGGAAGAGTTTAGAGATTTTAGAATTTTGATGTTTAACGTCATCTCAGACGGAGATTTTGGAATTTTTATTTGTCGTTTGAGTGACATTGTGGGTTTTTGAAATTGGCAGAATTTGAATTTGAGATTGAGACAGGAAATCCAAATTTTTAGAATTAAGTTCTGAACTGGGTTTGGATTTGAGCCCGGATTTGAATCGGATTGGATTGGATTTTGAGAATTTAAGAGATTTTTTTTTATTATTTTAACGAGTTTGCGTCCTTTCGGTTTTTCGCAAACCTACAGGTAGTCTTGCTGTTTTTACTCACGAAGCCTTTTCAGATTTTCATTCGTGCCCTTTTTACTTATAGACTAAACCTTTTTTTTTAAAGCATGAACATCGTTATCGTCAGAACATAATACCAAGAACGACTCATCATTCATCTTTTAAGGAGTTTGAGATTTGGATTTTGGTTTCGAGGTCAGCATCGCTAACACCGGAGTACGGTACCAGGAGCGACTCATCATTCGTTTTTGGAAGGTTTTGAGATTTGGAATTCTGGGTTATTGGTCGGTATCGGCACGCTAACACTGAAGTATAGTGCCAAGAGCGACTCATCATTTGCCTTTGGAAGGTTTTGACTTAGGATGTGGATTTTTGGTTGGCGTCTGCATCGCCGGTACTGGAATTTTGCCAGGAGCAACTCATCATTTGCTTTAGAGGGATTGAGATGTTTATTTATACATACATATATATCCCCAATTTAAAGACTTAGGGGTTAAAAGGATTTTTTTAAACGAGTTTGCGCCCCTTCGGGTTTTTACAGGCTCGCGGGTAGCCCTGCTGTTTTTAATAATGAAGCATTCTTAAATTTTTATTCATGGCTCTTTTGCTTACGGACTGATCCTTTTTTAGGCTTCTCAGTTTAACGACGTAGGGGTCAATACTGCGTTTATTTTTTTGTTTGGCCTAATTGGTGCCTTATTTCAAAATTATTTGAGATTCTCGGAGTTTGAATTTGATTGAGCCGGTCGATAGCAGAGACAGTAGTTCTTATTTGATTCTCTTATTTAATTCCGGGATTTTCTTGAAAAAGCCTCAGTATGTCCTTCGTTTTTTGGACAACCATATATCCTATGAAGGCGTATACTCGAGTTATTTCATGCGATAAGCAATTGAGTTGTTTGCCCTTGGAGGATTTCGACTTTTGTTTGTATAATATTAACTGCCGCGGCTTGATTGTTCGCCAGCCCCCCGGAAGACAGTGAGATTTTCCCGCCCTTGTATTGGTCATCGACCTAGCCCTTGAAAATGAAACAGTCTTCGATTGTATGCCCCAATACTCTGCGATATGTGCAGTAATTGGGGTTATCGGTCATTTTTGCTTCATGGGTCTCTTTGGAATGGGCAGTTGCGGACCATTGTTCAGGGTATTCTTGAATATCTTGCAGACCTTATCGTTTTTGAAAGTATAGATTTTCTTCTCTATACCAGAGTCGGTTCTTTCCTTAGTACCGCTCTTCGAGGAGGATCGGTCTTTGATCTGCTCGTTTGCTTACCCCGGTCAGTAGACGTATTGAAAGGGTTGGTATTGCTGGAATTTTCGTCTTTGTGGCTGTTGTCCTTTCGGTACCTGGATTTGTGATTGATTTGGAGATCCGGGGTAGACTAAGTATGTGCACGCTCCATTAACTGGACCCTTTCATTCAGGTTCTGAAGAGTTTTAGGATCCGCCGTGCATAAGGAGGGGGTTATCCAGTTATCGGTATTTCCCCTGATAAGGTTGACGGCTTGCCCCTGTTCTATCGGTTGTTCGCATTTAGTGTATGGATTACACCGTCGGTTGACATGATCGGTCATGCTTTCATTGCTGTCTCATTTAGTCCTTACGAGGTCAGCAATAGTGATTTTATCACCGACACTCATGAATCTTTGTTTGAACGGCGATTTCATTTGAGTAAATGTCTTGATCGAGTTGTTTGGCATGCTTGTGTACCAATAGAAAGCAAAGTTGGCCAAATTTTTGACGAACTGTCTGAGGAGCATCATTGCCCTCTATGTTTTCGCATGATGCCCTGAACTAGGAAATATGTTGATCGGCGTTCTCTATCCCGTTGAACTTTTCGAAATTAGGGACGATATAGCCACTGGGGCACTCCATAAGATCGTATTTGGCTGGGTATAACATCCCATTATTGATGCGACCTTTCTGTACTTCGGTTTCGGCCATCGATGATTTGTCTTTGATTTTTTCATGTGTCAATTTGTCGTAGTCAAGCGTCAAAACTTCATTGGAGTCTGACGGCAGTTGATTTTCATGAAGATGCCCCGCTCTCGGGCTGGAGGGAATAGCTGTTGATTGTTTCGGGATGTCAATCCCTGGTTCATGTGTAAAGCCTTGAGCTTGTTGAAACTGCATTCGGGTGACTTGAATTGTGAGGTTCGTCACAATATTCATCAAATCATCGATTTTGAAATTGATCTTGGCCAACTCCTTGTCTCTGTCTTGAAGCTGCTTATGAAACTTTTGGAATAATGCTTGTTTTGTAGTTTTGCGAGCGAAGACTGGGCTATCATCGTCATCTGATTCTTTAGCAGCCGTTGGCTTTCTTTGTTTAGCTGTCTGTGCAGAGTCTTTATCATCATCTGAACCGAGCCGGGATTGGACAGCGGCAACCATATCATTATCATGACTGTGAAGCGTAAGAGGATTTGTTCTTTCGGGTCCCACCATGTAGACCGTATGGATTGTGTATCCATCTGTTTCCTCGTTCGTAATGCTATTTGCCAGGCTTTTGGATTGTTGCAGTGGTCCGCTCCTTTCAGGAAAGAACAAACGACCGAGAACAGACGGTTCGACCGGGGTCTTGGATACAGCTGATACTCTTTGCTTGAGTTCTTTCTCTTGATTTTTCTCGGCGAGTAGAGCTCGGTATACCCCTAACGAGATCATGCTATGCTTTTGATTCTGGGGCTTAGACATTTCTCTTCGTCGGATTCTTTGAATTGCTGTCTTCTTACTCTCTGTGGTCGTAACGTTTTTATGCACGGATCTTAAGGGTTCAAAAGAATTGTTGATTTTCACAGCGGGTTCAATTTTTGTCGTAGGATAGCCATATTCTTGGAATCCGACGAACTCCAATTTATTAGGTACCTTAGCCCTTTTATTAGCTCTATATCTGAGTCGTTTCTGCTTCAACTTTTCAGTTTTAAGGGTTTGGCAGGTATCTGCTTTCTTGACAGTCATCTTGGGCCGACAGCTAGAGAGTCTAGAGAAAACACTTACATTTGCGGTCGTCATGAGCCCTGCATGGGCTGACCTAGGACGTCTTGTTGCCTTCTGCGAGTTGACGGCCTTGCCCCTGCATAGAGCGACAGAAAGCTGACCAAAAACCAACTTTGGCTCGAGTATCTTCGCGATCATGGCATTTTCCTGAACGAATTTTAGCGGTTCAAAAGAGCTGCGGATTTTTTCGGCTTTTGTCACGGGATAACCATGTTCTTGGAACCTCATGAAGTCCAATTTAGTAGGAGCCCTAACCCTTTTATTTGCTCGGTATCTGAGTCATTTCTGCCTTAACTTCTCAGTTTTGAAGACTTGGCGAGCATCTGTTTTCTTGGCGGTAGCCACAGGCTGATTGACCGAGAGTATAAAGAGTACACTCAAGCGCGCGGTTGTCATAGGCCTTGCCTTGGCTGGCCCTAGACATCTTGTTGCGCTCTTTGAGTCGACGGCTTTGCCCTTAGTTGGAACGACAGAAAGCCGATCAAAAACCGACTTGTGCTTTAGCGGATATCTTTACGATCATGACGTTCGGCCTTTCCCCTTGAGACTGGTTTGTTGATTTGGCTCATTAGAGCTTCTGCGGTAGGAGCGCTGATGGAGATCGAAGCAAATGTGATGGACCCAAACTGAACCGGAGGTTTCGTCCATTGCTACATAAGGCTTGACGGGAGAATCACTTTGGAAGTAGCCTTGATTGTGTATGCGACAGTGGTCGCATTAGAAGCTGAGCTTGTTTGCTGAGATATCGTTGAGCGATATTGGTTGTTGTTGATTGTTGAGAGTTGATTGCTATATGAAAGAGAATGATTTCAATACAAACAATGATACATATGTTGATTGAGTTCGCATTGTTGTTTGAGCCGAGATATGGGAGGAGAGACTGGTCTCACCGGGCATACCAAAATCTGTAGAGTTTTCTTCGTCACCTATTAGGATGGATTCACTCGTTTGTCAGGCGTTATGCAGATTCCTCTCACCTAGGATAGACAATGGTTTATTGATTGTAGGGATTCTAATTTTCGGTAGCCGCAGACAAACCTACCGTTAATTACCCTTAGCTTTGAGGCAAGAGAACCTCCGGTTAACGGTTCGTACGAATCATGCGGGCTCAATGTGGAATGTGTGTTTTGAAAAGAATGCAAGCGTGCTCATTTCATTTTTTTGTTTATTTATTTATATTTTACTTTCACTTTTATTTTGTTTTATTTATGAAGAAGCCCGGATGCCCCGGAAGACTCCGGGGGCACCCGATGGTTCGGCTCCCCCTCAAAGAAGGTCCGGCTACCCCATAACAGGGTCAGCTCCCTCTATAAAGGGGTTCGGCTTCCCCTAAGAGAGGGTTCAGCTACCTACGGAGGGGACGATCCCCCCTCGGGGGCTTTCCGGGGTATCCAGCGGCATTTTTGAAAGGGGCTTGCCTTGGTCGAGCACTCTCGACGGCTTTGTCGATATATTATTATTATTTTTATTCGTTTTATTCTAATTTTGTTTGGTTTTCTACAAAACCAAGTGTGCGGATTTCGACGAAATTTTGACGGCATAACCACTAGATTTCGTCGTTTTTCGTTTATTTGGGAGAAACATAGAACGGAGTATATATTTTCCCATGTTTAGGTGAAGCGCGGACGAAATCCACGTTCAAAGAGGGGGAGCATGGATCGAAATCCATATTCCGAGGGTTTCCCTTAAGGGAGAAGCCAAAGGTTTTCCTTTTTGTGGGGTCACCCTCGACCTTCCTTTCTGGTTGTCAAAAGGTTTCTCTTAATCCTTGAAAACTTGAGCTATGAGTTTTGAATGATTGAAAAGGGGTTTCTTTTTTCTTCTTCCTTATTCCTTTTTGGATCTTAAGGAGGAAGGAGGAGGAGAAGGACAAAAATCTCTTCTTTTTGGGATTTGATGGAAGATTGATTCTCTTTTAATGGGTTTGTGGCCTAATTCTATTTACTTTTGGAAAAAGAAAAAGTTTTCTTTGGATTTAATTGGAGAAGAAGAAGAGAGCTTGGAGAGAAAGAAGAGAGAGGCACAAACCCTAATAATTGTATGGAAGAGAAAAAACTTAACATTTCTTGTTATGGTTGGGTTTAAATACCCATTACAATTTGCAACGTAGCCTTTGGGCTTTGCATAATTGTTTTTTGTTTCTTCATGCCCATGTGCATATTTTTTTGCACATAAGACATGGATTTTTTTTATGATTTTGGCTTTTTGCCTATTTGTATTACATTTTCACTTTTTTTGCATACAAAATTTATTTATTATAAATTTCGTTCTCTTTCTTCTTGGATGGCCGGCTTTGCTTGGGCTTGAGGCGGTTTAGGCATGAGTCTACTTGCTTGGGCTTGGGCCTGGATTGATTGGACTTGTGTCCACTTGTCCGGGTGTTGATTTTGACTTTTTGACTTTTAATTTTTGACTTTTAATTTTGGCAATGGAATGTAAATTTTAGCTCCCACACAAATATTTTAACTTACATACCAAGAGATGATGGCATTGGCAACTCCCTAGCAACTATGGAAGTTTACTTTTATTTTCATTCTTATCTCGTGTTTGATGAATTATCTGATATGTGTTCAATGAGTACCTTAATCTGTTACAAATACATAAACTAAAGGGTTAATTGCACATAAGCCCCTGGCGGTTTATTCCTTATAGCACTTATAAACCCTCCAATGACTTGGTAGCACAAATACCCACTTTGCTCATCGATCAAAACCCAAAAAAAGCAGTCAAATTCTATCCTAACAACACAATAACATGTTTATTAATTTATGCACGAATTTCTTTGAGAGAATCAAGCAGCAATTCAACTTCGAAAAGTCTGAGGGATGTTTGTGCTAGCAAGTCACTCAATGGTTAACTGCTACACGGAGTAACTATAAATGGATGCCATTGACCCTAAACTAATATTGCAAGAGATCACATTGGCAGCCACTAACAACTCTGGAGATAAACCTTTTATTTTCCTTCTTGCTTATCTTGTGTCTAAAATTGCTTATATGGCTTTCCTATGTTTTGTTGTTGTTGTTTAAGCTCGAGGATATGGAGTTGGACGCTGAGTCGGAGAAGGCGGCGGTGGAGTTAGCAGCACAAGGTGTTATTGGGAAGAGGGTTGATGAGATGGAGTCCGGGTTCATGATGGCATTAGATTATATGATTCAGATTGCTGATAAGGATAATGATGATCAGGTTACTATTGAAATGCTTGGCTTCGTTTTCTTTCTTTCTTTTCTTTATTTTTTTTGGAGGGTGCGTGCGTGTTTTGTTAATTGATATGGTTATGGTCTCAATATAGTATGATGGGGATGCTGCATGATGTTATAAAACAATTGATTGCCCACCGCTCACTAGCTTAGCTTTGGGTTCAAGTGGTAACCAATATGGTATCAGAGCTTTAGGGGTATAAAGCATTGAGTTCAATTCTCACCATCGACATTAAATAAGAAATTTTCCCTCTCATCTATGTTGTTCATCTGAGAATTGAATAAAACATTTGTTGATCAGTCACTCACTAGCTCAAACTTCTGGGTGAACATATTTGTTGTTGATTTGTGTTAATTGGTCATATAATTATTTAATTAACAATCAGAATCCTACTGTGCTTCTAAATGTTGTAAATTGTTGGTCACATAATTATCTATTTCCCTTTCACATTGTTTGTGATATATTATCGGCAAAAAAGTGGAAATCAATGATAACAGGTCAGGAAATTTGGATTTTTTGAAAAATACAAATAATTTACATTTGTTCTTCTATTTATCTTCAATCAGCCGTAATATCGGATCCTGATAATAAAGTCAATTTTTTGTGTTTTACAGTTGAGGGTTTCTGTGAGATTGCCATACTCTGATATTTTGATATTTAAACTAATCACCTTGATTGAAATGATCATCAACTTTCATAACATTGATCTTTTTCCTCTTTTTTATTCATTTCTTTTTTCGCGTTTTCTTTCTTTTTTCTTTTTTTGTGTGTAGCGCAAATCGCTTTTGGAGGTGATTAAGCAAACAGTCTTGGAACATCTTACCAAAAAGTGCCCACCTCATGTGAGCCCCTTGGCATTGTCAAATCGTATTCTAAGCGAATGGAAATTTATGAGCTCATCAGACATCATTCTTGTTCTTAAAATAGGTCCAAGTGATTGGGTTGCTTTGCCGAACCCCTCAAAAAGAAAGCAGACTTGAGTTGCTACGGCGAGTAGCTGCAGGTGGTGGTGTATTCAAAAGCGAAAATGGTCTCAAAGTTCAACTTCCATCAGCAAATCTCAATGACATTGCTAACCAAGCCGATGATTTATTAGAGGTAAACCGACTTGAACAAGGAGGCTAATAATTTCTTTTTTGTTTCATTTATAAATGGCTAAATAGCACTAAGTACCTGCCACTGGAAAGCTATTTTTTCACTAATACCTGAAAGTTTTTTTTATTACAGTAAGCTCCTCTGAATTGCTGCAATTAAGGGTATTTCGGTGTAAAATCTCCTTGATAACCACAGTTTAAGGGAGTTTACTGTAATAGAAAAACTTTAATGTAGTTTAATGAAAAACAATGATAGTTAAGGACCTAAGGTTACTTAATTGTAATTTAGCCTCCATTAAAACAGGACAAGAATGTTAGTTTTCTATTAGTTTTTGAAGAGAGCATATTCCTTTGACTATGCATGCATAATGATTCTTTTAATTCTTTTGAAGTTTCAGTATCTTCTGTATCATATATACTGATATTTGTCGACTTATCATTGGTTACTAACATTTCATGCTGCAGCAAATATAGTGATACACTGTTATGACATAGTTAATGCAATATTAGAATCCATTTTCCAAAATATAAAAAACACACCAACAAAGCATGGTTCCCAAAATTTTTATCTAGCTCAGCAATTACTAGATAATTAATCATTCTGTCAAATCATTTGTTTAAAGAAGTTATTCTAATTAGTATTAAGTTAAAAGCTGGATAGAAATTTATGCTTTTTTCCCAAGAACTTGTAATGTTTCAGACGATGGAATCGAGGCCAGACATACCTGATCGAAAACTGCTTGCGAGACTTGTTTTGATAAGGGAAGAAGCTCGTAATATGATGGGTGGTGGATTATTGGATGAAAGAAATGATCGAGGTTTAAGTACACTCCCTGAATCAGAGGTATATTTGTCAATTTCCTTTTATAATTTTGGTTTCTATTTCATTTGTCACTTTGATGATGAAAATCCCATATTGTTTTATGAAGCATTTTATGCTAGGAATCATTTTGTTAAGATACATAAGTGTTGATTTCTTAACGAGTGAACTTACTTGGACTTCATTAATTTTTAGGGTTAATTGTACTATAGGAGATTGAGCACTTATTCCCCATGCACTATCATAATAAGCACTTAGACCCTTTCTGATCACAAAGTACTTTTTTAATTCCAATTTTACCTCTTTCTTATTCATCTCTTCAACAATATAGAACTCGAAACCCTAATTCAAAAAGTCAATTATTAGTCTTAATCAACTTGAGAAAACAACACTTTAAATAAAAAATGTTCTTGGTTTTCTTTTTTTTCTCTCGCTGGAATAATCAAAGAAAAGATGTTGAATATCATCATATTTTTGGAAAAAATAAGAGAAGCAATTGAACAAAACCAAAATAACTTAGGGATAATGGAAGAAAGATTGGAATTGTGATGAATGATAATAGAAGATCATAGAGTTTATAGATTAGGGTTGATAATTAGCTGTTTTGGGTTGAAAAGAGAGTAAAATAGGAATTAGAAAAATATTTTGTAATCGGGAGGTGTCTAAGTGCTTATTATGATTGTACGTGTGGTATAAGTGCTCAATCCCCCATAGTGCAGGGGGTATATGAGTATATCTGCAATTAACCCCAATTTTTATATGAAGGTTAAATTACACTAAACTACCCATAACTATAAAAGGTTTTCCCCTAAACCATCTTAATGGTCTTTTATATGGTAAAGCCTGTTAAACATTGGTTTTAAGGGTGCTTTCTCTCACTAAAATACACTTATATGTAGCAATTTAAGCGAGCTTACTGCAAATTTTTTTTTACAAGGGGATCAATCAAAAACACTCATAGTTAAGGGCAAGGTAGTGAAATTTAGCCTTTAAAAAGAGAATAATCTGCCAAGATACTACCATTACTGCAACACAATGCAAAACACAGGCTTCACAATGGACAGACCTAGAAAATTCTATTCATCTTCAAATTAAACAGTCTTCAAATAGTCAATATTTGTTTTGGCTTTTTTGTTGATCGCATTCAGGTGAACTACTTGAGCAAGCTTGTTGCCCTGAGACCGGGAAAGAAGGTGAAAGAAATGATAAGTAATGTGATGCATGGTAAGGACGAAGGTGCAGATAATAACTCAAGCACCAACAATGATGAATCCACAAGCACACAACAGAGATTAACTGGAATAGCAGGAAGGGTGAGCTATATTTTGCATCTAAACATGTTTTTTTGATTGCTCATAAATTTTTTTTTATTTACTATGAAACATTTTATTTATATATTTTTCCAATTCTTTGTTTCTTTAAGGGAAGTGTAACAGGCCGTAAGCCACGCCCTGTTCGTCCTGGCATGTTCCTTGAGACAGTCTCCAAGGTGATGATTCATTTTACGTTTGAATTAATTTCATATAAAACTCAAATGTCTCTTATTCATTCAGCACGTAAAACCTTTCAGCTTTTTATTAGAGCTCGACACATTTGAGATAAGTATCAATCTAACTCTATTAGTTTTTGCAATGGAAATTAATATGATTATACTATCTTTTGTGTGGCTGGGGAATAGTGTGGTTAAAATTAAACTAATTTTAAAATTTAAATGAGAAAATTGATGGCATACATGTTTTTTTTAATTATTATTTTTATTTTAGATGGAATGACAAGGAGAGTAGATTTGAAGATTTTTCTCATATCCTTTTTCCAAAATGAATAGGCAATCAATTGGTGACATGATTTACATCCCTAGAGTTTGCATTATAATAGTAGAGATAATTTTGGATTTGGCATGACTGCTGACTAAATCATAGGTTACCGGTGCCAACAGACCAGCTGGGGCGTTATAAGTGCTGAATGAGTTGTATTCTTATAGATGAAGGGTGTTATATGCAAATTAGTTGGCTTTTCTTTCCATGGTCTTCCCCCATGACTTAAGCTTCAAATAAACCTAAAGAATAATTCTCTCAACTGTACTTTCTTTTTTTATGGAGATGATGTTATAGCATTTCATCTATATTTTATTTCATTTGTATATCTTTAGGTCTTAGGTGGAATTTATGCAGGGAATGAATCAGGCATTACAGCTCAACATTTAGAATGGGTAAGTTTTCCTTTTATACATTAACTACTAATCAGATCAAAATTCTTAAGAAAAATTTTCAACTTTTTATTGACAGGTTCATCAAACAACCCTTCTAGTTCTTCAGGAAATGGCCTTCTAGCTTTGGAGTTTATGTTTGAGGTGGTCTCATTTTGTTCTCATTGAAAGCTCTCTTGATAGTGAATGCAAAGGTTCTCTAAATATATATGCAGCTTAACCAAATTCCTCTAAGGTCAGATACTACCAAATTTCATGCTCTATTGTGATATGAGAATGTAAATATTATTCCATTGACATAGATGTTTGTAGCCAATTGGTTAATGTTATAACGTAAATCGTTTTAATTCTGTCCTATAGTTCGCTTGAGCTTCATTTGTGTCTCAAATTTTGAGCAAAATTTACTATAAGGGGCTTGTAGAGATGTGCGATCCTGTAGTGCCCATAGAAGACCCAGGTTTTTTTATTTTGCAAATAGATGGTTGGGCCCGCAATGCCCGTGGGTCTGAACATTGCAGTTGGGGCCTGGCAGGGACCTCCATATGTTTTTTAAGATAAAACCCCGGAAGAAAGTTTGACCGTTTTATTTCGCTCTTGGCTTACATGTCCTAGAGATGTGCCTTAGAGAATGGCATTTCTGTTTATTTGGATAGCGATGGGCTGTTTGTGATCCGAACTTTTTAGACTATGATCATACTGTTGTTAGGTGGTTATTCAATACGTTTCAGTAGCTTTGCGTATGCCGTTTCACTAGAAAGGAAAAAAAAAACAAGATTTAAAAAAAGATATCCCTGAGTCTTTCCTAAAAATTATCAATAGCTATACTAATTAAGCTTCCAAGCATTCTTTATTCCATGAAATAATTCTCTTTGCTGATGTGAAAAAGAAAAATGAAACGAGAAGGAAAAGTAGGAAAGAAAAGAGCCAATTTATAGCACTTGCTCTTCGTTCATCCAAATTTTGTTTTGTTTGCCAAAAAAACTCCATGCAGTCCAAAAAGTGAGCATTTGATTTCAGGAAAATGTAAATGAAAGGTTGTTGCATTTAAACTGGCATTCTACAATCAGTCAACAATACATTCAAAACTGGTAAATGAAAGAAGACAGTAATTAATAAAAGTGCAATCGGGGCCTTGGGCTGCAGTGCCCTCATCCATTGCTGGTGGGGGTTGGGGGTATTTTGCAATTAACCCCCAGGGCTCCATCCGTAACGGATGAGGCCACTGGAGGCCGGTGCTTGCAGGGTCCCTACAGGCCCCTTATAGTCTTAATAAAATTAGTTCTCTAAAGTGATCTTTCCCTGAGAAAGCATCGGTATTGAGGCTAACGCATGTCCGGATCGCATCATGTGCTCAATTTAAGCTAACCTTAAAAATTTCTAGATAAGCTTCTAATCATATAGAATATTAAAATTAATAAAGTATAAAATATTTAACCCCACACAAAATCATGTCGTGATGCAAATATTATACTCCCGGAGTATATTGTAAATATAGGAATATCAAGGGGCTTATGTGAATGTAAGAATAAGATTAGGCTGAAAAATGTTGTGTTATCTTTGGTTTTGGTGATAGCTTTTTTTTCTATAATGAATCTAGTTTTATCATTATTTTCTATAATGAATCTAGTTTTATCTTAATTGTAGTTTCATTTCCTGCATCTATTGTTCTTTTCTTTTGCTAGTTCAAATCATGATGAATACAGAATATTGCAAAGAATTGAGAAGATTTTACCCTCATCCCTACTATTTAAAGATGCAATCCGCATTGATGAGATCAGCGGTAAATGAGGGTGCATAATGTTGAAAATGTCCATATATGGCCACAAACATTCCAACCAAAGACGAGCAGGGCAGACCAAGTTATCATTTCAACCAAAGACAAAAAAACCCACAATCTTCACACTGGATAAAATACCGATAAACTTATAACATAGAACAACCAGGTCTTGAATTCGAGTCTTATGATGCGGCGTTAAAAGCTAAGGCCCCGTTAGAGTATGGAATTAGGAAAACTGTGGTTTATTTTTAAGTCGAGATAGAAAAGAGCAAATTGTGGTTTGCAAACCACAAACTTCAACATCATCTCAAGTTTTAAGAAACTCCAAAATGGTTGTGCATTAGATAAACCACGCAAAATAAGTAGGATGATAATCTAAAACACATGTGAGATCACTAGAAACAATAGGCAATTGCTGCCAAATTTCTGACTACTGTCAACATTAACCAAAACGAAGCAACTGTCAACATTGACCAACCAAAACGAAACGAAGCAATAGCTACCAAACATAAGCTAAAAGTTCAAAGTTTTTTCTGTCTTTCATCAACCTCCATCTAATTAGCAAAATGCTTTGAAAAAGGAGATTTTTTCTTCAAGCTTCAGCCTCAGTGCACTGCTTTTTAGCAGCAGAGGTGATGACCCAAACAATCCCAAAGGGATCCTTGAGCTTGGCTGAGATCCCTCCTTCCTCCTCCTCATTGATCTCCCCATCTTGAGCTGCTCCAGCCTTCACAGCCTTGAGACGCCGCCTTCGACGTCGTCAGTCTCCAACCTAAACACGATCCCACTACTCCTAGAGGAACAACAAAATTAAATTACAAAATAGTAAGGATCGCAAAATTAAGGAAAAAGAATCAAAATAAAAGGAATTATATATATAATCACATAAATGACTTTATGTTGCTGTTATTTCCATAAATAAATTTCAATTTTGGAGGTCTAAGCTCAAATTAGTACTAAATAGGATAAATCTCGGCAAAAAACAAGCAGAAAAACTTTGAGATCTGGGGACTCACGCAGCTTGAGACTCGTCGGCGTGATCAGAGACGACGAAGACGGAGGACGCGATCTTGAGCTCGGCAGATCGAAGCAGAGGGAGCTCTTGATCCGCCTTCCTCTTGAGATGCGTCGACCTCCTCACCTCCTCGGCCCCAAACGCCTCCTTGTAGAACGCCACCGCCTCCTCCGCCTTCTTCGCTCCGACGAGCACCTCCGCCTTCATCGCCGATAAGCTCACCGCTCCCTTCTTCTGCTCCATCACCACCGCTGCCGCTGTCTCAGCCATTTCGCAAAAACCTAAGCAAATAAAAGCAGAAACCCTAGGAGAGAGAAAGGGTGCTGCAGAGGTTATGACAAGAGAGAGAAGGAGACGATGAGGATATTTATAACCGTTTCCCGATTAATGTTGTTTTTGCCCTTTTAATTACAGGACAGCCACTTTAACTTGAAACGATCTGCTGTCCCCTGGCTGATCTGGACCGTTGATTTGTCTGGGCATCTGCACGTACACTTGATCGCGACCGTTGAAAATGCGAGAGGTCAGGAAGAGGAGGACAGGGTGGTAACAAGGGCGAAAGCGACGAGGGCAAGCCCTAGCACGAGGTGGTTAGGGAGTGGGGCCCACCTTGATTTTTGAGGGAGCGGGAAACTCGACACGTGTCCTATGAAAGAGGAGCGGCAGCAGGCGGCACCATTGCCGCCGTGAAAGATGTGGAGACCTATTTTTTTTTTTGTTGCATCCAGGTATTACCCCTTCATTTACATGTGGGGCCCGCTAACAGAGTCATTTCCCTGCGCAGACTGAAGGTCCTTTTATTTGTGACAAGGATTGGATCAAGCTCTTGTTCCATGCATGATTAACCGGCTCTATCGGTTCCATTCGGATTAGGACTGCCTAGTTGCCCACTATCATCATGTCTACGTTATTTTCTGCTGCTGACCTGTGTGTGTGGGTGGGTAAAAACTGAGAATTCAAGGGTTTGTGTATTTTATACAATGTAATGTGTGCGTAGGATCTTATAATGTTGAGAAAAATAAAAGATAATAACAGCTTCTGAGATCTTTATCGGTTGAGAAACTGTACCAATGTTTAATGTCGATAATGCTCGGCCGATCTAAGCAATCCTTGCAATGCTCCATAGCCAATTATCCCAAAAAACCTTTCTTGCAACTTTGGGTGCCCCTCTAGATATTCAAACATGGACTTTTCGGTTTGTACATAGAAAAAGAAGTTGGAATTAAATATTTCACGTTTATAAGTTGCACCGTTTGATTTCAAGATATCCCAGAATTCTCTTAACATATTTCTTAGTAAAGAAGCTAACACTTATGGCTTCGCAAAAACCAGTAGCTCTAATTTTGTCTGATTTTTAGATTTTACACGGTCTTTGAAAACCGTCTAAGCTGGTTAGATCGATAGTGATGCCAACTAGAGAATTCATGCCAGTTAGTTGAAATGGATGATCGAAACACGGATTTTATGCGATCATAACTTTCCGTTAAGCTTGAATGGAAGGTTTTATTGATGCGCTATCAGACATGTCTTATTATATGGAACGGGGTGTTGGGCTCCTAAATGACATCATGCACAGAAAATAAAGATAGCTGAGATATGCATGTTTTATTGGATGTGTGGTAACAATAGAAAAAATAAAGTGCAAAATGAGTATTCGTGCAAACTTTGGTGTAGCAGCTGTGGAGGAGAAAGTGCGAGAAAATTGCCTAAAATAGTTTGGTTATTTGCGACGCAAACTTATAGAAGTACCGGTTCGACAAATGGATATTCTTGATTTAGGCCAAGTCAAAAGGGCGAAAGGAAGACCGAAAAAATATGGGAAAATACGATATAAAAAGACATGGATGTCAAAGACCTTAATGAAAGTATATTGTTCGATAAGGGTGGATGGAGTCGGAGGATCTATATGCTAAAGTGTGAAATGAGTATTCGTGCAAAGTTTGGTGTAGCAGCTGTGGAAGAGAAGATGCGAGAAAACCGCCTAAAACGGTTTGGTCATTTGCGACGCGAACTTATCGAAGTTCCGGTTCGACAAATGAATATTCTTGATTTAGGCCAAGTCAAAAGGGCAAAAGGGAGACCGAAAAAACGTGGATAAATACGATACAAAAAGACATGGATGTCAAAGACCTTAATGATAGTATATTGTTCGATAAGGGTGAGTGGAGGCGGAGGATCTATATGCTAAAGTGTGAAATGAGTATTCGTGCAAAGTTTGGTGTAGCAGCTGTGGAAGAGAAGATGCGAGAAAACTGCCTAAAACGGTTGGTCATTTGCGACGCAAACTTATCGAAGTACCGGTTCGACAAATGAATATTCTTGATTTAGGCCAAGTCAAAAGGGCAAAAGGGAGACCGAAAAAACGTGGATAAATATGATACAAAAAGACATGGATGTCAAAGACCTTAATGATAGTATATTGTTCGATAAGGGTGAGTGGAGGCGGATGATCTATATGCTAAAGTGTGAAATGAGTATTCATGCAAAGTTTGGTGTAGCAGCTGTGGAGGAGAAAATGCGAGAAAACCGTTTAAAACGGTTCGGTCATTTGCGACGCAAACTTATGGAAGTATCGGTTTGACAAATGAATATTCTTGATTTAGGCCGAGTCAAAAGGGCGAAAGGGAGACCGAAAACCGTGGATAAATACGATACAAAAAGACATGGATGTCAAAGACCTTAATGAAAGTATATTATTCGATAAGGGTGGGTGGAGTCGGAGGATCTATATGCTAAAGTGCGAAATGAGTATTCGTGCAAAGTTTGGTGTAGCAGCTGTGGAGGAAAAGATGCGAGAAAACTGTCTAAAATGGTTTGGTCATTTGCGACGCAAACTTATGAAAGTACCGGTTCGACAAATGAATATTCTTGATTTAGCCCAAGTCAAAAGTGCGAAAGGGAGACCGAAAAAACGTGGATAAATACGATACAAAAAGACATGGATGTCAAAGACCTTAATGAAAGTATATTGTTGGATAAGGGTGAGTGGAGGCGGAGGATCTCACTACTAAAATAGGGGGTTGCCCCTACGGATATTGAAATCCGTAGGGGCAGATTTATGTTGGCCCTACGGATTAATCCGTAGGGCTAAAAGGTTGCTCCTACGGGCCTAGACGTTCAAGAATAAAAATATTAATTCTTAATTTGGTGTTTGCCCCTACGGAGCCGCAAACCAAGGACCTACGGACAAATCCGTAGGGGCAACTAAATAGCGATTTAATAAAGGCACAGATCGATCGCCTACGCTCTCTTTCTTCCTCTCTCGATCGCACGCGAAACAAAATCCCCAAATCGCCACCGCCGTTCTCGTCATCGCCACCGCCGTTCTCGTCGTCGCCACCGCCGTTCAGGTTAGTAAATTTTCAACAAAATTAAAGAAATTTTTGATTATTTAGGGCTAGGGTTCATGGCTGGGTCTGGGGTTGCGGTTGGAGTTGGGGTTCGGCAGGGGTTGCGGTCGGGGTCGGGGTCGGGGTTGGGGTTAGGGTTGGGGTTGGGGTTCGGCTGTGGCTGGGGCTGGGGCTAGGGTTAGGGTTTGGCTTAGGGTTGGGGTTGGGGTTTAGCTGGGGCGTGCTGGGGTTAGGGTTAGGTTGGGGCGGGGCTGGGCTGGGGCTGGGGCTGGGGCTAGTGTTAGGTTGGGGTTGGGGCTGGGACTAGGGTTAGGCTGGGGCTTAGGCTAGGGTTAGGCTGGGGCTGGGCTGGGCTGGGGCTGGGGCTAGGATTAGGTTGGGGTTGGGTATCGATGTATATACATGTATTATATCATGAATGATTCATTTTCATTAAATGTGGTAAAATTAAGTGTATAAAATCATGCCATATAAATAGATTGTGTTCGTGAATGGCGATCTAGTTAGGCGAACCAAAGTGTTGCATTGATGAAAGTTTACCGTAGAGGAAATTACGGCTAGCTCTATGCATTTAACCTGAATGTATCCAGTAATTACTAGCATGTATAGAAAAGTTGGTTTAATTTATGAAAAAATGGGGAGACAACATGCATGTATGCATATAGGTAACATCTGCCAATATGCCATATCCAGACCGCAATCTATTTTTGCCTATTGGCTAATATGAAAATATCGGCCCGCGTATATGAAATAATCAAAGTTGTTAAATCTTGATACGGTTTGTGTTTCGTTTTTTTATTTATCATATCGTGTATCGTATCTGTTTCATATCGAAAGAAACAAAATTTTCTGTTACAATAACGAAATAATTATGTGTAGAACCAATTACAATTTTAAAAATGATCAAATTAACAACATAAAGCAACGTACAAGTTAAAGCAAATTTCGGAATTGCAGCACTCAAATACATACATATAAATCATACAAACCCATGCATTTGATAATCAAATAGGGTTTTTTTCTGCCCCCCTACTTCAATATTTTGATGCATGTTTCAGTCATGTGAATTCATATGTTGCGTATAACGCTTTATGATATCAGTATCCTACATTTGTAGTTTTAATTGTTGATTGTTATAGATGAATGCCATTGCAATAATAGTTTTTGGTTGATGAATGCTATTGCAATGTAGGATGATCAGTTCTATCAATCTTGATCTCAATGGTAAAATCATGTTACACATACAACACGAATGCACAACAAACGCATAATTAGAGAGCGATTCGAGATATTCAGGTTAAAACCAATATATGATACTCGATGATAATATGAAACCTTCATATTCCCATCGATACTCATATATGAAACTAAAAGCGCCACTTAGTCCCCGTCTATCGGTTAACATACGTGCGATGCTCGTCGTGAACTAGAACTATACGAAGGTTGTTAAATATCGGACAGTATAGCTCGATACTAACAACCGTCGTATAGTCTACGCGACGAGAAAATTCAATCGTATGGTAACCCATAGATTTTTCCCGTGTGGACAAGTTAAGAGTGTATAAAGCAAACGCCTTCATTCACTTGTGTTTTCATCCGTTTCGAGATATTTCGTCGGTACCTTTCCGCTGGTTCTCCGTGTACAAAGATAGATTAGATGTTCATTTCAACGTTGTTTCACAGCTTTGAAATGATTATCTATTCTATTATAGTGTACTCGGAGAACAGCGGGGAGGTGCTGCCGAAATTTACTCGAAACGGTTGAAAGCACAAGTGATGGGCGTTCGCTCTATACATTCTTAATGGGATAGAAGCCTACCCCCGACAGCCGGAACACACACATACAACAAGAATACACAACAAACACATAATTAGAGAGCGATTCGAGATGTTCGGTTTAAAACCAATATATGATAATATGAAACCTTCATATTCTCATCAATACTCATATATGAAACTAAAAGCGCCACTTAGTCCCCGTCTATCGGTTAACATACGTGCGATGCTCGTCGTGACCTAGAACTTTACGAAGGTTGTTAAATATCGGACAGTATAGCTCGATACTAACAACCGTCGTATAGTCTACGCGACGAGAAAATTCAATCGTATGGTAACCCATAGATTTGTCCCGTGTGGACAAGTTAAGAATGTATAAAGCAAACGCCTTCGTTCACTTGTGTTTTCATCCGTTTCGAGATATTTCGTCGGTACCTTTCCGCTGGTTCTCCGTGTACAAAGATAGATTAGATGTTCATTTCAACGTTGTTTCACAGCTTTGAAATGATTATCTATTCTATTACAGTGTACTCGGAGAACAGCGGGGAGGTGCTGCCGAAATTTACTCGAAACGGTTGAAAGCACAAGTGATGGGCGTTCGCTCTATACATTCTTAATGGGATAGAAGCCTACCCCCGACAGCCGGAACACACACATACAACAAGAATACACAACAAACGCATAATTAGAGAGCGGTTCGAGATGTTCGGGTTAAAACCAATATATGATAATATGAAACTTTCATATTTCCATCGATACTCATATATGAAACTAAAAGCGCCACTTAGTCCCCATCTATCGGTTAACATACGTGCAATAATTTATTCTTTTCAACGACAAACCCACACACAAAGCATATACACGGATTTTCTCCTTTGTCAGTAACTATCCCGTTCTTATATTTCTCAATATAGTCGGCATAACCTACAATTTATATGTTATACAGTCTAATATGGCCCATGAGTACGTCAGAGTTAAGGACTGGATGCATGTGGATTGGAAACAACGTATGCAACCTAAGTTTGTCGCAGGAGTTGCTGCTTTCCTTGAATTTGCACGCGCACATAATAAGATCATAATAGAGAAGATTCTCTGTCCATGCGATAGATGTGGCAATAAGTACTGGCAGAAGGTAGAATTGGCAGAGCTTCATATTGTAAAACATGGGTTTACTAGACTTTATACAACTTGGAAATATCACGGGGAAGGAGAAGAATGCAGTACCGCGGCAGAAGAAGAAGGAGAACACGATAATGCGGCATGAGAAGAAGAAGAATTCGGTAATGCGGCAGGAGACGGAAATTTATTTCCATCAGAAGAAATGGAGCATATGGTAGAGGCTGCCCTAGGTGAATCTATTCGTACCGAAGATGACATTCCTTCCGGTCAAGGACCGCGTGCGGATAAATATGAAAATTTCATGAATGATGCTAGGAAACCAATTTATGAGAATGCGAAGTATTCCACCCTCTCATGGTTCGTCCAACTTTTCCAGATTAAGTGCCTAAATGGATGGAGTAACAAGTCATTCACAATGCTTCTTTCGTTCTTGAAAAATTCTATGCCTCCGGGAAATAATATGCCCGAAAGCTGGTACGAAGCCCAGAAGATGATGTCTGATTTGGGTCTAAAGTGCGAGAAGATTCAAGCATGTCCTAAAAATTGCGTGTTGTACTGGAAAGAGAATTCAGATTTGAAAGAGTGTCCAACATACGGAGAGGCCAGGTATAAGCCGAAAGATTCTGATAAGAAGCCTGATTTACCTGTGAAGATAGCACGATACTTTCGCATAACACAGAGGCTACAGAGGCTATTCAGGTGCAAGAAAACAGCCGAGACAATGATTTGGCATCACCGTGCTCCTCCAACCGAAAATGGAAAAATGAGCCATCCAAGAGATTCACCGGCATGGAAGGATTTCGATAGGAGGCACGCAATATTCAGTAGCGATCCTCGCAATGTCCGGCTCGGACTGGCTACTGATGGCTTCTGTCCATTCAACTATATGGCTGGAAGTCACAACACATGGCCCGTTGTAATGATAATTTATAATATGTCGCCTTGGTTGGCTATGGACCAATCATACTTTATGATGCCTCTTCTTATCGACGGACCAAACTCATCGGGGAACAATATCGACGTCTATCTCCGACCTCTGATCGAGGAGTTGAAATCTTTGTTCATTGATGGTGTAGAGACATATGATTCAAACACAAATACAACCTTCATACTGCGTGCGGCTTTAATGTGGACAATTAATGATTTTCCTGCGTATGGAATGCTATCAGGTTGGTCCGTACATGGTCACAAAGCATGTCCTCATTGCCATGAACACACAACATCAAAATTCTTGAATTTTAGCAGGAAGGTTTGTTATTGCGGCCATCGACGTTTTCTGCTTCCAGACCACCCCTATAGGTTAGATACGGTTCACTTTGATGATCATCAGGAGCTTCTTGTACCTCCATCCCCATTGTCCGGAGAGGACGTGACTGCTAAATGGGATGGTTACAATAACGTGACCTTCGGGATGGAGCCGACGAAACAGGTCAAACCACAATATTGGAACAAGTTAAGCATTTTCTTCGAGCTTCCGTACTGGTCTACAAATTCAGTGCGTTATTATCTGGACGTCATGCATATAGAGAAGGGAGTATCAGAGCACATACTTAACTTGCTTCTTTGTAAAGACGGGAAATCGAAAGACAACATGAATACTCGGATGGATCTACAAGAGTGGGGAATAAGAAGTGAATTGCACTCTAGACCGGTAGCGGGTAAACCGGGCAAGTTTGTACTTCCCAATGCCACTTATCATATGTTACAACCGGAGAAGAAAAGATTCCTGCAGGTGTTGCATAATTTGAAAGTCCCCACAGGTTTCTCAGGATCATTCAGCAAGAAAATAAAAATTGTGAAGGGCAAGATCGATGGGCTGAAAAGTCATGATCACCATGTTATCGTGGAGCACCTTCTTCCATTAGCCTTCAGGACTTCTCTCCCCGACTCGGTTGGTCTAGTAATCAACGACCTATGTTGTTTTTTCAGGGAGTTGTGTGCTAAAACACTGGAGGTTGCGACACTGGATAAACTAGAAAATTCTATTGCGTTGATACTTTGCAAGTTTGAGCGTATTTTCCCACCGTCATTCTTCGATATCATAATACACTTGACGGTTCATCTTGCAACTGAGGCGAAATTAGCCGGACCGGTACAATATCGATGGATGTATCCCGTCAAGAGGTACGTGTAATTTTTCGTTTCGCGCAATTTATAAATTTATTGTTGTCCTGTATGCCCGTATTTATTTATTCAACATATTCTCATTAGGTACCTCTACACTCTTAAGAAGTATATACGCAATAAAAATCGACCAGAGGGTTCTATCATGCAAGGTTATCTTCTTGATGAAGCAACCACATTTTGTTCCCGCTATCTGGACGAGAACATTGAGACAAGGCTTAACCGACCACGAAGAATTCAAGACGGGCCATATGGTAAAGCCGAGTATAAGAGGGTAGACACTATGTTTATCAACAAGATATACCGGTTTATCTTGCTTAATTGCGCATGTCTTGAACAAATTAGAGAGTAAGTTCTTTTGGATTAATTGTTATATCTGTGTTTGTGTGTGTATGAAATGATATAATATTAATATCACAATTATTTGTCGAAAACGGAATTCATTTTAACGAGGTACGTGAGGGGCATCCTGATTGGAACGAAGAACGTTTGGAAAAATACCATCAGGATAATTTTTGTGATTAGGTCACAGATCATGTAAGTTATTCGAACAACATTTTATTGCTATCAGTTTTAATCTAAACTTGTATCGTTATCTATTTGTCGTAAAATTTGTTTTGTTAGATCCACGATCCGAACTTGTCTGCATCATTTGAGAGTGATTCAAGATGTTTAGCTCAATTTCCTAGTATGGAGGTTGCATATTACAAAGGATTTGGTGTCCTTGGATACAAATTCGAAGTTAAGGACATAGAAACATATAGAACCACTCAGAATAGTGGGATTGCGACGGTAGGATCGGACGGTATGATTTACTATGGGTACTTAAATTGTATACTTGGCATCCACTATCCCGGACGATCAGAACCCTTTTATATATTCCAGTGTACTTGGTACGATCCGCGAACCGATACGGAAAGGTGGAGAAGCAGTCTTGGGACTTGGAAAGATGAATATGGATTGACCAGTGTGAACACACTTCGATTTTACGGTCAGGACGATCCGTTTATCTTTCCGAACCAAGCGTTCCAAGTATACTACTCACAGTGTTTGAAGCATCTGGGGTGGAGTGTTGTATGCCGATGGAAACCCAGAGATGTCTACGATGTCCCAGAATACGAGGACAGCGATGAGGACGAAGAAGAGAGAAGGCTTAAAGTGCTCCGACCGTCTGTTGCGAAGGACGGGTTGTCTTCGACCGATCATGAAGTTACGTGGGTTAGAAATGACATCGACGATGAAATCCAAGTAGATATGTATAATGCGCCCACGAAACGAAAAAGGTTATCAGTAATGTTATATTATTACTTCACATTTTACGCTCTATACATATATAGTCAATACTTTTAATGATTGTCTAATACGTCCACGAACCGTTTATCTAGATTTGATGACGATGTCGGGAGCAGCGAGGGGCGGCAGGAGCTCCAGCCGCGGCAGAGGCAGAGGCAGAGGCAGAGCGGTTCTGCCGCCCGGAGAGCTCCGTAGGGAGCTTCAGAGGGCCGGTCTTGCACCCAGATCGGAGACCCCTTCGGATGCCTCCTTCCGTGTGGATTTTGCCACATCTCTAGGTATACTGCACGCATATCCATTTTGAATGTAATATTACAGATATTCATGCCCATTTAGGTCAAAATTACTTATATTGTCAATGTTTGATTGTCTAGTTGTTGGTGATGCGTCCACATCTAGGACAGAGGCCACCTCCGCTCCTCCAGGTATGTTTATATATCATATAGTGTATGTATATTGATTTAGAATGCTATATCATAAATACACACATTCCTTTTGCTCTTACTTAACAATTTTTATTATTGTCTAGCTGTAGGTGGTGACACCACCGCACCTGCGGGTATGTTTATATATCCTATAGTGCATGCATATTGATTTAAAACGTTATATTATTGATCTACACATTCTTTTTGCAATTACTTATATAATCTATTTTTAATTGTCTAATTATAGGTAGTGCGTCCACATCTTCCGCAGGGGCCACTCCTGCCGCTTCCATACCCTCCGCATCGTCTGCAGCTTAGTATGAATAAATTTAAAATATTTATTCATTTTACATATGCTCTATAGAATAAATATGAACTTCATGAAAATTTAGCGTCATGTTTATTTTCTAGTTGGAGGGGATGTGTCCGCATCCGGGACCCCGGTTGTTCCTCACCGGAGAACTATCGTCCCGCTCGTGCTGCTGCCCGGGCCCAGGCTCGTGCAATAGTCACCGGAGGTATATATCACACTTGAATTTTCGTTTAACCTTGATTTCTTAATACAACTTTGTCTTATTATTGATTGTCTTGATATTTCGTGCAGACGCAGGGCCTCCCCATCCCCAGAGGGGGACTCGAGGCCCGAATCAGTCCCATAGGCTGAGGCCTGACAGAGCTAGGGAGGAGGCAGCATTCCCCCTTTTTTTACCCTTGACTATCGCTATACCGGTCCTCATGCCGAGAGGTTCGGCCGGTATTTTGGGGACGAGAGCCGGCTCGTGAAGAACTATCCACTTCACGTTGAGTGGGGCGAGCAGCACCAGCGCTCATTCGCCCTCTTCTTTGATCAGGCTCGGGTATGTATTAATATATATTTTCATTTGATCTATCCAATATATTTATTATTAACACTTTCAATCTAATAACAATGTTTTTTTTGTATTTTCAGTTGGATTACGATTTTCAGCCTGCAGCCGATCCTGATCACCCGGGGAGGGTGCTCGACCTTCATGCTCTGTACAATGGCCTGATGAAGAACATGCAGGCCAAGATCCGATACAACAGGAATGAGCTGAAGGCCGACTGCTACTCCCTGTGGATGGCGACCCCCGAGGCAGAGAGAGCGGCCCTCCTATCTACTCCGGCGTTTGCGAGAGTCGACGTAGAGACATGGCCTCTATTGTGTGCTTATTTCGACTCCCAACGCAAACAGGTATGTATTTTAAATGTAATTCATTATTTATGATATAATTTATTTCTTTGTGTTTCTTAATTAGAAAACTAAATGTTAATGCGTTGTGCAGAAACAGGCCGCTCAGAATACAGAGAACAGGAAGTCGGCGAAGAGGGGTTTCCCCACTTACACAGGTGGCTCGAGGAACATTACTCGAGCCATGGAGTTATCGGTAAATTACAATAGACCGACCTTTGTGATATTCGGCAATATTAAGAGTTATTTTCTAATATTTCTAATATTAAGAGTTACTTTCTAATATTGCAGACATCTCGGACCGTGGCGTCAGGTGGTACACCGAGCGTGCTGTCCGCATATCTTGCCGTCCACGGCACCTCGACAGATCCCGCCACGGGCGAGCTTCGATATCCCGACGTCGCTACCCAGGAGTACTGCGTAAGTGTTAATATTTTTTCTACCCAAATTTGAAATTTTAGTTTTGGAAGGTTCAAGTTTAAATTTTATACTTATAATTTACTGCTTAATGTGGGTGTAGGAGCGGGTGGTTGAGCAGGCCCAGGCCTCGGGGATCGATTTTACCGGACAGAGCGATCCGAGGTTGCTGACCCCAGTTCTGGACGCCGCACACGGAGGGCACCACGGAGGTTGGGAGAGAGGCCGGGGACTGGGCCCTAGCAGGGCCCATATGAGGTTGGACTCCACCCCGGCGGTTACTTCCTCCGTCTCCAGTGACCGACGTGTCCATCAGGAACTGGAGAGCTTGAGGGCCACCGTTCAGGAGTTGAAGGAGATGCTGGTATGTATACTACTTTATAGTAAAATATCATGTCATATTATATAGATATCAACATATCCATAATTAGTACGTAGCTTGAGCTTATTTGGTTTTAGACTTAAGTTTGATTAATCATACATACAGATGTAATTAAAATAAACAACAAACTAGATATCCAAACGGGGTTTCGAAATAACTTAATAATGATACGAATTCGAATAATACACAGTTCTTACACGCTTATTACACACGTTAGGTCCAGACGCGACAGGGTACATCGGCCGAGCCTCCACATGCATCTCCTTCGGCTGCGGCTCCGCAAGCCACTACATCGGCCGCGGTTCCGCAGACAGCTCCTATAGCTCCACCGCCCGCTCAGACTCCCGCAGCCGCGGCTCCGCAAGCGACTACCTCGACGGCGGCTGCGCAGACCACATCGCCAGCTCCACAGGCCGCTCAGACTCCCGCTCGCGCCGAATTGCAGAGTTTATTGACCGAGGAGCAGGCGCGCGTTATTCTATCGTTATTCAGAGGTGGAGCTAGACCGAACTAGGGTAGCTTTTTGGTTCTTATTTTTTGAAACATGTATTTATTTATATCATACACATTATACTACATTTTGAAACGATATTGATATTGGTTTATATTTATATCATATTCAGTTTTTGGGTTTCTTTTGTATATTATATATATGCGTGAGATGTGATTATGAATACTGCGATATATGTTGTGTGATGATTAATTTTATATTTGATTGATGTATATATTATTGTGCACAGGGCGGGAAAAAATCAAGCAGCCCATTTTTAAAAAAAAAATACAGATAATATGTACCTACGGATTAATCCGTAGGTACACATGTTGCCCCTACGGCTATATCCGTAGGGGCAAAATATCTGCAGTAACTGATATTTCCCCCCTGATCTCAGTACCAGGGGGTTGGGAGTGCCCCTACGGACATAGCCGTAGGGGCCACGGCCTCGCCCCTACGGCGTTATCCGTAGGGGCAAAATATCAGGATTCCTGATATTTTGCCCCTACGGATAGGTACCTACGTAGATATCCGTAGGGGGTAGTACATGGACCTACGGTCATGTCCGTAGGTACATTTAATATATTAAAAAAAACCCGTATATAATATAACTATTTTTACCCTACGGCCTACTCCGTAGGGGCAACAGGACCTACACAGAAATCCGTAGGGGCAAAAATTTGCCCGTAGGGGCAAGTTCAGGGCTTCAACTTGCACCTGCGGCCTTTTGCACCTACGGGGTATTTTTTCTCCCCTACGCATATATCCGTAGAGGCAGTGGGTTGCCCCTACGGATAAATCCGTAGGGGCAACCCTTATTTGTAGTAGTCTATATGCTAAAGTGTGAAATGAGTATTCGTGCAAAGTTTGGTGTAGCAGCTGTGGAGGAGAAGATGCGAGAAAACCGCCTAAAATGGTTTGGTCATTTGCGACGCAAACTTATGGAAGTACCGGTTCGACAAATGAATATTCTTGATTTAGGCCAAGTCAAAAGGACGAAAGGGAGACCGAAAAAACGTGGATAAATACGATACAAAAAGATATAGATGTCAACGACCTTAATGAAAGTATAGTATTCGATAAGGGTGAGTGGAGGCGGAGGATCTATATGGTAAAGTGCGAAATGAGTATTCGTGCAAAGTTTGGTGTAGCAGCTGTGGAGGAGAAGATGCGATAAAACCGTTTAAAATGGTTTGGCCATTTGCGACGCAAACTTATGGAAGTGCCGGTTCGACAAATGAATATTCTTGATTTAGGCCAAGTCAAAAGGGAGAAAGGGAGACCGAAAAAACGTGGATAAATACGATACAAAAAGACATGGATGTCAAAGACCTTAATGAAAGTATATTGTTCGATAAGGGTGAGTGGAGGCGGAAGATCTATATGCTAAAGTGCGAAATGAGTATTCGTGCAAAGTTTGGTGTAGCAGCTGTGGAGGAGAAGATGCGAGAAAACTTCCTAAAATGGTTTGATCATTTGTAACGTAAACTTATGGAAGTACTGGTTCGACAAATGGATATTCTTAATTTATACCAAATCAAAAGGACGAAAGGGAGACCAAAAAAACGTGGATAAATACGATACAAAAAGACATGGATGTCAAAGTCCTTAATGAAAGTATATTGTTCGATAAGGATGAGTGGAGGCCGGGGATCTATATGCTCGACCCAGCGTAATTCTCATGTTGGTTCGTGTAACCAACCACATATGATTGGAATAAAGGCTCGGTTGTAGTAGTTGCTGCTTCTGCTGTAACCAGTCTTTGTAACCAGTCTTTTAAATAATGATGGTGCGTGATTTTGTAAATCCCCTATAGAAATTATAAATGATTCTCTTCATCTTTAGTGACAAATTTTGGTAACATAGCTAGCGGTAAAAAGAGATGGGTATAAGAGCAGATCTCATAAACACTTTTCTATGTTGATGTATTAAAGGAAACGAAGTAGCAATGAGCTATAGCTCAGTTAGTGTCATGTCCCGCTTCCCAAAAGATGAGGAGCAAGAGTTGATAGGTCCGCGACATAGTAGCATCGAGAAGCATCCTTCCCGATATGTATATGCTAAGCGTCTGTATAAGCAGTAATAAGAAAATAATATAAGAATTTAAAGCATAATAAAAAAAGAATCTTGAACAAATAAATCCAACAATAATTATCGCAAGGTTAGTCCAATCAGACACAATTGTTTAAAGATAAGGAAAATACATGAAAACTATGAAGAGCCTCAAACGATAGATACTGAAAAGGAACCAAGAATTGGCTTGTGAAGTTAGCTAAACGAACTCCTCATTTGGTTCGATCACGTACTGAGCCTCACCACCTGTACCTCTTGACATACATCCCCAAAAAGAAAGAAAAACAAATAGAATGTCTGTCAGCGAACATGCGTCTGGTAAGTTTCTCATTATAAAAACATTTAAGAGACGATAACAAAGTATATGAAAACCAATAATACATCAGATTAATAAAATAAGACGCAAAAAGCAAGCAATGCATATAAGAGGAAACATTTAATAATAGAACATAGTACTATGAATGCATGGCAATCAATCATATAACATTAGCATAAACATGATGGTACATGCCACGTCCCGCTTCCCAAAATACGGAATACGAGGGGTTGACAAGGCCGGCCATGCTCCTACGGTCGAGAAAATATCTCTCCGTAGTCACACTTCAGCTTCTAGCTTTACGTGGTAATCAGTAACCAATGCACAGATAAGGAGAAATGCAGTAACTAAATCAAGCAAATACAAAAGAACTAACCAGATGGAGATCAAGAGAGTATAGCTCTGGGTAGCTGATCAAGATGTCCGCGATGTCCTCGAGGTACGTCTGGTCCTGGTCCAAGCTAGATCCACTTCTCACTCTGAGCATGCATACTCAGGTCGTCAGAGCGACACGATAGCAATATATATATGGGTGCAAATAGTAACTCGTGTCATAATAATGAAATGTAACAGTAAATCATGAGGGTAAAGATGTGCACATGAAGTAGCCAAAGCGGGTGTCTAATAGAGCAGGTGAACAGTAAAGCAGTAGAATAATATGTCAGGTGTGTCGATTCAGTAAGCAATGCATGTCAATGTCACTAACTCTATCAGTCTCTAAGTCTCACTGTACATATCGCTAAGCCTATCGTCAGTTCAAGTGTGAGAGTCAACCACCCGTGAGTATCCCCCACCCAAGGGTAGGACCCAAGGGCAAGGGAACACGGGCCCAAGTCTCAGTGATAACCCTGTATATCTCCATATATCTCCATATGTGCCGGCATGGGACTCTCGAGAATCTGTTGAACTCACACTCAAACTACCCCACACCCTGTGGTCTACATCAAACGCCAACCATAAACTCAAATACCAGCCGGTCTATGACGAGTCTACGCGAGAACTGAAGACAGGGTCTCCATCAAGCATGTCTCGACTGATACCCAAGATCAATGGACAGTGCTTGGTGCCTTACCTGTGACACCCATACAAGTGCTTCCATAATTGTCCCATGCCAATTATAGTCACACTTATACACGTCCCACAGACGTCGACAATGCAGTAAATCAATAGGGCCCACTGATTGTGTACAAGTACGTGCCACTTTCACTTAACCATTCATGCTCAAACACTAACGTACTTGACACAATCACCACTACTACCTAATACTGGTTGATGCACATGATCACTAGGTTACCAATGCAATGACATATATATAATGTGATGAGAAAACGGTATTTAAGGCATGGTTAAGATGTCATCAACCGATGTCCTACCACTTGCATAATTCTTCATAAATCATACATGAAAAATTTTGCGAAACAATGAAAAGGGGGTAAACAGTATGTTTGATTATCTAACCATCAAAATTGGTTTCACGTTAATCGGGTTTCAGGATCACTAGATATGACCATTTCATTTTAAGCGTTCCCTGCTGGAAATCCGGTTTCAGAATCGGAAGTCCGTTTCGTAACGCATTTTAATCTCAGTTGGGATCAGAATTTAGTGATGCTACAGTTGAATGAAATTTATAGTTTTTAATAAGGTTTCTGACGCACCAGACGGATTCTCAATCGCGTCTCTACGTCAGAAGTTATACACTGTTCAACACTAGGGTATCAGTTCTGGTTCTGTTTGGGACTGCTATACATTCCGATCTTTTAATTTGCAGTTTAAATAGTAAACGACGATATAAAGGGGTGAAGTCACTTGCGTTATTTAGCTAACAGATTCATCTTCAATAAAGTGTAGGGTTCAGCAACATACAAGTTCAGGAAGCGAAGAGGTAGGCATTACGAGATAGGAAACAACAACCAGAGCTGCTCTGGACTGTAGTCCAGAGTCGCTCTCCGAACCAATTCTCGTCATGATATCAGTACAGACACAATTAAGAACTTGCATAGGGTTACCGGTCGTCGAGTCGGCTTCGATTTGAGCCCTCGAACGCCTCATTTCAAAATGTACACAATTAATTATAATTTTAACAAGTTTCAGGTACGGGAAATTCCCAGTTTTTACGGGTGTATTTGGGGGTGTTCGTTTAAGCCATTAACAATTGTATTTTCCAGTAAAATTTCTACACAGTGCTCATTGCCACACGGGCCAAGATATGCAATAATTTAAGGTTTTCGTTCAGGTTTTGCATCGAACAGTTATGTCATATAAGTTTTCGTGAATGGTAAACATGGAATTAATACGATTTTAGTTTATAACGGAAATAAACTAGCATATAGCAAGTAGGGTACTTGCCTGGAGACGTTTTGGCGATGCACGGCAGCGGCAACGGCACGAACGCGCGACGAACGGCGCGGTTAGGGTTCGCGGCCTCGGCTCGCGATTCGGTTTCGTCGTCGGAGTTGTACGGGGGTGACTCGTGTTCGCTGGAAGCGGATGGGGTGCTCTGTGGATCTCTGTGAGTGCGCTGGGGTCGACGATGATCGGCGGTGACGCTCCGGCGATGTGCACAGTAGGGGTGAGGTTGCAACGAGGTTTTTGGTGTGGTTTTGGAGTGAGAGGGGCGGTGGGGCTTGAGCTTGTAGTGATGGTGATGATGCTGATGACGTAGGGGTGTCGATGAGGTGGTTCTGGTCAGTTGGGGGCTCTCCGGCGTCGAGTGCAAGGGAGTGGCCGAGATGGGTGCCGGGGAGTCGAGATCGGCTAAAGGGAGTGAGTCAGGGGGCTCTGTTGATGGAGAGAAGATAGCGAGGGAGTCGACGAGGTGGTTGTAGTGGTCGTCCTCATCGTCGTCGTCGTCGTCGGGTGCAGGGGGTGCTCGAAGGCAGTGGGTTATGGGAGTCTTCGAGAGAGAGAGAGGAGAGTGAGTTGGAGAGTGAGAGTGAGCGAAGAGTTTGAGGTTGAGGAACTCGAGGGAGTCGTGGTCGAGGTCGCGGGGACGTGGGGCAATCGGCGCGGGCGACGTGGGCACGAGGGGGAGGCTCGGGGACGTGGGTTCGCGATGAAGGAAGTGAGCGGGAAAAGGTTTAGAAGTGGGGAAGAGGGAGGGGTTAAAAGCGGGTCTGGGGTCGGGTTAGGTTGGGCGCGGGTGCTGGGATAAGAAGAATGGGCTGGGCCGGGGAATTTAGGATTTAATGTTTTGATTTATTTTAAATTCCCTTTGGGCTGAGGAAGGGAACGTTGGGCCGGGGGTTAAGTTTTGCTTAATTTATTTAGAAGTTTGGTTCTAATTTAAATTTAAATTTTGTTGGGCTGTGGAGATTAGTGGTTTAATTTATTTGTTTTGGGCTGGGTTGATTTTAATATAGGTTTTAGTTTGTAAAGTTTTCTGTTGGGCTTGGGGAAAAGAATGGGCTTGGGAAAAATAGAAATGGGGAAAAAGAATTTGGGAAAGGAGATGGGCTGGCTAAAAAGAAAAATAAATAAAAGGAAAGGAAAAGTAATGAAGGGGAGGATGGAAGTGTGGTTAGGGTTTTAAAATACTAAAAATAATAATTATAAAATAAATAACTTTTAAGAGTAACAAAAATACGGGTATTGGTATACAAAAGGGGCTGGGTATTACATCATACCACCCTTAGAAAAATTTCGTTCTCGAAATTTAAAAGAAACGATAAGCTATAAAATAATAAGCGAAAAGTTACCACATCGAACACTAACACATAGTGATTTACTTAAAATAGATAGGTAAAGATTGAAGGTCTATAAATGTATAAAACTAACGTAATAAAGGGCAGGTCTAAGTACAAGGCAGACTCAATCATAAGGGCAAACTACATGTATAAGAGAATAAAAATAGCAATAACAAACAATAATATTCGAGGCGTGCTCGATAAAATCGAAACCTAAAATATATGTATACATATGTATATCGAACCAGCGCAGTTAAGATAATAGCATCAGACATAACCATCTATAATAGCAACCTATAAGTATAATACCCGAGAAAACTAAAGTAACAATATTAAAATGGTGAAGGATTTATCGATAGGTTAAAACACCCTAGTATAATGTATCGATCAAAAAGAAAAATAAATTTTAAAGTAACTTAGAAAATCCACATGGTGAAAATAAGAAACATAGCATAAAATAATATGTGCAATATATGGTTGCGTTACCGAAAATAATGGGAAGATTAGTAGTGAAGTACTTGAAATGCATAAAACGGAGATAGTTAATAACACGCACTTTTCGATAAATACAAGATAATGAAAACTAAATTTTCGAATAACGATGTCCCTAAATATAGTTAGGGTAATAGGAAATGGCACAAAGATGTATTGAGTTAGCCCTGGGTAGGGATTACGATGGAATATGACTCGCTCAAAAGGTCGGAGTGTGACACTTTAAACTGAAGGTCGAAGAGGCCGGGGTCGGGTCAGGCCAGTGTGTAAGGGTGAACAGTAATGAACCTCAGGAGGGGAAGTGATGTATGGGAAGGAAAACGATCGATACACCATGCGAATCAAAAATCCGAAGGGTTAGCGAACTGATTGATTCTAAATTCTCATTGTGTGTGTAACTCGAATGAGTTTCTTTGTGTTGGTATTTAGAAAATGAATAGACTTCACAATCAAAGAATTATTTGACCGCAATCAACTACGGTGTCAGATATAGATCGTTAGTGAGTGCGGATCATCCACAGGGATCGTGCGATTCGTTTGTATGTTTGATTTGTTTGAATCGAAAAGTTAATAGAAAAGAAAAGAAAACATGATTCAAGATTTTTATCGAAGGTTTCAAGTATCACTATTCTAATCAAGAATCAAGAAAATGATAAACATCGAGAATCGAGTTTCGATAGAAGTCCAATCACTTTAGGGTTTCAAGATTTGAAGTAAAGCTTGTAGGAATCGAGTAAATTGTAGATGTGATGAAGATTCAAGATTACGATTTCTTATCTAGTAACAAATTGATGCTAAATCGATGTCGAATTCATCGAGAATCAAGGATCTTGAGAAGAATTAGGGTTCCTCATCATATCCTTTGTCCTTTCGATGAATAACATTCACTAGATAGCTTCTTGAAAGTCGAATGATCAATTGTCGATCTCTAGATCGTGCGAAAGGAATCAAGAACACATTCGCATCGATCTAGATCATCGATCAATCGATTTTCAAGAATTTACAATTGTTTTAAGACTTAAGAAAACTTTTAATAATTCATCAACATCATCATTTTACAATTGTTTCGATTCCTCCACGAGCGGAGTTTTATTCAAGCATCATCACAAAGTACATATTCAAGAATCGAAATGAATCATAATGCGAGAATTGAAATGTAAACAAGTTAAATAATCTTCACCTTTATTACAACAACAAGTACTTACAACTCTCGAGATTTACAAGAGGTAGGAACTTCGCTCGTCGAATCTTGCATCGCTCGGCTTCTTGAGTCTTGGATCGCTTCGATCTCGTGCTCCGTTGAGTACCGGCTCTGCTTCTAAAGGATCTTTGAAGACTTGCTTTGCTTGAACTCCATGGATCTTGAATTGGGTATTTCTAGATTGGATTAGGGTTAGGGTTTGGAGGTGGCAAGAATTGTGTAGATGAAGAACTAGGGCTTAACCAACAATGAGTTGTCTAAGATCTATGATCTAAGATGATATGATAGATGAGATGGGATCTCTCTAGATGGTAGATGATTACAAGTGAGCCTAGGGGTCTATTTATAGGTTTCCCAAACCCTAGGTCTAGGTTTTGAATTTGCAATTCCCTCCAAAAGTTTGTTGTAAGTTAGTTAGGAGCTTAGCTTAGGCTTTAAGCTAGGATTGTTTAAGCTTAGAAACCCTAGTTTGCTGAACTGGCAGAAGGTTCTGGAGTATTCTGGAAAATGTAGTGTCTTGAAGAGCCATAGGAGCTGAGGTGGAGATATTGCAGCAAAGTTGGAGGGCTGACGTGGCAGCGCCGCCGCGGAACCGCGGCGCAAGGTGGCTTCGGCCGCGGTTCCGCGACCAACTCCTTGGTGCTTCATACTTTTAGTGTTGCTTCCTGATGTCTTAAATGGTACTTTCTGATATGTTGAATCTCTGAATGCTTCTTAGATCAATACCAGATTCCAAATCCATCAGTTGGCATTTTTTTTAACAGTCTTCATTTGTAAATTTGACCGATCTTTTGTAATGTCCTGCATAGACTTCGAAACACAAGTTGTGATATATAGGAATGATGCCATGCTATGAAATGCAGTCAATTTCCTTTATAGTGCCGGTTTTAGAGTCTAACACATGCAATCTGATATTTAACGATTGATTTGCTAATATGTGCGATATGAATGCCGAACACTTCTATATGAATGCAAATGATAGGGAAATTGCCGGCTAAAAGATGCAGTATTTTCGACTGATCAAATTCCCCCAAACTTATTTTCGATCGTCTCAAGCGAACTTTTTATTAAAAATAAGGAGAAAATAAAGAAAGAGAAAAAAAACTAACTAGCACACTTTCGTAGGCAACACGATTGCACTGAGCACGTGCAACAAGCCTTTAAACCTCTAGTGTCCCTAGTAGGAGGAGTGTTGTCTCCTGAGGGTTTTCAGCGGATTGCACCCACAAAATCCAATAATAAAAGGACGATCATGAAATTTACATTTAAAGAAAAGAATTGTGAAAGAAAGACTTTGAAAATTAGGGTTTCCAACTAAGCTGGCTTTTCGGTTGTCACGAGCCCTATCTTAATAGTCATGAAAAGATGTCGGAAATCACGTCCTCCCTCAATAAAATATCGTCTTATTCTTCATTCCTATCTTTCTTCCAAACATCGATCATATAACCCTGCGTGTGTGTAAAGACATCCCTACACCCGGAGAATTCAATTCAAGCTATCATACTCTTGCCCATCAGCCTCAGTACTTTTTAATTAATGAATATTTAGATGAGATTGCTCACACACTTTCATACGACCGTTAATACTTCTTGAGGTACTAACCGACCGATTACTCCTGTGCTTGCTTACTTGGTGTATTTTCCTCGTCTTGCACCACCTAAGGCTTAGCAGTGACTCTCAGACCAGTTGGCCTTAGGGCACTAGGTGAAGAGGCACCATCGCTATATTTTTTTATTGCTGTCTTGGCGATAACAAAACCAGTGTTCATTTTTCTCACCACTTTATATTTTCTTGATTTTTTATTTCCTTCATACTTTTGGCTTTAAGACAAGAGCATTTCAAGGTATCCTCTACTATCCCAGGCTTTAAGACGTGTGTAAGTGCGAATAGCAGGGTATCAACGTTCAAAATGTTTGGCTTCCAGAATAGAAACTATTTTTCAGACTTATTTTTATCCTCAGATTAGTGACGTCCTTCATCTTACTAACCCTTGGGACAACGGCTCATAACTACTTATTACTAGTTCGTATAAGAAAACTTCTAATTTTCTTAGTTTTCTTAAATTTTTCTAATCTCATGGATGTAATTTTTACTATCTAAACTTTCATTATCTTATTTATGTACAAAAAATGTTAAAATATTTTTATATTTTGAAAATTTTAAATTTTTATATATTTTGAAATTTTTTAAATTTTTATAAGTTTTTAAAAGAAATGTTTTGTGCTTATGCAAATGATATGCAAATGATGCAAAAATAAGCACAAACCTTCCCCAAACTTGTTTTCAACAGTGTCTTCACTGTTGCCAACAGCTATATCTACAAAACCTGTAAGTCTGGGAGGAATTATTAGTGGGGGCAAAATATATAAGTGAAGAACTTCCCCAAACTTACTCTTTTCACTCACCTCCATTCAAAAGATGATGCAGTGATATGCAGGACATGAAGGTGAGACGGAGGAATTTTAATCAAGATAAACTGGCTCATGTAAGAACAGGAGCTCCTCCGTGGGGTCAGTGGAAAAATACGGCTTTAGTCTATGTCCATTCACTTTGAAAAATGTGTCGTTTTTAACATTTTCTACTTCTACTGCCCCGTGCGGGTATACAGACTGCACAACAAAAGGTCCCTTCTACCGAGATCGGAGCTTACCCGCATGAAGGTGTAATCGTGAATCATAAAGAAGGACTTGTTGACCAGGTGAAAATGTTTTCCTCAAAATGTTTTTATCATGAAAAACCTTAGTCCTATTCTTTATGATTACAGCGTTATCATAAGCTTCATCGCGGAGTTCGCTTAGCTCATTAAGTTGCAGCTTTCGAAAGTTGCAGGCTTGGTTTAGGTCAAAATTTATTTCCTTAATAGCCCACAATGCTTTATGCTCAATCTCAACGGGTAAGTGACATGCCTTCCCAAACACTATCCTATATGGAGACATCCCTAGGTCGGTTTTAAATGCAGTTCGGAATGCCCAAAGAGCATCCGTCAGTTTGGTCGACCAGTCTTTTCTATTCTTAGCAACAGTCTTCTCCAGGATAAGTTTGATTTGTCTGTTTGAGATCTCAGCCTGCCCGCTCGTTTGGGGATGATAGGGTGTAGAAAGTCGGTGGTTGATTGAGTATTTCCGCATCAAAGTCTCGAAAGACCTGTTGCAGAAATGTGTCCCATTATCGCTAATAATAGCGCGTGGGTGTCCAAATCGCGTAAAGATATTCTCTTTTAAGAACTTAATGACAACTTTCCTATCATTAGTGCGACATGGAATGGCTTCAACCCACTTTGAGACATAATCAACCGCCAGCAGTATGTACAAATTCCCAAAGGAGTTGGGAAAGGGACCCATAAAATCAATGCCCCAAACATCGAATATTTCAACAACCAGAATGGGTTGCTGAGGCATTTCATTTCTCTGGGAGATTCTACCTGTGTACTGACATTGTGTACATGTTTTGCAATAGTCAAATGCGTCCTTGAATAAGGTCGGCCAATAAAATCCACATTGCAAAACCATCTCCGCCGTCTTTTTAGGACCGAAGTGACCCCCACAGGCCTGATCATGACAAAAAGAAAGAACACTCTTGAACTCTTCTTTCGGGACACACCGGCGAATGATCTGATCAGGACAATACCTAAACAAGTATGGATCATCCCAGTAAAAGTGTTTTACTTGGGATAGAAAACGGTATTTGTCCTGTTTTGACCAATCGCTGGGTATAAGTCCCGTGACAAGATAGTTCACAATATCCCTGAACCAAGGTTCATTGGATACGCTCAAGAGTTGTTCGTCAGGAAACGAATCATTGATCGGCAGGGTCACAGGGGAAGAAGAGATGCGTGAAAGATGGTCGGCTACTACGTTTTCACATCCTTTCTTATCTTTGATAACAAGATCAAATTCTTTTAATAGAAGGATCCAACGTATTAGTCGACCTTTTGCATCTTTCTTCGCCAGAAGATGTTTTAAGGCGGAATGGTCAGTATACACAACTATAGGTGAGCCAATTAAGTAAGGCCTGAATTTTTCTAATGCAAATACAACTGCCAAAAGTTCTTTTTCGGTGGTCGTATAATTGATTTGTGCATCATTCAGGGTCTTACTTGCATAATATATCACGTGTGGCATCTTTTCAATGTGCTGTCCTAAGACTGCACCTACTGCAAAGTCGGATGCGTCACACATCAGCTCAAAAGGGTAGTCCCAATTTGGAGACGATAGAACGGGGGCTGAAGTGAGTGAGTGTTTAAGTGAGTCGAAAGCTGTCTCACAGTCCGAGTCAAAATGGAAGGTCGTATCCTTGGCCAGGAGAAGAGTTAAAGGTCTAGCAATTTTGCTAAAGTCCTTAATGAATCTCCTATAAAAGCCCGCATGGCCAAGGAAAGATCGAATATCTTTGACGCTTTTGGGATGATGGAGGTTTTGAATGACATCTATCTTAGCTCTGTCAGCCTCAATGCCTTTCTGTGAAATAACATGTCCAAGTACAATTCCTTGTTGGACCATGAAATGGCATTTTTCCCAGTTCAAAGTTAAGTTCTTCTCTTTGCAACGAGTAAGAACTGCGTCAAGATTCGATAGGCAATCAGAAAAAGAGTCTCCAAAAATCTAGAAATCGTCCATAAAGATCTCCAGAAAATTCTCTACCATATCAGAGAATATCCCCATCATACACCGCTGAAAGGTAGCGGGAGCATTGCATAACCCAAAGGGCATGCGACTGTAAGCAAAGATACCAAAAGGACAAGTAAAAGTGGTTTTATCTTGATCCTTTTTGGCGATAGGGACCTGATTATAGCCTGAGTATCCGTCCATAAAGCAATAATACTCTCGTCCCGCTAAGCGTTCCAGCATTTAATCAATGAATGGTAGGGGAAAGTGATCTTTCCTTGTGGCAGCATTGAGTTTTCTATAATCAATACATACACGCCACTCAGTTTGGGCGTGTGTCTGAATCAACTCATTCGCCTCATTGGTTATAACAGTGATGCCGGATTTCTTAGGAACGACATGTATAGGACTCACCCATTGGCTATCGGAGATGGGGTCTATAATACCATTATCTAGGCATTTGACGATCTCTTTCATCACTGCTTCCTTCATGACGGGATTCAACCGTCTCTGTGGTTCTCGGGTTAGTCTGGCATCATCCATCACATGTATATGATGTTCAACTATCAAGGGACTAATCCCTTTGATGTCCGCCATAGTCCAACCAAACGCCTCTTTGTTAGATCTCAATACCGATAAAAGTGCATTCTCTTGCTCTGATGCTAGAGAAGCGGATATGATAACCGATAAAGACTCCTTCTCACCTAAATAAGCATATTTAAGATGAGACGGTAAAATTTTGAGATCTAATTCAGGCGGAGAAATGATAGAAGGAGGGATCATAGAGTGATTTTTGGAATTACAAAGAAGCTCAGAGCCTGTGAAAGATACAGACTCGGGTGGAGAAAAGTCAGGAGTGCAGGACTCAAGTGTAGGAAAAGTGTCCTCACTAAGATCATGTGTGAGATCAAACATAGATATGGTAATGCCGTCGAGATCTGTAAAGCAAAGTTCCTCAGCTCCGCAACTATCGGGAGCGATCTCGTGGACAGAGCACACATCTAGAATATGAGCAGAGGGTTCTGATGGCTGACTTCCAACTTTGTAGATGTTTAGTTCAATGGTCATATTTCCAAATGATAAGTTCATTGAACCATTTCTACAGTTAATAACAGCGTTGGAAGTGGCAAGGAAAGGACGACCCAGAATCACCGGAATTTGGCCCCGGGGGTTCGCTACAGGCTGTGTATCGAGTACAATGAAGTCTACAGGGAAAACAAATTCCCCGACCTTTATCAACACATCCTCTAGTTCACCCCTTGGTTTGGTGATTGAACGGTCTGCCATTTGGAGAGTGCAGTGAGCAGGTTTCAGCTCTCCAATCCCTAATTGCTCATATACAGAATATGGAAGTAGGTTAACACTTGCGCCAAGGTCTAAAAGAGCACGATTTATGTTTTTACCCCCAATAGAAATCGATATTGTAGGACATCCTGGGTCCTTTCGTTTCTTTGGTAGCTGGAGAATAAAAGCAGTGCTAATATTATTAGACATGAAGACCTTCTTCGGCACTTGAGTCTTCCTCTTCCTAGTGCACAAGTCCTTAAGAATTTTCGCATAAGCGGGGACTTGTTGAATTGCATCTAGGAGAGGGATGTTGATGTTAACCTGTTTGAACATTTCCATAATTTTCTCCATATAAGGACTCGTTCTGTTACCCCTTAACCGATACGGGTAAGGAGCTTTCACAATAAGCGCTGGGTCCATCATAGGAGAAGGAAGAGGGGGTATACGAGATCCCAAAAGAGGTGTGGGGATCGTCTGTGGAGAATGATCAGTCGAAAATACTGCATTTTTAACACGGCAATTTCCCTATCATTTGCACTCATCTAGAAGTGTTCGGCATTCATATTACACATATTAGCAAATCAGCCGTAAAGATTGCATGTGTTAGACTCTAAAACCGACATTTCTGAAGAAATTGTGTGTTTATCATGGCATTGCATCATCCCTGTATTGCGCAACACTTGTTTCGAGATTTGTGCAGGAAATTGCAGGATTAAAGCCAAAAGAAGCTGATAAAAAATACGCCAACTCAATGATTTCAGATCTGGTAGCAATTCAAAAGGAAATATAAAAATCAACATATCAAAGAAAGGCCCACAAGTCATCCCAAATCAGCACCAGAAGTCCCAAGCCTTGAAGCCCCAAAAGAGCCGCGGAACCGCGGCGGGAGCCGGCTTGCGCCGCGGTTCCGCGGCGCTTCTGCCACATCATCATGCCATTTTCAGTGCAATATGCTTCTCTCAGTGGGTACACCTCATTTTGACACGTCAAATTCCAGAATTCTCCAGAGTCTTCTGCCAGATCAGTAAAGATCATTAAGCATGTTAATCTTGATTAAGCTCCTAACTAATCACATCTAGAAGCTTCTCCTCAACAAACTTTTGGAGGGAAATTTAAATCTCTTCTAACTAACTTTTGGAGGGAAATTCACATTCTAATTCTAGATCTAGGGTTTAGGGAAGTCTATAAATAGAAGCCTAGACCTAGAGTTAAAGGCTAATCTTTAGTTAGTTAATCTTCCTTATTCCTAAATCTCTTTCTTCATCATCTTCTTCCACAAGTCTAGTGACAAGATTTGTGCGAAACCCTAACCCTAATTCCAATCAAAAGTCAAGATCCCGAGTACCAATCAAGCGAGAAGCCCTTCAACCTTTTAGGAGCGGAGCCGATCTCCAATCGAGCAAGTGATCCAAGCCGATCCGCGACTCACGGAGCCGAGCGAAGCCAAATCGACGATCGAGTTCTTCCTCTTGTAGTTCTTGAGCGAATGTAATGAAATTGTTGATATAAATAAAAGGTGAAATTCTTTAATCTTGCTTTCTTTTAATTCTTGCATCATGATTCGATCTCAATTTGTAATTGTGGTTCTTGTTGTGATGTTTGAGTAAAACTCCGCTCGTAAAGGAGTCGAGACGATCAATAGAATGATGATGTAACAAATCTTATAACGATTTTTAAGTCCTACGAGTTTTGTAAACCCTAGCAAGTTCAAGAATCGATGACCTAGTTTCGTTGCGATGCTTTCTTGATTGTTATCGCTCGAAATTAGGGTTCTACGATCGTTTCTTGAATTTACTAGAGGCTAGAATGTGAATGATATCGACGAAGGAGCAAGGGATAAGATGAAACCCTAGTTTCACAAGAAATCCCTAATTCTCGTCGATCATCATCGATCTAGTATCAATTCATCGAAGGATAAGAATACGTCATCTTGAGATTGCATCACGTCTATAGATCCGATCGATTCCTACGAGCCTCATTTCGATTCTTGATATTTGGTTTGGAAAAATCAACAAACTCTCAATTCTTGATTCTATCTTTTACTTTTATTAGATCTAGATTTTCTAATTCTTGAACTTCAATTTTAAATCATGAATTGTTTGTTTTCTTTTCTTTAAAATTTCGACTCATCTAATTCAAAAGACGAACGATTACACTTTCCCTGTGGACGATCCGCACTCACTAACAATCTACATCCGACATCGTAGTTGATTGCGGTCAAATAATTTTTGGTTGTGATTTCTTTACAATTTCCCAATTACACAAACAAGAATTCTTTACAATCAAATGGCGCCGTTGCCGGGGATAGTACGCTAATTGTTCGTTATTTTGAAATTTAAGTTGAAAAGTTTATTCCATCTATATTGTTCGATCTAAACTTGCACAAACCCTAATACGTGTATTGTGGTTTGATTGCGAGAAAATCTGGAATCATTGGAGCTTGGATAAAATTTTTGTGAAAATTCCAGAAAGCTGAGAGAGCCAACATAAGCTCTCTGTGAAAATTTGAATCAGTGAACTGATCAACTTGCGGCGATTCCGCGGTCTAAGTGCCCATATGCGGCGGAACCGCGGCAATATAGAGGGATCTCTCTGAAATTTTTCCTCAGTAAGCTCTATCTTTCTTATATCCTTCTCAAATCTGCTCCAATTAACATTTTGTGCAGGTTTCTTTGCAAATATTCGCAGCGCGCAAAAAGCAAATAAAAATTTGTGCGTGTTTTGATTTTTGGTTGTTTGCATATTAATATGGAAATTAAGGGGCACGACCAAATCCAGATTAGGTGGGGAGTCCATTACCCTTCCTAAGCCCCAAAAAAACCACAAACTTGCATCCGCATTTACCCTCATTAATTAAAAAAATATCTAGAGATGACTCTAAGGACCGTCGCGCTCACTTAGGACAGAAGAAGGCCGTGGGTAATTCATTGCTTATCCGCGTTTTCTTGTGGTGTCTAAGGCAAGTGTGTCGAAGGCTAGTGGTTATTAATTAGGCCCACTACTTACGTAGTGGAGTACCTTCCCACTTACCTGGCACTTACCTGGCCACAGGGGGACAAAGAGGCAGTGGAGGATTGATCCTGCGACTTGTCTTTTGGCAGTTAGGAGCGGTCTAGAGTTTGACCTAGGTGACCCCTAGAATTAGGGTTTTGTGTGTTGCATTTGTTGTGTTGCATCATTTTTTTCAAAAGTCCGTATCAATTTTCAAAACAAACACCGCATTCATTCATTCCCCTAATTATAAATTCACGCCGCCACTTGTACTAACCCTTTTTAGTGCAAGATAGGCTGGCATACTATGTGTTCCATAGCGTCGAGCTTCTTTTGCATTGCTGCCATCTCAGCTCGAACACCTATGGACACATCTATTTGGTGTACGCCACCTCTATTCAATGGTTGGATTCCACTCTCCCACTGTAGTGATTTTTCAGCGAACTCTTCTAAAAACTTCCACGCTTCCCCATCATCCTTAGTCATAAAAGTACCTTGACACATGTTTTCAAGGTTCAGTTTAGTGTTTGGGTTAATGCCCTCATATATGATTCGGCAAAGATCCCATCTCGGGATGCCGTGATGAGGACATTGAACCAATAGATCCTTGAAACGTTCAAAGCATTTAGAGAATGGTTCAGTAGGAAGCTGGGCAAATTGATTCAGTTCGCTACGGATTCGAGCTGTCTTTTGCATTGGGTAAAATTTCTTAAGGAATGCCGCGACAAATTCTTCCCAATTCGTGATAGAGTTTGCGGTAGTGTTATATAGCCACTTCTCGGCTATATCGCACAAAGTAAATGGAAGAAGTCGTAGACGCATAGCATCCACTGAAAGTTATGACGTACCCATCATTGCGCATACGTTTTCAAATTTGGTAATGAAAACGTAAGCGTCCTCAGTCTCGAGTTCGTGGAATTTGGGTAAAAGGTTGATGTATTGGGGTTTAATTTCAAAGTTATCCTCGTTGGCTGGTGGAATGGATAAGCAGGTCGAAAGAGGACCTCGAATAGGGTAGCACCTCTCCTGGAGAGAGATGCGGGGTGGATTCTGCGCACCAACGGACGGCGGCAGATTAGGGTTAAAGAAGTTCGATGGAGGTGGATCCATCGATGTGGGTGTGGTGGTGGGTAAAGAAGAAGTAAATGGAGAAATACCGACTTCAGAGTCGATAAAGGGTACGCGGACTAAACGGGCACTAGAATCCCGTGTCCAGCCTATCTTGCACTAAAAAGGGTTAGTACAAGTGGCAGCGTTGACTTATAATTAGGGGTAGTGAATGCATGAATGCGGTGTTTGTTTTGAAAAGTGAACGGATTTTTGAAAAAAATGATGCAACACAACAAATGCAACACACAAAACCCTAATTCTAGGGGTCGCCTAAGTCAGATCTCTAGACCGCTCCTAACTGCCAGAAGACAAGACGTAGGATAAATCCTCCACTGCCTCTTTGTCTCTCCTGTGGCCAGGTAAGTGCCAGGTAAGTGGGAGGTTCTCCACTACATAAGTAGTGGGCCTAATTAAGTAACCACTAGCCTTCGACACACTTGCCTAGACACCACAAGAGAAACGCGGATAAGCAATGAATTTCCCACGGCCTTCTTCTGTCCTAAGTGAGCGCGACGGTCCTTAGAGTCATCTCTAGATCTTTTTTAGTTAATGTGGGTCAATGCGGATGCAAGTTTTGCGATTTTCGGGGCCTAGGAAGGGTAATGAACTCCCCACCTAATTTGGATTTGGCCGTGCCCCTTAATATCCGTATTAAAATGCAAACAACCAAGAAACAAAAACACGCACAATTATTAATTTGCTTTTTGCGGCGCTGCGATTTTTGCAAAGAAGCCTGCAGAAATTTGTTAGTTGGAGCAGAGAGAGAAGAAGATAAGAAAGGAAGAAGTTACCTGAGGAAATTTGGTGCAGATATGCCTTGAAGAGGCCGCGGTTCCGCCGCAATAGCTGCTTAATGCCGCCCTTCCGCGGTCGTATAATAGGAACACTGCACAGAAATTTTCGAGAGAGTCTCTGTAGACTCCCTCAGCTCTCTGGTATATTCTAAAAATTATTTCAATTGCACAGCAAGCTCCAGATCTCCTTGCAATAAACCACAACAAATCGTTTAGGGTTTGTGCGAATTTTTATCTCAAAATTACAATGGAATAAATTTTTCAATTCAAATTTCAAATAAAGAACGAATTAGCGCGCGATCCCCGGCAACGGCGCCATTTGATTGATTCTAAATTCTCATTGTGTGTGTAACTCGAAAGAGTTTCTTTGTGTCGGTATTTAGAAAATGAATAGACTTCACAATCAAAGAATTATTTGACCGCAATCAACTACGGTGTCAGATGTAGATCGTTAGTGAGTGCGGATCGTCCACAGGGATCGTGCGATTCGTTTGTATGTTTGATTTGTTTGAATCGAAAAGTTAATAGAAAAGAAAAGAAAACATGATTCAAGATTTTTATCGAAGGTTTCAAGTATCACTATTCTAATCAAGAATCAAGAAAATGATAAACATCGAGAATCGAGTTTCGATAGAAGTCCAATCACTTTAGGGTTTCAAGATTTGAAGTAAAGCTCGTAGGAATCGAGTAAATTGTAGATGTGATGAAGATTCAAGATTACGATTTCTTATCTAGTAACAAATTGATGCTAAATCGATGTCGAATTCATCGAGGATCAAGGATCTTGCGAAGAATTAGGGTTCCTCATCCTATCCTTTGTCCTTTCGATGAAAAACATTCACTAGATAGCTTCTTGAAAGTCGAATGATCAATTGTCGATCTCTAGATCGTGCGAAAGGAATCAAGAACACATTCGCATCGATCTAGATCATCGATCAATCGATTTTCAAGAATTTACAATTGTTTTAAGACTTAAGAAAACTTTTAACAATTCATCAACATCATCATTTTACAATTGTTTCGATTCCTCCACGAGCGGAGTTTTATTCAAGCATCATCACAAAGTACATATTCAAGAATCGAAATGAATCATAATGCGAGAATTGAAATGTAAACAAGTTAAAGAATCTTCACCTTTATTACAACAACAAGTACTTACAACTCTCGAGATTTACAAGAGGTAGGAACTTCGCTCGTCGAATCTTGCATCGCTCGGCTTCTTGAGTCTTGGATCACTTCGATCTCGTGCTCCGTTGAATACCGGCTCTGCTTCTAAAGGATCTTTGAAGACTTGCTTTGCTTGAACTCCATGGATCTTGAATTGGGTATTTCTAGATTGGATTAGGGTTAGGGTTTGGAGGTGGCAAGAATTGGGTAGATGAAGAACTAGGGCTTAGCCAACAATAAGTTGTCTAAGATCTATGATCTAAGATGATATGATAGATGAGATGGGATCTCTCTAGATGGTAGATGATTACAAGTGAGCCTAGGGGTCTATTTATAGGTTTCCCAAACCCTAGGTCTAGGTTTTGAATTTGCAATTCCCTCCAAAAGTTTGTTGTAAGTTAGTTAGGAGCTTAGCTTAGGCTTTAAGCTAGGATTGTTTAAGCTTAGAAACCCTAGTTTGCTGAACTGGCAGAACCTTCTAGAGTATTCTGGAAAATGTAGTGTCTTGAAGAGCCATAGGAGCTGAGGTGGAGATATTGCAGCAAAGTTGGAGGGCTGACGTAGCAGCGCCGCCGCGGAACCGCGGCGCAAGGCGGCTCCGGCCGCGGTTCCGCGGCCAAGTCGGCTCCTTGGTGCTTCATACTTTCAGTGTTTCTTCCTGATGTCTTAAATGGTACTTTCTGATATGTTGAATCTCTGAATGCTTCTTAGATCAATACCAGATTCCAAATCCATCAGTTGGCGTTTTTTTTAACAGTCTTCATTTGTAAATTTGACCGATCTTTTGTAATGTCCTGCATAGACTTCGAAACACAAGTTGCGATATACAGGAATGATGCCATGCTATGAAATGCAGTCAATTTCCTTAATAGTGCCGGTTTTAGAGTCTAACACATGCAATCCGATATTTAACGATTGATTTGCTAATATGTGCGATATGAATGCCGAACACTTCTATATGAATGCAAATGATAGGGAAATTTCCGGTTAAAAGATGCAGTATTTTCGACTGATCACGAACTCGGAAATTTCACTATCAATTTCTCCTCCAGAAGGATCTCAAATAAGGCACATACAAAGGATGAGGTGTGGCCCATTCAAAAGATCGGGGTGCGGTACTTTTTAATCTCAGCGAGGGTCAAGACAGCCCAAGGTGCAGGGGTGGACAGTTAGGGATCTCAGGAGGAAAAATAAATGTATAGGGAAAACAGTCAAGCATCATGCGAACCAAAAAGATCAAAAGACTAGCAAACTCAGCAAATTTATTTCATTCCAGAAAATTCCGAACAAGGCATCCTCGACAAATAAAAGATGGTCCTAACTATACATAGATTTTATTTGGCCAGAGAAGACGAAAACTAAATCACGTCAATCGCGGTTGTGGAGGTTCAGGAGGTTACGATAGGCTCGCGCATTCAGATGGGGGCGTCCATTCTCACGTCGCCTCGCAGGGATCGCCACTGGAGGTTCTTCTGCCATGGGGTCTTCTTCTTCTGGTTCTTCTTCCTCGGCGGGAGCTTCTTCATCGAGGTCTGATTCTACGTGATCCTCTTCTTCTGGATTCTCTTCCATAGGGTTTTCTTCCACTGGATTCTCCCCAAGGTTTTTCTCTTCTGGATTTTCTTCTATCGGGTCTTCCTCGGAGTCTTCCTCTATTGGGTCTTCTCCGAGGTCCTCTTCTTCGTCGTTAGAGTCGCTGACTATGTCGACTTCTGGGACTGCGAATCCCTCACCCTCGGAATCGCTGTTTCCGAAAATAACCTGTGGGCCGTTAATCTCGTCATCTGATCTTACCAGCACGTAGTCTGAGGAAGCGCACGACTGTGTGTCCTCATCTAGAGGCGGCGCCTCTCCAAAGTGGGCTATGACCTGAAAAGAGGGAGTCATGATTAGGCAGTGGGACACATTAAGAAGATATCCAAGGATACGGTGGCACAGGGAGGATATGCTGGAGGAAAGGACGGAAAAATTAAAATGTCAAAATGCTGATGCAATGAATAGTATAAATAAAGTGAGAAGCAAGAGAACGATACATACATCACAACTCAGAGTTTTATTGCATTCAGCTAAAAGATCGACGGATACAAGATTTCAAACGAAAAGAAATATTTACAAAAGAGTGACAACATCTTTATTGAAAGTAGTAAACATGATAATTCTTCTTTGATTTCTAGACTGCTGCATTCCTGTCTCGCGAGTTGAATCCTGCGCGGGGTCCGCACTATCCCCGAAGCTCGTACTATGAAATAACCATCACTTAACCGAAGTGGAGAGCGTGGACGAACCGCCTCTTTGTAGCTCCTTCCTATTAGGGCAACTATTGATAAAGTGTTCGCTGGATCCGCAAATCAGGCATTTCCCTTTGGCGCGACGACAATCCCTCTGAAGGTGTCCCGGCTTCTTGCAGTACCCACAACATTGGGTCTTCTGCTGCTTCTGTCGCGGGGGAACAAGTGGGCGTTTCATCTTCACCTTTTTTCCTCGTCTAACAAGGGCCCCTTTACGATTGGAGACTTCCGCTGGTGCCTAAGTCATCTGTGTTTCTTAGTCCTTCAGCTAACAGGTCGTTTGTTCGCTCTTGGGCTTCCTTCAGACTTTGCAGTGCATTCAGAATCTCTACGGTCTGATTCTGGGGAGTGGAGATAGAGGAAGGGTCGTTAGAAGACATGATCATGAAACAACCATTTTAGGACGATATAAGATACAGGGAAAAAAATCAGAACAAGCTATAAAATTGATAATGAAACAAGAATATCGGGTGAGGTGAAACTCATTCAAACGGAAAAAACAAATGTAGAACTCCAAGTTACCTAATAGAGTACAGTATTGTAGCTATGCTGCAGTTCATAATTACAACCACGTAACTCTACTAAGTCACCCAAAACTCTAACGGATGGAGTCAAAATATGACGAATAATAAAGATTCAAGTCAAAGATAACAGTTCACCATCTGGGCCGAAAGAGCGACTTAAATTGTCAAGCTCTACTCGGAAACTGCAATCCCAATCATAGCAAAACCTGGCTCTGATACCAACAAAACCATGTCACGCCCCGCTTCCCAAAAACGGAATACGAGGGGTTGACAAGGCCAGCCATGCTCCTACGGTCGAGGAAATATCTCTCCGTAGTCACACTTCGGCTTCTAGCTTTACGTGGTAATCAGTAACCAATGCACATGTAAGGAGAAATGCAGTAACTAAATCAAGCAAATACAAAAGAACTAACCAGATGGAGATCAAGAGAGTATAGCTCTGGGTAGCTGATCAAGATGTTCGCGATGTCCTCGAGGTACGTCTGGTCCTGGTCTAAGCTAGATCAACTTCTCACTCTGAGCATGCATACTCAGGTCGTCAGAGCGACGCGATAGCAATATATATATGGGTGCAAATGGTAACTCGTGTGATAATAATGAAATGTAACAGTAAATCATGAGGGTAAAGATGTGCACATGAAGTAGCCAAAACGGATGTCTAATAGAGCAGGTGAACAGTAAAGCAGTAGAATAATATGTCAGGTGTGTCGATTCAGTAAGCAATACATGTCAATGTCACTAACCCTATCAGTCTCTAAGTCTCACTGTACAGGTCGCTAAGCCTATCGTCGGTTCAAGTGTGAGAGTCAACCACCCGTGAGTATCCCCTACCCAAGGGTAGGACCCAAGGGCAAGGGGACACGGGCCCAAGTCGCTCGCTAATAATCAGTGATAACCCTGTATATCTCCATATATCTCCATATGTGCCGGCATGAGACTCCCTAGAATCTGTTGAACTCACACTCAAACAACCCCACACCCCGTGGTCTACATCAAACGCCAACCATAAACTCAAATACCGGCCGGTCCATGACAAGTCTACGCGAGAACTGAAGACAGGGTCTCCATCAAGCATGTCTCGACTGATACCCAAGATCAATGGATAGTGTTTGGTGCCTTACCTGTGACACCCATACAAGTGCTTCCATAATTGTCCCATACCAATTATAGTCACACTTATACACGTCCCACAGACGTCGACAATGCAGTAAATCAATAGGGTCCACTGATTGTGTACAAGTACGTGTCACTTTCACTTAACCATTCATGCTCAAACACTAACGTACTTGCCACAATCACCACTACTACCTAATACTGGTTGATGCACATGATCACTATGTTACCAATGCAATGACATATATATAATGTGATGAGAAAATGGTATTTAAGGCATGGTTAAGATGTCATCAACCGATGTCCTACCACTTGCATAATTCTTCATAAATCATACATGAAAAATTTAGCGAAACAATGAAAAGGGGGTAAACAGTATGTTTGATTATCTAACCATCAAAATTGGTTTCACATTAATCGGGTTTCATGATCACTAGATATGACCATTTCATTTTAAGCGTTCCCTGCTGGAAATCCGGTTTCAGAATCGGAAGTCCGTTTCATAACGCATTTTAATCCCAGTTGGGATCAAAATTTAGTGACGCTACAGTTGAATGAAATTTAGGGTTTTTAATAAGGTTTCTGACGCAACAGACGAATTCTCAATCGCGTTTCTACGTCAGAAGTTATGCACTGTTCAACACTAGGGTATCAGTTCTGGTTCTGTTTGGGACTGCTATACGTCCCGATCTTTTAATTTGCAGTTTAAATACTAAACGACGATATAAAGGGGTGAAGTCACTTGAGTTATTTAGCCAATAGATTCATCTTCAATAAAGTGTAGGGTTCCGAAACATACAAGTTCAGGCAGCGAAGAGGTAGGCATTACGAGACAGGAAACAACAACCAGAGCTGCTCTGGACTGCAGTCCAGGTTGGATCACTCCTGACAGGGGCTCAGCGAGATGACCTGGTCAGATTCCTCAGAAATAACTCTGACGTCTTCGCCTGGGCGCCTGCTGACATGCCTGGGATTGACCCTAAAGTTATCTCCCACAAGCTCGGGGTTGATCCTGCGGCCCAACCCGTTAGACAGAAGAAGCGAAGCTTCGCCCGGGTCAAACAGAAGGCTATCGAAAAGGAGGTTGATCGGCTTCTCGCCGCCAACTTCATTAGGAATGTACCCTACTCGGAGTGGCTGGCGAACGTAGTTCTGGTCAAGAAGTCAAGCAGGAAGTGGCGCATGTGCGTCGACTTCACCGACCTCAATAAGGCCTGCACCAAGGACAACTATCCACTCCCTCGGATAGATCAGCTCGTCGACAGCTCGGTCGACCATGAGCTCTTGAGCTTCATGGATGCTTTCTCCGGCTACAAACAGATCCGTATGAATCCGGAAGATGATGATCTCACCGCATTCACAACGGACCGGGGGGTATATTGCTACAAGGTGATGCCCTTCGGCCTCAAGAACGCCGAGGCTACGTACCAACGGTTGGTCAATCGCATGTTCAAGCCACAGATCGGCAATAATATGGAGGTCTATGTTGATGATATGCTCGTCAAATCCGTCTCGTCGGCCGACCATGCCAGGGATCTGGGCGAGGCCTTCGAAGAGCTCCGCAAGTTCAAGATGAAGCTAAACCCCGCCAAATGCGCATTCGGAGTCACCGGGGGAAAGTTCCTCGGTTTCATGGTCACTCACCGTGGAATCGAAGCTAACCCAGAAAAAATCGACGCTATCCTCAACATGGTCACGCCCAAGACCAACGTCGAGATCATGCGACTCACGGGACCAGTCACCGCTCTGAGCCGTTTCATGTCCAGGTCAGGGGAGAAATGCCTCCCGTTCTTTAAGGCTCTGAAGAAGATCCCGAGGTTCGAGTGGTCGGAGGAGTGCCAAGCCGCCTTCGACCAATTGAAAAAGCACCTCGCGACGCCACCACTGCTCACCCAACCAGTTGAAGAAGACGAGCTGTCACTGTATCTGGCGGTATCCGACCAAGCAGCAGGCTCGGTGCTCATCCAGGAGGTCGGTGGAGCGCAGAAACCGGTGTACTATGTGAGCCACGTATTTAAGGACACAGAAACGAGATATCCCGCCATAGAGAAGATTGTCCTAGCTCTCGTGGTGGCCTCAAGGAAGCTGCAACACTACTTCTAAGCACACACCATCATCGTCCTCACCGAGTGTCCGTTGGGGGCTATCCTTGCATCACCAGAATCCTCGGGCCGCTTAGAAAAGTGGAGGTAGGAACTATCTCAGTTTGACATAAAATATCGCCCGAGGAAAGCCATCAAACCGCAGGCCCTGGCCGATTTCATCGTTGAATGAACCCTCCCTAGCAAGAAACCGGAGTCCACGCCTCCCCTTGCAACTCAGTGTCCCACCGCGGAGAGGCCTGGCTCGGTTCCTGAGTGGGTCATCTACGTCGACGGGTCTTCAACCGAGGAAGGCTGTGGTGCCGGCCTCATTATCCGGGGCCCGAACGAAGCGGAAATGGAGTACTCTCTGAAGCTCGGTTTCAAAGCCTCGAACAACACGGCAGAGTACGAGGCCCTCCTGGCCGAACTGCGCATGGCCACCGGGCTGGAACTGAAGATAATTCGAATCCGCAGCGACTCGGCCCTTATCGTCGGTCAAGTGACCGGCTGCTTTGAAGCTCGGGAGCCTCTGATGATGAAGTACCTGGACGAGGTGAGGAAACTCCGGAGGAACTTTGATGAAGTTCAAGTATAACAAATACCCAGGCAGCTGAATGCCCAAGCCGACGCCCTGAGCAAGCTGGCTTCGTCATACTCGGCCAACAATAAGCGGTTTATCCTCTTCGAAACCTTGCCTCAGCCCAGCGTGGAAGATGGAGCGACGACACTCCATGTATATGCGGCGCAGGAAGGCGACCAAGATTGGAGGAAGCCCCTCGTGTAATTCCTGAAGGGCGGTACGCTCCCAGAAGATCGGGGAGCCGCCCGCCGTCTCCTGGCCAAAGCCCGCCACTTCATCTGGAGCAATGGGAACCTCTACTAGAAGTCCTACACTCATCCCCTGCTCCAGTGCATTGACCCCCATGAAGCCGATTACGTCCTTCGGGAAATCCATGAGGGGTTGGCGGTGCGCACCAAGGGGCCCGAACCTTGATCCAAAAGGTGTTGCTCCAGGGGTACTACTGGCTCACTATTCATGAGGACGCCTAGAAGCTAGTCAGGAGCTGCAAGAGTTGCCAGCTCCACGGCAGCATCCCTCGCCTCCCTTCTACTGAGCTGACCGCCCTAACATCCCCATGGCCGTTCGCCCAATAGGGATTGGACATGATCGGCCAGTTCCCTACCGGTACAGGCGGGCACAAATACGTCCTCGTCGCAGTAGACTACTTCACCAAGTGGATCGAGGCCATCCCCATCAAGAAACCGGACGCCGCCACGACCATCAAGTTCCTGCAAAACAATCTGATACTCCGGTTCAGCATCCCGAGATGTATCATCACCGACCATGAGACGAACTTCGAGAATGAGAAAGTGAAGGACTTCTGCAAAGAATACCATATCTTCATGAAGTTCGCCGCGGTCGCGCATCCCCAATGCAACGGGCAGGCCGAAGTCGCTAACCGAGATGTCCTCTGAGGTCTCCAGACCCGCCTAGAAGGGCGACAAGGCAGTTGGGTCGAAGAACTGCCCCGGGTCTTATGGGCCTTGCGCACGTCAAAGAAGACCCCTAGCGGGGAAACCCCCTTCAGCCTCTGCTACGGGACCGAGGCAATGGTCCCAGCGGAGATCGGGCTACCCAGTCATCGGGTCGAGCACTTCGATGATGATGCGAACACCTCGCCGCTACGTACCAACCTGGACATCTTGTTAGAGAAGAGAGACCGGGCTCAGATCAGGGCTGCCGCTTATCAACAACAAACGGCCCGATGCTACAACGCTCGGGTCAAGCACCGCTCCTTCCGGACCGGGGATCTGTTCCTACGGCAAAACGAGTTCATTGATCAAGGAAGGCTTCACAAGTTCTCCCCGAAGTGGGATGGTCCCTTCCTCGTCTTTGAGGCGCTCCCCGGTGGAGCCTATCGCCTACAAGACGCGGACGGACGCAAGCTCCCGTGGCCTTACAACGCCGAGAAGCTCAAGCTATACCAATGAGGCCAAGGCTTACAAGTGTGTACCCCTATTTCCGCAAAGATGATGTAAATGTTTTCTAAAAATCCTGTCCATTCGAATAAAGAAACGTCGGAACATCTCAAATAGAGTTCTGTCTTTGCGATCCAAAGCCCTCACCAAGAGGCGACCGCGTAGCTTCACTGCCCGATTATCCTTAGTGGGCTTCCTACAGCCCCTCCAACGCTAAGGATCAAAGTCCTCCACAGCGGCAGCCGAACGGCTTCCCTGCTCGGCTACCCTGGCCGGTAGCTTCCCTACTTGCAACGCCAGGGATCATAGCCTTCGCCAAGAGGCAGCCGCATTGCTTCACTGCCCGTATACCCTTAGCAGGCCTCCTACGACCCCCTCAACGCTAAGGATCCAAGTCCTCCTTAGAGACAGCTCAGCAGCTACCCTGCTCGGCTATCCCCGGCTGGTAGCTTCCTACTATGACCGACAGGGATCAAAAGCCCTCCCAGAGGCAGTTGAGCCCGGAGGATCCCTTGCTCGTCTATCCTTCAGAACAAAAGCCCTCGCCAAGAGGCACCGGGCAGTAACCCTGCCTGGCCAAGGGTCCTTGGTAGGCTTTTTACAGCCCCTCCCGTGCTAAGGACCAAAGTCCTCCCAGAGGCAGTCGAGTCCTTGCACGGCTATCCCCGGCTGGTAGCTTCCTACCACAACTGACAGAGATCAAAGTCCTCGCCAAGATGCACTGGGCAGTAACCCTACTCGGTCCCCGTCCTGAAGGATCAAAGCCTTCGCAAAAGGCAACCGAGAAGCTACCCTGCTCGGTCATCTCTGGCTGGTAGCTCCTTACCCATGACGCCAGGGATCGAAGCCCTCGCAAGAGGCACCCGAGCGGCTACCCCGCTCGGTCATCCCAGACTGGTAGTTGTCTACCCACGACGCCAGAGATCAAAACCCTCGCCAAGAGGCAACCGCGCAGCTTCACTGCCCGGTCATCCTTAGTGGGCTTCTTACAGCCCCTCCAACGCTAAGGATCGAAGTCCTCCTTAGAGGCAGCTCAGCAGCTACCCTGCTCGGCTATCTCCGGCTGGTAGCTCCCTACCCATGGCGCCAGGGATCGAAGCCCTCACAAGAGGCATCCAAGCGGGTACCCCGCTCGATCATCCCAGGCTGGTAGTTGCCTACCCACAACGCCAGAGATCAAAGCCCCCGCCAAGAGGCAGCCACACAGCTTCACTGCCCGGTCATCCTTAGTGGGCTTCTTACAGCCCCTCCAACACTAAGGATCAAAGTCCTCCGTAGAGGCAGCAGAGCGGCTTTCCTGCTCGGCTATCCCTGGCCGGTAGCTTCCCTACTCGCAAAGCTAGGGATCAAAGCCCTTGCCAAGGGGCAACCAAGCAGCTTCCCGGCTCGTTCATGCCCAACGGACGCTGCGGGCTTGTAGCCCTTACGACGAGGCCTCTGAGCCCATTCATGCTCGGCACAAATACGGTGAACGTCCCTCCGCCCATCATATGCAGAGGATCCGTGGCCCCAACAAGGGGCATCAGTTCTATCCAAGTCTGAGCGATCCCCCCTCGACTTTGGGGCCATGGAGGTGGTGCCTCCTTCTCGGCAGCGCTTGGCAAGTGACCGAAATCAACTCGACGAACGATCGTTAGACAGATAGCCGACCTGACATGGAAGCCCAACAGTGCAAGCAGAGATATTTTACGAGCATTCTTCACAAACAGAAGATAAAGTGCAAACCGATGAAACCAAAGAAAAAGTTTCATTGCCAAAGGCAAAGTCTTTACAAAGGGTATTTTGGGTTCCCCAGCCTTACAAACTGCCCGGAGGCTTACAAAAGAGGGACGAGGAAATATCAAAAAGGGCCTAAGTCGCAAACCCTCCTTTTGCGCCTCGCTTCCCTCATCACTGTCATCGCGGCCTGCCGGAGGCTTCACCACCGGAGGTTTTGCCACCAAGGGTGCGCCTCTCTTCCTCATCGTTATCTGCCGGAGGCCTTGCCACCGGGAGTGGGACCCGAGCACGGAGCTAGCCATCGGCGAACTCGGGAAGCTACTCCTTCATGGCATCCAGAGCCTTATTCCACGCGACGGCGGAATACTCGCCAAGCTCGGCGTAAAACTGCTCTGACACCTTTTAATGGGCCACAACTTTCCTAGCCCGAACCTTGGCAGTCTTGGACGCCAAAAGTGCCGCCTCGGCATCCCCCCTGCTGGCGTCTCTTTCCTTCTCCATGGCCGCAAAACGATAGGCCAGATCCGCCAGCTTCCTCTCGGTAACTCGGTGGGATGCACTCAGGCGATGGTAGGCACCTCGATTCGCTGAATTGGCGAGCTCCGCAGCCTCTGCACGGGCTGCCAGGACATTGTCCCTCGCCCTCTCCAAATGAAGGTCACGCCGCAGGGCCTCGACCTCCGATAGAAACGCCTCTACTGGCCTCGGAGCGTTGAACGCCCCCTCGGCCTCCATACGGATAGCGAGGACACAGTGTTGAAGGACATGATGGGAAGTGGATGAGAAACTCGGAGGCGCTCGAGCCAAAGAAAGGAAGGTCAAAAATAATGCGTAGAAGAGTTCGTACCTGGACCGCTCCTTGGGCTATGGCCTCCATTTGGACCCTGAGGGTGCCATGCGGAAACCTTCCCCCGGCTGACTCTTCCATCCCGGTGAGCAGGCCGACAGCGACGGAAAGCCCGGATGGAGCCATGAAGATGGCATCACCCCCCTGCACGGGAATCCCCTCAGGAACCCTCGACGGCGGCGCACGAGAGATTGTACTTTTCCTCTTAAGGGGGACCCCATCCTCGCCCTCCCCTCTGTCTCTCGTCTGGGGCTCGGATGACCGTGGACGTCTCTGGCCGCCGCCGGAACAATCACTAGGAGCCATCAACGAAGCAGACGACCCTATCGCCGGCGGAACATTCGGCGCAGGGCACGAGCCAGCCAGGGGCACGGCCGCGCCGCTGGCCTCCCTCTGGAAAGAGAAACCCAAAGAGTGGGAATGAACCATGTATCCAACCCAAAAGAAGAAGAGCGCCGAGCAGCCAAAGCTTAGAAGAAAGGAAATTTGAAGGAGAAGGGACCCTGGAGTGGGCTCCACCCCTATTTGTTTCCGTAATCGCCCTCATCCAAGGGCTCCCTTCATCTCCGGCAAAAATGCCTCCTCATTTCCAACGGCTCCGATTGCTCCACTTGTCGTTCCCACACTGGACCGCACCCCATCAGACGCCGCAGGCCTGCACACGTCGCGTCGGCCAACCGACGCTTGACACGTGGACAGTCGCTTCAGTGACAGGGTGTACGAACCAGCGCACCTTCCTTAAATGCAGAGATCTCGCCCTGATTCGCTGGCAGAAAAGACAGCTGACAGCCCGGGGACGCGTCCCGACGAAGCCTTAGGAGGGAACTCACCCCGGGCGGCCCGGCAGACCACTCCTGACCCGACCCGCTAGCTGGTCGGGACAAGAGTGGGGGGCTAATGATGATACTCAATATTGGCGATCTCCAAGATCAGGACACGTGGCAGATGACGTGTCCCAGGACCCAGAAGAAAGGGCCCACAGAGGCCAGTCAGGCTACCCCTGTACCCGACCTGCAAGTACAAGCTGGCTCTCCTCAGAGCCCCCTGAAATTGGCCTCCTCAACCTTTCAGCTCACCCCAAGTTGCCACAGGACCAAGACTCCTCGGCCCTCTCGCTCATACCCGAGCTCCCCAGCAGAAGCCATCTTCTTCGGTCCTCCGACCGACCAACTCCCCCACTCACATGCGTAACCGCTGCTCCGCAAATCTCGCCACGCGTAGATTCCCCGCCAGCAACATCCCGCGTTCCACTCCATCACGATCCCCATTAATGGGTGATCCGCTCTTTACGCGGGCGTGACGTCGGGAACGTAACTGCCGGCGAGATTCTCGCGCCTGCTGCTGCGTGCTGCCGCCCCTATATAAACCCCCATCACAGAGGGGTCAAGTAAGCCATTTTTTAGCCTATTTAGCCGTTACTCTACTCGGATCTCGTGCTAACTTGATCTTCGGAGGGTCCTCGGTGGTACCAAACCACCCCGGGACTTCTTTGCAGGTACTCGGTGTAGGGATGCTAGGCACACGCACAAGGGTCTACGAGACATCAACCTTGCCCGATTTAAAATTTAGCCGTGCCGAACAACCCAAAGCCGGATCTTTAAGCTAGAGATTAGGCGAAAACAAGTATGTTAAACACTTTAACACTAAGTGAGAGGGATTACAACCTTTGTAGATCCGGTCCTTCACTTCTAAAGCTCCGTGTTGAGGTCCCTTCGCTGCGATCATCGTGCATCCGGACTCTAGAGAGGCTCCATGAAGAGAATGATGCATGCTTACTTCCGATCTTCGATAACAAAGATGATCTACCTTGAAGTTTCATTAACACAAGCTCTCACTCACTAAATGAAGTGAACACCCTCATCTAAATGGCAAGGGCAGATGAGGATGATGAAGTAGGATTTTTTCTCTCATTTGTTTTCTTATTCTTACTCACTTTCATCACAAAAAGCAAAGCAAGAAAGGTTTGCATCAAGGAAGAAGAAGAAGAAGAATAGTGAATTATCCTTTTGTGATGAATAATGAAAGTGTGATAATGATTAATTATGCAACCATGGTCAAGCATGAATCATGTAGAGATTTAACTAGGGCTAGGGTTTGGGTTGGGTTAAGAATGAGTCACACATAAATATCAAGCATAATATCTCTTTCATGACAAAAGAAAAACCTTCTAGAATATTCATGAAAGAACTAACCCAATTCAAACCCTAACCTTGTTTAATCTCCACTAAACATGTTGCATTAGTAATCATATCATGTTACAATATTATATATCACATATATAATATTTATTGTAACAAAATAAAATAATACAATTAACATATATCGCATATATATCAATGTATTACCCGAGTGAGAAAAAGAATCTTTTAGTGAGCTAATATTAGTTAATGTAATTTAATATATCATATATATTATTATACATTAAATTATCAAATCAACACTTGATCCGACAATCCGGCTATATCGCATATAACCGACTAATATCTCATCTACCGATTAATCGAATCAACACTTGATCCGATGACCCGATTGATATCAAATATCGCGAGAATATAATAAGGTATCTCATATCGCATTATCCTCGGTCCTGCACAAATCACATATGTGCCCCTACACCGTTTTGCATGAGTCAAGAAACCTCTGTGTAGGACTCTAAAGAATCGTCAATATGCCGGCAGTAGGTGATGATCATATCAAACACCCACAAGCTGCAAGCGGCCGGCTAAACGTAACAGCCACCCAGGTATTGAGCGATCAGAAGATCAACAAGCAAGCCTGTACATTCTCCTGCGAATCCAATCAGTAACACTCCCGTACAGTCCGGTCTCGTCGTCTGATATGTCGCATATCTCGCCTATGGGTGGTAAACGTCAGACCCCAGTAGCTTGATAAGTCGTGTCGATTTGAGGTCTATAACAGTTCGAGAAACTACTGATAACACTTACCAGTAAATCTCTGCAATCCTGGCCAGGGATTTCCAGTTATAGCCAATCGAACACAGCACAACATCAACTCCCTATACCGGGAGAGACGAATCCCCTCCTATCGCTCATTGCCTCCATGTGATTCGGTACTGTACCCAAAAGCCACCTTTTTCCACGCCCTCTTGGACGTGATATGATGGAAATCAAAGCACAGTGGGAATCATACAAGACTCTATGACAATCTCGGGTCAACAGACTAGTTTGTACCAATGTCATCGGAGAACTGCCATCTGACGTGAGGTATAATACCATCTGGGAGTTCTCGGCGAGTCCGTCCATTGTACCCAGTCTCTACTGAGCACCCGTACACCATCCTTGATGTCAAACACCGATGGATATGGGATCATCCATCGCCCATCATATGGGTCAAGATGCGTATACGCTAGTCTACTCTGGTGCATCGATGCCCTGTCTCGATACACCTTCGACTAGGAACAGTTATAGGATGTACTCGTCGACTACCGTGGCCCCACTAGTATGATCTCATCATAGTCCCAGTAGTCGAGTACATATCCTAAGGGCTTTATCAACATGTAACATAGAGACAATCAGAGTACATGTTAAAATAAAGTACAACCAGATAGCATACTATCATGTCGAGCAAGAAAGTCCTCCCTATATATGTCTGTTCATACCAGAATACTGCATTTTATACCGCCCATTCTTATGCTCGTTTGGTTATAGGCAGGTACTTTTAATCAGTGTTTGCTACATAATTGCAGGATACTGGTCTCAGCTCTAAACAGTGAATATGATGGAAAAGTACGACAAATTCCGGATTACTGCCAACAACAGATAAAACACGGGTCTCCGCTCTCTATCCGTGTGTTGCCACATACCAGTTTAAGGGACAAAATGGCAAATCGATTGTCATTTTCATGCACAAAGCTCAATGTCAACACAAGATCCAAGAAATCTACGTGGAGCTCGAGGAAATCATGGCAAAAGATCCACATCACATCACCTTTTGATCTACTAAAATTCTGGAAGACATGTGAAGAGATTCTGAGAAAAAGTCATATACCAAACAGCAGACAAATACAAACCAGGGAAGGCCACAAAATATTGTGACCCAAATCATCAAGACGGCCGCGGTTCCGCGGCCTAAGCAGGCTTAGGCCGCGGAACCGCGGCCATATAGGCTCATCACTGCGTCGTTTTCTGGGGTTATTTTGGTAACTCTATGTGGAGCCAGATTCTTGCCCTAGGTTTCCAGTTCCCTGCCTATAAATACCCCAGATCTGAGCCAAGCAAAGGAGTTAACTTCTTATGCCTCTTTTATAGGATTTAGTATAGTTTAGTCTTCTTCTTCTTCTTCTTCTTCATTCTTTCCTCCATGAAAATTATAGTGAGAGCTTTTTGAGTGGATGATGAAATGAAAATGAGGGTTTTTGTATCATTCTTTTGTTTTAGCTTCCCCTTGAGATCCTTGCTTTCTCTTGATCTTTCAACCTCTTCATTGAGCTTGAAAGTTTAAGGGTTTGTTATTGATTTCAAAGGTTGTATCTTCTTATGGAATTAGTGTTTCATTTCACATGAGTTCTTTACCCTTCTCTTGATCTTGCAACCTCTTGATTGAGCTTGCAAATTTAAGGGTTGGCTATTGATCCCATGCTTGTCTTGAGTTCTATGTTCTTGTAATTACTTTCTTGCTTATTTATTTCTTGCTTTTTATTACTTGCTTTACATTCATGTCTTACTTTCTTACACTTAAATTCCATGCACTTACTTACTTATAATCTTTTCTTTTCTTTTGCTCTTTTTGGTTCGTTTTTGTGAATGGTTGTAATTATCGTTGTTAAGAATAAATACGGTATTGTAATTTAATATTTCTTTGCTCATTTCCTTTTCCCGTTATTTTCCATTGAACTCCGCCCAAACGTTACGCAAGCGCTCCGTTAGGCACCCTACCCTACCAAGGTAACGGTGATTCCTAACCGCGACCGGTTGCGTTCGGTTTGGCCGGAGGCAAAAGCAAGAGACAAGAACGGAAGGACAAGGGTAAATAAGCCGGATTCCACGAATACCGTGCTTAAATCCCCTAATCCACGTTGTTGCCGATTGCTCTAGCTTCAATTGGTCAAGACTCGGCTCAAAGGTTTTGAGTACGGATTTCTTTAGCTTACAATTTCGTATCTTTTTCTTAACAACTTTATACTTGCAAATAAAACACATAGGTTAGACTTGAACAAACATATACTCATTCTTTATTGACTCATCTAAAACTCGAACGAACATACAACCATCTCCCTGCGGATCGACCTGTGCTCAACCGGCTAGCTGCATAGCGACACCGTCCTAATCGCGGTTATAACTTTAGAATTTTGAACATTCGACATGCCAAAAGCGTTCGATCAAATGGCGCCGTTGCCGGGGAGACGGTAACGTATTTTCCTTCTTGTTATTCGGGTTAATATTCTTTTTTGTATATATTTATAAATAAAAAAAAATTAAAATCTTTTTGTTATTTTTGATTATTTTTTGTGAGCAAGTTTGCAGATTTTTGCGGATTTGCGAACTGTGATTATGGGGACCAAAGTGTACGTTCAAGGCTAAGGTGATTGCAAAGTACAGTGCCAAAGATCCGGGTAGTTTGACCCGAGCAAGCGAACTTTTTCAAGCTTACCGGATTTGATTCAACGGGGGTTTCTTAACACAAAAACTTAATGGTACGTACTTTACTAACACCTTCTTCTCAAATCCGACGCATCAAATATACTATTCTTTGCAGGATTCTTTGCAAGTTCGCTAGCAAACGCTAAAAAATTGACTAACCCGTATTTGTTGCAATGCCGTGCTTAAACTAAAAAACGATTGTTTGATTCTTTATAGAATTTTTTGAATTGCGCATTGCATATATTAATATGGACTTAAGGGCAAGCGAACCCCACAACATACGGTAAAGGATTTCATCACCTTTTCCGTGGCCCACAAATCACGAACTTGAGCATAACGTTTACCCGCACAAAATTTTAAAAGAAATTAGACTTTAAGCCTTAAGGACTTCGCGCTCATTAGGAGAAGTTAACCGTGTTTAGAACCTCGCTTAACGGTACATTGTTTACGGGGTGTCTAGGAAAGTGTTAATGGCGAAACCGCCAAAAGAGAAAGGGTTATTTAATTAAGGAACTTCACGAAAGCGTTGGAAAACCTCCCCTTATCTCTGCACTTACCTGGCCTCGTGATCAGTGTATTTTAAGCCCGTTTCTCGACACAGTTTTACTTCGACAATCAAGTTCTGGAGAAGGTCTAGTTGACCTAGGTGAACCCTAGAACGATTAGGTGTGTGGTATTTTTGTGTCGTGATTGTTTTTGGTCCAGATTCTTTTTGTGTGTATATTTCATTCTTTTGTTAATATCAAAAAAAAAAAAATCACATTCTTTTTCCCCTCCTTTTCTCTTCCTTTCTTTCTTTCTTCTTTTCATATCATGGGTACTCCACCTAGAAAAACTCTTGCCGAACTTTGGTACCCACAACCAGACATTACTTCTTACGGTTCTTGCTTTGGCCGAACGTCGAACGATCCCTTCATGCCCAAAATCTCTTTGAAAGATCGGATAGACGCGTCTAGGACAAACACTTGCCCTCCGCAATCCACTTTGTATCAACCTTTTCAACCTCCCCCACCCTCTTATGTTGATACCCCTTTTGCAAGTCATCCTTTGTCCATCGCTGAACATATTGAACAATCCTGTAGCCGATCTTTCACTCCTTTCACCACTACAGCTTCTTGGGATCAACAATTCCATTCACCTTCTTATCCAAATGTTGATCCTGCTCCTGTCCAGCCATTCAATTCCTACCAGTCCTACCCGACTTTTGCACCTTCCCTAGACATTGCTTCTGAACCGCCATTTGGGAGTTTTCAGTATCCAAACAACTTTGAATCTTTTACTGAAACCCCTTCCCAACCCATGTCTAGTCTGGAACAGTTGTTGGAAGACTTAGGGTAGCGTCATGCCATCAGATGATGGATTTGAATGCGTCCATGGCCACCCTCATACAACCTACTGACCCGGTAGCTAGTTTCCAACTAGCTCCTAATTTTCCAATGTATGATGAGGCGGTTGGACAGATTGAGAATTTGAGTGGAGAGAGTGAGCTGTACCCCCTTCCAAATCAAACCTACCAGTTTCAAATTGAATCCCACAACTCCAGTGTTGAAAGGCTATCAAGTGTCCCAACTGAATTATCGATTGAAGATAGAATGTTTGATGAGTTGTGCGACTTTGCAGTGTTTGATTTACCCGATTGTGAAGGGACCTTGCCAAGTGAAACCACACCCAATCCTTTTGACCTCTACACCTCCATCTTAGAACCAGAATCGATTGAAACCCATGCTTTTGATGAGGTGTCTGAGAAAATTGACTTTCACTTGATTGAGGATATTGACGCTGGGAATATTTTGGATGATAAACCCGCAGATTTGGCTGAGTTTTTCTCTCCAAGTCATCATCCCGAGTCATTAAATGTTTTTCCCGAACTTCATATGCGTCTTGATATTGATGATAAATGCATGGATGAGCTAAATTTTGAGGAAAATATTGAGGATAGTTTTGAGGATGAACCAATTTTAATTGATGAGTCGGATTTTCCCATTCATCCTGTCCCTTTCATTGACTGTGTACATCCTCCTGAACCTTTAACCGATAACCTTCCTCAACCACTTACCTCCATCCTTCCCATCGTTCCGACCTGGCAAGACACCGTATCATTTTCACTTCCTGTGTCTGGTTTACCGAGTTCGGCTTACCCATGGTTTCTCACGAATCTTGAGGGATTTGACCCCATTTCTCGCCATATTGATAGATTAGTACAATCCATCTTTTCACATCGATCATCGCAGATTGTACTAATTTATTCAATCCATTTCCACCCTCAAGTTCGTATTCCACTTCTTTCTCCTTTCCGCCATTCTTCTTCTCATATACCGAGACCGTATCCCACTTCTATCTCCATACGGTCTCGCGTATTCTCCATCTCTTTTCTCTACGCCTTCTTTCACTAACCAGCACATTATAGAGATAAAATCTTTGAATGGTTGGTACTAACTTTTGGCCTGTGTAAGGCCTTGTATAGCTTGATACTGTTCTCTTTCCCCCCTAATCCTGAACTTCAACGCTTAACAGTGGTAACACTGTTTTACTTAAGTTTGGAGGGAACCTTTTTTGTATATATTTTTTGTTTTCCTTTTTGTTTTGTATATAAATTGTTTTTAGGGAGGCACCGACAATTTTTGACCCTCTTGGTGTAGCCTGACAGTGAGGGCACTATCAAGTTTAAGTTTGGGGGTGTGCTCGGTAAGCTTTCTACTTTCATATTCATTTGTACATTTTGCATTTGCATACCTATTTAAAAATCCATAAAAATCAGATAATTTTCTAAAAACATAAAAACTTTTTGTCAAGTTAGCTAGTGGGAGAACTCAGATTCAACATTTCGACGGTTTTGTTTGATAAGATAAGAATAACTAAATCTTATTTTTAGATTTTGAAAACCTGAAAGATAACTCTCCTTTGAAGTTAACTATAGCTGATATACGTCTTTACATCACACTACACGCGTCGTGAGTTTTGGAAATTAGATGACAAGTCTTTTATGTCTAAAAACTTTTAAATAGATAAATGATTTTCTGAGGATCAAATAGGTTTGTTCTGAAATAAGTAATATCAAGAATAGTTTATGAAGTGAAGAGAAAATGAAGGAATGTTATTGATGCCTTAATTGGAACTAATTCTGAAAAATAACCCATCTGGAACTTGATTGGAATGATTACACACCGAACCCACTAAACACGTCTTTTATCCAAAAAAATAACTGAACTGCCGGTTATATCTCCGTTCGCATTGAATCATCATGATTTTCATGCTAAATTGTCTTTTGTTTTTGGGCCTAGGTAACTTGAGTAATTAAGTCCGCTGGGGTGTCTCTACACCTAATGCTCTAAAGCCAACTGGTTTGGGTGCATTGGCCCAAAGCTCGTTAAGAAGCCTAGAAAGTCCAGTTTAAAACAAAGTCAAGCAAGTGTTCTCTCCGAGTTAAAATTCCTAACGGTTCTTTGTGTGAGAATAATCTTGACAAAAGACGGGTTTTATAAAAAATATTTCTAGCGGAGATATGAAGGTTTTATTCTATGATAAAAACTATTGCACGTTCACAGAGGTGTGTATAAAATGAAAACAAGAAAAAGGTGGAGTGGAAAATAAGACCTAGTTTCCTGTTAGGGAAGATAGAAATTCTGAAGTTGAAACTTTACTGGAAAACGAAACTTGAAAAATACTTAACTCTTTATAAAATTTATGTGATCCTTTTAAAATTTTTATCTGGGCTTTATTGTGTAACATGATGACTTTAATCGATCCTTCTGGAACTTAATGACACTATTTGCACTGCACGTAAAGACATATAAAATCTTTAGTTAAATAAGAAGCGAGGTGTGAAAAATAAGGGTTCGATAGTCTAGACTTAGGATCATAGAATTGTTATTTTCTGAAACAAAACTTTAGGGTTTGAATCATAGTTATTTCGCAAAACTAGCTTGACCGGATTTTGTGGGTGTAATCCGCTGAAAACCCTTAGGAGACAACACTCCTCCTACTAGGGACACCTAGAGGTTTAACGGCTTGTTGCACGTGCTCAGTGCAATCGCGTTCCCTGCGAAAGTGAGGTTATGATTCTTTTTTTGTGAATAATTGATTTTGCTCGGGACGAGCAAAAGTTAAGTTTGGGGGTATTTGTTCATACCAGAATACTGCATTTTATATCGCCCATTCTTATGCTCGTTTGGTTATAGGCAGGTACTTTTAATCAGTGTTTGCTACATAATTGCAGGATACTGGTCTCAGCTCTAAACAGTGAATATCATGGAAAAGTACGACAAATTCCGGATTACTGCCAACAACAGATAAAACACGGGTCTCCGCTCTCTATCCGTGTGTTGCCACATACCAGTTTAAGGGACAAAATGGCAAATCGATTGTCATTTTCATGCACAAAGCTCAATGTCAACACAATATCCAAGAAATCTACGCGGAGCTCGAGGAAATCATGGCAAAAGATCCACATCACATCACCTTTTGATCTACTAAAATTCTGGAAGACATGTGAAGAGATTCTGAGAAAAAGTCATATACCAAACAGCAGACAAATACAAACCAAGGAAGGCCACAAAATATTGTGACCCAAATCATCAAGACGGCCGCGGTTCCGCGTCCTAAGCAGGCTTAGGCCGCGGAACCGCGGCCATATAGGCTCATCACTGCGTCGTTTTCTGGGGTTATTTTGGTAACTCTATGTGGAGCCAGATTCTTACCATAGGTTTCCAATTCCCTGCCTATAAATACCCTAGATCTGAGCCAAGCAAAGGAGTTAACTTCTTATGCCTCTTTTGTAGGATTTAGTGTAGTTTAGCCTTCTTCTTCTTCTTCTTCATTCTTTCCTCCATGAAAATTGTAGTGAGAGCTTTTTGAGTGGATGATGAAATGAAGATGAGAATTTTTGTATCATTCTTTTGTTTTAACTTCCCCTTGAGATCCTTGCTTTCTCTTGATCTTTCAACCTCTTCATTGAGCTTGAAAGTTTAAGGGTTTGTTATTGATTTCAAGAGTTGTATCTTCTTATGGAATTAGTGCTTCATTTCACATGAGTTCTTTACTCTTCTCTTGATCTTGCAACCTCTTGATTGAGCTTGCAAGTTTAAGGGTTGGCTATTGATCCCATGCTTGTCTTGAGTTCTTTGTTCTTGTAATTACTTTCTTGCTTATTTCTTTCTTGCTTTTTATTACTTGCTTTACATTCATGTCTTACTTTCTTGCACTTAAATTCCATGCACTTACTTACTTGTAATCTTTTCTTTTCTTTTGCTCTTTTTGGTTCGTTTTTGTGAATGGTTGTAATTATCGTTGTTAAGAATAAATACGGTATTGTAAGTTAATATTTCTTTGCTCATTTCCTTTTCCCGTTATTTTCCATTGAACTCCGCCCAAACGTTACGCAAGCGCTCCGTTAGGCACCCTACCCTACCAAGGTAACGGTGATTCCTAACCGCGACCGGTTGCGTTCGGTTTGGCCGGAGGCAAAAGCAAGAGACAAGAACGGAAGGACAAGGGTAAATAAGCCGGATTCCACGAATACCGTGCTTAAATCCCCTAATCCACGTTGTTGCCGATTGCTCTAGCTTCAATTGGTCAAGACTCGGCTCAAAGGTTTTGAGTACGGGTTTCTTTAGCTTACAATTTCGTATCTTTTTCTTAACAACTTTATACTTGCAAATAAAACACATAGGTTAGACTTGAACAAACATATACTCATTCTTTATTGACTCGTCTAAAACTCGAACGAACATACAACCATCTCCCTGCGGATCGACCCGTGCTCAACCGGCTAGCTGCATAGCGACACAGTCCTGATCGCGGTTATAACTTTAGAATTTTGAACATCCGACATGCCAAAAGCTTCAGTTATAGTTTGTGTTGCTGGAACTTCTTCCAGTTCTACCTCAGAGCCACTAATCTCTTTTGCGAGAAATTCCTTTTCAAAAAAGGTGGCATGTTGAGCAATAAACACCTTTTGTTGTTCACTGTGGTAGAATAAATATCCATTTGAATGTTTAGGATATCCCACAAACTTACATAGAACTGACCGTGCTTCGAGTTTGTCTGGATTTTGCCTTTTGACATAGGCCAGACAACCCCATATCTTAACTCGTTTAAGACATGGTCTCTTCCCACTCCGTATCTCATATGGTGTGGTAGGTACAGATTTAGTTGGAACTTGATTCAATAGATATGCCGCTGTCTCAAGCGCATATCCCCAGAAGGAAATAGGTAACTCAGTTGTACTCATCATAGAGCGCACCATATCTAATAGGGTGCGATTCCTCCGTTCCGATACACCGTTGTGCTGTGGTGTATAAGGAGGAGTAAGCTGAGAGAGAATCCCATTCTCTTTTAGATAATCTAGGAACTCATTGCTTAAGTATTCTCCTCCTCGATCAGATCGAAGGATCTTAATACTTTTGCCCGTTTGTTTTTCTACTTCGTGCTTATATTCTCTGAATTTCTCAAAAGCTTCAGACTTGTGTTTCACCAGGAACACATGTCCGAATCTAGAGAGATCGTCAGTGAATGTAATGAAGTAGGAAGAACCATTCCTGGTATGCGTAGACATGGGACCGCATACATCACTATGTACCAGTCCTAAGAGTTCAGTAACTCTTTCTCCGTGTCCACTAAACGGAGCTTTGGTCATTTTTCCTTTGAGACATGAATGGCAAGTATCATAAGATGAAAATTCGAACGAATTCAAATATCCATCCTTATGCAACTTAGCCAGTCGTGTCGCATTGATATGACCAAGTCTACAATGCCACAAGAAGGATTCGTTCATTTCTGAACTCTTCCTCTTGTGTGTGTTTTGTATATTGAGGACTGTATTCTGATTTAGAATGAATATGCCGTTATGTAACGAGCCTGATGCAATCAACTTTTGATCTAGGAATATGTTCATAACATTATCCTTTACTACAAAATTATATCCTTCTTTACTTAATAAAGAAGCTGATATAATGTTGCACATCATGTTCGGTATATAATAGCACTCATTTAGAATCAGTGTATTATGACTTGGCAATACTAGGTGATATTCGCCAACTGCTTTGGCTGCAATACTTGCACCGTTCCCTACTTAAACGGAATGATCACCTTTTCCCAGTTCTCTACCTTTACGTAGCCCATGTAACAATTTACATATGTGGGATCCTGATCCGGTATCTAATACCCAGGACGTAGGGTGAACTGAGAAACAGTTCTCAATAACTAACACACCTGAAGAAGATGCATCAACATGCATGTTCTTTTGGGAGGCACGAGAATCCAGATATTCTCCTGTTTCCTGTTCAGTCTTATAACTCGTATAAGAAAGAACGGGTCCAACGTTCCCCTGCTCAGTATAATAAGTGGGTTCAGTCAATACATCCATATTATTATCTTGATTATGGCATGACATGGTCGCTACCTGGAGAGAGAGAGAAGAAAACACTTTAGCGTATGCTCTTGCAAGATTAGATTGGTTATTATCTTATCTAATCAGGATGTCTCCCACTGTTTTTATCAAATCTACCTTCAAACCCTAAAAGGTAAGATTAGCCGGGATTAATTACACCCTACAATTTCGTTAATCTTTCAGCCAGATCAGTGTCAGTACTTGAGGGAGGTTCCCCGTGCTTTCGCACGGACCTAATTAAAGTAAACCTCGTTTTCCCAGAGTCGTAACCCCGTTAACACTTTTCTAGACACCTACTTGATCGGCTAATTGTCCTGTGTAAAACTCTCCCAGGTGTAACACCCACTCGCAGTGGGTATCGGGATCCAACTATCTCATAGGAGGTATGCAATCTCATTACTAATTTCAACACTTGAAATTCCCGATAATATTTTGCCCCTAGTGTGCCATGATCTTGACAGAGGTCAACAAAACATAGTGCACTAGTCAAGTTCAACCCGTCATTTCTTGATTTAATCAAACCCACTCGCACGACCCTTGACAGAGGTAAACATGGTCGTACGACTACCCTAATCCAATCACATCACATGCTTTACAGATAATTACTAGTTAGCTACCGCACACTACGCCTTGACAGAGGTCAACAAACGCAGCACGAATACTAAATAGTCTTTATCTGAAATGATGGAGGGCTACGACAGGTTTTTCTGAAAAGCTATTGCGTAATGAACTTGATATCGTCATAGAATCAGGTGAAATTTTGAAATGGAGCGTTTTTGAGGCTTTCATTAGTTTTGCTAAAGAGGTCACTCCCGGTGAAGGGATCTCGGCTCTTTCCTCTTCGAATAAGGTGCAGGACATATCATATATATCGCTGTGCAAAGCAAAACTCTAAAAGCAATCAAAAGACAAACCGAGTTTTGTAGCATCTGCCAGTTTCGATAAAGAGGTCACTCCCGGTGAAGGGATCTCGGCTCTTTCCTCATCGTATAAGGTGCACGGTATATCATATATACCGCTATGCAAAGCAAAACTGTAGCTACCCTTTTTATAAAGTTTTGATTCTACAACATCTTTTAGGTTTCTTTTCTTTTTATTAATCTCATTAATAAAAAATCCCATCAGCTTATGCTTCCTAAGCATCACAGATAAATACGGCGTACACTTATGCCATCCGCATTCGCCTCGATGTCCCCTCGTGCACCGTTAGGTTAGGTAACTAACGACAGAGCAGGGCAGGGCTACTGCGGGTGTAAAACATAAGTAACGTCTATATAATATATCATATATACTATATACTGTATCCATCACAACATATCAAATGATCACATCACAGATATCGCAGCAGAAACATAGATATAATGTGGGATATACTAGGACGTCCGTATTTAGTATTTAGCCAACAATAGAAAATACGGATTCCACAGTCGCGATGAATAGCCAAGCCCACACCCTGGACCCCTACGGGAGCGGCAAGCGACCCTACCAATTCTGGAGTTTAGGAGACCCGGTCTCGACTCCTCGAGATGGCCTCCCACTGAACCCCAGAACCCGGTCACCTGTGTTCCTCTCCTTGGGTCCATCCTAATGCGGAAAAGTAAATAATATACAACACTGGTGGCATCAACCTCAACCCGGAAGTGCCCCAAATAAAAGAATATTACATTACATTTGAATTTACATGAATGAAAATATAAAACTCTCATCTCACATAAAACCCCCGGATATTCAATCGCGACAATCCTGCACATCATATCTCAGCAACACATAATATCTCATATCATCAACGTAAGTAAGTATGCATACACCGATCGTCGTCGATGTATAGCAACGACAATCGGCAATACCACTACATACTACACTTATGGTCACAGAAAAGAAAGTGTAAAACTACAATATTTGGAATCCACAATCACTTTAGACATCGTAAATCCGAAATATCACATACTTCGCATTTCAAGCCTAACTCTATGAATTCCACATATTGTATCACATTCCAGATAAATAAACATTATTAAACTTTTCGAACAGATAATCAAATACCCAAAATTTCCTAAATTGCTCAACACTTGAGCTGAGTTCAAATAATCCGGAATGTGTCACAGTAGTAGCGGTCCAGTCATAGAAGGGTCAAGCCAACGCCTCACATGTGGCACGCCGTACTGCCCCAAACCCGAAGGTTCAAAAGGCAGTTCAAGACGGTCACATAATCGAGTTAAGGTTTGTTGTTTTCTAGAGGGTCCACCACAAAACTTGCACGCATTTCCGAAAGATTTAAACTCGAGAAAAGATTCAACACTTGAAAAATTTTCGTGTCGGGAAAAAGTGAGTTAATGATATCCGTTCGAACTTTTTAACAGTTTCTAAATATCCGGAAAAATAACGAATTTAAATATTCCGATCGAATCTACAATTACAAAATAAACCCCAGAAAATTCAAAACTTTAGTCAGAATAAAAAATACCCTGAAAATATACAAACAGCAAAAAGAATTACTGTGAAAACAGAAGTGTCTTTTCAAACAGTAGTGCCGCGGATCCGCGGCCCAAGCAAGGTACGGCCGCGGTTCCGCAGCGCTCTGTAGAGACGACGTCATCGTTTTTCACACATATTCTTAAATTTACCTGCTGAATTTTTAGGTATTTTTAATTCAAAAAAATCCCAGTTTTTAGAAAAAGTCCAGAGAGGGGTTTTATTTTGTCGGTCCGGGTTCGATCGGAGTATTAACTTCGTAAACACGTCGCCTAATGCTCTAGCTAGGCTCTGATACCACTGAAGGGTTCCTAGGCACTCTTGTGAAGGTTTATAAAGCATCAAACATGCCCGAATAAAATTTTAGATGTGCCGAACAACCCAAAGCCGGGATCTTTGCTTGATTATTAGGGTTTAACATGCAAGATAACATCTTTAAACCTAAGTGTGAGGGATTACAACCTTTGTAGTCCGCTCCTTCGCTTCACAAGATCCGAGTAGAAGTCCCTTCGCCGCGATCCATGATCTCCCGGACTCAAGAGAGGCTCCACGACTCGAACGATCCATGATAGCTTGTCGTATTCCTTTTCTCCGATGATCTACGTCGAAATTGCAATAGCTCAAGCTTTCTCTCACTCTAATGAGGTGAACACCCTAATATAATGGGCTAGATTAGATGAGGATGATGGAGTAGTATTTATGCTTTCTTTTTATATCATTTTCTCACAATAACTCATCACAAAAGAAAACTCAAGTGAACTCTCTCTCAAACTCAAGAGAGAAGAAGATAAAGAATGAAAAGAAGAATCCTTTTGTGATGAATAGTAGATTAGAGTATATGATTGATTATGTAACCATGATCAAGGATGAGAGGCTAAAACTTTGTAGAGAATAAACTAGAGTTAGGGTTTGGTTAGGTTAAGGATAAGTATCAACCATAATATCTTAACCAAGACAAAAGATAATCCTTCTAGAATGAACAAGAAGGAGCTAACCCTAATCAAACCCTAATCCCTTTTTATCATCCTTAAACATGTTTCATAATAAATCATATCATGTCACAATAATATATATCAAATATATATTATATATTTGCAACAAAAGAAATTAATACAATTAACATATATCGCATATATATCAATGTATTAATCCGGTGAGAAAATGAAATAATAAAGCAAGCCAATATTAGATAATGTAATACAATATATCATATATATCATTATACATTAAATCATCGAATCAACATTTGATCCGACGATCCGGCTATATCGAATATAACCGACTAATATATCATGTACCGATTCATCGAATCAACACTTGATCCGATGTCCCAGTTCATATCTAAATATCGCGAGAATATAATACGGTATCTCATATCGCATTATCCTCGGTCCTGCACATATCTCATATGTGCCTCTACTCCGTTTTGCCTGAGCCAAGAAACCTCTGTGTAGGACTCTAAAGAATCTTCAATACGCCGGTAGCAGGTGATGATCATATCAAACACCCACAAGCTGCAAGCGGTCAGCTAAACGTAACAGCCACCCAGGTATTGAGCGATCAGAAGATCAACAAGCTAGCCTGTCCATTCTCCTGTGAATCCAATCAGTAACACTGCCGTACAGTCCGGTCTGTTCGTCTGATATGTCGCATATCAAGTCTATGGGTGGTATACGTCAGACCCCAGTAACCGATAAGTCGTGTCGATGTGAGGCTCATAACAAGTCGAGAAACTACTGGTAACACTTACCAGTATATCTCTATATCAGCCATGGCCAGGGACTTCCAGTTATAGCCAATCGAACACAGCACAACATCAACTCCCTATACCGGGAGAGACGAATCCCCTCCTATCGCTCATTGCCTCCATGTGATTCGGGACTGTACCCAAAAGCCACCGTTTTGCACGCCCTCTTGGACGTGGTAAGGTGGAAATCAAAGCACAGTGGGAATCACACAAGACTCTATGACGATCTCGGGTCTACAGACTACCCTGTACCAGTGTCACCGGAGAACTGCCATCTGACGTGTGGTATATCACCATCTAGGAGTTCTCGGCGAGTCCGTCCAGTGTACCCAGTCTCCACTGAGCACCCCTACACCATCTCTGATGTCAAACACCGATAGATATGGGATCATCCATCGCCCATCATATGGGTCAAGATGCGTATACGCTAGTCTACTCTGGTGTATAGATGCCCTGTCTCGATATACCCTCGACCAGGAACAGTTATAGGATGTACTCATCGACTACTATGGCCCCACTAGTATGATCTCATCATAGTCCCAGTAGTCGAGTACAGATCCTAAGGGCTTTATCAACATGTGAGAGTAAGACAGTAAACCAATACAAGTCAACATATTAAGATAAAGTGAAACTAAATAGCATACTATCATGACGAGCAAGAAAGTCCTCTCTGTATATATCCAAGCATCCATCATAATATACATCATATGTACAACAATGGCCTCTAGGGCATATACATAACTAACAATCTCCCACTTGCACTAAGGCCAGCTGCTGTAGTATCTCATACCTAGCATCCCGAATAATCTCTTAAACTGTATCTGGGGAATGGCCTTCGTGAGTGGATTCGCAGTGTTATCCTTCGTATCTACTCTCCTGACCTCGATCTCCCGGCGATCAACTATCTCCCTGATCAGGTGATACCGCCTCAGAATATGTCTGGACTTCTGATGGGACCTAGGTTCCTTGGCCAAAGCCACAGCTCCATTGTTATCGCAATAAAGAGGTATTGGATGTTCAATGGATAGAACCACATCAAGTTCAGTGATGAACTTCTTCATCCAGACAGCCTCTTTGGCAGCATCGTTGGCAGCGATGTATTCAGCCTCCATCGTCGAGTCTGCAACGGTATCCTGTTTGGAACTCTTCCAACATACCGCCCCTCCATTGAGGGTAAAGACAAATCCCGAGTGCGACTTTGAGTCGTCCTTATCACTTTGGAAGCTGGAATCGGTAGAGGACTCCACCCGGAGTTCTCCGTTACCATACACCAAGAACATGTCTCTAGTCCTTCATAAGTACTTGAGAATGTTCTTCACAGCTGTCCAGTGACTCTCTCCAGGATCTGCTTGATACCGACTCACTACACTTAGTGAGTATGCAACATCGGGTCTGGTATATAGCATCGCATACATGATAGAGCCTACTGCCGAAGCATAGGGTATCCCTTGCATGCGAGCTCTCTCCAAATCAGTCTTGGGAGACATCTCTTTGGAGAGAGTGAGTCCAGAGATCATGGGTTGGTTCCCACGCTTGGATTCTTCCATACTAAACCTCTTTAGTATGGTGTCAATGTACCTGGATTGGGACAATCCCAGTATCCTTTTGGATCTATCTCTATAGATCCTAATCCCCAATATACAGGAGGCATCACCTAGATCTTTCATTGAGAATCTTTGTGATAAGAAGAGCTTGACTGATTGCAGCATAGGAATATCATTTCCTATCAAGAGTATGTCATCCACGTACAATACGAGGAAGACAACCTTACTCTCTGCTACCTTCTTATAGATACAAGGTTCATCTATGTTTTTGATGAAGTCAAACTCTTTGACTACTACATCAAAACAGATGTTCCAACTCCGCGATGCTTACTTTAACCCATAAATGGATTTAAGCAGTTTGCACACCTTTCCGCTGCTCCCACTATCTACGAAGCCTTCTGGCTGAGTCATGTACACACACTCTTCTAAATCACCATTTAGAAAGGCGGTCTTAACATCCATTTGCCAGATTTCGTAGTCATGGTATGCAGCAATGGCAAGTAAGATCCGGATGGACTTAAGCATAGCTACTGGAGAAAAGGTTTCGTCATAATCCACACCTGGTCGTTGACGAAATCCCTTTGCTACAAGTCTAGCTTTGAAAGTCTCAACTTTTCCATCTACACCAAATTTCTTTTTAAAAATCCACTTGCTCCCAATGGGTTTTACCCTTTCAGGAGCATTTTCTAAAGTCCATACTTTATTGGTGTACATGGATTCCATCTCAGATCGCATAGCATCCAGCCATTTCACAAAGTCACCACTCGTGATGGCCTGCTCGAAACTAGTCGGGTCATCATCTTCCATGATGCAATCCTTGCTTCCACCATCAATGAGAAAACCGTAGTATCTCTCAGGTGGACGAGAAATCCTACTAGATCGGCGGAGAGGCCGGGGTTCGTCAGGTACTACCGAATCCTCTGGTTCCACTAAATCTTTAGTTACAGTTTGTGTTGCTGGAACTTCTTCCAGTTCTACCTCAGAGCCACTAATCTCTTTTGCAAGAAATTCCTTTTCTAAAAAGGTGGCATGTTGAGAAATAAACTCCTTTTGTTGTTCACTGTGGTAGAATAAATATCCATTTGAATGTTTAGGATATCCTACAAACTTACATAGAACTGACCGTGCCTCGAGTTTGTCTGGATTTTGCCTTTTGACATAGGCCAGACAACCCCATATCTTAACTCGTTTAAGACATGGTCTCTTCCCACTCCATATCACATATGGTGTGGTAGGTACAGATTTAGTTGGAACTTGATTCAATAGGTATGCCGCTGTCTCAAGCGCATATCCCCAGAAGGAAATAGGTAACTCAGCTGTACTCATCATAGGGCGCACCATATCTAATAGGGTGCGATTCCTCCGTTCCGATACACCATTGTGCTGTGGTGTATAAGGAGGAGTAAGCTGAGAGAGAATCCCATTCTCTTTTAGATAATCTAGGAACTCATTGCTTAAGTATTCTCCTCCTCGATAAGATCGAAGGATCTTAATACTTTTGCCCGTTTGTTTTTCTATTTCGTGCTTATATTCTCTGAATTTCTCAAAAGCTTCAGACTTGTGTTTCATCAGGAACACTTGTCCGAATCTAGAGAGATCGTCAATGAATGTAATGAAGTAGGAAGAACCGTTCCTGGTATGCGTAGACATGGGACCGCATACATCACTATGTACCAGTCCTAAGAGTTCAGTAACTCTTTCTCCGTGTCCACTAAACGGAGCTTTGGTTATTTTTCCTTTGAGACATGAATGGCAAGTATCATAAGATGAAAATTCGAACGAATTCAAATATCCATCCTTATGCAACTTAGCCAGTCGTGTCGCATTGATATGACCAAGTCTACAATGCCACAAGAAGGATTCGTTCATTTCTAAACTCTTCCTCTTGTGTGTGTTTTGTATATTGAGGACTGTATTCTGATTTAGAATGAATATGCCATTATGTAACGAGCCTGATGCAATCAACTTTTGATCTAGGAATATGTTCATAACATTATCCTTTACTACAAAATTATATCCTTCTTTACTTAATAAAGAAACTGAAATAATGTTGCACATCATGTTCGGTATATAATATCACTCATTTAGAATCAGTGTATTACGACTTGGCAATACTAGGTGATATTCGCCAACTGCTTTGGCTGCAATACTTGCACCGTTCCCTACTTGAACGGAATGATCATCTTTTCCCAGTTCTCTACCTTTACGTAGCCCATGTAACAATTTACATATGTGGGATCCTGATCCGGTATCTAATACCCAGGATGTAGGGTGAACTGAGAAACAGTTCTCAATAACTAACACACCTGAAGAAGATGCATCAACATGCATGTTCTTTTGGGCGGCGTGAGAATCCAGATATTCTCCTGTTTCCTGTTCAGTCTTATAACTCTTATAAGAAAGAACGGGTCCAACATTCCCCTGCTCAGTATAATAAGCGGGTTCAGTCAATATATCCATATTATTATCTTGATTATGGCCTGACATGGTCGCTACCCGGAGAGAGAGAGAAGAAAACACTTTAGCGTATGCTCTTGCAAGATTAGATTGGTTATTATCTTATCTAATCAGGATGTCTCCCACTGTTTTTATCAAATCTACCTTCAAACCCTAAAAGGTAAGATTAGCCGGGATTAATTACACCCTACAATTTCGTCAATCTTTCAGCCAGATCAGTGTCGGTACTTGAGGGAGGTTCCCCGTGCTTTCGCACGGACCTAATTAAAGTAAACCTCGTTTTCCCAGAGGCGTAACCCCGTTAACACTTTTCTAGACACCTACTTGATCGGCTAATTGTTCTGTGTAAAACTCTCCCAGGAGTAACACTTACTCGCAGTAGGTATCGAGATCCAACTATCTCATAGGAGGTATGCAATCTCATTGCAAATTTCAACACTTGAAATTCCCGATAATATTTTGCCCCTAGTGTGCCATGACCTTGACAGAGGTCAACAAACCATAGTGCACTAGTCAAGTTCAACCCGTCATTTCTTGATTGAATCAAACCCACTCGCACGACCCTTGACATAGGTCTACAAGGTCGTACGACTACCCTAATCCAATCACATCACATGCTTTACAGATAATTACTAGTTAGCTACCGCACACTACGCCTTGACAGAGGTCAACAAACGCAGCACGAATACTAAATAGTCTTTATCTGAAATGACGGAGGGCTACGACAGGTTTTTCTGAAAATCTATTGCGTAATGAACTTGATATCGTCGTAGAATCAAGTGAAATTTTGAAATGGAGTGTTTTTGAGGCTTTCATTAGTTTTGCTAAAGAGGTCACTCCCGGTGAAGGGATCTCGGCTCTTTCCTCATCGAATAAGGTGCATGACATATCATATATATCGCTGTGCAAAGCAAAACTCTAAAAGCAATCAAAAGACAAACCGAGTTTTGTAGCATCTTCCAGTTTCGCTAAAGAGGTCACTCCCGGTGAAGGGATCTCGGCTCTTTCCTCATCGAATAAGGTGCAGGGTATATCATATATACCGCTATGCAAAGCAAAACTGTAGCTACCCTTTTTATAAAGTTTTGATTCTACAACATCTTTTAGGTTTCTTTTCTTTTTATTAATCTCATTAATAAAAAATCCCATCAGCTTATGCTTCCTAAGCATCACAGATAAATACGACGTACACTTATGCCATCCGCATTCGCCTCGATGTCCCCTCGTGCACCGTTAGGTTAGGTAACTAACGACAGAGCAGGGCAGGGCTACTGCGGGTGTAAAACATAAGTAACGTCTATATAATATATCATATATACTATATACTGTATCCATCACAACATATCAAATGATCACATCACAGATATCGCAGCAGAAACATAGATATAATGTGGGATATACTAGGACGTCCGTATTTAGTATTTAGCCAACAATAGAAAATACGGATTCCACAGTCGCGATGAATAGCCAAGCCCACACCCTGGACCCCTACGGGAGCGGCAAGCGACCCTACCAATTCTGGAGTTTAGGAGACCTGGTCTCGACTCCTCGAGATGGCCTCCCACTGAACCCCAGAACCCGGTCACCTGTGCTCCCCTCCTTGGGTCCATCCTAGTGCGGAAAAGTAAATAATATACAACACTGGTGGCATCAACCTCAACCCGGAAGTGCCCAAAATAAAAGAATATTACATTACATTTGAATTTACATGAATGAAAATATAAAACTCTCATCTCACATAAAACCAATGGCTATTCAATCGCGACAATCTTGCACATCATATCTCAGCAACACATAATATCTCATATCATCAACGTAAGTAAGTATGCATACACCGATCGTCGTCGATGTATAGCAACGACAATCGGCAATACCACTACATACTACACTTACGGTCACAGAAAAGAAAGTGTAAAACTACAATATTTGGAATCCACAATCACTTTAGACATCGTAAATCCGAAATATCACATACTTCGCATTTCATGCCTAACTCTATGAATTCCACATATTGTATCACATTCCAGATAAATAGACAGTATTAAACTTTTCGAACAGATAATCAAATACCCAAAATTTCCTAAATTGCTCAACACTTGAGCTGAGTTCAAATAATCCGGAATGTGTCACAGTAGTAGCGGTCCCGCCGTAGAAGGGTCAAGCCAACGCCTCACATGTGGCACGCCGTACTGCCCCAAACCCGAAGGTTCAAAAGGCAGTTCAAGACGGCCACAGAATCGAGTTAAGGTTTGTTGTCTTCTAGAGGGTCCACCACAAAACTTGCACGCATTTCCGAAAGATTTAAACTCGAGAAGGATTCAACACTTGAAAAATTTTCGTGTCGGGAAAAAGTGAGTTAATGATATCCGTTCGAACTTTTTAACAGTTTCTAAATATCCGGAAAAATAACGAATTTAAATATTCCGATCGAATCTACAATTACAAAATAAACCCCAGAAAATTCAAAACTTTAGTCAGAATAAAAAATACCCTGAAAATATACAAACAGCAAAAAGAATTACTGTGAAAACAGAAGTGTCTTTTCAAACAGTAGTGCCGCGGATCCGCGGTCCAAGCAAGGTACGGCCGCGGTTCCGCAGCGCTCTGTAGAGATGACGTCATCGTTTTTCACACATATTCTTAAATTTACCTGCTGATTTTTTTAGGTATTTTTAATTCAGAAAAATCCCAGTTTTTAGAAAAAGTCCAGAGAGGGGTTTTATTTTGTCGGTTCGGGTTCGATCGGAGTTTTAACTTCGTAAACACGTCGCCTAATGCTCTAGCTAGGCTCTGATACCACTGAAGGGTTCCTAGGCACTCTTATGAAGGTTCATAAAGCATCAAACATTTCCGAATAAAATTTTAGATGTGCCGAACAACCTAAAGCCGGGATCTTTGCTTGATTATTAGGGTTTAACATGCAAGATAACATCTTTAAACCTAAGTGTGAGGGATTACAACCTTTGTAGTCTGCTCCTTCGCTTCACAAGCTCCAAGTAGAAGCCCCTTCGCCGCGATCCATGATCTCCCGGACTCAAGAGAGGCTCCACGACTCGAACGATCCATGATAGCTTGTCGTATTCCTTTTCTCCGATGATCTACGTCGAAGTTGCAATAGCTCAAGCTTTCTCTCACTCTAATGAGGTGAACACCCTAATCTAATGGGCTTGATTAGATGAGGATGATGGAGTAGTATTTATGCTTTCTTTTTATATCATTTTCTCACAATAACTCATCACAAAAGAAAACTCAAGTGAACTCTCTCTCAAACTCAAGAGAGAAGAAGATGAAGAATGAAAAGAAGAATCCTTTTGTGATGAATAGTAGATTAGAGTATATGATTGATTATGGAACCATGGTCAAGGATGAGAGGCTAAAACTTTGTAGAGAATAAACTAGAGTTAGGGTTTGGTTAGGTTAAGGATAAGTATCAACCATAATATCTTAACCAAAACAAAAGAGAATCCTTCTAGAATGAACAAGAAAGAGCTAACCCTAATCAAACCCTAATCCCTTTTTATCATCCTTAAACATGTTTCATAATAAATCATATCATGTCACAATAATATATATCACATATATATTATATATTTGCAACAAAAGAAATTAATACAATTAACATATATCGCATATATATCAATGTATTAATCCGGTGAGAAAATGAAATAATAAAGCAAGCCAATATTAGATAATGTAATACAATATATCATATATATCATTATACATTAAATCATCGAATCAACATTTGATCCGACGATCCGGCTATATCGAATATAACCGACTAATATATCATGTACCGATTTATCGAATCAACACTTGATCCGATGTCCCGGTTCATATCTAAATATTGCGAGAATATAATACGGTATCTCATATCGCATTATCCTCGGTCCTGCACATATCTCATATGTGCCTCTACTCCGTTTTTCCTGAGCCAAGAAACCTCTGTGTAGGACTCTAAAGAATCGTCAATACGCCGGTAGCAGGTGATGATCATATCAAACACCCACAAGCTGCAAGCGGTCAGCTAAACGTAACAGCCACCCAGGTATTGAGCGATCAGAAGATCAACAAGCTAGCCTGTCCGTTCTCCTGTGAATCCAATCAGTAACACTGCCGTACAGTCCGGTCTGTTCGTCTGATATGTCACATATCAAGTCTAGGGGTGGTATACGTCAGACCCCAGTAACCGATAAGTCGTATCGATGTGAGGCTCATAACAGGTCGAGAAACTACTGGTAACACTTACCAGTATATCTCTATATCAGCCATGGCCAGAGACTTCCAGTTATAGCCAATCGGACACAGCACAACATCAACTCCCTATACCGGGAGAGACGAATCCCCTCCTATCGCTCATTGCCTCCATGTGATTCGGGATTGTACCCAAAAGCCACCGTTTTGCACGCCCTCTTGGACGTGGTAAGGTGGAAATCAAAGCACAGTGGGAATCACACAAGACTCTATGACGATCTCAGGTCTACAGACTACCCTGTACCAGTGTCACCGGAGAACTGCCATCTGACGTGTGGTATATCACCATCTAGGAGTTCTCGGCGAGTCCGTCCAGTGTACCCAGTCTCCACTGAGCAACCCTACACCATCTCTGATGTCAAACACCGAGGGATATGGGATCATCCATCGCCTATCATATGGGTCAAGATGCGTATACGCTAGTTTACTCTGGTGTATCGATGCCCTGTCTCGATATACCCTCAACTAGGAACAGTTATAGGATGTACTCATCGACTACTATGGCCCCACTAGTATGATCTCATCATAGTCCCAGTAGTCGAGTACAGATCCTAAGGGCTTTATCAACATGTGAGAGTAAGACAGTAAACCAATACAAGTCAATATGTTAAGATAAAGTGAAACCAAATAGCATACTATCATGACGAGCAAGAAAGTCCTCTCTGTATATATCCAAGCATCCATCATAATATACATCATATGTACAACAATGGCCTCTAGGGCATATACATAACTAACAATATCCTAAGGGCTTTATCAACATGTAACATAGAGACAATCAGAGTACATGTTAAGATAAAGTACAACCAGATAGCATACTATCATGTCGAGCAAGAAAGTCCTCCCTATATATGTCCAAGCATCCATTACAATATACATCGTATGTACAGTAATGGCCTCTAGGGCATACATATAACTAACACTCGGTGCTAAACTCCTCAAATCACCAATCTCCTTAAAACCCATTGAGACCTACATGCAACAAGAGATCACCTTCAAGAACCACCCAGATATCGATGGAAGACAACATCTGACGGAGACCCGAATAGGACCTCCATCAGTGTGGGTCTCAATGGGTTTTAAGGAGATTAGTGATTTGAGGAGTTTTGCGCCAAGTACCTGTAAAGAAGTCCAGGGGTGGTTTGGTACCACCGAGGACCCTCCGACGATCAAGTTAGCACGAGATCCGAGCATAGTAACGGCTAAGTGGGATAAAAAAATGGCTTACTTGACCCCTCTATGATGGGGGTTTATATAGTGGCGGCAGCACGCAGCAGCAAGCGTGAGAATATCGCCGGCAGTTACGCTCCCGACGTCACGCCCGCATAAAGAGCTGATCGTCCATTAATGGGGATCGTGATGGCATGGAACGTGGGACGTTGCTGGCAGAGAATCTGCGCGTGGCGAGATTTGCGGAGCGGTGGTTACGCCTGTGAGTGGTGGAGTTGGTCGGTCGGAGGACCGAGGAAGATGGCCTCGACTGGGGAGCTCGGGGATGAGCGAGAGGGCCGAGGAGTCTTGGTCCTGTGGCAGCTCGGGGTGAGATGAGAGGCCGAGGAGACCAATTTCAGTGGGCTCTGAGGAGAGCCAGCTTGTGCTTGCAGGTCAGGTACAGGGGTGGCCTGGTCGGCCCCCGTGGGCCCTTTCTTCTGTGTTCTGGAACACGTCATCTGCCACGTATCCTGATCTTGTAGATCGCCATTATTAAGCATCATCATTAGCCCCCCACTCTTGTCTCGACCAGCTAGCGGGTCGGGTCAGGAATGGACTGCCGGGCCGCCCGGGGTGAGCTCCCTCCTAAGATTTCGTCGGGACGCGTCCTCGAGCCGTCAGCTGTCTTTTCTACCAGCGAATCAGGGCAAGATCTCTGCATTTAAGGAAGGTCCACCGGTTCGAGCATCTTTCCACTGAAGCGATGATCCACGTGTCTAGCGTCGGTTGGCCGACACGACGTGTGCAGGCCTGCGGCGTTTGATGGGATGCGGCCCAGTGTGGACATGATATGTGGAGCGATCGGAGCCGTTGGACACGAGGAGGAGTCTTGGCGGGAGATGAAGGGCACCATTGGATGAGGTCGTTTGCGGTGATAAATAGGGGTGGGGCCCACTCCAGGGCCCCTACTCCTTCATATTTCCCTACTCTAAGTCCTGGTTGCTCGGTGCTCGTCTTCTTTCTTCCGCTTTCGTTTCCCGAGAATCCCTCTTCTCAAGGTTAGATGTCTTCTTCCATAGAGTCAGTAGATGTCGTAGGAGTATGTTCCAGGGACCCTTTAGTTGAGTATGAGTCCTCCCGGGGAGCAGGGGTCGGATCTTCTTCCCAGGATCGTGCAGCGGGGGCAGCCTCCAGGGAGGAGGCGGTAGATGCTGCCCCCGGCGCTTCGTGTTGGGTGAGGCATGAAGACGAGCTCGCCAATGCTCGGGCTCGCTTCCACATCCCCTCACGTTATACGCTTCGTCTGGCCAACGAGGGTGAGAGGGCAGACCTAGTACGAGGTAGGGAGATCGCCCTATATCTGAAAGCTTTTTGTGGTGGAATGCGCCTGCCCTTCTCGCCCGAGGTCGTCGAAGCGCTGAACTTCTTCGGGTTAGCCCCTGGCCAGTTAGTGCCGAACTCGTGGAGGATTCTCCTCGGGTTCCTGATCCGCCTGAAGTTACAGGCGGTTCCTTTTAGCTTTTCCCTCCTTGATTCTTCCCTCGTATTCAAAAATCATCCTGGGGGTTGAGCGGGTTACCCGAGGTGGCTCTACCTCTCTTTTAGAAAGCAACAGGGGGGCACCGCCGGGACAGGGGTTATGGCCCTGCCTTCTTCCATCCACGACTGGAAGAAGAAATTCTTCTTCGTTTCTCCTTCCGAGGGCGAGGACTGGCCTGTGCCTACCGAGTGGTCGAGGGAAAAATGCTTGCCTGGGAACTAGTCCAATACCTCGCCGCGGTGAGAGTGGCGTCGTGGGAGCCCATCCCTTAGTTCGACGTGCTGCTTTCTGAGAGGGTCCTGAGTTAGGCCGGGCTCAGCCTGGTTGAGTTCATCGGTAAGTTTAGACTTGCTTTTTGGCTTGTATATTGCTTGTGTCACTGACTTCTTTGCATTTGGTTTTGTTCAGGACCCATGGATCTGGACGAGCTCCGAGCCTCCATGCGCCAGCCAAGGAAGGCCACGAAGGCTGGGGGCGCCAGCTCATCTCGTGCGAAGCCTGCCCTGGCTCCCTCTCCTCCGGTGGTCGCGTCCCGTGAGCGTTCGGGGGCGGACCCCACCCCGGGGCCTAGCAGAGCGTCGGGATGGAAGCAGGTTCGGATTCTGGAAGACCCGGCCTCGGAGGAGGAGATTGGCTCTCCATCAGAGCCGCTCAAGAGGGGTTCCCGGAGGTCTTCCCGGGGTCCGCCCTCGCCGATCATGGTGGAGGAAGGAGGCCTCTAGTTCGCGGTGCCCTCGGGGTTGTCCGTCGCGGATAGCCTGCTTCATGAGATAGAGAAATCGGCCGGGGGTAGGGTCCCCGGGGGGACCTTCACGGCCCAGATGGTGTCCATCGCCCAGGAGTCCGTGCAGGTAAGTGTTTGGTTTTTTATGAGATTTGGTGCCTCCTTCGTCTTTCTGATCTCTTTCCTATCTTCTAGGTTCTCCGGCACGTTGCCCTCTCCTTATGCATGGAGGCCGAGGTGATAGCCCCGGCGATGAAGGCCGCGGGCCAGCTCGTCTCGCTGGAAGAGAGCTCCAAGCGGGAGCTGGAGGCGGTGATGGAGAGGGTTTCCGCCCTGGAAGGCGAGGTGGAGGCCGGGAAACGGGAGGTTTCCTGGTATCGCGAGGCCGCTATGGCTGCCGAGGCCAAGCTTGAGGACGCTCAGGTGCTCGCCGACAACCTGAAGAAGACGGTGAAGACCCTCCAGAAGGAGCTGGGGGCGACGGCCGAGTCGGCGAAGTCGGCCGACCTGAGGCCGGCGAAGTTGGCCGACCTCTCAGCGGCGAAGGCGGTGGAGGGCTACAAGAAGTCGAAGGACTTCTATGATGACCTGGCCATGGCCACAACCCTCATATGGCACGAGGCCCTCGACGCCGTTAAGGCCCGGATGCCAGAGTTCGCCGACGAAGAGCTCCGGGCCGAATACCCCCTCGCGGACGCCGAGGAGCAGGGGAAAGAGATTCCTGATGAGGAAGTTGCCGAGGACCCAGCTCGTATTGTGGTGGATGTCGAGGGCCCCGAGGTCGCGCCTGGCCCCGAGGCCTAAAGCCCCAGTCTTCCTCTACTCCTTTTATTTTGTTGCTTCTGGGATTTCTGTAAACCTCCGGGCATTTTGTAAGGTTGGGGAGCCCAAAATACCCTTTGTAAAGACTTTGCCTTTGGTAATAAAACTTTTTCTTTGGTTTCATCGGTTTGCACTTTGTCTTCTGTTTGTGAAGAATGCTTGTAAAATATCTGTGCTTGCATTGTTGGGCTTCCATGTCAGGTCGGCCATCTGTCTAGCGATAGTTTGTCGAGTTAATTTCGATCACTTGCCAAGCGTGCCATGCGCTGTTGAGAAGGAGGCACCTCCATGGCCCCGAAGTCGAGGGGGATCGCTCAGACTTGGATAGACCTGATGCCCCTTGTTGAGGCCACGGATCCTCTGCATGTGATTGGAGGAGGGACGTTCGCCGTATTTGTGCCAAGCATGAATGGTCTCAGAGGCCTCGTCGTAAGGGCTACAAGCCCGCAGCGTCTGTTGGCCATGAACGAGCCGGGAAGCTGCTCGGTTGCCCCTTAGCGAGGGCTTTGATCCCTGGCTTTGCGAGTAGGGAAGCTACCGGCTAGCGATAGCCGAGCAGGGAAGCCGCTCTGCTGCCTCTACGTAGGACTTTGATCTTTAGCATTGGAAGGGCTATAAGAAGCCCACTAAGGATGACCGGGCAGTGAAGCTGCGCGGCTGCCTCTTGGCGAAGGCTTTGATCTCTGGCGTCGTGGGTAGGAAACTACCAGCCTGGGATGATCAAGCGGGGTAGCCGCTCAGATGCCTCTTACGAGGGCTTTGATCCCTGGCGCCATGGGTAGGGAGCTACCGGCCAGAGATAGCCGAGCAGGGTAGCTGCTGAGCTGCCTCTAAGGAGGACTTCGATCCTTAGCATTGGAGGGGCTGTAAGAAGTCCACTAAGGATGACCGGGAAGTGAAGCTGCGCGGTTGCCTCTTGGCGAGAGCTTTGATCTCTGGCATCGTGGGTAGGCAACTACCAGCCTGGGATGACCGAGTGGGGTAGCCGCTCGGGTGCCTCTTGCTAGGGCTTCGATCCCTGATGTCATAGGTAGGGAGCTACCGGCCGGAGATGACCGAGCACGGTAGCTGCTCGGTTGCCTCTAGCGAGGGCTTTGATCCTTCAGGACGGGGACCGAGCAGGGTTACTGCCCAGTGCCTCTTGGCGAGGACTTTGATCTCTGTCGGTTGTGGTAGGAAGCTACCAGCCGGGGATATCCGAGCAAGGACTCGACTTCCTCTGCAAGGAATTTGGTCCTTAGCGCGGGAGGGACTGTAAGAAGCTTACCAAGGACTCTTGGCCTGGCAGGGTTATTGCCAGTTGCCTCTTGGCGAGGGCTTTTGTCCTGAAGGATAGCTGAGCGAGAGATCCTCGGGCTCGACTGTCTCTGGTAGGGTTTTTGATCCCTGTCGGTCGTGGTAGGAAGCTACCAACCGGGGATAGCCGAGCAGGGTAGCTGCTTAGCTGCCTCTACGGAGGACTTGGACCCTTAGCATTGGAGGGGCCTTAGGAGGCCTGCTAAGGATAACCGGGCAGTGAAGCTGCGCGGTTGCCCCTTGGCGAGGGCTTTGATCCCTGGCGTTGTGAGTAGGGGAGCTACCGGCCAGGGATAACCGAGCAGGGAAGCCGCTCGACTGCCTCTACGGAGGACTTTGATCCTTAGCATTGGAGGGGCTGTAAGAAGCCCACTAAGGATGACCGGGCAGTGAAGCTGCGTGGTCGCCTCTTGGCGAGGGCTTCGATCCCTGGTGTTGCGAGTAGGGGAGCTACCGGCCAAGGATGACCGATCAGGGTGGCTGCTCGGCTGATTCTTCATGAGCTTTCGCCTGACCATCCAGTTGCAGGTATTGGGAACAGGAACGGTCGCTGCGAACGTGCGCGCAGCATGCGCATTGAATGTAGGGGGAGGCGAAGCGCCAGGGTCGCGTAGTTTCAATTTCGCCAGGAAAGGCTCGATGATCGCCTCGCGGCAGCAAATTTTTAGGCGAAAGCGGGCGACTGTTGAGTTCTGTTAGGGCGCAGTGGGCTATATAAGGCTGAAGGAGCAATGGTCCTTCCTTTCTTCGTAAACAGATCATTGAGAATGCAAGACTTCCCCTTTACCATCCCCGAGATCATCTACTTCGAAGACGTATACCTCTATGACCAAAACTGCACCGAGGACACGGTGGAGTTGGTCTATGGGAGTATCGAGGACCACTTCGGCCGGCTGCTCCCCCGACGCTCCTCCCTGTTGCAGCTGCTGATGTACTCCATCTGGAGAGCGTCGTCGGGGCTTTACAACCCTTTGTCCGAGAAGCTCTACGACGAGGCCGTGGGCAAGTCGCGGCCTCTGAGGCGCTTCGGCCTGATCTCCGCGAATCGGCTGGCTTGCTCAGAGACGCTCGTACGCGAGTGCTATGAACTGAGGCTCGGGGGGTCAATGCACGTGGGGGAATCGAAGGCTGAGGTTGGATCTCGTGAGGCCTCGGCTGGCGGAGATCTTCACCGAGTACCATGAGCAGTGCTCTCTGCACCCCCTTCCCTCGCTGTTGTAATTTTCTTTTTCTTTTTGTATGTATGGCTGAGGAGCCCATAATACCTTTTTTGAATATATGAGATCTTTCTTTCTTTTTCGTAATGTTCCATTGATCTTTATTAAATTAACAACAGACCCTAGGAAGAGTTTACATTGCCCTGAGAGAAAAGTACATGCTAATAGATGACCTTATTAGCGTGGCCCGAGCTCCCCAAAGGCTTGTTGGTCTCCGTGCTCGGCACCGGGTACGGGGCTCCCTGAGCACCGGACTGGTCATCTACCAAAACGAGCATGATCTGGCCGATGGTCAGCTCGGTGGGAGGGCGCGCTGCTCCTACTCGCGGTCGGCCTGCCGTTTGTCCCTCAAGTAGGCAGCTAGGTGCCCCGATCGGATGACCTCTTTGATATAGTCCCGGAGTTGCTTACAATCCTCCGTGGCGTGGCCCAACGTCCGGTGGAAGGTGCAGTAAGGGCCCCGGGTTCGCTTCGAGGCCTGGCGCGGGATTGGAGGGAACTTGAAGAACCCTCGCCATGGGCCTCCTCTAGTAACACTGCGAGGGAAACGTTGAGCGGGGTGTACTCCTGGAACTTCAGGTGATAGGGCTGCTGACGCTCCGGCCTCTCTTCCCAAGCCCTCTTATAGTAACACTACGAGGGAGACCGTTCTGCTCGGGGTAGGTTCGCGTTCACCTCGGATTCCAGCTGAACCTCGCGCTCGGTCCACGCCTTGACCTCGGCCATGGTCCTAGGCTGTGCCAATGCAAAGGAGCGTAACCACTCCTTATGCCTAAGACCAGATCCGAGCGCCGTGATGACGGTCTCGTCTCGGTGCTCGGGGACCTCGAGGAGGGCGTTGTAGAAGCGGATGATGTAAGCCTTGAACGTCTCCTTGTCCCCGCTCTTAATTGTGAAAAGGTAGTCGACCGTGCGCTTCTGCCGACGGTTCCCAACGAAGTGGCCAAGGAACTGAGTAGCCAGCTCATCAAAGGTTGAGATTGAGTGAGGCTCGAGTCCTCGGAACCAGTCCCGACCAGAGCGGATGAGAGTGGCTAGGAAGGCCATGCACTGGGCGGCATCGGAATGGTCCTAGAAGCTTATCCCCGCGGTGAAAGCATCGAAATGGTCTTTGGGGTCGGTTTTCCCGTCGAACAGAGAGACCTTCGGGAGCTTGTTGCGCGAGGAGACGTAGACAACGAGCAGTCCCTCGGTAAATGGCTTGGTGAGCGAGTCGGTGGCGTACTTTGCCCCGTCGCCCAAAAGGTTACCTTCCCGGTGCATGCCCTCGATCTTCTTTTCGAGTGCGTCGAGTCGGCCGTGGTACTCCGAAGATTCGGCGCCTTGTGATCCCTGTCCTCTGCTGTGGGAGACCTTCGTCTGGGCGTGGCCCCGGTTCCTCTCGATGAGGTCCCTCAGATCCCCGGGCGAGGTGGCCCTCGAGCCGTCGTGGCGATCCCTTTCTGTGCGACCCCGTCGAGGGAGGGGGTGTCGATCATGCCTGTGGACAGGCGAGGTGACCGACATCTCCTCAGGGGGTAAGGGTCGCGAGGAGGCCCGATGCGAGGCGCTCTGGCGGCGGATCTTGGTGTGGAGCCATGGGGCGCCCAGCGGTCCTCACGGAGTATCGGCCCGTGAGATCTGTGGCCAGGGGTCATAGCCTGCCGATGGTCAGTCGTGAAGACGAGGGCAGAGCCTTCTGGAGGCGGAGGAGCAACGATCTGGGGCCCTGGCCCGGCCGTTTGGACGCGGACGAGCGCCTCCACCAGGGACTGTAGCCGATCTATTCGGCTGGCGAGGGCGTTGATGATGGTCGTCGGGGGAGGTTCATCCGCGCCTCCGGTGAGGGGGATATGGCGGCTGGTACCTGTATCTTTAGGGTGGTCGCTTGCCATGTGGATGGAGATCGGAAGGCCAACTTTGTTTTTTGTGGAGTTGTTCCCACAAACGGTGCCAACTGATGGAGGTCCTTTTCGGGTCTCCGTCAGATGTTGTGTTCCTTCGATCTCCCGGTGGTTCTTGGAGGTGATCTCCTGTTGCGTGTGGGTCTCAATGGGTTTTAAGGAGATTGGTGATTTGAGGAGTTTAGTGCCGAGTACCTGCAAAGAAGTCCCGGGGTGGTTTGGTACCACCGAGGACCCTCCGACGATCAAGTTAGCACGAGATCCGAGCAGAGTAACGGCTAAGTGGGATAAAAAAGGCTTACTTGACCCCTCTGTGATGGGGGTTTATATAGTGGCGGCAGCACGCAGCAGCAGACGCGAGAATATCGCCGGCAGTTACGCTCCCGACGTCACACCCGCGTAAAGAGCGGATCGCCCATTAATGGGGATCGTGATGGCGTGGAACATGGGACGTTGCTGGCGGGGAATCTGCGTGTGGCGAGATTTGCGGAGTGGCGGTTACGCCTGTGAGTGGTGGAGTTGGTCGGTCGGAGGACCGAGGAAGATGGCCTCGGCTGGGGAGCTCGGGGATGAACGAGAGGGCCGAAGAGTCTTGGTCCTGTGGCAGCTCGGGGTGAGCTGAGAGGTCGAGGAGGCCAATTTTTAGGGGGCTCTGAGGAGAGCCAGCTTGTGCTTACAGGTCGGGTACAGGGGTGGCCTGGTCGGCCCCCGTGGGCCCTTTCTTCTGAGTTCTGGAACACGTCATCTGCCACGTATCCTGATCTTGGACATCGCCATTATTGAGCATCATCAGCGATGAAATCCATGTAGACTAGATGAATTCCTATTGGATACAATGTGGTGTATATAGAATAAAAGTACCTAGATAGTGGATAATATGACTCTCTTGTATCCAATGCGAATCTATATAGCCTACATGGATTCCACCGCACTGTAGAAAAAGTATTACTCCACAAATTATTTCTTTTGGAGCAAATTCATGGGTCCTCTGGATATGTGCGTATGTTGTATGCATTGGTTATGGTTTACAGGCCAGCTCAAAAAGAGATTACTATACATTACTACTATAGGAATATCCTATATTGGTGACAGGCATGACTAACACACTATGCATTGGTCCATGCATAAGTTTGGTTTGTAAATTCAAAAAATCTATATTAGCATGACAAAAAATTTAAAATAAACATAGATGAATGTATATTATGTTGCTACGTGTCCTCCCATTATAGGATTATAGGATATTAGTGGGCACTGATTTCTCTGCATTCTATAGCTATAAATACACGTATGATGCACTATGCTATGCAAGTCTAGAATAAAATAAGGTTTTTATATGGGTATTTTCAATATCGTAACTAAAATTCTTTAAGAAATCTATTAACATAACTAAACATCTTTAAAAAATTTATTAATCTTTTCAACTGTTTTTCCATTTTTTGTTTTGATCCTATTTTGCCAGGTAGTTAATGATTCTATTTTAACTTTTTGTTTGTAATCTTTCTCAACTTTTTTTTGTTTTCAAGTTTTATTAAAATTCCACATGGTATCCATATGTTGCGTGTTAGTCCAATTTGAAATTCTAACTACAACTACCCTAAAAATTATAGTTATAATAGTAGAGATATTTTGCAAGACATTTATTTGGCTGGTTGTAATTGTAATAGAGGAGGTACCTGATGATGCTCGATATCGGTGATCTCCCAGATCAGAACACGTGGCAGATGACGTGTCTCAGGAATCACAAGAAAGGACCTACAGTGGCTGACCAGACCACTCATGTGCCCGTCCTACAAGTAAACGCTGGCTCACCTCCGAGCCCCCAGCACAATTGGCCTCCTCGGCCTCACAACTCGTCTCCGAGCTATCACAGGCCCGAGCCTCCTCGGCCCTCTCAGCTCGCCTCCAGGATCGAGCAAAATCAAGATACCTCGGCTCTCCCGCTCCTCCGCGAGCTCTCCCGCCGAGGTCATCTTCCCCGGTCTCATCGACCGAACAACAGAACTGCTTGCAGGCGTAACCGCCATCCCGCGAATCTCGCCATGCGTGAGATCTCCGCCGGCCACATCCCACGTTCCACGCCACCATGATCCCCCATTAACGAGCCTGTCTCGCCATTAATGGGAGGTCCCGCTCATCACGCGGGCGTGACATCGGGAGCGTAACGGCCGGCGTGATTCTCATGCCTGCCTCACCTACTGCCACCGCTATATAAACCCCTTCTTCAGACGGTCCAAGTAAGCCATTTTTACTCCACTAAGCCGTTACTTTACTTGGATCTCTAGTCTAACTTGACTGTCGGAGGGTCCTCGGTAGTACAACCACCCTGGGACTTCCTTGCAGGTAGCTCGGCGACCATAACCTCAAACCCATTGAGATCCACACGCTTCAAGAGCGACAGCCTCCGGATCCAATCTCAGCCACCCATCGCCTCCATCAGCAGATCAACGGAAGGTAACATCTTGGCGCGATCCAGGTCGCGTCAGGGCGTAACACTGGGAGCGTAATAGCCGGCGTGATTCTCGCGCCTGCCTCGCCTGCTGCCACCGCTATATAAACCCTTTCTTCAGACGGTCCAAATAAGCCATTTTTATTCCACTGAGCCGTTACTCTGCTCGGATCTCTAGTCTAACTTGACCGTCGGAGGGTTCTCGGTGGTACAACCATCCCGGGACTTCCATGCAGGTAGCTCGGCGACCACAATCGCAAACCCATTGAGATCCACACGCTTCAGGAGCGACACCCTCCAGATCCAATCTCAGCCACCCATCACCGCCATCAGCAGATCAACGGAAGGTAACATCTTGGCGCGATCTAGGTCGCGTCTGCTGGCGCCGTCTGTGGGAAATCCTTGATTCCATAAAAACAAAAGTTCACTTTCCGATCTCAATCCAATGGAGAGCGATCATTACGATGATCCAAGCACCAGCCGCCACCTCCCCCTCAACGGAGGCGTGTATGCACGTCCTCCGCCAAATGCCATCAACGCCCTCGCCGGCCTCATAGGCCGAGGATCAGAATGCGCCGAGTCGTCGGGATACCACGACTGACTCGATTCCCTCGAGAAGAAGATCAAGGGTATGCACCGGGAAGGACACCGTTCGAGCGACGGGGCTAAGTACGCCGCCGACTTGCTCACAAAACTGTTCACCGAGGAACTTCTCGCCGTCCATGTCTCCTCCCGCAACAATCCCCCAAAGGTCTCCCTCTTTGACGGCAAATATGACCCGAAGGAATGAGCTTCCAAGACAACTCCGACGCCGCCCAGTGCCGAGCTTTCCCGGCCACTCTCATCCGCTCTTGAAGAGACTGGTTCCGAGGACTCGAACCGCGCTCGATCTCAACCTTCGACGAGCTGGCCACACAATTCCTCGGCCACTTCGTCAGGAACAGGCGACAGAAACGCACGGTCGAACATCTCTTCACGATTAAGAGAGGAGACAAGGAGATGTTCAAAGCATACGTCGCTTGCTTCTACAACGCCCTTCTCGAGGTCCCAGAGCACCGGGACAAGACGGTCATCACGGCTCTAAGGTTTGGTCTTAGGCATAAGGAGTGGTTACGCTCCTTTGCATTAGCGCAACCTAAGACCATGGCCGAGGTAAAGGCCTGGACCGAGCGCGAGGTCCAGCTCGAATCCGAGGTGAACGCGAACCTCCCCCGGGCCGAGCAAACTGACCAAAAGAAGAGGCCAAGAGAAGAGAGAAGGGGACCTGAGCGGCAAAAACCCTGCCTCCCAAAATTCTAGGAGTACACCCCGCTCAACATCTCCCAGGCAGTGCTACTAGAGGAGACCAAGGGCGAGGGGTTCTTCAAGCTTTCCCCAGTCCCACGAATAGCCTCGAAGCGAACCCGGGGCCCCTACTGCAGGTACCATAGGTCGCTAAGCCACTCCACGGAGAGCTGCAAACAACTCCGAGACTATATTGAAGAGCTCATCTATTCGGGGCACCTCGCAGCGTACCTAAGGGACAAGCGGCAAGCTAACCGTGGGCAGGAGCAGCGTCCTCCTCCCGCCGAGCTGACCATCAGCCAGATCATGGTAGTGTCAGCGAAGGATACGCCTGGTACCAACGAAGCTCGGTATCCTGTGCCGGGCATAGATGCCAACATACATCCGGGGGGCTCAAGCTGTACGAATAAGAACATTTACTAGTATGTATTTTCTTTTCAGAGCGATGTACATCTTTCTTAAGATCTTTTGTTCATATAATAAAGGGATCAATAAAGCATTGCAGAAAAGAAAAAGAATCTTATTCGTTCAAGAGGTACTATAGGCTCCTCAGCCGTACATAAAAATATATATTACAACAATGGGGGAATAGGGTACAAAGAGCACTATTCATGGTACTCTGAAGATATTTCCGCCAGCCGAGCCCTCGCGGCGTTTAACCTCTCCCTTCGATGACCCCCGCTAGCGTCGGCATTGAGCCTCAAGTGGTAGCGCTCAAGGACGAGTGCCTCTGAGCGATTTAGCTGGCTTGCAGAGATCATGCCAAAACGCCTCAGAGACCTCAGCTTACCAACGGCCCCGTCTTTCAGCTGCTTGGATAAGGGGTTGTAGAGCCCCGGCGACGCCCTCCAGATGGAGTACATCAACAGCTGAAGTAAGGAGGAGCTCCGGGGGAGCAATCGACCAAAATGATCCTCGATCCGGCCTATCACCAACTGCACCGTGTCATCAGTGTAGTACTGATCATAGAGAAACACATCCTCGAAGCTTATGATTTCGGGGATGGTGAATGGGAAGTCCTCCATTCTTGCATTTTGGGTGTGAGGAAAGGAGTCATCAACAATCCCTCCATTTTATAGCCCACAACGCCCCTAGAGTTCAACGGTCTCCCGCAACTGTGCTGCCACGTGGCAAACACCGCGCCGCTCGATGCGAAATCAAAACGACGCGGCTCTGGCGCTTCGCCTCCTCCACGCGTTCGTAGCACGTGTCAATCGAGACTGTCCATCTCCCGAAGCCCTCAAAAAGAGGCAGCCCAGCAACTACCATGCTCGGCTATCCCTGGTCGGTAGCTCCCCTACCCCACAATGCCAGGGATCTAAGCCCTCACCAAGAGGCAGCCGAGCAGCTTTACTGCTTGGTTCATCCTTGGCAGGCCTCCCACGACCCCTCCAGCACCAAGGACCTAAGCCCTCACCAAGAGGCAGCCTTGCAGCTACCCTGCTCGGCTATCCCTGGCCGGTAGCTCGCCTACCCCCACAACGCCGGGGATCGAAGTCCTCACCAAGAGGTAGCCGAGCAGCTTCACTGCTTGGTTCATCCTTGGAAGGCCTCCCACGGCCCTTCCAGCGCCAAGGACCTAAGCCCTTACCAAGAGGCAGCCCTGCAGCTACCCTGCTCGGCTATCCTTGGCCGGTGGCTCGCCTACCCCACAATGCCAGGGATCGAAGCCCTTACGAAAAGGCAGCAAGCAGCTACCCTGCTTGGCTATCCTTGTCCTATAGCTCGCCTACCCCACAACGCCAGGGATCGAAGCCCTCACGAAGAGGCAGCCGAGCAGCTTCACTGCTTGGTTCATCCTTGGAAGGCCTCCCACGGCCCCTCCAGCGCCCAAGGACCTAAGCCTTCACCAAGAGGCAGCCCTGCAGCTCCCCTGCTCGGCTATCCCTGGCAGGTGGCTCGCCTACCCCACAACGCCAGGGATCGAAGACCTCACGAAGAGGCAGCCCAGTAGCTACCCTGCTCGGCTATCCTTGGCCGGTAGCTCGCCTACCCCACAATGCCAGGGATCGAAGCACTCACGAAGAGGCAGCCGAGCAGCTTCACTGCTTGGTTCATCCTTGGCAAGCCTCCCACGGCCCCTCCAGTGCCAAGGACCTAAGCCCTCACCAAGAGGCATCCCTGCAGCTACCCTACTCGGCTATCCCTGGCCAGTAGCTCTCCTACCCCACAACTCCAGGGATCGAATCCCTCACCAAGAGGCAGCCCTACAGCTACCCTGCTCGGCTATCCCTGGCTGGTAGCTTCCCTACCCCACAACGCCGGGGATCAAAGCCCTCGCCAAGAGGCACCGAGCAGCAACCCTGCCCGGCCATCCTTAAGGACAAAAAGCCCTCGCCAAGAGGCACCGGGCAGTAACCCTGCTCGGCCATCCTTAGTAAGCCACTTACGGCCCCTTCCGCGCTAAGGATGAAAAGCCCTCGAAAAGAGGCAACCGGGCCCGCCCTTGCTCGGTTATCCCTGGCTGGTAGCTCCCTACCGCAACAAAACAGGAATCAAAGCCCTCGCCAAGAGGCAACCGGGCCCGCCCTCGCTCGGTTATCCCTGGCTGGTAGCTCCCTACCAAACCAGGGATCAAAGCCCTCGCCAAGAGGCACCGGGCAGTAACCCTGCTCAGCCCGTCCTTAAGGATCAAAGCCCTCGCAAGAGGCAACCGGGCCCGCCCTTACTCGGTTATCCCTGACTGGTAGCTCCCTACCCCAACAAACCAGGAATCAAAGCCCTCATCAAGAGGCCCCGGACAGCTACCCTGCTCGGCCATCTTTAGTAGGCCACTTACGGCCCCTTCCGAGCTAAGGATCAAAGCCCTCGCCAAGAGGCACCGAGCAGCTACCCTGCTCGGCACCATCCTCAGTTGGCCAATTATGGTCCCTCCAAAAACTAAGGATCAAAGCCCTCGCAAGAGGCAACCGGGCCCGCCCTTGCTCGGTTATACCTGGCTAGTAGCTCCCTACCCTAACAAACCAGGGATCAAATGTAACACACTAGTTCATTTATACCAATTATAGTATTTCTTTATTTGTGGTATTTTCCTGTTTTACCGTGTTTTGAGTGCGAATAGTATTTTGACATCTGTATTTGCATTCTACCCGACACGCTTGCTTGAAACCTGTCTTGATTCATGTTTATGATTTACCCTGACTTGTTACGTAGACTCGTGCACTTTCATTTTAATTTATACATTGCATACTCGCATTATATCTGGCATCTGCATTTTATATATAACATTTAAAGTCACATAAAATATTTTAAAAATAAATTGCATAGCCTGCATGATACCCCTAACCCTGTGGTAGCATCCGCGCATCATGTTCTCGTCCCGTTCGGTGAAACGGACTTGTTTGGATGGCTATGCGCACGTGCGTGCATCCGTTCTTGGGGGTATGCATTTTCGTTACCAGGATATCCGATTTTTATTTTAGTCGACACATATTTTTTTCATATTTTGAAATTGAATTTTAGATCCGACCCGGGAATATTTTGGACTAAGTTTGTATTTACCAGAAAATCAAATTTTATTAATATAATATTTTAATTATTAACACAGTTTAAATCATTTGAAGATTTTTAAAACAAAAATCTTTTTCTAAATAACAACTCTCTCTCCCTCTGACCCCCCCACTCAGTCTCTATCCTCTCTCTTTCTCTCTCCTCTCGCGCTTTCTCTCTCTTCTCGGAGACACTGTGCATTCCTCGATTCTGGTCACCGCTCGCGTGCTTACCGTCACCTCCCTTCTCTTCTTTCTTTCTTCTCTCCTTTAAAAACCCGAGCCCCCCACGAGAAAACCCATAGCTCTCGAAACCCTAACCCTAAGCCAGCCTCCTCTGCCCTCAAAACTCGACGTTGTCGCCACCTCCATCCCATCATCTCCTCCTCGTCGTCATTTTCTTCCTCTCCCCTCCTTCTCCTCCAAACCGAGAAACCATGCACACCCTTCAACCAAGAATCTCCACTGCCTCGCCGGCGATCCCTCGACCTCGCCTTCACCCTCTACCTCTCTCCTCTCCCCTCTCCTCCTCCCTGCACTCCAAATCACCCAGCACCATTCTCCTTCTTTGCAAACCCTAGCACCCTAAACCTGCACACAACAGAACCCTAGCCTGCACCCTGCACCCTCGCCGCCACCTCACCTCCGGTGACCCCGACACCGCCACCTCGTCTCCCTGACCCCTGTGCACCAACCCCAGTAAGCACAAACCCCTTATTCCCTTCTTTTTCCTCTTCTTCTTTTCTTTTCTTTTCTTTTTCTTGTTCTTGAATCTTGTAATTTCAGCGATCGCCGGAGCCGTGACCGTCGCTGCCGTTCCAGCCGACCCAGTGGACGTACCTTACCTGCGTGATCACCGTCTTGCCTTGCCTGGACCCGTCCCGCGTGCCGTGTGTGCATTACGACGATTTACCGACGTCGGACGTGCCGTACATATCCGTATTGTGATCCATCGAGGCAAGTTTATCTTGCTACATGATATCTTACTCTATTTACATCCATTTGAATAAATATAATACATGTATTTTAAATTATGCATCCCATGTTATAGTTTTATAGTTTTACGACGTCCGTTTGTATCCATATCATTATTTACATATCTAGACGCATGTTAATTCATCTTGCTACATGCTAGGTATAGTATTGTGCATCCATATGAGTAAAATGTTACCCGTTTATCACATTGTGCATCCATTTTACAGTTTTACTATTTTCGGATACCCGTTTGCATCCATATCATTTAAAATATATATAACTGCATCTATAGAACACATCAATTTATATTACTATTGTAGTAACACCCCATGCTTAATAATGTGCATCCCACTTTGTTTTGGAACTGTAAATGTAACCCTAACCGATATTTGTGCATCCATACCATTAATTATATATCAATTTGCATGCCATGTCACATTGTTTCATACTATTGTTGTATTAGTACTCCATGTTCAATAGTGTGCATCTTACATAATCATGGAAATGTAGTTGTAACCCTTGATAAGTTATTTGAGCATCCATATTCATTTGTGTCTATATACCATTAATTCTGCATACCTAATAGCACCCCATATTACATTAACTCATATTATTAATACATTAGTACCCCATACTTGATATTGTGCATCCTGCTTAGTCATGGTATAACCCTTAATGGATATTTGTACACCCATGCTTTTATCGTGCATCCGTATTCTACCCTGATTCAATACTTGCTACATTTTACTGTTGGGCATGACTTGATACATGTACACTACCTGACATGACCTGATATATCACTACTTGACATGTTACCTGATTATGTTTCTAATGCCGATAATCCTGACATGTTGTCACGATAGACATATCCTGTTATCTGTATAGACAAACCTGTTCTTGCTTGATCCTGTGTTGGCATTAGCTTCAGATTGATCAATACCTGACTTGAACACATAACTTGGGGGTATGGGGAAATCAATGATGAAACCTGACTTGTAACTCGACATTTCGATGCTTATACTGATCAGTTTTACGGGCCAGGCCAGCCCCGGAATGATGCTGCTGACATCATTCGTCTGTACATGTTACCGGTTTACTGCCTAGCGGCACGTCTCGGATTCAGCCCGAGAGTCTTGACCGTGGTCCCGGGCATGCACGAGATACTATTGAGTTACATCGACGATTCATTAAATTTATTTCACAGAATTGAGAGTAGTTACTCAGTAGTTTAGTTCAGATTACCCACTACACGTCACATATGCTTTTACCCTTCACCGTTCCACATTCGTGTTACTGTTATACCTTTATTACTGTTCATACTCTTGCCTGCATGTTTGTTACCCCTGATTATATTATTGTTGATATTATGACGCACTGACGTCTGGGTTTTGCATTGCTCGGATTCTCTACCTTTGCAGCAGGCCGATCAGGAGTATTTCAGTGTACAGGCCGAGCAGTGAGGACCTGTTAGTATTTTAGTTTAGTTTTCTTTCAGCATTTTCATTCCTGATGTGAGCCCGTATTTGGGACGTACATTCCAGATTATTATTGTTTATTGGATCTATTGCTTCCGCATATTATTTCTTGACTCGTTATTTCTGGCTCATGGACATGTACTAGATAGTTTACTATATTTTCCTGTTCTTGATATCTTTTAGACAGTCGTAATGTGACTGTGGAGGGATGTTTCCTATCCACAGGTAGCATGGTTGGCTCTGTCACGTGGCTATCTTAGCACACTCTGGGAAGCGGGGTGTGACATCAAAGCTCATGCCAAGAGGCCCCGGGCAGCTACCCTGCTCGGCCATCCTTAGTAGGTCACTTACGGCCCCTCCCGCGCTAAGAATCAAAGCCCTCGCAAGAGGCAACCGGGACCGCCCTTGCTCGGTTATCCCTGGCTGGTAGCTCCCTACCCCAACAAACCAGGGATCAAAGCCCTCGCCAAGAGGCACCGGGCAGCTACCCTGCTCGGCACCATCCTTAGTTGGCCAATTACGGCCCCTCCAAAAACTAAGGATCAAGCCTTCTGCAAGAGGCACCGAGCAGCTACCCTGCTCGGCGTCATCCTTAGTAGGCCACTCACAGCCCCTCCAACAACTAAGGAACATGAACTCAACAAGAGGCATCCGGTCTATCAACGTCTTAGCGATCTCAACTTCGACTTCGGGGCCATGGAGATACCGTCTTCCCGCCGGTCCTCGCACACTCGGTAAGTGATCAGATTCAAGTCGACGAGTAATCGCTGGACGAGGAACACGCCGAACATAAAATCAGTACTGTGAAAATACAATTGTCTACCAACAAAAGAAAAATACAAGCACAAACACTACCGCTAAAACAAAAATCTTTAATCAAGAAGTCAAAGCTTTTAAAAGGGTACTGTGGGCTCCCCAGCCTTACAAAAATACCCGAGGCAACAAAAAGAAGAAAAAGCATGAAGACAAGGGACTTCAGGCCTCAGGGCCGGGCGTAACCTCGGGAAGCCCAGCGTCCACTATAGGAGCCTCGGCGTCTCCCTCGTCGGGTATCTCCCCGGGGCCATCCTCTTGCTTGTCATCCCCTCGGGGATATTCGGCTCGGAGCTCTTCGTCAGCGAACTCCGGCATCCGAGCCTTGACGGCGTTGAAGGCCTCGTGCCAGATGGCGGTGGTGGCCGAGACTAGGACGGTGTAGAACTGTTCCGACTTCTGAAAGTTCTCCACCGCCTTCGCCGCTTTGAGGTCGGCTCGCTTCGCCGCCTCTCCCACTACCTCCAACTCCTTCCGGAGGGTGCTCATGGACTTCCTCATGGTGCCGACGAGAACCCTGGAGTCCCGAAGCTTGGCCTCGGCAGCCTGGGCAACCTCACGGAACCTGGCAACCTCCTGCTTCGCGGCCGCCGCCTCCTGCTTCCCGGTCGCCCTCTCACCCTCAAGGGCAGCGACCCTCGCCATCGCCGCCTCCACCTCCCGCTTCGAGCTCTCCCCCAGCGAGGTAAGCTCGCCCACGGCTCGCATCGCCGGGGCTATCTCCTCCTCCTCCATCTGGGCGACGATAGCGACGTGCTGGAGGACCTGAAGAAATCGAAGGGGGGTCAGAAAGAAAAAGGGGCACCTAATCTCGCAAATGATGAGACGATGTACGAACACTCACCTGCACGACCTCTTGTGCGATGGACGCCATTTGCGCCTTCAGCGTTCCCCCAGGGACCCGGCCCCCGGCCGACCTCTCCATCTCGTGCAGCAAGCTGTCAGCGACGAAGAGCCTCGAGGGCACCTCAAAGCGGAGCCCCCCCTCATCCACCAAGATCGGAGAGGCCGAGGTCCGCGGAACTATTCGGGGGAACCTCTTGAGAGACGACAGCGGAGAGCTCGTCTCTACCTCCGAAGCTTGGGCATCCTTTCCCCAAGCCCATTTTCTGCTCGGCGCCTGGCCGGGCTCGGGGGCGCGACCCGCACTCGAGCGCTGGGGCAGGATGGCTGCGGGGGGGAGCCAGGACCGGCGTCTGACGAGAAGAGCTGGCCCCTCCAGCCTTCGACTCTTTCTTCGGCTTGCGCATGGCTGCTCTGAGGAGGTCCACGTCCATGGTTTCTGCACAAGACAAGATATAATGGAATCAACGACACAAACAGAAACAGAAACAAACACAAGCCTAACTTACCGACGAACTGGGCGGGGCTAAGCCCGGCCACACTAAGGGCCTGCTCAGAAAGCAGCACGTCGGCCCGGGGAATAGGCTCCCACCCCGCCATCCTCACCGTGTCGGGGTCATTGGACGGATATCCCTGCCAGCACCTATCCCTAGACCACTGGATGGGTACGGGCCAGTCCTCACCCTCTGACGGCCTAACGAAGAAAAACTTCTTCTTCCAATCATGGATGGAAGAAGGCAAGACGACAACTCCTGACCCGGATACATTCCCCCGTTGCTTCCTAAAGGAGAGGTAAACCCACCTTGGGTAGCCCGCATGAGTTCCGGGGTGACTTTTGTAAACGAGTGAGGAGGCAAGGATGGACAGACTAAAGGGGATCATCTGCAGCTTCAGGCGGACTAGGAACCCAAGAAGAATCCTCCAGGAGTTCGGCACTAGCTGGCCCGGGGCTAACCATAAGTAATTTAACGCAGTTACAACCTCGGAAGAGAAAGGCAAGCGCATTCCGGCCCAAAGGGCTTCCAGGTACAAGGCGATCTCTCTACCCCTCACCAGATCTGCCCTCTCTCCTTCTTCACGCAATCGTAGCGTGTAGCCAGAAGGAATATGGAAACGAGCCCGAGCGGTGACAAGCTCGTCCTCATATCTCACTGAGGACGACGCACCAGGAGCGTCCGCCTCCACCGCTCCGGGAACCGCCCTAGACGCGCCCCCAGGAAGAGGATCTGACCCCAACTTCCCGGAGAGGCTCCAACCCAGGGGAAGAATCCCTAGAGTCTACCCCTACGACATCTACAGACTTCTCAAAACAAGACATCTAACCTGATGGGAAGAAGTCCTCGAGAAGAGAAAATGCAAGATCCGACCTAAAAGGAGAGCGCCGAGCAAATAAGACTCAGAACGAGAAAAATGTGAAGAGAGAGAGAGAGAGATCCTGAATCAGGCCTCCTCCCTATTTATGCTACCGGCGTCCTCATCCAGCGGCGACGGTCGACTCCCACCAAAACGATTCAGTGCACTCGACGACCACGATCGCCCCACCTGTCGCAAGCGCATTGGCGGCGTCCCATCAGACGCCTGAAGCCTGCGGCACGTCACATCAGCCAACCGGCACCCGACACGTGGTCTGTCGTTTCAGCAAAAGTGCACACGATCCGGCGCACCCTCTTTAATACCAAGGATCTCGCTCTGATTCGCTGGCCTCATCCAGAAAAGACAACCAATTTTCCAGAGACACGCCCGACGATATCTTCGGAAAGGAGCTCACCTCGGGTGATCCGGCAAACCACTCTCGACCCGACCCGTCAGCTGGACGGGACGAGAGTGTGGGGCTAATGATGATGCTCGATATCAGTGATCTCCCAGATCGGGACACGTGGCAGATGACGTGTCCCATGGCTCATAAGAAAGGACCTACAGTGGCCGACCGGACCACTCATGTGCCCGTCCTACAAGAAAACGCTGGCTCACCTCCGAACCCCCAGCACAATTGGCCTCCTCGGCCACACAGCTCATCTCCGAGCTATCACAGGCCCGAGCCTCCTCGGCCCTCTCAGCTCGCCTCCGGGCTCGAGCATAACCAAGATACCTCGGCTCTCCCGCTCCTCCGCGAGCTCTCCCGCCGATGTCATCTTCCTCGGTCTCATCGACCGACCAACAGCACCGTTTGCAGGCGTAACCGCCATCCCGCGAATCTCGCTATGCGCGAGGTCTCCGCCGGCCACATCCCACGTTCCACGCCATCACGATCCCCCATTAACGAGCCTGTCTCGCCATTAATGGGAGGTCCCGCTCATCACGCGGGCGTGACGTCGGGAGCGTAACGGCTGGTGTGATTCTCGCGCCTGCTTCTCCTGCTGCCACCGCTATATAAACCCCTTTTTCAGACGGTCCAAGTAAGCCATTTTTACTCCACTAAGCCGTTGCTCTACTCGGATCTCTAGTCTAACTTGACTGTCGGAGGGTCCTCGGTGGTACAACCACCACGGGACTTCCTTGCAGGTAGCTCGACGACCACAACCTCAAACCCATTAAGATCCACACGCTTCAGGAGCGACAGCCTCCAGATCCAATCTCAGCCACCCATCGCCGCCATCAGCAGATCAACGGAAGGTAAAATCTTAGCGCGATCCATATCGCGTCAGTACCTGTTTGCGTATCTTTTTGTGCTCCAACAAGCTAAGTTGGAAAAAAACGCTATATCTATGGTTTGCAGGGGAATCGCGAACTGTAATGCATATACAAGGAGAGCATATGACACTTTCCAAGTTCAATTCAAATTAAAATATCGAAAAAAATTTCTAAATCCTTAAACAATACAACCATAACTTCTCTAAAATTAGTCATTGGAATATTTTGCTTTTATGATCAATTTGTATGGCATGTGCCAAAAAAACATCGTATTTAAGTACTCAAAGTGCGGTGCTTGTTACATGTTGGAGCAACTCTCAGAGTGCGGTGCTTGTTAGATTGTTGAAGTCCTAGTCATTTATTTTGGGTCGGCCTCAAATTAATGGGCCTATTTACAGTCTGGAATAAAATGTACTTTAAAATGGAGGTTAAGGAAAGGGGCGCCGTCTGTGGGAATCAAACGCACAACCACACGGTTAAAACCGTGCGCTCTACCAGCTGAGCTAAGATGGCCTTTTTATATTTAATAACACTTTTTACCAAGTTTACATAAATTCTTTTGACCAGAATCACCACGGTAATTCTAAATTCTCATGAAATATTACCACGCCTGTTTAGATATAAAATTATTCCTGAAAATATAAGATTACCATGGTAATCATACGACCGATTTTAATGAAAATCATATTTCCCCTAAAACAGATTTGTATTCTAAATTACACCACCGAATATTTCCATCTAACTGAAGATGTGCCATTCCATCCTCCAGCATTCCTAAGCCGCCGCCCGTCCGCCATTAGTCGACCGTCCGCCGCTGGTCGACCGTTCGCCACCGACAAACTTCATCCATTAATACCGCCCGCCGCCGGTCGGCCGTATGCTCGCCGCCGGTCGACTGCTAGCCACTGATTGGCCTCCCGCCGCCGGCCTCATAGCTGCCCGCCTGCCGGCCATGCCACCGGTCAACTGTTCGCCGTCGATCGGCTGTCTGTCCTCCGGCCCTGCCACCGGTCGGTTGTTCGTCTCCCTCCCGTCGCCAGGAAACCGCTGAGCTTGCTATTGCTTATAAACTTCCTATGAAAGTGAACCGGGCGAACAAGCGCAGCCTTGCCCTGCTCCCAATATCAAAATGTAACCATCAATGCATGTTTTAGTCGTGGCTTACACTAAATGGCGTGTAAACTGTCTTATAATACTGTTTACTATCACCACCATCATGCAAAGCAAACATATCGTTCAACAAAAATAAAATAAACTATACAAGTTTTGGAACGGTGAAAAAGAAAAAAGAAGAGCAAAATCTAAGTTATTATGCTAATACTAAAATTTCTTTTAATAATAGATAATACTAGGTTTCAGAGTGGATCTAGTAATTTTGATCAGAGGGAGACAAAGTAGAAATTAATACCAAACATGAAAAAAATTCATTGTGAAAAATATCGAGTCTCAGATAGTAATTTTGGAAATTAGTGTTACTTTCGTTACGATATGAACAATTACATTTTAACTGTCGGAAATTCTGCTATAGTAGAAAATTTAGAGAAAACTATACTTCTAATCATTTATATAATATGGTATTGATGGATGAAGGTTTTTCTAATCAAAACTCTATCTGTTTTTTGGATTAAAAAAATAGTTGTATATTAATTTTCTATCTTAATTCACATCTGTGAAAAGCTAAAAATATTTAATTAATTAGTTAAAGTCATGAGCCATATATTTATGAGCATGCTTTCAACCATTTGGCATTGTATGTAGAAAAAGAGGAAAAAGGTATCATCCATTGATTACTTTCTTTTTCAATGTTTCTGAACAGAAAAAAAGAAGAAAAATGTTAGGAAGGTTAATTGAACCCGGAAGATCCTACCCGTGCATTCATATCCAAAGCCTTTGAACCAACCAGATAAACATTCTAAATAGAAGTGAGCTATTTTTTAACCCTTAACGTTAACTTGAATACATAAGTCAGTATGTGATGATGCTCACAAGTGGTGTCTTCTCATATTACGACACGTGACAGATGACGTGTCCCGGGCTCTATGGGGGTGGAATAAATGGGCTGCATCGGGGACATTCCTCCGGGCCCTGTAACATTTCAGGAAAATAAAATATTATTTTCGGAATTTAAATAATTAAAATAATAAATTACATGAATATTTTTAAATATGAGAATTAGTATTAATGAAAGGGTATAATTATATACCGATAATTTAGGAAATATTTGGAAATTTATATCAAATATTGATTTTGAAAGAATTTATGTGCTTTAGACATTTTATAAATTTTTATACAATTAATTATATACAACTTTATTGCTAAACTTGATTAATATTTACAAATTATGCATTAAGCTTGGTTATGCATATGACATGCACCATGTCATGTTTCAAAAGACTTGTCACATTTTACTTATGAACCATGGCTTCATGTTATGTTTTTATATGGTTTGTTTTTAAAATGATTTTGTTTTCTTTTAGATGAAAGAAAAGAAAAAGAGGAGATATTTGTGAGAGGGGGAAACACATAAGTATGGTCATAGCATTTGAGTGAGAGAGAGAGAAGGGGGTATCCTTGACCATGGCCCATTCTTCATTCTTCTTCATCTTCTTCTTCCTCATGCTCCACCTCCCTCCATCCTCTCTACCTATTTCAAACACCCTCAAATCCACAGCAAAATATCTTGCCATTTTCACAAAAGATGTGCACAAGCTCCTCACATGGACAATGGTGGGAACAAGACAAGATTTTGAGCATTTGGGGCAACTCAAGAAAATTCTTGAGTTGCCAAATGAGATATAATTCCACACTTTTAGTTAAGTTTTTATTTTCCTAATACCCTATAGTAGTTTAGAGTTAAACAAAGATGATTTAGTGATGTCGGAAAATTCCAAATTGAGATTTAGGTGATATTATGTGTTGTGATGATATAATTGAGTGTAATTAGTGACTACAACCCATTTAGTGTTAAAAATCCTGGACCAAGTGAATTTTGAAACATCAAGACTTGGACTTTAGAAACTTCCTGTGTCGGTTTTATGATATTTTTGAGGTCTACAGGGAATCTGGAGCAACCCAGAACCTTTATAAAAAAATCAAATATATATATTAATCTATTTAGATCAATAGAAGACCACCATGAGAAGACGAGACCAAACTTCAAATATTGGGCTGGCGGAGACGGTTACTGTAGAATATTGGCCGGCCAGATTTTAGCTATTGAGGTTGGGTTTTTGCCTGTAGCTCACATGTAAGTCCACGGTAGCGCCCCGGCCGTTTAACAGACGCCAAATGCGGAACAAAAACTTTTTACAACTGGCGCTATTGCATACTTTAACCCGGATCTACCATTAAAGCTAAACTAACAAACTACAAAGTGGGTAGAAGAGTTATACCGAACGATCCGAGTCCTTCGGTTTTCAACCATCATCCCCCACTTTGTTGCGGCTGCTCCGATCTCCTGAATCTCCAGTCTTCTCGTCCAGGTGGCACCACGTCGACGGATCTTTAAACGGGCTCCCGCCTCTGAACCGAGGCAACTCGATCATCAAGTTTGCTAAAAGAGATGACTAAGATTGATGTAGAGAATGAGTAGAATATTTTGTCTCGTTACGTCCAAGGCTATGGACTAACGATTAAAGAAATTGCCTTTTGGATCGGGTGAAAAGAAAAACCGATCACATCTAATTTCTATGCACCACAACTTATATCTTTTCAAAACCACAACTATAATCCTCTACCAAGGGGTAGCCGGCCATATATAGAAGAGGGGGGAGTTGAGTGTAGGAGAGAGGAAGGTGACCACAAGATATAGATCAATCATGAAGAGAATGAGTCACCTTAACACATAGTATGAACACAATTAAGAACTAATGAATCATCACCCTTAGTCACCAAAACATTAATGGAACAATTAATGCAACCATGAGTCACTGATCCTAGTCATTATCTAGAAACTTCTAGATGCACGACTCACCCCCATGACTCACCCAAGAAGAAAAGATAAATCCGCATTTAACCGAATGTTAAATACGGCCGATAGAAAACTGGTAACTGGCAACTTCCAAAAGTGATCCTGAAACGAATTTCAGGATAACCCCGTAATGGTATAAACATACCCGCATTTGTATTACGACCGAATACAAATGTATCTGAGACAAAGATATTATATCTACACAGTATAATACTGGGATCCGGCTTAAACCAAAACCGACCAGTATTATCTGCTCGAAAAACGACACGTGTGAAAACGCACGTGCATTTTCCAAACCTTGCCATAAAACCATACGGCCTCTACAACGTTTCGCCCGAACTTGGGAAAGTATCTGTGGAGGACTCTAATGACTCATCAACACACTGACACTGGGTATAACCACTAGCACGTCAGAGGTACAAGCTGTACGTAACGGTTTGCCTATGTATTGATTTGAATGGAAGCTGACGAGCGAACTCATCCATAAACCCTACTGAGTCTAACAGTGACAATATACATACAGTCCGGTCCGTTCGTCTATGAATATCGCATATCTGCCTAGGGGCTGGTAACGTCAGACCCTAATAGTAGTATAAGTCGTGTCAGAGAGTAGCCCAGAACATCCTGAGATACTACTGGAGTACCTACCAGTAAATCTCCTGCCTCGGCCGAGGGCTTTGTGTAATGGCTCTCCTAGACACAGCGCGATCTCACCCCCAATACCGGGAGAGACGAATCCCCTGCCGATCCGCTCACTTGCCTCCATATGGCTCGGGACTGTACCCAACTAAAACCTGTTTGCACAACTCCTTTGAGCGTGGTAGGGTAGTAATCTAAGCACAGTGGGAACTCACACGAGACAAATGACGACCTCAGGTCGATGAACTAACCTGTACACATGTCACCAGGGAACTGCTATCTGACGATATGTATAATACCAATTAGCAGGTTCCCGGCGAGTCCTGTCGGTGTACTCATAACCCAATGAGCACCTGTATACATCTTAGGTGATCAAACTGACACCAGTGGCTTGTGAGACCGGCCACCGCCCCTCGTCGGGGTCTCGACTGTATACACTAGTCTACTCTGGAGTATCGATGCCCTGTCTCGAAACTCCCACGACTAGGGACACTTTAAGGATGTGCTTACAGACCCCAACTCCCACGTATATGATTGCCATCATACTACTGGTAGTCAAGCAAGAATCATATGGGCTCTATCATCATGCAATAGTGAACTAAAGCATGTATATGATGATAAAGACAAAGCAGATAGCAAACTGCCTCAATCATTGCAATCACGTACCTGCGATCCAATAATTGACTTTGAGGGCACTATCTCCAACAATCTCCCACTTTCACTTAAGGCTAATTATTGCGATGTCGCATGCTCACAGCCCGTGTGATACCGAACATCTAACTCCTTTACTAATCAGTTTCACAAAGCTAGTTTGTAAAACTCTTGTGTTCGAGAAATAGTCTTAGTAAGTGGATCCTCCTTGATGTTTCTTTCTATGTCTCACTTAATCTCAAGTCCGCGGAGAAAGCCATCTCCCGAATCGAGTAATACCTGTCTTAGAATATGTCTGGACATCTGATGGGACCTAGTTCATAAATGAACTCCAAATCCAAACTTCTTAGACTGTATCGATAACTGAACCTAATCAGTATCCAGCACCATGCCTCCCACAGTATCCTCTTGGACCACCTGTCCATAATACTGTCTCTCGTCAGAGGAAAAACTATAACTCTGACAATCATGTCACCTTTGAAGCCTGGAATGATAACCGTCTCCCGAAGGAGGCTGCCGTCATCAAATCCGTAGAACAAGCACTTATGTTCTAAAACTGCTTTCTTATGTTTCTTCAGGATTGGATTAATATAAACTTATCGCATCAAGTGCAAAAAACTATATCTGGTGTGGTACTTGACATCTCATGATCGACTCAATTGCCTAAGTAAGTGATCTGCCAATCATGTACTTCCCTCTCTCCTTTAGTCTCTAAGACACCTTTAGAGAGGGTGACTCCATCACTTGCAGGTACACCATCATGCCAGGAGTCGTCTATTCTAAAATACTATTAGAATATTGTCAAAGTACCCATATTGGGAAACTACCCAAATCTAGATCTAAAACTATAGATCTAGTAACCAGAATGTCTGATATTATATCCATGTCCGTTGTGAAGAAACAACTGTGTAACAACCACAGTACAACCGATCGTAGTATAGGAATTTTATTTCCTACTCTGTGTATGTCATCCAAATACCAGGACATCATACCCTACTATTTTCTTAACAGATCCATCCCCTATTCTGATGAAGTCAAACCTATAACTGTCACATCAAAATTAGACGATCTTATCTCCGCTATATCTGCTTAAGTCTATAAATAGACATAAGCTACTTGCCCACTATGCTTCCGCTGCTCCTACTGACTACGACAATCCTCTGGCAGAATAATATATACGTCCACTTCTAAAACTAGTTTAGAACGACGCTATACATATCCTCCTGCCGGGTCTCATAGTCTGGAACAATAGTAGTGTCAAGTCTGGGTAAACAAGAACCTCTCTGTCACCGTCCTTGAGGCTACCGGAGTACCTCTCGGGTGTCTGAGGTTACCCACCATATCTGCGGAGTGGCTAATGGAATGTCAAACCTGATTGAATTATATAGGTCTTATTAAATTTTTCGTAATCGTTTGCGGTTCTGGAATCTCTTCCAGTTCTACCATACTCCCACTGCTGTTTTCTGAAAAAATCCATTTTACTAAAACCGTGGTGAGTCAAGAACAATATCACTATTGATCTTTCAGATGGTAGAAAATTAACCCTCGACTAAGCCCGGGTCAACCCACAAACTGCCATTACAGAAACGTGCCCTGAGTTATTCAGAGTCTGGTTTTAAGCATAAGCCGGACAACTCCCCGTATCTTAATATCGTTAAGATATGAACCATTTTATATACAATATAGAAATAGAGGCACTAATTTAATTGGAACCAGATTCAAATCATGCAGCTGTCTCCAGTGCATATCAACTTTAATGGAGAGAGGCTAATCAACATTACTCAACTTAGGAATCCATCCAATTATGAGTAACCTGAAAGAAAAACAAGTTTCTCAAAACTATTACTATCATCTGAATACCAATCATAAGTATCTACATCTTCGATTTCTTTGAAGAATCCCGATAGTTGCAACATCTGGTTCTCTATCTTATTCTTATACCCACAACTTCTCAAAACTTAGACATTGTATTTCTACGAAACACTTGTCTAAAAACTAGAGAAGTTACAAGTAAACAGAACAGAGTACGAGGACCTACCCCTTTGTCCTGACGGACACTGGACAACATACAATACTCTGTATAAGTCCTCTGAGTTGAATAACTCATAACCTGTGCATCGTAGGTTGAAAACTGTACCCAGGCGATTTCCTCAAATATCACCAATTACAACGAATTCCGATATAATGAGGATGATCACCTAATTCCCAATAACTTACTCGCACTCATCATCTGTAAAACCATACAGATATGAGAATGAAACCTGGTAAATACATACCCTGGAGTAAGTATCTAATCGGGAAAACGGTTTTCTTTTAATAATGCACTGAAACATGAAAATGTTTCGTTGGGGTATCCTGGTATTCTTAGTAATGCCTCTTCCATAATCCAATTCATGACTATAACCGTATATTTCTTTGCCATCTCTCCAAATATTTTTATTTGTCTTTAGTCGTTACCTTCTGTACACCATCGTTAGGCTAAATAGTTTTCTTCCATCCCTACCGTTCGGCACCAGCCTATAGTTTGGAAGAAGACTATCCAGTAAGCATAATAGGTATACTCTCCTAATCCTAGGAATACTCGCAATTTGAGAGAAGGTGATGATAAAAGACAACTGAATAATACCTTATTCTATTTCTCCCGAACTGGGGAAAAAAAGGTCAAATAGGAGTGGCGATGAAGTATATGGTTTAGGTTGTGAATGATAACAGTCGCAATTTACTCTGCCCTCTTTCTAATCCCTTTATTTTGTCTTTAACTATTACCTTTTGTACACCCTACTTAGGCTAATTGGTTTTCTTCATTCCCTACCTTTCGGCACCTGCCTATGGTTTGGAAGAAGACTATCCAATAAGCGTAATAGGTGTACTCTCCTAAACTAAGGAGCCCTCGCAACCTGAGAGAAGGTGATAATAAAAGACAACTGAATAAACCAATTCTATTTCTCCTGAACCTGGATCCATCCTCGAAGAAGTCCCTTCGAGTTTGTATATAACCATACGATGGATCTATCCAATGGAAGTGGATATCCGTAGTAATACGGGGTGTTCTGAGAAATGCAAAGGGTAAAAGAAGGAGTGGCAATGACTTATGCAACTCAGACAATCCAAAAGCCAGTATTTTAAGAAGGTTCGGTCAACTTGGTCACTGAGTATAGTCTAGGGTTGGTCAAAGGTCGCTGCCAAAGAGAGAGAGAAAAGAAACACTCTGCGTGCACTCTAAGCTAGATCAGAATGGTTATCAATTTATCTAATCAGGAAACCTCCTACTGTAATCTCAAATTCTCCTCCAAACCTGAAAGAAGAATTAGTCGGGATCATTCGAAGAGTAAACTAACTCATCAGTGAGAATCGGGATCCAACTATCATCGCATGATAACTTGATGGAAGCCACTCAAGTTATCAAACTCCAGAAGGTATGCGCATGCCTGGCAAGTTTCTAGTATGTTTGAAACTCCCGATAAGAATTTTTGCCTCATGCTCTTATGACCTTGACGAAGGCCAACAAATCATAAGTCACATGTTAAGTTCTACCCGTTATAGTCCAGGTCAATTTGAACCCACCCGTACAAGCCCTTGACGAAGGCCAGCAAGGCTATACGACTGTCCCAAACCAACGCATCTAATTATGCGACAAATGAATACCCAGCAATTACCAAACACTATGCCTTGACGAAGGCCAACAAACATAGCTTGAATACTACTGACCATCCATAAGATACGACGGAGGGCTACGGCTGGTTTTTGGCGAAAAAACCTTTAACGTAATGAACTTGATCTCGTTGAAGGAACCTGATAGCTTTTTATAAAAATATAGTGACGAAAAACCTTTGCTAAAGAGGTCACTCCCGGTGAAGGGATCTCGGCTCTTTCCTCGTGGAATGAGGTGCAGGATATTCCAACTAAATACCGCGATGCAAAGCAATTTGTAATCGACTATATTGAAGCTATTACCCTGACGTAAACTTCTGCCCAAGGGGTCACTCCTGGTGAAGGGATCTCGGCCCTTGCCTCGTCGAATGAGGTGCAGGATATTCTAAACTGAATATCACTATGCAAAACAAAAAGAAACGTCTTTGTAATAACAATTTTAAAATTGGTTCCAACAACATCAATATATAGGTTTGTTTTATCTTGCATTGATAAGAATCAACGCAGTCCCATCATTCAATCACACCAGAAAAGAACGAAAAATAAAATGTACGTATATGCCATCCGCATTCGTCACTGGGTCCCGTCATCACCCGTTAGGTTACTTAACTAACGACAGAGCGGGGACTGGACTAGCGCGGGTGTAAAACATATACACCATCTAATAGTATATATACCAATATACAATAATCGCTCCAGGCGTGATAATATGCAACATTACAGAAAAGTAATAAGCATCACAGAACAATACAGATAATCTAGGATCCTCGGGTTTCACAGAGCCGCTGCTGAAACCTGAGGTTCCCCTGGTCGTGTGGATAGCCTGTGCAATGAAACCTAGACCCCTACGGGTGCAGCAAGTTACCCGCCTAAACCTGAACCGAGGTAGTCCCCACAACATAGTGAATGGAACACCCGGCACTTCACGGAATCCGGTAACTCGAGCACCCCTCCTTGGGTCAACCTGTACCCCTTACGAGTGCGGCGAATAGTCCGCAAATTCTAGAGTGAGGCCCCTCTGCATCTCAAAGCCATGAGATACGGACCCGTTGCCCTCTAGAACCCGGCTATCCGAGCACTCCGTCGCGGGGTAAACCTAGTACAGAAAATAAAATATGTACAACGGGTACATCGACCTCAACCCGATCGTGCCCCAAAAGAATATTATACAACAGGCAGTGACGGCAGTCCACATGTTGGATGCTCGCCCCTCAATATCAAAAGTACAAATAAATCCAAACTGCACTATCATTGCACCCTGCTATCCATCACGACAAATCCGCAACATCACAGCACAACACAGAACATCAACGCGAATGTCACATTCGCAAACCTTTCTAAAAGAACTATAGCAATTAGACGCGGTTTGCCGCTCGAATGACATTCCCGGTCGGAGATATAAAGTAATTACTGTAAACTAACAATTTTAAAATTTCGTTCGACAAAATTTCCCGAAGTGGGCCCCACGTACATCTGCTGTACAGTTACAAAATCTGGGCCCAAAAGAATCGTCCCAAAAAACCACAATTTCGAATTTGAAGCTCTCTGGAAAAATTGGAGCACTGTTCCCACAAAGGCGCCGCGGTTCCGCGGTGGTTATGTGGGATCACGTGCCCAAAGTTTCCCAGAATGCTTAGAAAACCCTGCACAGTTTTCTGTGATATGCAAAATTATTTTTAGGCCCTTTAAAAAATCGACAAAAACTTGTGAGGTTGGAAAATTACGATTTTGAAAATCCGTTTGATTGATGTTTTAAACGTGTTAGCACAAGTTAGTAAAGCTTAATGGTGAGGCTCTGATACCACTGTAAGTCCACGGTAGCGCCCCGGCCGTCTAACAGACGCCAAATGCGGAACAAAAACTTTTTACAACTGGCGCCATCGCGTATTTAACCCGGATCTACCATTAAAGCTAAACTAACAAACTACAAAGTGGGTAGAAGAGTTATACCGAACGATCCGAGTCCTTCGGTCTTCAACCATCATCCCACGCTTTGTTGCGGCTGCTCCGATCTCCTGAATCTCCAGTTTTCTCGTCCAGGTGGCACCACGTCGACGGATCTTTAAACGGGCTCCCTCCTCTGAACCGAGGCAACTCGATCATCAAGTTTGCTAAAAGAGATGACCAAGATTGATGTAGAGAATGAGTAGAATACTTTGTCTCGTTACGTCCAAGGTTATAGACGAACAGTTAATGAAGTTGCCTTTTGGATCGGGTGAAAAGAAAAATCGATCACAAATAATTTCTATGCACCACAACTTATATCTTTTCAAAACCACAACCATAATCCTCCACCAAGGGGTGGCCGGCCATATATAGAAGAGGGGGGAGGTGAGTGTAGGAGAGGGGTAGGTGACTACAAGATATAGATCAATCATGAAGAGAATGAGTCACCTTAACACATAGTATGAACACAATTAAGAACTAATGAATCATCACCCTTAGTCACCAAAACATTAATGGAACAATTAATGCAACCATGAGTCACTAATCCTAGTCATCATCTAGAAACTTCTGGATGCACGACTCACCCCCATGACTCACCCAAGAAGAAAAGATAAATCCGCATTTAACCGAATGTTAAATACGACCGATAGAAAACTGGTAACTGGCAACTTCCAAAAGTGATCCTGAAACGAATTTCAGGATAACCCCGTAATGGTATAAACATACCCGCATTTGTATTACGACCGAATACAAATGCATCTGAGATAAAGATATTATATCTATACAGTATAATACTGGGATCCGGCTTAAACCAAAGCCGACCAGTATTATCTGCCCGAAAAACGACACGTGCGAAAACGCACGTGCATTTTCCGAACCTTGCCATAAAACCATACGGGCTCTACAACGTTTTGCCCGAACTTGGGAAAGTGTCTGTGGGGGACTCTAATGACTCATCAACACACTGGCACTGGGTATAACCACTAGCACGTTATAGGTACAAGCTGTACGTAACGGTTTGCCTATTTATTGATTGGAAGGGAAGCTGACGAGCGAACTTATCCATAAACCCTATTGAGCCTAACAGTGACAATATACATACAGTCCGGTCCGTTCGTCTATAAGTATCGCATATCTGCCTAGGGGCCGGTAACGTCAGACTCCCAATAGTAGTATAAGTCGTGTCAGAGAGTAGCCCAGAACACCCTGAGATACTACTGGAGTACCTACCAGCAAATCTCCTGCCTCGGCCGAGGGCTTTGTGTAATGGCTCTCCTAGACACAGCGCGATCTCACCCCCAATACCGGGAGAGACGAATCCCCTGCCGATCCGCTCACTTGCCTCCATATGGCTCGGGACTGTACCTAACTAAAACCTGTTTGCAAAACTCCTTTGAGCGTGGTAGGGTAGTAATCTAAGCACTGTGGGAACTCACACGAGATAAATGACGACCTCAGGTCGATGAACTAACCTGTACACATGTCACCAGGGAACTTCTTTCTGACGATATGTATAATACCAATTAGCAGGTTCCCGGTGAGTCCTGTCCGGTGTACTCATAACCCAATGAGCACCTGTATACATCTTAGGTGATCAAACTGACACCAGTGGCTTGTGAGACCGGCCACCGCCCCTCGTCGGGTCTCGACTGTATACACTAGTCTACTCTGGAGTATCGATGCCCTGTCTCGAAACTCCCACGACTAGGGACACTTTAAGGATGTGCTTACAGACCCCAGCTCACACGTATATGATTGCCATCATACTACTGGTAGTCAAGCAAGAATCCTATGGGCTCTATCATCATGCAATAGTGAACTAAAGCATGTATACGATGATAAAGACAAAGCAGATAGCAAACTATCATTTCGAGCAAGACTGTCATATCGGTATAGGTCCTGCCTCAATCATTGCAATCACGTACCTGCGATCCAATAATTGACTTTGAGGGCACTATCTCCAACATCACACTCCTCATAACTTAGCCACTGTATTTTTTGTTTTATTCCAGATTACCTGAGGCAAAATCTGGGAGCGTTTGAGTTAATAATAGCAATGATTTTCCGATTTCTAAAACATGGATTTTGGCATTTAATTGTGGATTTGGTCGTTGGACGTTTGTACGTCAACGACGAGGGTTCTATGGTTGTTTTTGCATTCGTAGGCTATAGGTTCTAACCTATGAGCACTTCGCGTGTCGTGTCGGTTTTTCAATCGGATTTTAATGCGATACGATGTATGTAGGTACTTCGCGTGGACTTCAGGATGATAAGGTAAAATAAGCGTCATCGACTTCGGCAAGCGAGGATCAAGATGAGTAGATGTATATCTACGGGTGAAGTCGAATGGATGGCGTACAGCACCCCCGCAATTTCGTAGTGTAGCATGCGAATATGTTATATATATACATTGACCATTTGACCATCTTGACTTTGTTGACCATTTGACCATCTTGACTTTGTTGACCGTTTGACCAAAGTTGACTAGGATCTTCTTGAAAGGTCTAAAGTATTCTTTGGTTTTCTTTTTCCTTTTTGTTATGAAAATGGTCATGTCATTAGTGCCATCAACTTTATCATGATAGGATTAGTAATGATGAAAATGAGTATTATTGCAACAATGGTTGTGTTTTCCCTTGGTTAAGCTTTTCATTTCTTCATTCTCATTCTCTCTCATAGAAAAGAAATGAGAAACATTTCCATGGTTGCTCCTCCTTCTTCCTCCTCTTGATTCTTCCTTTGATCTCATGTGTTGAGAGAAAAAGGATTCCACTTGACAAACACATCCATACATCTCCTCTACACATCCTAGAGCTTCTTGACTGGCAATCTCTTTGCCCTAGTTGCCTCGGCTCGAGGTAGAGCTCAGTGCACATCTCTCGGGTGGATCGTCTTCGACTTAAGAAGGCCGCGGAGGTGCCCAAGGTCCGGATCGACACTTGGAGCTTGGATGGACGAGCGGGACAGCGGTATGAAGACCCGAAGGACCGGTTTCGTGAGGTATACTTTCTACAGCATAGTAGTTACAATCTCTAGTAGTTTACTAGTTTCTAGTTTAGCAAAGATCCGTGCTTTAAGTCCATGTTGCCTTGCGCCAAATCATTGTTTTTCGTCGTTTCCGCCTCCCCGTAAGAACCGGGATGAGCAACGTGGACTTACAACTTGGAGGTGAGTCGATATGATCGGGCATGATGCTGTGAGATCGGATATGTGATTGAGTCGTGATATGATATATGACGTGATATTATAGTGGATCGTTGGGCGATATGTATTCATACATACGATAATATATGTTGATGATATTGGAATGTACGAGACTTTAGAACTGTACCCCTGATCATGATATTGTTCGATGATGATAACATATGAGTGATGATGTATATATGATAGTTGATCCGTACCCTCGATTTTTGGGATGCCGTACGATGGATTTTTGCTGTACGAGGTATATATGACGATCGATCTGCACTCTTGATTCAAGAATGCCATACTATGTATTATACAGTACGCGACGCTATGAGGCTGGATCGCCGACTACTAGGTATATCGACTCGGAATATATGTAGATTACCCTTCCGAATAGTTTCTTAGTTTTATTGTATAGGTAGGTGCTAGCCTAGGTTCGAGTCATATCTATTTTCAAAACCAACGAATCGTGAGTACCTTCAAAAGACACCCGAGGAAATCCTGCGGATTTTTCAAAGGACATATCTTTTCTCAAAAGCACCGTAGCCCCTACTTTTCTAAAAACCACGATTCGTGTATTTCAAACACCTAACTCGTATGACTCGTATACCGATATGTATATTGATTAATGTTATATTTACTATTCCCTTTTCTGTTATATTTATGTTGTTCTCGTTGCATTTCATATTTATCATATGTATTTCTTTAGCTATTATGAATCCCGTCTGTTAGGACACCAACACCATTACTGATGGTGCGTATGTTCCACGTACACTTGCTGCCGGCTCACACACATCATCATCGGTAATTTCCATATTACATACACTTTAGAAAACATTACTTTATTGGTATAACTGTTAGTTATATGGATGCCCTAGAGGCCGTTACTATACATGCGTTGTATAGTGTAGTGGATGCTTGGACATATATAGGGAGGACTTTTATGCTCGACAGGATAATATGCTATCCGGTTACTCTTTATCTTAACATGCACTCTGATTGTCTCTATGTTACATGTTGATAAATCCCTTAGGATGAGTACTTGACTACCAGGACTATGATGCAGATCATACTAGTGGGGACAGTGTAGTCGCCAAGTACATCCTTCAAATGTTCCTAGTCGTAGGTGTATCGAGACAGGGCATCGATATACCAGAGTAGACTAGCGTATGCGCTTCTTGACCCATATGATGGGCGATGGATGATCCCATATCCATTGGTGTTTGACATCAGAGAAGGTATACGGGTACTCAGTAGAGACTGGGTACACTGGACGGACTCGCCGAAAACTCCCAGATGGTTTTATACCTCACGTCAGATGGCAGTTCTCTGGTGACACTGGTACAGAGTAGTCTGTAGACCCAAGATCGTCATAGAGTCTTGTGTGATTCCCACTGTGCTTTGATTTCCATCATACCACGTCCAAGAGGGCGTGCAAAACGGTGGCTTTTGGGTACAGTCCCGAATCACATGGAGGCAATGAGCGATAGGAGGGGATTCGTCTCTCCCGGTATAGAGAGTTGATGTTGCGCTGTGTTCGATTGGCTATAACTGGAAATCCCTGGCCAGGGTTACTGAGATTTACTGGTAAGTGTTATCAGAAGTTTCTCGAACTGTTATGGACTTCATATCGACACGACTTATCAAGCTACTGGGGTCTGACGTTTACCACCTCTAGGCGAGATATGCGACATATCAGACGAAGAGACCGGACTGTATGGGAGTGTTACTGATTGGATTCGCAGGAGAATGTACAGGCTTTCTTGTTGATCTTCTGATCACTCAATACCTGGGTGGCTGTTACGTTTAGCTGACCGCTTGCAGCTTGTGGGTGTTTGATATGATCATCACCTACTGCCGACGTATTGACGATTCTTAAGAGTCCTGCACAGAGGTTTCTTGGCTCAGGCAAAACGGAGTAGGAGCACATATATGATATGTATGGGACCAAGAACAATACGTGTATGTGATACCGTATTAGATTCTCGCGATATGAGATATCGGCCGGGTATATGTGATATAGCCGGGTCATCGGATCAAGTGTTGATTCGATGAACCGATACAGATTATATTAGTCGGTTATTTGTGAAATAGCCGGATTATCGGATCAAGTGTTGATTCGATAATTTAATGTATAATTAATATTTGATATATTAAATTATATTAACTAATATAAGCTCACTAAAAGATTCTTTTTCTCACTCGGGTAATACATTGATATATATGCGATATATGTTAATTGTATTATTTTATTTTGTTACAATAAATATTTTATATGTGATATATAATATTGTAACATGTTAGGGTTATTAATGTAACATGATTAGTGGAGATTAAATATGATTAAGGGTTGATTTGGGTTAATTTTTCTAGATGCTTCTAGAAGCTTTTTGTTTTGTTTTTTGCAAAGATATTTTGTAAAGATATTTTTATAGATATTTGTTAACCCAACCCAACCCTTGACCATGGTTAAGTCTCTACATGGGTTAAGTTATCATACTTAACCCTTGGTTGCATTTCTAACCTCACTATGGTATTCATTATTCATCACAAAAGAGTTAGCTTCTTCTTCTTCTTCCTTCTTGCATGAAAAGCTTTCTAGCTTTTTATGATGTGATGAAAATGAGTGAGATTAAGAAAACAAATGAGAGCTAAATTCCTACTTCATCATCCTAATCTATTCTTGCCAATTAGATTAAGGTGTTCACTTCATTAGTAAGTGAGAGCTTGTGTTAAAAAAACTTCAAGGTAGATCATCTTTGTTATCGAAGATTGGAAGCAAGCATGCATCTTTCTCTTCGTGGAGCCTCTCTATAGTCCGGGAATATGATGATCGCAGCGAAGGGACCTCAACACGGAGCTTATGAAGCAAAGGACCGGACTACAAAGGTTGTAATCCCAAACTCTTAGAAGTAAAGTTGTTTACTTGCTATATATTTCACCTAATCTCTAGTCTAAGATCTTGGTTAGGGTTGTTCAGCACGTCTAAATTTTAAATCGGGCATGGTTGATGCCTTGTAGAACCTTGTGAGAGTGCGTAGTAACCCTGCAGTGGTATCGGAGCCAAGCTAGAGCTTTAAGCGAAGTCTAGATGAAGTTTACAGTCCGATCGAACCCCGAAACCCCGGTTTAGACCCCTCTCTGGATATTTTCTAAAAATGTGGTTTTTTCTGTATTAAAAATACTCAGAAAATAAAGCAGGAAAATCTAAGAATTACTGTGAAGTACGGACCACCAACTCGATCACGTGAGCGCGGAACCACGGCCAAACCAAGCGTTTGGCGGCGGTTCCGCGGCCATAATTTGGAGTTGGTCCCTGATACTTCAGGTATTAATTCTTGGGTCCTTTTTCATAGTTCTGGGAATTTTTAATTCTACTCAAGTGTTAAGTTTTCTGGAGATCTTCTGTATTCGTTGATTCGATCGGAAAGTTTAACTTCGTTTAAGTTTTTTCCGGATAATTTATAACGTGTTCAAAAGTTCGAATGGATATCAATAACTTACTTTTTCCACTGTCGGAAAATTTTCAAAAGTTGGATTTTTTTTCTCGAGTTTGAAACTTCCGAAAAACCGTACAAGTAACGCGGTGGACCCTCTAGAAGAACACAAACCTTAACTCGATTATGTGACCGTCTGAACCGTCTCTAAACCTTAGGGTTTGGGGCAGTACGGCGTTGCCACATGTGAGGCGTTGGTTTGACCCTTCTACGGCTGGACCATTGGTACTGTGGGATGTGATGGATGCTTTTAAACTCCGCTCAAGTGTTGAGCTATTTGGGAAATCTTGGGTGTTTGTTTAATCGATCGGAAAGTTTAACATTGTCTATTTATCTGGAATGTGATACAATATTTCGAATGCACAAGTAGTTATGAGATAACTAATCTGAATGTTATAAATCTAGCAGTCTAGTCTCATTTGATCGGTTACCACGGGATTTTGATGCGATCAAAAGTTCGTCGCAATCACGTAGCGTACGCGGATACTCGCCGGGTAAACTTAATAGATAGCCATGCCCCATAGCCCCGACCAAGTGACTGTAGGAGAACCCCGTCGCCAAAAGCATCCGTTCGGGTGCTCGCGGTAGCGGTGTTCCGCCTTAGTGCACTTCGTCGACGGCATCCGGGGGTGCGGCCGTCTACTAAAGTTTGCGACGAGCATTCGATCAGGATGTCGGGAATCTTGTTGAATTTCCTGACTAGATATTGAAAAGTGTTTTCGATGTAGAGACTAAAATGCGGGGTTTATAATTGTTAGGCATGCAATGTCTAAGGAATTAATTTGGTTAGGCATAAGATGTCTAAGGATGTTGCGGATTCCAACTGTTGTAGTTTTACACTTTCTTTTCTATGACCATAAGTGTAGTATGTGGTGTATCGCCGGCTTCGTTGCTATACATCAACGACAATCGGGATACGCATGCTTGCTTACGTTGATGATATGAGATATTATGTGTTGCTGTGATATGTTATATTGGATCATCGCGTTTTGAATAGCCGGGGGTTTTATGTGAGATGAGAGTTTTTCTTTTTCATTAATGTAAAATTCATTTGTATGTAATATTCTTTTATTGGGGCACTTCCGGGCCGAGGATGATGTCACCATTGTATATTATTTACTTTTCCGCATTAGGTAGACCCAAGGCGGGGAGCACAAGTAACCGGGTTCTAGGGTCCAGTGGGAGACCATATCGAGGAGTCGAGACCGGGTTTCCTAACACTAGAATTGGCAGTGTTGCTTGCCGCTCTTGTAGGGGTCTAGGGATGTGGGTTTGGCTATTCATCGCGACCGTGGAATCCGTGTTTTATACAGTCTCATATTAAAACACGGACGTCCTAGTGTATCCAATATTTCATATATGTTCTTCTGCTGCAATGTTCTGTGATGAGATCATATTACTGCCTGAGACGAATGTTTATATTATATATATGAGAAATATGTTATATTGCAGATTTCGTTTAAAATGCGATACTTGTGAAGCATAATAAAATGGGACTTCGTTAATGAGATTAATGCAATAAAAGAAACATAAAGATGTTGTAGAAACTTGTTTAAAAACTGGTAGCTCTAGTTCTTGCTTTGCATAGCGGTATTCCTTGTAGAATATCCAGCACCTTATTCGATAAGGAAAGAGCCGAGATCCCTTCACCGGGGGTGACCTCTTTAGCGAAACAAGCAGATACTACAAACTCGGTTTGTCTTTTGATTGTTTTTATAGTTTTTGCTTTGCATAATGATATTTGTGAAATATCCTGCACCTTATTCGATGAGGAAAGAGCCGAGATCCCTTCACCGGGAGTGACCTCTTTAGCAAAACTAGAAAAGGCCTCAAAAACATTCCATCTAAAATCACTCGAATCTACAACGATATCAAGGTCATTACACAAAGGGTTTTCTTAAAAACCTATCGTAGCCCTCCGTCATTTCAGATAAGTAGTATTTAGTATTCGTACTACGTTTATTGGGTTTCGTCAAGGCGTAGTGTGCGGTAGCTATTTATGCTTATCTGTATAAGCATATGATGCGATTGAGTTAGGGTAGTCGTGCGGCTTTGTTGGCTTTCATTAAGGGTAGTGCGGGTGGGTTTAATTCAATCGGAAAATGACGGGTTGAACTTGACTAGTAGCCTATGGTTTGTTGGCTTTCGTCAAGGTCATAGGATGCTAGGGGTAAAATATTATCGGGAATTTCAAGTGTTGAAATTTGCAATGAGATTGTATACCTTCTATGAGATAGTTGGATCTCGATACCCGCTGCGAGTAAGAGTTACTCCTGGGAGAGTTTTACACATTATAATTAGCCGATCAAAGTAAGTGTCTAGAAAGGTGTTAACGGGGTTACGCCCCTGGGAAAACGAGGTTTATTTTAATTAGGTCCATGCGAAAGCATGGGGAACCTCTCTCAAAGTACCGGCACTGGCCCGGCTGAAAGATTGGCGAACTTGCAGGGTGTAATTAATCCCGGCTAGTCTTTCCTTTTAGGGTTTGAAGGAAGATTTGACTAAAACAGTGGGAGCCATCCTGATTAGATAAATTGATAACCAATCTAATCTTGTAAAAGCGCACGCTGAGTGTTTTCTTCTCTCTCTCTCTCCCGGTTACGACTATGTCACGCCTTAATCAAGATAATAATACGGATGTATTGACCGAACCCGCTTGTTATACTGCGCTAGGGAACGTTGGTTCCGCTCCAACTTATAAATGTTATAAGACAGAGCAGGAAATTGAGGATTACCAGAATTCCCGTGCTGCCTAAACTAAGAAAGTGCATGCTGATGCATCTTCTTCGGGTGTGTTCATTACCGAGAACTGTTTCTCAGTATTCTTTACGTCCTGGGTATGAGATACCGGATCAGGATCCCGCAAATGTAATTTGTTACATGGGCTATAGATAGGTAGAGAACTGAGAACGGGTGATAGGTTTCATGAGATAGAAACGGTGCAAGTGTTGCAGCCAAGTCTGTTGGTAGTTATCACCCTGTATTAAAAAATACATTGATTCCGAACGAATGTTATTAGATACCGATCCTGATATACAACATCATATCAGTCTCTTTATTAGTAAAGAAAGATATAATTTTGTATTGTTGGATAATGTTTTGAACATTTCCTATATCAAGAGTTGATCGGTTCAGGCACGTTATCTAAAAGCAAAGACGTTCTAAATCAAACCACAGTTCTTAGTATACAGAACACACACAAGAGGAAGAGTTCAGAAATGAACGAATCCTTCTTGAGGCATTGTAGACTAGGTCTTATCAATGCGACCCGACTAGCTAAAGTTACATAAAGATGCATATTTAAATTAGTTTGAATTTACATCTTGTGAAACTTGCCGGTCATGTTACAAAGATAAGATGACCAGAGCTCTGTTTATTGGAAACAGAGAAAGAGTTAGTGAACTCTTGGGATTAATACATGCTGATGTATGTAAGGTCCCCTGTCTACACATGCCAAGACTGGTTCTTTGTACTTCATTACATTCACTGATTATCTCTCAAGATCCGGACATATGTTCCTGTTGAAACACAAGTCTGGAACTTTTGAGAAATTCAATGAATATAAGTTAGAAGTAGAGAACCAAAACGGGTATAAGTATTATGTCCTTTGATGAGATCAAATAGGAGAATACTTGAGCACGGAGATCCTGGACTATTCTAAAGGAGAATGAGATTCTCTCTCAGTATTACTCCTCCGAATACACCACAGCATGTCGGTGTATCGGGGCAGAGCAATCGCACCCTATGTGATATGGTGTGCTCTATGATGAGTACTACCGAGTTTCCTATTTCCTTTTGGGAGTTATGCACTTGAGAAGCTGCATACCTATTGAATAGGGTTCCAATCAAATCAGTTGCCTACCACTTCATATGTGATATGGAATGGGAAGAGCCCATATCTTAAGTATGTTAAGATTTGGGGTTGTCCAGCCTATGTCTAAAAGCATAATCCGGACAAGCTCGAGGCAAAGTCAGTTCTGTAGAAGTTTGTTGGATATCCCAAGCATTCGCAAGGGATTATCTTCTACCTAACCGAGGAACAAAAGATGTTTTGTTTCTCAACATACCACCTTTGTGAAAGGGAATTTCTTGTGAAGAAATTAATGGTCATGAGGTAGAACTGGAAAGAGTTCCAGCTATACAAACTGCAGCTGATGAATTGGTAGAACCAAAGGATTCAATAGTAAACAACGAACCTCAGCCTCTCCGCCGATCTAGTAGAGTTCCTCACCCACCCGAGAGATACTTCGATTTCTCTATGACAGTGGGAGCGAGGATTGCATCATGAGATGATGACCCAACTTATTTCGAGAAGTCCATCAGGAGTGGGACTCTGTAAGAATAGCTGGATGCTTAGCAATCTAAGATGGAATCCTTATACACCAACAAAGTATGGACTTTGGTTGCTTTATCTGAAGGGTTAAATCCCCATCAGGAGAAAGTATATCTTGAGAAGATTATTTGGTGTACATGGAAAAGTTGAGACTTTCAAAGATATGCTTAAGTCCATCCAGATCCTACTTGCCACGGCTACATACCATGACTACGATATCTGGCGGTTGGGTGTCATGACTGCTTTTCTAAATGTTGATTTGAAAGAGAGCGTCTATAAGTACACAGCCAGAGGGCTTAGTAGACAGTGGGAGCAGCGGAAACGTGTGCAAGATGTTTTATGCGATAAAACATGCATCGCGGAGTTGGAACGTCTGTTTTGATGTGGTAGTCAAAGAGTTTGGCTTCATCAAAATGGTAGATGAACCTTGTATATACAAAAAAGTAGTAGGGAGTATGGAGGTGATCGTCGTAGAGTACGTGGATGACATACTCTTGATAGGGAAAGGAGTTTCCTATGCTACGCTCGGTCAATCTCCTCTTAACACAAAGATTCTCCATATAGGATCAAAGTGATACCTCCTAAATCATGGGTAATGGATCTATAAGATATATCTAATTGGATGTTATGATTCTCACTAGTTGTAGTGAGATGGTATCAATGATCCTGGGGAGAATCACTGGAAAGGTTCCAGGGTGATAAGGACGACTGAATGTCAGTCGCAGGCATTGTCTTTACCCTCAGTGGAGGGACGGTATGTTGGAAGAGTTCCAAGCTAGATACCGTGACTTACTAGATGATTAAAGGCTAGATACATCGTTACCAAAGATGCTACCAAAGAGGCAGTCTGGATATATATAAGTTCATGAGATGAACTTCGTTCCAACCATTGTGTGAAAATGGAGTTATGGCTTATGCCTAGGAACGCCCGTCCCATCAGAAATCCAGATATAATTCTTAGGCTGTATCACCTGATCATGGAGATGGTTGATCTCCAGGGAGATCGAGGTTAGGAGAGTAGACAAAGAGGACAACAGCGCGGATCCACTCACAAAGGCCTATTTCCCAGTAGAGACTTTTATGGGATGGTTGAGTATGAGATACTTCAACCACAGCTGATTGTTGGGTATGCGATACCACACCAGATGTCCCTAGTGCAAGTTGGAGATTGTTAGTTATATGTATGCCCTAGAGGCCATTACTATACATGCGTTGTATAGTGTAGTGGATGCTTGGACATATATAGGGAGGACTTTCTTGCTCGACATTATAGTATGCTATCCAGTTACTCATTATCTTAACATGCACTCTGATTGTCTCTATGTTACATGTTGATAAAGCCCTTAGGATGAGTACTTGACTACCAGGACTATGATGCAGATCATACTAGTGGGGACAGTGTAGTCGCCAAGTACATCCTTCAAATGTTCCTAGTCGTAGGTGTATCGAGACAGGGCATCGATATACCAGAGTAGACTAGCGTATGCGCTTCTTGACCCATATGATGGGCGATGGATGATCCCATATCCATTGGTGTTTGACATCAAAGTAGGTACACGGTTGCTCGGTAGAGACTGGGTACACTGGACGGACTCGCCGAGAACTCCCAGATGGTTTTATACCTCACGTCAGATGGCAGTTCTCTGGTGACACTGGTACAGAGTAGTCTGTAGACCCGAGATCGTCATAGAGTCTTGTGTGATTCCCACTGTGCTTTGATTTCCATCATACCACGTCCAAGAGGGCATGCAAAACGGTGGCTTTTGGGTACAGTCCCGAATCACATGGAGGCAATGAGCGATAGGAGGGGATTCGTCTCTCCCGGTATAGGGAGTTGATGTTGCGCTGTGTTCTATTGGTTATAATTGGAAATCCCTGGCCAGGGTTACTGAGATATACTGATAAGTGTTATCAGTAGTTTCTCGAACTGTTATGGACCTCATATCGACACGACTTATCAAGCTACTAGGGTCTGACATTTACCACCCCTAGACGAGATATGCGACATATCAGACGAAGAGACCGGACTGTACGAGAGTGTTACTGATTGGATTCGCAGGAGAATGTACAGGCTTGCTTGTTGATCTTCTGATCGCTCAATACCTGGGTGGCTGTTACGTTTAGCTGACCGCTTGCAGCTTGTGGGTGTTTGATACGATCATCACCTACTGCCGGCGTATTGACGATTCTTTAGAGTCTAACACAGATGTTTCTTCGCTCAGGCAAAACGGAGTAGGAGCATATATATGATATGTGTGGGACCAAGAATAATACGTGTATGTGATACCGTATTAGATTCTCGCGATATGAGATATCGGCCGGATATATGTGATATAGCCGGGTCATCGGATCAAGTGTTGATTCGATGAACTGATACAGATTATATTAGTCGGTTATTTGTGAAATAGCCGGATTATTGGATCAAGTGTTGATTCGATAATTTAATATATAATTATATATTTGATATATTAAATTACATTAACTAATATAAGCTCACTAAAAGATTCTTATCTATATTGATATATATACGATATATGTTAATTGTATTATTTTATTTTGTTACAATAAATATTGTATATGTGATATATAATATTGTAACATGTTAGGGTTATTAATGCAACATGATCAGTGGAGATTAAACATGATTAATGTTTGATTTGGGTTAATTTTTCTAGAAACTTCTAGAAGCTTTTTGTTTTGTTTTTTGCAAAGATATTTTGTAAAGATATTTTTGTAGATTTTTGTTAACCCAACCCAACCCTTGGCCATGTTTAAGTCTCTACATGGACTAAGTTATCATACTTAACCCATGGTTGCATTTCTAACCTCACTATCGTATTCATTATGTAAGTGCACGGCGGCGCCCCGGCCGTCAATCCGACGGCCAAATGCGGAAGCGGTGATAAACTTTAATTTTTCATGAACTGGCACCACCGCGCACTAATACCCGGATTGAACCATTAACTAGTCCTAGCTAACTACAAGATGGGGATGAGAGATGTACCGACTGATCCAAGTCCTCCGGTCTTCTCGTCGTCGTCCCGATCTCCTGCGGAAGCTCCGGTCTTCACCTCGTCGCCGAAAGTGCACCACATCGCCTACTTCTTTTACGGGCTCCCACCTCAATGCCGAGGCAACTCGGGCACGAAGCTGGCTAGTCGACGTGCCCAAGATTTGCTGTAGAATGTATAGTAGAACTTGTGTCTCATTTTGGGGTTTTGGATGTTGCCTTTTGAGATGGTGGAGGAATTGATTTTTGAGATGAACTAGAGAGCTTTTCTTAGCACCCTTAGAAAGCCAAAATGCCACCCATGAAAAATGAATCTCCCCCCATCTCCAATAGTGGCCGGCCCCCTAGTGTGATTGGAGAGAGAGAGCAAAGACAAGGGGGTGGGTGGAAAGCAAGTGATGATGAGAAAATCAAAATGATCACAACAAAACCCAACACTCCAAAGCAACCATCATCTTTCCACAAGTCAAACCATGATGACAAGAAGAAGTCAAGAAGTCAAGGTCAATGGATGGTGCAACCATCATGATACAACAAAAATGCAAAGACCCCCTCCACAAATACTTATTTGCACAAATGCAAATAAGCCCTCCTCCACCAATCTTCGGCCAATGAACGATACAAAGGAAATCGGCCGAAACGAAAAGCAAACTGGCAACTCCAGAAAACTGGTCCCGTAATAAATTATAGGAAAACCCCGATACTGTGCAAACACACCCGCATTTGTATTCCGACCGAAATACAAATGCAATGAGATAAAATCTACACTGTACTATACTAGGATCCGGCTTAAACCAAAGCCGGCAAGTAATATCCGTTCGATCCTGATTCATGCAATACCGCACGTATCTGATCGAACCCTGCCATATATCCATACGGCCTGTAGTACAAACTGTCCGATCCTGATCCGTGCAATACCGCACGTATCTGATCGGACCTTGCCATATCTCCATACGGCCTCTACAACTTTTCGCCCGAAAGCTGAGTAACTGAATGTGGGGGACTCTAAAGACTCGTCAACACCTTGGTTGTGGACTTAACCACTAGCACGTCAGAGGTATAAGCCAATACGTAACGGGCTACCAGGTACTGACTAAAAGGGACGTCTGTGAGCGAACTCAGCCTGACAACCCTACTGAGCCTGTCAGTGACAATATCCCTACAGTCCGGTCCGTTCGTCTATGAGCATCGCATGGCGGGCCTAGGGGGTTGGTAAAAGTCAGACCCCCAAAAGCGGTACAAGTCGTGTCGGAGTGTAGCCCAGAACACCCTGAGATACTACTGGAATACCTACCAGTAAATCTCCTTGCCTCGGCCGAGGGCTTCGTGTAATGGCTCTCCTAGACACAGCACGACCTCACCCCCAATACCGGGAGAGACGAACCCCTGAAGATACGCTCACTGCCTCCATGTGGCTCGGGACTGTACCCAACTAAAACCTGTTTCCACGACTCCTTTGAGCCGTGATAGGGTAGTAATCAAAGTACAATGGGAACTCACACAAGACAAATGACGATCCATAGGTCGATGAACTAACCTGTACACATGTCACCAGGGAACTGCCATCTGACGTCTGGTATATGACCAACTGGCATGTTTCCGGCGAGTCCTGTCCGGTGTACTCATAACACAATAAGCACCTGTATACATCTTAGGTGATCCAACTGACACCAGTGGCTTGTGAGACCGGCCACCGCCCCTCGTCGGGGTCTCGACTGTATACACTAGTCTACTCTGGAGTATCGATGCCCTTTCTCGAAACTCTCACGACTAGGGACCATTTAAGGATATGCTTATAGACTGCCAGCTCCCACATATATGATCGCCCTCATACTGCTGGTGGTCAAGCAAGAATCCTAGGGGCTCTACCAACGTGTAATAGCGACCTGTAAGGTCACCTAAAGCAGTACACGATGATAAAGGTAAACCAGATAGCATACTATCATCTCGAGTAAGATTGTCCTACCGGGATAGGTCCTCCATCAATCATTGCAATCACGTGCCTGTGACCCAATAATTGACTCTGAGGGCACTATCTCCAACAATCTCCCACTTGCACTCAAGGCTAATTATTGCGATGTCGCATACTCACAGCCCGTGTGATACCGAACACCCAACTCCTCTACCAGTCAGTCTCACAAAACCTGTTTGAGAAACTATTGTGCTTGAGGAATAGCCTCAGTGAGTGGATCCGCTTTGTTGTTTCTTTCTATGTCTCTCTATATCTCAAGTTCGCGGAGAAAGCCATCTCCCGAAATGAGCAATACCTATCTTAGAATGTCTGGATGTCTGATGGGACCTAGCTCATAAATGAACTCTAAATCCAAACTTCTTAGACTGTATCGTCAACTGAACTTAATCAGTATCCTGCGCCATGCCTCCCTCAGTATTGCCTTGGACCACCTGTCCAAAATACTGCCCTTCATCAGAAGGAAAACTATAACTCTGACAACCTCCTTGTCGTCCATGTCACCTTGGAAGCCTGGAATGATAACTGTCTCCCGAATGAGGCTGTCGTTATCATATCCCTTAGAACATCCACTTATGTTTTAATACTGCTTCTCCAGGATTGGATCAATATCATCTTATTGCATCTAGTGCAAGAACAATATCTGGTGTGGTACTTGACATCTCATGATTGACTCAATTGCCTAAGCAAGTGATCTGCCAATCATGCACATCCCTCTCCACTTTAGTCTATAAGACACCTTTAGAGAGGGTGACTCCATTACCTGCAGGTACACTACCGTGCCGGGAGTCGTCCATTCTAAATACTCTTAGAATACTGTCAAAGCACCCTGATTGGGAAAACACCCAAATCTAGATTTAAAACCATAGATCTAGTAACCAGTATGTCTGACATGATGTCTAAATCCCATATGGAGAAAACACTGTGTGACGACCAAAGTATAACCGATCGTAGTATAGGAATATCACTTCCTACTCTGTGTATGTCATCCAAATACCATGACATCACACCCTACTACCTTCTCAACAGATCCATCCCCTATTCTGATGAAGTCAAACCTATGACTGTCATGTCAGAAATAGATGATCTATCTCCGCTATAGCTGCTTTAGTCTATAAATAGACATAAGCTACCTGTCCACCAATGCTTCCGCTGCTCCCACTGACTACGAAAACCCTCTGGCAGAGTCATACAGACGTACACTTCTAAAGCTAGTTTAGAACGACGCTATACTCATCCTCCCGCCGGGTCTCGCAACCTGGAACAACAGCAATGGCAATTGTGGGTAAACAAGAACTTCCCTGTCACCGTCCTTGAGGCTACCGTAGTACCTCTCGGGTGCCTGAAGTTACCCACCTTATCTGCGGAGTGGCCAATGGAATGTCAATCCAGATTGAATCTTTAGGTTCCTTATCAAATTTTCAGTAATCGTTTGTGGTTCTGGAATCACTTCCAGTTCTACCATACTCCCACTACTGTTTTTCTGAAAAAATCCATTTTTAATAAAGCTGTGGGGAGTCTAGAACAATATTGCTATTGTTCATCCAGATGGTAGAAAATCAACCCTCTTCATAGCCTGGGTCAACCCACAAACAACTATTACAGAAACGTGCCTTGAGTTGTCCAGTGTCTGGTTTTAAGCATAAACCGGACAACTCCCCGTACCTTAACATCATTAAGATATGAACTGTTCTATATCCAATATAGAAACAGAGGTACTGATTTAATTGAACCAGATCCAAATCATGCAACTGTCTCCAGTGCATGTCTACTAAATGGAAGAAGGCCTATTAGCATTACTCAACTTAGGAATGCTTCCAATTATGAGTAACCTGAAAGAGAAGCAAGATCTCTTTATCATTACTATCAACCGAATACCATTCACAAGTATCTACATCTTCGATCACTTTGAAGAATCCCGATACTTGCTACACCTGGTTCTCTACTCTATTCAAATACCTATAACTTCTCAAAATTCGGACCCTGTGTTTCCACGAAACACCTGTCTAAAAACTAGAGAAGTCATAAGTAAACCGAATATAGTACGAGGACCAACCTCTTTGTCCTGATGGACCTTGGACAACATACAATACTCTGTATAAGTCCCTTGAGTCTGATAACTCATTCACTGTGTGTCGTAGGTTGAAAACTGTACTTATGGTTAAGAAGAATTACACCGCTGTTTAATGCTCCTTACCTAACCATCCACTGATATAGGTAAATGTCGTAGACATAATTTCAGAAAGGTATATCTCACTCTATGAAAATAGATGTACAGATATATCAATTTGAAATTGGTGCATAACAGCGGATATTCAAAACCAAATATTTGCCGACCGGCAAACAGCCCAGGCGATCTCCTCAAATATCACTGATTACAACGAATCCCGATATAATGAGGATGATCACCCAATTCCCAATAACTTACTCCCACTCATCATCTGTAAAACCATACAGATGTGAGAATCATACCTGGTAAATACATACCCTGGAGTAAGGACTAATTGGGAAATCAGTTTTCCTTTAACGGTACACAGTGATATTGAAACATTGAGATGTTTCGATGGGGTATTCTGGTATTCCTAGTAATGCCTCTTCCAGATTCACATCTGTAACCTTGTAATTCTTTGCCACCTCTCCAAATCCCTTTATATGTCTTTAGTCATTACCTTCTGCACACCCTTTAGACCAAATGGTTTTCTTCCTTCCCTACCGTTCGGCACCAGCCTATGGTTTGGAAGAAGACTATCCAATAAGCATAATGGGTGTACTGTCCTAATCCTAGGAGCACTCGCAATGCGAGAGAAGGTGAGGATAAAAGACAACTGAATGAACCTTATTCCTATTTCTCCTGAACCAGAATCCATCCCCGAACTGGAACAAGTTCTTTTCGAGTTCGTATATAACCATACGATGGAATATCCAATAAACTGTGGATCTTCGTAGTGATACGGAGTGTCCTGGAGAAATACAAAGGTGATTTAGGATTGGTGAAGGAATATATGGTTTGGTCGTGAATATCTGTTGCAATTTACTTTGCCCTCTTACTAATCCCTTGTTTTGTCTTAACTTAATACCTTCTGCACACCATCGTTAGGCTAATTGGTTTTCTTCATTCCCTACCGTTCGGCACCTGCCTATGGTTTGGAAGAAGACTATCCAATTTGCATAATAGGTGTACTATCTCCTAAACCAAGGAGTACTCACAACTTGAGAGAAGGTAAAAGGAAAAGACAACTGAATAATCCTATCCGTTTTCTCCAGAACCGGAAACCATCCTCGAATTCCTTCGAGTTCGTATCTAACCATACGATGGTTTTGTCCAATGGAAGTGGACGTTCGTAGTAATACGGGGTGTCCAGGAGAAAAGGGTAAAAGTAGGAGTGGCAATGAGGTTTGCAACTCTGACAATCCAAAAGCCAGTGTTTAAGAAGGTTCGGTCAATTTTGGTCACTGAGTCATAGTCTTAGGGTCGGGTCAAAGGTCGCTGCCAAAGAAAGAGAGAAAAGAAACACTCAGCGTGCACTCTAACCTAGATCAGAATGGTTACCAATTTATCTAATCTGGAAACCTCCCACTGTACCGTCAAATTCTTCTCCAAACCTGAAAGAAGAATTAGTCGGGGTCACCCGAGGAGTAAACTAACTCATCAGTGGGAATCGGGATCCAACTATCATCGCATGATAATGTGACGGAATCCGCTCACGTCATCACACTCCAGAAGGTATGCGCATATCTGGCAAGTTTCAGTTCTTTTGAAACTCCCGATGTGATTTCTGCCCCATGCTCTTATGACCTTGGCGTGAGGTCAAAATATCATAAGTCACATGTCAAGTTCTGCCCATCATTATCCAGGTTAATTTGAACCCACCCGTACATACCCTTGATGTAGGCCAAAATAGTAGTACGACTGTCCCAAACCAACGCATCTATCTATGCAACAGATAAATACCCGGCAGCTACCAAACACTATGCCTTGGCGTGAGGTCAAAATACATAGCTTGAATACTACCGAATATTTAACTGAAATGATGGAGGGCTACGAATGGTTTCTGGCGAAAACCTTTAACGTAATGAACTTGATATCGTCGAAGGAACGGATAGCTTTTAAAAATATAGTGACGAAAACCTTTGCTAAAGAGGTCACTCCCGGTGAAGGGATCTCGGCTCTTTCCCCGTAGAATGAGGTGCAGGATATTCCAACTGAATACCACGATGCAAAGCAAAAGTAATCGGCTATAGTGAAGTCATTGCCCTGACGCAAACCTTTTGTCCAAGGGGTCACTCCCGGTGAAGGGATCTCGGCCCTTGCCTCGTCGACTGAGGAGCAGGATATTCCAACTGAATATCACGATGCAAAACAAAAGTGAACATCTTTGCAATAACAGCTTTTTGACAAGTGTTCCAACAACATCAGATTAGGTTTGTTTTTAACTTGCATTGATCCGAATCAATGCAGTCCCATCAATTGATCACACCACAAAGAACGAAAATAATATGACGTACGTATATGCCATCCGCATTCGCCACTGGGTCCCGTCATTACCCGTTAGGTTAGCTAACTAACGACAGAGCGGGGACTGGACTAGCGCGGATGAAAACATATACAACATCTACTAATATATACCAATATATAATATTCGCTCAAGGCGTGATAAAAAATGCAACATCACAGAAATGTACAGCATCACAGAACAATACAGATATCTGGGATCCCCGGGTTTCACAGAGCCACTACTGAAACCCGACGTTCCCCTGGTCGTGTGGATAGCCTGTGCAATGAAATCCTAGACCCCTATGGGCGCGGCAAGTTACCCGCCAAAACCTGAAGCGAGGCAGCCCCCTTCAGCACCGTGAATGGACCACCCAGCACTTCACGAAATCTGGTAACTTGGGCACCCCTCCTGGGTCAACCTGTACCCCCCACGAGTGCGGCGAATAGCCCGCCAATTCTAGAGTGAAGCCCCCTCCGTCTCAATGCCATGAGATGCGGGCTTGTTGCCCTCCAGAACTCGGCTATCCGTGCACCCCACCGCGGGGTAATCCTAGTACAGAAAGTAAAATATACATACAACGGGTACATCGACCGCAACCTGGCCGTGCCCCAAAATAATAATACAAACAGGCAGTGACGGCAGTCCACATGTCGGACGCTCGCTCCGCAATATCAAATGTACATAATACAACAAAAACTGTACTAGCATTGCACCCAGGCTATCCCCCACGACCGATCCGCAACAACACAGCAATACATAGAACATCAACGTGAAAGTCACGTTCGCAAATCCGTCTAACCGGGCTATAGCAGTTAGACTGGATTTACCGATCGAGTGACATTCACGGTCGCAGATATAATGTAAATACTGTGAAATAATGTGTTTAAAATATCCGATCAATCAAATTTTAACAAGTGGGCCCCAAAGCATTACTGTAGCAGATCAAGAAATTCTGGGCCCAATGTTATTATTCCAAAAACCCAATTTTCACCTCAGAAAGATACTGTAGAAATTTGGTGCAGCCATCTCATCATTGTGCGGCGGAACCGCGGACCAAAGGGGGGTTTGGCCCCGGTTCCGCGCTCCCATAGACGAATTACTGTATCGAATTTTTACAGGACCCTTAGATATTCCAGTACATCACTTTTCTGTAACCTGAAAAATTTTTGGACTCCAAAAAATTTCAACAGAAAACTGATGTGAACAAAATTGCGGATTTTGGAATTTTGGTCGATCGGAGATGTAAACACATTAAACAAAGCTAGACTAAGTTAATGGCGAGGCTCTGATACCACTGTAAGTGCACGGCGGCGCCCCGGCCGTCAATCCGACGGCCAAATGCGGAAGCGGTGATAAACTTTAATTTTTCATGAACTGGCACCACCGCGCACTAATACCCGGATCGAACCATTAACTAGTCCTAGCTAACTACAAGATAGGGAAGAGAGATGTACCGACTGATCCAAGTCCTCCGGTCTTCTCGTCGTCGTCCCGATCTCCTGCGGAAGCTCCGGTCTCCACCTCGTCGCCGGAAGTGCACCACATCGCCTACTTCTTTTACGGGCTCCCACCTCAATGCCGAGGCAACTCGGGCACGAAGCTAGCTAGTCGACGTGCCCAAGATTTGCTGTAGAATGTATAGTAGAACTTGTGTCTCATTTTGGGGTTTTGGATGTTGCCTTTTGAGATGGTGGAGGAATTGATTTTTGAGATGAACTAGAGAGCTCTTCTTAGCACCCTTAGAAAGCCAAAATGCCACCCATGAAAAATGAATCTCCCCCCATCTCCAATAGTGGACGGCCCCCTAGTGTGATTGGAGAGAGAGAGCAAAGACAAGGGGGTGGGTGGAAAGCAAGTGATGATAAGAAAATCAAAATGATCACAACAAAACCCAACACTCCAAAGCAACCATCATCTTTCCACAAGTCAAACCATGATGACAAGAAGAAGTCAAGAAGTCAAGGTCAATGGATGGTGCAACCATCATGATACAACAAAAATGCAAAGACCCCCTCCACAAATACTTATTTGCACAAATGCAAATAAGCCCTCCTCCACCAATCTTCGGCCAATGAACGATACAAAGGAAATCGGCCGAAACGAAAAGCAAACTGGCAACTCCAGAAAACTGGTCCCGTAATAAATTACAGGAAAACCCCGATACTGTGCATACACACCCGCATTTGTATTCCGACCGAAATACAAATGCAATGAGACAAAATCTACACTGTACTATACTAGGATCCGGCTTAAACCAAAGCCGGCTAGTAATATCCGTTCGATCCTGATTCGTGCAATACCGCACGTATCTGATCGAACCCTGCCATATATCCATACGGCCTGTAGTACAAACTGTCCGATCCTGATCCGTGCAATACCGCACGTATCTGATCGGACCTTGCCATATCTCCATACGGCCTCTACAACTTTTCGCCCGAAAGCTGAGTAACTGAATGTGGGGGACTCTAAAGACTCGTCAACACCTTGGTTGTGGACTTAACCACTAGCAGGTCAGAGGTATAAGCCAATACGTAACGGGCTACCAGGTACTGACTAAAAGGGACATCTTTGAGCGAACTCAGCCTGACAACCCTACTGAGCCTGTCAGTGACAATATCCGTACAGTCCGGTCCGTTCGTCTATGAGCATCGCATGGCGGGCCTAGGGGTTGGTAAAAGTCAGACCCCCAAAAGCGGTACAAGTCGTGTCGGAGTGTAGCCCAGAACACCCTGAGATACTACTGGAATACCTACCAGTAAATCTCCTTGCCTCGGCCGAGGGCTTCGTGTAATGGCTCTCCTAGACACAGCACGACCTCACCCCCAATACCGGGAGAGACGAACCCCTGAAGATACGCTCACTGCCTCCATGTGGCTCGGGACTGTACCCAACTAAAACCTGTTTCCACGACTCCTTTGAGCCGTGGTAGGGTAGTAATCAAAGTACAGTGGGAACTCACACAAGACAAATGACGATCCACAGGTCGATGAACTAACCTGTACACATGTCACCAGGAAACTGCCATCTTACGTCTGGTATATGACCAACTGGCATGTTCCCGGCGAGTCCTGTCCGGTGTACTCATAACCCAATGAGCACCTGTATACATCTTAGGTGATCCAACTGACACCAGTGGCTTGTGAGACCAGCCACCGCCCGTCGTCGGGGTCTCGACTGTATACACTAGCTACTCTGGAATATCGATGCCCTGTCTCGAAACTCTCACGACTAGGGACCATTTAAGGATATGCTTATAGACTGCCAGCTCCCACGTATATGATCGCCCTCATACTGCTGGTGGTTAAGCAAGAATCCTAGGGGCTCTACCAACGTGTAATAGCGACCTGTAAGGTCACCTAAAGCAGTACACGATGATAAAGGTAAACCAGATAGCATACTATCATCTCGAGTAAGATTGTCCTACCGGGATAGGTCCTCCATCAATCATTGCAATCACGTGCCTGTGACCCAATAATTGACTCTGAGGGCACTATCTCCAACACATTATTCATCACAAAAGAGTTAGCTTCTTTTTCTTCTTCCTTCTTGCATGAAAAACTTTCTAGCTTTTTATGATGTGATGAAAATGAGTGAGATTAGGAAAACAAATGAGAGCTAAATTCCTACTTCATCATCCTAATCTATTCTTGTCAATTAGATTAGGGTGTTCACTTCATTAGTAAGTGAGAGCTTGTGTCAAAGAAACTTCAAGGTAGATCATCTTTGTTATTGAAGATCGGAGCAAGCATGCATCTTTCTCTTCGTGGAGCCTCTCTAGAGTCCGGGAACATGATGATCGCAGCGAAGAGACCTCAACACGGAGCTTATGAACCGAAGGACCGGACTACAAAGGTTGTTATCCCAAGATCTTAGAAGTAAAGTTGTTTACTTGCTATATGTTTCGCCTAATCTCTAGTCTAAGATCTTAGTTAGGGTTGTTCGGCACGTCTAAATTTTAAATCGGGCATGGTTGATGCCTTGTAGAACCTTGTTAGAGTGCCTAGTAACCCTGCGATAACCTGTTAGCTGGTAGTTTCAACATATTATTAGTATGCTTGCTCCCATGTGCTAGTTTAGATATTGCATTCCTTGCATAGATACCCCATGCATTTATATATTCATTTTGTTATGCAATATTGTGGGCCTTATTCACTCTTATTGACTATTGATTTTGGGATTTCGGACTTTCTACGAGATTTCTGGATTTGGGGGAAAACCGCAAGACTTTCATAAGCTCATTATCATTTTAAAAATGCTAGTTGCGGTTTTCTTATGATATGTTGTGTATGGCGTCCACCATGAGTTTTCTTGGTTCTTGAGCTGTATCATATACCCGATTCGAGAAAGGGGATGCACCGTCTGCGGGTACATGGTGGACCTGGTGAGGTACCCCGGTGCAAGATGGACGCATTGAGAAGGCGTTGAGCCCGGCAGGGGAGCATTACCTACCGATGATAGTTGACGCGGCGGATATCTGGAGGATACCGACCGTAGTCATGAGATTGGATGATATAGGCCGATCCGGACTGATGGAGCCCGGGATTTGAGGATTTTGTGTCGATGTTGACACGGATTTCTGTTGATTTCAGTGATGATACTCCAGTTTTTATACAAAGATCTTACTGAGATATGAGCACAGCTTTCTCGTGCAGATTTATTCTCATTTCATTCTTGATGCTTTCATACATCATATATATGAGATGTTGCTACTTGAGGCACCAACACGAATACTTGGTATTACACTTATGCTAGATGATTACCCTTGCCACTGCTAGATGTTTCAGTATTATATTTGAGTATGTTACTGTATGACTTAGGAGATCGGCATACATGCAATTTCTTCTCGGTGATGTCTTCTACTCGCGAGTTGGCAACTCACCCCCGTCGTGCCACAGTTTCTTGCAGGTTTAGCCGTACAGGTTCAATGGTGGTTTCGCTGGCACACTACTTCCTTTCGGGTGATTGCTTTGGTGGGTGGGTTCACTTGTATCGTGACCACCGTTGTACTTTTATTTATTTCAGTTGTATCTCCAACAACCAGACGTGTGTATTTGATAGACTTATAAAACCAGTTCTATATTCTTTCGGCCTTAGAGTTGCGCTCGTGGATTATTGTTGCTTCTGGTACTTTGAAGATGTTTAGTTTTCTTGTTTTCTTTCTGGTTTTGGATCCTCGCCGTTGGCATTGTATATTTGCATTACTTGCGTGGTTGTTTCCGCCAATTTGGCGAAGAGCTAGCTCCCGCTTGGGGATGCCTTATATTATATTGTTTGTACCGTTTTCGGGTTAAAATATACAAAGGAGGTGCTGCCGAAATTTTCAATGACGAAACAAGTTTTCAAGATAGCTACAACACATTGTGTTTTCGTATACTATTACTTATCTTTTAGATAAAGAACTTGTTTTTTTTTATTATAGCTTATTTCAAACTTCACCTCTAATATTTTCCCCAAAAGGTTTAGATTAATGGGCTTTTGGCTTACTTGAATTAGGTGTGGTCCTATAGACTTCGAATGATTCAAGTGCCAGTCACGTGCCTTTTCCGGGTCATGACAAAGTTGGTATCAGAGCGTTAGGTTTAACCTTGGTTCGAGTCTAGGTTTGATTATGCGGAGTCTAGGGCGTATATATATATTTCGGAACCTAGGCTTGAGCTTATGGAATTTAGACTTGGCTCACGGGGTATTAGACCAGAACTTTCATCGCATAGGTTGACCTTGGTTGATGGAGTAGGTGACTTAAGTAGAGTGACGTACCGTGTGTATGTTCCGTGGCATACTTACGATACGCTACTCCGCTTAAGAAGCCTTAGGATGTACATTCTTTTGCACTGTATTCTATTCGTTCCTATGATCTATCCTCATCGATAACGGATTGTGGTTTCCGTTACCATGGTTACACGAGCAGAGAGAGCTGCGGCTAGAGTTACGGTCAGCACGAGCTCGTCATGGACGAGGACTGACCAGGTTATTTTTCCGGTAGCATACGAAACATGTCGGTATATTGTTAATTGGATTTTTCCGTTGACACGTGCATTTGAGATATGCCCCAGATGATTGGGATATTGCCAGAGGCCATCCTTATTGTAAAGGCTGCTAGGGTACCGTCTACTTCAGATGATTGAAGCATTGTCTATCGTGCGGACGAATGAGCCAGTTGTTGCTGCGACTGACAAGATATCGCCCCAGATGTATGAAGCTATTGCAGCACGAGTTTACACTTAGGGATATGATAGAAGATCTCTAGTCACCCATAGATGAATGACTAAGACATGTGGTTCGTTTGGATACCCCGATACGAGATCACTATACTTGCTAGCTTTATCTAGAAGAAGATCTCACACAGGCGTGTAGTGAATCGATCGAGAAAGGACGAGCGTAAGAGCATCACTCCGTTAATTTGGATGAGTTCCCGAGAAGGTAATTGGCAAGATGCCCACTACAGGATATTTGAGATGTCGAGTTCGTAGCTTCAGAAAGGAGACTTTATATATGAGTGCAGCCGGTTAGAGCGCAGTTCACACTGCTACGAAGAGATAATTCCGAATTGGTCCGCATTAAAGAAAAGTGGAGTAAGAGGTTCGTACGAGATCTTGACGAGAGGATGTTCCACTTCATTGACACCTAGGATGTGGTACGCACGCAGAGGCGTTGAATATGGATATATTTTCCAGATAAAAGTCATGAAAAGATTACAGCTGCTCCGGAACAAGAAATGGATTAAGTAAAGAGTGATGACTTCCAGGAAGTCCGGGAGGGACGGGATTTGGGAGAGATCCCGACAGAATTTTTCTGAGATACTACACGAGGAGACTTGGAACAAGGATCGACTGTATCATGCAAATTCAGTGGGCCAGAGTTTCCATCATTGACGAGGCATGTTATGAGTGACCATGCTAATTGGTCAGGAGATCTTCTGAGAAGCGCTAGAATCGGGCCGTAGAGCCGAAGAGGCATATAACTGGTAATCCACAGAGTGAGATGAGAATCTATGGGCAGAATGCACCAGACCGTGAACAGGAGACAAGTAGATGCTTGCTCTGCTAAGCTTGGATGCACCAACACCTTTTCGACTTTGAAGGGAGGACACATCGACGACGGCTATTTATGATTTGTGATTTGGTGATTCGGATTTGACGTTTCCGTTGTTTTGGATTCTGGTATTTTGAGGATTTCGTTTCATGATTGATATTTCTTTATGAACCGAAGTTGCACTTGGTTTGTATTCTTATATATCAGTTGTACTAATTTTCATTTTGTGCAGACCTATTGCACCTGATTTTGATTTCATACCCTCCGATATATTCAATTTTTATTTCATGCATAGGGGTTGCACACGATTTTGACATATGCATTCGATGTAATTTACAAGAAATTTTAGCACCTTGATTTGGTTTTGTGCACGCTGATGTATATGGTTATGAGTTTATACACCGCGGTATACTTGATTTTGAGTTGGTGTATGTCGTATACCGTTAATTTCGATTGTGATATTCGATATTTGTTTTATGCACCTTGTACACTTGATTTGGATTCTTGCGTGTACTTGGCGCACTAGATGTGATTTTGTGCACACCAGGTGCACTTAATCGAGATTCTTCATGCATATCAGATGCACCTGATATGGTTGTCAGGTACACCCGTTGCACTTGACAGATATTTTTGTGCACACCCGTTGCACTTAGTTTTATTCCTGTGCATATTCGTGGCACCTGTATTTGGTTTTGATTTCCGTGCGCACCAGACGCACGTGGTATTTTCGTATGCTGTATTGAGATTGATTTCATTTTGAGCATCATGTTTTACGACCTATATTATATGGTATAGTAACTGAGCAGGACTAGTACGAGGACAGTACCTGAATATATTTTGACATTTGCATTTTCACCATAACTCCGATAATTGCATGATGCTTGACGGAGTTTTAATTTTGAGTTCCATACTCGTTTTCGTGCGCACGCATTGCGCTAAGATGTGTTTTAAGTATTTATGATTTCGGAGCCCCGACAACTTGATTGTTTTGCTAAAATGTTTTATTATTGGGGGAGTTTTAAATTTAAATTCGGGGACTGAATTTATTTAAGGGGGGAAGATTGTAACATTTCAGGAAAATAAAATATTATTTATGGAATTTAAATAATTAAAATAATAAATTACATGAATATTTTTAAATATGAGAATTAGTATTAATGAAAGGGTATAATTATATACCGATAATTTAGGAAATATTTTGAAATTTATATCAAATATTGATTTTGAAAGAATTTATGTGCTTTAGACATTTTATAAATTTTTATACAATTAATTATATACAAATTTATTGCTAAACTCGATTAATATTTACTAATTATGCATTAAGCTTGGTTATGCATATGACATACACCATGTCATGTTTCAAAAGACTTGTCACATTTTACTTATGAACCATGGCTTCATGTTAAGTTTTTATATGGTTTGTTTTTAAAATGATTTTGTTTTCTTGTAGATAAATGAAAAGAAAAAGAGGAGATATTTGTGAGAGGGGGGAACACATAGGTATGGGCATAGCATGTGAGTGAGAGAGAGAGAAGGGGGTATCCTTGACCATAGCTCATTCTTCATTCTTCTTCATCTTCTTCTTCCTCATGCTCCACCTCCCTCCACCCCCTCTATCTACTTCAAACACCCTCAAATCCACACCAAAACACCTTGCCACTTTCACAAAAAATGTGCACAAGCTCCCCACATAGACCGTGGTGGGAACAAGACAAGATTTTGAGCACTTGAGGCAACTCAAGAAAATTCTTGAGTTGCCAAATGAGGTATAATTCCACACTTTTAGTTAAGCCTTTTGTTTTCCTAATACCCTATAGTAGTTTAGAGTTAAACTAAGATGGTTTAGAGATGTCGGAAAATTCCAAGACGAGGTTTAGCTGATATTATGAGTTGTGAGGATGTAATTGAGTGTAATTGGTGACTACAACCCATCTAGTGTTAAAAATCTTGGACCAAGTGAATTTTGAAACACCAAGACTTAGACTTTAGAAACTTTCCGTGTCGGTTTTGTGATATTTTTGAGGTCTACAGGGAATCTGGAGCAACCCGAGACCTTTATAAAAAAAATCAAACATATACATTAACCTAGTTAGATAATAGGAGACCACCACGGGAAGAAGAGACCAAACTTCAAAAATTGGGCCGGCGGAGGCGGTTACTATAGCATATTGGCCGGCTAGATTTTGGCTGTTGAGGTTTGGTTTTTGCCTGCAGCTCACACTCCTCATAACTTAGCCACTGTATTTTTTGTTTTATTTCAGATTACATGAGGGAAAATCTGGGAGCGTTTGAGTTAATAATAGCAACGGTTTTCCTATTTCTAAAACATGGATTTTGGCATTTAATTGTGGATTTGGTCGTTGGACGTTTGTACGTCAACGATGAGAGTTCTATGATTGTTTTTGCATTCGTAGCCTATAGGTTCTAACCTATGAGCACTTCGCATGTCGTGTCGGTTTTTGAATCGGATTTTAATGCGATACGATGTATGTAGGTACTTCGCGTAGAATTCAGGATGACAAGAGAAAACAAGCGTCATCGACTTCGGCAAGCGAGGATCAAGGTGAGTAGATGTATATTTACGGGTGAAGTCGGGTGGATGACGTATAACACACCCGCAGTTTCGTAGTATGGCATGCGGATATGTTATATATATACATATGTGTTATTGTGAGACATGAATAATTAGCAAGAAAGGCTTTAGAAGACCGTGGGTTAGTTTTAGCGTAATTGGAAGAGAGTGCTTTTAGTTTAGTTCTTAGTTGCGAAACCTGAGAGTAAAGGTTGACACACACACACGCACACATATGACATGATTATGGGTGTATATGTTTATATGTATATGTGTGTGTGTGTGTGTGTGTGTGTGTGTGTGTGTGTGTGGACGCGTTGGTGTACGCACACACACACATATACGTATACACGGGTGATGAGAATAATATATGATACTTGGAGGTGAGTCGATATGATCGGGCATGATGCTGTGAGATAGGATATGTGATTGAGTCATGATATGATATATGACGTGATATTATAGTGGATCGTTGGGCGATGTGTATTCATACATGCGATAATATGTGTTGATGATATTAGAATATATGAGACTTTAGAACAGTACCCATGATCATGATATTGTTCGATGATGATAACATATGAGTGATGATGTATATATGATAGTTGACCCGTACCCTCGATTTTTGGGATGACGTACGATGAATTTTTGCCGTACAGGGTATATATATGACGATTGATCCTCACTCTTGACTCGAGAATGCCGTATTATGTATTATACAGTACGTGACGCTATAAGACTGGATCGCCGACTACTAGGTATATCGACTCGGAATATATGTAGATTACCCTTCTGAATAGTTTCTTAGTTTAATCTTTTAGTTGTATTGGTAGATGCTAGCCTAGGTTCGAGTCATATCTATTTTCAAAACCAACGAATCGTGAGTACCTTCAAAAGACACCCGAGGGAATGCTGCAAAATTTTCATAGGACATATCTTTTCTCAAAAGCACCGTAGCCCCTAATTTTCTAAATACCACGATTCGTGTATTTCAAACACCAAACCCGTATGAATCAGACACTGATATGTATATTGATTAATTTTACGTTTACTATTCCCTTTTCTGTTATATTTATGTTGTTCTCGTTGCTTTTCATATTTATCATATGTGTTTATTTAGCTATTATGAATTACATCTGTTAGGACACCAACACCATTATCGATGATGCGTATGTTCCACATACACTTGCTGCCGGCTCAAACACATCATCATTGGTAATTGCCATGTTACATACACTTTAGAAAATATTGCTTTATTGGTATAACCTGTTAGCCGGTAGTTTCAACATATTATTAGTATGCTTGCTCCCATGTGCTAGTTTAGATATTGCATTCCTTGCGTAGATACCCCATTCATTTATATATTCATTTTGTTATGCATTATTGTGGGCATTATGCCGATATTCAATGCTTATTGACTATTGATTTTGGGATTTCGGACTTTCTACGAGATTTCTGGATTTGGGGGAAAACCACAAGAATTTCATAAACTCATTATCATTTTAAAAATGCTAGTTGTGGTTTTCTTATGATATATTGTGTATGGCGTCCACTATGAGTTTTCTCGGTTCTTGAGCTGTATCATATACCCGATTCGAGAAGGGAGATGCACCGTCTGCGGGTATATGGTGGACCCGGTGAGGTACCCCGGGGCAAGGTGGACGTATTGAGAAGGCGTTGAGCCCGGCAGGGGAGCATTACCTACCGATGATAGTTGACGCGGCGGATATCTGGAGGATACCGACTGTATTCATGAGATTGGATGATATCGGCCGATCCGGACTGACGGAGCCCGGGATTTGAGGATTTTGTGTCGATGTTGATACGGATTTCTGTCGATTTCAGTGATGATACTCCAGTTTTTATACAAAGATCATACTGAGATAAGAGCACAGCTTTCTCGTGCAGATTTATTCTGATTTCATTCTTGATGCTTTCATACATCATATATATGAGGTGTTGCTACTTGAGGCACCAACACGAATACTTGGTTTAGCCGTACAGGTTCAATGGCGGCTTCTCTGGCACACTACTTCCTTCCGGGTGATTGCTTTGGTGGGTGGGTTCACTTGCATCGTGACCACCGTTGTACTTTTATTTATTTCAGTTGTATCTAGCAAGCTCCATCAACCAGACTTGTGTATTTGATAGACTTAGAAAACCAGTTGTATATTCTTTCGGCCTTAGAGTTGCGCTCGTGGATTATTGTTGCTTCTAGTACTTTGATGATGTTTAGCTTTCTTGTTTTCTTTCTGGTTTTGGATCCTCGCTGTTAGCATTGTATATTTGCATTACTTGCGTGGTTGTTTCCGCCAATTTGGCGAAGAGCTAGCTCCCGCTTGGGGATGCCTTATATTATATTGTTTGTACCGTTTTCGGGTTAAAATATACAAAGGAGGTGCTGCCGAAATTTTCAATGACGAAACAAGTTTTAAAGATAGCTACAACATATTGTGTTTTCGTATACTATTACTTATCTTTTAGATAAAGAACTGGTTTTATTTATTATACCTTATTTCAAACTTCACATCCATTATTTTCCCAAAAAGGTTTAGATTTCTGGACTTTTGACTTACTTGAATTAGGTGTGGTCCTATAGACTTCATATGATTCAAGTGCCAGTCACGTGCCTTTTCCGGGTCGTGATAGGCCCCTTCTCGGTGGACGTACCCAACCTTTCGGGAGACCCCCCTGAAGACATTCCACCTTCATCTAGGAGACTACCAACACCTCGTCTCCGAGCTTCCCCAGTCTCCTCACTCGCCTCCGTGCCATCTCTCGTGTCGAGTTTCCTCGGCCTCCAGCTCATCTCCGAGCCCCAGATGTGCCGAGCTTCCTCGGCCTCTCCCGATCAACCGAGATTGCAGAGCCCTAGCGCCTCCGCAACGGCTCCGCGTATTTCGTCAAAGCGAGATAACAGCTGCCCAAGGTCCCGCATCCCATGCTGGCGTGTCCCCCCATTAATGAGTGTATCCCGTCATTAATGAAAGGATCCTATCATTCACGCACGCGTAACATCAGGGGCGTAACCGAAGGCGAAGATCTCGCGCCTGCTCGCTCCATGTGACCACTATAAAACCTCTCTCTCTCAGACGACTCAGGGAAGGCAACTTGAATCAAATAAGCCACTACTCTGCTCAAATTTCTCGGTTAACTTGATCGTCACAGGGTCCTACGGTGGCCACCTACCCCGGAACTTCTTTGTAGGTAGCTCAGCTTCCACCTCAAACTCAACCCATTGAGATCCACACACTCAAGGAGGCAACCTCCGAATCCAATCTCAACCGTCCATCAACGCTCGTGACAGATCGATGGAGGACAGCATCTGAAGGAGATCAAGGTCTCCATCAGTTGGCGCCGTCTGTGGTAATGAAAGACTTATTTTGTTCCACCCAAAAAAAAGTTGATCTTCCGCTCTTGATTTAATGGTGAGCGATGACCGCAATGATCCAAACTTGGGCCGTTCCAACAGAGGCTGCAGCGGCTCGCCTCCCCCTCCTAATGCCATCCACGCTTTGTCCGCTCGGATAGACCGGCTTACGACGCTGGTAGATGCCCTTGTCCGCGTTTAGGCGGCGGGCCCTAACCACCAGAGCGTGGCTCCGCCTCCCCGGGATAACGACGTCCGCCGAAGGACAGACGGGCACACTCAAGCCTCGATCTACCTCACCCTCGTCACAGTGCCAATAAGCTCCGGTAGGCCGACTCTGTCCACCTTAACCCACATGCGGCGACTGGTTCCATGACCCGCTGGGCGTCGGACAGCTCCACGCCACGGTCCCAGAGAAGACTGGGTCGTCGCCCCAATGCACGTCTCGCGTTCTCTCCTCCTGAGGAGGTGTCGGTCAGCTCGCCTGCTTCCAGGCATGACCAACGCCCCCACTCTCGCCGGGATCACACGAACGATGAGCGTAGGGACCACTCGAGAAGGGCCCCGCCCGGGGATCTGAGACACCTGATCGAGCAGAATCGAAGACGCACCCTGGTGCAGACCCGGAGCGGGGATAGCTACCACTCCGACTGTGCGGAATCCTCGGGTTACCGCCACCGACTCGATGCCCTCGAAAAGAAGATCGAGGGTATACGGCAAGACGGCCATCCGTCCGGTGAAAGGTCTAGGTATTTCGCGGATTCTCTCACGAAGCCCTTCACCGAGGAATTGCTGGCCGAACGCGTCTCATCCAAGAACAAGCCGCCCAAGTTGGTGTTCTTTGACAGGAAGTCCGACCCAAAAGTTCACTTGGACGCGTTTACAGCGGGCATGAGCTTCTAAGATAACTCGGACGCAGCCCAATGCCGTGCTTTCCCCACCACCCTCATCCGGGCTGGACGGGACTGGTTCCGAGGACTTACGACACGCTCCATCTCGACCATTGATGAGCTTTGCCGTGCAATTTCTCGGTCACTTCGTCGGGAATTGACGGCAGAAGAGGACGGTCGACTATCTGTTCACTGTCAAGAGCGGAGACAAAGAATCCTTCAAAGGATATGTTACCCGCTTCTACAACGCGCTCATCGAGGTCCCTGAGCACCGCAATGTAACGGTCATCACTGCGCTGAGGTTGGGTCTTAGGCACAAAGAGTGGCTCCGCTCTTTTGCATTAGCTCAACCTAAGACCATGGCCGAGGTAAAAGCCTGGACCGATCGGAAAATCCAACTCGAGTCCGATGTGAACTCGAATCTGCCTAGAGGAAACCAAAATGACCATAAGAAACGGGACAAAGAAGAGAAAAAGAGAGTCAACCGACCAAAACCTTACTCCACAAAGTTCAAGGACTACACTCCTCTTAACATCTTCCAGACCGAGCTGCTAGAGGAGACAAAGGGCGAGAGGTTCTTTAGGCTCCCGCCGGCTACTCGAAGCATGGACAAGTGGCTCCGAGGCCCGTATTGTGCCTATCACCGGACGCAAAGACATCCGACCGAGGATTGTAACCAGCCGCGCGATTACATCGAGGAGCCGATCCGCTCCGGTCACTTGGTGTAGGGTTCCTAGGCACTCTAAGGAGGTCTCACAAGGCATCAACCATGCCAATTTCAAAATTTTTCCGGTGCCGAGAAATCCTAATGCTAGATCATTAACTAAAGATTAGGCGAAACATGCAAGTAAATGACTTTACTGCTAAAGGAAAGTGACTACAACCTTTGTAAATCCGGTCCTCCACCTCCATTGCTCCGTGATGAAGTCCCTCCGCTGTATTCATCGGATCCTGGACTCTCGCGGTGGTTTCATCGAAGAAATGATCGGGCTAGGTCGTCGACTTCGATGCCGAAGATGATCTACGTCGAGGCAACACAAGATCAAGCTCCAACTTCACCAAGCCATGAAACTTGTGAAGAAAACACCCTATACTACTTGGCAAGTGGTAGAGGATGAAGAAATAGAAAGTGGGTTCACTTTAGAATTGGATTTCTCACTCATTTTCTTAAGTTGCCATTAAAGATTGCAAGTTTTACTTCTTGTTGATCAAGAAGAAGAAGAAGAAGAAGAGAATATGATAAGTATTATATAAAATATAAAATATAAAATAAAAAGATACTTATCATATTGCAACCATAGTTAGGTGTAGAGAATAAACCAAGGTTAGGTTGAATGGTTAGGGTTAAGCATGAAACAAAAATGGTGGACTTATTCAAAGCTTCATGAAGCTTCAACTAGAAAACAAATCAAGCCACCATTTTTCCTTTTGCCAAAATGAATGAATGAATAAATAAATAAATAAGCAAATAAATCAAGTGAAACCCTAACCATTGACTAACCATGGTTTAAACCAAACATACACCCAAACTAGCATGTATCTTCAAACATGATACAATCTTGTGCACAAAAATATATCATATACACAATGTGCACATCAAGTGAGAAAATCCATCTTAAGTGAACAAATACTAGTTAATACAAAGTAATATATCAAATATATAATTATGCATTAAATCATCAAATCAATACTTGATTTAACGATCCGGTCATATCGCATATGACCGGCTAATATCCGATGTATTGACTTATCGAATCAATCCTCGATTCGATAACTAGGTTATATCGCATACAACCAATCGATACATGCATCGCGAGAATAGAATACAGTATCACTTACTGGTATTATTCTCGGTCCCGCACATATCTCATATGCGCTCCTATTTCGTTTCGCTTGAGCCAGGAAACCTCTGTGTAGGACTCTAAAGACTCGTCAATACGCCGGCAGCAGGTGATGATCATATCAAACACCCACAAGCCGCAAGCGGTCTGCTAAATGTAACGGCCACCCGGGTATTGAGCGATCGGAAGATCGACGAGCAAGCCCGCTCATACTCCTATGAATCCAACCAGTAACACTTACCGTACAGTCCGGTCTCGTCGTCTGATATGTCGTATATCTCGCCTAGGGGCGGTAAACGTCAGACCCCAATAGCTCGATAAGTCGTGTCGATATGAGGACTATAACAGTTCGAGAAACTACAGGTAACACTTACCAGTAAATCTCAGCAATCCTGGCTAGGGATTTCCGGTTATAGCCAATCGAACACAGCGCAACATCAACTCCCTATACCGGGAGAGACGAATCCCCTCCTATCGCTCATTGCCTCCATGTGATTCGGGACTGTACCCAAAAACCACCGTTTTGCATGCCCTCTTGGACGTGGTAAGGTGGAAATCAAAGCACAGTAGGAATCACACAAGACTCTATGACGATCTTGGGTCAACAGACTACTCTGTACCAGTGTCACCAGAGAACTGCCATCTGACGTAAGGTATAATACCATCTGGGAGTTCTCGGCGAGTCCGTCCAGTGTACCCAGTCTCTACTGAGCACCCGTATATCATCTCTGATGTCAAACACCAATGGATATGGGATCATCCATCGCCCATCTGTATGGGTCGAGAAGGTATACGCTAGTCTACTCTGGTATATCGATGCTCCGTCTCGATACACCCATGACTAGGGACCTTGAAGGATGTACTTATGGACTATCATGTCCCTACTAGTATGATCCGCATCATAGTCCAGGTAGTCAAGTACACATCCTAAGGGCTTTACCAACATGTAACAGAGAGACAATCAGTGTACACGTTAAGGTAAAGATCAACCAGATAGCATACTATCATGTCGAGCAAGAAAGTCCTCCCTATATATGTCCAAGCATCCACTACAATATACATCCTATGTATAGTAATGGCCTCTAGGGCATACATATAACTAACAATCTCCCACTTGCACTAGGGCCATCTGATAGCAGTGGTTGTAGTATCTCATACTCAACCAATCCATAAAAGTCTCTCTCTGGGAAAAGGCCTTTGTGAGTGGATCCGCCGTGTTGTCCTCTGAGTCTGCTCTCCTAACCTCGATCACCCTGGAGATCAACCATCTCCATGATCAGGCGATACTGCCTTAGAATATGTCTGGGTCACTGATGGGACCGGGGTTCCTGGGCCAAAGCCAAACTTCCATTGTCACACAATGGTAGGAACCTAGTTCATCTCATGAACCATTATACACCCAAACTGCCTCTTTGGTAGCATCTTAAGTAGCGATGTATCCAGCCTTTATCGTCTAGTATGCCACGGCATCTAGCTTGGAACTCTTCCAACATACCGTCCCTCCACTGAGGGTAAAGACAATGCCTGTGACTGACTTTCAGTCGTCCTTATCACTCTGGAACCTTTCCAATGATTCTCTCCAGGATCAACTGATACCATCTCACTACAACTATTGAGTATCCTAACATCCAATTAGATCTATCTCATAGATCCAAAACCCAGGATTTAGGAGGTATCACTTTGATCCTATATGGAGAATCCTTGTGATAAGCGGAGATCGACCGAGCGTAGCATAGGAAACTCCTTCCCTATCAAGAGTATGTCATCCACGTACTCTACGAGAATCACTACCATACTCCCTACTACCTTTTTGTATATACAAGGTTCATCTACCATTTTGATGATGTCAAACTGTTTGACTAACTCATCAAAACAGATGTTCCAACTCCGCGATGCCTGCTTCATCACATAAAACATCTAGCACACGTTTCCGCTGCTCCCACTGTCTACAAAGCCCTCTGGCTGTGTACTTATAGACGCTCTCTTCTAAATCAATATTTAGAAAAGCAGTCATGACACCCAACCGTCAGATATTGTAGTCATAGTATGTAGCCGTGGCAAGTAGGATCTGGATGGACTCAAGCATAGTTCCTTAGAAAAGGTTTCATCATTATCCACGCCTGGTCGATGATGAAAACCTTTAACAAGTCTAGCTTTGAAAGTCTCAACTTTTCCATCTACACCAAGTAATCTTCTCAAGATATACTTTCTCCTGATGGGGATTTAACCCTTCAGATATAGCAACCAAAGTCCATACTTTGTTGGTGTATAAGGATTCCATCTCAGATCGCTAAGCATCCAGCCATTCTTATAGAATCACTACTCTCGATGGCCTGCTCGAAACTAGTTGGGTCATCATCTCATGATGCAATCCTCACTCCTACTGTCATAGAGAAACATAAGTATCTCTCAGGTGGGTGAGAAACCCTACTAGATCGGCGGAGAGGCTGAGGTTCGTTGGTATCTACTGAATCCTTTGGTTGTACCAAATCATCTGCTGTAGTTTGCATAGCTGGAACCTTTCCAGTTCTACATAACTGACCTTGCCTCGAGCTTGTCCAGATTTTGCTTTTAGACATAGGCCGGACAACCCCAAATCTTAACTAACTTTAGATATGGGCTCTTCCCTTTCTATATCACATATGAAGTGGTAGACAACTGATTTGATTTGAACCCTATTCAATAGGTATGCAGCTTCTCAAGCGCATAACTCCCAAAAGGAAATAGGAAACTCAGTAGTACTCATCATAGAGCACACCATATCACATAGGGTGCTATTGCTCCACCCCGATATACCATCGTGCTATGGTGTATTCGGAGGAGTAATGCTGAGAGAGAATCTCATTCTCCTTTAGAATAGTCCAGGAATTCCATGCACAAGTATTCTCCTCCCTGATCACATCAAAGGACATAATACTTATACCCGTATTTTGGTTCTCTACTTCTAACTTATATTCTGTGAATATCTCAAAAGGTTCGGACTCATGTTTCAACAGGAACATATGACTGAATCTTGAGAGATTATCAGAGAATGTAATGAAGTATAAAGAACCGGTCTTGGTACGTGTAGACAGGGGACCTTCATACATCAACATGTATCATCCCAAGAGTTCACTAACTCTTTCTCTATTTCCAATAAACAAAGCTGGTGTCATTGTATCTTTATGACATGACTGGCAAGTTTCACAAGATGTAAATTCAAACTGATTTAAATATGCATCTACATGTAACTTCAGCTAGTCGGGTCGCATTGATATGACCTAGTCTACAATGCCTCAAGAAGGATTCGTTCATTTCTGAACTCTTCCTCTTGTGTGTGTTCTGTATACTAAAAACTGTAGTTTGATTTAGAACATCAATGCTTTTAGATAACGTGCCTGAACCGATTAACTTTTGATATAGGAAATGTTCAAAACATTATCCAACAATACAAAATTATATCCTTTCTTTACTAATAAAGAGATTGATATGATTTTGCATATCAGGTTCGGTATCTAACAACATTCGTTCAGAATCAATGTATTGGTAATACAGGGTGACAGTGACCAATAGACTTGGCTGCAACACTTCCCCCGTTTTCTGCCTCATAAAACTTATCACCCGTCCTCAGTTCTCTACCTATCTATAGCCCATATAACAGATTATATATGCGGGATCCTGATCTGGTATCACATACTCAGGACGTAAAGGATACTGAGAAATAGTTCTCTTATAATGAACACACCCGAAGATGATGCATCAGCATGCACTTTCTTCGTATGGGCGGCACGGGAAATTTGGTATTCCCCAATTTCCTGCTCTGTCTTATAACAGTTATAAGTTCGAGCGGGACCAACGTTCCCCAACTCAGTATAACAAGCGGGTTCGGTCAAATATCCGTATTATTATCTTGATTAAGGCGTGATATGGTCGCTACCTGGAGAAAGAGAGAAGAAAACACTCAGCGTGCACTCTTGTAAGATCAGATTGGTTACTATTTTATCTAATCAGGATGGCTCCTACTGTTTTTATCAAATCTTCCTTCAAACCCTAAAAGGAAAGACTAGCCGGGATTAATTACACGCTATAAGTTCGCCAATCTTTCAGCCAGGCCAGTGTCGGTACTTTGAGGGAGGTCCCCCGTGCTTTCGCACGAACCTAATTAATGTAAACCTCGTTTTCCCAGAGGTGTAACCTCGTTAACACCTTTCTAGACACCTACTTGATCGGCTAATTGTAATGTGTAAAACTCTCCCAGGAGTAACAATTACTCGCAGTGGGTACGGGATCCAACTATCTCATAAAAGGTATGCAATCTCATTGCAAATTTCAACACTTGAAATTCCCGATAATATTTTGCCCCTAGCGTGCTATGACCTTGACGCATGCCAAACAACCCATAGTCCGCTAGTCAAGTTCAACCCGTACATTTCTTGATTGAATTAAACCCACCCGCACGACCCTTGACGCATGCCAAACAATGCCGTACGAATACCCTAATCCAATCGCATCGAATGCTAGAAGATAAGTACTAGTTAGCTACCGTACACTACGTCTTGACGCATGCCAAACAACCACAGCACGAATACTAAGTAGTACTTATCTGAAATGACGGAGGGCTACGACAGGTTTTTCCGAAAACCTATTGCGTAATGAACTTAATATCGTTGTAGAATCAAATGATTTTAAAATGGAGTGTTTTTGAGGCTTTTCTAGTTTTTCTAAAGGGGTCACTCCCGGTGAAGGGATCGTCGGCCCTTTCCTCATCGTATGAGGTGCGGGATATATCATATATATCACTGTGCAAAGCAGAAACTATAGAAGCAATCAAAAGACAAACCGAGGGTTGTAGCATCTGCCAGTCATTGCTAAAGGAGTCACTCCCGGTGAAGGGATCTCGGTCCTTTCCTTATCGAATAAGGTGCAGGATGTTCTACAAGGAACACCGCGATGCAAAGCAAGAACTGTAGCTACCTGTTTTATTTTGAAATTCGATTCCACAACATCTTTTAGGTTTTTTTTCTTTCATTAATCACATTAATGAAGTCCCATCATTTAAATCACCTAAACATCACAGATAAATACGACGTACACTTATGCCATCCGCATTCGCCTCGATGTCCTCTCGTGCACCGTTAGGTTAGGTAACTAACGACAGAGTGGGGAAGGGCTAGCGCGAGTGCAAAACATAAGTAACGTCTATATAATATATCATATATACTATATACAGTATCTATCTCTACATATCAAATGATCACATCACAGATATCGCAGCAGAAGAAACATATGAAATATTGGATATACTAGGACGTCCGTGTTTTCAATACGAGCCAGTATAAAACACGGATTCCACGGTCGCGATGAATAGCCAAACCCACACCCCTAGACCCCTACGAGAGCGGCAAGCAACCCTACCAATTCTAGAGTTAGGATACCCGGACTCGACTCCTCGAGTTGGTCTCCCACTGGACTCCAGAACCCGGTTACTTGTGCCTTCCTCCTTAGGTCTATCCTGGTGCGGAAAAGTAAATAATATACAAAAGGTGACATCTTCCGCAACCTGGAAGTGCCCCAATAAAAGAATATTACATACAAGTTTTTACATGAATGAAAATGAAAAACACTCATCTCACATAAAACCCCCCGGCTATTCAAACACGACGATCCAATATAACATATCCAGCAACACATAACATCACATGTCATCAACGTAAGTAAACATGCGTATCCCAATTGTCGTTGACATATAGCTACGAAACCGGCGATATCACATATTACACTTACGGTCACAGAAAAGAAAGTGTAAAACTACAACAGTTGGAATCCGCAACCTCTTTAGACATCGCATGCCTAAACAAATGAATTTCTTAGACATCGCATGCCTAACAATTATAAACCCCACATTTTAGTCTCATTATCGAAAACTCTTTTCAATATCAAGCCGGGCAATTCAACAAGATTCCCGACATCCTGATCGAATGCTCGTCGCAAACTTCAGTAGACGGCCGCACCCCCGATGCCGTCGACGAAGTGCACCAAGGCGGAACACCGCTGCCGCGAGCACCCGAACGGATGCTTTCGGCGACGGGGTTCTCCTACAGTCACTTGGTCGGGGCTAAGGGGTGTAGCTGTCTACTAAGTTTATCGGCGAATATCCGCGTACGCTACGTGATTGCGACGAACTTTTGATCACATCAAAATTCCATGGCAACCGATCAAGTGAGACTAAACTGCTACGTTTATAACATTCATTCAGTTATTTTATAACAACTTGTGGATTCCAAATATTGTATCACTTTCCGGATAAGTAGAAAATGTTAAACGTTCCGATCAAACATTCGAACACCCAAGTTTTCCCGATACAGCTCAACACATGATATAAGTTTAAAAACATTCAGTTCATGCCTCAGTACCAACGGTCCAGCCGTAGAACAAGCCAACGCCTCACATGTGGCACGCCGTACTGCCCCAAACCCGAAGGTTCAAAGGGCAGTTCAAGACGGTCACATAATCGAGTTAAGGTTTGTTGTCTTCTAGAGGGACCATCGCGTTACTTGCACTACTTAGAACGTTATTAAACCACGGAAAGATCCAACACTTGGAAATTTCCCGACAGGGGAAAAGATGGGTATTTATATCCGGTCGAACTTTTTAACATATTCTAAAAATACCCGGAAAGCTACATAGACAAAGTCTGATAATCCGATCGAATCTACGAACTCCCAATACAACCCAGAAAACTCAACTCTTGAGTGCATATTAAAAATTACCAGAAAATACAGCACCAAAATATAAGAATTACTGTGCAAAGATCAATGGGAGAAGAGACAAAATGGCCGCGGAACCGCCGCATTAGCCATGCTAATGCCGCGGTTCCGCCACACTTTGATGGAATCAGGTGATCGAGCTTCACAGTAATTCTTAGAAATTCCTGCTGATATTTCTGAATATTTTAAATTCACAAAAATCCACATTTTTGAAAATTGTCCAGAGAGCAATTTGAGTTAGGGTTTCGATGTTCGTTCGGATTTCAAACGTCGTCTACATTTCGCCTAGGCTCTAGTTAGGCTCTGATACCACTGTAGGGTTCCTAAGCACTCTAAGGAGGTCTCACAAGGCATCAACCATCCCAATTTCAAAATTTTTCCGGTGCCGAGAAATTCTAATGCTAGATCGTTAACTAGAGATTAGGCGAAACATGCAAGTAAATGACTTTACTGTTAAAAGAAAGTGACTACAACCTTTGCAGATCCGGTCCTCCACCTCCATAGCTCCGTGATGAAGTCCCTCCGCTGTACTCATCGGATCCCGGACTCTCGCGGTGGTTTCATCGAAGAAATGATCGGGCTAGGTCGTCGACTTCGATGCCGAAGATGATCTACGTCGAGGCAACACAAGATCAAGCTCCAACTTCACCAAGCCATGAAACTTGTGAAGAAAACACCCTATACTACTTGGCAAGTGGTAGAGGATGAAGAAATAGGAAGTGGGTTCACTTTACAATTGGATTTCTCACTCATTTTCTTAAGTTGCCATTAAAGGTTGCAAGTTTTTCTTCTTGTTGATCAAGAAGAAGAAGAAGAAGAGAATATGATAAGTATTATATAAAATATAAAATAAAAAGATACTTATCATATTGAAACCATAGTTAGGTATAGAGAATAAACCAAGGTTAGGTTGAATGGTTAGGGTTAAGCATGAAACAAAAATGGTGGACTTATTCAAAGCTTCATGAAGCTTCAACTAGAAAACAAATCAAGCCACCATTTTTCCTTTTGCCAAAATGAATGAATAAATAAATAAATAAGCAAATAAATCAAGTGAAACCCTAACCATTGACCAACCATGGTTTAAACCAAACATACACCCAAACTAGCATGTATCATCAAACATGATACAATCTTGTGCACAAAAATATATCATATACACAATGTGCACATCAAGTGATAAAATCCATCTTAAGTGAACAAATACTAGTTAATGCAAAGTAATATATCAAATATATAATTATGCATTAAATCATCAAATCAACACTTGATTTAACGATCCGGTCATATTGTTGGATATATGTATGCCCTAGAGGCCATTATGTGATAGTGGATGTATCTATACATGTATATATATTCAGTTTGCATTCTTGCTCGACATGATAGTATGCTATCTGGTTCTTCTTTATCTGACATGTTGATTTGATCATGCTTTTATTCATTCATACATGCTGATAAAGCCCTGAGGATATCGGCTTGACTACTCGGATTATGATGGAGATCATACTAGTGGGACATCTGTAGTCTATAAGCATATCCTGGAACGTCCCTAGTCGTAGGTATATCGAGACGGGGCATTGATATACCAGAGTAGACTAGCGTATATGATACTAGACCCATACGATGGGCAATGAATGTTCCCACATTCATCGATGTTTGACATCAAGATCATATACGGGTGCTCAGTGGTGACTGGGTACACTGGACGGACTCACCGAGAACTCCTATATGGAATTATATCTATCGTCGGATAGCAGTTCTCAGGTGACACTGGTACAGGTTAGTCTGTAGACCCGAGATCGTCATAGAGCCTTGTGTGTTCTCCCACTGTACTTTGATTACCACCCTACCACGGCTCTACTGAGTCGTGCAAGCAGGTGGCCGTTGGGTACAGTCCCGAGACACATGAAGGCAATGAGCGATAGGAGGGGTTTCGTCTCTCCAGATATTGGGAGTTGATGCTGTACTGTGCCCGACTGGTTAAATCAGTAAGTCCCTGGCCAGGGCTGCTGAGATTTGCTGATAAGTGTTATCAGTAGTTTCTCGATCTGTTAAAGACCATTCACCGGCACGACTTATTGAGTTATTGGGATTGACGTGACCATCCCTAGGCTCGATATGCAGCATATCTGACGAAGAGACCGGACTGTACGGTAGTGTTGCCGGATGGCTCGATGGGAGTTGTAGCAGGTTCGCTTGTTGTCTTCTGATCGCTCAATACCCGGGTGGCCGTTACGTTTAGCTGACCGCTTGCGGCTTGAGGGTACCTGATATGATCATCACCCTCTGCCGGCGTATTGACGAGTCTTAGAGTCCCACAAAGGAGTTACCCAGTCCAGGCGAAACGTTGTGGTGCGCGTATGCGATATGCGCATGCACCCGATTGAAATGTGCGTATATGATACCGAACATTGATCGGGTAAACTGCTTTTGGTGGGGTCATATGAGATATGACCGGATTGATAAATCAAGTGTTGATTTATCATTTAACCATTAGTTTTCTCACTTAAAACCTTTTCTTGAATGATGGATATGTGCATGCATGTGTGCTTTTCTTTCTTTCTTTCATGCTAGTTTCATGCACATGTGGATGTGCATACATGCATACATACATACACCCATCCATCATGGTTGTTAGCATATGGAAGTGGTGGCAATATAAGACTCACACCATGGATTATATAATGGATTATTATTTGATTTTGGATTTAAAAAGAAAATGAAAAGGAAGGGATAATCATTCTTGCTTCTACATTCTTCCTTTGACCTAACCATGCTCAACTACCACTAACCTATGGTTATCCTTCTCTTTATCATTCAAAACTCAAGTTAAATAATGTCTCCATAACTTTAACCATGGTTCATAGTAAGAAGGAATAAAATATATAATGATATATTTCTTTTTCTTCACTAGAGTTATCCTTTTTTACCTCTTGTTAAAAATTGCCACCATCTTCTTTCTCTTGCTCTTTTGCTCTCTAGTTTTTCCTAGTGAGCAAATACCACTTAAAGATAGGTTTTTGAAGTGAGAAACCTAACCACAACATCATTCTACACAAGCTTAGCCGTTTTGTTTAGAGTGTTCTCTTCGGTTTTACGAAGTTGTGAGCTTGGACGGAGATCTCCGTGGTGGATCGTCGTGGACACAAGGGGACTTCAAGAGGACCTTCGTTCAACACCCTAGTGACCAAGGAGTCCAGCAAAAGGGAGCTACAAAGGTTGTAGTCTCGAAACCCTAGATTAGTTCGCCTTTTATTTCGAAACCTTAATTTTCTAGGATCGATTCCTTTGCATGTTCGTTTAGCACTATAAAAATTTAAACTTTGGGTCATGTGATGCTTCAAAACTTTTCATAGGGTGCTAAACAAACCTTTCTTTGGTATCAGAGCCGACCTAGAACATTAGGCGACGTTTTTACGAAGTGAAAACCCCGATCGGACAAAAATACGGTATTTTAGGGTGCTCTCTGGAAATTTTCTAAAATTTGACAATTTGCAGAATTAAAAATATGTAAAAAATACAGCAGGAAAAAATAAGGATTATGGTACAAAATTTATTTCATGAACAGTGATTCTCGCCGCGGAAACGCGGCCTAAGCTTCCTTAGGCCACGGTTCCGCGGCCGTATATATGAATTGATGGATACTTTTTGTACAGTAACTCATGAATCTGCTTGTATAAATTTTTGGATATTTTTAATCTGTATTTGGTTTTGAAAAATTCTGGATGTGGTTTTGGACTCGTCAATTCGATCGGGATTTTCATTTCGTATCTTTTCCGGGTAAATTAGAAAGTATTGAAGTGTTTGAACGAGTATCATTTACTCACTATTCACGGGGTTTAAATAGTTTAGAGATACGTGCAAGTCTTTTTGCGGTGGTCCCTCTAGAAGACAACAAACCTTAACTCGATTATGTGACCGTCTCGAACTGCCCTTTGAACCCTAGGGTTTGGGGCAGTACGGCGTGCCACATGTGAGGCGTTGGCTTGACCCTTCTACGGCTGGACCGCTACTACTGTGTCACACTCCGGATTTTTGAACCCTGCTCAAGTGTTGAGCTTTAGTGAATCTTGGGTGCTTGATCGTTCGTTCGAAAACTTTAATACTGTCTGTTTGTCTGGAATGTGATACAATATGTGGAATTCATATAGTGTAGGCATGAAATACGAAATATGTGATATTTCGCATTTATGATGTCTAAAGAGAATCTGGATTCCAAATATTGTAGTTTTACACTTTCTTTTTTGTGACCGTAAGTGTAGTATGTACGATATCGCCGGTTTCGTTGCTATACATCAACGACAATCGGGGTACGCATACTTACTTACGTTGATGATATGTGATATTATGTGTTGCTGAGATATGATGTGCAGGATTGTCGCGATCGAATAGCCGGGGTTTTTTTGTGAGATGAGAGTTTTATATTTTCATTCATGTAAATTCAAATGTAATGTAATATTCTTTTATTTGGGGCACTTCCAGGTTGAGGTTGTGTCACCAGTGTTGTATATTATTTACTTTTCCGCATTAGGATGGACCCAAGGAGGGGAGCACAGGTGACCGGGTTCTGGGGTTCAGTGGGAGGCCATCTCGAGGAGTCGAGACCGGGTCTCCTAAACTCCAGGATTGGTAGGGTCACTTGCCGCTCTCGTAGGGGTCCAGGGTGTGGGCTTGGCTATTCATCGCGACTGTGGAATCCGTATTTTCTATTCTGGCTAAATACTAAATAAGGACGTCCTAGGATATCCCACGTTATATCTATGTTTCTGCTGCCTGTGTTCTGTGATATCTGAGACGAATGACATATTATATATATGATATATAGTAGACGTTGCTTATGTTTTACACCCGCGCTAGTCCCGTCCCGGTATGCCGTTAGTTAAGTAACCTAACGGTGCATAATGGAACATTGCGGCGAATGCGGATGGCATAAGCGTATGTGTTATTTTTGTTTCTTTTCTGTGATTGGCTTAAGGACTTAAATGATGGGATTGCATTAATGTGATTAATGTAAAGAAAATAAACCTAAAAAGATGTTGTAGAATCGGATTTAAAAACTACTCGGCTATTTATGAAAAAGCTACATTTCAAAACTGCGGAGCTTAAGCCACTCCTTTTGAAAACTGTTTGATTCTACAACGATATCAAGTTTAAAGCGTTAAAGATTTTCTTAAAAATCATTCGCAACCCTCCGTCATTTTAGGAAGTAGAGTACTTAGTATCCGTGCTACGTTTGTTGACTTTAGTTAAGGCGTAGTGTACGGTAGCTAAGTGATGTCTTCCTACACTGCATATGATGCAGATTAATTAGGACATTCATACGACTTTGTTGACCATAGTTAAGGGTCATATGGGTGGGTCTAATTGATCAAGAAATGACGGGTAGAACTTGACTGGTACTTATGATTTGTTGACCATAGTTAAGGTCATAAGTACTAGGGGTAAAAATTACATCGGGAATTTCAAGTGTTGAAATTTGCAATGAGATTGCATACCTTCCATGTGATGGTTGGATCCCGATCCCACTGTGGGCAATAGTTGCTCCTAGGAGAGTTTTACAGTTTACAATTAGCTAACTCATTAGGTGTCTAGAAAGGTGTTAACGGGGCTCCGCCTCTGGGAAAACGAGGTTTACTCTAATTAGGTCCGTGCGAAAGCACGGGGAACCTCCCTCAAAGTACCGACACTGGCCTGGCTGAACGGTTAGCGAAGTTGTCGACTGTAATTAATCCTGGCTAGTTTTTCTTTTTAAGGTTTGAAAGAAAAACTTGATAAAAAGCAGTGGGAAACATCGATTAGACAAGATAATAAACCAATCTAATCTGTGCAAGAGCTTACGCTGAGTGTATTCTTTTTTCTCTCTTAATGGCAGATACCAATGACTGGACTTAAGCTTCTACTAGATAAAAACAAACTGAATGGGACCAACTCTAAAGACTGGCTGAGGAATCTGAAAATTGCCTTGACTTATGATAAAGTATCATATGTCCTCACGGCATCAGCCCCGCCCGTCCCAGGCCCAAAATCCTCAGTTGCGGACATTGAAGTCCGCAAGACATGGGACGCTGACTGTGCCACGGCAAAATGCCTCGCGCTTGCATCGATGGACAACACACATCAAAAGCAGCACGAGGACATGGACATTCACGGAATATTGCTCCATATAAAGGAGTTGTATGGGGAGCAATCCCGCGTATTACGATACGAAGCATCAAAGAAACTGTTTCAGATGCGAATGGCCCCTGTCACACCAGTAGGAGACCATGTTTTGAAGATGATAGCTCTTATAGAAGAGCTTGAGGGCCTCGGATGGACAATGGACAATGAACAATATATAGATATTATTCTGCAGTCCCTCCCCTCCACCTATGCTCAGTTCATAGTGAACTTTAACATGCATGGCATGGAGAAGGAACTCCCTGAACTCCTTAATATGTTAAGGAGTGCAGAGAGCACTATGAAGTCAGCAAAGACTCCCGTTATGACTATTGGACAGTCTTCTTCTTCTCGTCCGAAAGCTAAGGCCAAGGGAAAGAAAAAGAAGAAACCCACTAATCCTAAGGGCGGAGTCAAAAAGGTGAAGGGAAAGGGAAAGTCCACAGCTGGAGACCCGGGGAAAGGCGAGTGTTTTCATTGCCACAAGACAGGACATTGGAAGCGCAATTGCACGGAGTACTTAAGTCTCAAGAAGAAGCATGGTGATGCTTCCGCTTCAGGTGCGTTTGTGACTGAAAACTGTTTTTCTATAAACTCTGCTTCCTGGGTATTGGATACCGGTTCAGGTTCTCACATTTGCAATTCTATGCAGGGGCTGAGAAATAGCAAGGTTTTAAGGACAGGTGACCATACTCTCCGTGTTGGAAATGGTTCCAATGTACATACAGTCGCAGTGGGAGAGTATCACTTGGGGTTGCCATCTGGATGTATTTTGATTTTGAATCCATGTTATTTTGTACCAAGTATGCTATGTAATATAATATCCGTTTCTTTGTTGGACAATGAAGGGTATAATTTTGTGTTGCAGAACAATGTTATGAACATTCACCTAAATCAAATGTTGGTTGGGTATGGTACACTTAATAACGGAATATATGTCCTAAATCAACACACAGTTTTCAGTATACAACACACTAATAAAAGAAAACTTTTAGAATTAAATGAAGCTTTTCTTTGGCATTGTAGACTTGGTCATATTAACGAAACAAGACTAAACAGGTTACACAAAGATGGATATTTAAACTCTTTTGAATATAAATCTTATGCGACTTGCCAGTCTTGTATCAAGGGTAAAATGACCAAAACTCCGTTTACCGGACACGGAGAAAGAGCTACTCAGCTCCCGGGCCTCATACATAGTGATGTATGTGGGCCTATGTCTACACAGGCTAGAGGCGGTTTTTCATACTTCATTACATTCACTGACGATTTCTCAAGATTCGGTCATGTATTTTTATTAAAGCACAAGTCCGACGCTTTCGAGAAATTCATTGAATATAAACAAGAAGTAGAAAAACAAACCGGCTTGAGTATTAAGATGCTTCGATCAGATCGAGGTGGAGAGTATCTCAGTACAAAATTTGCAAACTTCCTAAAAGAGAATGGGATTCTCTCTCAGCTCACTCCTCCTTACACACCACAGCACAACGGTGTGTCAGAACGACGGAATAGGACCCTATTAGATATGGTCCGATCCATGATGAGTGACGCTGAGTTACCAGTCTCGTTTTGGGGACATGCATTGGAGACTGCAGAGTTTCTGCTAAACAGGGTTCCAACCAAAGCCGTGTCTACCACACCATATGAGATATGGAATGGGAAGAGACCATCTCTTAAAAGAATTAAGATTTGGGGCTGCCCGGCCTATGTTAAAAAGTAGAATCCGGACAAACTCGAGACACGGTCAGTCATGTGTAACTTTGTGGGATATCCAAAGAATTCTTATGGATATCTGTTCTACCACAAAGAGGAACAAAAGGTATTTGTTTCTCAGTATGCCACATTCTTGGAAAAAGAGTTTTTCACAGATAAAGATAATGGCAAGGTAGTAGATCTAGAAGAGGTTCTGGAGACACAAACTACAAATGACGATTTGGTTGAACCGGTTGTTGCAACAGAAACTGAAGAACCTCGGCCACTCCGTAGGTCTGGTAGGACTTCTCGCCCACCGGAGAGGTACTACGGTTTCCTCATTGATGGTAACGGAGAAGATTGCATCATGGATGATGATGATCCTACCAGTTTTCAGCAAGCTATCACGAGTGGTGACTCTGTGAAGTGGCTGGATGCCATGAGATCCGAAATGGAGTCTATGTACACCAACAAAGTATGGACTTTGGACGTTGTACCCCCTGGGGTAAAACCTGTAGGGTGCAAATGGATCTTTAAAAGAAAGATTGGTGTGGATGGGCAGGTAGAGACCTATAAGGCAAGACTTGTGGCGAAAGGTTTTCGTCAAAGACCAGGTCTGGACTATGACGAAACTTTTTCGCCCGTAGCCATGCTTAAATCCATTCGGATCCTACTTGCTATTGCTTCTCACTACGACTATGAAATCTGGCAGATGGACGTTAAAACAGCATTTCTAAATGGAGATTTAGAAGAGTGCGTTTTTATGGATCAGCCAGAGGGCTTCATTGACAGTGGGAGCAGCGAGAAAGCATGTAGATTGCTTAAATCCATATATGGGTTAAAGCAGGCATCTCGGAGTTGGAACATCTGTTTCGATGATGTTATCAAAGAGTTTGATTTCATCAAAAATCCAGATGAACCTTGTGTTTATAAGAAGGCTGTAGGAAGAGCTGTCACATTCCTCGTATTATACGTGGATGATATTCTTCTGATAGAAAATGATATTCCTATGCTACAGTCGGTAAAATCATTCTTATCACTAAGGTTCTCCATGAAGGACCTGGGTGATGCCACATACATCCTGGGCATAAGGATCTATAGGGATAGATCCAAAAAGTTATTGGGATTGTCCCAAACCAGGTACATCAACACCATCCTAAAGAGGTTTAGTATGGAAGACTCCAAGCGGGGTGCCTTACCCGCTTGCCATGGATTCACTCTCTCCAAGGATTCTTGTCCAAAGACCGATGAAGAGAGAGCTCGCATGAGCATTATACCTTATGCTTCGGCAGTAGGATCTATAATGTATGCGATGTTATGTACACGCCCAGATGTAGCTTATGCACTTAGTGTTGTAAGCAGGTATCAATCCAACCCAGGGGAGAACCACTGGACAGCTGTGAAGAACATTCTTAAGTACTTACGAAGGACTAAAGAATTGTTCTTGGTGTATGGTAATACAGATCTCCAAATGGAGGCCTTTACCGATTCGAGCTTCCAGAGCGATAAGGATGACAACAAATCTATCTCAGGGTTTGTATTTACCCTCAATGGAGGGGCGGTAAGTTGGAAGAGTTCCAAATAAGATACCGTTGCAGACTCTACGATGGAAGCTGAGTACATTGCTGCAAATGATGCCGCCAAGGAAGCCGTCTGGATGAAGAAGTTCGTCTCGGAGCTAGGAGTAGTTCCAACCATTATTGATCCAATACCTTTGTATTGTGACAATAATGGGGCAATGGCGTTAGCCAAGGAGCCCAGATCCCATCAGCGGTCCAGACATATCCTGAGGCGCTTTCATTTGATCCGGGAGATTGTAGATCGCCGAGAGATCGAGATTAAGAGAGTAGACACAAAGAACAACGCCGCGGATCCACTCACCAAGGCACTCCCTCAGCCACAGCATGAGCGACTTTTTGAGATGTTGGGTATGAGATACGCCAATAACTGGCCTTAGTGCAAGTGGGAGATTGTTGGATATATGTATGCCCTAGAGGCCATTATGTGATAGTGGATGTATCTATACATGTATATATATTCAGTTTGCATTCTTGCTCGACATGATAGTATGCTATCTGGTTCTTCTTTATCTGACATGTTGATTTGATCATGCTTTTATTCATTCATACATGCTGATAAAGCCCTGAGGATATCGGCTTGACTACTCTGATTATGATGGAGATCATACTAGTGGGACATCTGTAGTCTATAAGCATATCCTGGAACGTCCCTAGTCATAGGTATATCAAGACGGGGCATTGATATACCAGAGTAGACTAGCGTATATGATACTAGACCCATACGATGGGCAATGAATATTCCCACATTCATCGATGTTTGACATCAAGATCATATACGGGTGCTCAGTGGTGACTGGGTACACTGGACGGACTCACCGAGAACTCCTATATGGAATTATATCTATCGTCGGATAGTAGTTCTCAGGTGACACTGGTACAGGTTAGTCTGTAGGCCCGAGATCGTCATAGAGCCTTGTGTGTTCTCCCACTGTACTTTGATTACCACCCTACCACGGCTCTACTGAGTCGTGCAAGCAGGTGGCCGTTGGGTACAGTCCCGAGACACACGAAGGCAATGAGCGATAGGAGGGGTTTCGTCTCTCCCGATATTGGGAGTTGATGCTGTACTGTGCCCGACTGGTTATATCAGTAAGTCCCTGGCCAGGGCTGCTGAGATTTGCTGATAAGTGTTATCAGTAGTTTCTCTATCTGTTATAGACCATTCACCGGCACGACTTATTGAGTTATTGGGGTCGACGTGACCATCCCTAGGCTCGATATGCAGCATATCTGACGAAGAGACCGGACTGTACGGTAGTGTTGCCGGATGGCTCGATGGGAGTTGTAGCAGGTTCGCTTGTTGTCTTCTGATCGCTCAATACCCGGGTGGCCGTTACGTTTAGCTGACCGCTTGCGGCTTGAGGGTACCTGATACGATCATCACCCTCTGCCGGCGTATTGACGAGTCTTAGAGTCCCACAAAGGAGTTACCCAGTCCAGGCGAAACGTTGTGGTGCGTGTATGCGATATGCGCATGCACCCGATTGAAATGTGCGTATATGATACCGAACATTGATCGGGTGAACTGCTTTTGGTGGGGTCATATGAGATATGACCGGATTGATAAATCAAGTGTTGATTTATCATTTAACCATTAGTTTTCTCACTTAAAACCTTTTCTTGAATGATGGATATGTGCATGCATGTGTGCTTTTCTTTCTTTCTTTCATGCTAGTTTCATGCACATGTGGATGTGCATACATGCATGCATACATACACCCATCCATCATGGTTGTTAGCATATGGAAATGGTGGCAATATAAGACTCACACCATGGATTATATAATGGATTATTATTTGATTTTGGATTTAAAAAGAAAATGAAAAGGAAAGGATAATCATTCTTGCTTCTACATTCTTCCTTTGACCTAACCATGCTCAACTACCACTAACCTATGGTTATCCTTCTCTTTATCATTCAAAACTCAAGTTAAATAATGTCTCCATCACTTTAACCATGGTTCATAGTAAGAAGGAATAAAATATATAATGATATATTTCTTTTTCTTCACTAGAGTTATCCTTTTTTACCTCTTGTTAAAAATTGCCACCATCTTCTTCCTCTTGCTCTTTTGCTCTCTAGTTTTTCCTAGTGAGCAAATACCACTTAAATAGGTTTTTGAAGTGAGAAACCTAACCACAACATCATTCTACACAAGCTTAGCCGTTTTGTTTAGAGTGTTCTCTTCGGTTTTACGAAGTTGTGAGCTTGGACGGAGATCTCCGTGGTGGATCGTCGTGGACACAAGGGGACTTCAAGAGGACCTTCGTTCAACACCCTAGAGACCAAGGAGTCCAGCGAAAGGGAGCTACAAAGGTTGTAGTCTCGAAACCCTAGATTAGTTCGCCTTTTATTTCGAAACCCTAATTTTCTAGGATCGATTCCTTTTGATGTTCGTTTAGCACTATAAAAATTTAAACTTAGGGTCATGTGATGCTTCAAAACTCTTCATAGGGTGCTAAACAAACCTTTCATTGGTATCAGAGCCGACCTAGAACATTAGGCGACGTTTTTACGAAGTGAAAACCCCGATCGGACAAAAATACGGTATTTTAGGGTGCTCTCTGGAAATTTTCTAAAATTTGACAATTTGCAGAATTAAAAATATGTAAAAAATACAGCAGGAAAAAATAAGGATTACGGTACAAAATTTATTTCATGAACAGTGATTCTCGCCGCGGAAACGCGGCCTAAGCTTCCATAGGCCGCAGTTCCGCGGCCGTATATATGAATTGATGGATACTTTTTGTACAGTAACTCATGAATCTGCTTGTATAAATTTTTGGATATTTTTAATCTGTATTTGGTTTTGAAAAATTCTGGAGGTGGTTTTGGACTCGTCAATTCGATCGGGATTTTCATTTCGTAGCTTTTCCGGGTAAATTAGAAAGTATTGAAGTGTTTGAACGAGTATCATTTACTCACTATTCATGGAGTTTAAATAGTTTGGAGATATGTGCAAGTCTTTTTACGGTGGTCCATCTAGAAGACAACAAACTTTAACTCGATTATGTGACCGTCTCGAACTGCCCTTTGAACCCTAGGGTTTGGGGCAGTACGGCGTGCCACATGTGAGGCGTTGGCTTGACCCTTCTACGGCTGGACCGCTACTACTGTGTCACACTCCAGATTTTTGAACCCTGCTCAAGTGTTGAGCTTTAGTGAATCTTGGGTGCTTGATCGTTCGTTCGAAAACTTTAATACTGTCTGTTTGTCTGGAATGTGATACAATATGTGGAATTCATATAGTGTAGGCATGAAATACGAAATATGTGATATTTCGCATTTATGATGTCTAAAGAGAATCTGGATTCCAAATATTGTAGTTTTACACTTTCTTTTCTGTGACCGTAAGTGTAGTATGTACGATATCGCCGGTTTCGTTGCTATACATCAACGACAATCGGGGTACGCATACTTACTTACGTTGATGATATGTGATATTATGTGTTGCTGAGATATGATGTGCAGGATTGTCGCGATCGAATAGCCGGGGGGTTTTTGTGAGATGAGAGTTTTATATTTTCATTCATGTAAATTCAAATGTAATGTAATATTCTTTTATTTGGGGCACTTCCAGGTTGAGGTTGTGTCACCAGTGTTGTATATTATTTACTTTTCCGCATTAGGAGGGGAGCACAGGTGACCGGGTTCTGGGGTTCAGTGGGAGGCCATCTCGAGGAGTCGAGACCGGGTCTCCTAAACTCCAGGATTGGTAGGGTCACTTGCCGCTCTCGTAGGGGTCCAGGGTGTGGGCTTGGCTATTCATCGCGACTGTGGAATCCGTATTTTCTATTCTGGCTAAATACTAAATACGGACGTCCTAGGATATCCCACGTTATATCTATGTTTCTGCTGCCTGTGTTCTGTGATATCTGAGACGAATGACATATTATATATATGATATATAGTAGACGTTGCTTATGTTTTACACCCGCGCTAGTCCCGTCCCGGTATGCCGTTAGTTAAGTAACCTAACGGTGCATAACAGAACATTGCGGCGAATGCGGATGGCATAAGCGTATGTGTTATTTTCGTTTCTTTTCTGTGATTGGCTTAAGGACTTAAATGATGGGATTATATTAATGTGATTAATGTAAAGAAAATAAACCTAAAAAGATGTTGTAGAATCGGATTTAAAAACTACTCGGCTATTTATGAAAAGGCTACATTTCAAAACTGCGGAGCTTAAGCCACTCCTTTTGAAACTGTTTGATTCTACAACGATATCAAGTTCAAAGCGTTAAAGATTTTCTTAAAAATCATTCGCAACCCTCCGTCATTTTAGGAAGTAGAGTACTTAGTATTCGTGCTACGTTTGTTGACTTTAGTTAAGGCGTAGTGTACGGTAGCTAAGTGATGTCTTCCTACACTGCATATGATGCAGATTAATTAGGACATTCATGTGACTTTGTTGACCATAGTTAAGGGTCATATGGGTGGGTCTAATTGATCAAGAAATGACGGGTAGAACTTGACTGGAACTTATGATTTGTTGACCATAGTTAAGGTCATAAGTACTAAGGGTAAAAATTACATCGGGAATTTCAAGTGTTGAAATTTGCAATGAGATTGCATACCTTCCATGTGATGGTTGGATCCCGATCCCACTGTGGGCAATAGTTGCTCCTAGGAGAGTTTTACAGTTTACAATTAGCTAACTCATTAGGTGTCTAGAAAGGTGTTAACGGGGCTCCGCCTCTGGGAAAACGAGGTTTACTCTAATTAGGTCCGTGCGAAAGCACGGGGAACCTCCCTCAAAGTACCGACACTGGCCTGGCTGAACGGTTAGCGAAGTTGTCGACTGTAATTAATCCTGGCTAGTTTTTCTTTTTAAGGTTTGAAAGAAAAACTTGATAAAAAGCAGTGGGAAACATCGATTAGACAAGATAATAAACCAATCTAATCTGTGCAAGAGCTTACGCTGAGTGTATTCTTTTCTCTCTCTTAATGGCAGATACCAATGACTGGACTTAAGCTTCTACTAGATAAAAACAAACTGGACTTAAGCTTCCTGCTCGGTCATCCCTAGTGGGTAGCTTCCTACCCAACAATGCTAAGGATCGAAACCCTCCTCTCGAGGCCACCGAGCAGCTTCCCTGCCCGGTCCATCTGCAGTGGGTAGCTTCCTGCCCAACTACGCTGTGGATCGAAGCCCTCCTCGTGAGGTGACCGAGTAGCTTCCTGCTCGGTCATCCCTAGCGGGTAGCTTCATGCCCAACAACGCTAAGGGTCAAAGCCCTCATCTCAAGGCCACATAGTAGCTTCCCTGCCCGGTCCATCTGTAGTGGGTATCTTTCTGCCCAACTACGCTGTGGATAGAAGCCCTCCTCACGAGGCGACCGAGTAGCTTCCTGCTCGTTCATCCCTAGCGAGTAGCTTCCTACCCAACAACACTAAGCCCTCCTCTCGAGGCCACCGAGCAGCTTTCTTGCCCGGTCCATCCCAAGCGGGTAGCTTCCTACCCATCAACATTAAGGATCTAAAGCCCTCCTACAGAGGTCACCGTACAGATTCCCACTCGGCTAAACTCCGAGGGGTAGATTCCTACCCTATGAAGACTTGGATCTAGGACCCACATTGAGGAAGAATCAGTTATGGCCGACCTATTCTAACTTGGCTAATTCTCTACTCATGCCAGAACACGTGGTTGTCACCTCGACTCCGAGGTATGGATTGATACCGACCTTCCTAGCCTTGGGATGCCTTTTGATTCATCCTAAATGAACGATTGCCACCACGATTCCGGGGAGCGGGAGGGTACCGACCTTCTTACACTTGGCTATTATTCGACTCACACTCGACGCGCGATCGTCATCTAAAAAGGCAACGTCGTCTAAAAAGCCGGGCAACGGCCTGCGACCTAACGCTTGCAGCAGAATGAAAATTCAAACAAGAAGAAGACTGACGAGCTAAAGTACTCATACAAAAAGCAGACGGTCATGCAGAGGAAAATGAGCTCAACTTTATTTATATTCCGAAATTTTACAAGGTAATCTGGGCTCCTCAGCATTACAAAAAATGCCCGGAGGCTTACAAGATTTTGAAAAGAAAAACAAAAACTCCCAAGGGAAGAAAGCTCAGGCTGCGGGCTCTGCCGGGATCTCGCCCTACTCGACACCTCCCTCGGGGGCCGAAGCTTCGGTCTCAGGCACGGCTTCGCCCCTACGGCTACTTCGACGACCGCCCCCTGTGGCACATCCTCAGAAAGCGGGTACTTAGCACGGAGCTCACCGTCGGCATACTCCGGCACTGATACCTTGACGGCATCGAGAGCTTCATGCTAAACGATGGCCGAGGCTTCGGCGATGTCGGCGTAGAACTGGTCCGGCGGCTTATACGTCTCCACGGAATTCACCGCTCGGACCTCGGAGAGTTTCACGGCCTCGAGCGCCACCTGGGCGTCCTTCCTGCTGACGTCCCTCGACTTCTTCATTGCTTTATAGAGGTTACCAACCTCCTCCAACTTGGTCTGAATAGCCCGGTTGGATTCACTCAGAAGTCGGTGAGATTCCTTATACTTGGAGTTCGTCGGCTCCTCGGCAACCACCCGGGTTTCGAGGGCGGCTATCTTCTCCTCTGCTTGTTGCAGCCGAAGACATAGATCCTCCTCCCGCGAGGACGATTTTCCCGCCTTCTTCATATCTAGGGATATCTCCTCGGATTTCATATTTACAATGAGGGCGAAGTGGTGAAGGACCTGAGGAAAACAGCAAAAGGAGTTAGAAACGTTCAAACTAAAAAAAAATATGCTTAAGAAGATTCTTAAAGAAAAACAGATACCGACCTGAACTGCCTCCTGAGCGATGGCGGCCACCTGGGCCTTCAGGGTCCCCCAGGGGATCTTGCCCCCAGCTGCATGCTCCATGTCGAAGAGCAAGTCGTCAGCGATGGAGAGCCCCGAGGGCACCTCGAAGCAGAAGTCCCCCTCCTGCATTGGGATCCTGGTAGAAGGCATCCGAGAAACCGTTCTTTTGTGCCTTTTCAGGGGGGCTTCGGTAGGCTCGGCCTCCTCCTCCTCCTCCTCCCTCGCCCGGGGTGCCGGATTCCACGCATGCTTCTACCCTCCCTCCCCCCTCCACCCGCGGTGCTTTTCGGGGACTCAGGGTGACGCAGCTGAAGGCTTTATCGGCGGGGCAGGCCTCGGGGCCGAGCTCGGACCTGGTAAGTATGAGCTTCTACCCCTGGTCTTCTTTTGGGCCTTCATGGCCATGGCAGCTACGAACTTGGATCGGTACATTTGCTCTGCAAAAACGGGGGATTACATAAAGAGAGTTAGTGACGCTGAAAAGGGCAAAGAAAATTCATCAAAGTCTAAATGGACCGTCTACTGCCCTAACTTACCCAGAAAGCGTGGGGCTGACCCAGCCCAGCTCAGAGCCTGCTCAGAAAGCAGGACGTCGGCCCGCTGGATCGGCTCCCACAAAGACACCACCCTTGCCTCGGGTGAAGATGACTGTTTCGCTCTCGGGCGGTCGGCCATGTGCTACCGTGTAGGCACGAGCCAATTCTCGCCCTCGGGTGGCCCGACGAAAATAAACTTCTCCTTCCATTCATGGATGGAAGAGGGGAAGGCTACCACACCCGACCCGGCCATTCCGCCCTTACGTTTTTTGAAGGAAAAATACACCCAGCTCGGCTAATCCTTGCTGGTGCGAGGGTGATTCTTATAACATAGGAAGGAAACGAGGTGGGTCAAACTGAAGGGGATATTTTCAAGTTTCAACCGGACCAGACACCCGAGGAGGATTCTCCAAGAGTTCGGCGCTAGCTGACCCGGGGAAAGATGGAAGCAGCGAAGCACCCCACATACCTCGGCTCAGAAGGGCAGACGCATTCCGGCTCGGAATGATTCCAAATATAGGGCAATCTCCTTACCCTGCACCTGTTCTGCCCGCTCCCCCTCTCTAGCTAAGCGAAGCGAATAGTTGGGGGAATATGGAACCGAGCCTGAATCTCGGTAATCTCATCCACATTCCCCAAAACAGAAGGCTCATCGCAGGCGTTCCCGATGCACGCCTTAGAGACCCTTGTCGCCACCCGACGACGAACGACACGGGAAGACCTGGCTCTGAGGGCGAGCCCCGCACAGATGACATGGCAGAAGAACCTTCCCGGCTATCTGAAGCCGGGGGGGAGGATAACCCGCTGGACTCGGCTCCAACAACTGGAGCTTCATCGTCCGACTCAACCCTAACTATCACTACAGACTTCCTCAGATAAAGACATCTAACCCGATTCAAGGGAATTGGCTCGCCGAAGATAAACGGATGATCCGATCTAAAAGGAAGGAGCGTCGAGCAATCTTTGACAACGAAAGTAAATTATGGTAGAAGTGTTGGCCCAAGGGGGATCCCCTCCTATTTATACACTCCAACGAGAGCATCCAATGGCCCAGATCGATTCCCGCTAAAATGAAGCGTCGCGCCTGCCAGGCGTCAAAGCTCCACGTGGCGATCGGCCATTGGGGACGCCCCTTCATTTGCGGGTAACTGCGATATATTATCATGTCCGCCAACCCGCGTCGGACACGTGGCCTGCAGCCCAACAGACGAAAGAGCGAAACGGCGCACCCTCTTTAAAGTGCGATCATTTCATTGATCCGCTGACGCCGTCGTGGATACGTGCGAAGATTCAGGAGAACGACGAGGTGACACGTGGGCCCAAGGATCGAAACGACGTAACCACCAAACGCCATGCCGTTCCCGGGCGATCCGCATTACGATTCCTTGGCGCCAAATTAAGCAGAAGAAAGACCGAGCAGACCACTCTTGATCCGACCCTTGGATAGGTCAGAATGAGAGTGGGGGGCTAATGATGATGCTCACAAGTGGTGTCTCCTCAGATTGCGACATGTGGCAGATGACGTGTCCCGGACTCTACGGGGGTGGAATAAATGAGCCGCATCGGGGACATTCCCCGGGGCCCCTTCTCGGTGGACGTACCCAACCTTTCGGGAGACCCCCTGAAGACATTCCACCTTCATCTAGGAGACTACCAACAGCTCTTCTCCGAGTTTCCTCAGTCTTCTCTCTCGCCTCCGAGCCATCTCTCGTGCCGAGCTTCCTCGGCCTCCCGCTCGTCTCCGAGCCCCTGATGTGCCGAGCATCCTCGGCCTCTCCCGATCAACCGAGATTGCAGAGCCCTAGCGCCTCCGTAATGGCTCTGCGTTTCTCACCAAATGGAGATAACCACGGCCCCATGTCCCATGTCCCACACTGGCATGCCTCCCCATTAATGAGGGTCCTACAGTGCCTACCCCAAGACTTCTTTGCAGGTAGCTCGACTTCCACCTCAAACTCAACCCATTGAGATCCATACACTCAAGGAGGCAACATCCGAATCCAATCTCAACCGTCCAGCAACGCTCGCGACAAATCGACGGAAGACAACATCTGAAGGAGATAAAGGCCTCCATCAGTATGCATATATGTAAAAGCCGTCAATAAGGGGGTACAGATGCTCCCCTTTAACCTCTATGTAGGTCTGCCCCTGCTAAGTTAGATATTTAGATCAATGCTAGGATGCAAGATAAAATATTAGCATACATCATGCAGGGGAAGAGCCAAAAGTGGGCGGGCTAGGGCCCGGGCCCCCAAGCTCCAATTTTGCTTATACAAGTGTGTTGTCCGTGCGTTGTAACCGGGTAAGCAAAACAAATGCCTTCCAGCGACCGCCTTCGGCGGCATAATTTAGAGCACAAACTGAATTCAGGAAATAGAAGATAATATAATAGTACCTTGAATTAAAAGGTATAATCATGTATAATCATGGATTTTGGCTAAGAAAAGAGAGATTGCTAATTTACCCAATTAGCACGAACACCACTAATATATATAAGGTAATGATCCAGTGACACGCTTTATTATGTGAGACAAATGAGACGCACTGTATAGCACCCTACCCCCAGTGTATATCACCGATCTAGACCATTCACCGTGATTTGCATGTCACACATACCCTGCGTATCAATTTTCATGAGATTCATATATCTCTAGCACGCACGATCAATGATATCATTTTTCAGACTACCGAAAGACGTTCATTTTTCGTTCACTTGATCGCATGTGCTAGAGGTGTAGAAATCTCATAAAAATTGATACGTAGGGTATGAGTGACATGCAGATTACGGTGAAAGGTCTGAATCGGTGAAATACATGGAAGGTAAGGTAAGGTGTTATAGAGCACGCCTCATTTGTCTCACATAAGAAAGTGTCTCACTAGATCTTTACCATATGCGTGTGTGTGTATGCATGTATGTATATATGTATATGTATATATGTGTGTGTGTGTGTACACACGCGCGCGCCCGCGCGCACACACACACACATATAGAAAGACAAAAAATAAGCCACCAACTTCTTTCTGGAATCCATCAATAGTCGATTGATATATACAAACAGAGTTCCAAAATGCACCAAAAGTGTATGCTTTCAACTGTTGGTTCATAATCTCTAAAACATAAATATCTGTAATATGACTTAGTAATTGCTATGTCCACAGTCATTAGAACATCACTTCAAGAATTCTGAATTAAGAAATTGAAGTTATGTTAAACACTCTGATAAAGTTTATTATAGCTGTATGATAATAAAAAAATGTTTTATACTTACATGTTCCTGCATGATCTTCTTTGCATAGACCAGAACTGAGACTGATTTATCCTCTTCACCATCTACATTCCTGAAAATTCCCGATTTTCTCTTGTTTGTGGACTTCGCAGTGCCAGAAGTCCCACCCTTTTTGTTCACATACTCAATTTCCTTAAGAATATACAAAGTATGATTTGTAAATCAATTTATTAACTAAATAAATGATATGCATATATAAGTAAGACACTAAAAAAAATGTTATTTAATTAGAAAAAAACAAACCAAAACCGGCTTTCGAAAAGGTAAGTCAATATTTTGGAATAGTAAGTTCTGTGTTCGTTTCAACTTTTCACTTAATGGTGTATCATAGTCCTCTAGCTCTGAACCCTAAATTTAAAAAAATGAAAAACAATCATAGCTGAACAAATATGTGTAATCTATCTTAATATAACTATAAATTTATTGTGGGCCAAAAGTAATTCTTACTTGAGTAAAACTATGTTCCTGAAGATTTTCAACCGTATCGTTGGCTGAGCAGCTTCCCGCCGTATCAATTTCATCTGAAATGCCACAAGCAATATAAGGTAGTCTATTATGGATTAAGTTATCATCATTCAGAAGTACAGTAATTGAAAACTGTTTCCCTATAATGTCTTTTATATTGCTTGGAAACTGGTCAGGAGTATGTTGGGGTAAAAAATTACACCCCGGTTGACCAAGTCAAAGTCAGTCAACCCCCAGCCAAACGGGCCCAAGCTCAAGCGAAGTGGGCCCAAGTCCAAGTCAAAACCAAGAATGGAAAAGGCCGGATCCATGTAAGAATGAAGCAATAAATTAGTTCAATGCAAATTTTTTTAGAAATAAATGTATGAAAAATGGGCAGAAAACCAAAATTTTGTAAAGCTCATAGCTTATATGCAAAAAGAAATAAGCACATAAGGCATGGGGTGACACAAGTGCTATTTGGCAAAGACCAAGGGGCTATATGTAAAGTGTGTATCCTATAAAGGAAAACAAGATGAAAAAATCAACAAGAACTTTTCATTCTCTCCAAAAGTTAGGGTTCTGTGCCTCCTTCTCCTTCCTCAAGGTTCTAAAACTTCTTCTCTTTTTTGAATTAAATCAAGAGTTTAACTCTTCTTTTTCTAAAAGGAAATAGTTTTTCATCATAAAATCCTTGAAGGGGAACTCGGATCTTCCATTAAATCTCCAAAAAGGGAGACTTTTAAGTCCCACCCCCTTTTTCTCCAAGATCCAGCCAACAGAGAGGAGAAAGAAGGAGACCCATCTCCAAAAATCCCACTTTGAGAAGATCCAATGCACAAAAGAAGATCCAGGGCTAAAGGGAAGAAGAAAAGAGGTCCCCTTTGATCATCTTCGAAAATTTTTGGGAGTTCAACTCCATTTGCCAAAATCTTTTGGAGACTTTCGGAGTTTAACACCAATCAAAATCTTTTGGAGTCTAACTCCACAAATAAAATCCTTTTAGGAGTTTAACTCCGTTCAAAATCTTTTGGAGTCTAACTCCACAAATAAAATTCTTTTGGAGTTGAACTCCACAATAAAAAAATAATAAAAATCCTTTTGGGAGTTTAACTCCAGTTCCCGAGGCTAAGCCCCTTTTTCTGCAAGCGCCCAGCGCCCACATACCGGGCGCGTGAAGCGCTGGCGCCCATGCGCCTTGCACGTAGCCCGCGAGCTCCCAGCGCCCACGTGCCGGGCGTGTGAGGCGCCAACGCCCACGCGTCCTTAGGACGCTACTCACCCCTCATTTTTCCATACACTTCCCACAGCAAATACCTCACTCGTTAGAAAAAAAATTTTAGAGACCCCCATAAACTCTGCAAGGTCCCCGATATATCCATAACCCTTCAAAACACAACACACGTACACGGTACATTGAGTTTGCATGACCGGTTTGACCCATCAATCGGAGGTTCGCTCGCTTCAAAAGCGAGGGGTAATTAACGGCAGCTTAGTTTGCGGCTGCCAGAGATTCGGATCCCCACAATCAGTAAACCCCGGCCTACCCCATGCAGGGGGAATCTGTACATGCCTGACAAGCGCGCACATTCCCATCTCAATAGGGTGACAAAAAACTCCCTACAGATTCTGGCACGCCCGGTGGGACCCTTTCTCTCCTCCCATATTTCGGGTTAAACTTTTATGCGAACTCAATCAACATATATATTGATTGCCCGTACAGTAGTCATTTTTTTGTGTGTACAGGTTAACAAGTTTTCAGTCACAATCTCGAACTCATCAATCATGTCTCCAAAGACGAGCTTCGTTTCTGACGCGACTCCGATTCCCTACGTGGTCAAAATCAATGCCCACGTGGTTCTCCCTGCAAGTCTTAGCCTGCAATGGGAAGAGTCACCCCGTCAATTTGGTTCCATCATCATCTAACCTGCCAGAAGCGCTCATCTTGCAGAAATCCCGGCAACCCAGGTGACCAAGTCAGTTTCAAGGGGTAAGAGGCCGAACGTTGTGATCGCTAAGGCACCACAACCTAAACTTAAGATGGTGTCCAAACGACTCTCTGGTGCTCCAGTTAAGGGCTAGACTTCCGATACAAAGGGCATCATTAAACATTGCGGACGAGTTCAGGCGACGACTCCAACAAGTGCACAATTAGGCGTTTCTCCAACCCTGGCTCTTCTTTTCTTCACCCACTGCACAATAGTAATAGAGTCTCCCTCCATCCAAACCCGAGATGCACCCAGAACCTCAACTGCGAACCGCGGTCCAGCCCATTCACCAATAAGCTCAGCAAGTGGAACTGATAACCCATAAACACTAATTCCTTCCGTAAAGACCACCCCGGCTTACTCCTTTCTGATCAGAAAACCAGCTCTGCCTCACTCCGGGTTCCGATCTATATGACCTCCGGGCGGTACAAAGTACACCTCTTCCGTAGAGGTGGGTAGTAATAACCTTCAACAAAAGGGTACCTGTACCCGAAACCGACACAGGTGGCTAGGTAGAGAATACCTAGGGGCGCGAGACAACTCTCTCTAAGGAACTCGGCAAAATAGCCCCGTAACTTCGGGAGAAAGGGTGCCTCCTCACAAAGGGGGTCGAAGTGACCAGGCCCGGGCGACTGTTTACCTCCATCGTCCGGTCTACGGCGGCTTCCTGAAAAGCCGTAGCCAGCCAAGTGCTCAAAACAGAAAGGTTGAGATAGAAGCGACTCAGGTATCGAGCTAACAAGAGGGCCAGGACTTTGGCCAAATGGAATCTTATGAGGTTCCAAGAGCAAGTTCACCTCTCGACGATGGCTGAGTCGGCCGTAAAAGTCAGCAATTCCTTCGAACCTCTGAAGTGGGTTCAGAAAAACTCCATGACCATCAGAATCAGAAAGATAGTCGTCCGAATGATGCTACAAAGAGACGTATCTCAGCCCCAACAAAGAAAGCATGACACCGTCTTTTCAAGAGTCTATCAGGCACTCTATGCCGCGTGAAAACAGCGGGGTAAAGCCAAAAAGGAAGCGCCGGCACCATTCAAGAACCCGGTAAGGCCAGCCGCCTTCAGTCGATTGCCCGTTACCGAAAAAGAAGGGCCACGACATTAGTCTGCAAAATCAGCTGCCAATAATGAAAAGACGGCTGGATATGTTATCCATACGGTCTATATGGCGGGCACACGTCCCAGCGACAACTTGCACAGCAAAAGCAATGATGGGGCCACAACATCCCAAGCCTAATCTGGCTTGAATGTTGTTGCTGTTTCCCAAGATCAGCTGCCTCCGCCGGACGATGAAAACCCTCTTGATGAGGCTGATAAGCATAAGGACCTCTCAATCCATATGGAGTCAAGCTTGGACAACGAGGAAGAGCCAACTTTCTACCCCAGGACCACAGAGCAAGAGCTGCTTCAAGAGATTCGAAAACAGCTCAGGAGCATAGATAAAGAGATGGCCAAGCTCTACTCAAAAATCGATGACCTGACAAATGTTGTGATGTAGCTCATGGCTCAAATTGCTCGGGCGCCTTCCAATCAGGCACATGCCTCTACCCATGAGCCGGGCGATAATGACACGAAGCAACTGATGCATGTCCTTTTAGGTCCAAGTATGGGCGATCCGCATGAAACCTGTCCACATTCAACATCTGGGGACGCCTTATCCCCGGATGGCACTATCCTGCTAACACAAGATCGGATAATGGATTTGGTCACCAGTAAGATTAAAACATTGGCATGTTGGGTTACAATAGCGCCCTGGCCATCTACCGTGGCCGATGCGGAATAAAAATTGGTGTTTAAAAAACTTTGGCGCTAACTAACCTGTCAAGATCAAACCATAAACCTATACTAGCTAACTACAAGATGTTCTAGCTACTGAGATAGAAGGTTATACCGAATGAACCGTGTCCTTTGGTCTTCTACCATCTTCCCTAGCTCCTTGAGGCATCCTCGACTGAACTTGGCCGCCGGTCTTCCTCCGTCGAAGATGATCCACCCAAGGGAATTAGCTCATGGCTCTAGCTCCACACTAATGATCAATTGAAGCAACTAGGGACTCTAGGTTGCTAATCTAGAGTCCCTAAGATGTAGTGAAGTGTTCAAAGTGTTTATCTATCTCACATCCTCTCTTGATTCTCAACTCATGAAATCGTAGAGAGGAGGTTGAGGATGAAGGTGGAGGAACTCAAGAAACTCAAGAGGAGAGTAAAGCTAATGGTGAGGAGAAGGAAAACCAACCATACATTTTCCTTATCCAACATCAAGTGTGAAAATAACATGAAGCATGGTTTTATCAAACTCATTTTTCCAATATAAAATGTAACCCATGCTTGAATAGTTTGCACAAATGAATTAATTCATTTGTGCAACACTATGCAAGCATGGTCCTCACCATACTCCCCTCTCTCCTTTTCCACCTCATTTCCCATTAAAAATAAATGGAGAAATCTAAAATGAGGTGTCCACCGTCTAGAATGTTATCTGTACAAATACAGATTACACTCTACTTTATATACATACATGTATTCGTACCGAAATACGAATATCTAAAGAGATAGAATAACAAAAAGAACATAATACTAGAATATACATATCGAAATATATATATACGTAAAGTATTAAAACAATACCTGATTTAATAATCCGGCTCAAACCCGAGCCGACTAGTATTATGAACCGTCCGATCGAAAGTCGGGTACACGGTACGATCGATCGATCGAAACCCTGCACGTATCCAATACGGCTACTACATCATTTCGCCAAAACCAAGGAAACCCTCTGTGTGGGACTCTAAAGACTCGTTAATACGCTGGCTATGGGTTTAACCACATATACATCAACGGCACTAGCTGTACGTAACGGCTACCCAGGTATTGAGCGAAAAGAAAGCCGATAAGCAAACTCATCCGAACCCCTACAGAGCCTGTCCGTGACAATCTCCGTATAGTCCGATCTGTTCGTCTAATAGTATCGCATATTGAGTCTAGAGGGGTGGATAAAGTCAGACCCCTAATAACACGATATTTCATGTCGGTATAAACCCTATCACCCACTGAGAAACTACTGATCCAAATCAGTAATTTCTTCCACTTTGGCCAGGGATTTCTGGTGGCCACCTGTGCACCACGCGACATCAACCCCTAATACCGGGAGAGACGAATCCCCGACAATCCGCTCACTGCCTCCATGTGGCTTGGGACTATACCCAACTAAAACCTGTTTTCACGACTCCTTTGAGCTGTGGTAGGGTAGTAATCAACGCATAGTGGGAACTCACACGAGACAAATGACAATCTCAGGCCGATAGACTAACCTGTACTCATGTCACCTAAGAACTGCTATCTGACAATAGGTATAATACCATCTAGCATGTTCCCGGCGAGTCCGTTCAGTGTACTTAAAACCCAATGAGCACCTATATACTATCTTAGGTGACTAACTGACACCAATGACTTGTGAGACCGGGCACCGCCCCTCGTCGGGGTCTCAATGAGTATACACTAGTCTACTCCGGAGCATCGATGCCCAGTCTCGATACTCCCTCGACTAAGGACATTTAAGGATGTGCTTATAGACCACCCAGCTCACCCACGTATATGATCTCCATCATATTGCTGGCAGTCAAGCAAGAATCATATGGGCTCTATCAACATGTAATAGTGATCTGTAATACCACATAATGCATATACATGATGATAAAGGCAAACCAGATAGCATACCATCATCTCGAGTAAGATTGTTCTACCCGTATAGGTCCTCCCTCAATCATCACAATCGCATGCCTGCAATTACATTAATTGACTTGAGGGCACTATAGCCAACAGGTAGTGGAAAGTCATATCCCACACAGTACGATTTGATCGAGTTCCCTAGCGACTATGTCATTCCTAAGTTCGGAAGATTTGACGGGACGAGAAACGCAAATGAGCACGTCGCCCACTTTAAAGCGTCGTGCAGAAATACAAGGAGCAATGATGCACTCCTTTGTCGGTTTGTCAATAGCCTGACTGGTGTTGCTTTCGACTGGTATGCGAGCATACTAGATGGGTCCATCACTATTTTCGCCCAAATGGAGTCTCTATTTCGGTAAAGATTTATGAGTGTTAGTGACAAAATCTCCATTGCTGACCTCGTAAAAACCAATCCGTGGAAAAAAGAAAGAAACACGGACTTTATTGCCCGATAGCTCAACCTCACTGTCAAGTGCGAACCGCCACTAGAGCAGGACCAGTCTGTCAGCATCCTCATTGGGAACCTCGGCAATTGGATGGTCTCATTCCTATGTACAACAGGCCTCAAGACGTTTCAAGAGTTAAGCAAGAGAGTACAAATGTTGGAATGCTCAAAACAAAAGTCTACCCCGGACTCTCAGGGTGACAAGTCTTGGAAGAGCAGAAAAGACGACAACCGAAAAAGTGGGAGCTCAAACAAGACCAACGCTTTCAATGCGTCTAACAGTGAAAATAAGAGAAAGGCGGGCGGGTCAAAAACAGACCGGGCCTGAAAGCCGGTGCTAGGAGGAGAAGGGCCTTCCCTAGAAGAGAAAAAGAACAAAGTATACTCTTTCATGAGGGACAAGGTCCGCAAGATATTCAAGGATGCGATGAACAACGGTCTACAATTGCCGGAGTCGAAAAGACCTCTTGAAGCAAAAATGGCCGACAATCCCCTGTATTGCCCGTACCACAGAGTAGTGAGCCATGCGATCGAGGATTGCTATATTTCCAAACACTGGATCGAAAAGCAATACAAGACCGGAGAGATCTGATTGGTCATGCGAAAAAGTGTTTTGTAAATAACCGCAATCAAGACTGTGTCGCTAGTAGCTAGCCGTGATGAGTACGGATCGTCCGCAGGGAAACGTGAACTTTTTCCTTGTTTTAGACGAGTTGATAAAAGAGATGGGTGATTGTTGTCGTTCTATTTTAATACAGATATAAAATTTATAATAAAAAGGCTTGTAGGGTTCATAGAACTTAGTAGTTAATCGATGATTATTAAAAATGACTCCCTTTATTTTTTTAATAGTTTAAAACTAGAGCGATAGTGATGAATATGGATTAGGGTTCTTGGAAGGAATTAGGGTTTCCCACTACCGACCCTTGTCCGTCCATTGATCTCTATTCATGTCAAGCCCTTAACAAAACAAGTGTTTAACCAATCTCAAATCGTGGTCGTGACTATCAATAAATTGATAGCGCACCCGATAAGGAGGTTAACATTAATTTTGTTAAAGTTTATAAACTTTAAAATGTTAAAATGAAGTCAAAATATTTTTCATCCATTGTTCTACCCTATCCTACAAACCCTAGAAAGCGAGGAATTACTCGTTCATGATTGATTTAGAAGAGAGGTTGAAGATGAATGAAAGCATAATGAAGATGCAGAAAAGTAATGCGTAAAGTAAATGCGAAAATTAAATGCAAAAAAAGTAAATGCGTAACATAAATGCAAAAGAATTAAAATAAAAACTACATTTATTAATAAACTATTGCATACAACTTTTCTCCTTAGAAAGTTGATTACAGAACCCTAGTTTGTTCTAGATCTCTCTCTGTTAAGGGGGTAGATGGATATATGATTATGTGATCCTTGCATAATTTTTGAATGCACAGCTCTCGGACCTTTATATTGTTAGTGTATATGCCCTAGAGGCGATTACTGTATCATACTAGTTTGTATATTACTTAATGGAAGCTTGGGATATTCACCTTGTATTGACAATCTTGCTCAAAATGGTAGTATGCTACTTGGTTTATTTCCGCTTTAATGTGTGCATGTGTTTCTTTTAGCATATCGCCTTTACACATTAGTGGAGCCCTTAGGATCTTTGCTTGATTACCAGCGTTGTGATGGCAGTCACACTCGTGGGTGCTGGGTAATCCACAAGCACATGCTTATACAGGTCCCTAGTCGTAGGACTATCGAGACAGTGCATCGATACTCCAGAGTAGACTAGCGTATGCGCTTCTCATCCTAGCACGGGAGACGGTCTGCCCCACAGCCGTCAGTACGTCGTACTTGAGTAGTATGCAGGTGCTCGTTAGGTTACGAGTACACTGGACAGGACTCCTCGGGAACTGTTGGTTGGTATTATACCTATCGTCAGTTATCAGTTCCCAGGTGACATGAGTACAGCTTAGTCCGCTGACTTGACACTGTCACTTCGCCTTGAGTGTGTTCCCACTGTACTTTGATTACTACCCTACCACGACTCAAAGGAGTCGCGCAAACAGATAGTAGTTGGGTGCAGTCCCGAAGCACTTGGAGGCAGTGACGGTTAGACAGGATTCGTCTCTCCCGGTATTGGGGGTTGACATCGCGCTGTGTCTAGGAGAGCCATTACACGAGTAGTCCCTGGCCAGGGCAAGCGAGATATACTGGTAGGTTTCCAGTGTTATCTCAGGGTGTTCTGGGCTTCACTCCGACATGACTTGTACCGCTATTAGGGGACTGATGTTTACCGCCCCCTAGGCCCGCCATGCGATGTATCAGACGAACAGACCGAACTGTACGGAGATTGTCACATTCAGGCTCAGTAGGAGTTCAGATGGGTTTCACCTCGTCCGTCTTCTTATCGGCATCTACCTGGGGGCCGTTACGCACAGCTAGTGCCGCTTGCAGTCTGTGGTTAAACCCACTACCAGCGTAGTGTCGAGTCTTTAGAGTCCCACACAGAGAGCTATTCGCCTTTAGGCAAAAGAGTAGAGGTCGCATGGTTTTGCGACAGGTCGCATGGTTTTGCGACAGGGTTCGGTCATATCCGCGCACTTGTGCACGTTTAGTGACTGGGCAGTTTTTACTAGCGGGTTTTGGTTTAAGCCAGATCCTAGTATACGTTTTGGGATTGGTTTTATCTCGTTTGTATTCGTGTTCCTCGGAACCCGGATGCGGGTGTGTATGCACAGTTGACAGAGAGACAGAGGCAGAGGATTCTCATTGGGGTTGTTGACTGTTGACTGTTGACTTTTTGCTAAACCCTAATGAGAATAAGAAATATGATTAGCAATAATATTAATTAAGTATTATAGTGACATGGTTGTTGAGGGGTTGACTTTGTTGACTTTGTTGACCGGTTGACTAGGTTGGACTAGTTGATCATCATCATTACAATGGTTGTCATTTTCATGCAAAGACTTTTGCTTGCTTGTTGTGGTTTGCAAACTGAGTGCATGAAATGATATTGCCTTTTGTGAGATGATAACCATCACATAATACTTGATTATCATTATGGCTCATGATGCTTTTGGATTATGAGAGGTTGGATGAGAAAAGTGTGGCTCATTCTTTCATTTGCTTTCTCTCTCTTGAGCTCTCTCATTCTCAAGCTCTCTCCCTCTTCCTCTTGCTCTCTCTAGGTCAAGGAAAACCATTCTCATGTGTTGAGACTCATTGCCTTAGAGATAAAAAGACACCAAAACAATCCTCTACTCATTCTAGTTCACAAGGCCTAGCAAGCCAAGTGTTCTAGTTTCTTCAAAGTTCGAAGAAGAAGCCAAAGGTAGAAGCTTTCGGGTGGATCCGTCTTCGGCGTGAGAAGACGACGAGGAGAGGTTGGTTGGTACACCACAAGAGTTGAAGACGAAGGAGTTCAAGAAAGGTATAACCCCCTAACAGAGTAGGTAAAACTCCTAGTTAGGTTGTTAGGTAGATTGTTTAACAAAGATCCGTATTTGTATTCCATATTACCACTTCTTGGAAAATCGTTTTTCACCACTTCCGCAACCCCGTAAGTACCGGGGAAGGGTAGCATGGACTTAAAGTGGTATCAGAGCCTAGTTAAACACTATCTAACATGTTAGCAATGTAAGTAGAGGTTCGATCGAAAAAAAAAAGTCGCGAAACGAACCCGAAAAGCATACTTTCTGTCGAATTTTTCCTCTGTTCAAAAATTAATAAATCTTGGCTTAAAATTCGACTCAGGGTTTTTATAACAATCTGCAGAAAAATGGCCTAGTGAATCGATCAAAGCACCGTGGATCCGCGGCAGGAGCACGCTCCCGCCGTGGATCCGCGGACGAGTTGACTCGGCCGTGGGGTATTTTTGGTGCAGTTTGTTTCTGGGGTTGTTTTGGGATTTTTAAAATATGTTTTTTCTGCCCAGATTTTACAGAAAGAAAAATTTGTGTTTGGGGCCTAAAAATCCATATTTTGATCGAACTTCTAAAGACTAATGATAACAGGTTTATATCTGTGCTGTGTTATATGTATTGAACGTCTGCTAATCGCTATACGTCGATTAGTGGGGGTTGTACATATCTGTGATCTATAATGTTGATGGCATGCGTATATGAATTCATTGGATTGTCGCGGATGTATAGCCGCGGGGTTGTGAGATGAGAGTTTTCTTTTATCTTTCAATTCATGTAATATGTAAATTGATGTAATATTATTTTTGGCCGCACAATATAGGGTTCCTAGGCACTCTTGTGAAGGTTCATAAGGCATCAAACATGCCCGGATTAAATTTTAGACGTGCCGAACAACCCAAAGCCGGGATCTTTGCTAGATTATTAGGGTTTAACATGCAATAAGATAACTTTTATCTAAGTGTGAGGGATTACAACCTTTGTAGTCCGCTCCTTCACTTCACAAGCTCCGAGTAGAAGTCCTTTTGCCGCGATCCACGATCTCCCGGACTCATGAGAGGCTCCACGACTCGAACGATCCATTCTAGCTTGTCGTAATCCAAATCTCCGATGATCTACCTTGAAGTTGCTTTGACTCAAGCTTTCTCACTAAAAAGAGAAGAACACACTAATCTCAAGGGCTAGATGAGATGAGGATGAGAGAGTAGTAATTTTGCTTTCTTTTTATATCATTTTCTCATATTGTTTCATCACTTAAGAAAATCTAGCAAGCTTTTCAAGAAGCAAGAAGATGAGAATGGAAAAAGAATAATGATAATTCTTTTCTTTTGTGATGAATAGAATAAAACTATATGATTGATTATTAACCAAGGTCAAGGATGAGTGGTCTAGATTTTGTAGAGAAATAACTAGAGTTAGGGTTTAGTTGAGTTAAAGAATGTGTCATCCATAAAGATCTTAAGAATGACAAAAGAAAAATCTTCTAGAAGGTACATGAAGCAACTAACCCAAATTAAACCCTAATCTCAATTAATCATCCTTAAACATGTTTAACAATTAATCATAACATGTCACAATAATATATATCACATATATATTATATATTTGCAACAAAAGAAAATAATACAATTAACATATATCGCATATATATCAATGTATCATCCACTGAGAAAATGAAATAATAAAGCGAGCCAATATTAGATAATGTAATACAATATATCATATATATTATTATACATTAAATCATCGAATCAACACTTGAATCGATGATCCGGCTATATCGAATATTACCGACTAATATATCATATACCGATTCATCGAATCAACACTTGATCCGATGACCCGGTTCATATCTTAATATCCTGAGAATATAATACGGTATCCCATATCGCATTATTCTCGTTCCTGCGCATATCACATATGTGCCACTACTCTGTTTCGCCTGAGCCAAGAAACCTCTGTGTAGGACTCTAAAGAATCGTCAATACGCCGGTAGCAGGTGATGATCATATCAAACACCCACAAGCTGCAAGCGGTCAGCTAAACGTAACAGCCACCCAGGTATTGAGCGATCAGAAGATCAACAAGCTAGCCTGTGCGTTCTCCTGTGAATCCAACCAGTAACACTCCCGTACAGTCCGGTCTGTTCGTCTGATATGTCGCATATCAAGTCTAGGGGTGGTATACGTCAGACCCCAGTAACCGATAAGTCGTGTCGATGTGTGGCTCATAACGGGTCGAGAAACTACTAGTAACACTTACCAGTAAATCTCTATATCAGCCCTGGCCAGGGACTTCCAGTTATAGCCAATCGAACACAGCACAACATCAACTCCCTATACCGGGAGAGACGAATCCCCTCCTATCGCTCATTGCCTCCATGTGATTCGGGACTGTACCCAAAAGCCACCGTTTTGCACGCCCTCTTGGACGTGGTAAGGTGGAAATCAAAGCACAGTGGGAATCACACAAGACTCCATGACGATCTCGGGTCTACAGACTACCCTGTACCAGTGTCACCAGAGAACTGCCATCTGACGTATGGTATATCACCATCTGGGAGTTCTCGGCGAGTCCGTCCAGTGTACCCAGTCTCCACTGAGCACCCGTACACCATCTCTGATGTCAAACACCGATGGATATGGGATCATCCATCGCCCATCATATGGGTCAAGATGCGTATACGCTAGTCTACTCTGGTATATCGATGCCCTGTCTCGATATACCCTTGACTAGGAACAGTTATAGGATGTACTCATCGACTACCGCGGCCCCACTAGTATGATCTCATCATAGTCCCAGTAGTCGAGTATAGATCCTAAGGGCTTTATCAACATGTGAGAGTAAAACAGTAAACCAATACAAGTCAACATGTTAAGATAAAGTGAAACCAAATAGCATACTATCATGACGAGCAAGAAAGTCATCTCTATATATAACCAAGCATCCATTATAATATACATCATATGTACAACAATGGCCTCTAGGACATATACATAACTAACAATCTCCCACTTGCACTAAGGCCAGCTGCTGTAGTATCGCATACCTAGCATCCCGAATAATCTCTCAAACTGTATCTGGGGAATAGCCTTCGTGAATGGATCCGCAGTGTTGTCCTTCGTATCTACTCTCCTAACCTCGATCTCCCGGCAATCAACTATCTCCCTGATCAGGTGATACCGCCTCAGAATATGTCTGGACTTCTGATGGGACCTGGGTTCCTTGGCTAAAGCCACAGCTCCATTGTTATCGCAATACAAAGGTATTGGATGCTCAATGGATGGAACCACACCAAGTTCACTATTGAACTTCTTGATCCAGACAGCCTCTTTGGCAGCATCGTTGGCAGCGATGTATTCAGCCTCCATCGTTGAGTCTGCAACGGTATCCTGTTTGGAACTCTTCCAACATACCGCCCCTCCATTGAGGGTAAAGACAAAACCCGAATGCGACTTAGAGTCGTCCTTATCACTTTGGAAGCTGGAATCGGTAAAGGACTCCACCTGGAGTTCTCCGTTACCATACACCAAGAACATCTCCTTAGTCCTTCGTAAGTACTTGAGAATGTTCTTCACTGCTGTCCAATGACTCTCTCCAGGATCTGCTTGATACCGACTCACTACACTTAGTGAGTATGCTACATCGGGTCTGGTACATAGCATCGCATACATGATAGAGCCTACTGCCGAAGCATAGGGTATCCCTTGCATGCGAGCTCTCTCCAAATCAGTCTTGGGAGACATCTCTTTGGAGAGAGTGAGTCCAGAGATCGTGGGCTGATTCCCACGCTTGGATTCTTCCATACTAAACCTCTTTAGTATGGTGTCAATGTACCTGGATTGGGACAATCCCAGTATCCGTTTAGATCTATCTCTATAGATCATGATTCCCAATATGCAGGAGGCATCACCTAGATCTTTCATTGAGAATCTCTGTGATAAGAAGAGCTTGACTGATTGCAGCATAGGAATATCATTTCCTATCAAGAGTATGTCATCCACGTACAATACGAGGAAGACAACCTTACCCTCTGCTACCTTCTTATAGATACAAGGTTCATCTATATTTTTGATGAAGTCAAACTCTTTGACTACAACATCAAAACAGATGTTCCAACTCCGCGATGCTTGCTTTAACCCATAAATGGATTTAAGCAGCTTGCACACTTTTCTGCTGCTCCCACTATCTACGAAGCCCTCTGGATGAGTCATGTACACGCACTCTTCTAAATCACCGTTTAGAAAGGCGGTCTTAACATCCATTTGCCAGATTTCGTAGTCATGGTATGCAGCAATGGCAAGTAAGATCCGGATGGACTTAAGCATAGCCACTGGAGAAAAGGTTTCGTCATAATCCACACCTGGTCGTTGACGAAAACCTTTTGCTACAAGTCTAGCTTTAAAAGTCTCAACTTTTCCATCTACACCAAATTTCTTTTTAAAGATCCACTTGCTCCTTATGGGTTTTACCCCTTCAGGAGCATTTTCCAAAGTCCATACTTTGTTGGTGTACATGGATTCCATCTCAGATCGCATTGCATCCAGCCATTTCACAGAGTCACCACTCGTGATGGCCTGCTCGAAACTAGTCGGTTCATCATCATCCATGATGCAGTCCTCGCTTCCACCATCAATGAGAAAACCGTAGTATCTCTTAGGTGGACGAGAAACCCTACTAGATCGGTGGAGAGGCTGGGGTTTGTCGGGTACTACTGAATCCTCTGGTTCTACTAAATCTTCAGTTGCAGTTTGTGTTGCTGGAACTTCTTCCAGTTCTACCTCAGAGCCACTAATCTCTTTTGCAAGAAATTCCTTTTCTAAAAAGGTGGCATGTTGAGCAACAAACACTTTTTGCTCCTCACTGTGATAGAAAAAATATCCATAAGAATTCTTCGGATATCCTACAAACTTGCAAAGAACTGATCGTGCCTCGAGTTTGTCCGGATTTTGCCTTTTGACATAGGACGGACAACCCCATATCTTAACTCGTTTAAGATACGGTCTCTTCCCACTCCATATCTCATATGGTGTGGTAGGTACAGATTTAGTTGGAACTTGATTCAATAGGTATGCCGCTGTCTCAAGCGCATACCCCCAGAAGGAAATAGGTAACTCAGCTGTACTCATCATAGAGCGCACCATATCTAATAGGGTGCGATTCCTCCGCTCCGATACACCGTTGTGCTGTGGTGTATAAGGAGGAGTAAGCTGAGAGAGAATCCCATTCTCTTTTAGATAATCTAGGAACTCACCGCTTAAGTATTCACCTCCTCGATAAGATCGAAGAATCTTAATACTTTTGCCCGTTTGGTTCTCTACTTCGTGCTTATATTCTCTGAATTTCTCAAAAGCTTCAGACTTGTGTTTCATCATAAACACATGTCCGTATCTAGAGAGATCGTCAGTGAATGTAATGAAGTAGGAAGAACCGTTCCTGGCATGCGTAGACATGGGACCGCATACATCACTATGTATCAGTCCTAAGAGTTCAGTAACTCTTTCTCCGTGTCCACTAAACGGAGCTTTGGTCATTTTTCCTTTGAGACATGAATGGCAAGTATCATAAGATGATAATTCGAACGGATTCAAATAACCATCTCTATGTAACTTAGCCAGTCGTGTCGCATTGATATGACCAAGTCTACAATGCCACAAGTAGGATTCGTTCATATCTGAACCTTTCCTCTTGTGTGTGTTTTGTATATTGAGGACTGTATTCTGATTTAGAATGAATATGCCATTATGTAACGAGCCTGATGCAATCAACTTTTGATCTAGGAATATGTTCATAACATTATCCTGTACTACAAAATTATATCCCTCTTTACTCAATAAAGAAACTGATATAATGTTGCACATCATGTTCGGTATATAATAGCACTCATTTAGAATCAGTGTATTACGACTTGGCAATACATGGTGATATTCGCCAACTGCTTTGGCTGCAACATTTGCACCGTTCCCTACTAGAACGGAATGATCATCTTTTCCCAGTTCTCTACCTTTACGTAGCCCATGCAACTGTTTGCATATGTGGGATCCTGATCCGGTATCTAATACCCAGGACGTAGGGTGAACTGAGAAATAGTTCTCAATAACAAACACACCTGAAGAAAATGCATCAACATGCATGTTCTTTTGGGCGGCGTGAGAATCCAGATATTCTCCTGTTTCCAATTCAGTCTTATAATTCTTATAAGAAAGAATGGGTCTAACGTTCCCTTGCTCAGTACAATCATCAGGTTCAGTCAATACATCCATATTATTATCTTGATTATGGCATGACATGGTCGCTACCTGGAGAGAGAGAGAAGAAAACACTTTAGCGTATGCTCTTGCAAGATTAGATTGGTTATTATCTTATCTAATCAGGATGTCTCCCACTGTTTTTATCAAATCTACCTTAAAACCCTAAAAGGCAAGATTAGCCGGGATTAATTACACCCTACAATTTCGTCAATCTTTCAGCCAGATCAGTGTCGGTACTTTGAGGGAGGTTCCCCGTGCTTTCGCACGGACCTAATTAAAGTAAACCTCGTTTTCCCAGAGGCGTAACCTCGTTAACACTTTTCTAGACACCTACTTGATCGGCTAGTTGTCTTGTGTAAAACTCTCCCAGGAGTAACTCTTACTCGCAGTGGGTATCAGGATCCAACTATCTCATAGGAGGTATGCAATCTCATTGCAAATTTCAACACTTGAAATTCCCGATAATATTTTGCCCCAAACGATCTATGACCTTGACAAGGTCAACAAACCATAGACCGCAAGTCAAGTTCAACCCGTCATTTCTTGATTGAATCAAACCCACCCGCACGACCCTTGACAAGGTCAACAAGGCCGCACGACTACCCTAACCCAATCTGCATCATATGTATAAGCAGATAAATACTGGTTAGCTACCGCACACTGCGCCTTGACAAGGTCAACAAATGCAGCACGAATACTAAACAGGACTTATCTGAAATGACGGAGGGGTACGACAGGTTTTTCTGAAAACCTATTGCGTAATGAACTTGATATCGTCGTAGAATCATGTATTTTTGAAAAGGAGTGTTTTTGAGGCTTTTCTTAGTTTCGCTAAAGGGGTCACTCCCGGTGAAGGGATCGTCGGCCCTTTCCTCATCGAATAAGGTGCAGGATATATCATATATACCGCTGTGCAAAGCAAGACACTAAAAGCAATCAAAAGACAAACCGCATTTTGTAGCATCTGCCAGTTTCGCTAAAGGAGTCACTCCCGGTGAAGGGATCTCGGTCCTTTCCTCATCGAATAAGGTGCAGGACATATCATATATGTCACTGTGCAAAGCAAAACTGTACCTACCCCTTTTATAAAGTTTTGATTCTACAACATCTTTAGGTTTCTTTTCTTTTATTAATCTCATTAATAAAAATCCCATCAGCTTATGCTTCCTAAGCATCACAGAAGAAACGAAAGCAGTAATATTTATATATCAGCATATATATATAGTATAAGCATTCGTCTCAGGCAGTAATATGATCTCATCACAGAACATTGCAGCAGAAGAACATATATGAAATATTGGATATACTAGGACGTCCGTGTTTTTAATACGAGCCTGTATAAAACACGGATTCCACGGTCGCGACGAATAGCCAAACCCACATCCCAAGACCCCTACGAGAGCGGCAAGTAACACTGCCAATTCTAGGGTTAGGAGACCCGGTCTCGACTCCTCGAGATGGCCTCCCACTGGACCCCAGAACCCGGTTACTTATGCTCCCCACCTTGGGTCTACCTAATGCGGAAAAGTAAATAATATACACTGGTGACAGCTACCGCAACCTGGAAGTGCCCCAAATAAAAGAATATTACATTACAAATGAATTTTACATGAATGAAAATAAAAATCCTCATCTCACATAAAACCCCCGGCTATTCAGAACGCGACGATCCAATATAACATATCACAGCAACACATAATATCTCATATCATCAACGTAAGTAAATATGCGCATCCCAATTGTCGTTGACATATAGCAACGAAACCGGCGATATCACATATTACACTTACGGTCACAGAAAAGAAAGTGTAAAACTACAATATTTGGAATCCACAATCACTTTAGACATCGTAAATCCGAAATATCACATACTCCGCATTTCATGCCTAACTCTATGAATTCCACATATTGTATCACATTCCAGATAAATATACAGTATTAAACTTTCCGAACAGATTATCAAACACCCAAAATTTCCTAAACTGCTCAACACTTGAGCGGGGTTCAAATAATCCGAGAATATGTCACAGTACCGGTGATCCAGCCGTAGAAGGGTCAAGCCAACGCCTCACATGTGGCACGCCGTACTGCCCCAAACCCGAAGGTTCAAAAGGCAGTTCAAGACGGTCACATAATCGAGTTAAGGTTTGTTGTCTTCTAGAGGGTCCACCGCTTAACTTGTACAATTTTCCCGAAAGATTTAAACCCGAATAAATTTCAACACTTGAAAGTTTGCCGTACCGGGAAACAGTAAGTTAATGATATCCGTTCAAATAGTTTAACAGTTTCTAAATATCCGGAAAGAAATACGAATTCAAAATTTCCGATCGAGTCTACTATTACAAAACAAACCCTAGAATTTTAAACACCTGAAACAGATTAAAAATACCCAGAATAGTCAGCAAGTACCTACGGTCTATACCATGAAGCTACGTGTCCCAATCCTACAGTTAGGCCGCGGAACCGCCGCGAGAACCATGTTCATGCCGCGGTTCCGCGCTTAGTTTGTGGAATTGTGGGCACGTGTTTCATGGTAATTCTTAGAATTACCTGCTGATTTTTTTACATATTTTTAATTCAGAAAAATCCCAAAATTTAAAAAATTTCCAGAGAGGGGTCAAGTTTCATCGTTTCGGGTTCGATCGGAGTTTTAACTTCGTAAACACATCGCCTAATGCTCTAGCTAGGCTCTGATACCACTGTAGGTCAGGCAGCTGTAAGTCGATGTAATACACCCCAGTACTTGTGGGGAGGCGGATTTTTACAAAAACGATCAAGTTTAAACAACGAACATCGACTAACCGCTTAAATCGAAGCTAAACAAATAATAACCAAACACATAGCTAAACTAAACTATAGTGTTAAGGGATTATACCGATCGAAACTAGTCCTTCGTCTTTACGTCCTCCTTTGTTCTCCTCGACCTTCTCTAGGTAGTAGACGATCCACCCGAGAGCGAAACTCCAAGCTAAACCTCCAACTTGAGGTAACTAATCAACTTTGATTGCTAATCAAAGATGAAAGGATGATGTAGAGTAAAGGTTATGGATTGTTTAGTCTAACTAATCCTTTGATCTCAACACATGAGGATTAAAGATTAGGGTTTGAAGATGAGAGCTTGAGGAGAGAGAATGTGAGATAAGATAATGAGAGGAGAGAGAGTGTATCATAATATATTATGAAGCATTCTTTTTAAAGAATAATCAATAAAGGAAATGAATAAGCATGCTTCATAAAATATCTAGTGGTGATTCATTAGCATGAGTCATTAAGCAATAAATGTGCATTAATGAAGTGAATGAATCACCACCATGACTCACTCTCTTATCCAAAAGAAACCTCCTTAGTCACATCTTCTAGAAGCTTCTCGTATAATTACGAGAACGCCCCTCCAATCCGCAAAAATACGGAAAAACTTTAGACTGTAAAAATCCAATAACCGGATACCAGTAACTGGCTTAAACCAAAGCCGACTGGTAAAAACTGTCCGAAAGTCGTACGCGCGTAAACGCACGTATGCGTCCGAACCCTTTGTCGCAAAACCATGCAACCTCTATATCGTTTCGCCTGGAGTAGGAAACTCTCTGTGTGGGACTCTAGAGACTCGACTACTACGCTGGCAGTGGGTTTAACCACAGACCGCAAGCGGCACTAGCTGTACGTAACGGTCCCCAGGTAGTTGTCGATAAGAAGGCCGATGAGAAAACCCATCCGAACTCCTACTGAGTCTGATGTGACAATCTCCATACAGTCCGGTCCGTTCGTCCAAGACTATCGCATATCGGGCCTAGGGGGGCGGCAAGCGTCAGTCCCCTAATAGCGGTATAAGTCGTGTCGGAGTAAAGCCCATTACACCCTGAGAAACTACTGGAACCTACCAGCAAATCTCGCTTGCCCTGGCCAGGGACTTTGCGTAATGGCTCTCTGACACAGCACGATATCTACTCCCAATACCGGGAGGGACGAATCCTGTCTAACCGCCACTGCCTCCAAGTGCTCGGGACTGCACCCAACTGCTACCTGTTTGCACGACTCCTTTGAGCCGCGGTAGGGTAGCAATCTAAGAACAGTGGGACACACTCGAGGCGAAGTAGCAGTGTCAAGTCTGCGGACTACGCTGTACTCATGTCACCTGGGAACTGTTCACTGACGACTGGTATCAAACCAACCAACAGTTCCCTGTGAGTCCTGTCCGGTGTACCCGTAACCTAACGAGCACCTGTATACTATCTCCAGTACGACGTACTGACGGCTGTGGGACAGACCATCTCCCCAACTGGGATGAGAAGCGTACACACCAGTCTACTCCGGAGTATCGATGCTCTGTCTCGATAATCCAACGACCGGGGACCTGAATAAGGATGTGCTTGTAGACTACCCAGCCCCCACTAGTGTGACTGCCATCACAACGCTGGTAGACAAGCAAGATCCTAAGAGCTCTATCAATACGTACACTCACATATTAAGATAGAAAAACCAAGTAGCATACTACCATGTTTAGCAAGACTGTTATATACATGTGAATATCCCAAGCTTCCATTAAGTAATATACAAGCTAGTATGATACAGTAATGGCCTTCTAGGGCATAAACACTAACAATCTCCCACTTGCACTAGGGCCATGTACTGGCATATCGCAGACCAATGATCTCGAGCAGCCTCTCGAACTGAATCTGAGGAAGGGCCTTCGTGAATGGATCAGCAATGTTCTCTTCTGAAGCAACTCTCCGAACCTCGATCTCCTGACGATCAATGATCTCCCTGATCAGGTGATACCGCCTCAAGATGTGTCTGGACTTCTGATGGGACCTTGGTTCCTTCGCTAAAGTTATAGCTCCGTTGTTGTCGCAATACAGAGGTATTGGATCAACTATGGTAGGAACCACCTGAAGTTCTGTTAGGAACTTCTTCATCCAGACTGCTTCTTTTGCGGCATCGCAAGCAGCTATATACTCCGCTTCCATCGTCGAGTCAGCAACGGTGTCCTGCTTGGAGCTCTTCCAGCACACCGCCCCTCCATTGAGGGTAAAGACATAACCCGACATGGACTTGGAATCGTCCTTATCACTCTGGAAGCCGGAATCAGCAAAGGCCTCCAACTTGAGGTCTTTTCCGCCGTAAACCAAGAACATCTCCTTAGTCCTCCTCAGGTACTTGAGAATGTTCTTTACTGCTATCCAGTGTTTCTCCCCTGGGTCTGACTGATACCGGCTTACCACGCTTAGTGCGTAAGCTACATCTGGTCTGGTACACAACATCGCATACATTATAGAGCCTACCGCAGAAGCGTAGGGTATAATAGACATGCGTTCCCTTTCCAAATCAGTCTTGGGAGACATCTCTTTGGAGAGGGTGATTCCGTGACAAGCCGGTAGATTACCGCGCTTAGAATCTTCCATACTGAATCTTTTCAGTACAGTGTCGATATACCTGGACTGCGAAAGTCCCAACATCCTCTTGGATCTATCACGATAGATCCGGATCCCCAGAATGTAAGAGGCATCACCCAGGTCTTTCATGGAGAACCTGTGTGACAAGAATCCTTTGACAGATTGTAGCATAGGAATGTCATTTCCTATCAATAGAATGTCATCCACGTACAAGACGAGGAATACGACACTTCTGGCCACAACTTTACTATATATGCACGGTTCATCTGGATTTTTGATAAAGTCATATTCTTTGACTGTCTCATCAAAACAGATGTTCCAACTCCGCGATGCCTGCTTTAGTCCGTAAATGGACTTAAGCAGCTTGCATACTTTCCCGCTGCTCCCACTCTGATTGAAACCCTCTGGCTGATCCATATAGACGCTCTCTTCTAAATTTCCATTCAGAAAAGCTGTCTTTACGTCCATCTGCCAGATTTCATAATCATGGAAGGCAGCAATAGCAAGAAGGACCCGAATGGATTTGAGCATAGCCACTGGAGAAAAAGTTTCGTCATAGTCCAAACCAGGTCTTTGACGAAAACCCTTTGCAACAAGTCTAGCCTTATAGGTTTCCACCTGTCCATCTACACCAATCTTTTTCTTGAAGATCCATTTGCATCCTATGGGTTTTACCCCATCTGGAGCAAAGTCCAAAGTCCATACTTTGTTGGTGTACATGGACTCCATTTCGGTCCGCATTGCATCTAGCCATCGTACCGAGTCGCCGCTCTGGATGGCCTGCTGGAAGTCAGTAGGTTCATCATCATCTATGATGCAATCCTCTCTATCCCCGTCTATGAGAAAACCGTAGTATCTCTCAGGCGGACGAGACGGCCTACTACTCCTGCGGAGGGGTGCGGGAATGTTCTGTTCTTCTTGAACCTCTGGTTCTACCAAACTTTCAGTAGTAGTTTGTGGTTCTGGAATTTCTTCCAGTTCTATTTCGCTCCCACTTATTTCCTTTTCTAAAAACTGATTTTCCAGAAAATGGGCATTACGAGAAACAAAAACCTTTTGTTCCTCTGCGTAATAGAAATAATATCCCTTGGAGTTCTTTGGATATCCCACAAACATACATTTTACTGATCGTGCCTCGAGCTTGTCCATATGCTGCGTTTTAACAAAAGCTGGACATCCCCAAATCTTCATATGCTGAAGATGGGGTTTCTTCCCAGTCCACATCTGATATGGAGTGGTAGGCACAGTCTTGGTAGGAGCTCTGTTCAGAAGATATGCCGCTGATTCTAGCGCATAACCCCAGAAAGATCGCGGTAACTCAGCATTACTCATCATGGATCGTACCATATCCAATAAGGTTCGATTCCGTCTCTCCGATACACCGTTATGCTGTGGAATGTATGGAGGAGTAAGCTGAGAGAGAATTCCTTTCTCTTTTAGGTAACCTAGGAACTCGGCACTTAAGTATTCTCCACCTCGATCAGATCTCAGTGTTTTTATACTTTTGCCGGTTTGGTTTTCTACTTCATTCTTATACTCTTGGAATTTCTCAAAAGCCTCGGATTTATGTTTCATCAGATAAATGAATCCGTATCTTGAGTAATCATCCGTGAAAGTAATGAAATAGGAAAAACCACCTCTCGCATGTGTAGACATTGGACCGCATACATCACTGTGTATGAGTCCTAAGAGCTCGCTCGCTCTTACTCCTTGTCCAGTGAATGGAGTCTTTGTCATCTTTCCTTTGAGACAAGATTGACAAGTGTCATAAGTTTGATATTCGAACGTGTCCAAATATCCTTCTCTATGCAACTTAGTCAACCTTCTTTCATTGATGTGACCCAGTCTACAATGCCATAAGAAAGCTTTATTTAAATCCGGAGACTTTCTTTTTAGTGTGTTCTGGACATTGAAAATTTGGAGTTGGTTTAACACATATATGCCGTTATTTAGAGTACCGGACCCAATCAAACTATGATTAAGGTGGATGTTGACAACATCTCTTACAAACGTGAAATCATAACCTTTATTTGATAACAAGGAAACTGATATGATATTACACGTTAAGCTGGGTACAAAATAACAGTTATGTAAAACCAAAATGTGTCCACTCGTCAATCCTAGGTGAAAATCCCCGACGGACGCAGCTCCCACGCTAGCTCCGTTAGCAACCCTGAGGATCATATCACCTTCCTTCAGCACTCTACGGTTTCTCAGTGCCTGCAATGAATTGCAAATATGAGATCCTGATCCGGTATCCAATACCCAGGAAGTAGAGTTGATCGACAGACAATTCTCAATTACAAACACACCTGAAGTCGAAGCCACAGCTTGCTTCGGTTCCTGGTTCTTGGCGTTCCACGCCTTGCAATCCTTCTTCCAGTGCCCTTTCCTGTGACAATGGAAGCACTCATCCTGGCCAACTACCGGTGCTGTAAACTTTTTCTTTCCCTTCTTTCCCACCTTACTAACACCTCCTCTAGGTCTGGGTGCGGCCTTCTTCTTCCTTCCTTTGGCCCTAGCCTTAGACCCGGAAGAAGATGCACCGCCAACAAACATAGCGGGTGTTTCCCTTGCCTTCTGCAAGGTGCCCTCTGCACTCCTTAACATGTTCAGGAGTTCCGCAAGTTCAACTTCTTTTCCTTGAAGATTGAAGTTGAGGATAAACTGGGCGTAGGTGGGAGGAAGGGACTGGAGAACAAGGTCTGTATAGAGCTCATTATCCAAAGTCGTCCCAAGGTCTGCGAGCTCTTCTATGTAGCCAATCATCTGTAGGACATGTTCACCTACCGATGACCCGACAGCCAACCTCGCTCGAAACAATTTCTTAGAGGTCTCGTATCTTGCTATACGAGATTGCTCTCCATAAAGTTCCTTTGTATGGAGAAATATGCCATCTAGGGACATATCCTCGTGCCTCCTCTGATGTTCATTGTTCATTGAGGCAAGCACGATGCACTTGGCTCTCGCGCAATCTAAATCCCAGGTTTTGCGGATTTCCTTATCCGCATTGCTGGATTTGGGACCAAGGACAGCAGGTGCTGTAGCGGTGAGGACGTACCCCAGTTTGTCATAGGTCAAAGCCATCTTGACATTCCGCAGCCAATCTTTATAGTTTGGCCCCGTCAGTATATTTTTCTCTAAAAGTAACTTAAGTCCAGTCATTTTCAGGGTCGCTGCAATTAGGAGAGAGAGAAGAAAACTCTTTAGCATGATGCTCTTGCAAGTTTAGAATGGTTTTTAGTTTATCTAAACTGGATGGCTCCCACTGTTTCTCGAATCCTTCCTCAAACCATAAAAGAAGAATTAGCCAAGACTATTCTCACCGTACAATACTTGCTTAACCGTTCAGCCAGGCCGGTGTCGATACTTCGAGGGAGGTTTTCCAACGCTTTCGCGAAGTTCCTTAATTAAATAACCTCTTTTCTCTGGGGGCGTAACCCCGCTGACACTTTTCTGGACACCTACTAGGTTTATAGCATTGATCGTTAAGCGACGAATATCCTGATAAGTAGCATATACTCACAGTAGGATCGGGATCCAAATATCATCGTATGATAATGTTGAAGGAATCCTACCAACATTCATCAAACTCCAAATGGTATGCATCTCTTTGCAAATTTCAGTTTCTTTAGAAATTCCCGATATAAGTTTTTGCCCCATGCTCTTATGACCTTGGCTTTGGTCAAAATGTCATAAGTCACATGTCAAGTTCTACCCGTCATTATCTTGTCAATTTGAACCCATCCGTATATACCCCTGACTTTGGTCAAATGATAATACGACTGTCACAAACTAACACATCTATCTTATGCAACAAATGAAAACCCAGTAGCTACCAAACACTATGCCTTGACTTTGGCCAAAATGCATAGCTTGAATACTACTGAATACCCAAATGAAACGACGGAGGGCTACGACTGGTTTTGGCGAAACCGTAAACGTAGTGAACTTGATATAACCGAAGGAACCTGATAGCTTTTAAAAGGAGTGGTTAAATCTCCGCATTTAAAAATATCTGTTTTAAAAATAACCGAGTGGTTTCTTTTAAATTGTTCCAACGATTTAAACTTTGGTTTATTTTACTTTGCATTATAGATAATGCGTCCCATCATTAACCTATCATTGCAGAAAACAACGAAAATACAACGTCCTCTTATGCCATCCGCATTCGCCATGGGGTCCCGTCATCACCCGTTAGGTTACTTAACTAACGACAGAGCGGGGGCTGGGCTAGCGCGGGTGTAAAACATAAGTGGCGTCTAAATAGCTATCATAAATATAGATATTTTACATTCGTCTGACGCAATGATATTCATTCCAGAACACAGATAAACAATATTGGATTTGCAAGCAATCTGTATTTCTTTTGAGCCTGCAAGAAAAGACAGATTACACAGTTGTGATGAATAGCCGTTACCCCACCCTCGACCCCTACGGGTACGGCAAACTACCCACCCGGCAGTCTGTGTACCCCACCTTGGGTCAGTCCTAGGAGCAAAAACAGTAAAATGAAATAATACAACGGTGGCTACAACCGCAACCTGGAAGTGCCCCGCAAAAATAATATTACAACAAATTACATTTACAACAAATGAATTAAACAATAACCCATTGCTAACCCCGGCTATACACCACAACAGTCCAATACAGTTTATATGCACAAACAGATATAACCATTTCAGAAATGTGCAACCCCCTGCCAACCGACATACTAGCAGTTGGGGGAGGTTTACGAACACATTAAACAATCACAGATATAATCCAATACGCAAATACCGTACAATTCGATCGAACAAACAACATCAATATTGCTCCAAAATCTGCTCTGTTAAACAGTAACCTGAGCAATTATTAAATATTCCAGAAAACACTAAATATCACAGGGGACCCACACAAAAAATTTGGGATCATGACTCGGCAACTCGGCGGCGGAACTGCGGCGGATCGGTGGGATCCGCCGCGCTTCCGCGGCGCTTTAGCCGAGTCATGGGCCCAATTTTCTTGGGTGTTCTCCTGGACCCATGTCAAGCTTTCTGAACATCCCTGAAAAATTTTAGGACATCATTTTGGATTCGACAGAAACTGATTTTTATTAGGGTTTTCCGGCTTCGTTTTTCCGTTCGAAATTCGTACAAATTTGCAACTAGGTTATTTATTGTTTAGCGAGGCTCTGATACCACTGTAAGTCGATGTAGTACACCCCAGTACTTGTGGGGAGGCGGATTTTTACAAAAACGATCAAGTTTAAACAACGAACATCGACTAACCGCTTAAATCGAAGCTAAACAAATAATAACCAAACACATAGCTAAACTAAACTATAGTGTTAAGGGATTATACCGATCGAAACTAGTCCTTCGTCTTTACGTCCTCCTTTGTTCTCCTCGACCTTCTCTAGGTAGTAGACGATCCACCCGAGAGCGAAACTCCAAGCTAAACCTCCAACTTGAGGTAACTAATCAACTTTGATTGCTAATCAAAGATGAAAGGATGATGTAGAGTAAAGGTTATGGATTGTTTAGTCTAACTAATCCTTTGATCTCAACACATGAGGATTAAGGATTAGGGTTTGAAGATGAGAGCTTGAGGAGAGAGAATGTGAGATAAGATAATGAGAGGAGAGAGAGTGTATCATAATATATTATGAAGCATTCTTTTTAAAGAATAATCAATAAAGGAAATGAATAAGCATGCTTCATAAAATATCTAGTGGTGATTCATTAGCATGAGTCATTAAGCAATAAATGTGCATTAATGAAGTGAATGAATCACCACCATGACTCACTCTCTTATCCAAAAGAAACCTCCTTAGTCACATCTTCTAGAAGCTTCTCGTATAATTACGAGAACGCCCCTCCAATCCGCAAAAATACGGAAAAACTTTAGACTGTAAAAATCCAATAACCGGATACCAGTAACTGGCTTAAACCAAAGCCGACTGGTAAAAACTGTCCGAAAGTCGTACGCGCGTAAACGCACGTATGCGTCCGAACCCTTTGTCGCAAAACCATGCAACCTCTATATCGTTTCGCCTGGAGTAGGAAACTCTCTGTGTGGGACTCTAGAGACTCGACTACTACGCTGGCAGTGGGTTTAACCACAGACCGCAAGCGGCACTAGCTGTACGTAACGGTCCCCAGGTAGTTGTCGATAAGAAGGCCGATGAGAAAACCCATCCGAACTCCTACTGAGTCTGATGTGACAATCTCCATACAGTCCGGTCCGTTCGTCCAAGACTATCGCATATCGGGCCTAGGGGGGCGGCAAGCGTCAGTCCCCTAATAGCGGTATAAGTCGTGTCGGAGTAAAGCCCATTACACCCTGAGAAACTACTGGAACCTACCAGCAAATCTCGCTTGCCCTGGCCAGGGACTTTGCGTAATGGCTCTCTGACACAGCACGATATCTACTCCCAATACCGGGAGGGACGAATCCTGTCTAACCGCCACTGCCTCCAAGTGCTCGGGACTGCACCCAACTGCTACCTGTTTGCACGACTCCTTTGAGCCGCGGTAGGGTAGCAATCTAAGAACAGTGGGACACACTCGAGGCGAAGTAGCAGTGTCAAGTCTGCGGACTACGCTGTACTCATGTCACCTGGGAACTGTTCACTGACGACTGGTATCAAACCAACCAACAGTTCCCTGTGAGTCCTGTCCGGTGTACCCGTAACCTAACGAGCACCTGTATACTATCTCCAGTACGACGTACTGACGGCTGTGGGACAGACCATCTCCCCAACTGGGATGAGAAGCGTACACACCAGTCTACTCCGGAGTATCGATGCTCTGTCTCGATAATCCAACGACCGGGGACCTGAATAAGGATGTGCTTGTAGACTACCCAGCCCCCACTAGTGTGACTGCCATCACAACGCTGGTAGACAAGCAAGATCCTAAGAGCTCTATCAATACGTACACTCACATATTAAGATAGAAAAACCAAGTAGCATACTACCATGTTTAGCAAGACTGTTATATACATGTGAATATCCCAAGCTTCCATTAAGTAATATACAAGCTAGTATGATACAGTAATGGCCTTCTAGGGCATAAACACTAACAGCAGCCACCCCATCCAATGGGGTCGCCGTGGCACCAACGGGTCCCTCAGCCGCTACTTTTTACGCATGCCCCCTCGCGAGGACTACAACCCACCGGAACACCTTCCGGTCTCGGGACACCCTGGGGGTAAGAGCCTATGCTTCGCCACACTGTCACACAGTGAGAACCCCCCATAGGTCGACATCCAATGTCTAGTAGCTCCGATACCACTGTAGGGTTCCTAGGCACTCTTGTGAAGGTTCATAAGGCATCAAACATGCCCGGATTAAATTTTAGACGTGCCGAACAACCCAAAGCCGGGATCTTTGCTAGATTATTAGGGTTTAACATGCAATAAGATAACTTTTATCTAAGTGTGAGGGATTACAACCTTTGTAGTCCGCTCCTTCACTTCACAAGCTCCGAGTAGAAGTCCCTTTACCGCGATCCACGATCTCCCGGACTCATGAGAGGCTCCACGACTCGAACGATCCATTCTAGCTTGTCGTAATCCAAATCTCCGATGATCTACCTTGAAGTTGCTTTGACTCAAGCTTTCTCACTCAAAAGAGAAGAACACACTAATCTCAAGGGCTAGATGAGATGAGGATGAGAGAGTAGTAATTTTGCTTTCTTTTTATATCATTTTCTCATATTGTTTCATCACTTAAGAAAATCTAGCAAGCTTTTCAAGAAGCAAGAAGATGAGAATGGAAAAAGAATAATGATAATTCTTTTCTTTTGTGATGAATAGAATAAAACTATATGATTGATTATTAACCAAGGTCAAGGATGAGTGGTCTAGATTTTGTAGAGAAATAACTAGAGTTAAGGTTTAGTTGAGTTAAAGAATGTGTCATCCATAAAGATCTTAAGAATGACAAAAGAAAAATCTTCTAGAAGGTGCATGAAGCAACTAACCCAAATTAAACCCTAATCTCAATTAATCATCCTTAAACATGTTTAACAATTAATCATAACATGTCACAATAATATATATCACATATATATTATATATTTGCAACAAAAGAAAATAATACAATTAACATATATCGCATATATATCAATGTATCATCCACTGAGAAAATGAAATAATAAAGCGAGCCAATATTAGATAATGTAATACAATATATCATATATATTATTATACATTAAATCATCGAATCAACACTTGAATCGATGATCCGGCTATATCGAATATTACCGACTAATATATCATGTACCGATTCATCGAATCAACACTTGATCCGATGACCCGGTTCATCTTAATATCCTGAGAATATAATACGGTATCCCATATCGCATTATTCTCGTTCCTGCGCATATCACATATGTGCCACTACTCTGTTTCGCCTGAGCCAAGAAACCTCTGTGTAGGACTCTAAAGAATCGTCAATACGCCGGTAGCAGGTGATGATCATATCAAACACCCATAAGCTGCAAGCGGTCAGCTAAACATAACAGCCACCCAGGTATTGAGCGATCAGAAGATCAACAAGCTATCCTGTGCGTTCTCCTGTGAATCCAACCAGTAACACTCCCGTACAGTCCGGTCTGTTCGTCTGAAATGTCGCATATCAAGTCTAGGGGTGGTATACGTCAGACCCCAGTAACCGATAAGTCGTGTCGATGTGTGGCTCATAACGGGTCGAGAAACTACTAGTAACACTTACCAGTAAATCTCTATATCAGCCCTGGCCAGGGACTTCCAGTTATAGCCAATCGAACACAGCACAACATCAACTCCCTATACCGGGAGAGACGAATCCCCTCCTATCGCTCATTGCCTCCATGTGATTCGGGACTGAACCCAAAAGCCACCGTTTTGTACGCCCTCTTGGACGTGGTAAGGTGGAAATCAAAGCACAGTGGGAATCACACAAGACTCCATGACGATCTCGGGTCTACAGACTACCCTGTACCAGTGTCACCAGAGAACTGCCATCTGACGTGTGGTATATCACCATCTGGGAGTTCTCGGCGAGTCCGTCCAGTGTACCCAGTCTCCACTGAGCACCCGTACACCATCTCTGATGTCAAACACCGATGGATATGGGATCATCCATCGCCCATCATATGGGTCAAGATGCGTATACGCTAGTCTACTCTGGTGTATCGATGCCCTGTCTCGATATACCCTTGACTAGGAACAGTTATAGGATGTACTCATCGACTACCGCGGCCCCACTAGTATGATCTCATCATAGTCCCAGTAGTCGAGTACAGATCCTAAGGGCTTTATCAACATGTGAGAGTAAAACAGTAAACCAATACAAGTCAACATGTTAAGATAAAGTGAAACCAAATAGCATACTATCATGACGAGCAAGAAAGTCATCTCTATATATAACCAAGCATCCATTATAATATACATCATATGTACAACAATGGCCTCTAGGGCATTGTTGTACATATGATGTATATTATAATGGATGCTTGGTTATATACATAACTAACACACAACCGGGTCGGGGTTGTAGCCGTCATTATATAATTTCTTTTTACTGTTTTTGCTCCTAGGATAGACCCAAGGTGGGGTGCACAAACTACCGGGTATCTCGAAGTGCCGAGTGGCCTACTCACGAGTTGAGGGAGGTTGCTTTGCTTCGGGTACTTGGCGGGTAGTTTGCCGCACGCGTAGGGGTCTAGGGTGCGACCGTTTAATCCGCTTTTCGTTACAGGCTCGTACGAATTGCGGATTCCTAGTATATCCAATGTGTTCATCTGTGATCTGAAATGGCTACCATTGCAATATATCTATATATGATATTATTTAGGCGTTGCTTATGTTTTTCAGCCGCGCTAGCCCAGCCCCCGCTCTGTCGTTAGTTAAGTAACCTAACGGGTAATGACGGGGCCCGTGGCGAATGCGAATGGTATAAGCGTACGTCATATTTTGGTTGTTTTCTGCAATGGTAGGATTAAATGATGGGACGCATTAAAAGAACTAATGCAAGAAAATAAACCAAGTAAAAGTCGTTGGAACACTTTCAAAACCACTCGGTTCTTTTCAAAAACTAACTTTTAAATACGGAGCTTGAGCCACTCCTTTTAAAAGCTATCTCGTTCCATCGATTATATCAAGTTCACTACGTTCACGGTTTTGCCAAAACCATTCATAGCCCTCCATCGTTTCACATGAATAGTCAATAGTATTCAAGTTATGTATGTTGGCCAAAGTCAAGGCATAGTGATTGGTAGCTATTGGGTATTCAGGTGCAGCATAGATAGATGTGTTGGTTTAGTGCAGTCGTTCTACCAGTTTGGCCAAAGTCAAGGGTATGTGCGAGTGGGCTCAAATTAACCTGGAGAATGACGGGTAGAACTTGACATGTGACTTATGATATTTTGGCCAAAGTCAAGGTCATAAGAGCATGGGGAAAAAATCCACATCGGGAGTTTCATAAGTACTGAAACTTGCTAGCGCTACATACCATTTGGAGTGTGATGATTCTGATAGGATTCCTTCAGTTTTGTCACGCGATGATATTTGGATCCCGATCCTACTGTGAGTATATGCTACTCCTTGGGAAATTTCTCACTTAACGATCAATGCTATAAACCTAGTAGGTGTCTAGAAAGGTGTTAGCGGGGCTACGCCCCCAGGGAAAAGAGGTTCTTAAATTAAGGAATTTCGCGAAAGCGTTGGAAAACCTCCCTCGAAGTACCGACATTGGCCTGGCTGAACGGTTAAGCAAGTATTGTACGGTGAGATTGATCCTTGTTAGTTATATGTATGCCCTAGAGGCCATTACTGTACATAGGATGTATATTGTAGTGGATGCTGGGACATATATAGGGAGGACTTTCTTGCTCGACATGATAGTATGCTATCTGGTTGCTCTTTACCTTAACGTGTACATTGATTGTCTCTCTGATACATGTTGGTAAAGCCCTTAGGATGTGTACTTGACTACCTGGACTATGATGCGGATCATACTAGTCGTGGGTGTATCGAGATGGGGCATCGATATACCAGAGTAGACTAGCGTGTACCTTCTCGACCCATACAGATGGGCAATGGATGATCCCATATCCATTGGTGTTTGACATCAGAGATGATATACGGGTGCTCAGCAGAGACTGGGTACACTGGACGGACTCGCCAAGAACTCCCAGATGGTATTATACCTTACGTCAGATGGCAGTTCTCTGGTGACACTGGTACAGAGTAGTCTGTTGACCCGAGATCGTCATAGAGTCTTGTGTGGTTCCCACTGTGCTTTGATTTCCACCTTACCACGTCCAAGAGGGCGTGCAAAACGGTGTTTTTTGGGTACAGTCCCGAATCACATGGAGGCAATGAGTGATAGGAGGGGATTCGTCTCTCCCGGTATAGGGAGTTGATGTTGCGCTGTGTTCGATTGGCTACAACCGGAAATCCCTGGCCAGGGTTGCTGAGATTTACTGGTAAGTGTTACCAGTAGTTCTCGAACTGTTATAGACCTCATATCGACACAACTTATTGAGCTATTGGGGTCTGACGTTTACCACCCGTAGGCGAGATATGCGACATATCAGACGATCAGACCGGACTGTACGGTAAGTGTTACTGGTTGGATTCACAGGAGTGTGAGCGGGCTAGCTCGTCGATCTTCTGATCGCTCAATACCCAGGTGGCCGTTACGTTTAGCAGACCGCTTGCGGCTTGTGGGTGCTTGATATGATCATCACCTGCTGCCGGCGTATTGACGAGTCTTTAGAGTCCTACACAGAGGTTTCCTGGCTCAAGCGAAACGAAATAGGAGCGCATATGAGATATGTGCGGGACCGAGAATAATGCGTGTATGTGATACCGTATTCTATTCTCGCGATGAATGTATCGATATGGTTGTATGCGATATAACCTAGTTATCGAATCAAGGATTGATTCGATAAGTCGATACATTGGATATTAGTCGGTTATATGCGATGTGACCGGATCGTTAAATCAAGTGTTGATTTAATGATTTAATGCATAATTATATATTTGATATATTACTTTGCATTAACTAGTATTGGTTCACTTTAAATGGACTTTCTCGCTTGCTTTGCACAAGTTGTATATGTGATATACTTTTGTGCACTTGTTTGTATCATGTTTGATGATACATGTTAACTTGGTTAAGTGTAAAGATTAAACCATGGTTAAGTTAATGATTAGGGTTTTGTTTTTCTTTCTTATTTATTTATTTATTTATTTTGGAAAGAATAAAGAGAAAATGGTGGCTTTCTTTGTTTGTAGTTGAATCTTCATGAAGGTTTGACTTTGTAACCATTTTGTCTTCATGCTTAACCCTAACCATTTAAACAAACCATGGTCTATTCTCTACACTTAACTAGGGTTAGGATATGATAAGTATTCATATTATTTTACTTTTTAAAATACTTATCATATTCCTTTCTTCTTCTTCTTCATCTTCTTCAAAGAAGAAAACCTAGACTTCATCAATGGTGACTTGATGAAATGAGTGAGAAATCCAATTCTAAAGTAAACCCACTTCCTATTTCTTCATCCTATACTTCTTTCCAAGTAGTAGAGTGTGTTTCCTTCACAAGTTTTCTTGACTTTGTGAAGTTGGAGCTTGATCTAGCGATGCCTCGACGTAGATCATCTTCGGCATCGTCGTCGATGACCTAGCCCGCTTTTTCTCCGATGAAGCCGACGCTAGAGCACAAGATTCGATTTGTACAGCGAGAAGACTTCATCACGGAGCCATGGAGGTGGAGAACCGGATCTACAAAGGTTTGTAAGTCTACGCTAGCGCCCCGGCCGTCTACAGACGCCAAATGCGGAACAAAAACTTTTAAACTGGCGCTATCGTATACTTTAACCCGGATCTGCCATTATTGCTAAACTAACAAACTGTAAAGAGTGTAGAAAGATTGTACCGAACGATCCGAGTCCTTCGTTCTTCAACCATCATCCCACGCTCCGTTGCGGCTGCTCCGATCTCGTCGATCTCCGATTCCTTCGTCGAGGTGGCACCACATGATCGGTTCTTTAAACGGGCTCCCGCCTCTGACTCGAGGCAACTCGATCGTCAAGTTTGCTAAAAGAGACGACCAAGAATGATGTAGAGAATGAGTAGATGACTTTGTCTCACTTCGTCCAAATCCGTGGACGATCGGTAAATGAAGTTGCCGATGGAAATGAAATGGAACAAGAAATGAACTATGAAATTTCCATGCATCCAAAACTATACTCTTTTCTTTTTACAACCATAATTTTCTCAAGTGAATCAAGTGAGGGAGGAGAGAGAGGGCCGGCCAAATTTATCAAAGGAGGGAGGTGAGTGTAGGAGGGTTCAAGTGGTGACCATAAAGGAAAGAAGCTTATCTTTATCATTAAAGCAAAGCATGACTCATAAATACAATGAACCTTTCATAACCTAGTCACCAAAAGCATTAATGACACCATTAATGCACTAATGACACACCATGCCTCATCATCACTTCTAGAAGCTTCTAGAATGATGACTCACTCTTATCTGAAGAAAAGATAAATCAGTCTTTAACCGAATGTTAAAAGACGGCTGATAGAAAACTGGAAACTGGCAACTTCCAAAAGTGATCCTGAAACGAATTTCAGGACAACCCCGAAACTGTATAAATATACCCGCATTTGTATTACGACCGAATACAAATGCAACTGAGACAAAGATATTATACCTACTCAATATAATACTCGGATCCGGCTTAAACCAAAGCCAACCAGTATCATCTGCCCGAAAACTGACACGTGCGTAAACGCACGTGCATTTTCCGAACCCTGCCATAAAACCATACGGCCTCTACAACGTTTCGCCCGAACTTGGGAAACTGTCTGTGGGGGACTCTAATGACTCGTCAGTACCCTGGCAGTGGGTTTAACCACAAACCGTCAGCGGCACTAGCTATGCGTAACGGCTGCCCATGGACTGACCTCAAGGGTGGCCGAGGAGCGAACTCAAGGGAGACCGATGAGCGAACTCCTCCGAAAACCCTACTGAGCCTAATAGTGACAATGTATATACAGTCCGGTCCGTTCGTCAATGAGTATCGCATATCCGCCTAGGGGGCTAGTAACGTCAGACCCCCAAAAGCAGTATAAGTCGTGTCGGAGTATAGCCCAATAACACCCTGAGATACTACTGGAGTACCTACCAGTAAATCTCCTGCCATGGCCATGGACTTTGTGTAATGGCTCTCCTAGACACAGCACGACCTCGCCCCCAATACCGGGAGAGACGAATCCCCTGCCGATCCGCTCACGTGCCTCCATATGGCTCGGGACTGTACCCAAAAGCTACCTGTTTGCACGACTCCTTTGAGCCGTGGTAGGGTAGAAATCAAAGCACAGTGGGAACTCACACGAGACAAATGACGACCTCAGGTCGATGAACTAACCTGTACACATGTCACCAGGGAACTGCTATCTGACGGTAGATATAATACTAACTAGCAGATTCCCGGCGAGTCCTGTCCGGTGTACTCATAACCCAATGAGCACCTGTATACATCTTAGGTGATCCAACTGACACCAGTGTCTTGTGAGACCGGCCACCGCCCTTCGTCGGGGTCTCGACTGTACACACTAGTCTACTCCGGAGTATCGATGCCCTGTCTCGAAACTCCCACGACTAGGGACCACAATTAAGGATATGCATATAAACTACCCAACTCTCACGTATATGATCGCCATCATACTGTTGGTAGTAAAGCAAGATCCTAAGGGCTCTATCAAAGTGTAACATGCAATCAGTCACCTGAACATGTACACGACTGATAAAGGCAAACCAGATAGCATACTATCATCTCGAGTAAGACTGTCCTACCGGGATAGGTCCTCCGCAATCATTGCAATCATGTACCTGCGATCCAATAATTGACTATGAGGGCACTATCTCCAACAATCTCCCACTTGCACTCAAGGCTAATATTGCGATGTCGACTACTCACAGCCCGTGTGAAACCGAACATCCAACTCCTCTACTAATCAGTTTCACAAAGCCCGTTTGTAAAACTATTGTGTTCGAGAAATAGCCTCATTGAGTGGATCCGCCTAGAAGTATCTTTCTATATCTCTCTTAATCTCAAGTTCGCGGAGAAAACCATCTCCCGAATTGAGTAATACCTGTCTTAGAACATGTCTGGATATCTGATGGGACCTTAGTTCATAAATGAACTCCATATCCAAACTTCTTAGACTGAATCGATCACTGAACCTAATCAGTATCGGGCACCTTGCTTCCCACAGTATCCTCTTGGACCACCTGTCCATAATACTGTCCCTCTTCGTCAAAGGGAAAAACTAAAACGCTGACAGTCACTCTGTCATCCATGTCACCTTTGAAGCCTGGAATGATTATCGTCTCCCGAAGGAGGCTGCCGTCATCAAATCCGTAGAACATGTACTTATGTTCTAAAACTGCTTCCTTATGTTTCTCCAGGATTGGATTAATACAAACTTATTGTATCTAGTGCAAAACCAACATTTGGTGTGGTACTTGACATCTCATGATTGACTCAATTGCCTAAGCAAGTGATCTGCCAATCATGCACATCCCTCTCCCCTTTAGTCTGTACGACACCTTTAGAGAGGGTGACTCCATCAACTGCAGGTACACCACCATGCTAGGAGTCAACTATTCCAAAAAACATTAGAATATCTGTCAAAGTACCCACATTGGGAAACTACCCAAATCCAGATCTAAACCATAGATCCAGAAACCAGAATGTCAAATATTATATCCATATCCTGTCTGGAGAAACAACTGTGTGACGACCATAGTACAACCGATCGTAGTATAGGAATTTTACTTCCTACTATGTGTATGTCATCCAGATACCATGACATCACACCCTACTACCTTCTTAACTGATCCATCCCCTATTCTGATTGAAGTCAAACCCATGACTGTCATATCAAAATTAGATGATCTATCTCCGCTATAACTACTCAAGTCTATAAATAGATATAAGCATCTTGCCCACTATGTTTCCGCTGCTCCCACTGACTACAACAACCCTCCTACCGGGTCTCATAGCCTGGAACAACAGTAGTGTCAAGTCTGGGTAGATAAGAACCTCCCTGTCACCGTCCTTGAGGCTACCGAAGTACCTCTCGGGCGTCTGAGGTTACCTACCATACCTGCGGAGTGGCAATTGGAATGTCAAACCTGATTGAATGTATAGGTCCTATTAAATTTTCCGTAATCGTTCGCGGTTCTGGAATCACTTCCAGTTCTACCATACTCCCACTACTGTTTTCTGAAAAAGATCCATTTTTACTAAAACTGTGGCGAGTCAAGAATAATATCACTATTGATCTTCCAAATGGTAGAATATCAACCCTCGTCATAGCCAGGGTCAACCCACAAACAGCCATTACAGAAACGTGCCCTGAGTTATCCAGAGTCTGGTTTTAAGCAAGAGCTGGACAACTCCCCGTACCTTAATATCTTTTAAGGTACGAACTATTCTATATCCAATACAGAAACTTTGGCACTAATTTAATTGGAACCATATTCAATCCATGCAGCTGTCTCCAGTGCATATCAACTTAATGGAAAGAAGCTAATCAGCATTACTTAACTTAGGAATCCATCCAATTATGAGTAACCTGAAAGAGAAACACGTTTCTCAAAACCATCACTATCATCTGAATACCAATCACAAGAATCTACATCTTCGATCTCTTTGAAGAATCCCGATACTTGTGACACCTGGTTCTCTACTTTATTCTTATACCCACAACTTCTCAAAACTTAGACCTTGTATTTCTACGAAACACTTGTCTAAATACTAGAGAAGTTATAAGTAAACAGAACATAGTACGAGGACCTACCCCTTTGTCCTGAAGGACACTGGACAACATACAATACTTTGTATAAGTCCGCTGAATTAAACAACTCAAAACCTGTGCGTCGTAGGTAGAAAACTGTACCCTGGCGATTTCCTCAAATATCACCAATTACAACGAATTCCGATATAATGAGGATGATCACCTAATTCCCAATATCTTACTCCCACTCATCATCTGTAAAACCATACAGATATGAAAATGAAACCTGGTAAATACATACCCTTGGAGTAAGTGTCTAATCGGGAAAACAGTTTTTCTTTAACAATGCACTGAAACATGAAAATGTTTCGTAGGGGTATTCTGGTATTCATAGTAATGCCTCTTCCATAATCAAATTCATGACTTCAACCGTATATTTTATTGCCATCTCTCCAAATCCCTTTATTTGTCTTTAGTCGTTACCTTCTGTACACCACGTTAGGCTAAATGGTTTTCTTCCTTCCCTACCGTTCGGCACCAGCCTATGGTTTGGAAGAAGACTATCCAGTAAGCATAATAGGTGTACCCTCCTAAACCAAGGAGTACTCGCATCTCGAGAGAAGGTGATGATAAAAGACAACTGAATAATACCTTATTCTTTTAAAGGTGAAATAGGAGCGGCGATGAAGTACGCGGTTTTGGTCGTGAATGATATCAGTCGCAATTTACTTTGCCCTCTTTCTAATCCCTTTATTTTGTCTTTACATATTACCTTCTGCACACCCTACTTAGGCTAATTAGTTTTCTTCATTCCCTACCTTTCGGCACCAGCCTATGGTTTGGAATAAGACTATCCAATAGGCGTAATAGGTGTACTCTCCTAAACCAAGGAGCTCTCGCAACCTGGGAGAAGGTGATAATAAAAGACAACTGAATAAACCAATTCTATTTCTCCTGAACCTGGATCCATCCTCGAAGAAGTCCCTTCGAGTTCGTATATAACCATACGATGGCTCTATCCAATGGAAGTGGATATCCGTAGTAATACGGGTGTTCTGAGAAATTCAAAGGGTAAAAGAAGGAGTGGCAATGACTTATGCAACATAGACAATCCAAAAGCCAGTATTTTAAGAAGGTTCGGTCAACCTGGTCACTGAGTCATAGTCTAGGGTCGGTCAAAGGTCGCTGCCAAAGAGAGAGAGAGAAAAGAAACACTCTGCGTGCACTCTAACCTAGATCAGAATGGTCATCACTTTATCTAATCCAGAAACCTCCCACTGTCTTGTCAAATCCTCCTCCAAACCTAAAGAAGAATCAATCGGGATCACCCGAAGAGTAAACCAACTCATCAGTGGGAATCGGGATCCAACTCTCATCGCATGATAACGTGATGGAATGCATCCACGTTACTCATACTCCAGAAGGTATGCGCATACTTGGCAAGTTTCAGTTTCTTTAGAAACTCCCGATATAGTTTTTGCCCCATGCTCTTATGATCGTGACTAAGGGCCAGCCCACCATAAGTCACATGTCAAGTTCTTCCCATCATTATCTTGTTAATTTGAACCCACCCGTACTCGCCCTTGACTAAGGGCCAACAAGGCTGTACGACTGTCCCAAACCAACTCATCTATCTATGCAACATGTGAACACCCCAGCAGCTACCAATCACTATGTCCTAGCTAAGGGCTAGACCAACATAGCTTGAATACTACTGACCATCCATATGAAATGACGGAGGGCTACGGCTGGTTTTTGGCGAAAAACCTTTAGCGTAGTGAACTTGATATCGCTGAAGGAACCTGATAGCTTTTTAAAATATAGTGGCGAAAACCTTTTGCTAAAGAGGTCACTCCCGGTAAAGGGATCTCGGCTCTTTCCTCGTGGAATGAGGTGCAGGATATTCCACTGAATACCGCTATGCAAAGCAACATGTAATCGACTATAGTGAAGTTATTACCCTGACGCAAACTTCTGCCCAAGGGGTCAGTCCCGGTGAAGGGATATCAGCCCTTGCCCCGTCGAATGAGGTGCAGGATATTCCACTGAATACCGCTATGCATAACAAAAGGAAACGTCTTTGCAATAACACTTTTTAAATTGTTCCAACAACTGAAAACAGGTTTGTTTAACTTTGCATTGATCAGAATCAATGCAGTCCCACCATTTAATCACACCAGAAAAAAACGAAAATAAAATGTACGTATATGCCATCCGCATTCGTCACTGGGTCCCGTCATCACCCGTTAGGTTACTTAACTAACGACAGAGCGGGGACTGGACTAGCGCGGGTGTAAAACATATACAACATCTAATAGTATATAAACCAATATACAATAATCGCTCCAGGCGTGATAATATGCAACATTACAGAAAAGTAATAAGCATCATAGAACAATACAGATAATCTGGGATCCCCGGGTTTCACAGAGCCGCTGCTGAAACCCGACGTTCCCCTATCGTGTGGATAGCCTGTGCAATGAAACCTAGACCCCTACGGGTGCGGCAAGTTACCCGCCAAAACCTGAAGCGAGGCAGCCCCCTACAGCATAGTGAATGGACCACCCTGCACTCCACGGAATCCGGTAATCTTGGGCACCCCTCCTTGGGTCAACCTGTACCCCCTACGAGTGCGGCGAATAGTCTGCCAATTCTAGAGTGGGACCCCTCTGCCTCTCAAAGCCATGAGATGCGGACCCGTTGCCCTCCCGAACCCGGCTATCCGTGCACTCCGTCTTGGGGTAAAACCTAGTACAGTAATGAAAAATAGTACAATAGGTACATCGACCGCAACCTGGTCGTGCCCCAAAAGAATATTATACAACAGGCAGTGACGGCAGTCCACAAGTTGGACGCTCGCCCCGCAATATCAAATGTACAAATAAACTCAAACAGTACTATCATTGCACACTGTTATCCACCACGACAAATCCGCAACATCACAGCACAACACAGAACATCAACGCGAATGTCACGTTCGCAAACCCGTCTAAAAGAACTATAGCAATTAAACGCGGTTTACCGATCAAATGACATTCCTGGTCGGAGATATAATATAAGCACTGTAAACTAACGTGTTTAAATTTCGATCGACCAAAGACCAAATATCAAAAAGTGGGCCCCACTGCTTACTGGTGAACAGTAACAAAACCTGGGCCAAAAAGATATATACCAAAAATCACAAAATCCAACAGAGAACCCACTGAGAAAATTTGATGCAGTGTTTCATTAGTATGGCCGCTGTTCCGCGGCCAAACCTTGGGTTTGGCCGCGCTTCCGCGGCTATACCGGGGAATCACTTGCTCAAATTTTGTCGTGTACCTTAGAAAACCCTGCACAGATTTTTAAGATATGTAGAATTTAATTTTGAGACCATTTAAAATCAACAGAAACTGTCGGGTAGGAATTTTGCAATTTTTGTTTTCCGGTCGGATCGATGTTTTAAACGCGTTAGCATAAGTTAGTATAGCAAAATGGTTAGGCTCTGATACCACTGTAAGTCTACGCTAGCACCCCGGCCGTCTACAGACGCCAAATGCGGAACAAAAACTTTTAAACTGGCGCTATCGTATACTTTAACCCGGATCTGCCATTATTTCTAAACTAACAAACTGTAAAGAGTGTAGAAAGATTGTACCGAACGATCCGAGTCCTTCGTTCTTCAACCATCATCCCACGCTCCGTTGCGGCTGCTCCGATCTCGTCGATCTCCGATTCCTTCGTCGAGGTGGCACCACATGATCGGTTCTTTAAACGGGCTCCCGCCTCTGACTCGAGGCAACTCGATCGTCAAGTTTGCTAAAAGAGACGACCAAGAATGATGTAGAGAATGAGTAGATGACATTGTCTCACTTCGTCCAAATCCGTGGACGATCGGTAAATGAAGTTGCCGATGGAAATGAAATGGAACAAGAAATGAACTATGAAATTTCCATGCATCCAAAACTATACTCTTTTCTTTTTACAACCATAATTTTCTCAAGTGAATCAAGTGAGGGAGGAGAGAGAGGGCGGCCAAATTTATCAAAGGAGGGAGGTGAGTGTAGGAGGGTTCAAGTGGTGACCATAAAGGAAAGAAGCTTATCTTTATCATTAAAGCAAAGCATGACTCATAAATACAATGAACCTTTCATAACCTAGTCACCAAAAGCATTAATGACACCATTAATGCACTAATGACACACCATGCCTCATCATCACTTCTAGAAGCTTCTAGAATGATGACTCACTCTTATCTGAAGAAAAGATAAATCCGTCTTTAACCGAATGTTAAAAGACGGCTGATAGAAAACTGGAAACTGGCAACTTCCAAAAGTGATCCTGAAACGAATTTCAGGACAACCCCGAAACTGTATAAATATACCCGCATTTGTATTACGACCGAATACAAATGCAACTGAGACAAAGATATTATACCTACTCAATATAATACTCGGATCCGGCTTAAACCAAAGCCGACCAGTATCATCTGCCCGAACACTGACACGTGCGTAAACGCACGTGCATTTTCCGAACCCTGCCATAAAACCATACGGCCTCTACAACGTTTCGCCCGAACTTGGGAAACTGTCTGTGGGGGACTCTAATGACTCGTCAGTACCCTGGCAGTGGGTTTAACCACAAACCGTCAGCGGCACTAGCTATGCGTAACGGCTGCCCATGGACTGACCTCAAGGGTGGCCGAGGAGCGAACTCAAGGGAGACTGATGAGCGAACTCCTCCGAAAACCCTACTGAGCCTAACAGTGACAATGTATATACAGTCCGGTCCGTTCGTCAATGAGTATCGCATATCCGCCTAGGGGGCTAGTAACGTCAGACCCCCAAAAGCAGTATAAGTCGTGTCGGAGTATAGCCCAATAACACCCTGAGATACTACTGGAGTACCTACCAGTAAATCTCCTGCCATGGCCATGGACTTTGTGTAATGGCTCTCCTAGACACAGCACGACCTCGCCCCCAATACCGGGAGAGACGAATCCCCTGCCGATCCGCTCACGTGCCTCCATATGGCTCGGGACTGTACCCAAAAGCTACCTGTTTGCACGACTCCTTTGAGCCGTGGTAGGGTAGAAATCAAAGCACAGTGGGAACTCACACGAGACAAATGACGACCTCAGGTCGATGAACTAACCTGTACACATGTCACCAGGGAACTGCTATCTGACGGTAGATATAATACTAACTAGCAGATTCCCGGCGAGTCCTGTCCGGTGTACTCATAACCCAATGAGCACCTGTATACATCTTAGGTGATCCAACTGACACCAGTGGCTTGTGAGACCGGCCACCGCCTCTCGTCGGGGTCTCGACTGTACACACTAGTCTACTCCGGAGTATCGATGCCCTGTCTCGAAACTCCCACGACTAGGGACCACAATTAAGGATATGCATATAAACTACCCAACTCTCACGTATATGATCGCCATCATACTGTTGGTAGTAAAGCAAGATCCTAAGGGCTCTATCAAAGTGTAACATGCAATCAGTCACCTGAACATGTACACGACTGATAAAGGCAAACCAGATAGCATACTATCATCTCGAGTAAGACTGTCCTACCGGGATAGGTCCTCCGCAATCATTGCAATCACGTACCTGCGATCCAATAATTGACTATGAGGGCACTATCTCCAACAAGGTTGTATTTCCGTTTACCATTTAGTTAAGTTGTTAACTAGTTTCTTTTTCGCCTAAACTTCTAGCCAACGATCCATATTAGGGTTTCTCGGGACCGTAATTTTTGAAATTGGCATGGTTGATGCCTTGTGAGACCTCTTGAGAGTGCCTAGGAACTCTACAATCCTGACTAATTCTTCCTTTATGGTTTGAGGAGGGATTCGAGAGACAGTGGGAGCCATCCTGTTTAGACAAACTAAAAACCACTCTAAACTTGCAAGAGCATCATGCTGAGTGTTTCTTCTCTCTCTCCTAATTGAAGCGACCAATGGACATGACCGGACTTAAGTTACTTCTAGATAAAAATATACTGACAGGGCCAAACTACAAAGATTGGCTCAGGAATGTCAAAATGGCAATCACTTACGATAAGCTAGGGATCTTCTTACCACCAAAGCTCCTCCTGTCCCAGGTCCCACCTCCAGCGTCGCGGATAAGGAAATCTGTAAGACTTGGAAGATCGATTGCGCGAAGGCCAAGTGCTTCGTGCTTGCCTCTATGGACAATGAACATCAGAGGAGGCACGAGAATATGGACCTTGAATCCATATTTCTCCATACAAAAGAATTGTATGGAGAGCAATCTCGTATCGCAAGATACGAAGTGTCGAAGAAGCTATTTTCGGCAAGATTGGCCATTGGATCATCGGTAGCGGAACACGCGCTTAAGATGATTGGCTACATTGACGAGCTCACGGACCTTGGGACCACATTAGAGAACGAGCTCTATACGGATTTGATTCTCCAGTCCCTTCCTTCCACTTACGCCCAGTTTATCCTGAACTTCAACTTACAAGGAAAAGAAGTTGAACTTCCGGAGCTCCTCAACATGCTGAGGAGTGCAAAGGGCACCCTACAGAAAGGTAGGGATACATCCACTTTGTTTGTAGGAGGATCTTCCTCTTCTAAGTCCAAGGCGAAAGCCAAGGGAAAAAAGAAGAAAGCCCCCGCCAAACCAAGGGACGGTGTTAGTAAAGTGGATACGAAGGGAAAGGCAAAAGCAACAAAGGTAGCGGGGAAGCTTGTGGGAAAGGAAGAATGCTTCTACTGTCATAAGAGTGGACACTGGAAGAAAGATTGCAGGGCTTGGAAGGCCAGAACACAGGATCTGAAGCAGATTGCGGCTTCAGCTTCAGGTGTGTATGTTATTGAAAACTGTCTATCAATAAACTCTACTTCCTGGGTATTGGATACTGGATCAGGATCTCATATCTGTAATTCTTTGCAGGCGTTGAGAAATCGTAGGTTTTTGAAGGCGGGTGACATGACCCTCAAAATTGCAAAAGGAGCTAGCATGGATGCTAAGGCCGTGGAGGACTATCACCTGGGAATGTCAGATGGACATGTTTTGGTTTTATGTAATTGCTTTTTTGTACCCAACGCAACTTGTAATATCATTTCTGTATCTTAGACTTCTAAAGAAGGTTATGAATTTGCGTTTGTAAGTAATATTGTAAACATTCACCTTAATCAAGTTATGATTGGGTCAGGTACATTGAGCAATGGTATATACGTACTAAACCAACCACGGATTTTCAATGTCCAGAATACACACAAAAGAAAGTCTCCGGAAATAAATCAGACTTTCATATAGCATTGTAGACTGGGTCACATCAATGAGAGAAGGTTGACGAAGTTACATACAGAAGGATATTTGAATCCGTTCGAATATCAATCGTATGGCACTTGCCAATCCTGTCTCAAAGGAAAGATGACAAAGACTCTGTTCACTGGACACGGAGTAAGAGCGAGCGAGCTCTTGGGACTCGTACACAATGACATATGCGGTCCAATGTCTACGCATGCACGAAGCGGTTATTCTTACTTCATTACTTTTACGGATGACTTTTCAAGGTACGGTTATGTCTTCTTAATGAAACATAAATCCGAAGCCTTTGGAAAGTTCCAGGAATATAAGAATGAAATAGAAAAACAAACCGTTAAAAGTATCAAGACACTGAAATCTGATAGAGGTGGTGAATACTTAAGTGCCGAGTTCCTGGATTACTTAAAAGAGAATGGAATTCTCTCTCAGCTTACTCCTCCATACACCCCGCAACATAACGGTGTATCGGAGAGACGGAACCGAACCCTATTGGATATGGTACGGTCCATGATGAGTAACGCTGAGTTACCGCGATCATTCTGGGGATATGCACTAGAATCAGCTGCATACCTTATGAACCGAGTTCCCACTAAGACTGTGCCTACTACACCATATCAGATGTGGTGTGGGAAGAGACCCTATCTTAATCACATTAAGACATGGGGATGTCCAGCTTTTGTCAAAAAGCAGCACGCGGACAAACTCGAGGCACGCTCAGTACAGTGTAAGTTTTTGGGATATCCAAAGAACTCCAAAGGATATTTCTTCTATTGCGAAGGGGAACAAAAGGTTTTTGTTTCTCGTCATGCCCATTTTCTAGAACACCAGTTCTTGGAAAAAGAAATTAGTGGGAGCGCAGTAGAACTGGAAGAAATTCCAGAACCACGAGCTATTACTGAAAGCTTAGTAGAACCAGAGGGTTCGAAAGATCAGGACATTCCTACGCCGCTCCGCAGGAGTAGTAGGCAGTCTCATCCGCCCGAGAGATACTACGGTTTTCTCATAGACGGGGATAGAAAGGATTGCATCATTGATAGTGATGAGCCTACTAGCTTCCAGCAAGCCATTAAGAGCGTTGACTCGGTAAAATGGCTGGATGCAATGCGGACCGAAATGGAGTCCATGATACTACGGTTTTCTCATAGACGGGGATAGAAAGGATTGCATCATTGATAGTGATGAGCCTACTAGCTTCCAGCAAGCCATTAAGAGCGTTGACTCGGTAAAATGGCTGGATGCAATGCGGACCGAAATGGAGTCCATGTACACCAACAAAGTATGGACGTTGGACATTGCTCCAGATGGGGTAAAACCCGTAGGATGCAATTGGATCTTCAAAAGGAAGATTGGTGTAGATGGACAGGTTGAGACCGATAAAGCTAGACTTGTTGCAAAAGGTTTCCGTTAAAGACCTGGCTTGGACTATGACGAAACCTTTTCTCCAGTAGCTATGCTGAAATCCATTCGGATCCTTCTTGCCATTGCTGCCTTCCACGATTATGAGATCTGGCAAATGGACATAAAGACCGCTTTTCTAAATGGAAATTTAGAGGAGTGTGTCTATATGACCAGCCAGAGGGTTTCATTCAGAGTGGGAGCAGCGGAAAGGTGTGCAAGTTGCTTAAGTCCATCTATGGACTAAAGCAGGCGTCGCGGAGTTGGAACATCTGTTTTGATGAGACGGTCAAAGAATTTGGCTTTATCAAAAATCTAGATGAACCATGCATCTATAGTAGATTTGTAGCAAGAACTGTAGTATTCCTCGTTTTATACGTGGATGACATTCTCTTAATAGGAAATGACATTCCTATGCTACAATCTGTCAAAGGGTTCTTGTCACACATGTTCTCCATGAAAAACCTGGGTGATGCCTCATACATTCTGGGGATCCGGATCTATCGTGACAGATCTAAGAGGATATTAGGACTTTCACAGTCCAGGTACATTGACACCATACTGAAAAGATTCAGTATGGAAGATTCCAAGCGCGGTAATCTACCGGCTTGTCACGGGATCACCCTCTCCAAAGAGATGTCTCCCAAGACTGATTTGGAAAGGGATTGCATATCTATTATACCCTACGCTTCTGCAGTAGGCTCTATAATGTATGCGATGTTGTGTACCAGACCGGATGTAGCTTATGCCCTGAGTGTGGTAAGCCGGTATCAGTCAAACCCTGGGGAGAAACACTGGATAGCGGTAAAGAACATTCTTAAGTACCTGAGAAGGACTAAGGAGATGTTCTTGGTGTATGGCAGAAAAGACCTCCAGATCGAGGCCTTTGCTGACTCCAGCTTCCAGAGTGACAAGGATGATTCCAAGTCCATGTCGGGCTTTGTCTTTACCCTCAACGGAGGGACGGTGTGTTGGAAGAGTTCCAAACAGGAAACCGTTGCTGACTCGACTATGGAAGCGGAATATATCGCTGCATCTGATGCCGCAAAAGAAGCCGTATGGATGAGAAAGTTCTTGAAAGAGCTTCAGGTGGTTCCGTCCATTGTTGACCCAATACCTCTGTTTTGCGACAACAACGGGGCTATAGCTTTAGCGAAGGAACCCAGGTCCCATCAGAAATCCAGACACATCTTGAGGCGGTATCACCTGATCAGGGAGATCGTGGATCGCCAGGAGATCGAGGTTCGGAGGGTTGCTTCAGAAGATAACACAGCAGATCCATTCACCAAGGCCTTGCCCCAGACTCAGTTCGAGCGGCTGATCGAGATGATAGGTCTTCGATACGCCAGTACATGGCCTTAGTGCAAGTGGGAGATTGTTAGTGTATGCCCTAGAGGCCATTACTGTATCATACTAGTTTGTATATTACTTAATGGAAGCTTGGGATATTCACCTTGTATTGACAATCTTACTCAAAATGGTAGTATACTACTTGATTTGTTTCCACTTTAATGTGTGCATATGTTTCTTTTAGCATATCGCCTTTACACATTAGTGGAGCCCTTAGGATCTTTGCTTGATTACCAGCGTTGTGATGGCAGTCACACTCGTAGGGGCTGGGTAATCCATAAGCACATCCTTATACAGGTCCCTAGTCGTAGGACTATCGAGACAGGGCATCGATACTCCGGAGTAGACTAGCGTATGCGCTTCTCATCCCAGCACGGAAGACGGTCTGTCCCACAGCCGTCAGTACGTCATACTTCAGATAGTATGTGGGTGCTCGTTAGGTTACGAGTACACTGGACAGGACTCGTCGGGAACTGTTGGTTGGTATTATACCTATCGTCAGTTATCAGTTCCCAGGTGACATGAGTACAGCTTATTCCGCTGACTTGACACTGTCACTTCGCCTTGAGTGTGTTCCCACTATACTTTGATTACTACCCTACCACGACTCAAAGGAGTCGTGCAAACAGGTAGTAGTTGGGTGCAGTCCCAAAGCACTTGGAGGCAGTGACGGTTAGACAGGATTCGTCTCTCCCGGTATTGGGGGTTGACATCGCGCTGTGTCTAGGAGAGCCATTACACGAGTAGTCCCTGGCCAGGGCAAGCGAGATATACTGGTAGGTTTCCAGTGTTATCTCAGGGTGTTCTGGGCTTCACTCCGACACGACTTGTACCGCTATTAGGGGACTGACGTTTACCGACCCCCTAGGCCCGCCATGCGATGTATCAGACGAACAGACCGGACTGTATGAAGATTGTCACATTCAGGCTCAGTAGGAGTTTAGATGGGTTTTACCTCGTCCGTCTTCTTATCGGCATCTACCTGGAGGCCATTACGCACAGCTAGTGCCGCTTGCGGTCTGTAGTTAAACCCACTGCCAGCGTAGTGTCGAGTCTTTAGAGTCCCACACAGAGAGCTATTCACCTTTAGGCAAAAGAGTAGAGGTCGCATGGTTTTGCGACAGGTCGCATTGTTTTGCGACAGGGTTCGGTCATATCCGCGCACTTGTGCACGTTTAGTGACCGGGCAGTTTTTACTAGCGGGTTTTGGTCTAAACCAGATCCTAGTATACGTTTTGGGATTGGTTTTATCTCATTTGTATTCGTGTTCCTCGGAACGCGGATGCGGGTATGTATGCACAGTTGACAGAGAGACAGAGGCAGAGGATTCTCATTGGGGTTGTTGACTGTTGATTGTTGACTATTGACTTTTTGCTAAACCCTAATGAGAATAAGAAATATGATTAGCAATAATATTAATTAAGTATTATAGTGACATGGTTGTTGAGGGGTTGACTTTGTTGACTTGTTGACTTTGTTGACCGGTTGACTAGGTTGGACTAGTTGACCATCATCATTACAATGGTTGTCATTTTCATGCAAAGACTTTTGCTTGCTTGTTGTGGTTTGCAAAATGAGTGCATGAAATGATATTGCCTTTTGTGAGATGATAACCATCACATAATACTTGATTATCATTATGGCTTATGATGCTTTTGGATTATGAGAGGTTGGATGAGAAAAGTGTGGCTCATTCTTTCATTTGCTTTCTCTCTCTTGAGCTCTCTCATTCTCAAGCTCTCTTCCTCTTCCTCTTGCTCTCTTTAGGTTAAGGCAAACCATTCTCATGTGTTGAGACTCATTGCCTTAGAGATAAAAAGACACCAAAACAATCCTCTACTCATTCTAGTTCACAAGGCCTAGCAAGCCAAGTGTTCTAGTTTCTTCAAAGTTCGAAGAAGAAGCCAAAGGTAGAAGCTTTGGGGTGGATCCGTCTTCGGCGTGAGAAGACGACGAGGAGAGGTCGGTCGGTACACCACAAGAGTTGAAGATGAAGGAGTTCAAGAAAGGTATAACCCCCTAACAGAGTAGGTAAAACTCCTAGTTAGGTTGTTAGGTAGATTGTTTAACAAAGATCCGTATTTGTAGTCCATGTTACCACCTCTTGGAAAATCGTTTTTCACCACTTCCGCAACCCCGTAAGTACTGGAGAAGGGTAGCATGGACTTACATATATAGTCTCAGAAACCAGAAACCCTAGATTCCATATGTGAGTAGATACTGTTAAAATCAAATCCACAAAATCCCACATCGAACGGCTATCAAGGAGCCGCGGAACCGTCGCATCTAGCCACGTTTGGCCGCGGTTCAGCTGCATCATAGTGGAACTAGGTTTTGAGATTTCTTCTGGCTTTTTGTGTTGACATTTGGAGTTCTTTATGATGTATAGATTCTGAAAATATTGCTCTGAGTCTCTGCCGTTGCTAGATTCCTTGATTTGCATCTAAAATTTGGCAGATTCGGTTTCGATATCCCGATTTGACTTGGATCTCTTACTTGAATTTCAGACCTGAGTTAATACCTGCACAATATCTCAAAATCAAAGTATTAGTAGCGTTTGGTATTTTTGAGATATTATCCTAACCATTTATATGATATTAAATTTTAAGAATATTGATTAGGAATATTTGATATGATATGCATATTTTAATTACTAATATTTTATTTAAATATTATATGCATATATTTCCCCTAATTATATTAATTAAAATGAAAAAACATATGATAATAATCTTTTTATAAATAAACCCACATATGTTCTTTATTTACACTAAACATTTTTTAGCACTTAACAATAGTAGGGAAAATGTTCATTCAAATGTGCAATATTTTAGACTAATCAAATACCCCCAAACTTATATTTGATCGTCCCGAGAAAACTGGTTATTAAAGAGAGAAAAAAAACCTAACTAGCACACTTTCGTAGGCAACACGATCGCACTGAGCATGTGCAACAAGCCTTTAAACCTGTAGGTGTCCCTAGTAGGAGGAGTGTTGTCTCCTGAAGGTTTTCAGCGGATTACACCCACAAAATCCCATAATAAAAAAAAGAAGATGAAAGTTACATACAAAGATATGGAACATATAAAAAAAAGAACTTGAAAATAAGAGTTTCGAACTATACTAGCTTTTTAGTTGCTATGAGCCCTATCTTAATAGTCATGAAAAATGTCAGAAATTACATCATCCCTCAATAAAACATCGTCTTTAGTCTTCCTCCCTATCTTTCTTCCAAACATCGATCATATACCCCTACGTGTATGTAAAAGACATTTCTACACTTAGAGAATTCAATTCAAGCTATTATACTCTTGTCCATCTTCCTTAGTACTTTTTAGTCGGTGAATGTTTTTAGATGGAATTGCTCATACATTTTTTATGCGACCGTTAATACTTCTTGAGATACTAACCAATCGATTACCAAATGTGCTCACTCATTAAGACATAATTAGCAATATCCTAGTTTTGCAACACCTAAATCTTAATAGTGAATCCCAAACCAGTTGGTCTAAGGCACTAGATAATAAGACACCCTCGCTATATTTTTTTATGCCGCCTTAAGTAATTACAAAACCAGTGTTCATTTTTCTTCACCATTTTTTATGTGTCATTTATATTTTTGTTTATATATTTTTTTTCTTCATACTAAAACTTTTAGACAAGAGCATTTCAAGGTATCCTCAACTATCCCAAGTTTCAAGATGTGTGCAGGTGCGTATAATAGGGTATCAACGTTCAGAAATTTGGACTCAAGAACAGCGACTATTTTTCAGACTTATTTCTATTCTCAAATTAGTGAGTCTTTTCATCTTACTAATCCTTGGGACAACTGCTCATGACTACCTATTACTAGCTTCGTTTTAAAAATATCTATTTTTCCTGCATTTCTTAAATCTCCTCCCAACTTCCATATGCGAATGTGAGTCCTTTCATCTTACTAATCCTTGGTTCTCTACTTCGTTTCTGAATTCTTTGAATTTCTCAAAAGTTTCAAATTTTTATTTCATCAGATACACATATCCGAATCTAGAGAGATCGTCAGTGAATGTGATGAAGTACGAGAACCCACCCCGTGCATGTATAGACATTAGACCACATACATCACTGTGTATGAGTCTCAAGAGCTCTCTTGCTCTTTCTCCGTGTTCGGTGAACGGAGATTTGGTCATTTTTCCTTTTGAGACAAGACTGACAAGTTTCATAAGATGAAAATTCGAACGCATTCAAAAGTCCAACTTTATGCAACTTACTTAGTCTTTTTTCTCCGATATGACCAAGTCTACAATGCCACAAGTAGGATTCGTTCGTTTCTGAACTCTTCCTATTGCATGTGTTTTGTATATTGAAAACTGCATTCTGATTTAGAACATAGAAACCATTAACCAGTGTACCTTCTGCAACCAGTACCTTATCAAGGTAAACGTTCACGATATTTCTATCAAGAACAAAGTTATAACCATCTTTATCAAGTAAAGAAACTGATATTATGTTGCAAATCATGGAAGGTACATAGTAGCAATTGTTCAAAATCATAGTATTACCATTTGGCAACACCAGGTGATATTCACGGACGGCTGCAGTATCAACTTGTGCTCCATTCTCTACTCTGAAGGACATATCACCAGGTCCAACTATCCTACTTTTTCTCAATCCCTGCAATAAATTACAGATATGAGATCCTTGTTTCCCCCAATCAGAGCTAAGCTCTGTTCAAATTTTGAAATTTGAAATGAAGCGGCGCTTCATAAAAGCGCTAGCGCTAAGAGCGCCAGTGCTAAGAGTCAAAGACTCTGAGGCTGCACTCACGTGCAAAGCACGAGAGCGCTCGCGCCAAGTGCGCCAGCGCTAAGAGTCAAAGACTCTGAGGCAGCGCTCACGTGCAAAGCACAAGAGCGCTAGCGCCAAGTGTGCCAGCGCTAAGAGCCAAAAACTCTGAGGCGGCGCTCACGTGCAAAGCACGAAAGCGCTAGCACCGAGTGCGCCAGCGCTAAGAGCCAAAGACTTTGATGTAGCGCTCACGTGCAAAGCACGAGAGCACTAGCGCCAAGTGCGCCAGCACCAAGAGCCAAAGACTCTGATGCAGCGCTCACGTGCAAAGCATAAGAGCGCTACCGCTAGAACTAAATGTTCCCCCACCCTTGGATCAAAGATCCAATAGTGATTAAAAATCATCGAGATACAGAATAAGTTCTGTATGGGAAAATATTTTCCCAATCATGTTAAAAACAAGAAGATTGCTTTCTGTAAAACAGAAGCCGTTGGATCAAAGATCCAACGGTGGGAAACATTCCCAAATCAATCAGAGGAAAGATTTCCTTAACTGATTCAACAAATCAGCCTCCTCTATATAAAGGACCGAAGACTTCAAGTCTTGCACAGAGGAACACCCCCCCCCCCACACACACACACAAACTTTGAGAAATTTCAAAGAGAAGAGCAAGCTCGGAAGAAGAATTTCTTCAAGGTAAATAAAACAGAGAGATCAAATCATCTCGTCAAAAAAAAGAAGAACTTAATTCTTTTTTAAGATCATAGATCTATAAGACAGAGGTCTTTCACAAAAAAGAGATCATAACATCTCATCATAAAAAGGGGAGGAGAAAAAACTTAATTCTCTTCAAATCACAGATCCACAAAGACAAAGTCTTTCACAAAAACATAAGAGATTGTAACATCTCCTATAAAAATAAGAACCTTGTTCTTAAATTCATGAGACAAAATCTCTTATAAACTGAGAATTTAATTCTCAGAGCGCGGAACCGACCAAAGCTGAGCCTTAGCGCTCCAATTAAAAAGAAGGGCCTTAGCGCTCCAAGTCTGGCGCGCAGCGCCGCAGAGCCTTAGCGCTCCAATTTAAAGAAACCCCTTAGCGCTCCAAGTCTGGCGCTCAACGCCCAGCGCTCCAAGCACGATTTTAAAAGAAGTGCCCAGCGCTCCAAGGTTGGTGCTCAGCGACAAGCGCACCACGTGCTTGTTCCCTGATTAAAAATCAGGAAAAGGATTCAGAAGAGGCATCACGTGCTCACACGTGACCAATGGTCACGTGTTGGCACGTGATGGTTAAAGCAGCGGCAAAGAACAGAGCGCAGAAGAGGAGTCCATTCAGGGGGTCACGTGCTCACACGTGACTGGGGGTCACGTGCTGACAAGGTCACGAGGCCACACGTGACTGGCTTTAAAAGCCTTACTAAATTAAATTCTGAAAAAGATCATTTAAATCTTTCCAAAATGGAGTAGAATTATGGAGAACCGCTGGATTAAGAATCCCAGGGTGATTAAATATCACCAATTTATGGAGAAATCTTGGACAAGGAAAGATCCCCTAAATCTCACCGAAATAACAAAAGGAATATCTTTGGATTTAAAATCCAACGGTGAATAAAATTCACCTAATAATTTAATGATGAAAACAAATCAAATCTCTCAATGAAAGATTTACCAAGCAGATTGATTCTTTTCCTTCTCCTATAAATAGGAGCCAAAAGAAGGGAGAGGGGGAGAGAGTTTTTGGAGAGATAGAGCTTTGGAATCTTGAAAACTCATTGAGAAAAGAAAAGAGAATTTAATTCTCAACAAAGAAAAACCCTAGGTAAGAAAAGAAAGGGGATCAAAGCTTCAAAAAGAGAATTTAATTCTCAATCTAAGAGTTTAACTCTTATAAAAAAAGAACTTAGTTCTTTCTCTGGTGGAAGATCTGTAAAGTGCACATCTCCCCATAGATTGAGAATTTAATTCTCATCGGGTCGAGATCCTGCCATGCAGATCTAAAACATAGAGAAGGAATTGAGTTTTGAGAATTTAATTCTCACAGAGTATAGGAATTTAATTCCTCCAAGATAAAATTAGGGTTTAACCCTATATGAGAATTCAATTCTCCAAAATTATAGGAATTTAATTCCTTCAAGATGGACAGAGCTAGGGTTTAACCCTAATTGAGAATTTGATTCTCTCAAGCTCACAGGAATTTAATTCCCCTTAAAATAAAATTAGGGTTTTACCCTATGACAGAACTTGATTCCTTACATGTATGAGAGTTTAATTCCTACAGAAGGAAAGTTAGGGTTTAACCCTATCTAAGAATATAATTCTTCAAAAGAAAATAGGAATTTAATTCCTCTAAAGTTATTGCTAGGGTTTAACCCTATGAAGAATTTAATTCTTAAAAAAGATAAACAGATCTTCAAACAGGCAAAGAACCAGGGTCACGTGACCCCTGTAAAGACCCACAGAAATAAGAAGGAAAAAGCTCCGAGACAATGCCTCACATGCTCCACGTGACTCCCGGAACACAGATAGAAAAAATAAAAAGAAATAAAAGTCTTGGGCGCTCTCACGTGTTCCCACGTGAGCCCTTGGCTGGTGCTCTAACAATCAGCGCACTACTCCTCCTCACGTGTCAGCGCGTGATGCTCCAAAGAAGATATAAAAAATGTTTAACACTTAATTGCAGAACGAGGTGAAAGGGGGTCTGGTCCCACCTTTGGGCGCTCTCACGTGTCCCCACGTGACCCCTCCTTTTACTTTAGTGTTTAACACTAATTCAAGAGCCTTCTTTCCAGTGTTTAACACTGTTGTTTCCTAGTGTTTAAACACTAATTTGAGAGCTTTATTTCTAGTGTTTAACACTACTGCTCTCTAGTGTTTAACACTACTTTTAGCCAAATTGGCTAAATTTTCCAGAGGCAAAGTCCCCCCTCCAAATGAATCCCAAAATTGAGGAAATCAAAGATGAAAATGTTTAGCATTGCTGAATAATATGGGCTTAAACCCAGACAAATGTTTAATGGTACAACAAAGAACCCACATTTCTAATCTAATTGGACTTGGCCCAAGTTGGCCATAAGTCCCCAATTTAGACTTAACTGAGCCAATGGGCTCACAATATAATTAATTGGTCTTGGTTCCAAAATTGGGCTACGGATCCTTTAATCTACCTTGGTTCAAGGGTACATCTCTTCACTCCTTTGATATTTGTCGTTGTAATTCCTTAACGTCTTCAAAGAGGTGACGGGTCCCAACAACCATACATTTCACGGACTGTGGGGTCCTTAAACTTATGGACTATGATGTCCTTAACCTTGACCGGGATGTCTTAAAAACTAACAACGGACTGTGGGGTCGTTAAACTCATGGACTATGACGTCCTTAACCTTGACCGGAATGTTTTAAAACTAACACCGGACTATGACGTCCTTAACCTTGACCGTGATGTCTTAAAACTAATGCTGGACTGTGGAGTCCTTAAATCCACGGACTATGATATCCTTAACCTTGACCGCAACGTCTTAAAACTAACGTTAGACCGCAATGTCCTTAAACTACCTATCGACCGCAATGTCACTAAACTAAACAATAGAGCCCCCCAATTGCTCTCTTGTCGGATCTAAATGATCCCGTTAAGTCGATCTTAGTCTAAAATGAGAATAACGTATCCTTAACAAATGTTTAAGTTGATCTTAGTCTCAAATGACGCTAACGTATCCTTAAACCCAAACCCCCAAACCCAAATCTAAGATAATACGGATTTGGACTAATCCACGTCCTACGGGCGACAGTACAAATTAGTCTCCGTATACAATCCACGGGCAACCGAACACAAAACAAACACCCACGACACGAAGTGACCACATGGGGAAGGAAAAAGTTGTTACCGCGATGCGGTAGCGTAATTAACTGCAGGGGCTTGCACTTGCAGGGAAGAGCGTCCCCACAATCAAAAACCCCTCAAGCGAGGGGGAATCTAACGAAGTCTGCTACATCGGCCACATCCGTTTAAACCTTCGATACACGGTGCCATAAATCAACTTGGCATCTTCGGAGAGGTGGACGGATAGCACCAATTAGCATCTGTCCCGAATTTCAGGCAAGACGTCTCTGTTGCGTCGTCTTTCGGAGGGGAACAGTGCTCCTCATATGGGCGCTATTTTATAAAAAGCGCTCTGCACCCATTGACTAGCGCTAAGTGCCAAACGCACCACGTGCTCCTCACGTGAGCGCTATTTTATAAAGAGCGCTCTGCACTCATTGAGTGGCGCTCAGTGCCAAGCGTAGCACGTGCTCCTCACGTGGGCGCTATTTTATAAAGAGCGCTCTGCACTCATTGACTGGCGCTCAGCGCCAAGCGCGCCACGTGCTCCTCACATGGGCGCTATCTCACAGGAAGCGCCTTAGCGCTCTAAGTCTGGCGCTCAGCGCCAAGCGCGCCATTTGCTCCTCACATGTGCACTGAAGGAACATAAATTGTTCTTTAAATAAAGCCTCAGAGCCATAATGAGTGCTCAACACTCAATAAAAGACAAAAAGAGTTGTCAGAACCCAAACTAATGCTCAGCATTGTTAAATAAAAAAGGTTGAGCCTAAATAAATGTTCAACATTTTAACTGAGTGGGCTGAGCCCAAGTTATCCACAAACCCCTAATTCAGATTAATTGAGCCTATATGCTCATAAATCTTTTTAACTGATCTTAGTCTCAAACTTGACTACAGATCTCCTAACCAACATTGGTTCAAAGGTACATCTCTTCATATCTCTGATATATATCGTTGTAATTCTTCAACTTCTTCAGAGAGATGGAAGGTCCCAATAATAAATAACTTTTGGCGCATCCCTAAATGGTTGAACCAAAACCACATAGACTATGACGTCTTTAAACTGGACTATGATGTCCTTAAACTTTACGGACTATGAGGTCCCTAAACTCATGGACTATGATGTCCTTAAACTTATGGACTGCAACGTCCCTAAACTAAACCCCACAGACTATAATGTCTTTAAACTCCATGAACTATGATGTCCTAAAACTTATGGACCGCAACGTCCTTAAACTAAAATGATAGAGTCTAAATACTCTTTCGTTGGATCTAAATGATCCCAAAATCCTGTTGAGTAGATCTTAGTCTAAAATTAGACTAACGTATCCTCAACAAACGTTTAAGTTGATCTTAATCTCAATGAGATTGACGATCCTTAAACCAACCCAAACCCAAATCTAAGAAAATACGGATTTGGACTAATATACGCCCTACGAGCGACGACATAAATTAGTCTCCGTATACAATCTACGGACAACCAAAAATAAAATAAACACACACGACATGAAGTGACCATCTGGAGAAGGAGAAACTTGTTACCGCGATGCGGTAACGTAATTAACTGCAGGGGCTTGCGCCTGCAGGGAAGAACGTCCCCACAATCAAAACCCTCTCAAATGAGGGGGAATCTGACGAAGTCTGCTACAACGGCCGTATCCGTCTAAACCTTCGATACACGGTGCCATAAATCAACTTGGCATCTTCGGAGAGGTGGACGGATAAAACCAAATACCATCTGCCCCTAAATTCGGGCAAGATATTTGTCTTCCCGGTTTTCGGTGGAGAACAGATTCTGACACGCCCGGTGGGACCTTTTTCTCTTTCCATTCCACACTTCGTGTGTTGTGTCCATGAACAAATCATGGTTCAATATGGTTGCCCCTGGATTCGAGGTACTAAGATTTAGTGTCTTGCTCCCGTGCAGAGAAAATGGCTTTCAACTGCAACAACGGCAATAACTCTCACTCCGTCCTTGCTAGAGGAGTGACCTATGGACTTCAAGCAGCCTCCGTTTTCATGATGGCAGTGGAACAGGTGGCACAAGCCACTACTGGGCTATTCTTTAGGACCATGCTCCCGCCAATGAGCTTCAATGCCCCACTGCCGTCACAAGAAGCTCCGAAGAAGTCGTTTTTTGATCGGCTTGCAACTACCGCGGCCTCTCTCAACGGGTCGCCCAAATCCAACGCCTCAGTCTTTAACAAACTGAACTAAAGCTCCTATGGGCCCGTGAAGAAGCCTGCATTACCTGAAGGGGCTATCCCGAAACAGATAGCCATCCCTGTTCCAGTAAATGAAATCGTCGGAGAGGCCTCTCCTGTTAAGGGGTCGGTCTTCACAAGACTGGCCGTGCCAACTGTCGCTCCAGGTGAAGTCACTAAAGCCACTACCTCTGCTAGAAAGTCTGCCTTTGATAGATTGACCATCCCTTCTCAACGGACGTCAGTCTTTGATAGGCTGGCACCAGCAGCAACCCTTCACCAAAACAAGGGGACATGATGAAGCCACCCCCGTAACTGAACCAGTGCCATTTGCAAGACATGCTCGACGTAGTCACTGGCACCGAGTGAGGAAATCTGGGGGCAGTTCCCCTTCTGTATTAACTCCACCAGCTCCGATGGTTGAAGTCGATACTGTTGTTCCAACTGGGAACAGCTTTGAACCACTCAAGAGGGTCCGCAAGAATTCTCCGACTGCTGTATTGAAAAGATCTCCTCCACCCATGCAGATTGTTACAAAGTCAAAGCCGAAGCAGCTCCCTCAACGACTGTCTTCCAAAATCCACAAGGTCTGGCGGAGAGCCCAGGATTCTGTGATTAACAAGGACTATTCCCGCCATCAGAAGAAGATGAAAACTCAACAGGAAGAGGACCATCCCTCTGCCATGCTACGCAAAGTATCGTCTGCTCAGGTGCCTACTGCAAGAGCCCCCTCAACTTCAATCATCTGTAAAAAGAGGAGGGCGGGGAAGATCCCTATGCCTGCGATGAATCTCAAGAGCACTGAACCTAGATGCTCCAAGTCTGGGGGCATGGTGGTGCATACTGATTATATGGCTTCTGGGAAGGAGGAGAATCGTGCCTCTAGGGGTCATCGACCACTCACCCGATCGGTAACAAAAGCTCAGGAGCAACAACAGAAGCTCCAGGAGATGTTAACGAAGATGGCTGCACTCACGGGACATAAAGAAAGCCCCGAAGCATCGTCTGATCAACGCCAGGAACAAGAAACCGATGCCGAGTTCCTCCGGAGGATGCTAGAAAAGAAAGATCAAGAGGCAGCGGAACAAGCGGCAAATATAAAACAAATGGCGCTATTGTTCCAGGATATGGTGGGCATGATGATCCAGTCAGACCCTCCAGCCGAAGATCCGCCAATAATAATCGAAGACGACAGAGGGGAGACGTCAAACCCTCTTCCGGCTTTTTCAGCAGCAAAGGATGAAACAATCTCGAAAGCTGCGCTCGATGATTATATAGATTAACAGATACGAGCTCATCAAGCGAACGAAGCTGCTGGCCAATTCGTCAGAATGGGGCGGCCATATCCCAGCTGGTATGATTAAATTAAGTACCCGCCAGGATATACAATCCCTAAATTTCATGTATATAAGGGGACAGGCAACCCCCACCAGCATGTTACCCGGTTCAGGGCTCTGTGCGGCAACACTGGAGGTGACGATAAGTTACTGCTTCGCCAATTCGTCGGCAGCTTAGTGGAGACGGCGTTCAAATGGTATTCAGAGCTTCCCAACGATTCCGTCAAAAATTTTACGAAGATGGAGTTGCTATTCACCCAGTTTTTCGCAAGCGCTAGCGAACGCACCCCAATCACGGAATTGATCAATGCCAGGGTGAAGCCTGGAGAAACATGGGTTCAGTACGCGATACGGTGGCGGAACCTATGGTCGAAGTGCGAACAACGCATAGAAGATGCTCCTGCCGTAGGCATGTTTATGGGAACCCTCGATCCACAGGCGACCATATCCCAATTTATGATGTTCTTCAAGCCGACCGCTTTCCAGGCCTTGATCGACAAGCTGGCCCAAATGGACCAGATGGGCTATAGGCCTTCCTCTTCAAAGACGGAGCCGCGGAATGAAAAGGGGAAAGGGAAAGCAACCTTTGTCGCCAATGCTCAGCAACAGCCGAGTGGTCCGAAACCAGTTGATCGCCAAAACGACAGACAGCGATTTATCAACGAAAAGTTAAAGCGTCCTTACTCATTCCCTCGGGATAAAATAAGGAGACTGTTCGAACTGGCGGTGCGCAACAGGCTCATCACTCTACCAGATCCGAGACACCCACTGCAGCAAGGTGATGTCAACAATCCTAATTACTGCTCCTACCACCGAGTAGTAGGCCATCCAATCGAAGATTGATTCATCTTTAAAGTCTAGATTGAAAACAAATACCAACAGGGCAAATTCGCACTGTCCGAGAATTGGAAGGTATGCCCGCCCCAGCCGCACGCTCCTAAAAAGGTAGATACGTCGGGGGCATCATGCTCATTTATAGAAGAATCCCCATGGGAGGTCTCTCTTTCAGCTAAAATGAAAAGAATGCTGAAGGATCTCCAAACATGCCCGGCGATCAGGTGGAAAAAGTCCGCTGGAGCCCGAAGTCATTGAGGGAATGCTGAAGCCGCGCCCGACGCCAAGAATTGGTAGCGATAGTCAAAACGCCCATGCCCAGCCGTCAAAATCTTCAAAGAAGAATAAGAAGACCAAAAAGCCCGTGAAGCCTGATGACAAACGCATGGACCCGCAAAAACATATCGACGCGCTGGAGGAATACAACCAGAAGGCGCGAACCCCATCCACACTCCAAGAGTTTCTCAACCACATCCTTGAAAATAGAGATGGCAACAAAGATGAGGGAAAAGACTCGTCAGATGAGCCTGAGGATTATGTGGCGAGCTGCCACGTGATCTCTCACTCGTCAATAGATGGTGAAAAAGCTCCCGATGCAGAGAAATTGGGGGAAGATCCCAAACCGAAACCCTTGAAACCGTCTAACGAGATGATCGATTTGCTGCTGAACGCCGCCCGTCAGAAAAGCAAAGCCGATCGGGAGCGCAAAATGGCCATATTCGAAAAAGCCAAACGCCGGCGGCAGGACGAAAGGGTTAAAACACTACCACCGGATCAAAGCACATCCACCGTAAACAAAAGCAAACTTAAGACGAGGAAACGGTTCACCAAAGCCATATCAATGGGAATGAAGCTGCCACCCTCCGAAGGAAACACTCCTGGTGGGATATACCTTGATGAAAAGGATGTACATCCAAATTATTGCTTATACCATCAGAGGATCGCGCACCCTACTGAAGAGTGCAACGCCTTTAAAAACTGGTGGCAGGGATATGTCGCCCACCGACAACATTTCAAGAGGATGAAGCGTGAAGCTCGTCGACAGCGAAAAAATGCGACAGATGAGCATAAAAGAACTACTGGTAACTGTTACATGGTCGATTTCGGGATATCGCAAGTTCTCACCTTCAGAAGCGATTCTAACGAGGAAATAGCTCTCGGCCTTCTCTTCAAAGAACCCACCTCCGAAGCAGAAGAGACGAAAACCTGCGAGAATATTCAGCTACGCAATTGTATGCTACCCGAAAAGAATCTCGGACCCACTAGCAAGGGAGTGAAGAAAAAAGATAAGGGGAAGGAAAAAGTCCCTGAGGATATCACCCTCGATGATCGAGTCGTTGAGGAGTTGGCAACCAAGGACCCGCCAAAGAAAAACAAGGTAGATTACAACGTTCTGGCACACCTGAGGAAGATACCCTCCTAGCTAAGCATTCTCGATGCCCTTCTGCTATCTAAAGAGGCAAGAGATTCTTTGATCAAGGCACTGCAAGAGCCCGAACAGTTCCAAGCTTTTCGTGCCGAAGAAAAGATGAAGGACGAGCTAGAAGAAGTGCACACTGCTGTCGTCACTTTCAGCGATGAAGATCTCCTCCTCGGGACATGCGAGCACAACCGTCCCCTGTATGTCACCGGATAATGCCATGACATCAAGATAGGGAAGATCTTAGTTGATAACGGGTCCACTGTTAACCTTCTCAACGTGAGAGTGCTAAAAGAAATATGCATGAGAGTTCAACACCTCGCTCGGGATAAAATCACTATCTCTGCGTTCGACTCTCAGTCATCACGAACGCTCGGGTCTGTGATACTGACATTACGCTTTGGGCTGCTCGTCACTAACATCAAATTTCATGTCATTGACGCCAAGACTTGCTACAACGCTTTGCTCGGCAGGCCTTGGTTACACGAATACAACATCATCCCTTCTAAACGGCATCAATGTATGAAGTATTTCAAGGATGGTCTTGAGTACACCGTAACGGGGGAGCTAAACCCATTTTCCGTGAATGAAGTCCGCAAATACGAGAACGCAAAGTACTTTCTGCCAGACTTTGAAGACACGGAAAGATGCCATAAACCGGAGAATAAGCAAAAAGCTTTCATCACTATTCCGGTCTTCGGGAGCGATACCGAGGAGGAAGAAGAGATAGTCTATTCGGGGCCGCCCCAATGCAACAAGCCGGGACCGTCTATCCCTATTCTGGTCTTTGGCAGTGACTCGGAAGACGAGGTCAACGCAGTGTTCTCGGTCTGCCAATCGATGCAGGCCTTCACCGGAGATGATCAGAGTTTGCAAATCACCATGGTCCCGAGAAAGCATTACAAAGAACTCGACACACTCGATACCTATAGTGTACAAGAGCTGCAGACGTTCTACGTCCCTCCCAGACGGAAAGATGAAAAAGCGATCCTCTTTTATCGATCCGCGGAGAATAAAGTGGAGAAAGAAATCTGGCATGGTGTCGATTCTATGCTTTACAGGCTCCAGCCCATCCGTCTGCCCAGATACTACAAAGAAGGATTAAAAAGGCTGTTGAGGCGCCAAGGCGTACCCTTCAAACAGACTGCTCGACAAGCTCAGTTTTACAACTGGATCTAGAACGTCTTCGGAACTCAGCGAAAGTTGCCCAACGGGAGAATGGAAACGATCGGGCTTGGATATGTTCAATCCAAGAAACGGGAGCGATTCCATGGCTGCTACGTTATACATGATTTCGATGAAGAAGGAGATGCTCTGTTAGAAAACACTGCAATTGAACCAAAACGAGATCCCTCTGTAAAAATGCCAAGTCTGTCGTTTGAAGAACAGATGGACAAGTTAATAAGGGAAGCGGGTCAAAAGGCCCGGGATGACCACAACCGTGAAATGGCCATCTGTGAGAAAGCCAGGATGCAATGCCTCCTTCAGCAGGCTGCGGAGAATGGCGATGCTCTTCGTCGCCAACCCGTCATACAAAAGACCCGAGGCGGAGGCAAAAACAAACTAAAGAATGGAAAAAATGTCTGACAGCGGCAAAGCGGGCCTAAGAAGCCAAGCGATCGAGAATTGAGCAGCCGAGATTCGTCTCTTATAAAGAAGATGGGTCGAGCATATTCTTTTCCCCAGGTCAAGATAAGGAGGATATTCGATTTCATCATGAAACATCAGATAATGACACTCCCGGAGTCCAAACACCCCGAACAAGCAGACAAGGCCTCTCACCCGGATTATTTGTAACGTTTTGAAAATCGTTTAGGTGAAATTTCGGTTAATCGGTAAAATAACTGGTGTTTTCCGTAAAAATACAAATATAATTATTTTTCTTCATAGACTTAAATATACCTACTCTAGCTATGAAATTGCTAGTATTTGGTGGTTAATGGGTCACTTTTAAAATTTCTAGTTTACTAAAAATCTTTTCAAAAATTAATTATTTTAAATATTATTTTAAGCCTTCACTAATACATTTAATTAGTCATATTTACAAATTGGAATGGGTTAATAAAAGTTTTGTGCAACATGACAGATTAAACCAAAGTATAACATGTGGTTTTTGAAATAAAAAGATGTTGTTAAGATGGTTTTAGAAAATATAAAAGAAAAAGGCTTAAGTTGTGAAAATAAAGTAATTAGAGATTGATGTGTGGTGTTTGTTTTCTTGTTCCCACTCACTCACCCACAAACTCACCTCCACCTACTATGGCTGAACCCTATAGCAGCCCCACACACACACACACCTCACACTTAAAGAGAAAAAGAAAAGAGATTGGGAAAAAAAGAGAGAGAATAAAAGAAGTATGGTGTAGATATTTGTAGTATGGTCTTTCCATGACTTTCTCACACTCACCCACAACCTTTCTCTCTCCTCCCTCATTGCAGCCAACCCTCCCCAAGGAAGCAGCTCCTCCACTTCTTTCCATCTCATTTCTTCATCTAAAATCCTTCAAATTCTTCAAAAAAATCCACTCAAAACATCACTAATTCCTAAATTAACCCATGCCCTTATTTCTTTGTCCAATACATGCTTGAATCCTTAGAGTAAGATGGCATTTTGAGAGGTTATGTGGCAAACTAGATCTATGGTTTGTAAGGTATAAATCTTAACCTTATACTTAATTTGTTGTTTAATTACTTGAATCTAGCTATTAGGTGTTTAATTAGGGTTTTAAATTTCAAGTTTGAAATTTAAAGAAAAGGGAATTGAGAGTAATTTAGGGTTTGTATCATTTGAAAAGGGTTGCAAGCTGTAGTTTAACATTTTTAGGCATGCTAAAGCTAAACTAGTTGCTATATTACTAATTGTTGCTTGTAAATTGTTCTAATTAAGATTTCTAGCAAACTAGGTTTTTAGAATTTAATTAAAAATGGGAGATTAAAATCTAGTTAGGGTTTTCATGACATCATTAAAATTATAATTTGTAGCTTACCACCTTAGATCATGCAAAACCTAGTCTAGTTGTTGATTTGTGTATTTTTACTTTAAAATTGTTAAAATTGGATAAATTTGCAAACTAAATTTTAACGATTAATACAAATTGGTGTGATAAAATTTTGGTAATGGTTTATATGACCTAATTATGATACTTAGTGAATATTGTAGCTACTAGTTTTGTTTAAACATTAAGTTTTGAAATAAAACGGCTATTTGAGACTTTCTAGATTTTCGGAAATAAATCGATTTGATTTATTTTGAGGTTTTGATGAGTTACGACTTATTTCAAATAATAATTAGTGAGTTGTAAAACCACGATTGGTACGTTTGGGTTTTTCTCTCGATCAATTGGCGTTCGTACGCCGATGTCGAGAGTTATTTGGTTCTTTTGCCTGAACGGGTCATAGATTTTAACCTATACGCGTTTCGTGTGCAATTTTGGTTTTTATCCGCGATTTCGGTTTACGATATGATATATGTACCTCTCACGTGGACTTCGGACGATGAAGAAGAGGATGGCGGTATCGACTTCGGCAGACAAGGACCAGTTGAGTAGATATATATTTACGAGGGAAGTCGGGTGGATGGCGTATAGCACCCCCGCAGTTTCGTAGTATAGAACGCAAATGCGTTATGATATATATATATATATATATATATATATATATATATATATATCAATATATATTCTTATGTGATTATGAGATAGGCATACTTAGCAAGAAATGATTATGTGACTTTGGGTTAGTTTAGTGTAATTAGAAGTAACTTGTTTAGCTTCTTAGTCGCGAAACCCTAGATTAATGATTTGCATACACGCACACACACACATTCACATACATTTTATTTCTTATGCGTATATGGGGATATGTATATGTATACACACGCGCGCACACACACACACATAGGTACGGGACTATGTATATAGACACACACACACACACACACACACACACACATGGATGATGAGGATAGTACATGGCACTTGGTTATGAGTCGATGAGATTAGGCATGATGCCACGAGATCGGTGATGTGATATGGTTCGTATTATGAGATACGACATGATATTATAGCGGGTCTTTAGGTAATGTGTTTTCATACACACGCATATATATATATATATATATATATATGTGTGTGTGTGTGTGTGTGTGTGTGTGTAGATGGTATCAGTATGTACTAGAATTAGATCAGTACCCTAATACAGGATATTATGATAAAGATACCAGATGAATAATAAGATAATGTGATATTTGACCCGTACCCAGATTTAGGATGCCGTACGATGGATTTACCGTACGTGATATGATTATTGATGATAGATCCGCACTCTTGACTCGAGGAGGTCATATTATATATTATATCGTATGTGATACTATTGAGACGGGATCACCGACTAATACATTTATATATATATCGACTAAGATTTAGGTGGTTTTCTTACCCTTTCGACTAGTATGTTAGTTTAGTCCTGTAGTTTACTTGTAGATGTTAGACTAGACTCGAGTCATACCTATTACAAAAACTAACGAATCGTGAGTATTTTAAAGACAGGCCAAGGGATGCTACGGATATTTCAAAGGACGTACATTTCGTAAAAACACCGTAGCCCCTATTTTCTAAACACCACGATTCGTGCGATTTCAGATACCAAAAACTGTATGACTCGTATATAGGAATGTATAATTCGTTATTGCTGCATTTACTATTCATTTGCCTTTTATTCTGCTGTTCGCATTGCATTGCATGTCTATATGTATTTTCGTGAGTAATGATGAAACCTGTTGTTAGGACACCAGCACCATTACCGATGATGCGTATGCTCCACGTACACTTGCTTTCCAGCTCACACACATCTTCATCGGTAATTGCTATACCACGTACACTTTAGAGAACATTACTTCATTGATATAGCTTGCTAGCTGATAGTCCCTATATGTTATTGTTTTCATATGCTAATTTAATTTTTGCATTCTTTGCTTGATATCAGATGCATTCTTATATTCATTGTCATGCAATATTACGGGCCAGTCCGGATTGCCGGAGCCCAATAATATAGAATTCATCGTTTATTTCCCTTGAGATTGAGATTTCGGATTTCCATGAGATTTCTGGATTTGGAGAAACCGCAAGGATTTTATAAACTGATTATCATTTTAAATGAAAGTTGCGGTTTTCTCATGATATGATTTGAGATATGTCCACCATGAGTTTTCTCTGCTCTTGAGCGATATCATACACCCGATTCAAGGAGGAGGAGGAACCGTCTGTGGGTGCATGGTAGACCCGGTGCGGTACCCCGGGACGAGAAGGTCGCAGATGAAGGCGTTGAGCATGAGACAGGGGAGCACTACTGACCGGTGATTTTATTGTGACACGCCGGATATCCGGAGGATACCAACGTGGTTTTGAGATTTGATTATATGGGCCAGTCCGGATAGCCGGAGCCCAAGATATTGATATTTGATGATACAGGCCAGTCCGGATAGCCGGAGCCTGAGATATTGAGACATTGAGATTTATATTTTGTGTCGATACTTGACACTGATTCTATGATGATTTCATTGATGATACCTATATTTAAATATACAGAAATCTCACTAAATTAAGAAAACAGTTTTCTCATTCATGATGTATTCTGTTTTCATTATATTGCATTCATACCTCATATTTATGATATATTGCTACCTGAGGCACCGACACGAGCACATGGGATTACACTTATGCATAGATGTTACCCTTGACAATATTATATGCTTCAGGTCATATTATTTTGAGAATATATTATGATCGTATGACCTAGGATTGAGTCATACATACGATTTCTGCTCGGTGATGTTTTCTACTCACGAGTTGGCAACTCACCCCCGTTATGCCACAGTTTCTTGCAGATTTTTCCATACAGGTTTTCATTGTGGCTTGCTGGCACTTTGTCCCTTCCGGGTGATTGCTTTGGTAGGTGGGTTCACTCGCATCATGACCACCATTGTATTTATTTTACTTTCAGTTGTATCTAGAAACTCTATCAACCAGACTTGTATATTTTTTTGACCTAGAAGACCAGTTGTATATTCTTTCGACTTTAGCGTAGCACGTTGTATTATTATGGTTTTCTTGATGATATTGAGTTTCCTTTTGAGTTTTAATCCTCGCCCTTCGGTATTGTATATTATATTGCTTGCGTGGTTGTGACCGCCAATTAACGAATAGCTAGCTCCCGCTTGGTGATGCCTTTTTATATATTATGCATGTTGTACCCTTTTGGGGCCTGTATTTACAAAGGAAACTCTGCCGAAATTTTCAAAAAAGACTTAAGGTTTTAAAATGCATATTTCGGCTTATGTTGTTAAACTACTTGCTTTAAAACTAAACTTTTCCTTCTTTCTTCTTTTAAATGGTTTAGATTTCTTGGATTTTTGGCTTACTTGAATTAGACGGGGTCCTATAGACTTCATATGATTCAAGTGCCAGTAACGTGCCATTTCGGGTCATAACAAAGTTGGTATCAGAGCGCTAGGTTAATCTTGGTTCGAGTCTAGTTTGACTATGCGGAGTCTAGGGCGTATATTTATTCGGAACCTAGGCTTGACATTACGGAACTTAGACTTAGTCGAGGGGGTATTAGACCTGAACTTTCATTGCATAGGTTGACCATGGTTGATGGAGTAGGTGACTTATGGAGAGTGGCGTACCGTGTGTATGTTCCGCGGCATACTTACGATACGCTACTCCGCTTAAGAAGCCTTGGGATGTATATTTCCTTGCACAGTATTATATTCATTCCTAAGATCTGTCCTCATCATTATCGGTTTATGGTTTTGCTGACACAATTACACGGGCAGAGAGAGCTACGGCTAGAGTTGCGTCAGCACGAGCTCATTACGGACGAGGACTGACCAGGGCGTGATTCCAGGGACACACGATTGCATAGAGGTGTCATTTTATTGTGTTTTCGCACCATGAACGTTTGATGGATCACTTTTACAAGATTTCTCGGACGTGCAGATCAGCACCAGAGGATTGGGCCACTACTAGAGGCCAGCCAGAATGTGATGACCGTCAATGCATAGATTATACTTGATGATTGAGGCACTGTTCAGCATGCGGACAAATGAGCCAGTTGTTGTTGCGAATAACAAGATATCACCCCAGATGTTTGAAGCTAATGCCGCATGAGTTATACTTAGAGATATGACAGAAGATCGCTAGTCACCTAAGGAGGAATGATTAGGACATGTGATTCATTTCCACCCCGATGCGAGGTCATCAGAATGATTGATTCCAGTTGGAGACGACTTCATGCAGGTACATTGGGAGTCGGTAGAAGACGATAGAATATCAGAAACCCATTTTCCAAGTTTAAAGTATTCAGAAAAACATGCAAGTAATTTCGTGGACCCTCTAGAAGAATGAAACCCTAACTCGATATAATGACCATGAGAATGCTTTGGAACCTTAGGGTTTGCAGCAGTTCCGCGGTGCCATTAATGAGGCTTGGGTTTGCCCTTCTACGGTTGGTCCATAGGTACTGTGGCATGTACTGGAATACTATTAAACTGTACTCAAGATGTTGAGCTCTTGAGGGATTATGGAACTTTGATGAATCGATCGAAAGGTTCGACATCATTCGGATATCATGTGATGGGATATATTTCTTGGGAGACTCCAGATACGAGTATAGCCGTTGGAGCACAGTCCATACAGCTACGAAGAGACCAGTCCGAATCAGTCGACATTAGAGAAAAGTGGAGTAAGGGGTTCGTACGAGATATTGATGAGATGACGTTCCACTCCACTGACATCAGAGATGTGATACGCATGCAGAGGCGTTGTACATGGATATATCTTCCAGAAGGAGCCGCGATGAGTATGCAGCCGTTCCAGAACAAGAAATAGATTAGAAAAAGGTGATAATTTTTGGACAATTCGGCAGGAACGAGATTTGGGGGAGACTTCGACAAAATCTTTCTGGAACAAGAAATAGATTTAATTTTTGCATTCTTTGCTTAATATCAGATGCATTCATATATTCATTGTCATGCAATATTACGGGCCAGTCCGGATTGCCGGAGCCCAATAATATAGAATTCATTGTTTATTACCCTTGAGATTGAGATTTCGGATTTCCATGAGATTTCTGGATTTGGAGAAACCGCAAGGATTTTATAAACTGATTATCATGTTAAATGAAAGTTGCGATTTTCTCATGATATGATTTGAGATATGTCCAACATGAGTTTTCTTGGCTCTTGAGCGATATCATACACCAGACTCGAGGAGGAGGAGGAACCGTCTGTAGGTGCATGGTGGACCCGGTGCGGTACCCGGGGCGAGAAGGTCGCAGATGATGGCGTTGAGCCTAAGACAGGGGAGCACTATTGACCGGTGATTTTATTATGACGCGACGGATATCCGCAGGATACCGACGTGGTTTTGAGATTTGATTATATGGGCCAGTCCGGATAGCCAGAACCCTAGATATTGATATTTGATGATACATGCTAGTCCGGATAGTCGGAGCCTGAGATATTGAGACATTGAGATTTATATTTTGTGTCGATGCTTGACACTGATTCTATGATGATTTCATTGATGATACCTCGATTTAAATATACAGAAATCTCACTAAATTAAGAAAACGGTTTTCTCATTCATGATGTATTCTGTTTTCATTATATTGCATTCATACCTCATATTTATGATATATTTCTACCTGAGGCACCGACACGAGCACAAGGGATTACACTTATGCATAGATGTTACCCTTGCCATTATTATATGCTTCAGGCCATATTATTTTGAGAATATATTATGATCGTATGACCTAGGATTGAGTCATACATACGATTTCTGCTCGGTGATGTTTTCTACTCATGAGTTGGTAACTCACCTCCGTTGTACCACAGTTTCTTACAGGTTTTGCCGTACATGTTTTCATTACGGCTTGCTGGCATACTGTTCCTTCCAGGTGATTGCTTTGGTAGGTGGGTTCACTCGCATCGTGACCACCATTGTATTTATTTTACTTTCAGTTGTATCTAGAAACTCCATCAACCAGACTAGTATATTTTTTTGACCTAGAAGACCAGTTGTATATTCTTTCGACCTCAGAGTCACGCGTTGTATTATTATGGTTTTCTTGATGATATTGAGTTTCCTTTTGAGTTTTGATCCTCGCCCTTCGGCGTTGCATATTATATTACTTGCGTGGTTGTGATCGCCAATTGGCGAAGAGCTAGATACCGCTTGGGGATGTTTTTTTTTATATATTTTATGCATGTTGTACCCTTTTGGGGCCTGCATTTACAAATGAAACTCTGCCGAAATTTTCAGAAACGACTTGAGGTTTTAAAAATATATATTTCGGCTTATATTGTTAAACTACTTGCTTTAAAACTAAACTTTTTCTTCTTTCTACTTTTAAATGATTTAGATTTCTTGGATTTTTGGCTTACTTGAATTAGATGGGGTCCTATAGATTTCATATGATTCAAGTGCCAGTCACGTGCTATTTTGGGTCGTGGCATTATTGCTCCTATCACCGAGCGATAGGACATCCTCTCGAAGACTACTTCATATTCAAAAACTGGGTCGAAAACCAATATCAACTCGGCAGGTTCGCTCTATCCAACAGTTGGAGAGTAGCCCCACCGCAAAAGCATATACCAAAAGCAACGTATATGGCGAGAGTAGAACCAGATCAACATCGGTCTTGGAAACGATCTTGTACCTGTCACGTGATAACGCTGTCAGAAGGAGTGCCCGAGAACATGAATGACTTGTCTTGGTGCTTCGAAAACGAGGGTGAAGAGGAATTGATTTCGGAATTTCCACCGGCGCCAAAAGAATTGGAGGATGGAATACATACCACGGCGGATAACCTAAGGAAAATAGACTTGGGGACGGCAAACGACCCGCGATCTACGTTCGTCAGTGAGCTGCTTTCTAAAGAGCAGGTAGCTACGCTAAGAGACGTGCTCATACAGTATAAAGACTGCTTCGCATGGAACTACTCCGAGATGCCGGGGCTAGATCCAGAGATAGTTGTTCATAAATTGGCGATATCCCCGGACGTCAAGCCAGTCAAGCAAGCACCAAGAAGAATGCGGCTCGAACTAGAAATGAGCATCAACACTGAAGTCAAGAAGCTGATCGATTCCAGCTTCATCCAAAAAGTTCAGTATCCTGACTGGATCGCCAATATCGTCCCAGTGATGAAGAAGAATGGGACGGTGCGCATATGCGTAGATTTTCGGGACCTCAACAAAGCTTGCCCGAAAGATGACTTTCCCGTACCGGTTACCGAGCTGATGATAGATAACACATCCACTCATGAACTCTTCTCCTTCATGGACGGCTCATCGGGGTACAATCAAATAAAGATGCATCCCGAAGACCAGAAGCATACCGCTTTTCGGACTCCTCTGGGCATACTCTACTACAAAGTAATGCCTTTCGGCCTGAAAAACACCGGCGCTACCTATCAGAGGGCCATGATGAAGATTTTCGATGACCTTATACATGAAATCGTCGAATGATATATTGACGACCTCGTGGTAAAAAGCAAATCACACGAGGAGCATTTGGAGCATCTGAAGGTAGTATTCCAACGTCTTCGGAAATACAACCTAAAGATGAACCCTCTCAAATGCACGTTCGGAGTTTCCTTGGGAAAATTTCTAGGGTTCATCATACGACATCGAGGCATTGAAATAGATCTATCGAAGATCAAGGCAATTATGGAAATACCTTCGCCAAGAACTCTCAAGCAACTACGATCTCTCTAAGGAAAGCTCGCATATATCCGACGATTCATAGCCAATCTCTCCGGCAAGTGCCGCCCCTACAGTCATCTAATGAAGAAGGGGACTCCTTTCATCTGGGATCGCAAATGTCAAAGCGCACTAGACGAAATCAAGCAATACCTGCAGAATTCGCCAGTATTGACTGCCCCGGTTAAGGGAAAGCCTCTCATCCTGTACACAACAGCCCTTGAAGGTTCTTTAGGCGCGCTATGGGCACTGGAGAACGACCAAGGGAAGGGGAAAGCTCACTACTATTTGAGTCGAGTTCTCTTGGGGGCAGAAAACAATTACTCCCCCATTGAAAAACATTGCCTGGCGTTAATCTTCACGATAACGAAGCTCCGGCATTATGCTTTGGCGCATGAGGTCCACCTAATATCAAAAGTGGATCCTCTCAAATATTTGATGTCAAGAGCCATACTAATAGGACGGCTCGCTAAATGGACCCTCCTCTTGATGGAGTTCTCGATAACATACTGACCTCTCAAGGCAGTGAAGGGCCAGGCCATTACCGACTTCTTTGCTGAGCTCCCGATACCTGCCGATTCACCCCTAAATTGCGAATTGCCAGACGAGCACGCATTTGACACGATCGACAGGGAGAAAGGAGAGAGTGACACCCGATGGGAACTTTACTTCGATGGGGCATCTTCTATGAAGAAGCGACAACACAACACCCCAATAATCAAATCTGGGGTAGGCCTTATCTTCGTGACTCCACAAGGAGGGATAATGCACTTTGCCTTTTCTTTAACAGAGCCGAGGATAAACAATGAAGCCGAATATGAAGCTTTGATAGCAGGTCTAGAGATCGACGTCGACATGGGAATCGAAAACCTTCTCATATACGGAGACTCCCAGTTGGTCGTTGGTCAAGTAAACGACGACTATCAAACATGCAAACCGGAGTTGGTAAAGTACGGTGAGAGAGTACAGCAACTGCTGACCCAAATCCCCTCCTACATGCTGGAGAGCATACCGCGCATGGAAAATAGCAAAGCTGATGCACTAGCCAAGCTCGCTAAAGAATTGGCTGATGAAAATCTCGATGACGTAAGGATCGTTGTGCAAAGCCGTCGGGTTCTTGCACCGGCAGAAATATCTCTGGAGCTGTCCGAAGAAAAGGGAGCGACCAAGCAAACGGACCTACAAATAAAAGACCAGGAAAAGGCTAAGGATTGGAGAGAAGTCTTTATAGACTACTTCAAATCCCGTCGAACACCTAAAGATGCATCCTCGAGACATCAACTCATGAAAAGAGCTCTGTCTTTCGTCTTTGTCAATGATACTCTGTGTAAGAGATCGTTCGACTCCCTGCGGCTAAGATGCCTAGGACAGGAAGAATCAAGGAGAGTCGTCTAAGAAACTCACGACGGACTCTGCGGTTCTCATCAAGCTGGGCCAAAGATGAAGCTGAAGATCAAAAGGATGGGCTACTATTGGCCCACGATGATCCAAGACTGTCTCGAATACGCGAAGCAGTGCCATTCATGCCAGATTCATGGGGATTTCATCCACCAGCATCCAAACCCGCTACACCCAACAGTAGCTAGCTGGCCGTTCGAAATGTGGGGAACTGACATAATCGGGCCCATCGAACCAGCATCGTCCAGAAGACATTGGTTCATATTGGCGACAACTGATTACTTCTCCAAGTGGGCATAAGCAGTGCCGCTAAGAGAAGTGAAGACGGAGAATATTATCCATTTTTTCAAGACACGCGTCATTTATCGGTTCGGCACTCCGCGACGGACTATCTCCGATAACGAGCCGGCCTACAGAAGTCATAAAATCAGCCGCTTCGCACAGCAACATAATATAGACTAGAGATACTCTTCGGTCTATAATCCCTGAGCTAATGGTCTAGCTGAGGCTTTCAACAAGACCTTGATGAAGATCATGAAGAAGACGGTGTCTCGAAATAAGAAGGACTGACACGAGAGGCTGCATGAAGCTCTCTGGGCGTATCAGACCATGTTCATAACGGCCACGAATACAACGCCGTATGCATTGGTATTCGGCACAGAAGCAGTACTCCCCTTGGATATAGAGCTACCCTCTTTACGAGTGGCGGTTCATTACGAGCTAACAAACGAAGAGAACGCTCATCTTCGGCTAGAGGAGCTCGACGCCCTTGACGAAACTCGTCTCATGGCGCAGAAAACTTGGAGGCTTACAAAACAAAGGTGATGCGTTCACACGAGAGATTGACTAGGCCGAGAACATTCCGCCAAGGAGAGTTCGTGCTAGTGGTCAAGAGACCTATGATCCCCAATCGTGCCAAACGGGAGAAGCTCGAGCCGAATTATGAGGGCCCGTACATCATAGATGAGGTCTATCAAGGGGGGCTTACTTGCTCATGAATATGCATGGCAAAAGATTCTTCAGGCCAATAAACGGCCTGATAGATAACGACACCCATGTTCGCTCGCTCTCTTCCCAAACCAAAGCTCTGTAAGCGGTATCCAGCGAAGCCATTGTCTCCACAAAGAACCGAAACATCCCTAAACTAATAGAGGACCGGAACGTCCCTAAACTAATAGTGGACCGTAATGTCCTAAAACTAGCTATGGACCAAAATGTCCTAAAACTAACTACTGACCGAAACGTCTTTAAACTACTATAAATCCACGGCATCCTTGGGCTGACTCGTACAAAAAAAACGGGACGTCCATAAGCAAAATGGGCACGGATGAAAACCTGAAAGGGTTCCGTGAGTAAAAACAGCAGGGCTACCGGTGAGTTTGTGAAAACCCAAAAGGGCGCAGACTCGTGTAAAAAAAAGGGAAGGGGGTACGTCCACAAGAAAAATGGGCATGGATGAAAACCTGAAAGGGCTCCGTGAGCAAAAACAACAGGGCTACCGGCGAGTTTGTGAAAACCCGAAAGGGCGCAATCTCGTTAAAAGACACTTGCAAGGTCCTCTCGACCTTGTAAGGAGAAAACTACCTGCGTGAGATCCTTATGACTCACAAAGGAGCAACACACTTAGGAATTCCCACGATTCCTAAAGAGAAATTACACTTACGAGATCCTCACGACTCGTAAGGAGAACTCTCTTATGAGACCCTCATGACTCATAAGATTCAAAAGCCTTAAGCTACAGGGATCTGAATCTGTTCTTAAGCCATCACCTTTCCCAGATTGCCCTACAAGCGGTTCAATATTGACCCTTGTATACAATCCACGGGCACAAATAAACGTCTCCCCCACCAAGTTCCGGCCAATGGTATGAAATTTCCCCGTTTGGTGAACAACACTTGTAAGTCATCTTGACTTATAAGGAGAAAACACTCTTGTAAGATCCCTACGACTTACAAAAGAAAACGCACTTGGGAGTCCTCACGACCCCTAAAGAGAAAACGCACTTACAAGATCCTCATGACTCGTAGGGATAAATACCTTTATGAGACCCTTACGGCTCATGAAGTCAAAAGCCTTAGTCGACAGGATCCTAACCCTGTTTGCTAGGCCATCTTTGTTCGAATCGACAACGGCAAGTGATGATTCGCTCTTGGAAACATTCCAGTTGCAGCAATACTGATGCAAGATTGGTATCAGACCTTGAGTTCCATACTCGAAAAAAAATGCATATGAAATGACCGAATGTTTGGGCAACTTGCAACAAAATCAGTAAGTAAAATATATGCATTCAAAACAGCCGAAATGATTGGGCACCGCGAAAAATAACCAAAATGATTGGTCAATCGCGACTTTCGCGATATAAAAAGCTGAAATGATAGAGGATCGTGTCAAGAAATAAAAAAGAATGATGAAAGAATGAAACTTATGCCCTACAGGCGAGTCCACACTGACCCATGTATACAATCCAGGGGCATAAACGGAAAGGGAACCACATGTCCCAACAAACTCTGTCAAAGGGAAAGTCAGATCTCGACAGCAACATCTGCATCCCATAACACCAACAACGGCTTTCCTCCTGATTGCCAACAGGGCATGGACACGACACCACCAAACGGAGCCACGGTAAAGTCCCCAGTTCCAAGACTCTACGGTTCAACGACAACCTAACGTCAGCAAATGACCCCGTCGCGGAAACACGTCAGCAAATGACCCCGTCGTGGAAACACATCATCCAAAAACCCCGTCGCGGAAATACATCATCCAATGACCCCGTCGAGGAAATACGTCAGCACATGACCCCGTTGCGAAAATACGTCAGCACATAACTCCATCATGGAAATACGTCAGCACATGACCCCGTCGCGGAAATACGTCATCCAATGACCCTTTCACAGAAACACGTTAACAAATGACCCCGTCGCGGAAACACGTCAGCACATGACCCCGTCGCGGAAACACGTCAGCACATGACCCCGTCGCGGAAACACGTCAGCACATGACCCCATCGCGGAAACACGTCATCTAATGACCCCGTCGCGGAAATACGTCATCCAATGACCCCGTCGCGGAAATACGTCATCTAATGACCCCGTCGCGGAAACATATCAGCAAATGACCCCGTCTCATAACCCCGTCTCGGAAACACGTCAGCAAATAACCCCGTCATGGAAACACGTCAGCACATGACCCCGTCGCGGAAATATGTCATCTAATGACCCCGCCATGGAAATACGTCAGCAAATGACCCCATCATGGAAATACGTCATCCAATGACCACGTCGCGGAACTACGTCAGCAAATGACCCTATCGCAGAAACACGTCATCCAATGACTCCGTCGCGGAAATACGTCAGCAAATGACCCGTCGCGGAAATACTTCATCAAATGACCCCATCTCGGAAACACGTTATCAAATGGCCCCGTCCCGGAAACACGTCAGCTAATGACCCCGTCGCGGAAACACGTCAGCAAATGGCCCCGTCGCGGAAATACGTCAGCAAATGACCCCGTCTCGGAAATACGTCAACCAAATGACATCCTCGTCGGAGCAGTGCTTCGACTCGGAAAAAGGCCAACTCATCGATCACTTACAAGTCCTCTCGACTTGTAAGGGAGAAAATTCTCTTATGAGATCCTTACGACTCTCAAGGGAAAGCACACGAGCGATGAAGTTTACTATATCGGCTGCAACAAGGTGCAGAGTTGGGAGTACTGGTAGCGCGACGATTACCTCATCCCCTCTATCAATTTGTAGTACTGCAATCAATTTAAAATTAACAACGACAGGGTCGCCCGTCAAAGAAAAGAAAGGACGTCGGTTAAAAACTATACTCACCGGTACCAGCAGGCAAAGTGACTTCTAACTGGAAGGAGAAATGCGGGTCCAGCACTTGATATAGATGATCAAAGAGAACTCCTACAAGGTTGCGGTGATACATGGTCAGTACAAGAAAGACGGTGGTCATAGTTCAATTAAATGGATCGTAAATCTATACCTTCCAGCATCTTGGAGGACATAGGAGAAGGCCAGGGAGAAACCGTCATGCAGCGACCGCAAGTATTTCAGATGACACAATCTCAATGTTCGCTACACCTATAAATAAAATACCGTCAGAAAAAGCTGAAAAGGATTGTGAAATAGAAAATAAACAGCGGCCCGAGACCCACCTGATGGGTCATCAGCCAAAATTGCGACGGAAGCATCACTGGGCATTGCGGTTTCTTCGCTCTCCTTCAGTGGAATGGTTTCAGCGCCAGTGGCTTCATCCCCTGATTCTACAAGAGCTGTAGTGACACTCGTAATGTCAGGCGATGGCGGGCAACTGCAGAGGGAAAGAGCAGCGGTTTGGACAGTCCCGGACTCCCGAGAGAGAGTAGCCGCTTCAGGCTCGGTGGTTGCCGTCATCTCACCTACCGCCTCATCGCCAGGACTTGGCCCTACAGGATATGATATGTGAGAATTTGAAGATCAAATTCTAATAAAAAGACCCAGTATTACGTTACCTTAGGGCATCTTTGCAATTGCCTCCCGAGCCGCGCGCACAACCTGTCTATGGACGGTAGACAGGGCAACTGGAGCATCTTCGGAAGAAATAGCGACGGACGGAGTAGCGCTTGAACCGGCACCCACAGCCAAGCTGACATCACGTTCCCTCGCCGCACGCTTTCTACGCTTCTTGTCAGCCTTGGCAGTGAGAAAAGACCTCCTCAAGATCTCCGTCAAAGTGACATCATCGTCTGAGCCATGAGCTACCTCTGGAATCGTTACGGCGTTCGTCATCGGCTGCTTAAGCGAAGCCTCCTTCGGCGATACTGGGGGAGCTGGGACTTCAGCGGCAGGCCCTGGAAGCGTCGCCGCGCACCCTGCGGGATCGGCACTGCACTCAGGATAACCTGGGTCAAGGTAGTCCCTGCAATAAGATGAAAAAGAAGGGTCAGACTACCCATGAAGAAAAAGGGAATGAAGGCACAGTGAGCCGAATTATACCAAGGCCCAAGGAAACGTGAAGCCTTCTTCCTCTTAAAAAGTCTTGAGGAAAGCTAGAGCCTCTTCGGCAGAGATATCTGTTGAAGAAGAAAGCGTTAATCAAAGCATAATAATTAAAATAGCCGCGGAAAGATATGACCGAAGGATACCTGATTGTGCGATGGTGATTAATGCTGCTTCATCATGAGCTAGTTGCTTGAAACCGCTATGGCGGCCTCTAGATCGGTATCATCCGGCACCATAAATAAACCTTCGTTGGTCCCGTATTCACTTAGGCCCTCGCTATAAGGAGCATGAGGCTCCTGGCCAAATACAACGTCTGCAGAAAATATCGACTTCTTTTTCTTCTGCGACTTAACGCCGGCAGCCGATAACACGAGCTTGCGCTTGGCGGGCAATTTGGGGCAACGAGTCCTGATCTCAGTACCTGCCCCAGAATCCGGAGACACTACAGCCACCGCTTCCACGGGCAAACAGGGGAGGGGTAGCTCAGGTATAGCGCGTAGGACCATGACCGCAACAACTTCTCTCATGGGAGGACGAACGATAGTCCGTCGCTTTAGGGGAATGACTGGATTATCAGCAGGGGTTGTACCCTTACGATCAAGCAAGAGCCGTCTTTCTTTCCTAAAAATGGCGCCTACCGAATGCTGATACCACGCCACATATGCGTTCAAGATTCGCGGAACGCAACTCGGCTCACTGATAAAGAAATTGGAGTCGGTGTTCAACCGCAAAAAATGGTGTAATGCATTGCGGATACCTTCTTCTGTAGCAACTGGCTTAGCTAGGAAGGTCTCGAGCAGAACGCCCTGATTATAGCTTGATTGCTGGGCGAAACGGTGTGGGTTGCACCTTATGAACAACGCTGAATCATTCTGCCTAAACACGAGAAAGCCCAGCCTGATTGAATAAAAATGAAGAATCTCCCAAGCTTTCAAGGTAGAGGCCCCGTCTTTAAAAGTGTCCCGTAGTGGCTGCACCGTCTTAGTGGACTCTTTGCCGAAGGTTAAGACCTTATCGACAAAGGTCATGCCGTCTCCGACCATACGCGGATGAAGGACCACACCCCTAGACTCCCGCTGTGTTGGAGATAAAACAGAAGCGTCAACTAGGCGCATAATTCGAAGGAAGTTGCAACTGTCATAGAAACGAGGCCATTTGTGAGCACCAAAAGCGCCAAGTATATGCAGCTCGATCCATGACATAAAATAGTGCAGCGAGAAAGTGACTGGCTGTACCCCCGGCTCGGTGGTGTCCGCTGCTAAGCTGAGACCATAGTACAGGTGTGCCAACACAGCAATCCCGATAGCTACGATGTGCTGGGTAAAAGACTGATGGCCTCATATAACGAGAGTGCATAGGAAGCACGAACCAGTTTAGCCATAAGCCAATGAACCCCAGCACGAACGTCTCTTGATCAACGTCCGGAGCAGCAAGCTCTGCGAAGGGAACGACAGGAGTAGTCGGACTAAAGAAACTTTTTAAATCCTCCTCCGTCGTTGGTTGGTTATCCAAACCAAAACCAAACGGATCGTCAAGCTTGGCGAACAGCGCAGCTTGCTTCGATAAGGCTTCCGGACGAAGAAAGGGAGCGATGAAGTCTGCGTAGCTGACTCCATGCCCTCCGGACTCCAGAAATAGAATTTCGTAGATATTCAACACCTTGATCAAGCTCGGGAATTGGTGTTGAATGGCGTTCTCCAGGGTAAGACCCATTACCACTGATTTGGTGGCAAAGATATACTCGTCCGGAGGAAGTAACTCCTCGTAGTGTTCTCCCCTAACGGGTAAGCCAGAGATCTCTGCAAACTCCTATAAAGAGATTGAGACTTCTCGATCCGACAGAAGGAAGGTGTGGGTCGGAATATTCCATTGCTCCAGAAAATCCTTGACCCACCATGCAGGAGGCATAGAATATTGGAAGAGAGACGCATAAACGGTAGGGTACAACCCAAGCCTTAGCAGCAACGATCTCTTGGCCGACAAAATGTAGCGGGCCCACTGCAAATACCCAGCTAAATGACGAGGAGTTAGGCCTATCATGTACGGATGTCCCCAAGGGCGCGACTCACCCTGGCATATACGCCGCCCTAGAGTATCCAAAACCATCGGCGGCTGCACAGGTATCGCGGCCATAGAAGGATGAAGGCAACCCTCTGAGGTCCAGTTGACCTCCTCCACAGCATAGATCACCGGAGGTGCGTCAGCATAATGGATCGCCGAAATGGGCTCCGAAGGTGCTGCGCAAGAAAAGTTATGCCGACCCCTGATGATCTGATTGTACCACGTTCCCCATAAATGAAGATTCTTCCGCTCTGGGTCGTGATCCTTGATCAACACGAAGACTTTCCTGTCCACAGGCGCTTCAGGGAATCCGCTTTCCGAACGGACGAACGGGAAAGAAATGTCGAAAGACATAGTATCTGCGCGAAAAAGAACAGAAGTTAGCCGTCAAAGCTACGGTTTAAGTTCTGGCACTTGGTACTTTAATTTCGTGCCACACTGCAATGCAGTGGAAAGGGACCCAAGGAGTCCACACAATCTAGATGATGACTCATCATTAATAAAACAGTCTCATCATTTGATGAGACAATCATTAAGTGAGGAAATCCTAAAAGGATTCTCATTTAATGAGGGCCCCTCGGGCCAGGGAGTAAATCTCCCTTGAGAGCAGCGCTCTACAACAGATATGACATCTGTCATAATTAATGATAAAGGGAATAAAATTCCCCCTAAAAATTCTAAAGAGCAATGCTCTGTGAAGAAGATGGAATAATCCATCCAAAAACCCTAAAAGCAAAGCTTTACTGAGTTAAAAACTCTAAGATTTTTAAGATCTGCAAGATGAACTCTAAGAGTTCTTCTTTAATGGGTTAAGAGACCCAAAGAAAGATCCTTTTAGATTTATGATTTCAAGAGAGCAAAGCTCTGTTAAGAAAACCCTAAAAATTTCATTAGATCTATGATCTGAAAAGAGCAAGGCTCTATTAATGGGTGAAATCCTAGATTATTGTCATGACCCAAAATTCGGCCCGTGACCAGCACTTAACCATGCAACACCTACAGGCGTAACATGACTAAGTAAGCCGAACCCAGAAAACAAAACCATTAAAATTTAGAGTGTTAAAACATTTAGAAAACTTTAAGTTACTTAGTAGCAATCCTTTTTAGTTCAAGTTATTATTCAAATCATTTTAACAACATTTCCTTTTCAAAAGTCTGTCCCGAAATCGGGCAAAAGACGAGGTATAATTAAAAGTAACATGTGAAATAAATAGAGCATCACAAATAAGAGACTCGCGCCCGACGGCGGAAGAATCACCTCAACATAATATATGACGCCGAAGCGAAGAATGAGCAGTAAAGTGAAAACAAATATTATAAGAGGTAAAACTGCATGAATAAAGTCGGCTCACAACGAGCTCGACACCAGAGTACAAATAACATACATCGTCCTCACAACTGTCTCTAAGTCAATACATGGAAGTAGATGGAGAGTACTAGATATATCAAGATGCAACTGAAAAGTAAACAGATACCATACAAAACCAACCTAATAGCAAAAGGGCTAACACGCCTCAGCAATGGTATCTGTGTCAAAGGTGCGGTAAACAGCCAGCCGCGACTACTCCCAAGGGTAACCTGCAAGCACTGTAGCACAACGGGGGTGAGTTGCCAACTCATGAATAGTAGATAACATATAAAGGTAATCGCGAGTATGCACGTACTGCGATACTCTAATCTATGCCAACAGATAACATCTATATGATGAACTGATTACTCATATCAGGCAGCAAATGTAATCTAAAAGTCTCCATATATGAGGTGCAAGGTATGCAATAATCATGTCTGATATGGAATCTAACAACCCTATATAGCATGAGCAGGATATGCGATAATCATATATGGCATGTGTACTATATCAGGTACAATAGGTACAGGATAAGATGTCAATACTAAATGCTGAGTATGGGAATAGATAGTGTTTACACGGAATATCAACGTGGAAAAATGACCGGTGTCCAACAATACACCCAATTCCCAGTAAAACTCAGGCGCCGTCATCCACATCGACCCTCAAATCCTGTGAATCTCATACAATCATGAGTGCCCAACATCGGCACCCAAATCTTATAAAATCAACCGTGTCCAGCATCGACACGCAAATCCTCCAGTATGGGGCGTCCGTCCATCAGATCTGCCCACGGGCTCCGTCTGCGGAATCGGCCCTCGGCCCCCGGCAGTACGCGTCATCCCGTATCCATCTATCGACTCTGGTCGGTATCCTCCGGATAATCGCCAGGTCTAACCAATCACCGGTAGGTAGTAGTTCCTCCGCCGGGCTCACCGTCTAACAATACGAGCCTTCTCGCCCCGGGGTACCGTACTGGGTCCACCATGTACCCGCAATTAGTGCCTCCCTCTCCTCGAATCGGGTATACTCACTCAAGCTCTCTGGAACCGAGAAAACTCATGGTGGACGCACTAAAATATCATTTCAACGGAAACCGGGTTTTTAAACAGTGCGTATTTTCTTAAATTAGTACTCCGGTTCCCAAATCCAGAAATCACATAATCAAATACAATGCGTAATCCATGCAACATGTCATATGACGCTAAGAGTAAAAGAAAGAGAAAACCGCTCTTTTGAAAGATCTAGTTTTGAGAATAACGCCTGCGGTCCCTTAGTTTTTAAAACAAGTCTATATCATCCATGTTTGTCGCATATGAATATGTGTATCGGTATGGGTGTGTGCATGGATAAGTATGCAAAGTGAATATAGCAATGTACATGTGCACAACTGTATACATATGATGCGTATGCGCCCAAGTAGGGTTATATCAATGAAGGTACTCACGAAAGTGCATATACAGTGTGTATGGTATGAATGTCCATATGATAGTATGCGGTAATCATGACAACGTCAATAAAGCAGAAATCAAATATGCGGTTTATAGCAATCCTATAATGTGAGTGTCATGGCAATCACTAACGGTGTGAGTGTAGCATATAAATCGTGCTCGTGCAACTTGGACCGTTAGTGACAGTGCAGTGTTCTATACTACCAGTTCTATATATATAAGACGGTATGCTACTCTAGTATGCCTGTATGAACACATAAAACTAACATCCTATTACGCCCTGACGTTTAACGCCATACGGGAGATTTCCCCATAGATGTTAAATCTACTCACCTGGTCGCGTGCTAAGTATAGCCGACCACCTGCTTACCTTTCCTGGCGGCGTCTGACGTACCCGCCTGCGAACCTGGAATTAACACAAGAATCCAAATATATCAAAATCTCGTAAAACGTGATATCGGAACGAAACGAGAAACCCGCGTCGCGAATTAACGCGCTTGCGCGCGATATGCTGGAACGTGTGTGTGTCCAGAACTCGATCCGATACGCCGCGATACGCTGAATCATAGAATCCACTCGCGTATCGCGCAAAATAAAATACCAGAAAATGACATACAGTCCCGGATTTTACCCAGGTTATGATATTACAAAACTATATATACCCTGGACCCACAAAATGTAGCAGACACCTGTACCAAAAACCCTAGCCCCTAACCCCCTAGTCTGGCCGCAAATTGCGGCCAGAACGAATATTCCGGCGGCCTCGGGTTGAAGTGGTGGGGTCGGGCTCTGGTGGCGGGGTCAAGGTGTCACCAGTAGGCTATGGTCCAATCAATTTTATTCTGAACCTACATGGGTAACAGCAGATCTCAAAAAGCCATGTTCTTGCTTAAAACGTCAAGTTTGGTACAATCTGAAAAATGATGGTATTTTAGTGTAATCTGGGGTTATCCTAGGTTAACTTGGCCTCAACAACACTTACTTAGACTAGTCTACCCAACACCAACCTCACTTAACCACATTTTCACATAAAGCACTTAAACAAGCACAAAGCGCATAAATATTGCTAATCGAAGCTACTTCTACACAACTAAGAAACAAGGAAGGAGTTTAGAAGTTATACCCCACAAGGAACCTCACAAACAAGGAGAAGGAGAAGAAGAAGAGGGGTGGAGCTTGCTGGGATGCTGCTGTTGCTGCCTGGAATTGTTGTTGCTGTTTAAAGGCTGAAGCTGTTTAAGGCTGAAGCTGTTTAAGGCTGAAGCTGTTGCTTGCTACTTTTCTTGTTGTGTTTGTTGCTGTTAAGGAGGGTGTGTTGTGTGGTGTTGTTGCTGCTGCAACTTCTGTTGTTGCTTGTGCAGTTGTTGGGTATAGAAATGAGTTTAAGGGCTGTTTGCAAAGAGAGTGTTGCTGCTGCTGATGCAGCTGATGCTGTTGATATATTGGTTCTGATGTGTTTTGGGGGGCTGAGGTAAAGCTACTGCTGATGTAGGTTAAGTGTGAGGGTGAGTTTGAGAGTATGTGTGAGTGAGAGATGTGAGGGATGTGAATGAGAGGGAGAGTGTGGAGGCTATGAAAAAGTTATGAAGTGAAGTGGGTGTGACCCTTCCTTAAGCCACCATTTTCTCTCTCTATCAAAAGCTAACATGACACCTATCATGCCATCTCTCTCCTCAACCCAAGTCAACCCCAAAAGAAATATTAATCCCTTTATATTTTTAGAAAAACAAATTCTTAATTTAAACTAATTAGCCTAACAAGAGGGGTTAGGCCACCATGGTTGCCTAAACATGGTTTAACCCAATTTTAAACCTAGGTTACATGCACATGTTTGTGCAAGCTCAGGAAAATTCTAGAAAAATGCTTATTAATTTTGATAAAATATTTGAAAGTCAATTTGGTAAACTTTTATTAAAGAATTTCACTAATAAGAATATAATTAGTTACTAATATAATCCTAGTTGTTACAGTCTTCCCCCTTAAGAAAATTCGTCCCCGAATTTAAAATATAAGACTACGCGTACCTTCAAAGAGATGAGGGAAATTCTTCCGCATCTCCCCCTCGGCCTCCCAAGTGAACTCCTCACCGTTCGGGCTGTGCCAAAGAACCTTCACCGACGGCAGGATCCTAGATCGAAGTTTCTTCACCTGCCGATCCAATATCTCCACTGGCTGCACGGTGAATGAAAGGTCAGGCTCAAGCTGTACTGTTGGATGCTGGATCGTGTGGGAAGGGTCATGAAGATATCTGCGTAGCATCGATTCGTGGAAGACGGGGTGGACATCTGAAAGACTGGGTGGAAGAGCCAATCGATACGCTACTGCGCCGATACGCTCGAGGATCTCAAAGGGACCTATGAATCTGGGGCTAAGCTTCCCTTTCCGTCCAAACCTCTTCACTCCCTTCATCGGAAAGACCCTCAGAAAAACGTGATCGCCAACTGCAAACTCTAAACTGCGGCGGCGTCTATCAGCATACAATTTCTGCCTGCTCTGAGCTGTCCTCATCCTGTCTCGAATCAGCTGTATCTTCTCGGTCGTCTCTTGTACGATCTGTGGCCCCAAAATACTGCTCTAGCTGAGCTCTGTCCAACAGACGGGCGATCTACATCTCCTCCCATACAAAGCCTCGAAAGGTGCCATCTGTATAGTGTCCTGGAAGCTATTGTTGTAAGAGAACTCAATCAAGGGTAAATGATGATCCCAGCTACCACCAAAGTCTAACACGCAAGCTCGGAGCATGTCCTCGAGAGTCTGAATGGTCCGCTCTGACTATCCGTCGGTCTGCGGATGAAATACCGTGCTGAAACTCAAACGAGTGCCCAAAGACTCCTGAAGTCTCTGCCACAATCTACTGGTGAACTGGGTGCCTCGGTCGGACACAATACACGTCGGAACCCTATGTAGTCGCACAATCTCGTCGATATAAATCTGGGCGTACTGAGAAAATCCGAAAGTCGTCTTCACTGGTAGGAAGTGAGCCGCTTTCGTCAGACGATCCACGATCACCCAAATGGATTCATACCCCCGCCTAGTCCTGGGTAGACCCACAACGAAATCCATCGAAATCTGTTCCCATTTCCACTCCGGAATGGGTAACGGCTGTAGCTCTCCCGCGGGCCTCTGGTGCTCGGCCTTGACTTGCTGACAAGTCAGGCATCTCGATACGAAATCAAAAATGTCCCTCTTCATTCCGTCGCACCAGTAGACTTCTCTCATATCATGGTACATCTTGGTGGAACCGGGATGGACACTGTACACCGATCGATGTGCCTCCTCGAGAATATCGCACCGCAATCCCTCAGCATATGGTATGCACAGTCTAGACCCAAATCGTAATATGCCCTGATCATCGACCACGAACTCGAAGATTCTGCCATGTCCAATCTGTGCCGCGATCTCTGAGCAACGGTCATCCCTACGCTATGCCTCATATATACGGTCAAGCAACTGGGGGCGTGCACGAACGTGCGCAAGCTGTCCCCCGATCTGTGTGAACTCGAACTGTACTCGGCCGTCGCATAATATCTGCCAATCTGCTGACGACTGCCTCTGCACTGCACTCAAGCACGAAAGACTACCCCCGGGCCTTCTGCTCAAAGCATCCGCAACTACATTAGCCTTGCCCAGGTGATACAAGATCTCGCAGTCATAGTCTTTCACCAGTTCCATCCAACGGCGCTGTCAGAGATTCAGGTCTCACTGCAGAAATATATACTTTAGGCTTTTGTGATCAGTGAATATCTGGCACGACTCGCCATAGAGGTAATGTCGCCAGATCTTAAGCGCAAAGACCACTGCAACCATCTCCAAATCGTGAGTGGGGTAGTTCTGCTCATGTTTCTTCAATTGGCGGGAAGCATATGCGATCACCTTGCCATGCTGCATCAATACACATCCTAGCCCCACTCGTGAAGCGTCACAATAGACTACAAACCCGCCTGATCCTGAAGGCAAAGATAACACTGGAGCCGTAGTCAAGCAAGTCCGTAGCTGCTAGAAACTGTGCTCGCAATCCTCCATCCAAACGAAAGGAACCCCTTTCCGGGTCAAACCGGCCAAGGGTGCAGCAATACGGGAGAAATCCTGCACAAATCGCCTGTAGTAGCCGGCCAGTCCTAGAAAGCTGCGTATCTCAGTAACGGATGTAGGTCCGGGCCAACTCCGCACGGCCTCGACCTTCCTCGGGTCTACACATATACCATCCCGTGTAATCACGTGACCCAAGAAGTCCACGCTGTCTAGCCAGAATGCGCACTTGGAGAATTTCTCATAAAGCCGGTGCTCCCTCAAGGTCTGCAGCGTAATCCACAGGTGCTGCTCATGCTCCTCTCTGCTCCGGGAATACACCAATATATCGTCAATGAATACGATGATGAACAAGTCAAGATACGGCATGAATATGTGGTTCATCATGTCCATGAAAGCTGCCGGCACGTTGGTGAGTCCGAACGACATCACCAAAAACTCATAATGGCCATAACGCGTATAAAAAGCTGTCTTCGAAATGTCCTCCGGTCGAACTCTCAGCTGATGATACCCTGATCGCAAATCGATCCTCGAAAAATATCCTGCCCCCTGAAGCTGGTCGAACAAGTCGTCGATGCGTGGCAACGGATATCTGTTCCGCACGGTCACCCGGTTCAGCTGCCGGTAGTCGATACACAGACGCAAACTGCCGTCCTTCTTCTTAACAAACAGGACTGGAGCACCCCAAGAAGAAACACTAGGTCGAACGAGTCCCTTGTCCAGCAAATCTTGCAACTGACTCTTCAACTCACTAAGCTCCGCCGGGGCCATCCGATAAGGCGGTATAGAAATAGGCCCCGTGCCGGGAATCAAATCAATACGGAAAACAACATCACGCTCAGGCGGTAGCCCAGGATGCTCGTCAGGGAATACATCAGAGAACTCACATACACTCGGAACCTGGTCCAGTGGAACATCCGTAGCCCTAATCTCAGCAACATAGGCTAGGAATCCCTGACATCCCTTCCTCAGAAGTTGTCCAGCGTGAAGAGAAGAAATCAAAAGGTGAGGAGTGGCACCACGGTCACCCTGCACAACAAAAGTCGACTCGCCGGGAAAACAAAACCCAACAGTCTTCTCGCGGCAGTTCACAGACGCATAGCACGTGGCCAACCAATCCATGCCCAAAAGAACGTCGAAGTCCAACATCTCCAGAAGGATCAAGTCGACAGGAAAATCTCTCTCGCCAATACGGACAACACAGGATCGGAACACGTGCCTAGCAACAAATGACTCTCCCACAAGAGTGGTCACTACAAGTGGCTGATCAAGCAACCCAGACTCTCTACCCGAGCTCGGCACAAAAAGTGTGGAAACGTATGAGTGCGAGGATCCGGGATTGAATAATACGTGTGCATCAATAGTACAAACCGATAAGGTACCTGAGACCACCGTATTAGACGCCTGCGCGTCCTGATGCGTCAAAATGAAAACCCGTGCCTGTCCTCCACCTGTAACTGGTGGTCCCCTGCTAGCAGTTGGCTGTACTCTGCCGGTAGCTGGCGGTCCTCTGCCTCGGCCGCCTCGCCCTCTAGGAACAAACCCTCCGCGACCATGGCCCCTCTGTGCATGAGTCTGACGCGGAGCAACTGTGGGTACAACAGGCAATGCCCTCTGGGGTGAAGAAGGTGGAAGTGTGACATGCGGTACGGCTGGCTCCCTCTGGCGTGCCTCGGTACAATCTCTGACGCGGTGATGAGGACTACCACATCCAAAGCATCCACGGGACGTCTGCTGACCCTCCTGGGGGTATGAGCTAAACATCTGACCTCGCCCTGAGTCTCTGTCACTGGTATGACGTCTATCACGGCGTCTGAACGGATGTCTCTGAGCTGCTGTGTCAGCACGAACCCTCTTCGGCCCTGGAACTACTGAACTCTCGGCAAGGCGCTCCTCGACTAATAGGGCTGCGTCTACAGCTGCGGCATACGTCTCGTAATGCTGTGCGCTGATCGCAAGGAATAGTGGTGTAAGCAAGCCTCGGACAAATCTCTTAACTCGCAGTTCCTCAGTAGCCACTAGGTACGGAGCATAAACTGATAGCTCGGTGAATAGCACGTCGTACTCTGCCACGGTCATCTCTGGCGTCTGGCGTAAGGACTCAAATCTGCACGCTCGGGCATCCCTGACACTCTGGAGAAGGAAGCGGGCTATAAAGATCGTCACGAACTCTGTCCAGGTCATAGGAGGAAGACCTGCTGCCCTGCCCTTCTCGACCGATTCACACCATTTCTGCGCAAGTCCTTCCAAGCGAAAGCTCGCGGACTCGACCCACCTCGTATCTGAGCATCTAAGGGAACGGCATATCGGGGCCATCCTATCAATAAAGGACTACGGGTCCTCTGCTACGTCGGTGCCTGTGAAAACCGGAGGCTTCAGCCTCATGAACTCTGCTAACGATACTGAAATCACCTCCGTGGCTGTAGGGGCAACTGCTGGTGCTGTAGATACCATCGCGGTCCCCGTGACTGGTGGAGCTACCTCTGGTCGCTGTGCTCGAAGCGTCTCTACTAGCGACCTTATCATCTGACGCATCTCCTGCATGCTGGATCCTACCGTCTGGCGCATCTCCTGCATACCAGCCCCTAATGTGGCGATCTGATCTATCATGGGAGGGGTAGTCTGCTCGGGCGCAACAGGTGCACTGCCCGGATCAGTCCTCGTCTCGGACGAGTCAACACGAGCCTCGGCTCTCGCAGCCACTCTCTGTGCCCTCGTAGTCCTTGGCGGCATAGTGGCTGAAAAGGAAGGTAGGATTCGATAAGGATACGGAAATCGAATCGCAAGAATATATATAGTAATGAAGGAATTTCAATCAATAAGCCCTAAAGTCGCTTAGGCGGGGTACCGTGCCGTGAGTATGCCGCGGAACATACGCACGCAACGCCACCCTGCTGCAGCTACCTACTCCATCACAGATCAATCCTACACTCTGAAGGTAAAACCTAAGCTTTGATACCAACTTTTTCATGACCCAAAGTTCGGCCCGTGACCGGCACTTAACCACGCAACACCTACAGGCGTAACATGACTAAGTAAGCCGAACCCAGAAAACAAAACCATTAAAATTTGGAGTGTTAAAACATTTAGAAAACTTTAAGTTACTTAGTAGCAATCCTTTTTGGTTCAAGTTATTATTCAAATCATTTTAACAACATTTCCTTTTCAAAATTTTGTCCCGAAATCGGGTAAAAGCTGAGGTATAATTAAAAGTAACATGTGAAATAAATAGAGCATCACAAATAGGAGACTCACGCCCGACGGCGGAAGAATCACCTCAACATAATATACGACGCCGAAGCGAAGAATGAGCAGTAAAGTGAAAACAAATATCATAAGAGGTAAAACTACATGAATAAAGTCGGCTCACAACGAGCTCGACACTAGAGTACAAATAACATACATCGTCCTCACAACTGTCTCTAAGTCAATACATGGAAGTAGATGGAGAGTACTAGATACATCAAGATGCAACTGAAAAGTAAACAGATACCGTACAAAACCCACCTAATAGCAAAAGGGCTAACACGCCTCAGCAATGGTATCTGTGTCAAAGGTGCAGTAAACAGCCAGCCGCGACTACTCCCAAGGGTAACCTGCAAGCACTGTGGCACAACGTGGGTGAGTTGCCAACTCGTGAATAGTAGATAACATATAAAGGTAATCGCGAGTATGCACGAACTGCGATACTCTAACCTATGCCAACAGATAACATCTATATGATGAACTGATTACTCATATCAGGCAGCAAATGTAATCTAAAAGTCTCCCCATATGAGGTGCAAAGTATGCAATAATCATGTCTGATATGGAATCTAACAACCCTATATAGCATGAGCAGGGTATGCGATAATCATGTATGGCATGTGTACTATATCAGGTACAATAGGTACAGGATGAGATGTCAATACTAAATGCTGAGTATGGGAATAAATAGTGTCTACACAGAATATCAACGTGGAAAAATGACCGGTGTCCATCAATACACCCAATTCCCAGTAAAACTCAGGCGCCGTCATCCACATCGGCCCTCAAATCCTGTGAATCTCATACAATCGTGAGTGCCCAACATCGGCACCCAAATCTCATAAAATCAACCGTGTCCAGCATCGACACGCAAATCCTCCAGTATGGGGCGTACGTCCATCGGATCTGCCCACGGGCTCCGTCTGCGGAATCGGCCCTCGGCCCCCGGCAGTACGCGTCGTCCCATATCCATCTATCGACTCTGGTCAGTATCCTCCGGATAATCGCCAGGTCTAACCAATCATCGGTAGGTAGTAGTCCCTCCGCCGGGCTCACCGTCTAACAATACGAGTCTTCTCGCCCCGGGGTACCGTACCGGGTCCACCATGTACCCGCAATCGGTGCCACCCTCTTCTCGAATCGGGTATACTCACACAAGCTCTCTGGAACCGAGAAAACTCATGGTGGACGCACTAAAATATCATTTCAATGGAAACCGGGTTTTTAAACAGTGCGTATTTTCTTAAATTAGCACTCCGGTTCCCAAATCCAGAAATCACATAATCAAATACAATGCGTAATCCATGCAACATGTCATATGACGCTTAGAGTAAAAGAAAGGGAAAACCGCTCTTTTGAAAGATCTAGTTTTGAGAATAACGCCTGCGGTCCCTTAGTTTTTAAAACAAGTCTATATCATCCATGTTTGTCGCATATGAATATGTGTATCGGTATGGGTGTGTGCATGGATAAGTATGCAAAGTGAATATAGCAATGTACATGTGCACAACTGTAGACATATGATGCGTATGCGCCCAAGTAGGGTTATATCAATGAAGGTACTCACGAAAGTGCATATACAGTGTGCATAGTATGAATGTCCATATGATAGTATGCGGTAATCATGACAATGTCAATAAAGCAGAAATCAAATATGCGGTTTATAGCAATCCTATAATGTGAGTGTCATGGCAATCACTAACGGTGTGAGTGTAGCATATAAATCGTGCTCGTGCAACTTGGACCGTTAGTGACAGTGCAGTGTTCTATATTACCAGTTCTATATATATAAAACGGTATGCTACTCTAGCATGCCTGTATGAACACATAAAACTAACATCCTATTACGCCCTGACGTTTAACGCCATACGGGCGATTTCCCCGTAGATGTTAAATCTACTCACCTGGTCGCGTGCTAAGTATAGCCGACCACCTGCTTACCTTTCCTGGCGGCCTCTGACGTACCTGCCTGCGAACCTGGAATTAACACAAGAATCCCAATATATCAAAATCTCGTAAAACGCGATATCGGAACGAAACGAGAAACCCGCGTCGCGAATTAACGCGCGTGCGCGCGATACGCTGGAACGTGTATGTGTGTGTGTCCAGAATTCGATCCGATACGCCGCGATACGCTGAATCACAGAATCCACTCGCGTATCGCGCAAAATAAAATACCATAAAATGACATGCAGTCCCAGATTTTACCCAGGTTAGGATATTACAAAACTATATATATCCTGGACCCAAAAAATGTAGCAGACACCTGTACCAAAAACCCTAGCCCCTAACCCCTTAGTCTGGCCGTAAATTGCGGTTAGAACGAATATTCCGGCGGCCTCGGGTTGAAGTGGTGGGGTCGGGCTCTGGTGGTGGGGTCAGGGTGTCACCAGTAGGCTATGGTCCAATCAATTTTATTCTGAACCTACATGGGTAACAGCAGATCTCAAAAAGCCATGTTTTTGCTTAAAACGTCAAGTTTGGTACAATCTGAAAACAGATGGTATTTTAGTGTAATCTGGGGTTATCCTAGGTTAACTTGGCCTCAACAACACTTACTTAGGCTAGTCTACCCAACACCAACCTCACTTAACCACATTTTCACATAAAGCACTTAAACAAGCACAAAGCGCATAAATATTGCTAATCGAAGCTACTTCTACACAACTAAGAAACAAGGAAGGAGTTTAGAAGTTATACCCCATAAGGAACCTCACAAACAAGGAGAAGGAGAAGAAGAAGAGGGGTGGAGCTTGCTGGGGTGCTGCTGTTGCTGCCTGGAATTGCTGTTGTTGTTTAAGGCTGTAGCTGTTTAAGGCTGAAGCTGTTGCTTGCTACTTTTCTTGTTGTGTTTGTTGCTGTTAAGGAGGGTGTGTTGTGTGGTGTTGTTGCTGCTGCAACTTCTGTTGTTGCTTGTGCAGCTGTTGGGTGTAGAAATGAGTTTAAGGGCTGTTTGCAAAGAGAGTGTTGCTGCTGCTGATGCAGCTGATGCTGTTGATATATTGGTTCTGATGTGTTTTTGGGGGCTGAGGTAAAGCTACTGCTGATGTAGGTTAAGTGAGAGGGTGAGTTTGAGAGTATATGTGAGTGAGAGATGTGAGGGATGTGAGTGAGAGGGAGAGTGTGGAGGCTATGAAAAAGTTATGAAGTGAAGTGGGTGTGACCCTTCTTTAAGTCACTATTTTCTCTCTCTATCAAAAGCTAACATGACACCTATCATGCCCTCTCTCTCCTCAACCCAAGTCAACCCCAAAAGAAATATTAATCCCTTTATATTTTTAGAAAAACAAATTCTTAATTTAAACTAATTAGCCTAACAAGAGGGGTTAGGCCACCATGGTTGCCTAAACATGGTTTAACCCAATTTTAACCCTAGGCTACATGCACATGTTTGTGCAAGCTCAGGAAAATTCTAGAAAAATGCTTATTAATTTTGATAAAATATTTGAAAGTCAATTTGGTAAACTTTTATTAAAGAATTTCACTAATAAGAATATAATTAGTTACTAATATAATCCTAGTTGTTACAATTATGAAGTAATCCCTTCAAAGATTTAATCTTTACCTAAAATTTTCGACAGGGTTCTGTCTCTAAGAGAATTCTGAAGACAAAGAGCTATACTCTGAAAGAGAATTAATTCTTAAAAGAAAACAAGAAGATGAACAAACAGTCATCTCAAGGGCTAAAGGTCCTATTTATAGGCACTGAGAGCCGTTTCAACTTCTAAGTTGATCTAACGGCGGAGATGCTGCCACCGCAGCACTCACGTGTGAGCCACATAAGCACAACGGTAGGGGGCATTTGTTTCCCCCAATCATTGCAAAGCTCTGTTCAAATTTTGAAATTTAAAATGAAGCGGCGCTTTATAAAAGCGCTAGCACCAGCGCTAAGAGTCAAAGACTCTGAGGCAGCGCTCACATGCAAACCACGAGAGCGCTCGCGCCAAGTGCGCCAGCGCTAAGAGTTAAAGACTCCGAGGCAGCGCTCACGTACAAAGCACGAGAGTGCTAGCGCCAAGTGCGCCAGCGCTAAGAGCCAAAGACTCTGAGGCAGCGCTCACGTACAAAGCACGAGAGCGCTAGTACCAAGTGCGCCAGCGCTAAGAGCCAAAGACTCTGAGGCAGCGCTCACTTGCAAAGCACGAGAGCGCTAGCGCCAAGTGCGCCAGCACCAAGAGTCAAAAACTCTGATGCAGCGCTCACGTGCAAAACACGAGAGCGCTAGCGCTGGAACTAAATGTTCCCCCACCCTTGGATCAAAGATCCAATGGTGATTAAAAATCACCAAGATACATAATAAGTTCTGTATGGAAAAATATTTTCCCAATCTTGTTAAAAACAAGAAGATTGCCTTCTGTAAAACAGAAGCCCTTGGATCAAAGATCCAATGGTGGGAAACATTCCCAAATCAATCAGAGGAAAGATTTCCTTAACTGATTCAACAAATCAGCATCCCCTATATAAAGGACCGAAGACTTCAAGTCTTGCACAGAGGAACCCTCCCCCCCCCCCAAACTTTGAGAAATTTCAAAGAGAAGATCAAGCTCGGAAGAAGAATTTCTTCAAGGTAAATAAAATAGAGAGATCAAATCATCTCGTCAAAAAGAAGAAGAACTTAATTCTTTTTCTAGATCATAGATCTATAAGACAGAGGTCTTTCATAAAAAAGAGATCATAGCATCTCATCATAAAAAGGGGAGGAGAAAAAACTTAATTCTCTTCGGATCATAGATCCACAAAGACAAAGTATTTCACAAAAACATAAGAGATTGTAACATCTCCTATAAAAATAAGAACCTTGTTCTTAAATCCATGAGACAAAGTCTCTTATAAACTGAGAATTTAATTCTCAGAGCGCAGAACCGACCAAAACTGAGCCTTAGCTCTCCAATTAAAAAGAAGCGCCTTAGCGCTCCAAGTCTGGCGCACAGTGCCGCAGAACCTTAGGACTCCAATTTAAAGAAGCGCTTTAGCGCTCCAAGTCTGGCGCTCAGCGCCCAGCGCTCCAAGAGCTATTTTAAAAGAAGCGTCCAGCACTCCAAGGTTGGCGCTCAGCGCCAAGTGCACCACGTGCTCCTTACGTAGGCACTATTTTATAAAGAGCGCTCTGCACTCATTGACTGGCACTCAGCGCCAAGCGCACCACGTGCTCCTCACGTGGGCGCTATTTTATAAAGAGCGCTCTGCATTTATTGACTGGCGCTCAGCGCCAAGCGCGCCACATGCTCCTCACGTGTGCGCTATCTCATAGGAAGCGCCTTAGCACTCTAAGTTTGGCGCTCAGCGCCAAGCGCGCCACGTGCTTCTCACGTGTACGCTGAAGGAACATAAATTGTTCTTTAAATAAATCCTCAGAGCCGCAATGAGTGCTCAACACTCAATAAAAGACAAAAAAAGTTGTCAGAACCCAAACCAATGCTCAGCATTGTTAAATAAAAAGGGCTGAGCCCAAACAAATGTTCAACATTTTAACTGAGTGGGCCGAGCCCAAGTTAGCCACAAACCCCTAATTTATATTAATTGAACCCATATGCTCATAAATCTTCTTAACTGATCTTAGTCCCAAACTTGACTACAGATCTCCCAACCAACATTGGTTCAAGGGTACATCGCTTCATACATCTGATATATGTCGTTGTAATTCTTCAATGTCTTCATTAAGATGAAGGGTCCCGATAATCAATAACTTTTGGCGCATCCCCAAATGGTTGAACAAAAATCACATAGACTATGACGTCTTTAAACTGGACTATAATGTTCTTAAACTTTACGGACTATGAGGTCCCTAAACTCATGGACTATGAAGTCCTAAAACTTATGGACCGCAACATCCCTAAACTAAACCCCACAGACTATAATATCTTTAAACTCCATGGACTATGATGTCCTAAAAATTATGGACCGCAACGTCCCTAAACTAAAATGATAGAGTCTAAATACTCTTTCGTTGGATCTAAATGATCCCAAAATCCTGTTGAGTAGATCTTAGTCTAAAATTAGACTAACGTATCCTCAACAAACGTTTAAGTTGATCTTAATCTCAATGAGATTAACGATCCTTAAACCAACCTAAACCCAAATCTAAGAAAATACGGATTTGGACTAATCCACGCCCTACGTGCGACAACACAAATTAGTCACCGTATACAATCCACGGGCAACCAAAAATAAAATAAACACACACGACACGAAGTGACCATCTGGAGAAGGAGAAAGTTGTTACCGCGATGCGGTAGCGTAATTAACTGCAGGGGCTTGCGCTTGCAGGGAAGAGCGTCCCCACAATCAAAAACCCCTCAAATGAGGGGGAATCTGACGAATTTTGCTACAACGGCCGCATCCGTCCAAACCTCCGATACACGGTGCCATAAATCAACTTGGCATCTTCGGAGAGGTGGACGGATAAAACCAAATAGCATCTGCCCTCAAATTTTGGCAAGACGTTTGTCTTCCCGGTTTTCGGCAGAGAATAATCCTGATCCGGTATCTAGTACCCAGGAGGTAGGACTGACCGAAAAGCAGTTCGCAATTACAAGAACACCGGAAGTAGATGCATTAGTATGCTTCTTCTTCATTGGGGTCCCCAAGGAATTCAGACTATCCTCTTTCCTCTGCTCATACTTATGACCACCATCATAAGTTAGAGCCAATCCGATGTTCCCCAGTCCCGAATAAGAATTCGTATCGGTCAAGCGATACATTTTATTATCTTGATTAGGGCATGAAATGGTTGCTACCTGGAGAGATAGAAAAGAAACAATTAGCGTGCGCTCTTACAAGATTAGATTGGTTATTAATTTATCTAACCAGGATGGCTCCCACTGTTTCCTCGAATTCTTCTTCAAGCCTTAAAAGAAGAACTAGTCAGGATTAATCGCACGTCACAATACTTGCTTAACCTTTCAGCCAGGCTAGTGCTGGTACTTCGAGGGAGGTTTTCCAACGCTTTCGCGAAGTTCCTTAATTATGTAACCTCTTTTCTCTGGAGGCGTAGCCCCGCTAACACTGTTCTAGACACCTACTTGGTTTATAGCATTGATTGTTAAGTGAAATAATCTCCCGAGAGTAATCCAACTCATCAGTGGGATCGGGATCCAACTATCATTGTGTGATGACCTAGATGGAATCCACTCTAGTCACCACACTCCAGAAGGTATGCTAAATCTGCAAATTTCCTGTATATTTGAAACTCCCGATGTGGTTTTTGCCCCTAACGACTTTATGACCTTGACAATGCCAATATATCATAAGCCGCTAGTCAAGTTCGGCCCGTCATTATATTGATTAATTTAGACCCACCCGCATAACTCTTGACAATGCCAACATAGCTATGCGACTAACCTAAATAATCAGAAACAGAAGTTACAAACAAGCAATACTCAGCTACTGATCACTATGCCTTGACAATGCCAAAATACATAGCTCGAATACTATGTTGTACTTGTAGGAAATGACGGAGGGCTACGGCTGGGTTTTTGGCGAAAAACCCGTTAACATAATGAACTTGATATCGTTGATAGAACCCGATAGCTTTGAAAAAGAGTGGTTTAAGCTCCGCTTTTTGAAAATTTCTGGTTTTGAAAAAAAAACCGAGTAATCTATAGTATAGTCTTTTGCTCAAGAGGACACTTCCCGTGAAGGGATCTCGGCTCTTGCCTCATGGAATGAGGTGCAGGATATTCACAACCGAATAGCACTATGCATAGCGAAAGAATATAACTATAGTTTTTCGAAATTTGTTCCAACATCTTTTAGGTTTCTTTTCTTGCATTAATCAAAATTAATGTGGTCCCGCCAATTAACCTATCACACTAGAAAAGAACGAAAATATGATGTACGTATATGCCATCCGCATTCGCCACTGGGCCCTGTCATCACCCGTTATGTTACTTAACTAACGACAGAGCGGGGGCTGGACTAGCGTGGGTACAAAACATATACAACATCTACTAATATATATATAAATATATACAACATTCGTCCCAGGCATGATAATAATCAACATCACAGAATCACAGCAAACAACACAAAATGGTGGATAAATCTTAGAGCCTCGGGTTTCATTTGAGCCACAAATAACAGCCGATGTTCCTGGTCATGTGGATAGCCTGTGCAATGTAAACCTGGACCCCTAGAAGCACGGCAAGTTACCCGCCAATCCCAGAAATGAGGCAGCCCCCTTCAACAAAGTCAATGGGCCACCCAGCACTTAACGAAATCCGGTAACTTGGGCGTCCCACCATGGGTCAACCTATACCCCCTACGAGTACGGCGAACAGCCTGCCAATTCTTGAATGAAGCCCCCCTCCGTCTCAACACCATGAGATGCAGGCTTGTTGCCTTCTAGAACCCGGATATTCGTGCACTCTACCGCGGAGTAATACTAGTATAGAAAATGAAATAAATATGTACAATGGCGACATCGACCTCAACCCGGTCGTGCCCCAATCAAATAATATACAACCCGGCATAGACGGCAGTGCACATGTCGGAAGCTCGCCCTGCAATAACAAATGTACAAATAAATCTCAAATGTACTACAATCATTGCACCACAAACTATCCACCACGATTATCCAACCACAATCACAACACAAACACAAACACAGAACATCAACGTGAATGTCATGTTCGCAAACCCGTCTAAAAGAACATATAGCAATTAGAAGAGTTATACAGATCGAATGACATTCACGGTCGCAGATAGAAGTGAATGTACTGAAAACATGTTAAACGGTGTTAAGAGTATCGACTTCAAAATACTCTGGATTTCCCCCAAACAAAAAGATAACACAATATCCAAACTGGAAAAACAAACAATACCAGATAACCAATATTCCAAAGACCAAAGCACACCCAAAAATTCAAGCCCTAATCTTTAAACAAATCCGGCCAGGCCGGTTTTTTGTTGTTTTTCGCCAGGTCAAAACTGGTAAAATGGGCTCGTTTTTTGGGGGGTGTTCTAGTGGTCACAAGTGTAGTCTTCTGCAGTTGTTTAAATAATTTTTTAAGACTATTTTAAAATCGACAGAAACTAGAATATTCGGGGTATTGTTTCGGAGTTGTTTTGGTTTCGATACTTTAACATCGTTTAAACTTGCTAGTGTAGGTTTTATGCGCCGGCTCTGATACCATGAAAGGTTATGACAGCGCCTAAGCCATCTCCCATGGCCATTTGCGGAACAAAAATTTTGATAACGAACAAGACTAGGCGCTATAATAACCCTAAACCGGATCTTAACCATAAACCTAACTAGCTACAAAGATTTTATCTACGATGATAGAAAGTTATACCTTGAGAATCAAGTCCTTCGGGTCTCCAATCCTCTCCTCTAGCTCCTTGAAAGAAATACGGATCGTGCTTGAACTTCAGCCACCTCGCGTCAAAGATGATCCACCCGAGAGTTCCGACTTTAAGCTTCTACCTTCAAAACAAGGTAACTAGGTCACTTAGCTTGCTAATCTAAGTATCCTAGAGTGTGTAAAGTGTGAAGATGAATTAATTTGATTCCTGGAACCCTAGGTTTCTCAACTCATGAGAAGTTTAGAGTTATGAGGAAGAAGAAGGAGCTTGAGGAAGAGCAAGTGAAAAAAATGTTTGCTTGAAGAAAAGATATGGCTCATGTGAGATAAAAAAAATAGAATATATGAGGCATACAAATAATTGATGAGATAAATATCGCTTCAAAAAATCAACCATGCCTCACAAATATCTATTTTGTCAAGCTATGAGTCATGCTTCATGCAAAAATATCTCCACCTCATTTCCTTTATCTCATTTAACTTTATTCTTTAATCAAAAGATTAAAAAAGGAAACCGTAATCCTAATGAGATATCTCATTCTAGAAGCTTTCTCGAGTAATTACGAGAACGCCCCTCATCCGTATATACATATCCGCATCTGCATTCCGAAGAACACGAATACAAAGAGACGAAAATAATCCATCAATATAATAGTAGGATCTGGCTTAAACCAAAGCCCACTAGTATTATCCGCCCGATCATCATACGTGTACAAGTACATGTAAGTGATCGAAGCCCTGCCGTAAAACCATACAGCCTCTACATCGTTTCGTCCGAAGCAGGGTAACCCTCTGTGTGGGACTCTAAAGACTCGATGGTATGCTGGCAGTGGGTTTAACCACAAGCATGTCAGCGACACTAGCTGTACGTAACGGCTACCCAGGTACCTGCCAAAAAGGAAGGTCGATGAGCAAACTCGTTCGAACTCCTACTGAGACTATTCGTGATAATATCCGTACATTCCAGTCTCTTCGTCAAAGAGTATCGCATACCGGGTCTAGGGGGTGGTAAACGTCAGACCCTGATAACCCGATAAGTCATGCTGATGTGGCTTAGGAAAAATCCGGGAAACTACTGATCAACCTACCAGTAAATCCCAACTTTCTTGGCCAAGGTCTTATGGTCCTGACCAATCGAAACACAGTGCGATATTGACTCCCAATACAGGGAGAGTCGAATCCCCAACAATCGCTCACCGCCTCCATATGGCTCGGGACTGTACCCAATCAAAACCTGTTTGCACGACTCGGTAGAGCAATGGTAGGGTAGTGATCAAAGCACATTGGGAACTCATACGAGAAAAATGACGATCTCAGGTCCGAAGAATAACCCGTACACATGTCACCTGAGAACTTCCATCTGACGATAGGTATAGTACCATCTGGAAGTTCTCGACGAGTCCGTCCAGTGTACTCACACCCGGTGAGCACCTGTATACGATCTTAGGTGTATCTGACCAATGGATGCGGGACCAACCATTGCCCCTTTTCGGGGCTGGAAGCGTATACACTAGTTTACTCTGAAGTATCAATGCCCAGTCTCGATACTCACGCAACTAGGGACCATTCAAGGTTGTGCTTATGGACTACCATGCTCCCACAAGTATGATCACCATCACAACGCAGGTAGTCAAGCAAGATCCTATGGGCTTTATCAACATGTAACCGCAATATGTAATAACATGTATAACATATGCCATGTTAAAATAAAGACAAACCATAATAGTATACTACTGTATCGAGTCTTTATCAATATGTGCAAGATGGATAAAACATCAATAGAAATAAATACACATATCCTGACAAAGACATCTCAAATAATATACTATATAACTGAGCAAGAATGTCCTGTACATATATATCCCTAGCATCCACATGCATGCATATACAATAATGGCCTCTAGGGCATACATATTCCACAGAAAGGATTGCTGAATTTGTTGTGGTAGCTGTTGTTGCTTTAAGGGAAGATTTTGAAAGTTATTTTGGCCTGGGAACTGATTTTGAGTTTGACTTTGATTTTGGTTCGAAGCAGGATGATTCCTCCATCTCTGATTATATGTGGAGGAATAAAGATTGTTTCAAGGTCGTTGCTGAAAAGAAGTATTAGTTTGTTCTTGACCTTGAGACGGAGAATTCAAAGTACATTCTTCTGTTAAATGTGATGGGTCAAAATAGCAACCACACACGGTTTTGGGGAGTGTAACTTGGTTTAGGGAGGCTGAAGAGAATTTGTTTTCTATAGCTTCGAGTTTCTTTTGCATCGCGGTCATTTCGGCTTTCACTGCGATGGAAACGTCGAGCTGATGGAGACATTCCCTAGATGAAGACGATATTGGTCTAGTGCTCTCCCATTGTAATGTTTTTTCGGCGAGATCTTCCATAAATTTCCATGCTTCGCCATCTTCTTTTGACATGAAATAACATTGGCAAATGGTTTCTAGCATTTGTTTTGTCACTGGATTAACACCCTCATATATAATTCGGCAAAATTGCCATCTATCGATTCCTTGATGAGGGCATTAGACAAGAAGATCTTTAAACCGTTCAAAGTATTTCCAAAAGGGTTCGTTGGGAAGTTGGGCAAACTGGTTAATCTCGCTCCGAATACGGGCGGTCTTGTGACGAGAATAGAATTTCTTAAGGAATGCTATAATGAATTCATCCTATTTACCGATAGAATGTGTGGCGGTGCTATAAAGTCATTTTTCTGCAAGATCGCACAAGGTAAAAGGGAGAATACGTAATCGCAGAGCATCCCCTGATAGTTGGGTGGTACTCATCATAGCACATACGTTTTCGAATTTGGTTAGAAAAACGTATGCATCTTCGGATTCAAGCCCGTGAAATTTGGGCAACAAGTTGATGAAGTGGGGTTTAATTTCGAAATTATCCCCATTGGTTGGTGCAAGAGACAGACACGTAGGAAGGGGTTCGCGTACGGGGCAGCATCTTTCTTGAAGAGAGATGCATGGTGGATTTTGCGCACCTATGGATGGTGGCAGGGTGGTGTCGTTAAAACTCGAAGGAGATCCGTCCATCTCGGGGGATGTGGTAGGTGGTGGAGAAATAGAATATGAAGAAGTGTCGACTTCGAAGTCAACAGCAAAAACTCGGACTAGACAGGTACTGGAATCCCGTGTCCAGCCAATCATGCACTAAGCAGGTTTAGTGCACATGGCAGCGTGTGAAGTGTGTGAGAATGATTTTAAGAAGGCTTGTTTTGAAAAAGATGTCGGACGTGAGGCTTAACTTAACAAATCACAAAATGCACAATCAATCCCTAGAACTAAGGTCACGCAGGTCAAGTCACTAGACCGCTCCTAAAGTTTCAAAGGACAAATCGTAGGATCAATCCTCTACTACCTCCTTATCAATCTTGCGGTCAGGAAAGTGGTAGGTATCCGCTATACGAATCACCGAAATAATGGGCCGAATTAAGTAACCACTTTTTTAGTCACACTTGCCTTAGACACCACAAGAGAAATGCAGATAAGCAATAGATTACCCACGACCTTCCTCTGTTCTAATTGAGCACAACAGTCCTTAAGGGCTTGGTCTAGATTTTTTTTATTATTGTAGGGTGATAGTATGCTCGTTTGTGATTTGTGGGGTCTAGGAAGGGTGATGAAATCCCCACCTAATCTGAATTTGGGTTTATTTCACATTAATGTCCGGTTTAAGTATGCAAAACAAACTGAAATCAAAACATGCAAAAAGTTTTTTTTAGCGGCGCTGTTTGCAAAGAATTCTGCAGGTAAAATCAGATTATTGGAGCTTTAGAGGAGAGAGAAAGAATATAGGAAAATACCACAGAAGATTGGGGGCCCAAATCGTCTAACTAGCCGCAGTTCCACCGCCAAATGTACCTAATGCCGCGGTTCCGCTGCCGATTTGAAGGATCTTCTGCTACAATTTATTCAGAACTCCCTTATGCTCCCCTGGTCCAAGTTTAAAGTCTCTGAATCTCCATTAGCTTGCTCCAATTACTCCAGATGTTCTTGCAAAACTCGCACAATAATTGTTAAAAACACAAGATGCGGTTTTGGTTCTCGTTTATTTTATGTTTCCTGGTTTTTATAAGAAATCAACCCGAATAACAAGAAAAAAATTACAACCGTTTCCCCGGCAACGGCGCCATTTGATTGGTCGTGCGAAAAAGTGTTTTGTAAGTAACCGCGATCATGACGGTGTCTCTAGTAGCTAGCCGCGATCGGTACAGGTCGTCCGCAAGGAAACATGAACTCTTTTCTTGCTTTAGATGAGTTGATTAAATAGATGAATGATTGTTGTCGTTCTATTTTAATACGGATATAAAATTTATAATAAAAAGACTTGTAGGGTTGGATGAATATTAAAAATGACTTCTTTTATCTTTTAATAGTTTAAAACTAGAGCGATAGTGACGAATGTGAATTAGGGTTTTTGGAGGGAATTAGGGTTTCCCACTACCGACTCTTATCTGTCCATTGATCTTTATTCATGTCAAGCCCTTAACAAAATAAGTGTTTAACCAATCTCAAATCGTGGTCGTGACTATCAATAAATTGATAGCGCGCCCGATAAGGAGCTTAACATTTATTTTGCTAAAATTTATAAACTTTAAAATGTTAAAATGAAGTTAAAAGATTTTTCATCCATTATTCTACTTTATCCTACAAACCCTAGCAAACGAGAAATTACTCGCTCATGGTTGATTTAGAAGAGAGCTTGAAGATGAATGAAAGCATAATGAAGATGCAAAAAAGTAATGCGGAAAGTAAATGCGGAAATTAAATGCAGAAAAAGTAAATGCGTAAAATAAATGCAAAAGAATTTTAAAAAACTACTTTTATTAATCAACTATTGCATATAACTTTTCTCCTTAGAAAGTAGATTACAAAAAGCCTAGTTTACTCTAGATCTCTCTCTGTTAAGGAGGTAGATGAATAGATGATTATGTGATCCTTGGATAATTTTTGAATGCACTGCTCTCCGTCCTTTATATAGTCTCAGAAATCAGAAACCCTAGATTCCATATGTGAGTAGATACTGTTAAGATCGGATCCACAAAATCCCACATCGAATGGCTATTAAGGAGCCGCGGATCCGCCTCATCTAGCCGCTGTTCAGCTGCATCATAGTGGAACTAGGTTTTGAGATTTCTTCTGGTATTTTGTGTTGACATTTGGAGATCCTTCTGATGTATAGATTATGAAATTATTGCTCTGAGTCTCTGTCGTTGCTAGATTCCTTAATTTGCTTCTAAAATTTGGCAGATTCGGTTTCGATATCCCGATTTGACTTGGATTTCTTACTTTGATTTCAGACCTGAGCTAATACCTGCACAATATCTCAAATCAAAGTGTTAGTAGCATTTGGTAGTTTTGAGATATTATCCTAACCATTTATATGATATTAAATCTTAAGAATATTGATTAGGAATATTTGATATGATATGCATATTTTAATTACTAATATTTCATTTAAATATTATATGCATATATTTTCCCTAATTATATTAATTAAAATGAAGAAACATATGATAATAATATTTTTACAAATAAACCAGCATATGTTCTTTATTTACAATAAATATTTTTTAGCACTTAACAATAGTAGGGAGAATGTTCTTTCAAATGTGCAATATTTTAGACTAATCAAGATCGAGCTATCCAAGAATGTATTGGTGAACAACCAAGTTGCAACCACCAACTTTATACAAACAGAAGCTGAAGCCTTTTGGGAGCAGACAGCTGAATCCGCAGTCCCGAGAAATGAATCCGACTCGCTGCAACCTCCATGGAGCATGCACATGTCCAAAAAGATGAAGAAGTTGCTAAAGCTGTTTCAGAAAGAGCCCGGAATAGAATGGGAAGCTCAAAAGAAGCTCATCGTTCCAACTACCACTTCGGCTCAATCAGGCTCAAAATCAAAAAAGCTCAAGAAGAAGAAAAGTGTAGCTCGACGCGAAAAAGAGAATGCAGGGAGATCGACCATTCAAAAATATATCGATTCTCTTGAAGAGTATGAACAAAAAGAAAGAACTCTAATTCAATTGAAGGAGTTCTTCCCTGCAGAAGCGACTGAGATTCTGGAGGAGCTTGAAGAAGACTCCGATGACGAGATCTCTATAGTGACCTGCTATGTCGTCCATCTTAGTAGCGACTCTTAGGATGGATTTTGTTTTTCTGAAGAGGACGAGGAGCTCGCCACGAAGGCCAACTAAATCCAGTTCAGAAGAGGCAAAACTCTACCGCCAAATCAAGGCAACCCCCCAAAAGGGAAGGAAAAGCAAGTCGCTAATGAAGAAGATGGCAGAGAACTTGCTCATGAAGACTCGAGTCCTTCCCCAGTGGACTATAATGCTTTGTCTCATCTCCGGAAGCTTCCGTCTCTCTTAAGCATCTATAATACTCTAGTCCTATCCAAGGATCTCAGAGATATTCTCATTCATGCTTTACAAAACCCCGAGCGGTACCAGGCTCGCTTTGCGGAAATTAATATGCAAGAGGCTCAGTACACTCTGCATACAACCGCGGTCACATTTAAGGATGAAAACCTGTTACTGGGAACAGCTGAGCACAACTGACCGCTTTACGTGACAGGGTACAGTGACGGGGATCGAATTAACCGCATATTGATTGATCCAGGGTCCTCAGTGAATAGCATGAACTTGCGGACTCTAAAGAGTTTATCAATGGATGTTCGACACCTGTCAAGGGAGAGGAATGTCATCCAGGCCTTCAATCAAAACTGCCAGCAAGTTTTGGGATCCATAGCTTTGCTGATCAGATTTGGGGACCTGCAAACCGAAACTAAGAAATATGTGATCGACACCGACACGTCCTATAAGATCCTCCTAGGACGACCGTGGCTTCACGATTATGGCATCGTTCCATCAGCTCTCCATCGGTGCATGAAGTATACTAAAAATGGCGAAGAAAGACGCATTGACGGGGACATCCAGCCGGTCGGTATGCATGAAGTCCGATAGGAAGATTCTCGGTACTTTGTGAACCTCCAAAGTGCTGAGCTACAACTGACCAAAGACAGAACAGCTCCGAAACTCAAAAGCAAATCTGAGTCAGCTGTCACTTTCAAAAGCAAAACACCCCAAGTGCGTCCGCGTTTCGGCAGTAAACTCGCCCTCGTTTCGGTAGCGATATGGACGGGTCCGATACTGAAGGCCCATCCAGCAACAAAAATTGCCCTCATTTTGGCAGCGACACCGAAGAATCATAGGAAGAGGACCCGTCTTGCAACAGCTGTGCAAATTGGGATCTCATGCAAAAAGCAAAGCTAAGAGAGACCTTTGAAGTTACGGAAGGGTCCCTAGCAAGCAGATGTGCAAAGAGCTTGATGCGTTGTCAGGCCCCACCGTGGACCAGCTGAAAACCTTCTACATTCCCGGGAGGAAAAGTGGATAGAAAGGCATCCTGTTTTATGGGTCAAATCCTGTCATGCACCCGGAAAATTTGTCTGTCATGTGCCTTTCCTATGAAAGAGGCATAAGAGCCGTCCTAAACCTCAGATATTATGCGCCTGAGATGCGAGAATATTTTAAAAAGTGCGGATGTCGGTTATATCAAACAGACTCCGAAGCGAAGTTTTATGAGGGGCTGTGGCACCCGCCTCAAGTCCGAGCACTCATGGATGGACGAATCCCTGATAGACGGGGCATAGGTTTCATTCAACCTGACATCAAGGCATGCTACATGATCCATATTGGTGAAGCCAGCGAAGAGTCAAATGATGAAGACAAGCTAGCCGAGCCAGAAGAATCCCCTCAAGAGTTCGAAGATGGCAGACAAGTAAGCTTCGACGAGCTAACCGAGCTTGATTTGGGAACGCCCGTTAATCCAAGGCCGACCTACATCAGCTCACTCTTGTTATACGAAATGAAAGAGCAGATAATCGCCCTGCTGCAGGAGTTCACCGACTGCTTTGCGTGGATGTACAAAGAAATGCCTGGCCTCTCCCCTGAAGTGGCCGTGCATAAGCTAGCTATATCTCCTGATGCCAAGCCAGTCAAATAAGCTCCTCGAACAATGAGAAGAGAACTAGAAGAAAAGGTCATCGAGTAAACCAAGAAACTCATCGATGCTGGTTTCATCAGAGAAGAAAAATATAAGTGAAAAAGAAGAATAGGCAGATCCGAGTCTACGTCGATTTCAGAGACCTTAACAAGGCATGCCCTAAAGATGATTTCCCGCTACCGGTCATGGAAATGATGGTCGAAGGTACCTCAAATTACGAGCTATTCACCTTCTTGGATGGCTTGTCTGGATATAATCAGATCAAGATATCATCCAAGGATGAGAAACACACAGCGTTTTGAACCCCGATCGGGATATACTGCTATAAGGGGATGCCGTTTGGATTGAAGAATGCGGGCGCCACATATCAAAGGGCAATGACCAAAATCTTTGATGACTTAATTCATAAGGTCGTCGAATGTTATGTTGATGATTTGGTCATCAAGACAAAAACTAAGGACGATCACATACGAGATCTCAGGACCGTTTTCACCTGACTAAGGGAATACGATATGAAGATGAATCCTCTGAAGTGCGCTTTTGGCGTATTGTCGGGAAAATTCTTAGGCTTCATAGTCCGTCATCGGGAGATCGAAGTTGACCCATGAAAAATAAAGGCCATCATGGAGATGCCTCCTCCGAAGAATCTGACACAGCCAAGATCCTTTCAAGGCAAACCCGCTTAAATACGAAGGTTCATTTCGAACCTATCAGGAAGATGCCAGCCTTTCTCAAAGCTCATGAAGAAGGGAGCTCTCATTGTTTGGGATATCGAATGTCAAGAAGCGTTCAAAATTATCAAACAGTATTTGTTGCACCCTCTAGTGCTTACTGCTCTTATTCCAAATAAACCGTTGATTCTCTATACTGCCGTGCTAGATGAGTCACTCGGTGCGCTCCTTGCCCAGAACAACGAGGAGGGAAAAAAAATGCTCTCTACTATCTCAGTCGAATTTTAGTCGGGGCGGAACACAACTATTCCCCGATCGAAAAGTAATGCCTGGCTCTGATATTTGCTGTGAAGAAGCTGAAGCACTATCTGCTCACTCAACGGGTTATGCTGATCTCCAAGGTCGACCCGCTCAAATATTTAATGACCAAAGAAAGCCTAGCCGGTAGAATGGTAAGATGGGCTGTCACACTGCTTTAGTTCGACATAGTCTATACTCCTCAGAAAGCAGTAAAAGGGCAAGCTCTTGCCGACTTCCTCTCTGCTCATCCCATACCAGAAAGGTCACCACTCAATTGAAAGTTACTCGATGAACAGGTGCTGCATCTCGAAAATAACGAATGATGTTGGGAGCTCTACTTCGATGGAGCCTCATCAATAAGGAGCTCCAGCAAATCAAGCATCCCGCAAATAAAAGCAGGGATAGGATTGGTGTTCAGCATGCCATCGATGGAAAACCTACGACGTTCTTTTGCTCCCACCGAGCCTCGCACAAACAACGAGGCTGAGTACGAAGCTCTGATAGCTGGTCTGGAGCTCGCCATAGAAATGGAAATCCCTCGGCTACGGGTTTACGGTGATTCCCAGCTTGTCGTCAATCAAGTAAGCGACGAATATAAGATATACAAACTCAAGTTAGCTCGGTACAGAATTCGGGTGGTGGAGCTCATGAAACAGTTCACCCACACTGAACTGATGAGAGTTCCTAGGGCGTTGAATGGAAAAGCTGACGCACTCGCTCGCTTAGCCAAGGAGCTGGTTGATCCCAATATGGATGAGATTTTGATAACAGTCAGAAGACGGCAAATTCTGCCTCCAGTCTCTTTGCGTGAAGAAGGAAGCGTGGAACAAGAGAACAATCCTGCTGAAGAAGCTCTGATCATTCAAGACGAGCCCGATTGGAAAGAACTCTTCATAGAGTACCTCCGATACGACAAGCTGCCCAATGAAAAATTTGTGAGGATTCAGCTGAAGAAGAGAGCTCTCCGATACGTGTTTGTAAATAATATATTATACTGCATATCATATGACCAACCCTGGCTCAAGTGTCTGTCCTCCGCCGAAGCCCAAAAGGTCATGAAAGAAGTTCACTCGGGCGTCTGCGGAGCTCACCAATCCGGCCCCAAAATGCGGCTTCAGATCAAACGGCTTAGATATTTCTGGCCTACCATGATAAGGGATTGCGAAGGGCATGCAAAGAAGTGTTATCTCTGCCAAATTCACGATGACTTCATTCACAAACATCCCAATCTGCTGCATCCTACGGTTGTGTCATGGCCCTTCAAAGTTTGGAGCACCGACATAATTGGCCCAATTGATCCTTCGTCATCCAAAGGTCACCGGTTCATATTGGCCGCAACTGATTACTTCTCTAGATGGGCTAAAACTGTCCCACTAAAAGAAGCCAAAACAGAAGATATTCTGACGTACTTCAGACATAATATTCTATACCGTTTCGGTACACCAAGAAAAATCATTTCTGACAACGGGTCTTCTTTCAACAGCTTCAAAATCTCAAGGTTCGCTACTCAGCACAAGATAGACTAGAGATATTTCTCCATCTATAATTCAAGAGCCAATGAGCTAGCCGAAGCTTTCAATAAAACTCTATGCAAGCTCCTGAAGAAAAATGCTTCAGCCAACAAGAAAGACTGGAATCTAAAACTTCATGAGGCGTTGTAGGAATATCGTACCACGCACCGCACTCCAACCCAGTCCACTCCATACTCATTACTCTTCGGAGTGAAAGTAATCCTCCCCCTCGAAGTCGAAGTTCCAAGCCTCGGGATGGTCGTCCAGCATAATTTAATGGAGGAGGAAAACGTTCTCCTTCGGCTCGAAGAACTTGACGCCCTTGAAGAATAGAGGCTCGTAATACAGCAAAATCTGGAGCTGTACCGAGCTCAAATGTCACAGGCCTATGACAAGACTACCCGTCTACGTGCTTTCAAGAAGGACGAATTGGTGTAGGACCTCAAAAGACCGATCATCCCCAATAGACATGCCAAAGGAAAATTCGAGTCAAATAAGGAAAGGCCATACGTCATTGAGAAAGTGTTCGACGGGGGATCTTACCAACTAATAAGTGCCGAGAGAGAAAGGCCCACGCCACCCATCAATGGCCGATATCACAAGAAATACTACGCATGAATGCTCCAAGTCGTAGACAAATTGAGCACACCGGCTCTACGGTTCGGATCATACATGTTGTAAAACCGTATACAATCCACGGGCATAAAGAACCCCTATCTCTCCAAGTCCTACCGGCGAGACTACATTTAAAGTCCCACCGGCGATGAAGCTCCACCAATATAAAAAAAAGAAAAAAGAAAAAAAAGGTATGTCCACATGCAAAACGGGCATGGATGAAAACCCGGAAGGGCTCCGTGAGTAAAAAACAGCATGACTGCCGGCGAGTTTGTGAAAACCCGAAAGGGTGCAAACTCGTGAAAAGAGATGAAATACACTCGCAAAGTCCTCTCAATCTTGTGAGAAGAAAATCCCCTTGTGATATCCTTACGACTCACAAAGGAGCAAAACACTTAGGAATCCCCACGATTCCTAGGGAGAGAAAATACACCTGCAAGATCCTCTTGACTTATGGGGAGAAAATGGTTTTATGAGACCCTTATGGCTCATAAAATTGAAAAGACTTAGGCGATAGGGATCTAAACATGCCTTTTAAGCTAAATAATAAATAAAAAAGCGATAGGAAAATTCCCCAAAAGGAGCATCACGTGCCCACACGCGATGCGCCTTGGAGCCAAAATTACAAGCATTACACTTAACAAATGGGACTGAAGTTGGGCCTCACGTGCCACACATGAGCACCTATATACAAAGTATATAGGCGCCTTCATAAAACAACTAGCAGGCCAGAAGGCGCATCACGTGCCAACATGTGATGCTCTTCTATGGGATCGCTGCATATAAGCAAACCGGCCTAGTGCCATTGGGTCACCTGCTACACGTGAGAATTCCTAATATTTTCTGACCCGATAGAATTAAATTCTATATAAAAGGGATCAGAACCCTATTTTGGAAATATTTTCCCCAATCTTTCTAAACAAGAAAGATTGTGCTATGTAAATCAGTGCACCATTGGATCAAAGATCCAATGGTGACTAAAAATCACCAAGATACAAAATTAAATTCTGATTGAGGAAATACTCCTCAAATCTTTCTAAACAAGAAAGATTGTGCTCTGTAAATCAGAGCACCGTTGGATCAAAGATCCAATGGTAATTAAAAATCACCAAGATACAGAATAAGTTCTGTGTGGAAAAATATTTTCCCAATCTTGTTAAAAACAAGAAAAATGACTTCTGTAAAACAGAAGTCCTTGGATCAAAGATCCGACGGTGGATAAATTCCCCAAATCAATTAAGAGATCTCTCAATGAGAGATATACTTAACTGAATCAACAAAAGTGCCTCCACTATATAAAGACCCTAAGATTTCAAGTGTAAAAAACAAAAGAACCCCCCATAAACTGCAAGTTCAAATGAAAAGAAGAAACCCTAGGTAAGAAGAAACAAAACACAGAGAACATCTTACTTCTTCTTCATCTCCACAAGAGTTTAACTTTTCCAAAGAACTTAGTTCTTTCTTCTGGTAAAAGATCTGCAGAAGCAGATCTCCCCACAAGTTGAGAATTTAATTCTCATCGGGGAGATTCTGCCATGCAGATCCAAAATCTAGGGGAAGATCTAAGTTCAGAGAATTTAATTCTCTCAAGAGTAATTTAGGAATTTAATTCCTCTGATAAAACTAGGGTTTAACCCTTTATATAAGAACTTAGTTCTCCCTTCTGGTGAAAGATCTACAGAAGCAGATCTCCCCACAAATTGAGAATTTAATTCTCATCGGGGAGACTCTTCCATGAAGATCCAAAACCTAAGGGAAGAACTAAGTCCAAGGAATTAAATCCTTATATATATATATATATATATATATATATATAATAAGGGATTTGAGATTTTTAAGACTCAGAGAAAGAATTCCATGCATATTGATGATCACGTGTTCACACGTGACCACCTGTGATGAACTCAAAAGAAAGATTGAAATAGATCACGTGTTCACACGTGACCCCCTCCCCCTGCTGATAATGCTTGCCACTTTTTTTAAACCCAAGGAAACAATGTCTGACTCTGAGGCGCCCTCACGTGCTCACACGTGATGGCCACATGGATAAAGTGTTTAACACATATATAAATATGGAGAATAAAATCAAGCGAACAGCTCCATCTTTAAAAGCATCACGTGGGATACATGAGCTCTCTCAAATTCCAGTGTTTAACACTGCCTCAGAGCATCACATGGGAGCACGTGAGCACTAAAGGTACATTAGTGTTTAACACTATAAGGAACCAACTCCAACCTCAAATCAGTTAAGTTCCTCCTGAGATTAAATCTCCAAAAAAAACCGAGCCTCTATGCTCAAAACTGATAACTCCTCGATTTGGAATCTGGTTCAAGGGTACATCTCTCCACATCTCTGATATATGTCGTTGTAATCCTTCAACGTCTTCAGAGAGATGGAGGGTCCCAATAACCAATAACTCTTGGCGCACCCCCAAACCAATACGCCAAAACTCAATAGACCGCAATGTCCCTAAACTAAACTCTAAGGACTATCATGTCCTTAAACCCAATGGACCGCAATGTCCCTAAACTAAATTCTATGGATTATGATGTTCTTAAACATGGACTATGATGTTCTTAAACCCAATGGACCACAATGTCCCTAAACTAAACTCTATGAACTATGATGTCCTTAAACCCAACAGACCGTGATGTCTTTAAACTAAAACGACAGAGCCCAAATGCTCTGTCATCAGATCTAAATGATCATAAAACCTTGTTAAGTAGATCTTAGTCTAAAATTAGACTAACGTATCATTAACAAACATTTAAGTTGATCTTAATCTCAAACAAGATTAACGATTCTTAAATCAAACCAAACCCAAATCTAAGAAATACGGATTTGGACTAATCACCGCTCAACGGGCGACATCATAAATTGTCTCCGTATACAATCCACGGGCAACCAAAAATAAAACAAACACACACGACATGAAGTGAACATCTAGAGCAGGAGAAAGTGGTTATCGCTACGCGATAATGTAATTAACTGCAGGGGCTGGCGCCTGCAGGGAAGAGCGTCCCCACAATCAAAAACCCCTCACCAACGAAGGGGAATCTGGCGAAGTCTGCTACAACGGCCGCATCCGTCTGAACCTCCAACACACGGTGCCATAAATCAACTTTGTATCTTCAGAGTGGTGGACGGAAAAACCCAAATAGCATCTGCCCCCAAAATTCAGGCCAGACGTCCTAAACGTCCCGGTCGCATCTTTCAGCGGCAAACAGATTCTGGCACGCCCGGTGGGACCTTTTCCTCTTTCCACTCTATACTTCGTGTGCCGTGTTTCACGAAAAAATCGCGGTCTTCCAACTGCAATAACAACCCCCGTTCCGTTCCGTCTATAGGAGTAACTTACGGGCCCCAAGCAGCCTCCATCTTCGCAATGCCGGTGGAACAGGTGACACAGGCCACCCCTGTGTTGTTCTTCGGGACCATGATCCCACCAACAAGCTTCAGCATCCCGATTCCGTCACAGGAAGCTCCAAAGAAATCGGTCTTCGATCGGCTTGCAACTACCGCGGCCCCTCTCAACGGGTCGTCCAAGTCTACTGACTCAGTCTTTGACAGGCTGAACCTAAGCTCAAATAGGCCCGTGAAGAGGTTCGCAATACCGGAGAAGGCTATCCCAACTCCTGTTAAAGGTGAAGTCGTCCAAGCTACTTCCCCTACTCGAAAGTCGGCCTTCGACAGGTTGACCATTTCTTCCCAGCGGATGTCAATCTTTGACAGGATGGCGCCAATAACAGCCCCTCCTCAAAGCAGGGGGCATGATGAAGCTACTCCAACGATAAAGGTGATCCCGGCTACACGACATGCTCGACGTCGTCACTGGCGCCGAGTGAGGAAAGCTGGGGGCAGTTCCCCTTCTGGACTTACCCCACCAGCTCCAATTATGGAAGTCGATGCTGCTGTTCCACCTGGGAACAACTTTGAGCCGTTCAGGAGGGTGCGCAGGAATTCTCCAATTTCCGTACTGAAAAGGTCACCTCCACCTGTGGAAAACATTACAAAGGCAAACCCGGAACAGCTCCCTCAGCGTCTGTCCTCCAAAATCCACAGGGTCTGGCGAAGAGTCCAAGACTCTGTAACCGACAAAGACTACCCCCGCAGATCGAAGAAAATGAAGGCCCAGCAAGAGGAGGGTCATCCCGCCGTCGTACCACGAAAAGTATCGCCTGCAACAACCCCCTCAACTTCGACCGCCCATAAAAAGAGAAGGCTGGAGAAGATCCCCGTGTCTACAACAAATCTCAAAGGCGCTGAATCCGAACGCCCTAAGTCTGGGGGCATGGTAGTGCACACCGTCTACATGGCTTCCGGAAAAGAGAAAAGTCGTACTTCTACAGGTCATCGACCACTCACACGGTCTGTAACGAAAACTCAGGAGCACCAACAAAAGCTCCAGGAAATGCTGACAAAGATGGCCGCACTCACTGGGCAAAAGGAAAGCCCGGAAGTATCATCGGATCAATGCCATGAGCAGGAAACCGACGCCGAGTTCCTCCGAAGGATGCTTGAGAAAAAAGATAAAGAGGTCGCGGAACAAGCGGCTAATATAAAACAAATGGCGCTCATGTTCTAAGAATGGTGGGGATGATGATCCAACCGGACCCTCCAGCCGAATATCCCCCAATAATCATTGAATACGACAGAAGGGAGATATCAAACCCTCTTCCGGTTTTATCAGCAGCCAGGGAAGAGACGATCTCGAAAGCTGCGCTTGATGACTACATAGCTCAACAAATACGAACTCATCAGGAAAATGAAGCAATTGGCCAAGTCGTCAGAACTGGGCGACCCTATCAGGCTGGTAAGATCAAATTAAGTACCAGCCAGGATATACGATCCCTAAATTTCACGTGTATGTGGGGACAGGCAACCCCCATCAACACGCCGCTCAGTTAAGGGCTCTATGTGGCAATACTGGAGGTGACAATAAACTGCTGCTTCACCAGTTCGTCGGTAGCTTAGCGGAGACGGCATTTGTATGGTACTCGGAGCATCCGAATAACTCTATCAAAACATTCACAGAAATGGAGTTGCTATTCACGCAGCGTTTCGCAAGCGCCAGCGAACGCACCTCGATCACGGCACTGATCAATGCCAGGGTGAAGCCGGGAGAGACTTGGGTTCAGTATGCAATTCAGTGGCGGAATCTATGGTTGAAATGCGAACAACGCATAGAAGAAGCTCCTGCTGTAGGCATGTTTGTAGGGACCCTTGACCCGCAAGCGACTATATCCCAGTTTATGATGTTTTTCAAGCCGACCACTTTCCAAGCCTTGATCGACAAGCTGGCCCAAATAGACCAGATGGGCCATAGACCGCCCTCCTCGAAAACAGAGCTTCGAAATGAAAAGGGCAAAGGGAAAGCGACCTTCGTCGCTAACGCTCAGCAACAGCCGAATGATCCGAAACCAGCTGCTCGCCATGGCAACAAACCGCGATTCCTCGACGAGAAGTTGAGACGCCCTTACTCGTTTCCCTGGGATAAAACGAGGAGACTGTTCGAACTAGCGGTGCGCAACAGGCTCATCACCCTGCCGGATCCGAAATGCCCACTGCAGCCCGGTGACGTCAACAGTCCTAACTATTGCCCCTACTACCGAATATTGGGCCATCCAATCGAGGATTGCTTTGTCTTCAAAAACTGCATTGAGGACCAGTACCAGCAAGGCAAATTCGTGCTGTCTGAAAACTGGAGGGTAAACCCGCCACAACTATATGCTCCGAAAAAGATGGACACGCCGGGGGAATCATGCTCATTCATAGAGAAAGCTCCATGGGAAGTTGTTCTTTTGGCAAAAACTAAAAGAATGCTGAAAGATCTTCAAGCATGTCAGGCGATCAGGTGGAAAAGTCCGATAGAGCCAGAGATTATTGAAGAGATGGTGAAACCGAGCCCAACACCGAGAGTTGGTAGCGATAGGCAAAATACCCAGGCCCAGCCATCAAAGTCTTCGAAGAAAAAGAAGAAGACCAAGAAGCCTGCGCAGTCTGACGACAAGCGCACGGATCTGCAAAAGCATATTGACACGCTGGAGGAATACAACCAGAAAGCGCGAACCCCAGTCACGCTCCAAGAGTTTCTCAAGCATATCCTTAAAAGTGAAGATAACGACAATGATGAGGGAGACGACTCGTCAGAAGAACCCGAAGATTATGTGCAAGTTGCCACATGATCTCTCATTCATCAGTAAATGATGAAGAAGCTCACTCGGTGTCGGAAGATAACATAGAGGAGCTGGGGGCAGGATCGGTGCCAAAATCCTTGGAACTGTCAGAATAGATGACTGACATGCTGCTGAACGAAGCCCGTCAGAAGAGCAAAACTGATCGAGAATGTGAAATGGCCCTATTCGAAAGGGCCAGGCGTCGGCGTCAAGTTGGAGAACCCGTGATAGGGAGGGGTCATAAAACACTCCAACCAAATCAAATCACACCCTAAATAGGTGTATATCATCGTCATGTATCCCGTCACGTAACAAATACACATACATGCAGGATGAACAAAAGACCGAAATGTCCCTAAACTAACAGCGGACTGAAATGTCCCCAAACTAACAATGGACCGTAACGTCCTTAAACTACTACGAACTGCTCTTAGACTAGCACGGATACAAAAAAACGGTACGTCCACAAGCAAAATGGGCACGGATGAAAACCCAAAAGGGCTCCGTGAGTAAAAACAGCAGGGCTACCGGCGAGTTTGTGAAAACCCGAAAAAGCACAGACTCGTAAAAAAAATTCCTGTGCACTTGCAAGATCCTCTCGACCTTGTAAGGAGAAAATACCTGCGTGAGATCCTTACGACTCATAAGGAAGTAACACACTTAGGGATCCCCACTATTCCTAAGGAAAAATTACACTTACGAGATCCTCACGACTTGTAAGGAGAATCCCCTTATAAGACCCTCACAGCTCATAGGATTCAAATGCCTTAAGTTACAGGGATCTGAACCTGTTCTTAAACCATCACAGTCCCCAGATTGCCCTATAAACGGTTCAATATTGACCCTTGTATACAATCCACGGGCATAAATAAGGCTTCCCTCGCCTAATTCCACCAATGGCGCGAAAGGTCCTCACGTGGTGAACGACACTTGTAAGTCCTCTCGACTTACAAGAAGAAAATGCTCTTGCGAGATCCTTACGATTCTCAAGAGAAAATGCACTTAAGAATCCTCATGATTCCTAAGGAGAAAACGCGCCTACGAGATCCTCACGACTCGTAAGGAGAAATACCTTTATGAGACCCTTACGGCTCATGAAGTCAAAAGCCTTAGTCGAGAGGACCCTAATCCTGTTTGCTAAGCCACCTTTGTTCGAATTGACAAAGGCAAATGATAATTCGCTCCTAGCAATATCCCAGTTGTAGCAATGCTGATGTCTAAATCGGTAACAAATTCCAAGTCCTTTCACGGCAAGTGATGATTTTCTCCTGGCCACATTCCAGTCACAGCGATGCTGATGCTAAGATTGGTATCAGATCTCAAGTTCCATACTCGCAGCAAAAAACCAACGAGCCAAAAATGCATATGAAATAACCGAAATGATAGGGCAACTTGCAACAAAGAGCAACAGGTAAAATATATGCATATAAAAATAGCCTAAATGATAGGGCAACTCATAATAAAAAGTAGCGAGTAAAAAGAAAAATAGCTGAAATGATTGGACACCGCGAAAAACAGCCGAAATGATTGGGCAATCGGGACTTTCGCGATATAAAAAGCTGAAATGATAGAGCATCACGGAAGGAAATAAAAAAAATGAAAATGATGAAAGAATGAAATTTTTGCCCTACAGGAGAGTCCATACTGACCCCTGCATACAATCCATGGGCATAAACGAAAAGGGAACCGCATTTCCCTACCAGACTCTATCAAAGGGAAGCCAGATCTCAACGGCAACATCTACAACCTAGAGATCAGCAACGACGTTCCTCCTCCTTCCAGCAGGATACGGACGCGACACCACCAGTCGGAGCCATGACAAAGTCCCTACTTCTAAGACTCCATGGTTCACAGACAACCTAGAGTCAATCCCGACACCACAGAAAGTGGAGCAAGTCAACCCCAACACCGCAGAAAGCGGAGCATGTCAACCCCGACACCGCACAAAGCGGAGCAAGTCAACCCCGACACCGGAAAAAGCGGAGCAAGTCAACCCCGACACCGGAAAAAGCGGAGCAAGTCAACCCCGACACCGCAAAAAGCGGGAGCAAGTCAACCCCGACACCGCAGAAAGCGGAAGCAAGTCAACCCCGACACCGTAGAAAGCGGAAGCAAGTCAACCCCGACACCATAGAAAGCGGAGCAAGTCAACCCAGATACTACAGAAAGTGGAGCAAGTCAACCTAGACACCGCAGAAAGCGGAACAAGTCAGCCAATGACCTCCCCGCCGGAACAACGTTCCGTCTCGGACACAAGTCGGCCAATGACCTCCCCGACGGAACAACGCTCCGTCTCGGAAACAAGTCAGCCAATGACCTCCCCACCGGAACAACGCTCCGTCTCGGAAACAAGTCAACCAATGACCTCCCCGCCGGAACAACGCTCCGTCTCGGAAACAAGTCAGCCAATGACCTCCCCGCCGGGTCAATGCTCCATCTCGGAAACAGGTCAACCAATGACCTCCTCGCCGGATCAATGCTCCGTCTCGGAATCAAGTCAACTCACAAACCTCTCGATTCAGGGAAATCAGCGTCCTTGGCGAGAACCTCTCGAATCGTTTCGACCAGCAAGGAAATCAGTGTCTTTGCAGGAACAGCTCGATTCGGCTCGACCCCAGGGAAATCAGTGTCCTTGGAAAAACCTCTCGATTCAGGGAAATCAACGTCCTTAGCGAGAACCTCTCGATTCGTTTCGACCCGCAAGGAAATCAGTGTCTTTGCAGGAACCGCTCGATTCGGCTCAACCCCAGCGATATCAGTGTCCTTGACAAAACCTCTCGATTCAGGGAAATCAGCATCCTTGGAGAGAACCTCTCGATTCATCTCGGCCCGTAAGGAAATCAGTGTCTTTGCGAGAATCTCTCGATTTGTCTCAACCTGCGGGAAAATTAGTATCCCTGCGCATAAAGAAAATTCTCTTGTGGGATCCTTACGATTCTCGAGAGAAAACGCACTTAGGAGTCCTCACGACCCCAAAGGAGAAATTACACCTATGAGATCCTCTCGACTCGTAGGGAGAAAAGTCTTTATGAGACCCTCACGGCTCATAAACTTGAAAATTCTTAGGCAGCAGACCTGGACCTGTTTCCTAAGCCGTCGCTGTCCTGCAAGGAGATCAAGATAGACTATCTACAGAACACATTTGCTAAAAGTGACACACCAATATGAAATAAAATATATGTCTTTTATTCATGAATTCAAAATGAATACAAGATACATGTCATAAAAAGAATCAAAATGGATACAAAATATTCTCTCATTCAGGAGTGAATACAAGAAAAGGAGAATATACAAAAAAAATCTTTAAGCCGGTGAACGGTGTAATAAATTCATCAGTTCACCCTTCTTCTGCTGGGCCCCGGCTTCAAGTTTTGTTATTGCCACGAGACAGGTCTCCGCCTGAGACTGTTGAGCCTGATACGAGGCGAGCCGACTCTCAAGCTCCTTTTCAGCAACTTTATGAGCTTCAACCATCTCGCGGGTAAAGATAACGGCTTTATCAATAGATACCACTTCCGTGATAGCTTCTTGAAGCACCCGCCAAAGTTCGTACGCACGGGTAGTCTTAGCAGTAAATTGAGCTTGAAGTTCCCCTAAACCATTTGAAGCTAGCTCCCTCTCCGAAAATTTTCGGTTGAGCCTCTTTTCGCAAGACTGAAGATTAGCGGTGCACCGCTCAATCGACCCCTGCAAGCTCACCTTGACAGTTAAGAGCTCGAAAGGAAGGCGTATGCACTCGAGATTATGTAAGCAAGCCTCCACTCTGCGACAATACTCAACTCAAGTATGCACCAATGTCTCATCATGGTAAGTAGCAAAGAAGGGAAAAGAAGTATTAGCTTCGGCAGCAAATTCTTCGGCCGTAACAAAACTTCCAGCACGAAGATCTTCAATGAGGGCCAACAAGGAGTCAATGCTTTGTCTCGCCATCCTTTCAGACGCACGTCGAGCATATAGTCCCGGTGGCATAGAAATTCGGTATTCTAATGGAGCCGGAGCTGGAAAAGCTGTCAAAGTTTATGACTAGTCAGCAAAACTAGCAAACATGGAATAAACAGAACAATACCGAGGGTAAAGTTTTACTTACCCACAGCCATGAAAGGGGGGTTTGAAAGATCCCCAAGCCCATCAAGGATCTCCACTTCATCATCAGCTTCCAGAACTACAGAGGACATATTAGCATCATCGTAAGAAAAAGTGATAATAAAGCAAAAAGGTCAAAGAACACAAACCTTGCCCGAAAGAAAGGACGATGCTTTGCGGGGATATCTCCTGTAGGGCACCTATGTCAAGCGCTGGAAGGACTTCCTGGAAGATAGGTCTACAATGGAAGCCGCCAATTCCCGTAGTTCTGAAAGGAATGAAAGGTTTAGATAATGGAAAGACTATTAAAAACAAAGTATAGAAGATTACCTTCGATGCTCTTCCCGCCTTGAACCGGAGGGATAGCAGCCTTGGCAGCCTCCTCCATGCCCTCAGGAACATCACCGGAGACATTTGCTGGTGTGACAGCTTCCAATTGAGGGGCAATAGCCGCCACTTTAGGCTCCAATGAAGGGACGGCGGTCTCAACTACCCTTCCCACAATCTCCAAGCCGTCACTAGAAAGATCCATTAGATCTACGACCGATAAGGGCACCTCTTCTGGAAGAACAGGCACCGGGGGAACGGAGGCTACCAGTGGAAGCTCCACAATAGGAATAGCAGCTATAACGATCTCCTCCGCACCTACCAATGCCTCATCGGAAACATTTATAGAATCCACAGTCAGGGCGCGACTTGGGCTCAAATCCTCTGTCGTCTCTGAAGTCCCTGCAAAGTTTTCGCAAAGATAAGAAGATATAAAAGCAATACAAATTATCTGCCAAAGGAAAAATTACGGAAAGCACATGTACCGATGCGTCAAGATTCTTCTAGTATGGCTTTTTCAAGCCGTCGTTCCTTCCTGAGGAAATGTGCTCACCGGGCTTCGAAAGAAGATTCATGGCCATCAGTCTTCAGTGCCAGCTCATCTTTGGAAGCGGCTGAGATAGTCTGCTTGAGGGTTATCTCGTCTTCCTGTCGCAGAGGACCCATATATACTCTCCGTAGCGATAGGGGATCTTCGTAGAAGATAACCGGAGGGTAGGGCCTCTTCGGGATGTGCACATTTTCAGTCTCGTCCTGTGAACACCTTAAAGCTTCAGCCAATTGCGCGGCTTCTTCAGCAGACGACCCAGGGAAAATGAGGCCATCATCTGGCTCTTGCATCAATATTAGCTCATGTTGAACAATAGGCTCGGATTCTAGCAAAAGGTCAAGCAAGCCAGCAACTGTTTTCTTCCTCCTTTTTGATCTGGAGCTAACGCTAGAAGAAGATCGCTTCCTACCCCTCGGCGCTTTGGCGCGACGTTGGCCAACTTCGCCTCCAGTATCCTCTTTTGGCGGTACTACCGGTGATGACACTGCCATTGATAACGCCGCAACTGATGAAACTACTGCCGGCGCCTTATCGGAAGTCTTTGCCTGGGCTCTAATGCGCATTGTATACCAACTATGGGAGGAGTCGATTCCGCATCCGCCGCTTCAAGGATAAGTAAGGCATCGTTGCCCCTCAATGGAGGGCGAACCACTGTCTGCGGTCGCGGCGGAACGCCCGTGGCCTGGGTCGGGACGGGAGCTCTATATCCGAAGAATATCCGCTTTTCCTCAGCAATGACGGGACAAACTCGATGACGGTACGAACTCGTAAAAGACCCCACACGTCTTGGAAGATGATCAGCCTCGGGGATCATGAAATGGGAACCAGTGTTCAGCCGCATAAAATGATGGATAGTGCCGCGAATACCCGTCAGTGATGAAGTAAGCTCGACTAAGAACACCTCAAAAGGAACACCTTGGTCATAACCCAACTGTTGGGCAAAGCGGTGTGGATTATACCGCATAAAAAGAACCACGTTACTTTGACGAAATACCAAGAGACCCGGCCTAATCGAATACAAGTGCATAATTTTCTTAGGCTTTAAGGATGGTGCTCCCCCTTTCGATAAATCGAATAGTTGCTGAACAGGTCCCGAAGGAGCAGAAAGGACTTGGTCATTGAATATCATCCCACCTTCGTTAGCATACGGGTTAAGCAACACATGAAGGGCCCCAAGCTGAGTTGGATCAGGAGCAGAAGCATCCACCAACCTCATGAGCCGCGGGAAGGTGTAGGCGTCATAGAAATCTGGCCTCCGATGCACTGCGAACGCCCCCAATACATGCATCTCGATCCACGACGTAAAGTAGTGGAGGGAGAAGCTCACAACATCTACACCCGGGGTCGAAGTATTGGCCGCAGCACTCAGCCCATGGTATAAGTGTGATAGCCTCGCGATGCCCATGGCCAATCGTGTCCCTTCAGCCACGCGATTAGCAGGATAGATAACCGAAGCTCTCATAAAGCGACGATGCGTTGGAATGGCGAACCAACTGAGCTAAAGGCTGATAAAGCTGACAAAGAAGATTTCTTCGTCCATGCCAGGAGCCGCAATCGAATCGAAGGACATGGCCGACAAAATCGGGATATAAAACTGCGGTAAATCTTCATTTTTGGCCGGCAGTTTGTCTAGCCCAAACCCAAAAGGGTCGTCAATGTTCGCAAACTTTGGAGCCGTCTTGGATAAAGCATCTTTGCGGATAAAGCAAGTAATGAAACTCTCAAAAGTGACGCCGTGCCCTTCCGACGCTGCGAACGGCTTCTCAAAAATAACCAAAACCTTGATTAAGCTAGGGTGCTTATGGCGGACGGCATTTTCAGTTGTCAAGCTGTCAAGTGAAGCCGGCATCGTCTCAAACACATACTCATCGGGAAGCAGAAACTCTTCATAATGCTCTCCCCTGATTGGTAGTCCCGAAACCTCGTGAAATTTTTCTAATGAAATAGAGACCTCGCGATCCCCAAGCAAGAAGGTGTTGGTAGGAAGATTCCACTGGCTCACAAAAGCCTTAACCCACCAGACATGAGGGGACTGATAATGAAAAAGGGACGCATACACCGCCTGATAGAGCCCGACCTTCTGCAATCGCGCACTATGGGAGGACAAAACATATCGAGCCCATGGAAGATAGCCTATTGGGAGGCGAGGGGCAAGCCCTATCTTATAAATTTGTCCCCAGGATTGAGTTTCACCCTGACAAATGCGATGCCACAAAATGTTTATGGCCGGCAAAGGCCGGTTGGGTATCCCAGTTGTCGATGGCTCATGTCGGCTTATAGGAGTCCAATTAGCCGCCTCCACCGCAAAAGCAGTTTGCGGATGCTCCATCGGCAAAATTGGACGAAGAGGCTCTGTTGGAACTTCGCAAATAAAGCTGCAGCGGCCCCGGATGATATGTCCATACAAAGTTCCCCATAAGAGCAAACTGGTACAGCCCCTGTCATGGGCCCTGATCATCGCCATTACTTTTTCGTCTGATGACGATTGTGGAAAAGCAGCGTCTAAGCGAGTAAAAGGAAAGTAAGGAAGAGAAGTCATTGCTCCTGAAATAAAGAGAGGAAAAACTATTAATGCAACTTATACGTGTGTGTGTGTGTAAACAGTGGAAGAAACCAACAAGAAGTTTATTCTATGGGACCATTGATTGCAAAAATAATGGACCCCACAAAATCAGTATGACGGCTCGCCAATCACGAGGCAGGGTAATCATTTTGAGAATAAAAAAAAGATTCTCATTAAATGCACATTGGAGTTCAAACGACTTGGGACATCCTTGTAGGGTGTTTTTCGTCACCCCATTGAGATGGGAAAACGCGCGCGCTTGTCAGGCGCATTACAGATTCCCCCTGTCTAGGGTAGGCTGGGATTTATTGATTGTAGGGATCCAAATCTACGGCAGCCGCGGACTAAACTGTCATTAATTACCCCTCGCCTTTGAAGCGAGAGAACCTCCGATTGACGGGCCAAACAGGTCATGCGAACTCAGTGTGCAGCTCACGTGCGTTGTGTTTTGAAAGGGGTTTTGGATATATCGAGGGCCCCGCAGAGTTTTTACGGGGATCCCGCTACCCGGATAGCGGGCTGGGGGTCAAGGGGGCTAGCAGCCCCCTTGCAGGATGCGGGGCAGCGCCCCATTAGAAATTTTTTTCTAACGGGGGACAGTGTTGTAGAGTGTGTGTGTGTGTGTGTGTATACATATACATACATACATACATATATATACACACACACAAAAGAAGGAAAGGGCATCCAAAGGATGCGTGGGGCAAAAGTGACAGGGCGCTAGCACTTTGGGCGCTCGGGCGCTAGCGCCTTAGGTTCTAGCGCCTCACGTGCCAGGCACGTGGGCGCTCAGGCGCCAGTGCCTTGGGCGCTCGGGCGCCAGCGCCTTGAGCGCTCGAGCGCCAACGCCTCACGTGCCAAGCACGTGGGCGCTCGGGCGGTTGGGCGCTAGCGCTTTGGGCGCTAGTACCTCACATGCTAGGCACATGGGCGCTCGGGCGCCAGCTCCTTGGGCGCTCGGGCGCTAGCGCTTTGGGTGCTAGTGCCTCATGTGCCAAGCACGTGGGCGCTCGCGCTTTGGGCGCTCAAAAAGGACTTGGTCCCTGCAATGGGATTTGTACTCCCAGAAAGAAATACTTATTATTTGTATATGTGTGTGTGTGTGTGTGTGTGTGTGTCTGTGTGTGTGTGTATATATGAGGAGTTAAACTCCTAAGATATTTTGAAGCTGGTGAAGGGGCTTCTCCCCTTGAGCTCTGGATCTTCCCCAAAGTGGGGTCTTTGGAGATAGGTCTCCTTCTTCCTCCTTTGTTGGCCGGCTCTTGAATAACAAGAGGGGTGAGATTTCAAAAATCTCTCCTTTTTAAGATCCGATGGAAGATCCAAGCTCCTCTTTGTGGGTTTTGTGGTGAAAAACTATTTAGTTTTGGAAAAGGAAAAATCAAACTCTTGATTTAACTCAAAAGAAAGAAGAAGGTTTTAGAACCATGAGGAGGGAGAAAGATCATAGATCTGGATTCTTTTTGGGAGAGAGAAAAAAGTTGTTGAGATATTTTCATTATCTTTACCTATATAGGCTATACACTTTACATATAGCCTCTTGGGCTTTACAAAAATGGCATTTTGCCCATCCCATGCCTCATGTGCTATTTCTTTTTGCACATAAGCCATGGGCTTTACAAAAATTTGATTGTATGCCCATTTTTCTTACATTTATTCAAAATATAAAAAAATAAAAAAAGGAAATACACTAAAATTATTTATTACAAAATTTTTATTTTGGCATGGCGGAAGGCCGGATGCTTCGTGTTCGGGCTCGACCCGGGCATTGGCCCACTTGACCTGGGCTTGGGACCACTTGGCTTGGGGTTGACTTTGATTTTGACTTGGTCAACCGGGATGTAAATTTCGACTCCAACAATCCTCACAAAAGAATATCCATTACAAACTCTGTCAAATGGGTAAAAATAAAGGAAAAATCCCTTGAAAAGAGTTTCAAGAACACCGGGGAATCAAATTCCCGAAGGGCCCTCTTGATCTTTCAGAGCTAAACTCTTCGGTGAGGAATTAAATTTCGTTTATATAATGGAATTAAATTCCAGAAACCCCATGACATTAAGGTCTACTACTAAAAAATCACATCTTTGGATCTCTAAGAGATGGATTTTAGAAGAGAGCAAAGCTCTCATGGTGAATATAAAATCCAGAAATTTTTGATAAAAAGCGTTTCTCTGATGTTCAAAAGCTTTACCTAAAAAAGGGTTTCTTTTTCCAACAGGGTTTAACTCTGGAATTACAATGGCAGAGAACTAAGCATGGAAGAGGAGAATTAAATTCTCAAAGAAAACAAAGAAGAAAGAAGATGAAAGAACAGTGGCTTCCCAAAAGCCAAACCCTTGCATTTATAAGACATGACAGGGGCGGTTCACCTTCCCGTTCCCCTAGGCAATCCAATGGCTGTAAAGGTGACAGCGTTGCACTCACGTGCAATCCACGTGAGAACAACGTTTTGGGGGCATTTGTTCCCTGTTGAAAAATAAATAATAAATAAAAAACAATGGGGAAATTCCCCAAAAGGAGCATCACGTGCCCAGACGTGATACGCCTTGGAGCCAAAATTACAAGCATTACACATAACAAATGGGACTGAAATTGGGCCTCACGTGCCACACGTGAGCACCTATATACAAAGTATATAGGTGCCTTCATAAAACAACTAGCAGGCCAGAAGGCGCATCACGTACCAACACGTGATGCTCTTCTCTGGGACCGCTGCATATAGGCAAACCGGCCTAATGCCATTGGGTCACGTGCTACACGTGAGAATTCCTAATATCTTCTAGCCCGATAGAATTAAATTCTATATAAAAGGGATCAGAACCCTATTTTGGAAATATTTTCCCCAATCATTCTAAACAAGAAAGATTGTGCTCTGTAAATCAAAGCACTGTTGGATCAAAAGATCCAATGGTGATTAAAAATAACCAAGATACAGAATTAAATTCTGATTGAGGAAATACTCCTCAAATCTTTCTAAACAAGAAAAATTGGGCTCTGTAAATCAGAGCACCGTTGGATCAAAGATCCAATGGTGATTAAAAATCACCAAGATACAGAATAAGTTCTGTGTGGGAAAATATTTTCCCAATCTTGTTAAAAACAAGAAAAATGTCTTCTGTAAAACAGAAGTCCTTGGATCAAAAATCCGACGGTGGGTAAATTCCCCAAATCAATTAAGAGATCTCTTAATGAGAGATTTCCTTAACTGAATCAACAAATGTGCCTCCACTATATAAAGACCCCAAGACTTCAAGTCTAAAAAACAGAAGCCCCCCCTAAACTGCAAGTTCAAAAGAAAAGAAGAAACTCTAGGTAAGAAGAAACAAAAGACAGAGAATATCTTACTTCTTCTTCATTTCCACAAGAGTTTAACACTTCCAAAGAACTCAGTTCTTTCTTCTGGTAAAAGATCTGCAGAAGCAGATCTCCCCACAAGTTGAGAATATAATTCTCATCGAGGAGATTCTGCCATGCAGATCCAAAATCTAGGGGAAGATCTATGTTCAGAGAATTTAATTCTCCCAAGAGGCATATAGGAATTTAATTTCTCTGATAAAACTAGGGTTTAACCCTTCATATAAGAACTTAGTTCTTCCTTTTGGTGAAAGATCTGCAGAAGCAGATCTCCACACAAGTTGAGAATTTAATTCTCATCGGGGAGACTCTGCCATGCAAATCCAAAACCTAAAGGAAGAAATAAGTCCAAGGAATTAAATCCTTATAATATATATATATATATATATATATATATATATATTTATAATAAGGGATTTGAGATTTTTAAGACTCAGAGAAAGAATTCCATGCATATTGATGATCACGTAACCACCTGTGATGAACTCAAAAGAAAGATTGAAATAGATCACGTGTTCACACGTAACCCCCCTCGCTGATAATGCTTGCCACTTTTTTTAAACCCAAGGAAACAATGTCCGACTCTGAGGCGCCCTCACGTGCTCACACGTGATGGCCACATGGATAAAGTGTTTAACACTTATATAAAGATGGGGAATAAAATCAAGCGAACGGCACCATCTTTAAAAGCATCACGTGGGACACGTGAGCGCTCTCAAATTCCAGTGTTTAACACTGCCATAGAGCAACACGTAGGAGCACGTGAGCACTAAAGGTACATTAGTTTTTAACACTATAAGGAACCAACTCCAACCTCAAATCAGTTAAGTTCCTCCTGAGATTAAATCTCCAAACAAACCGAGCCTCTATGCTCAGAACTGATAACTCCTCAATTTAGAATCTGGTTCAAGGGTACATCTCTCCACACCTCTGATATATGTCGTTGTAATCCTTCAACGTCTTCAGAGAGATGGAGGGTCCCAATAACCAATAACTCTTGGCGCACCCCCAAACCAATACGCCAAAACTCAATGGACCGCAATGTCCCTAAACTAAACTCTATGGACTATGATGTCCTTAAACCCAATGGACCGTGATGTCCTTAAACGAAATTCTATGGACTAGGATGTCCTTAAACATAGACTATGATTTCCTTAAACCCAATGGACTGCGACGTTCCTAAACTAAACTCCATAGACTATGATATCTTTAAACCTACATGGACTATGATGTTCTTAAACCCAACGGACGTGACGTCCTTAAACTAAAACGATAGAGCCCAAATGCTCTGTCATCGGATCTAAATGATCCTAAAACCTTATTAAGTAGATCTTAGTCTAAAATTAGATTAACGTATCCTTAAAAAATATTTAAGTTGATCTTAATCTCAAACAAGATTAACGATCCTTAAATCAAACCAAACCCAAATCTAAGAAAATATGGATTTGGACTAATCCCCTCCGTACGGGCGACAACATAAATTAGTCTCCGTATACAATCCACGGGCAACCAAAAATAAAACAAACACACACGACATGAAGTGAACATCTGGAGCAGGAGAAAGTAGTTATCGCTACGCGGTAATGTAATTAACTGCAGGGGCTTGCGCTTGCAGGGAAGAACGTCCCCACAATCAAAAACCCCTCACCAATGAGGGGGAATCTGACGAAGTCTGCTACAACGGCCACATCCGTCTGAACCTCTGATACACGGTGTCATAAATCAACTTGGAATCTTCGGAGAGGTGGATAGATAAACCCAAATAGCATCTGCCCCCAAAATTCAGGCCAGCCGTCCTAAACGTCCCGGTCGTGTCTTTCGGTGGCAAACACCAACGTTCCCCAATGGGCAACGACAAATGATGAGTCGCTCCTGGCATTACGCTTCAGTGTTAGCGGTGTTGATGCCGACCCAAAACCTAAATCCCAAGTTTCCTAACGGCAAATGATGAGTCGCTCCTGGCATTACGCTTCAGTATTAGATGTGTTGATGTCGGCCCAAAACCAAATCCAAAGTCCTCCCAGAGCCAATGATGAGTTGCTCCTTGTATTATTCCAAGGCAACAATGCCGATGCTAAACAAATTCCAAATTCCTCTCAAATTCAAAAGTCCCGCCAAATAAGGCAGAAATCAAACAGATCAAATCAACATCCCACCCGGCAGAAATTCTAAGCTCAAAAGCCCTGCTGGGCGGATAGGGAACTCCCAAAACAAATCAAATCAAACAAGTCAACCAATCACCTCATTGGTGGAATCAAGCTCCATCTCGAAAACAAATCAATCCTGACACCGCAAAAAAAGGAGCAGGTAAACTTCAATCCTGACACCGCAAGAAGCGGAGCAAATCAAATCAAGCATCGACTGTCCACATCGCAAAAAAGGCAGCACCAACCGTCCACGTCGCTAAAATGGCAGCACCGACCATCTAAGTCGCAAAAAGGGCAGCATCGACCGTCCTTGTCGCTAAAATGGAAGCAACGACCATCCATGTCGCTAAAATGGCAGCACCGACCGCCCAAGTCACAAAAAGGGTAGCACTGACTGCCCAAGTCGCAAAAAGGGCAGTACCGACCATCCACGTCGGTAAAATGGCAGCACCGACCGTCCAGTCGCACAAAGGGTAGCACCGACCTTCCAAGTTGCAAAAAGGGCAGCACCGACCGTCCACGTCGCAAAAAGGGCAGCACCGACCGTCCACGTCACTAAAACGGCAGCACCGACCGTCCACGTCGCAAAAATGGCAGTATCGACTGTCCACATCGCAAAAAAGGCAGCGCCGACTGTCCACGTTGCGAAAAGGGTAGCATCGACCGTCCACGTCGCGAAAAGGGTAGTATCGACCTCCACATCGTCAAAACAGGAACCAAATCAAGCCAACCTCCACGCGAAAGAAGATCCATCAATTTCATACAAACGGCCCATATATGTGGTGTGCATTTATTGATGGGGGCACTTTGTTGGGGTCAAAAATTTGTTGCGCAACGGCAGCGCCCCGGACGTCTATCCGAGGCCAAATTGCGGAATCAAAATTTTTCCTTACTCGGAAACCGGCGCTACCGCGGACAAAGAAAACCCGGATCGTTAACCATTAACCTATACTATCTATCAAGAGATGGGAAGAGAAATATACCGAGAGATCCGAGTCCTCCGGTCTTCTCGTCATCGTCCCGATCTCCCGCGGAAAGTCTTGCCTCCACATCGTCGCCTCCTCGCCGGAAGGGCACCACACCGCCTGCGTCTTTTACGGGCTCCCGCCTCAATACCGAGGCAACTCGGGCATGAAGCCGGCAACTCGACATGCTCAAGATATGCTGTAGGAAGTGTAGTGTAGAATCATAGTCTCTTTTGGGGTTTGTTGCCAAATGTAGATGAAGGAGGAATCAAGGTAAGAAAAATGGTGCTTGCATTTTTCTTGCATCAAAAATGAGATCAAGAATGCTACTCTCTCAAAGATGAAGCTCTCTTCTTTTTCTTTTCTTCTTCTCTCTTTTCTAATGAAAACTCTCATGCTTAGAAAATGGTGGAGCAAAGATTATCAAGCATGAAGGGAGGTGAGTGTAGGAAGTGAAAAGAGGTGACCACAAACAAACATCAACCATACTTCAAGCAGATCAAAACCATACCCTCTCTTATCATAATTAATGCAAAAGAATGATGTAGAAAAGAATGGTATCATAATTAATCCATATGCAAGAAAACCCCCTCCACAAAAGTTATTTGCACAATTGCAAATAACCCCCTCCATCGGAAAAGTCCGGCCGGGAAAGAACAAAGGAAAACCGGCCGGAACGGAATGCAAACTGGCAACTCCAGAAAACTGGTCCCGTAATAAATTACAGGAAAACCCCGATACTGTGCATACACACCCGCATCTGTATTCCGCCCGGATACAAATGCAATGAGACAAAATCTACACTGTACTAAACTAAGATCCGGCTTAAACCAAAGCCGGCTAGTAATGTCCGTCCGATCCTGATCCGTGCAATACCGCACGTATCTGATCAAACCCTGCCATATATCCATACGGCCACTAGTACAAACTGTCCGATCCTGATCCGTGCAATACCGCACGTATCTGATCGGACCCTGCCATATCTCCATACGGCCTCTACAGCGTTTCGCCCGAAAGCTTGAGTAACTGTAAGTGTGGTGGACTCTAAAGACTCGTCAATACAATGGCTGTGGATTTAACCACTAGCACGTCAGAGGTATTAGCCAATACGTGACGGGCCACCAGCTATTGACCAAAAGGGACGTCGATGAGCGAACTCATCCTGACACCCTACTGAGCCTGTCAGTGACAATATCCGTACAGTCCGGTCCGTTCGTCTATGAGCATCGCATGTCGGGCCTAGGGGGTTGGTAAAAGTCAGACCCCCAAAAGCGGTACAAGTCGTGTCGGAGTGTAGCCCAGAACGCCCTGAGATATTACTGGAATACCTACCAGTAAATCTCCTGCCTCGGCCGAGGGCTTTGCGTAATGGCTCTCCTAGACACAGCGCGACCTCACCCCCAATACCGGGAGAGACGAACCCCTGAAGATCCGCTCACTGCCTCCATGTGGCTCGGGAATGTACCCAACTAAAACCTGTTTGCACGACTCCTTTGAGCCGTGGTAGGGTAGTAATCAAAGCACAGTGGGAACTCACACGAGACAAATGACGATCTCAGGTCGATGAACTAATCTGTACACATGTCACCAGGGAACTGCTATCTGACGTCAGGTATAAGACCAACTAGTATGTTCCCGGCGAGTCCTGTCCGGTGTACTCATAACCCAATGAGCACCTGTATACATCTTAGGTGAACCAACTGACACCAGTGGCTTGTGAGACCGGCCACCGCCCCTCGTCGGGGTCTTGACTGTATACACTAGTCTACTGTGGAGAATCGATGCCCTGTCTCGAAACTCCTACGACTAGGGACCTTTTAAGGATGTGCTTATAGACTACCAGCTCCCACGTATATGATCGCCATCATACTGCTGGTAGTCAAGCAAGAATCCTAGGGGCTCTATCAACGTGCAATAGCGACCTGTCATGTCACCTAAAGCAGTACACGATGATAAAGGTAAACCAGATAGCATACTATCATCTCGAGTAAGACTGTCCTACCGGGATAGGTCCTCCCTCAATCATTGCAATCACGTGCCTGTGATCCAATAATTGACTCTGAGGGCACTATCTCCAACAATCTCCCACTTGCACTCAAGGCTAATTATTGCGATGTCGCATACTCACAGCCCGTGTGATACCGAACACCCAACTCCTCTACTAGTCAGTCTCACAAAACTCGTTTGCGAAACTATTGCGTTCGAGGAATAGCCTCAGTGAGTGGATCCGCTGTGATGTTTCTTTCTATGTCTCTCTATATCTCAAGTTCGCGGAGAAAGCCATCTCCCGAAATGAGCAATACCTGTCTTAGAATGTCTGGATGTCTGATGGGACTTAGCTCATAAATGAACTCCAAATCCAAACTTCTTAGACTGTATCGTCAACTGAACTTAATCAGTATCCTGCGCCATGCCACCCTCAGTATTGCCTTGGACCACCTGTCCAAAATACTGCCCTTCGTCAGAAGGAAAACTATAACTCTGACAGCCACCTTGTCGTCCATGTCACCTTGGAAGCCTGGAATGATAACTGTCTCCCAAAAGAGGCTGTCGTTATCATATCCCTAGAACATTCACTTATGTTCTAAAACTTCTCCAGGATTGGATCAATGTCAACTTATTGCATCTAGTGCAAGAACAACATCTGGTGTGGTACTTGACATCTCATGATTGACTCAATTGCCTAAGCAAGTGATCTGCCAATCATGAGTATCCCTCTCCCCTTTAGTCTATAAGACACCTTTAGAGAGGGTGATTCCATCAACTGCAGATGCACTACGGTGCCAGGAGTCGTCCATTCTAAATACTCATAGAATGCTGTCAAGGTACCCAGATTGGGAAACCACCCAAATCTAGATCTAAAACCATAGATCCAGTAACCAGAATGTATGATAAAATATCCAAGTCCTGTGTGGAGAAACCACTGTGTGACAACCAAAGTCTAACCGATCGTAGTATAGGAATATCACTTCCTACTACCTTCTCAACAGATCTACTCCCTTATTCTGATGACGTCAAACCTATGACTGTCACATCAGAAATAGATGATCTATCTCCGCTACATCTGCTTTAGTCTATAAATAGACATAATCCTGATGTCCACCAATGCTTCCGCTGCTCCCACTGACTACGACAACCCTCTGGCAGAGTCATATAGACGTGCACTTCTAAAGCTAGTTTAGAACGACGCTATACTCATCCTCCTGCCGGGTCTCGCAGCCTGGAACAACAGCAATGGCAAGTGTGGGTAAACAAGAACTTCCCTGTCACCGTCCTTGAGGCTACCGGAGTACCTCTCGGGTGCCTGAAGTTACCCACCGTATCTGCGGAGTGGCCAATGGAATGTCAAAACAGATTGAATCTTTAGGTTCCTTATCAAATCTTCAGTAATCGTTTGCGGTTCTGGAATCACTTCCAGTTCTACCATACTCCCACTACTGTTTTTGAAAAAAATCCATTTTTAATAAAACTGTGGCGAGTCTAGAACAATATTTCTATTGATCTGCCAGATGGTAGAAAGTCAACCCTCGTCATAGCCTGGGTCAACCCACAAACAGCCATTACAGAAACGTGCCTTGAGTTGTCCAGTGTCTGGTTTTAAGCATAAGCCGGACAACTCCCCGTACCTTAACATCGTTAAGATATGAACTGTTCTATATCCAATATAGAACCAGAGGCACTGATTCAATTGAACCAGATTCAAATCATGCAGCTGTCTCCAGTGTATGTTAACTAAATGGAAGGAGGCCGATCAGCGTTACTCAACTTAGGAATGCTTCCAATTATGAGTAACCTGAAAGAGAAGCTAGTTCTCTTTATCATTACTATCAACTGAATACCATACACAAGTATCTACATCTTCGATCACTTTGAAGAATCCCGATACTTGCTATACCTGGTTCTCTACTCTATTCAAATACCTATAACTCCTCAAAACTTAGACCCTGTGTTTCCACGAAACACATGTCTAAGAACTAGAGAAGTTAAAAGTAAACAGAATATAGTATGAGGACCAACCCCTCTGTCCTAATGGACACTGGACAACATACAATACTCTGTATAAGTCCGCTGAGTCTAACAACTCTTTCACTGTGTGTCGTAGGTTGAAAATTGTACTTATGGTTAAGAAGAATTACACCGCTGTTTAATGCTCCTTACCTAACCATCCACTGATATAGGTAAATGTCATCGACATAATATCAAAAGGTATATCTCACTCTATGAAAATAGACGTACAGATATATCAATTTGAAATTGGTGCACAACAGCGGATATTCAAAACCAAATATTTGCCGACCGGCAAACAGCCCAGATGATCTCCTCAAATATCACCGATTACAACGAATCCCGATATAATGAGGATGATCACCCTATTCCCAATAACTTACTCCCACTCAGCATCTGTAAAACCATACGGATGTGAGAATCATACCTGGTAAATACATACCCTGGAGCAAGTGTCTAACTGGGAAATCAGTTTTCCATTAACAGTACACGGTGAAACTGAAACATTGAAATGTTTCGTCGGGGTATCCTGGTATTCCTAGTAATGCCTCTTCCATTGTCCAGATTCACAACTGTAACCGTATAATTCTTTTCCACCTCTCCAAATCCCTTTCTATGTCTTTAGTCATTACCTTCTGTATACCCCTTTAGGCCAAATGGTTTTCTTCCTTCCCTACCGTTCGGCACCAGCCTATGGTTTGGAAGAAGACTATCCAAAAGGCATAAAGGGTGTACCGTCCTAATCCTAGGAGCACTCGCAACGCGAGAGAAGGTGAAGATAAAAGACACCCGAATGTACTTTATTCCTATTTCTCCTGAACCAGAATCCATCCCCGAACTGGAACAAGTTCCTTTCGAGTTCGTATATAACCATACGATGGAGTATCCAATAAACTGTGGATCTTCGTAGTGATACGGAGTGTCCTGGAGAAATACAAAGGTGATTTAGGATTGGCGAAGAAATACTTGGTTTGGTCGTGAATATCAGTCGCAATTTACTTTGCCCTCCTACTAATCCCTTGCTTTGTCTTAACTTAATACCTTCTGCACACCATCGTTATGCTAATTGGTTTTCTTCATTCTCCACCGTTCGGCACCAGCCTAAGGTTTGGAAGAAGACTATCCAATTTGCGTAATAGGTGTACTATCTCCTAAACCAAGGAGTACTCACAACTTGAGAGAAGGTAAAAGGGAAAAGACAACTGAATAATCCTATCCGTTTTCTCCAGAACCGGAAACCATCCTCGAATTCCTTCGAGTTCGTATCTAACCATACGATGGTTTTGTCCAATGGAAGTGGACGTTCGTAGTAATACGGGGTGTCCTGGAGAAAAGGGTAAAAGTAGGAGTGGCAATGAGGTCTGGAACTCTGACAATCCAAAAGCCAGTGTTAAGAAGGTTCGGTCAACTTGGTTACTGAGTCATAGTCCAGGGTCGGGTCTATGGTCGCTGCCAAAGAGAGAGAGAGAAGAAACACTCAGCGTGCACTCTAACCTAGATCAGAATGGTTATCACTTTTTCTAATCTGGAAACCTCCCACTGTACCTCAAATTCTCCTCCAAACCTGAAAGAAGAATTAGTCGGGGTCACCCAAGGAGTAAACTAACTCATCAGTGGGAATCGGGATCCAACTATCATCACATGATAACTTGAGGGAATCCACTCAAGTCACCACACTCCAGAAGGTATGCGCATGCCTGGCAAGTTTCAGTTCTTTTGAAACTCCCGATGTGATTTTTACCCCTAGGACTCAAGTGACCTTGACGGAGTCAACAAATCAAAGAGTCCTAGTCAAGTTCATCCCGTCATTATCTGGATTGCATTAAACCCACCCGTACGTGCCCTTGACGGAGTCAACAAGGCCGCACGACTGTCCTAACCAATCTCATTTATGCAACAAACAAGCACCACTTAGCTACCGTACACTACGCCTTGACGGAGTCAACAAACGCAGCACGAATACTAAATAATACTCATAAGAAATGACGGAGGGCTACGAATGGTTTTTGGCGAAAAATCTTTAACGTAAAGAACTTGATATCGTTGAAGGAACTGCATAGCCTTTTAAAAAAATATAGTGACGAAAACCTTTACTAAAGAGGTCACTCCCGGTGAAGGGATCTCGGCTCTTTCCCCGTAGAATGAGGTGCAGAATATTCCAACTGAATACCACGATGCAAAGCAAAAGTAATCGGCTATAGTGAAGTTAATGCCCTGACGCAAATTTCTGTCCAAGGGGTCACTCCCGATGAAGGGATCTCGGCCCTTGCCTCGTCGACTGAGGAGAAGGATATTCCAAATGAATACCACGATGCAAAACAAAAGAGAATGTCCTTGCAATAACAGCTTTTTGAAAAATGTTCCAACAAGATCAGAATAGGTTTGTTTATCTTGCATTGATCCGAATCAACGCAGTCACATCAATTAATCACACCACAAAGAACGAAAATATACTGACGTACGTATATGCCATCCGCATTTGCCACTGGGTCCCGTCATCACCCGTTAGGTTAGCTAACTAACGGCAGAGCGGGGACTGGACTAGCGCGGATGTAAAACATATACAACATCTACTAATATATATACCAATATATTATATTTCGCTCAAGGCGCGATAAAATGCAACATCACAGAAATGTACAGCATCACAGAACAATACAGATATCTGGAAGCCCCGGGTTTCACAGAACCGCTGCTGAAACCCGACGTTCCCCTGGTCGTGTGGATAGCCTGTGCAATGAAATCCTAGACCCCTACGGGCGCGGCAAGTCACCCGCCAAAACCTGAAGCGAGGCAGCCCCCTTCAGCTCCGTGAATGGACCACCCAGCACTTCATGGAATCCGGTAACTTGGGCACCCCTCCTGGGTCAACCTGTACCCCCTGCGAGTGCGGCGAATAGCCCGCCAATCCTAGAGTGATGCCCCCTCCCTCTCAATGCCATGAGATGCAGGCCCGTTGCCCTCTAGAACCCGGCTATCCGTGCACCCCTCCGCGGGGTAATCCTAGTACAGAAAGTAGAATATACATACACCGGGTACATCGACCGCAACCAGGTCGTGCCCCAAAAGAATAATACAATCAGGCAGTGACGGCAGTCCATATGTCGGACGCTCGCCCCGCAATATCAAATGTACATAATACAACAAAACTGTACTAGCATTGCATCCAGGCTATCCCCCACGACCGATCCGCAACATCACAGCATAAACATAGAACATCAACGTGAAAGTCACGTTCGCAAATCCGTCTAACCGGGCTATAGCAGTTAGACGTGATTTACCGATCAAGTGACATTCACGGTCGCAGATATAATGTAAATACTGTGAAATAATGTGTTTTAAAAATATCCGATCGTTCAAACAATTAACAAGTGGACCCCCAAGTAAAACTGTAGCAGTCACAGAAGATCTGGGCCCAAATTTAATATCCCAAAACCCCTAAAATAAGCCCATAAGGCCACTGTATAAATTGGACAAAGTGAACACAGTAGACTGCGGCGGAACCGCGGCCCAAGGGGGGGTTTGGCCGCGGTTCCGCGCTCTACTCAGCGACTGACATTGTCGAATTTTAACAGAAGTCTTAGAATGTCTTGTACAGCAGTTTTCTACAACCTGAAAAAAATTTTGAGCAAGAAAAAATTCAACAGAAAACTGATGCATGCATAAAACGCGGTTTTAGGAATTTTGGTCGATCGGATAAGTAAAACGCATTAGAACAAGCTAGGTAAGGTTAATGGCCTGGCTCTGATACCATGTTGCGCCACGGCAGCGCCCCGGCCGTCTATCCGAGGCCAAATTGCGGAATCAAAATTTTTCCTTACTCGGAAACCGGCGCTACCGCGGACAAAGAAAACCCGGATCGTTAACCATTAACCTATACTAGCTATCAAGAGATGGGAAGAGAAATATACCGAGAGATCCGAGTCCTCCGGTCTTCTCGTCATCGTCCCGATCTCCCGCGGAAAGTCTTGCCTCCACATCGTCGCCTCCTCGCCGGAAGGGCACCATATCGCCTGCGTCTTTTACGGGCTCCCGCCTCAATACCGAGGCAACTCGGGCATGAAGCCGGCAACTCGACATGCTCAAGATATGCTGTAGGAAGTGTAGTGTAGAATCATAGTCTCTTTTGGGGTTTGTTGCCAAATGTAGATGAAGGAGGAATCAAGGTAAGAAAAATGGTGCTTGCATTTTTCTAGCATCAAAAATGAGATCAAGAATGCTACTCTCTCAAAGATGAAGCTCTCTTCTTTTTCTTTTCTTCTTCTCTCTTTTCTAATGAAAACTCTCATGCTTAGAAAATGGTGGAGCAAAGATTATCAAGCATGAAGGGAGGTGAGTGTAGGAAGTGAAAAGAGGTGACCACAAACAAACATCAACCATACTTCAAGCACATCAAAACCATACCCTCTCTTATCATAATTAATGCAAAAGAATGATGTAGAAAAGAATGGTATCATAATTAATCCATATGCAAGAAAACCCCCTCCACAAAAGTTATTTGCACAATTGCAAATAACCCCCTCCATCGGAAAAGTCCGGCCGGGAAAGAACAAAGGAAAACCGGCCGGAACGGAATGCAAACTGGCAACTCCAGAAAACTGGTCCCGTAATAAATTACAGGAAAACCCCGATACTGTGCATACACACCCGCATCTGTATTCCGCCCGGATACAAATGCAATGAGACAAAATCTACACTGTACTAAACTAAGATCCGGCTTAAACCAAAGCCGGCTAGTAATGTCCGTCCGATCCTGATCCGTGCAATACCGCACGTATCTGATCGAACCCTGCCATATATCCATACGGCCACTAGTACAAACTGTCCGATCCTGATCCGTGCAATACCGCACGTATCTGATCGGACCCTGCCATATCTCCATACGGCCTCTACAGCGTTTCGCCCGAAAGCTTGAGTAACTGTAAGTGTGGTGGACTCTAAAGACTCGTCAATACAATGGCTGTGGATTTAACCACTAGCACGTCAGAGGTATTAGCCAATACGTGACGGGCCACCAGCTATTGACCAAAAGGGACGTCGATGAGCAAACTCATCCTGACACCCTACTGAGCCTGTCAGTGACAATATCCGTACAGTCCGGTCCGTTCGTCTATGAGCATCGCATGTCGGGCCTAGGGGGTTGGTAAAAGTCAGACCCCCAAAAGCGGTACAAGTCGTGTCGGAGTGTAGCCCAGAACGCCCTGAGATATTACTGGAATACCTACCAGTAAATCTCCTGCCTCGGCCGAGGGCTTTGCGTAATGGCTCTCCTAGACACAGCGCGACCTCACCCCCAATACCGGGAGAGACGAACCCCTGAAGATCCGCTCACTGCCTCCATGTGGCTCGGGACTGTACCCAACTAAAACCTGTTTGCACGACTCCTTTGAGCCGTGGTAGGGTAGTAATCAAAGCACAGTGGGAACTCACACGAGACAAATGACGATCTCAGGTCGATGAACTAATCTGTACACATGTCACCAGGGAACTGCTATCTGGCGTCAGGTATAAGACCAACTAGCATGTTCCCGGCGAGTCCTGTCCGGTGTACTCATAACCCAATGAGCACCTGTATACATCTTAGGTGAACCAACTGACACCAGTGGCTTGTGAGACCGGCCACCGCCCCTCGTCGGGGTCTCGACTGTATACACTAGTCTACTCTGGAGAATCGATGCCCTGTCTCGAAACTCCTACGACTAGGGACCTTTTAAGGATGTGCTTATAGACTACCAGCTCCCACGTATATGATCGCCATCATACTGCTGGTAGTCAAGCAAGAATCCTAGGGGCTCTATCAACGTGCAATAGCGACCTGTCATGTCACCTAAAGCAGTACACGATGATAAAGGTAAACCAGATAGCATACTATCATCTCGAGTAAGACTGTCCTACCGGGATAGGTCCTCCATCAATCATTGCAATCACGTGCCTGTGATCCAATAATTGACTATGAGGGCACTATCTCCAACAAAATTACACCCCGGTTGACCAAGTCAAAGTTAGTCAACCCCCAGCCAAGCGGGCCCAAGCTCAAGTGAAGTGGACCCAAGCCCAAGTCAAGACCAAGAATGGAAGGGGCCGGCTCCATGCCAAGAATGAAGCAATAAATTAGTTCAATGCAATTTTTTTAGAAATAAATGTATGTAAAATGGGCAGAAAGTCAAAATTTTGTAAACCTCATGGCTTATGTGCAAAAAGAAATAAGCACATAAGGCATGGGGTGGCACAAGTGCCATTTGGTAAAACCTAAGAGGCTATATGTAAAGTGTGTAGCCTATAAAGGCAAACATGATGAAAAATCAACAAAAACTTTTCATTCTATCCAAAAATTATGGTTTTGTGCCTTCTTCTTCCTCCTCAAAGTTCTAAACCTTCTTCTCTTTTCTGAGTTAAATCAAGAGTTTAACTTTTTCTTTTCCAAAAGAAAATAGTTTTTCGCCATAAAACCCTTGAAGGGGAACTCGGATCTTCCATTAAATCTCCAAAGGGGGAGATTTCTAAGTCTCACCCCTTTTTTCTCCGAGATCCAGCCAACAGAGAGGAGGAAGAAGGAGACCCATCTCCAAAAATCTCACTTTGGGAAGATACAAAGCTCAAAGAAAATTCATAGCTAAAGGGGAGAAGAAAAAGGGTCCCCTTTGATCATCTCCGAAGATTTTGTCAAAATCTTTTGGAGTCTTTCGGAGTTTAACTCTATTCAAAATCTTTTGGAGTCTAACTCCACAAATAAAATTCTTTTAGGAGTTTAACTCCTTTCAAAATCTTTTGAAGTCTAACTCCACAAATAAAATTCTTTTGGAGAACTCCACAATAAAAAATTAATAAAAATCCTTTTAAGGGTTTAACTCCAGATTGCGGGTCTAAGCCCCTTTTTCTACAGGCGCCCACTTGTCGGGCGTGTGAGGCGCTAGCGCCCATGGGTCTTGCATATGGCCCGCGGGCATCCCGCGCCCACGCGCCTTGCGTGTGGCCCGCGGGCGCCCAGCGTCCACATGCCGGGTGCGTGAGGTACTGGCGTCCACGCGTCCTTAGGACGCTACTCACCCCTCATTTTTTTTTACATACACTTCCCAATGCAAATACCACTCTCGTTAGAAAAAAATTCTAACGGGGCGCTTCACCATATCCCGTAAGGGGGCTGCTAGACCCCTTGACCCCCAGCATGCTATCCGGGTACGGGACCCACGTAAACTCTGCGAGGCCCCCGATATATCCAAAACCCTTTAAAACACAACACACATATACGACACATTGAGTTCGCATGACCAGTTTGACCCATCAATCGGAGATTCCCTCGCTTCAAAAGCGAGGGGTAATTAACGGCAGCTTAGTCCGCGGCTGCCGGAGATTCGGATCCCCACAATCAATAAACCTCGGCCTGCCCCAAGCAGGGGGAATTTGTACATATCTGACAAGCGCGCACATTCCCATCTCAACGGGGTGACAAAAAACACTTACAGTTCCTTTGCCTGAAATGAAAACCAACCAAATATAATAAACCACACACGTACGCTAGAAATAATTATTTTATATATCAAATATTTTAGAAATGGAGTTAAATAATATACAAATCTTGTTTAACAGAGCTAGCATTTTAGTTACAGTTTTTCCTACTCCTCTCCTAATCTCACGGTCCATTAAAACAATATTTATAGCATCACTGGAATTCTCAGCTATGATTATAACTCTATACTTGATTTATCCATGCGTTAAGTTACAAATATGAAATATATTGAACTATATAATGTTATATATAATTCAAATAGTTAAACCGTGTATTAAGCAGTCAAGAGTGTATACCTCTTATCAGAAAATAATATCGGGGTATCACATGCATGACATTTATATTTTCCATTAACTTTTTCGATTTCTTTTTTGCATGAAACACAAGCCATGTACCACCGTTTTTCATCTTATTTTAGAAATGTGAGGATGTCACACCGTGATTCCCAGTAGACGGAAACGGTGACGTGGCAAGCCCACGATATATTTATTTCGAGAAGGTCGTTTCCCGGAATAAATACGCTAAGCGTAAAATAAGCAATATAAAATGACAAGAAAATTAACATGAGATTAAAACTTCAACAACTTTATTTACATTCAACTTGATTCATTTACAATATAAGATATCAACTGAAGGAAAATATAAGAATGGAAATGCCTAAACAAGTGGCATACATAAACTGAGAAGAAGATAACTGGTCTAGGCCTGGGTCGCGATCTGATCGTGCTCCTCCTCTGAGATGTCTACCTCCTCAATCTCCACAGTATCTGACGAACATTCCAAGAAAACAAAGGTGGGTGGAATGCACATCAGCGAACTTTCCCTCGATAAGTCCCTAAGAAATGAAATGAAGTATAAAGTGTAATGATAAAGTAAAAGTATAATATGAACAAGTGAGTATGAAGTATGTTGTGTCAACATGTCGTTTAATATAAACATGGCAAGTTTATTTAGCATGCAGTGTTATCGTAATATATGCGAACAAGTATGGTAATATATAACAAATAGATAAGCATGACAACATAGCATGAGCATGGAAAACAAATGTAACATGGCCGTGTAGTGTATTTATAGTGAACATGCAGTGAATGTAAGTGTTCATATCAATTTTTTGCATTTTCGTATCACCCATTCTTGATCGCATTGCATATAGGTAAGTACTTTTGATCCGTGTTTGTTAAATAATTGCATATTACAGGTTCTCGGCTCTTTACAGTGAAAATCGTGAAAATTCGCAACAAATGCAGGACTACGGCCAACAACAGATAAATACGGGTCTCCGCTCACTATTCGTATGATGCCGCACACCAGTTCAAGGGACAAAATGGAAAATCAATGGTCATTTTCATGCACAAAACACAAGGACAGCACAAGATCCAAGACTTCTACGCGGAGCTCAAGAAAATCATGGAAAAAAGTCCACATCAATTCACCTTTTTGTACTACTAGAAATTTGGAAGAAAAATGATGAGATCCTGATAAACCAAGTGTACCAAACAAAAGAGAACAGTAACATGAAGAAACCCAGAAAAGATGGAGCCCTAATTCCACTAAATGGCCGCAGAACCGCGGCCAATATGGCACTTAGGCCGTGGATCCGCGGCTGAGTCGACTCAGTAAGGGATCGTTTTTTAGGGATAGTTTTGTAATTGTATTTTGGGCCAGATTGTATCCCTAGGGTTTCGGTTTCCTGTCTATAAATAGCCAAGTGCAAAGCCAAGTGAGGTGTGCTTTTCTTTGTATTAGATTTTAGATTAGGTTTTGTAGTTCTTCTTCCTCTTTTCATCTTTCTCCATTAAAACTTGTAGTGAGCTTTATGAGTGATGATGAATAAAAGAAGAGTTTCTTTTTATGTGTTGTAATTGTGTTATTTTACTTGCTTGTAATTTTCATTTTCTAATCTAGTTGTTGATATTTGTTGTTTACTTTCTTTCTTCTTCTATTTTTCTTTATCCTTACAACAATGATACTTAAGAATGATCCTTGCCAAAATGAGGTCTCAAATAGTTAGTTGGGATTTTCTAACCCCTTTCTTTCTATCTTCCTCCTTTGTTTTATTTTCTTTTTCTTTTGTAATGGGTGAGTAGTTTCTCACTTGTTAGGGTAGGATAAGGAAAGTTTGAGAGAAGGAAATCTCTCTCACTCTTTTCTTTGCCCAACATCTTAATTCGGACTCCCGTTAATTGAACCACAATTCGCTCCCTACGGCACCCTATCCTACATGATAGCGGTGATTCCTTAGCGAGACCGGTTATGGTTGAATTAACCGGAGGTTAAGGCTAAGAGCAAAGAACGGACGGACAAGGACCAAAAGGAAGAAACTAAGCGTTGGAAAGCCTAGCTTATACTCGCAAGTTTCCTTCCTAGTCGGGCTAATCCCCGTTGTTGCCGATTACCGTAACACCGATATTAAGAGTGGCAACGAAAGAAGTGAGCGACTCCTAACTCAAACTAACCTAATCCCAACTCTAACAAGCTCTCTTTATACATATTTCAGCACATAATTAATCTCAGAAAAACCTGAACATTTGGACTTAACTCGTTAAAGCACATGGAAAAAGATTCTCATCTCCTCGAGGACGACCCGTACTCAACCGGCTAGCTACCAAGCGAAACCGTCTTGATTGCGGTAATTAAAACTAAGCACGCAAAAACTATTAACAATCAAATGGCCCTGTAAAAATCATCTTGTTATTTTTGATTAGTTTTTGTGCAAGTATGCAGGATAGGAAGAAAGTCAAGTTCAGTGCCAAAGACGTGGGGAGTTCGACCATATCTCGCGGCAACACCGCGACGGATCAAGACAGAACCGCGGCTTTGCTGTAAAATTCTGGAGCACATTCAGTGAGAAAATAAAAATTCAGGGGCTCTAAACAGGAAGAGGAGAACCAACTTAGCACAGGGAAAAAATTTGAAGCCTTCAACTCTCTGAACTGCCGCGGAACCGCGGCAGAAACACAAGTTTGACCGCGGAACCGCGGTCAAAGGGTGACGTCAGCACCCAAAACTCTCTGTGAGTATTCCATTTCCCTTCTCCTCTCCTCTGAACTCCACTGAACTATTCTTTCTGCAGCATTCTTTGCACAAACTCTCTTCCCCTCTCCAATAAAATTGTTTTTGTGCAGGATTCTTTGCACTGCCGCCAAATAAATTTTTTGCAAGTGTTTTAGATTTTTGTTTGTTACTGTTTTGCATAAATAATACGGAATTTAAGGGGCTATAACACCAATTCAGATTGGGTGGGGATTTTATCACCCTTCCTAAGACCCCAAAAATCACTAAAAGCATACGCATTACCCTTGAGCTTAATTAAAAATTATCTAGACTCGGCCAACTAAGGACTGTCGTGCTCAATAGGACAGAAGAAGATTGTGGGCATTCGATCGTTTATCTAAACTTGACTTTGTGATGCATAGGCTAGACAAGTGAGAAAGGTAATTTTAAAAAGCCTGTCTCACGATGATTCGTGAGCGGAACCCTCCTTTTCTCACTTATGCTTACCTAGCCACAATTGGCAGTGAAGGGACGGTTTGAGGGTTATCTCACAACTTGTCACTTTGGAACAGTTAGGAGCAGTCTAGTGGACTTTGAAGACCATAGCTTTAGGTATGATTGTGCATGTTTTGACTGTGATTGTTTGAAGTTGTGCCGTAAGTCCGTACATATTTTTGCAAAACTCTTTAAAAAAACAACAAAACAAAAACTTTTACAAAAACTTGCCCTTTGTCGCCAGAATCCCATTTCACCCATCTTTCATCCGCATTTCTCCATTGACGTTTTCTTACCCTCACATTCTATGCTTAGACTATACTTAACTCATTTAGTGTATGTCCGGTTGGACTCGGGACACTAGTGCCCGTCTAGTCAGCGTTTCGTTAGTCGCTACCGACTACACGATCGACTCCAACAACGAAACTCTCTCCACACCTCTTTCATCTTTACCTTTGCCGGCCAACTCTAACGTTGACCGGGATTCTGTTCATACATTCTCACCTTCACCATCATCATCACAAAATTCTTCTTCTAAGATGTCAGGATTTCCCCCTAACATCCCTTTACCTCCCCCGGGACTGATTCCACCTCATCTGGGTGCAAATAACCCACAACCACCTCCTGTTGTAGCGCCACAGCAAATTGCGCTCCAGGATCGTTTCTATCCTACCCGCTCTGCACTCCCCACCTGTCTTTCACTTCCGTCGGCCAACGGGGATAATTTCGAAATTAAGCCCCACTTCATCAACATGTTGCCTAAATTTCACGGGCTGGAATCCGAAGATGCCTACATCTTCATCAATAAGTTCCAGAAGGTCTGTGCAGTGATGAAGACAACCCAACTGTCCGACGATGCTATACGGTTACGAGTCACTCCTTTCACTCTGTATGACTTTGTTGAGAAATGGCTGTATAGCACCACGTCACATTCCATAACCAGTTGGGATGAGTTTGTAAAAGCGTTTCTTAAAAAGTTCTACCCGAATCACAAGACCGCGAGAATCCGAAACGAAATCAACCAATTTCTCCATCTTCCTACCAAACCTTTTTGGAAGTGCTTTGACCGATACAAAGACCTTCTTGTTCAGTGCCCTCATCACGGTATTGAGAAATGGCAACCTTGCCAGACCTTATACGAGGGACTGAATCCAGCAACTAAGCAGTTACTGGAAACCATATGTCAAGGCCACTTCCTATCCAAATCTGATGAGGAAGCTTGGCAATTCTTCAACGATCTCGCAGAACAAATGCTTCAGTAGGAAAGCACCAGACCGAACACTTCTTCTTCTTCTACTTCTCCCGATCTTTCCCGGGGAGGAGTTCATCAACTCGACATCTCAATTGCAATGAAGGCCGAAATGGCAGCAATCATGCGAAAATTGGAAGCAATTGAGAGCAAGTTTTCATCTCCTTCTCCTGCCCCTGCTCTTCCCCCCCCCCCCCCGTACCATCTGCGCTTGTTGTTCTGATCCATCCCATTTGACCGAAGAGTGTCCTTACAACCCACCTGCTCAAGGTCAGGATCAGGTCAATGCTACATTTCAGCAAAGACCAAGAAATGATCCATACTCTTCCACTTACAATCCCGGCTGGAGGAACCACCCCAATTTCACCTGGAATTAGAACCAGCATCAATTCCAAGGTTACAACAATTTCCAGAGGCCTCCTCCCCCCCCCCAACAACAAGTTCAGAAACAAACCCAACATCAATATCAGCAGCCTTTCCAACCCCAACCTTTTCAAAATCAGACGAACAAGTTTGCACCCAACAATTCTTTTCCTCAAAACAACTTTGTTCCGTTAAACAACGATAAGGTTTTCTCACTAGAACGAAGTCTGGAGGCATTCGTAAAGCAATCGACTCAATCCACCGCCGACATCCAGTCTTTCATTCAGTCTTCGGTGCAACACACTGCTGCACACGGGCAAAGCATCAAGACCATCGAAGCCCGGATTGCATAACTGAATGCGGCTTTAAGCGAGCGAGAGAAAGGGAAGCTTCCATCTCAACCACTCCCAAATCCCGTCACCCACATAATGTACATGTTGCTCTTGAACAACAGAACCATAATGTGAGTGCCATGACTACATTGAGATCTGGAAAGGTGCTATACAACAACATTGGGACACGGATAGATGATGACACCCCGGCCGCTTCACAACAACATTGGGACGCGGATAGATGATGACACCCCGGCCGCTTCTTCTTCTTCGTCTTCTCTTCTTCGTCTTCTGAGCATATTCTCCATTCTTCAAAAGGCTCTTCTTCTTCCGCTGCTCTGAACGGACCCACATCTCACTCTACGAAAACTCCAGCTCTGGAATCCGTTCCAACTCCACAATCTCCTCCATAAGCAGTAGACTCAACCAATTTCAAAAACGTTCCATTTCCAAACTGGTTGAGGTCCAATAAACAAAATCCATAAATGGAGAAGATTCTGAAGTTGTTTAAGCAGGTTAGCGTCAACATTCCCCTTTTAGATGCAGTCCAACAAGTCCCTTCCTACGCAAAAATCTTAAAGGACTTGTGCACTAAAAAGAGGAAATCTCAGGTACCCAAGAAGGTTTTCTTAGCTAGTGCTGTGAGTGATGCTCTTACCCAAGATTTACCTCAAAAACGGAAGGACCCTGACTGTCCTACGATTTCAATAACTATTGGGGATAAGAACATCAACCGCGCACTTTTAGATCTTGGTGCCTGTGTTAACCTGCTTCCGTACTCAGTATATAAACAACTAGGTGTAGGGGAGCTGAAACCCATATATTGTACTCTCCAAATGGCCGACTGATCTATCACCCATCCTAGGGGTTAGCTAGAGAATGTGTTAATAAAGGTGGGGGACTTCATATTCCCCGTTGACTTTATTGTTTTAGACACACAGCCTGTAGCTAACCCTCGGAATCAAATTCCGGTGATACTCGGTCGCCCATTCCTTGCAACCTTAAATGTTGTGATCAATTGTCGAATATCTTTTTGAAACATGACAGTTGAACTCAACATTTTTAGGTTGGGGAATCAGCCCTCTGAACCTAATGCTCATATACTAGACGTTTGTTCGATCCAGGAGATCACCCTAGAGGACTGTGAATTCGAGGAATTTTTGTTCGATCACAGCAATTTTGATGCCACTAGTGCGTTCCTCTTTGAACCTGCTGCTGCTTCTGCTCCCGACAGTGATTATGAGTGTTTCACTTTCTCGAACGATCTTGGCTTGTCGCCACCCGAGCTTGAATCCTTTGAATTTCCGGATGCGTTAGCTGAACCATCCAATTCGGTCACTTACACTCGTTTTGAACCTTTGTTGGAATCGTTTGAGTTCGAGACTTTTTCACCAATCTTGCTTTCAATCGTTTCATCTCCAATGCTCGAACTCAAGCCGTTGCCGTCTCACCTCAAGTACGTTTACTTAGGTGAGAACGAGATCCTCCCTGTCATCATCTCAGCTTCTCTAGCTCCAGAGCAGGAGAAAGCCCTTCTCACGGTCTTGCAAAGCAATCGGCAAGCTTGTTGCTAGTCAATGGCGGACATCAAGGGGATTAGTCCCCTGATCGTTGAACATCACATTCATATGATGAATGATGCCAAACCAGCCCGGGATCCACAGAGACGACTTAATCCATTCATGAAGGAGGCTGTGAAAAAAGAGATCGTCAAATGTCTTGATAGTGGTATCATTTACCATATCTCTGATAGCCAGTGGGTCAGCCCCATTCACGTTGTCCCCAAGAAGTCGGGCATAACGGTCATCACCAACAAGGCGAACGAGTTAATCCCTACTCGTGTTGGAGATAGTGCCCTCAGAGTCAATTATTGGATCACAGGCACGTGATTGCAATGATTGAGGGAGGACCTATCCCGGTAGGACAGTCTTACTCGAGATGATAGTATGCTATCTGGTTTACCTTTATCATCGTGTACTGCTTTAGGTGACATGACAGGTCACTATTGCACGTTGATAGAGCCCCTAGGATTCTTGCTTGACTGCCGGCAGTATGAGGGCGATCATATAAGTGAGAGCTGGAGTCTATTAGCACATCCTTAAAAGGTCCCTAGTCGTAGGAGTTTCGAGACAGGGCATCGATTCTCCAGAGTAGACTAGTGTATACAGTCGAGACCCCGACGAGGGGCGGTGGCCGGTCTCACAAGCCACTGGTGTCAGTTGGATCACCTAAGATGTGTACAGGTGCTCATTGGGTTATGAGTACACCGGACAGGACTCGCCGGGAACATGCTAGTTGGTCTTATACCTGACGTCAGATAGCAGTTCCCAGGTGACATGTGTACAGGTTAGTTCATCGACCTGGGGATCGTCATTTGTCTCGTGTGAGTTCCCACTGTACTTTGATTACTACCCTACCACGGCTCAAAGGAGTCGTGCAAACAGGTTTTAGTTGGGTACAGTCCCGAGCCACATGGAGGCAGTGAGCGGATCTTCGGGGGTTTCGTCTCTCCCGGTATTGGGGGTGAGGTCGCGCTGTGTCTAGGAGAGCCATTACACGAAGACCTTGGCCAAGGCAGGAGATTTACTGGTAGGTATTCCAGTAGTATCTCAGGGTGTTCTGGGCTACACTCCGACACGACTTGTACCGCTTTTGGGGGTCTGACTTTTACCAACCCCCTAGGCCCGACATGCGATGCTCATAGACGAACGGACCGGACTGTACGGATATTGTCACTGACAGGCTCAGTAGGGTGTCAGGATGAGTTCGCTCATCGACGTCCCTTTTGGTCAATAGCTGGTGGCCCGTCACGTATTGGCTTATACCTCTGACGTGCTAGTGGTTAAATCCACAGCCATAGTATTGACGAGTCTTTAGAGTCCACCACACTTTCAGTTACTCAGCTTTCGGGCGAAACGCTGTAGAGGCCTTATGGAGATATGGCAGGGTCCGATCAGATACGTGCGGTATTGCACGGATCAGGATCGGACAGTTTGTACTAGTGGCCGTATGGTTATATGGCAGGGTTCGATCAGATACGTGCGGTATTGCACGGATCAGGATCGAACGGATATTACTAGCCGGCTTTGGTTTAAGCCGGTCCTAGTTTAGTACAGTGTAGATTTTGTCTCTTTGCATTTGTATTCGGACGGAATACAGATGCGGGTGTGTATGCACAGTATGGGGTTTTCCTGTAATTTATTACGGGACCAGTTTTCTGGAGTTGCCAGTTTGCATTCCGTTCCGGCCGGTTTTCCTTTGTTCTTTCCCGGCCGGACTTTTCCGATGGAGGGGGTTATTTGCAATTGTGCAAATAACTTTAGTGGAGGGATTTTATTGCATAAAGATTGATTATGATAGCTTTCATTATCTTTTGCACCATTCTTGCATTAAATGAGATTTGATTGAATAAGGATGGGTTTAAAGTAAAGCATGGTTGTATGTTTTCTTGTCTTGGGTTGTGGTCACCTCCTTCTTCTCCTACACTCACCTCCCTCATATGATATATCTTGTTTCCCTCCACCATTTCCTTTTGGATGGGCCGGCCACTTCCTTGAGGGAAAAAGAGAGAGGAAAAATGAGAGTGTTGCAATCTTTGTTCATCTCATTTTGCTTGCTAGAAATTGATAGCTTCATTTCCCTCCAAAGCTCAATCTTCATTCCTCCATCCAAAGGCAACAAACCCCAAAGAGACAAAGCACTACACTTCCTACAGCAAATCTTGGGCATGTCGAGTTGCCGGCTTCATGCCCGAGTTGCCTCGGTATAGAGGCGGGAGCCCGTAAAAGATGCAGGCGACGTGGTGCCCTTTCGGCGAGGAGGCGACGACCGGAGATCCCGCGAGGAGATCGGAGTGGAGATGAAGACCGGAGGACTCGGATCAGTCGGTATATCTCTAACTCATTCTCTTGTTAGCTTAGACTAGTTTAATGGCACGATCCGGGGTTTAGTGCGCGGTGGTACCCGGTTTGCTAAGTCCGCAAAATTAAAGTTTATCACCGTTTCCGCGTTTGGCCGTCGGGTTGACGGCCGGGGCGCCGCCGTGCACTTACAATGGTATCAGAGCCTCGCCATTAACTTCGTCTAGCTTCGTTTGGTGTGTTTGCATTTCCGATCGACCAAAATTTCCAAAAACCGTATTTTTGTTCACATCAGTTTCTGTTGAAATATTTTGGTCTCGAAAAATTTTTCAGGTTGTAAAATATTGATGTACTGGAAAATCTAAGAACTCTGTAAAATTTCGATGAAGTGAATCCACAGTTGGAGCGCGGAACCGCCGCACAAACCCCATTTCCGCGGCCCTTCCGCCGCGCACTATTCACATCACTTCACCAATTTTTTACAGAGGCCTTCTGGGCTTAAAATATGGGTTTTGGAACATTAAAATTGGGCCCAGGTTTTCTGTGAGTGCTACAGTTTTGTTTGGGGGCCCACTTGTTAAGGTTTGGTCAATCGGAAAATTTTAAACACATTTTTCACAGTATTTACATTATATCTGCGACCGTGAATGTCACTCGATCGGTAAATCCGGTCTAACTGCTATAGCCCGGTTAGACAGATTTGCGAACGTGACTTTCACGTTGATGTTCTATGTTTATGCTGTGATGTTGCGGATCGGTCGTGGGATAGCCTGGATGCAATGCTAGTACAGTGTTGTGGTATTATGTACATTTGATATTGCGGGGCGAGCGTCCGACATGTGGACTGCCGTCACTGCCTGTTTGTATTATTATTTTGGGGCACGACCTGGTTGCGGTCGATGCACCCGTTGTATGTATTTTTACTTTCTGTACTAGGATTACCCCGCGGTGGGGTGCACGGATAGCCGGGTTCTAGAGGGCAACAAGCCTGCATCTCATGGCATTGGGACGGAGGGGGCTTCACTCTGGGATTGGCGGCTATTCGCCGCACTCGTAGGGGGTACAGGTTGACCCAGGAGGGGTGCCCAAGTTGCCGATTCCGTGGAGTGCTGGTGGTCCATTCACGGAGCTGAAGGGGGCTGCCTCGCTTCAGGTTTTGGCGGGTGACTTGCCGCGCCCGTAGGGGTCTAGGATTTCATTGCACAGGCTATCCACACGACCAGGGGAACGTCGGGTTTCAGTAGTGGCTCTGTGAAACCCGGGATCCCAGATATCTGTATTGTTCTGTGATGCTGTACATTCTGTGATGTTGCATTTCTATTCACGCCTTGAGCGAATATAATATATATTAGTAGATGTTGTATATGTTTTACATCTGCGCTAGTCCAGTCCCCGCTCTGCCGTTAGTTAGCTAACCTAACGGGTGATGACGGGACCCAGTGGCGAATGCGGATGGCATATACGTACGTCAGTATATTTTCGTTCTTTGTGGTGTGATCAATTGATGGGACTGCGTTGATTCGGATCAATGCAAGTTAAACAAACCTATTCTGATGTTGTTGGAACACTTTTCAAAAGCTGTTATTGTAAGGACGTTCTCTTTTGTTTTGCATCGTGGTATTCATTTGGAATATCCTGCTCCTCAGTCGACGAGGCAAGGGCCGAGATCCCTTCACCGGGAGTGACCCCTTGGACAGAAGTTTGCGTCAGGGCATTAACTTCACTATAGCCGATTACTTTTGCTTTGCATCGTGGTATTCAGTTGGAATATCCTGCACCTCATTCTACGGGGAAAGAGCCGAGATCCCTTCACCGGGAGTGACCTCTTTAGTAAAGGTTTTCGTCACTATATTTTCTAAAAAGCTATCCGTTCCTTCAACGATATCAAGTTCATTACGTTAAAGGTTTTCGCCAGAAACCATTCGTAGCCCTCCGTCGTTTCATATGGGTAGTCAATAGTATTCAAGCTGTGTTTGTTGGCCAAAGTCAAGGCACAGTGTTTGGTAGCTATTGGTTATTCATATGCAGCATAGATAGATGCGTTGGTTTGGGGCAGTCGTATAGCTTTGTTGGCCAAAGTCAAGGGCTTGTACGGGTGGGCTCAAATTAACCTGGAGAATGACGGGCAGAACTTGACATGTGACTTATGATTTGTTGGCCAAAGTCAAGGTCATAAGAGCATGGGGCAGAAATCACATCGGGAGTTTCAAAAGAACTGAAACTTGCCAGATATGCGCATACCTTCTGGAGTGTGATACCGTGAGCGGATTCCGTCACGTTATCATGCGATGAGAGTTGGATCCCGATTCCCACTGATGAGTTATTTTACTCCTCGGGTGACCCCGACTAATTCTTCTTTCAGGTTTGGAGGAGAGTTTGAGGTACAGTGGGAGGTTTCCAGATTAGATAAATTGGTAACCATTCTGATCTAGGTTAGAGTGCACGCTGAGTGTTTCTTTTCTCTCTCTCTCTGGCAGCGACCATTGACCCGACCCTAGACTATGACTCAGTGACCAAGTTGACCGAACCTACTTAACACTGACTTTTGGATTGTCAAAGTTGCGAATCTCATTGCCACTCCTACTTTTACCCTTTTCTCCAGGACACCCCGTATTACTACGAACGTCCACTTCCATTGGACAAAACCATCGTATGGTTAGATACGAACTCGAAGGAATTCGAGGATGGTTTCCGGTTCTGGAGAAAACGGATAGGATTATTCAGTTGTCTTTTCTTTTCACCCTCTCTCATGTTGCGAGTACTCCTTAGTTTAGGAGTAGTACACCTATTATGCAAATTGGATAGTCTTCTTCCAAACCATAGGCTGGTGCCGACCGGTAGGGAATGAAGAAAACCAGTTAGCCTAAACGGTGTACAGAAGGTATTAAGATTAAGACGAAGCAAGGGATTAGTAAGAGGGCAAAGTAAATTGCGACTGATTTTCACGACCAAACCAAGTATTTCTTCGCCAATCCTAAATCACCTTTGTATTTCTCCAGGACACTCCGTATTACTACGAAGATCCCAGTTTATTGGATAATCCATCGTATGGTTATATACGAACTCGAAAGGAACTTGTTCCAGTTCGGGGATGGATCCTGGTTCAGGAGAAATAGGAATTAAATACATTCAGGTGTCTTTTATCTTCACCTTCTCTCGCGATGCGAGTGCTCCTAGGATTAGGACAGTACACCCTTTATTCTTATTGGATAGTCTTCTTCCAAACCATAGGCTGGTGCCGAACGGTAGGGAAGGAAGAAAACCAATTGGCCTAAAGGGGTGTGCAGAAGGTAATGACTAAAGATATATGAAGGGATTTGGAGAGGTGGCAAAGAATTATAAGGTTATAGTTGTGAATCTGGATAATGGATGAGGCATTACTAGGAATACCGGGATACCCCAACGAAACATTTCAATGTTTCAGGTTCACTGTGTACAGTTAATAGAAAACTGATTTCCCAATTAGACACTTGCTCCAGGGTATGTATTTACCAGGTATGATTCTCACATCTGTATGGTTTTACAGATGATGAGTGGGAGTAAGTTATTGGGAGTTGGGTGATCATCCTCATTATATCGGGATTCGTTGTAATCGGTGATATTTGAGGAGATCATCTGGGTTGTTTGCCGGTCGGCAAATATTTGGTTTTGAATATCCGCTGTTGTGCACCAATTTCAAATTGATATATCTGTACGTCTATTTTCATAGAGTGAGATATACTTTTTGATATTATGTCGATGACATTTACCTATATCAATGGATGGTTAGGTAAGGAGCACTAAACAGCGGTGTAATTCTTCTTAACCATAAGTACAGTTTTCAACCTACGACACACAGTGAAAGAGTTATTAGACTCAGTGGACTTATACAGAGTATTGTATGTTGTCCAGTGTCCATTAGGACAGAGGGGTTGGTCCTCATACTATATTCTGTTTACTTTTAACTTCTCTAGTTCTTAGACATGTGTTTCGTAGAAACACAGGGTCTAAGTTTTGAGGAGTTATAGGTATTTGAATAGAGTAGAGAACCAGGTATAGCAAGTATCGGGATTCTTCAAAGTGATCGAAGATGTAGATACTTGTGTGTGGTATTCAGTTGATAGTAATGATAAAGAGAAATTGCTTCTTTTTCAGGTTACTCATAATTGGAAGCATTCCTAAGTTGAGTAACGCTGATCGGCCTTTTTCCATTTAGTTGACATGCACTGGAGATAGTTGCATGATTTGAATCTGGTTCAATTAAATCAGTGCCTCTGGTTCTATATTGGATATAGTACAGTTCATATCTTAACATTCTTAAGGTACGGGGAGTTGTCCGGCTTATGATTAAAACCAGACTCTGGATAACTCAAGGCACGTTTCTGTAATGGCTGTTTGTGGGTTGACCCAGGCTATGACGAGGGTTGATTTTCTACCATCTGGCAGATCAATAGAAATATTGTTCTAGACTCGCCACAGTTTTATTAAAAATGGATTTTTTCAAAAACAGTAGTGGGAGTATGGTAGAACTGGAAGTGATTCCAGAACCGCAAACGATTACTGAAGATTTGATAAAGGAACCTAAAGATTCAATCTGATTTGACATTCCATTGGCCACTCCGCAGATAAGGTGGGTAACTTCAGGCACCCGAGAGGTACTCCGGTAGCCTCAAGGATGGTGACAGGGAAGTTCTTGTTTACCCACACTTGCCATTGTTGTTGTTCCAGGCTGCGAGACCCGGCAGGAGGATAAGTATAGCGTCGTTCTAAACTTGCTTTAGAAGTGCACGTCTATATGACTCTGCCAGAGGGTTGTCGTAGTCAGTGGGAGCAGCGGAAGCATTGGTGGACATCAGGCTTATGTCTATTTATAGACTAAAGCAGATGTAGCGGAGATAGATCATCCATTTCTGATGTGACAGTCATAGGTTTGACGTCATCAGAATATGGGATGGATCTGTTGAGAAGGTAGTAGGAAGTGATATTCCTTTACTACGATCGGTTATACTTTGATCGTCACACAGTGGTTTCTCCACAAAGGACTTGGACATTATATCAGACATACTGGTTACTAGATCTATGGTTTTAGATCTAGATTTGGGTGGTTTCCCAATATGGGTACTTAGACAGCATTCTAAGAGTATTTAGAATGGACGACTCCTGGCACGGTAGTATACCTGCAGGTAATGGAGTCACCCTCTCTAAAGGTGTCTTATAGACTAAAGTAGAGAGGGACGTGCATGATTGACAGATCACTTGCTTAGGCAATTGAGTCAATCATAAGATGTCAAGTACCACACCAGATGTTGTTCTTGCACTAGATGCAATAAGATGATATTGATCCAATCCTGGAGAAACAGTCGAAAGCAGTTTTAGAACATAAGTGAATGTTCTAGGGATATGATAACGGCTGCCTCCTTTAGGAGACGGTTATCACTCCAGGCTTCCAAGGTGACATGGACGACAAGGAGGTTGTCAGAGTTATAGTTTTCCTTCTGACGAGGGGCAGTATTTTGGATAGGTGGTCCAAGGCAATACTGAGGGTGGCATGGCGCAGGATACTGATTAAGTTCAGTTGACGATACAATCTAAGAAGTTTGGATTTGGAGTTCATTTATGAGCTAGGTCCCATCAGACATCTAGACATTCTAAGACAGGTATTGCTCATTTCGGGAGATAGTTTTCTCAGCGAACTTGAGATATAGAGAGACATAGAAAGAAACATCAAAGCGGATCCACTCGCTGAGGTTATTCCTTGAACGCAATAGTTTCGCAAACGAGCTTTGTGAGACTGACCAGTAGAGGAGTTGGGTGTTCGGTATCACACGGGCTGTAAGTATGCGACATCGCAATAATTAGCCTTGAGTGCAAGTGGGAGATTGTTGGAGATAGTGCCCTCAGAGTCAATTATTGGATCACAGGCACGTGATTGCAATGATTGAGGGAGGACCTATCCCAGTAGGACAGTCTTACTCGAGATGATAGTATGCTATCTGGTTTACCTTTATCATCGTGTACTGCTTTAGGTGACATGACAGGTCACTATTGCACGTTGATAGAGCCCCTAGGATTCTTGCTTGACTGCCGGCAGTATGAGGGCGATCATATAAGTGAGAGCTGGAGTCTATTAGCACATCCTTAAAAGGTCCCTAGTCGTAGGAGTTTCGAGACAGGGCATCGATTCTCCAGAGTAGACTAGTGTATACAGTCGAGACCCCGACGAGGGGCGGTGGCCGGTCTCAGAAGCCACTGGTGTCAGTTGGATCACCTAAGATGTGTACAGGTGCTCATTGGGTTATGAGTACACCGGACAGGACTCGCCGGGAACATGCTAGTTGGTCTTATACCTGACGTCAGATAGCAGTTCCCAGGTGACATGTGTACAGGTTAGTTCATCGACCTGGGGATCGTCATTTGTCTCGTGTGAGTTCCCACTGTACTTTGATTACTACCCTACCACGGCTCAAAGGAGTCGTGCAAACAGGTTTTAGTTGGGTACAGTCCCGAGCCACATGGAGGCAGTGAGCGGATCTTCGGGGGTTTTGTCTCTCCCGGTATTGGGGGTGAGGTCGCGCTGTGTCTAGGAGAGCCATTACACGAAGACCTTGGCCAAGGCAGGAGATTTACTGGTAGGTATTCCAGTAGTATCTCAGGGTGTTCTGGGCTACACTCCGACACGACTTGTACCGCTTTTGGGGGTCTGACTTTTACCAACCCCCTAGGCCCGACATGCGATGCTCATAGACGAACGGACCGGACTGTACGGATATTGTCACTGACAGGCTCAGTAGGGTGTCAGGATGAGTTCGCTCATCGACGTCCCTTTTGGTCAATAGCTGGTGGCCCGTCACGTATTGGCTTATACCTCTGACGTGCTAGTGGTTAAATCCACAGCCATAGTATTGACGAGTCTTTAGAGTCCACCACACTTTCAGTTACTCAGCTTTCGGGCGAAACGCTGTAGAGGCCTTATGGAGATATGGCAGGGTCCGATCAGATACGTGCGGTATTGCACGGATCAGGATCGGACAGTTTGTACTAGTGGCCGTATGGTTATATGGCAGGGTTCGATCAGATACGTGCGGTATTGCACGGATCAGGATCGAACGGATATTACTAGCCGGCTTTGGTTTAAGCCGGTCCTAGTTTAGTACAGTGTAGATTTTGTCTCTTTGCATTTGTATTCGAACGGAATACAGATGCGGGTGTGTATGCACAGTATGGGGTTTTCCTGTAATTTATTACGGGACCAGTTTTCTGGAGTTGCCAGTTTGCATTCCGTTCCGGCCGGTTTTCCTTTGTTCTTTCCCGGCCGGACTTTTCCGATGGAGGGGGTTATTTGCAATTGTGCAAATAACTTTAGTGGAGGGGTTTTATTGCATAAAGATTGATTATGATAGCTTTCATTATCTTTTGCACCATTCTTGCATTAAATGAGATTTGATTGAATAAGGATGGGTTTAAAGTAAAGCATGGTTGTATGTTTTCTTGTCTTGGGTTGTGGTCACCTCCTTCTTCTCCTACACTCACCTCCCTCATATGATATATCTTGTTTCCCTCCACCATTTCCTTTTGGATGGGCCGGCCACTTCCTTGAGGGAAAAAGAGAGAGGAAAAATGAGAGTGTTGCAATCTTTGTTCATCTCATTTTGCTTGCTAGAAATTGATAGCTTCATTTCCCTCCAAAGCTCAATCTTCATTCCTCCATCCAAAGGCAACAAACCCCAAAGAGACAAAGCACTACACTTCCTACAGCAAATCTTGGGCATGTCGAGTTGCCGGCTTCATGCCCGAGTTGCCTCGGTATAGAGGCGGGAGCCCGTAAAAGATGCAGGCGACGTGGTGCCCTTCCGGCGAGGAGGCGACGACCGGAGATCCCGCGAGGAGATCGGAGTGGAGATGAAGACCGGAGGACTCGGATCAGTCGGTATATCTCTAACTCATTCTCTTGTTAGCTTAGACTAGTTTAATGGCACGATCCGGGGTTTAGTGCGCGGTGGTGCCGGTTTGCTAAGTCCGCAAAATTAAAGTTTATCACCGTTTCCGCGTTTGGCCGTCGGGTTGACGGCCGGGGCGCCGCCGTGCACTTACAACTCGCACCCAAACTGGGTGGCGAGTATGCATTGATTATAGAAAACTCAATGCCGCAACGCGGAAGGAGCACTTTCCGCTTCCATTCATTGACCAAATGCTAGAACGATTAGCTAGACACGAGTACTACTGCTTTCTGGATGGCTACTCCGGCTATAACCAGATTCCCATCGCCGAAAAAGACCAGGACAAAACCATGTTCCCCTGTCCTTTCGATACGTTTGCATATCGCCGCATGCCCTTTGGGTTATGCAATGCGCCCGCTGCCTTCCAGCGGTGTATGATGGGAATCTTCTCAGACATGGTGGAGAAATTCTTGGAGATATTTATGGATGATTTCTCCATTTTCGATGATTCTTTTGACGAGTGTTTGCTGCATCTCGACGCTGTCCTTACCCGATGTAAGGATAAGAATCTCACTTTAAAATAGGAGAAGTGCCACTTCATGGTGCGCGAAGCTATTGTCTTAGGACATATCATCTCGCAAAATGGCATTGAGGTAGACAAAGTGAAGATTGAAGTCATTTCCAATCTCCCTCCTCCCAGATGCGTCAGAGACATCCGAGCTTTCCTTGGCCATGCCGGTTTCTATAGACGGTTTATCAAGGATTTTAGCAAGAATTCTAGACCCTTGACTCTTCTGCTGGCCAAGAACACCACATTCGATTTCAACTCGAGCTATGTGACTACGTTCGAATCACTAAAAAGCTCACTCACTTCTGCTCCCGTACTTTCTTCTCCTGACTAGACGTATCCCTTTGAGATTATGTGTGATGCATCTGACTTTGCTATTAGTGCGTTCCTAGGACAGCACATTGATAAAATGTCGCACGTAATCTACTATGCTAGCCGAACCCTGAACGATGCCCAACTGAATTACACAACAACCGAGAGGAATTCTTGGCTGTTGTGTTTGCATTAGAAAAATTCAGGCCTTACTTGATCGGCTCTCCAGTCATCGTCTACACAGACCATTCAGCTCTATGCCATCTTTTTGCGAAGAAGGACGCAAAATCTCGGCTGATACATTGGATCCTCTTACTTCAAGAGTTTGACCTTATCATCAAGGACAAAAGAGGATGTGAAAACGTAGTGACCGACCACCTTTCACGACTTCCTTCTTCGCCGACGCTTCCACTTCCAATAAACGACGTATTTCCGGATGAACAGCTCTTGACAGTATCGTGTGAACCATGGTTCGTAGATATTGTGAACTATTTGGCAACAGGATTACTACCGAATGAATGGTCAAGTCAGGACAGACTTCAATTCTTATCCCAAATAAAACACTTTTACTGGGACGAACCCTATCTGTTCATGTACTGTCCCGACCAGATTATTCTTCGGTGTATTCCTGATAATGAGTTCAAGAGTGTGCTGTCGTTTTGCCACGATCAAGCATGTGGCGGGCATTTTGGCCCAAGAAAGACGGCCGAGAAGATCTTGCAGTGTGGCTTCTACTGGCCACAACTCTTCAAAGATGCTCATGATTACTGTAATACTTGCTCCCGGTGCCAACACTTGGGCCGGATATCCAGGAGGAACGAGATGTCGCTCCAACCAATCTTGGTTGTCGAGATTTTCGATGTTTGGGGTATTGAATTCATAGGGCCGTTTCCCAGCTCTTTTGGGAACCTGTATATTCTTCTAGCTGTTGATTACGTCTCTAAATGGGTCGAGGCTGTGCCCAGCCGGACTAACAACAACAAAGTTGTCGTTAGATTTCTTAAGGAAAACATCTTTTCTCGGTTTGGACACCCCGCGCGATCATTAGTGACAATGGAACACATTTCTGTAATAGAACATTTGAGGCCTTGATGCGGAAATACTCCATTAATCATAATCTATCCACGCCCTACCACCCCCAAACATGTGGGCAAGCCGAAGTGTCTAATCGGCAAATCAAACAGATTTTGGAGAAAACAGTTTCTAAGAACCGTAAGGATTGATCTTTAAAACTCACGGATGCCCTTTGGGCATTTCGAACTGCTTATAAGACTGATCTTGGTATGTCTCCTTATCAGCTTGTTTACGGGAAGGCTTGCCATCTTCCAGTGGAAATCGAGCATCGCGCATTTTGGGCGATCAAGGAGCCGAATCTATCTCTTGAAGATGAGGGCAGCCATCGGAAGCTGCAGCTCAACGAATTGAACGAGCTTCGGGATGAAGCTTACGAAAACGCGGTTGTCGTTAAGACCCGAACGAAGGTGTTTCATGATAAACACCTTACGCGCAAAACTTTCGCACCTGGTCAACAGGTGCTTCTTTACGACACCCGACTACATTTCCATCCTGGGAAGCTCAGATCTCACTGGAAAGAACCATTTTTTGTGCGGACTGTATATCCGCACGGCGCGGTGGATTTGGAAAATCCAGAGGACGGTTCACTATTCAAAGTGAATGGACATAGGTTAAAACCGTCTCTCGGAGGAGCTCATGATGTTGCAGGAGCCGGTTTACATTTGACTCATCTTCCTCCGCCTACCCCTAAATTTTTACACCACCCTTCACATAGTGCACACTTTAATGACTCGAAACCCTAGCTACGACATGTGCACTGTGTTTGTTCACTCGATTGGCGCCGGCAATCGGGCGGCCAATTATCCATGCCCTATGTTGGTGACACAACTGTGTCGCCATTTCCTCCCTGTTTAGGAATTTGAATTTTACCTGGATGGTGGGGTTCCCATTCGACCCCTTCTTGAGGGTGTCTCCACATCCTACACATGACTTCATGATTTATGGTCGCGTACCGAGCCAGCCGAGGATGTGATGGCCAAGACCCTAGCTCGAGATCCACAGCGAGCGATGAAGAGCTCACCCTCGCTGCGCAAGCGCGCTTAATTCGACGAACCCATAGGGGGGTAGAACGAGTGATAGGGATGCTGACTAGCTTTGATCAGCGACTGACGAGTCTGGAGTAGGGAATGTCCACCTTGCTGGCAAGAGAGGAACGATCACGCTCATGATCGCATGGACGGGGGCTGATAGGGGTGAGGCAGGAACGAGTGAGGTCGCGTCCAGTAGACGCCGCAGGGAGCAGTGAGAACACTGCTGTAAATAAGTTTGGGGGTGAGGGTTGATTGTAAATAGTTATCTTTGCATTGCATCTGAACATTTTTTTTATAAATATTTGTTTTTCTTTGCATATTTAATTTCGTATCTTATTTTTCTGCATTGCATAAAAAAATATTTTAAAAATAAAAATAAATAAAATTAAAAAAAAAAAGAATTTCAATATTGGCCATATTTGACTCGAGTTTGACATAACGGTTGACTAGTTAGAAAAACTAGATCTTAAACTTAGTAAATTAAAAACCCTAAAAATAATCTTTCTTGAAATCTAACTATAGAAAATATACGTTCTTACAGTTTATTTAGAAATAAGCAAATTTTGAGTTCAGTTCTTGGGCTAAGTCGAAATGAGGGAAGAGTATTGAAAGCACTATTTGAAGTGTAAGTCTGAAAAATAATTCTGAACTTTAAGTCCAAATTCTGAAAATATATACCCTACAAATCGCATATACACGCACCTTGAAACTTGGGATAGTAGAAAATATCTAGAAATACTCTTGCCTGAAAACCTAATATGAAAGAAAAAACGGAAATTAAAGCTAACCACCAAAAGAGCATCATTGAAAATATATCCGGTCTTGAAATAAAAAAGAAAAAAAGGAATAAAATACAAGACCTGAAGACTGCTATTTATGCTTTAAGCTCATACATTCAGTAATCGGGTGTTAGTGCCTCAAGAAGCATTAATAACTGCATGAAAGATATATGAGCAAAACCGTCCATCATTAATGAAAAGAAGTAGTACTAGGTATTAAGGCAAAGGTATTATAGCTTGAATTGAATTTCCAAATGCAGGGGTGATAAATACACACACGTAGGGGTTTATGATCGGAGTTTGGAGGAGAGCTAGGAATGAAAAATAGGGCTTATATCTTCAGTAGAGATGATAAAAATTTCGGAATTGAGATGATGTTTTAGAAGGAAAACTCAAGAAATGCTGAAAGCTTTATAAACCGGCAAAACATATATGATCTTAAGTTAAATGAAAAGGAAGTGTGAAAAATACGGGTTGATGATTTCTAAGTTAAAGATGATAGAGTTTCTTGCTAGAATGTTGAATTGTAGAATTAGAGTCGACGGCCAATTTGATCGGATTTTGTGGGTAGTATCCGCTGAAAACCCTTAGGAGACAACACTCCTCCTACTAGGGACACCTAGAGGTTTAACTGCTTGTTGCACGAGCTCAGTGCAATCGCATTCCCTGCGAAAGTGAGCTTAGAACTTTTTTGTGAATAAAATGGCTTTGCTCGGGACGAGCAAAAGATAAGTTTGGGGGTATTTGTTCATATCATTTTTTCCATTTTCGTATCGCCCATTCTTGATCGCATTGCATATAGGTAGATACTTTTGATCCGTGTTTGCTAAATAATTGCAGGTTACAGGTTCTCAGCTCTTTACAGTGAAAATCGTGAAAAGTCGCAACAAATGCAGGATTATGGCCAACAACAGATAAATACGGATCTCCGCTCACTATCCGTATAATGCCGCACACTAGTTCAAGGGACAAAATGGCAAATCAATGGTCATTTTCATGCACAAAGCACAAGGGCAGCACAAGATCCAAGACTTCTATGCGGAGCTCAAGAAAATCATGGCAAAAAGTCAACATCAATTCACATTTTTGTACTGCTAGAAATCTGGAAGAAAAATGATGGGATCCTGATAAACCAAGTGTACCAAACAAAAGAGAACAGCAACATGAAGAAACCCAGAAAAGATGGAGCCCTAATTCCACTAAATGGACACGGAACCGCGGCCAATATGGCACTTAGGCCGCGGATCCGCGGCTGAGTCGACTCAGTAGGGGATCATTTTTTAGGGGTAGTTTTGTAATTGTATTTTGGGCCAGATTGTATCCCTAGGGTTTCAGTTTCCTGTCTATAAATAGCCCAGTGCAAAGCCAAGTGAGGTGTGCTTTTCTTTGTATTAGATTTTAGATTAGATTTTGTAGTTCTTCTTCCCCTTTTCATCTTTCTCCATTAAAACTTGTAGTGAGCTTTATGAGTGATGATAAATAAAAGAAGAGTTTCTTTTTATGTCTTGTAATTGTGTTATTTTACTTGCTTATAATTTTCATTTGCTAATCTAGTTGTTGATATTTGTTGTTTTCTTTCTTTCTTCTTCTATTTTTCTTTATCTTTACAACAATGATACTTAAGTATGATCGTTGCCAAAGTGAGGTCTCAAATAGCTAGTTGTGATTTTCTAACCGCTTTCTTTCTATCTTCCTCCTTTGTTTTATTTTCTTTTTGTTTTGTAATGGGTGAGTAGTTTCTCACTTGTTAGGGTAGGATAAGGAAAGTTTGAGAGAAGGAAATCTCTCTCACTCTTTTCTTTGCCCAACATCTTAATTCGGACTCCCGTTAATTGAACCACAATCCGCTCCCTACGGCACCCTATCCTACATGATAGCGGTGATTCCTTAGCGAGACCGGTTGTGGTTGAATTAACCGGAGGCTAAGGATAAGAGCCAAGAACGGACGGACAAGGACCAAAAGGAAGAAACTAAGTGTTGGAAAGCCTAACTTATACTCGCAAGTTTCCTTCCTAGTCGAGCTAATCTCCGTTGTTGTCGATTACCGTAACACCGATATTAAGAGTGGCAACGAAAGAAGTGAGTGACTCCTAACTCAATCTAACCTAATCCCAACTCTAACAAGCTCTCTTTATACATATTTCAGCACATAATTAATCTCAAACAAACCTGGACATTTGGACTTAACTAGTTAAAACACATACAAAAATATTCCCATCTCCCTGCGGACGACTCGTACTCAACCGGCTAGCTACCAAGCGAAACCGTCTTGATTGCGGTAATGAAAACTAAGCCTGCAAAAACTATTAACAATCAGTAAGTATCTTAACAGGTCTTTACTTGGGTACACTAATTTAATGTAAGTTCAAGGATGAATGTTAGCCAATCTCAAGAGTGTTCTCGAACCCAGCAGGCTGTAATTCAGGGGTAAGGAACCACGGACCCGAATAAAGTGTTAGTAACGGGGCTTCAACCTAGTGTTGAAGTATTCCAAACTCAACAGGCTGTAATACAGGAGCACGGAAACACGGACCCTCATGATAGCTTGCTTGTGTTAGTAGACATAGATTCATGATCTAGTGGGACTCCTGAAATTTCGTTGAATTCACGCATGAACTACCCCAACACTCCGTGTATTCTATGTTATAGTTAAAATTACCAGCTTTGCTCAAATCCATGAATATATCAAGTTGCAAGATTGAGTTCATGTATATATCAAGTATTTAAGTCATGCTTTCATGTATTCATATCGCGTTGTATTCATGGTTCGAGTCAAGTCATACTGTTCAAATATTCATGTTTCGCTTTAGTCAAGTTCAAGTGTTCCGATTCATGATCAAGTGTTATGTATACCTGTTTGATTTCATGTTTGTGTTCAAGTATTCATGCTTGGTTTTAAATTCAGATTTGAGTTTAGATTCAGACTTGAGTTAAACTCGGACTTGAGTCAGACACTTATAAACTGACTTAAATCCTGAATTAGGTTCGGGAGCTATCGGTAACTGCTGCACATGGACACCAGGATTTGTGTCTTTTTCCAAGAAAATTACCATTGATAACACCATTACGTTTTCTGCCTTAAATAGGCAAGCACTCACTTTCTCCGGCTCCCTGGGGCTCAATAAAATTGATCCCGTTTAAACCTATATTTACTAAAATCTTAAATATAGTTTTATATAACTTGAGAGGTTTTATGAAAAATATTTTTAATATAGTTTCAAAATAATCTCGAGAAATTATTTATATTATTCAAGGTTTCCATGGATGTGAATTTTAGGGTTTAAGGTATTTTAGTGATAATAACTTAGCTTGGAAAGTTCATGGTATTTTACTGTAAAACTGGTCTTGTATTGATATCTTGATGATATTTTAATGAAACTTATGAACTTTCATCTTTTAGAAAAATGTAAGTTTATTATTTTTTGAAAAATAAATGGATTTGTAATATTTATATAATTATTTAATATTAAATTTTATTAAAGTAGAAAATGTGTTTTTCTTAAAAACCGTATTTAAAACCTTTCGAGACCGAATACTCCGTGAGAAGGTCTGCATCTCGTTCTACTAGCCTAAGAATGTGCGATAATCCGCATCATCCAATAGCGGGTCCCCTAAAAAGAGTTATAGAACCTTATTTGCAAAAGAATTTTAAAATATAATTCCAAAGAAAACCGTTTTTATAGTAAATGGTATTTTGATGTAATTTTGTGTTCGTAATTAAAAATACGTTCGAAAAGTATCGTGCTATAGAACCATGTGTGTATGTGAAAGGTAGATCGTTACCTCGTGAATTTTTCTAAAGGTATGTTTTAAGCAAAGCAATATAAGATGACATATATAAAGTTCATGGTGCTTTAATGTAAAAATTAAGTTAAAGTTATGTTATATTACATTTTTGAGTGAAAGTTGGTTCTAAACATTAGTTTTATGATTACAAACTTTGTGTAAGGATATGGATACCAAATATGTAAGAAAAAGTGGATTTTATATAGTTTAGAAGAAGATGTCGGTATTAACTCCACTTCCGACATATATTTTGAAAATGAAGTTTTAAAGAAGAAGAATGAGGACTAGAAGGGACTTACCACTTGCTTAAGTTAAGAGAAGGTTGAAGGAGGGATGGTTGTCGTCATGGTATCGCGGAATCGCTGGAATTTGTTTCGATTCTCGCCGGAACTTGACCGCTTGCTAACTCCACTTGTACTTCACTTGTACTTGAGAAATTTTGAGAATTTTGGCTAGAATTTTCAGAATGATGAAGGGTTACGGCATGGGTAGTATTTATAGTGTGGAAGTAGGGTTTTGGAATTAAAAAGATGAATTAAAATGTATTAAAATAAGGATAAATGGGGAATTGAAGGGTCTCTGTTTGATTGTAGAGTGCAGGGGAGTTAGGGGTAGGGGAAAGGTCAGGTGTGTAAAGCTCGGGCCTCATTGGCCACGGGGAGACCGTCGGTGCCGGCCCAAATAGCAATCTCGCCAGTCGATTTGTGGAGGGGGCCGCTGAATTTGAGCCATGTGTTCTTCTCTGTATTAATATTCTTTTGCACATGTTTATTTCTTCAGACTTTTTATTTTTATGTGCATTGCACGTGTAAACTTTTGGGCTTCCAAAAAATTTAAAAGAAAAATCAGAAGAAAAAAAATATAATGTGTCTGATGGGGTTCAAACACAGGGCTACGCCACAACGGTGCAAGGCTTTACGAGTGAGCTACAAATTATTTCTTGCTGTTCTTAAACAAAATTAACTTATAATTTGTGTCGGGAACCGGTTCTTGCTCACGAAGTAAAGTGCCACACGGAACAAAGTGCCACGCTAAGTGTCATGTTAAGTGGGTGGGGGCCACCTCTTGAATCCATGGAGGCCACCTCTTGAGTTCGTAGGACCCACTGTAGAACAATGGGGAATCTTCGGAATACATTCCGAAAGGGGACAGATCTGTACTATAAATGGAATGATACCATTCTTCAATACAGAAGCGCCTTTTAAGTGAACTGGCACTACATGAGCTTGAGAACTCCGAAATTAAGCGTGCTCGAGCCAGGAAAGTTCTGGGATGAGTGACCTCCTGGGAAGTGGCCCCTGGTCGGGACCCGGTTCTTGCTCGCGGAGCAAAGTGCCACACGGAACAAAGTGCCATGCCAAGTGTCATGTTAAGTGGGCGGGGTCCGGTTTGCCTCGAAGGGCAAAACCGTGCGGCTTCGGCCAGAGTGGAGAATACTCTCTGTACTGGGGGTGGGGCATGACAGAATGGTATCAGAGCTGGTCCCTCAATAGTAGGTCTGTGGTTCGATGACAAACCATTGTTCAAAGGTGGGGAGAATGTCGGGACCCGGTTTTTGCTCACGGAGCAAAGTGCCACATGGAACAAAGTGCCACGCCAAGTGTCATGTTAAGTGGGCGGGGGCCACCTCTTGAATCCGTGGGGGCCACTTCTTGAGTCCGTGGGACCCACTGTAGAACAATGGGGAATCCTCGGAATACATTCCGAAAGGGGACATATCTGTACTATAATGGAATGATACCACTCTTCAATACAGAGATGCCTTTTAAGTGAATCGGCACTACAGGAGTTTGAGAACTCCGTAGTTAAGTGTGCTCGAGCCAGGGAAGTTCTGGGATGGGTGACCTCCTAGGAAGTGACCCCTGGTCGGGTCCGGTTCGTCCCGAAGGGAAAAAATATGATAATTATTTACCCGCACACTTTTTACTCCTCGGTTCCTTAATTTCTTTTAGAGTGAGAGGAGGGAGATCTGGATCAACATCTTCACCCTCCTTTTGTGTTTCAGGACTATTACGATCTTCAAAATTACCAGGATTAACTTGATCAATTCTGCAAGCCATTCAATAAAAGCAAAACGATTAAGTAATTGTTTTATAAAAATATTTGATATTGCAGAAATGTTGACTTAAATATTACTCAACACTTTATCTCTCTCTTACTGCAGTAACATCATCATGATCCAGATTAATGTAAAACTTAGTAGCAGGATATGCGTGATTGATGAGATTTAGAATGCTTGCGCTTTTTAAAAGATGAATCAAAAATATTTATTAACCGCAATCAAGAACAGCGTCACTTGGTAGCTAGCCGGTGAGTACGGGTCGGTCCACAGGGATTTTATGTATTCTCTAATTGTTCTAACGAGTTAATTCCGATTGGTGTCGGATTGATTAAATCTAAAAACTAAATTGATCTAAACTAAAATCTTGCTAGGGTTAGGTTTAGGTTAGGTTTGGAAAGTCAATATTGCTCACCGCTTTCTATGCCCTAATTAAGATCTATGAGGTGTTATGGTAACAATTAATAAATTGGATTAGTACCATCGGGAAGGAACGATATTTCTTCCTCTAGGTTCTTGTCCTTCCTTTCTTAATTCTTACCCTAACCTCCATGGAAAACACGCTCAACCAGTCGTTTATACTATGGTATCACCGCTACCTCGTGGGATAGGGTGCCGTAGGGAGCGGTATATGCATGTATGCATGGAGTCCTATAAAAACGTGTGATGGGCAAGAAAGGGGTGAGAGATCTTCATCTCTCAAGCCTTCCCCAAATCTAATCCTAACAAGCGAGGAGACTACTCACTCATTAGAGAATTGAAAAATATTTTCTAACTATCTAACTAGGGCAAATAATAAAGATCTATACTAGGGCAAGAAAGAAATTACCTAGGGCATGAAAATAAAATTTAACTAGGGCAATGAAAAGAAAACTTACTCCTAATTTTTATTTAATGCTCTCTTCCTTCTTTACAGAAAATTACAGATCTGAATTTAGATAGATGAAATGAGGCACAAGAAGAGGCATAACCTAAAAGAGGTTTTAGGGTTTCTATTTATAGAACATAGAAAACCCTAGGGTTACAATCGACGCAAATCTGCTTTTACAATTTTACCCCCTAAGAAAAGAACTAGTCAACGCACCGACGCGCCGCCACTTTTTAGCACCGACACGGGCACTATATGGCCGCGGATCCGCAGCCAAAAGCATGGTTTGGCCGCGGTTCCGCGGCCATTTTGAAGGCTTGCTGGCTGAATTTTTCTGTGGTTCTTTCTGCTGCTTTTGACTTCTTGTTTCTTTACTTGGTTTCTCAGTTTGTCTTCTATATTTCTTCCAGATTTCCACAGTGAACAATATCGTGGACTTTACCGCTTGCTTCGTGTCGAAGTCTTGAACCTTGCGCTGTTTTTGTTCTTTGTGAAATTGTCTATTGATCTTCGTTTATTCTCCAAACTGCAGGCTTGATCAAGATTCTTCCATTTGTCGGTCGTAGTCTCACTTTTGCATTGTCTTTTCATCAATTTCACTGTTTTTATTCCGAGAACCTGTAACCTGCAACTATGTAGCAGACATGGATCAAAAGCACATGTTTATTTGTAAAATGAATAAGAATGGGGAATATAATAATGCAATATTTTGATATGAACAATGCGCCAATTTGGATTTTGTCTGCATTATATAAATGATTCAGACCAACAATTTAATAAGGATTATAATAGATTAATATTCGCTATTTTATAACTATCACCTCTCTAAGTTGTCACCTTAGTATTAGTTAAAATAATGAGAATAATGGAGGAAAGATGCCATAGGAAGGAATTTCCTTCTATGGCGTCGAAAAAATACCCCCTCCCTTATTTTTTCCTGCGATCGGCACCCACCATCTTCATCGTTATCATCTAAGATGTGGGTATACCAAATTTCATGTGATTCTACAACTTTTTCACCGTTGATTTAGCAATGTAAAAAGTTCTATTGTCGGTAAACCGTTAATTTTGAACCCACTAAAGCAACGGTGAAAAAGTTGTAGAATCACATGAAATTTGGTATACCCATATCTAAGATGATAACGATGAAGATGGTGGATGCCGATCATCGAAAAAAATGAGGGAGCGGGTATTTTTTCGACACCATAGGAGTAAATTCCCTCCTATGGCCTCTTTCCTCCATTATTCTCATACTCTTCTTATAAGGCTTTGTTCAGTATCTAGGCTAATTCACTCCAAAACACGACTTGCTCGCAATATTGCCTTTGTAAAATATTCATAAGAAATATAAGTGTGTTGATATACTCAAATTATCAAATTAAAGAAAATGCAATTCCATACTTATGAATTAAATTGATATGTGCTCGCCATCACTTATTCCAAAGGTTATCATTGCAGCGTGACTATTTTTTGTGTTCATCCATTTCAAATTCTGCACATCCTCCATAATGCCAATTATGTCTGCAGCACATAATTTTATTTTGTTTAAATATTTAGATATGATTAAATATTTGTTTGGAATAGAAATGAAGATTGTGTAGTAAGATAGCTGTCATGTAATCCTTCTGCTTAACCCTTGAACTTAAGTCACTTATTTCCACAAACTCAAATTTATGTTTTGCGGTTATTATATCATCATTTGGCACTTCCTTAACTGAGGTATAGCTGTAGAAAAATATAACATATCGGGATTTCACAGCTCTAAATCCACCTGTCGCAGGAGTAACATTTAAATTTGATATAACATAAATTTAACCCTCATGAAGAAAATTCTTAAGTTTCTCGCAGTAGTCAGCAGTAACATAAGCCTGCATATGATTGTTCTGAAATAATAAGAATAATCATTAGATAATTATATCATAGATATATCTATGAAACAAATAAAGGTAAGTATATATAAATTAATAATATCTTACATCATCATCTACCAATACCATGTTGTATCTCTTAAAATCGCCGGAACTAAATTGTATTGCAGACCACAATCTCGAACCTAATTTTAATCTTCCAATTAGATTTGTTGTCATTAATGGTACTTAACGGAGCATAATGTTGTCCTGCCATATCCATTTGAGAAGCCTGCATCATAAAAAAAATCGGGTACAAGGAAGTCAATTGAGGTATTTGTTTTGAGACGGATGCAATATATCTTTATTACGACAATTGCATGTATTATCACTGTTGATACTTTATTTGTTGTTTACAGATTATACTTGAAGCTTATCTATAATATAAGTCTTTGAATTTTTTCTAATACTTTAAGTACACATTTCAGCAGCGCTTTCAATAACTATTTCTTCTAAACGAAATTTATAAAATAAAACTCAATTGCATGTATAAATAAGTCACACACATACATAATAGCATGAATAAACTTTGCTTAAATTTAGGGAAAAATAAAATCTTAATCAACACATAGTAAATAAATCATATCAATTAATTCAAGTGATTCAATCTCGTCTCACTTCCACGGTCATCAAAATGGTTTCATAATTCGAAACATGAATTCCTTCCAAAAGAATAAGAATTATCTGTAAATTTGTAATGCAATTATAGCCGAATAATAATTTGAAAAAAGACCTGAGATACAATTATACTACAATTCTACATATCAATTGTAAAGAATTCAAAACAGACCAAAATAATTTCTAGTTGCTATATACTCTAATATTTGGAAATCCTCATAATCAATCGCATAGATTTAGAAAAAAATAAGATTTATAAAAAATAAAAATCTTAATGATCATTTGGTCATGTAAATATATAGAGTAAAAGGTGAGATTTATACCTATTTTAAATTACAGAAACTTTCATACACAGTAAGAACAAAGTTATGAATCCTGAAAGTGAGACCATATTTTTGAAAATAATTGACAACTTAATAATTCGGATTATAGTAAAATATATCGACTTTCGAAAAAAACAGCAGAAAAACTTATATTTACAAGACTAAATGATATAGGAATTAATAATACAAAAAAAAAATCCTAACTAAATAATATAGGAATTTTGGAACATTTTTGGCATATTCATAGACTTACCATTTTTTAAAATTTAAATCTTGTTATAATATTAATATTTGTATCCATAATAAATCAATCAAAATCAGATTTAATTGCAATTAATAATACAAACAAAAAATAGATAAATACCCTTTATATTTTAAATAGATTTCGTAAAATCTCTCCCCACAATTTTCTCCTATATATACATTTTTGGAATTCAGAATTTATATTTTAAATAAAAAAAATCAGAACTAAATAATATACTAATCTCTCATCTCTCTCCTATGTCTAATCTTTCATTATTCAAAATCATAAGAATTTTGGAACATTTTTGGCAAATTCGTAGATTTCATGATTTAAAATTTAAATCTTTTTATAATATTAATATTTATATCCATAACAAATCAATCAAAATCAGATTTAATTGCAATTAATAATATAAACAAAAAAATCCTAACTAAATAATATAGGAATTTTGGAACATTTTAGGCAAATTCGTAGATTTCATGATTTTAAATTTAAATCTTGTTATACTATTAATATTTGTATCCATAATAAATCAATCAAAATCAGATTTAATTACAATTAATAATACAAACAAAAAGGATAATACCGTTTATATTTTAAATAGATTTCCTAAAATTTCTCTCTATATATTGTCATACAATATATTTTAAATAGATTTCCTAAAATTTCTCTCCACAATTTTCTCGTATATATTGTCATACAAACAAAAAGGATAATACCGTTTATATTTTAAATAGATTTCCTAAAATTTCTCTCCACAATTTTCTCGTATATATTGTCACGCTCCACCTCCAATACAGAGATTATTGTCCGCTTTGGCCAAAACCGCACGGTTTTTCCCCTTTAGAGCGAACCGGACCCGACCAGGGGCCACTTTCCAGAAAGGTCACCCATCCCAAGACTTTCCTGGCCCGAGCACGCTTAACTACGGAGTTCTCAAGCTCCTGTAGTTCCGGTTCACTTAAAAGGCGCCTCTGTATTGAAGAGTGGTATCATTCTATTTATAGTACAAATCTGCCCCCTTTCGGAATGTATTCCGAAGAGTCCCCGTTGTTCTACAGTGGGTCCCATGGACTCAAGAGGTGGCCCCCACGGATTCAAGAGGTGCCCCCTTTCGGAATGTATTCCGAAGAGTCGCCATTGTTCTGCAGTGGGTCCCATGGACTCAAGAGGTGGCCCCCACGGATTCAAGAGGTGCCCCCTTTCGGAATGTATTCCGAAGAGTCGCCATTGTTCTGCAGTGGGTCCCACGGACTCAAGAGATGGCCCCCCACGGATTCAAGAAGTAGCACCCGCCCACTTAACACGACACTTGGCGTGGCACTTTGTTCCGTGTGGCACTTTGCTCCGTGAGCTAGAACCGGGTCCCGACATATATACATTTTCTTAACTCGGTATTTATATTTTAAATAGATTATATGATTTTGAATAATGTTTTGAGTGGCCGATTCGTAGTTAAGATGAACAATAGAAAATGGCAGTTCTGTAATATTCTGGAACTTTTTTGTGGAACTCAGAATTTATTATTTAAATAGATAGATATTTTCCTCACTCCTTGTAAACATTTATTTATTCAAACTTTCCTTAGCTTACTGTTATATCTGTTACAAATTGCATGGTAATCTTAAATGTTTGTCATTCCTTTTTTTCCTTTTATACATTCTTAGCTAATAAACAATTGATCATCATTTCACATCTAATTAAACTATTACATATTTATAAGATACATTTGGGAAATCTTTAAATTGATTTTTCAAAGAAATAATGTTAAATATAAATTCTTTTATTACCTAATTATAGCTTATCTAAAATGGAACTGTTAGATTGTTCTTCCTGATTAGTTTTGTACATGATAACCATAAATCAAATAAGTAGTAATTTGACTTTATGTTTGTACTAATTATTTTTCTTATCAAACAAAAAATAGCCCTCGTTTAGCAAAAGACAAGTAGAGGAACTAAATCTATTTCTATCTAACTAATAATTTAGCTCTAACTAAAGTGTTCCTTTTTTGGTGAAATTTTATTCTCGATTATGTTTATTTAATATATATTGAAATCGAATTTTAAATCATTAGTACCATCATTGAAATAAAATGAAAAGACGCATGTATTTATGTATTATAATTTTCGGAAAACAGCTATGCAATTTTAATCTAAAATAATTTTATTGCATTAGGCATAATATAATTTTATTTGCACGAATGCCTTGACCCTGTCATGATAAAATTTCTGGCTCCGTCTCCGATCATACCAAAATGGGATCAATATACAGTTATATGAAATGTTAGACAAAGCCATGTTGCAATTTCATGGCAAAAAGTATATGGATGAACTAAGCAATGCTATCACATGACAAATTGGGCCATACCTTTAATGGTACTAAATATCTTTTAGTCCTTCATAAAAGTCATTATCGAGTATGGTCTCTTTAGACCCCCACTTCAATCAATCTTAGACGCATATTAGTCTATACAAATAGAAAGGATGGAGATCATTAGTGTTTTAGTTAAATTGATGTTCACCCCCACTCAACAATAAAGTTAGGCATGGATAAGGATGCATCACACCATAAGTGGACTCTTTTCCTTCCTTTTTTTTAATAACTTTTTTTAACCATTTGAATCTTTGCAACCTTCTCATCATTTCTTTACGCGAATCATTAACAGGTAATCATTAACAGGTAAGAGGTAAAGAACATCAACTTGAAAATTTCCTCGAACAATATAACAATCAATCTCAAGATGTTTCGTACGTTCACAGAACATCAGGTTTGCAACAACACGACGGGTTGCTTGGTTTTCAAAATAAAGGACCCGATAACGGAATGACGTGTCATGGGACAACTAGCTCAATCAGACTCTCTATATGCAGTTAGAATTAATATACCTGTAGAATATAAAACAATTCCTTGACCATGGGCTTTTTTAGGGTTTGGAAGCTTTGCTATTAGTTTCGTGATATTTTCATATAAGACCTTAGTTCCACATCATAAATCAAACTAAGCCAAGGTTGTGAGCCCTTATGGTTTATCTCTCCTCACCATTGGATACACGTAAACATAAGCGCAACGGAAAGCACAGACTTTTTCAGGTATTCCCAACAGAAAAATAATTTCTGTGCATGTTTCTCTGTATCACATGAATCACCTTCACCATGTAAAAATTGTACCAAAAAATTAATATTTTGGAGGAAGGGGGAAAAAATTCAAATGCGAATGGCACTACAAAGTCTTCAAATAAGTATGAAAAGGAGGAGGCGTGATAAAATTATTAACTCACATGGACATACAACAGTAATATAAAATGTGAAAATGATGGGAAGATCTTGGGCGATGCAATGAAAATCCTATTGTTTGTACTATTTAACTAATTAAAAAAAATTAAGAATCATTTTTTTCTTTGAGAAATAATTAAAAACATAGTTAATAGTTGCTTGATTTAATAAAAAGATGCAATCAACAAAAAGTCAATATAATTAAGCAAATGCTACTGGTAAGGGACTACCCTTGATGATTTACAAAAGTAAATATGCTATTTTAATTTCACACTCTATCATAGATAATTGAACAGAGAACTGCTATAGCACTCAGCACATTTGAACATTGATCACATTGAGTAAGAAATATAAAGTCTATATCTCAAGTAGGGCCGTTACAAAAGCTTGGAGCTGCGAAGCTCCAAACCTCGGATGGGATCGGCTCGATAAACTTGAAACTCAGGAGTCAACTCAGATCAATATATATATATATAGAGAGAGAGATTAATGGAGGAAAGAGGTCATAGGAGGGGACTCCTATGGCGTGGAAAAAATACAGCCTCCACCATTTTTTCCGGCGATTGGCATCCATCATCATCATTGTTATCATCTAAGATGTGCGTACACCAAATTTCATGTGATTCCACAACTTTTTCACCGTTGATTTAGTGAGTTCAAAATTAACGGTTTACCGACAATAGAACTTTTTACATTGCTAAATCAACGGTGAAAAAGTTGTAGAGTCACATGAAATTTGGTGTACCCACATCTTAGATGATAACAATGAAGATGATGGGGGCCGATCGTCGAAAAAATTGGTGGAGATTCTATTTTTTCCACGCCATAGGAGGAAATTTCCTCCTATGGCCTTTTTTTCTCCATTATTCTCATATATATATATATAGAGAGAGAGAGAGAGAGAGTCCAATATTGACATTCTAAAATATCTAAGAATCTAAATATCGGCAAGGTTTTAAACAACCACTAGGTCATTCGTCTGATGATCATAATTAACAACGATATTCCTCACTGTTCACTTTGTCATAAATAATATCGACCATCTATATATTCCTTTTCATATATTCTTATAATTATTTTTAGCCATTTTAAAACATTTTAAAGGTTCGAGAAAGCTCGAGACTCGAGTCGGACTTGATGGAAGCTCGTTCGATAAATAAACGAGTCGGGCTTGAACAAGTTTTCAAGCTCATTTAAATGTTTGAACCAAGCCAAACAACCTAAAGCTTGGCTCGATATGCTTCTTTAACCGGCCTAATCTCAAGCCTTTCTTCATGTAACACTATTAAATTATAGCTTCTCCATTTAACAACAATTTCACAAAATTTTCACCATCTCCCTAAAAAGAATAGAGGTGGGAAATATTAGCATCACAAAGCCAACCGTCATGCAGTACGTATAATACTTATACGAGTAATGCTTTACCTGAAATCCTACCATACTCTATCCAAGAGGATTTTTAGCACAAACATCCCCTTTGCTCATGGACGAACCCAGAATAATACTCAAATAGTACTCTAAACCACTTGATAAGTTAAATTTAACAATCATCTTTCTTTTTTAAGCAGAATTTTGTGTTCTTTAGGGTTTTGGCCAACAAGCCAAGTGCAAAGTGAGTGTCTGCGCTAATAAATTTCAATTAAGAGGGTATAAATACACAATAAGTGCTACAACATCCATGGGCTTATTTTTATTTTTGCTAGGATGTCTGGGGTTTTGCTGAGTTGCCTCGTTTCTTTCATCGCTCTAGCCCTAAAGCCAATTTCATCCAATCAAATGATGTCACAGGACAACTGTTCCTTTCCTTTTAACTTGTATTTTCACAAGAGTAGGTTTTTCCGCTTCTTTGCACAAACAAAGGTGAACCCACCGCCATTTCGATTTAATAATACAGAATCAATTATACATTAGATCAACCAAGCACAAAAACAGATAAAACATCACACTGAAAGCAAAGCAAGAGTGCAGAGGACCCACAGGAAACTCTACTTCCTGCCGGTGGAAAAAAGAAGAAACTTTTTGCACAAGCACAAAAAAAGAGAAGAAGGCTTTCCCATAAACAGTAGCAAAATTACAAGAGTACAAAGCCTTCATCAAGAAAAGCCTAGAACTGAAGAAGAAGAAGAAGAAGAACACACTTTCAACCAAAAGGTCACAAGAGATGATCAAAACAGAATCAAATTCCCTCAAACTTCCTTGGACCTATTTCCAACTCCTACTTTCTTCACCAACCAAGATTGTGCCCATGCACCAAAAAAAACCAAAATTAAATGAAGGCTAAAACACTGCCCTTAACTGCTATAGCTTGTCCTTTTCACTAAACTGCCTTATACTTCAGTTTTAAAGCAGTTTTTCAGCAGAAGCAGAGCCATTATCCTCAGCATTGTATTTTTTGGAAGAGCCTTTGCTTTTGTGAACTGGGTACTTTTTACCATTGAGCTCAACTTTTCGAAGTGCAGCCTTGCCCAAATCAACACCACAAATGTCAGAGAGCCTCACCAAATAGAGCAAGACATCAGACAGCTCTTCTCCTAGATGCTCCTTCTCCTTCTCATCCCAATCTGGGAGCCCTTTTGGGACTTCCCCTTTCCATTGAAATATCTCAGAGAGCTCCCCAACTTCCCCAACCTTGAAAATTTTTACGGAAAAGGTGTGATTTTTAGTGCTATTAGGCCAAAGTTATATCAAAGAACAAGACTTTTTGTTGTAAGAGGCAAAACCCAGATGGGAAAATCACAGCAATAGGAATTATTGAAGAAGATGGCTTTTTTAAACACATCTATTGAAATGGGTAAGCGAAAAAGGATGATTTTTAACAACAAAAGGAAGAAAGAGAAGAAAAAAAGAACTTACAAGAGCCAGAAGGAGATTTCTGGGGCTGTGGAACTGATCCCAATCTCTCTCCCTTGCAAACTCAGACATCTTTTGTTTGAGATCCTCAAGAGAGACTTGTCTCTTCTCACATTTGTTGTCCTCCATGTCCATGGCTCCTCTTCTCCTTCAACGACCGCTTTCAAAACTTCAAAGGACAAAGAAAGAGAATAGAGGAGAAAAGATTGATTGTGGGTAACCCGTGTCCTTTGTTCTCTTTCTCACACAAAGACTTTTTCTCTTTCGTTTGCTTTTACTTTTGCCTAAAAAGGGTATATGAATTTTGATTGCTCATGAGATGTAGGGTTTTTTCTTGGGAAGTGAAGAGACTCCACCTTGAGAGAGAGAGAGAGAGAGCGCTTGATTCCTGGGCCTTTTTAGGGACCACAGGAGACTTATTTTTGTTTGGGGTTTTTCTTTCTCGACTTGATCGAAACTTCACTAATTTTTTAATGTGATTTTAGGTGTTGTATGGGCCCACTGGCGCCTGCCTAACTTCCCATAGTGCTATTTATATTTTGCCTTGTATTAGCTGACAGATCCTGGCAAATGAGCCAGCGGCTTCGCGAATCACCCGACTCGTTTCATTAACGAGACGAGTAGAACTGGTCTCGTTTAGCCAGCGAGACGAATCGAGACGTGTTCAATAGTACCCGTCGCCAACCCTGCTCCCCTCGCCGTCTCGCTTAGGCGAATCGCGAGACGAGGCGATGTTTTTTTAAATAAAAAAATCCTTAAAAATTTATAAAAAATGAACAGACTTGGAATAAATGAAAAATAAATCAAAATTTTCATTAACATAAATCAAATTATAATTAAATAATACAATTTGTATTTTTAAATATTAAAGATCGAACCCACTTGGATGCCTACGTATTCCTCCCAAATATTGAGCTTAATGAGAGAGAATCGGGTCTACGTAGTTCTTTTTCTACTATTACCCGTTCCTACTCACTCCCCATCGCCGCTGGTTATGGTTCCTTCTTCAGTGTTGGACTCTTCCGATTGTATGCATTTTAGATAGGTAATCCGAGACTAAAGTGATTTGATTTTATTTCCTAACAGCTACTGCTTCCCAATCTTGTGAGCAAATCATGCATTCCATAGTGTCGTATGCCAAACTGCATCTTTTTCGCTTAATATTCTGCCATTGTACTAAAAGAACTTTCCGACGCTACTGTGGACACTGTAATGGTTAGTAAATCATGAGCCATAGTAGAAAACACCGAATACAAATGCCCGTGGTTTTTCCACCAAGTTGAAACATCAATCTCGTTTATAGTATAATCTACATCTAACTCAGTTTGTAAATCTATTATTAGTTCGTTTAAAGTTGACGATGATGAGGCCCCAGAGCCTCATATCCTTTTCGACTCTTGAATAAGTGTAAAGGCTGGAGTTGAAGCACGTGAACTGTTTGCGGCCGGTACTCTAGTACTCTACTAGTAGAAGATCGTGCAACATATAAATCACACACTTCATTTAAATTACGTTTAGTGGTATTAACATAAACATCAATATCTAAAGTATGCTCCATGCATCCATGAAACCCCTTTAAAAGAGCCATCAAACCTTCTAATTTAATTCTAGGGTCCATTATCGAACACAAACTGCAAACAATTGGAATTTCAAAATAATATTTAGAAATCTTAGTTAACGTAGCAAGTATCACGGGATGAAGTGTCTCATTAGTACAATGATTAGAAAAATATTGAACTATATTATACAATTCAAAGATAATAATATGAGAAATGGGGTTATAAGTAGCAGAAAAACGTTCGGTTGCTATTTTAAAAATCATAAGAAATTCTTTGAAAAGTTCTGCAACTGCCCAATGATCATCTGTTAAGTGGTTTTCTATATGTATTTGCTCATTCCATTTGTTACTAATAATTCCGCTAATTTTTGATGCAGTACGAAGCATATCATATATACTATTCCACCTAGTGGAAACATCTTTTCTAAGAGACGATTTTAATCCTGCGGTCCGGCATCTAATTTTATATTCGGATTTTCTTTTTCCAGAACTTTTAATAAACCTAAATGCACCTTTAATTGGTTGAATATTTGAAGAACATACTTGATATGCATCATGTATAGCAAGATTAAGTATATGACAGGCACATCGAATATGAAAAAAGACCATTACAAATTGGTTTGCACAGCTTAATAATTTCAGTAAGAGCAGAATTATTGTTGCTAGCATTATCGAAAGAAATAGAAAAAAAATTATTTACACATTGATATTCTTCTAAAACACATCTAATTTCAGAAAATATATTAAAAATATTATGCGGGAATTGAAACTGTCTAAAAACAATAATTCTTTTTTGCAAATACCAATTAGAATCTATCCAATGTACGATAACACAAATCCAGAGAAGTTTCCTTCTATCAGTCCAAATATCAGAAGTAAATGAAATACTAATACCTAAAGAAGCAAGAGTAGCAATTAATAGTTGTTTACTTTCGTTGTATAGACCAAAACAACTACTTTTAAGCATACTTCTCAGAATCTTTTTGTATCCCGGTTGTAATGTCCTTTAAAACGCACCGCTTAAAAACTTGGCTTTCTCCGAATCCGAGAACGGGTTTATGTGCCATAACAAATCTTACCATTTCTTCATCATTTAGATCATGATTATATTGAAAAAGACCTTCACCGGATAAATTAATTTGTGATTGTGTGGAGGAGAAACCGTCCGTGCTTTCTAACTGTTTTAAAAAAAATTTATGTAAAGTACAGGTGCCAGTACCTTCCTTATGTTTATACAGAGCGTCACAATATTCACATATTGCGTATCTAACTCCTTCTCTATGTTCAGTTGTAAAGTGTTGTGCATATTTTCTAACTTCTCTAGATGTGTGTGTGGGTTCTTCTCCTTCTGCATGCATTTCTAAATCAGGATTAGGAACTTGGGTGTGATGTGTATCAGATGAACCATCTATATAAATTTCTTAACTAATTAAAAAAATTAAATACTAAATATTACCAATACCAATTTAACCGCAAGACGAGAGCTAATAAAATAAAAGCAAGAATAGATAAAGCGCTGTAATAGAGCAATTTAATAGAAGAGCGGTAGAGTAGAACAAGTCCGTCAGAGCGTCGAAAACACGGAGTCGGAGCTTCAATTCTTGAAAACTTGAAAGTTGAGAGTAGAAACTCGAGAGAAGTTTTTTTTTAATTTGAGAGAAATAAATTTGGTGTGAGATGAAATGGGTGTGGGGTTGTATTTATAGGGATTTCAATTTTTTTTAAAATTTCCAGCCGTTACGAGATGAATCATCACAAAATCCAACGAATCTGACCGTTGAATTTTGATTTCAAGACGAGACGAGGCAAATTTTGACCGTTGTATGTGGGTTTCAAGGCGAGTTGAGGCGTTTCATTTGAAATCCCACCGTTGCCGATTGTTGGATTGGAATCTCGAAGCGAGTTGAGACATGAAGCAAGGCGAATTGGAGTGATTCGTCAAGACGAGACAATGCGAGTCTAGACGAGTCAGCTCATGAGTTGTCGAGGCGAGGGTAGAGTTAGGCAAGACGAACTGGAGCAAGGAAACATCGAGGTTGGGAGCCGGCCCGCTTCGTCCAATTCGGTTAGACGAAGCGAGTCGACTCGTCCACGTTAGCAACGAGGCGAATAAAATTCGCCTCGTTGCTCGGCGAGGCGAGTCGCCGTCGACTTGCCTCATTTTTCAGATCTAGTAGCTGGTGTAGAGCATAACTGATTACTTGGGGCCGCTCTCTTAAAAATAGGGTCTCACAGGGTTGACCCCCCTTAGAGTTTAAGTTCCTATAGGATGTGAGTATTTGTTAAAGCCAACTGGCTGTGTCCAACCCTACCCATGTTAAACACTTGTATTTATATAAATAAAGTCTGCCTTCCTCGATTTTTATAGACATGTCCGGTATTAGTAAAGCGGAAAAAAATTGAGAAAACAACTTTATTGATTGAGATTTATTAGTCTATCAATTTTAACCACAAGTGCACAGTTATATCGCAGTAGTACTTACGGATCGATCCACAGGAAGATATAAATTTTAACTAGTTCTAAAAATAAGGAACGAAAAGATTTGATTTTTAAAATAAAATAAAATTGAAAATAATCTAAAAGTGAAAAAATTTAAAAACAATTAAATTTAAAAGTTGGTTGAATAAAAAGAAAGATAATTCTAGGGTTTTTGAATTGCTTTTCTAATGTTGTTGGTTTATATGAGTATACTTTTATTGTTTTCCTTAGTTTTAGTTAATGATCTATTAATTATATAAAAGTATAGGGTAAATTAATATAATTAATATCATCCTATCAATTATATAATATCATTTAGAGTTAATTAAAACCATAGTTCTAGCATATTAAAAATAATCTAAGTTTTAACCATCGATGAATATTTGTAGGTGATCAATCTACAACTACCATATTTTGGTTAATCTAGATCATCTTAAATACCTAGATTGAATTTCTTTTATTTTTAATCATCTCTTACCTTTTCTAATTAGATTTCTAGGTTGTCAATCTATTATGAACCTAATTAATTTCTAGTTGTTATCATCTATCCCTAATTTTATTTAAGGTGTTAACTTTCATTATAAAAATTAGTTTTTTAAGATAAAGAACAAATAGAGACAATTATTATACCAAATGCAATTCATATGAAAGCAAAGAAAGAAAATAATGAAAATATCCAACCACATTATAATAAGCAATCAAAACCCTAGATAAGAAATTTAGCTATGCATGAATAGAGAAACAATTGCAAAGAAACTAAACATCTTTATTAAAATTTAAAATAGAAACTTACAAATTGTTCTCGATCTCTTTCCAAAAGTAAACCCTAATTCCCTTGCATATGAGAGAGGTATAAAACCCTAATAAACTATACGGAGTATTTATAGGAATTATGGATGATTGGAACAAACTTCTTAAAATATACGGTTAATCTCAAATTTCCGCAAAAATATCGAGTCTTGATACTTTAAAATTTTGGCCGAATCTTTTATTCTGGCACTTTTGACCGAAGTTTTGTAGAGTTTGGGTCTCAAATTTTGTGTGAAGACTCGTCTCGTCAAGATATTTCCAACGGTATGTGCCAAATTTAAATCGGAGTTACGATATTCGAGATACGGTCGTTTTAAATTTGCTCTGATATCGGGCTTGTTGCTGAATTGGGCTTGGATCTTTTATGTTATATTGAATCCATTCAAATATATTTTGTATAATTTGATATCATTTGTGCTTCTGCTCCATATGAACTTGTTTTGCACGTAAAACGCATGTATTAGTCACTTTTCTTCTCTTTTTGCACTTTAGTCCTTATCGCCTGCAAATATCATAAAATACTTACGTGCAGCATTAAATATGACGTGATAAAGAAAAATATGGTTACAAAATATGTATTAAAATACACCAATCAAATATCTTCACACTTATCTTTTTGCTAGCACTCGAGTAATTTTAGGATTTCAAACTCTCAAGTAACAACTAAAAATAAAAATCTATCTCTATCAACTAGAATCTAACTAAACTACTCCTACTCCTATACTCCTTTCGTGGACATGTGATTGCATTGAGCGTATGCAACAAACCTTTTAACCCTTAAGTAACTCTAGTAGGAGGAGTTGTGTCTTCTGAGAGTTTTCAGCGGATACTACCCATAAATTCCCAAAAAAGAAAAAATAAAATAGAATAAAGGAAAAATAAAGTAAAGGAAACAAAAATAAAAATGCAAAATCTACATGCAAATAAAGAAAAAGATAAAGAAAAGGTTTGGAAATAGGAGTTTTTAAAATCTACTAGCTTTTCAGTTGTCATCAACCACGTCTTAATAGTCTTGATCCAATCCGAAAGTTACATCCTCGTTTATCATTCCAATATTTCCTATCTATCTCTCCTCCAAATATCGATCATATTGAAAATACCTTAGAGGGGGTGAATAAGGTAATTATAATAACCTATGGAAAATTAAAAAACTAAAATACTATTTCTAAAGAGATTATCGAGTTTCTGCGGAAAATATTTAAAACAAGTTTTAAACAAGAAACTTAATATGATAATCAATACAAAAACAGAAAAGTAAAAAGAGCTATAACAATGCAAACACAGTGATACGTTGATTATGGTTCACCACCTCCTATGGCTGGTCCCCGCCTGAGTCTCCTACTCAGGATTCTTCTACTATATTTGTGAAGTGCACAAATCTCACTTCATAGGAATGTGAAGAAACAAGATATCTCTCTTCATAAGGATCAATCACTTAAACTGCAATTCCCTAGAAAATAAGTTTTCTTCCTCTCTAGACCTCTAGGAAATCCATACTTTCCTCTCTAATCCACGTCTCTCTAGGAAGATCTTTTTTTCCATTCCGAATCAACAATTTAAATGAAAGGAGAAATACTCTTTCTCTTGGGTTACAAATCGCTTTTATTACAAAAGATTTCACTCACTCACAATCCTATTGATCTCAAAGATTATTTCTAGTTAGGTACCAGGATTGTTTTGAGAGATTTGGATAAGTGTAAGGCTCTTGAGGAAATAAAAAAAATCCGAACAAGTTAAAGCGCAAAGAACATAAGAATTTCAGAAGGATTTGCAATGCATTTCTGTGTATGAATTGTGAGATCTCAAAGGCATTTATAAAGAATTGAATAGGAAGTTATTGTAATTGCCAATAATTGCCAAAAACTGCCATAAAATAGTTAATGGCCGTTTAGAGAAAGTTAGGAGCAAATTTGGCACAAGTGTCCATTCATTTTAAAATTTGAAATTCAAAATTTTCATTCAAACTGCCCGTAATGACGTCAGGGGTAAACGTCGGCTCTACACAATTTGTTCTAATGACGTCAGGGTAGCCGACACTGAGAACTTTAACAAAAAGATAAAAATCAGAGTTTTATTCTACTGACGTCTCGACTAACGTCAATAGTTCAAACTTTTCTTATACTGACCTCAAGGGCTGACGTCAGTATTCAAATTTTTCTGATACTAAGATCATGGGACGACGTCAGTGTTTTGACATGAATGATACATTTGGTTTGAACATTGGAAGATTTGAATTCCAATGGATAGGTATGACGTCTCTAAAAAAGATGAAGACGTCATGGACATTAAGAATGAATTGGAATGAGATTTCTAACTTTATGAGATTATTACTAATTACATATATATCGCTCATATCTTCAATCTTAGTCTTGGTTCATCAATTTGACATGAATGGATCTTGAATTTGCTTGCTTCATGTTATCGATTGCATCGAGCCGCCATGCTATATTGCCGGTTATAGTGCGTATCACATTGTAAGCAATCTTACTTAATGTTGAATATGTTATTGCAAACTGTACTTCAAGAGAAACTTAAAAACGTCATTAGTAACATATGAATTCGTTAAATAATGTTTTGATCTAAATCATCAAAATTGAGGATCGTGTGACACGGATATCAACACCTATACTCCTGCATGTGTGTAAAAATTCCATCCCTACACTTCAAGAATTCAATTCAGGCAATCGTACCATTGCTTTAATTATCTCAGTACTACTTTTTTTTTTATTAAAGATGGATGGATTTGCTTACACACCTTTCATGCGACCACCAATGCTTGCTTAGGAACTAATCAACCGATTACCGAATGTGTGAGCTTAAGGCGTAAATAGTTTCATACATATAAGTCTAGTTTTATAACTAACTCGGGCTCAGCAGTGACTCTCAGATCAGTTGGTCTAAGGCACTGGATGATAAAGCATCCTTACTGTATATTTTTCTATTTTATTCTATAACCCTAAGTAAGTTACAACTCAAACTTATATATAATTTTTTTCCAGCAATATTAATTTTTTTCCGTAGTTAGCTTCAAATACCGTTTTTTCTTTCATACTGAGACTTTCAGGTAATAATATGTCATGGTATTCTCTACTATCCAGAGTTTGAGGATGTGTGTATGTGTAATTGTAGGGTGTATATTCACTAAGTTGAATTCAAGAATAGGCTCCACTTTCATTTCTTTTCTCAAACTCAGTAAATCTTTTATATCACTCGACTTTTGGAACGGGCTCATGACTACTTATTACTAACTTCATTCAAACACATCTCTTTTCTTATTTTTCTTAAAATCTCTTTCTATCTTTTATACACATTTTTCATGTTGCTGTTTTCATTTTCAAAATTTTCTAATTTTTTTTATATTTTTCAAAAGAAAACGTAAAAAGAAAATGAAAGAACTATGAAAAGAATAAAATAAGAAAGAAAGATGAAAAACTATGTACAAAACCACCCCCACACACTTATTTCTGATATTGTCCTCAATGTCGACTCCTCACTCATCTCTGTAGTCTATCTCATAATGCAGTAAAGAATAATCACTACAATGTTCCATGGTAAACATATATAGAAAATAATGTGGTGAACTAAAATTAGAAAGAGATAAATATTAAAATTAATAAAAAGAACAAACTTACGGAGTTTTAAAAATTCAGAAGGTTCTTCTCTTATCAAGCCGCTGACTAGCGGTGGCCAGTTGTTAATATACTATCTGATATTGGATTTCTTCTTTCTGCTTTAAACTGCATATCCTGCAACTTATTGCTTGTTTTTATATTAGGTTTTGGGTTTAAATAAAATTGATGAAATAAGTAGAAAGAATAAGATGGTTGTTTTTTATTTAAAAGAAAATCTAAAACCCTAAAAAAATAAAAGAAGAAAAAGAAAAATTTAATTTACATAAAGTTTTGACTAATCCAAACGTTAGTATTAACCACTCAAATTTTTTATCTTTAATCATGCAAGAGTAGTAAAATAAATTGTAGCAGTATCAATAAACACCCTAAAATTGATGTACAAAATATTGGCATGATGTTTATATGTGATGAAGAAAATTGTGATCCGTGTTTTGCCAAAAAAATAGTACATAAATAAATGATGAAAATCTCAAAGAATTATGTAACTGTACCATCTTGTCGAAATATTGGCTAATTGGATCAAATTCTAAAACATGAACATATGGAGTATAAATAAGAGATCCAGTTATAGGAGTTAAAGGCACAACTTCATCATGCATTTGTATAGAATTGGTTTCAATAATAACCGAAAGTGGTGGAGGGATTGGTTCAACTGTTAAAGGCTCAAAAGGATATTCCAATTTATTGGATGGTTTAAGGAATCTAAATTATTCATAAGACTAAGTTTATCCTTAAAAATTTCCTTAAAACTTTGATCAAAATATCCTTCTTCAAATTAACCATCTCTTCCTTATTCACTTCTTCGAATATAATAGGTGAATTTTCTTTAAAAATATCATCAAATCTCTCATCCAACAATTCTTTCACCTCCTCCTTAAATTAACTCATGGGTTGATTTTTATCTTCTAAAAATGTGGGATCCCACATTAAATTTTCTTCAAAATTTTCATTATACGTTCCTATTAAAGGTGCGGGTTCCTTATCAATAGTTTCTCAAATATTATATCTAGGCCAACTTCATCAAAATCACAAGTATCCTTTACAGAAGCGGGTTTTATATCTAACATTTTCTCAAAATTTATTTCTGCTACTTTTATTTCATCAAAAATATCTTCCTCAAAAATTTTACAATCGGTTAAATCAAACAACTCAGCCTTAAACATATCATGAATTAAATCATCGTCATATAAATTTGATGTTAGAGGCCAAATTGGAAATTCAAAATTTTAAGGGTAGGTGTCAAACTGATTTGAATTAGACCCATCCTTAGTTTCCTCAGTTATACATTCCAAACCATGGTTATTCTCAAACACGTTCTCAATAGGTTGATCATGATTTTCTAAGGTATTCGGAGTAATCGGGTTTGTGTGGGTTTGTATCGGGATAGTCTCTTACTCTTTCCTATAAGTGATTGCAGCAGTTATCTGGCCAAAAAGAAGTTCAATATTAGTCATTGATTATTTTATTGGCATAACTTCCTCTTGCAAAATTTTAGCCAACTGTTGTTCAACATAATCAAGTCTCGTTTCTTCATCATTATCAATATCTAAGGAAGGTGTGAAAGTTTGGTATGGTTGAGAAGAATTTGATTGCGTATAGTCGTAAGGAGGACCAACATCATAATATGAGTATGTTGGGAATTGTTGTTGGTTTATGAAATTGGAAGGAGTGAAAGTTGTGTCAGTTTGAATTGGATTGGAAGGAGAATCTATATCATAGTAAGGATTGGGTTGATATTGTGGGCCTAAATCATGGTTAGGAATTTCAGAATACATGCCTTGATTCCAACAACAGTTTTGTTAGTTTTCCCAATTACCAAATCCAACAATAAATGGACACTCCTCATAAACATGAGATGGATCTTGACAATTAGTGCAAAAAATTGAAAAGGTGAACTGGTAGGAACCTGGTAGTTAACTTTTAATACCTCAACCTTTTTCCTAAGATCATATAACTCAGCACATAATCCATCCTCATTGCCGGCTGTGGATATGTAAAGGGAATTAACATAACCGCTCCTATATTCATTCATTCTAATGCAATCAGCAAGTGTTGGTTTAGCTGGATAACAAAGTTTATATAAAGTCGGTTTAGCATGTTCGTCATCCATGTTAAAAAAAATACGGACTTGACTTAACTAATCACAACAGCAAGATGCACAAACAATTCCTAAAACTAGGGTCACCTAGGTCAAACCACTAGACCCGCTCCTAGACTTTTAAGGGACAAGTCATAAGATAGATCTTTTACTGCTTCTTTACAATTTTACAGTCAGGTAAGTGCCAGGTAAATGGGAGATATCCTCTATACGAATCACCGAAATAGCAGGTCTTAATTAAATAAACCATTTGCCTTAAAGACACTTATCTTAGACACCACAAGAAATATGGGATAAACGATAAATTACCCACAACCGTCTCTTGTTCTATTTGAGCGCGAATGTCTTTAAGGGCCGAGTCTAGATATTTTTTAATTAATATAGGTGAATGTGTATGCTAGATTTATGATTTGTGGGGCTTAAGAAGGATGATAAGATCCTCACCTAATCTTGTTTTGAGTTTCTTACCCCATAAAGTCCATTTTAAAATATGCAAATAACAATAAATCAATCAAAAGTAAGATTATTTATTTATTTTTATTTTGCGACGCAAAAAATCATGCAGAAAAGACAATCTATTGGAGAACGGGGGTTAGAGAAAAATGAAACCTATCAGAAATTGGAACTAGGTTCTGGAAAATAGACGAGAAGTGGAACAGTTTGCAACAAACCAGAGATAGAGAAGCCAAAAAATTTCAGCCGAAAATTTTAAATGTTTGGGAATTTGGCAAATTGCTTCCTCCTTGGTATGATCCAAGCTCCGTGGAAGTTTGTCCCGTTTCCTGAAATAAAAAATAAAAAGTGCAGAATCAAATCTAATAAAACTAAACTAATTTAAATTAAAACTAATTAAAATAATACGCCTTCTCAGCAATGGCGCCAAAAACTTGATTCAGATTTATTAGTCTATCAACTTTAACCACAAGTTCACAGTTATATCGCAGTAGTACTTACGGATTGATCCACATGGAGATGTAAATTTTAACTAATTCTAAAAAGAAGTAACGAAAAAATTTGATTTTTAAAATAAATTAAAATTGTAAATAATCTAAAAGTGCAAAAATTTAAAAACAATTAAATTTAAAAGTTGATTGAATAAAAAGAAAGATAATTCAAGGGTTTTTGAATTGCATTTCTAATGTTGTTGGTTTACATGATTATACTTTTATTCTTTTTCTTAGTTTTAATTAAAGATTTATTAATTATATAAAAGTATAAGGTAAATTAATATAATTAATATTATCCTATCAATTATATAACATCATTTAGAATTAATTAAAACCCTAGTTCTAGTTCATTAAAAATAATCTAAGTTTTAACTGTTGATGAATATTTGTAGGCGATAAATCTACAACTACCATATTTTTGGTTAACCTAGATTATCTTAATTATCTAGATTGAATTTCTTTTATTTTTAATCATCTCTTATCTTCCCTAATTAGATTTCTATGTTGTTAATCTATCATGAACCGAATTAGTTTCTAGTTGTTATCATCTATTCCTAATCTTATTAAAGGTGTCAAATTTCATTATAAAAATTAGTTTTATAAGATGAAAGAGCAAAAAGAGACAATTATTATACCAAATGAAATTCATATGAAAGTAAAGAAAGAAAGTAATGAAAATAGCCAACCACATTATAATAAGCAATCAAAACCCTAAATAAGAAATTTAGCTATGCATGAATAGAGAAACAATTGCAAAGAAACTAAATATCTTTATTAAAATTTAAAATAGAAACTTACAAATTATTCTTGATCCCTCCCCAAAAGTAAACCCTAATTTCCTTGCATATGAGAGAGATATGAAATCCTAATGAACTATGCAGAATATTTATAGGATTTATGGATAATTGGAAAAAACTTCCTAAAATATACAAATAATCTCAAATTTCCACAAAAATCTCGATTCTTGATGCTTTAAAATTTTGGCCGAATCTTTAATTCTGGCACTTTTGGCCGAAATTTTGTGGAGTTTAGGTCTCAAATTTTGTGTGAATATTCTTCTCGTCAAGATCTGTAATACCCAGATCCTTTTAAATAATCTCCGTATTTTTAAAACAAAAATTTCTAAAATTTTATTACCTAAAAATATTTCCTTCTTCCTAATCCTAACTATTAATTTCTTAAAACCCCAATTCTATTTTTCCTAAACCATATATTTTTCACCTCCTTGGCCCGTTTCCCTGACCCAAGCCCACGAACCCAGACCCACGACCCGACCCGAGCGCCCACGTCCCCCTCTTCTTCTTATCCTTCCTTCTCTTCCCGCTTCTTTTCCCGCCTCCTTCGCACTACCCGCGACCCGCCCCACCACGCGACCACGTCATCGCCAACGCATCCCTCTCTTCTCGCAACTGCTCCCCCGACCCTTCATCTCCTCGCCTAGCCCCAACCAACCAAGCTTCCCCAACTCCTCACCTCTCGAGCTTCTCACTTCCGCCTACGAGCGCGAGCCCACCAGCAGCCCAAACTCAACCCCACCGCTCCACCCCGTCGCCTCCACCAACCCGCATCCGAACACCCATTGTCGCCTACTGCCTCCTTCGCTGACTCGTCGCTGCAACCCCCACTGCACTGAGCCCCACTCCATCAACTCCACCTCGTCACCAACCAGACCCCATCGCCGACGATCCCCCGCTGCCACAACCTCTCCACACCGCCGGAGCTCCCCCGACCGCCGCTGGCCCCGATCACATCGCTGCCGTAACCAAGCTCTTCCTCCACTGCAACCCATCACCGCCACAAGCCCTTCCTTGCTGGCGATCGCCCATCGCCTCCGCTACTATGTGGCAATGAAGCTCCCTGCCTGGCCGGGCCTCTAAGCATCTCATCGGGCGCTTGTGATCTTCACTCTAGACACTGTTGCTGAGCCCGTACCTGTGACCGTACCCGTGCAACCACCGTCGCCGAGCCTAAGCTTTGGATCTAGTCAAGACCAAACCTTTGTTGTTGCTGCTGCCGTGACCAAGCTGTGTTGTGTCGTGGTCGTGCCGTTGCTCTCGTCGTCATCGCGGTCGCGTCTGCTATCATCTTCAGGCAAGTTAAATACTTACTACATGCTATCATATATTCTTTTCGGTTGTGAATCAGATGTTAATATAAGTGCTCGATTCAAACCATAATCTAAAAACCCTACTAAAATGACGGAACTTAAGCATAACTGTTTACCCTAGCGATAATGAATGTTTTGTTAAGAGTTGGCTCGAAAATACGGACCCTAACGCCGTGAAATGTCATGCCCATTTAGATCCGTCGAATCCGAAACCTTTTGTACCTGAAATTTATGAAAATCATAGTAAATTGGTTACACAACGAAATTTGGTGTTCAAAGGCTCGTATCGAAGCCGACTCGACAACCTAGAACCCCATAAATTATAATCCGTTTCTATTTCTAAACGGTGACGAAAACTGTTCGGGGGTGCAGCTCTGGACTGCAGTCCAGAGCAGCACTGCGTGTAGACACTTGGAATGAAATAATTTTACATCTCTGTGTGGAAATGGTATTATGCTGAACCCTATACCATAGTGAAGATAAATCTATTAACTAATCATTGAAAGTAGTTTCATTCATTTATATCATCGTTTGCTATTTTAATCACATTTTAAACCACCAGTACATATTGCTGTCCCAAGCAGGGACAGAATGCAGATCCCGATCTTAGATAATGCATAACTCCCAGCACACAGCGGATATTATCGATCAGTAAGGTGCGTTGGAAACCTGACTGATAAAACTAAATATTATCCAACAGTAGTGTCGCCTAATTATGCTCCCAACTGGGAGTAAGACGTGTTACAAAACGGACTTCCAGTTCAGAAACTGGATTTCCAGCAGTAAATACTTAAAATGAAATGACCATAACTAGCAAACCTGAAACCCGATTGACGTGAAACCAATTTTGATGGACAGATAATTAAACATAATGCTTACCCCTTTTATATTATTTTGCTTAATTCTTCACGTGTGATTTATAGTAAATTTTGCGAGTGGTATGACACTGGCTGCTATATTTTATTCATATTATAATTAATTGCATTCTCATCATATCATGTAGCGGTTATATGCTCATTTGAATAATAGTCATAAACATTGATAACCTAGTGACCGTGTTACATTACCAAGTGATAAATATTAGTGATTGGATTGTGGCAAGCACGCTAGTGTTAAAGCGTGAATGAATAAGTGAAATGACGCGTACTTGTACATAATCAGTGGAACCAGTTAAATTATTGCATTGTCGACGCCTATGGGACATATATAGGTGTAACTATAACTGGAATGGGACGGTTATGGAAGCACGTATATTAGTGTCATAGGTAAGATATCGGGTACTGTCCATTTATCTTGAATACCGGTCGAGCCATGCATGATGGAGATCCTATCTCCAGTTCTCGCGTAGACTTGGTATGGAGCGACTAGTATTTGGGTTCATGGTCGATGTTTGATGTAGACCGCGGGTGTGGGGTGGTTCGAGTGTGAGTTCGATCAACGGAATCTCGGGAGTCCCACTGCCGGCATATACAGCGATTTTAGGAGTCGTATAGATGGTATTACTGATTATTAGTGAGCGTGATTCGGGCCCGTGTTTCCTTGCCCTTGAGGCCTACCCTTGGGTTGGGGATACTCCTGCGGTGGTTGACGCTCACATTTGGACTGACGATAGGTTTAGTGACTTGGACAGTGAGACTTAGAGACTGATAGGTTTAGTGACATGGACAGTGCATTGATTACTGATTCGATATACTTGCTTTATTGTTTGCCTTTACCGGTTACTTCATGCTCAAGTCATCACTCCATGTTTACTGTTTAATGTTCATCATAATTGCACGTGTTTATATATGTATTTGTATATATTGCTATTGTGTCGCTCTGACGACCTGAGTATGCATGCTCAGAGTGAGAAGTGGACTAAGCTTGGATCAGGACCTGCTTTACACCGAGGATATTGCGGACATCTAGATCTGTGACGCCAGCGCTATCTTTCCTTTGACTCTATCTGGTTAGTTTTATGTCTGTTTTGATAGATTTAGTGACTGCATTTCTCATTACCTGTGCATTGATTACTGATTACCGCGTAATGCTAGAAGCCGAAGTGTGACTACGGCAAGATATTTTCTTGACCGTAGGAGCATGGCTGGTCTTGTCACACCTCATATTCCGTATTTTGGGAAGCATGGCATGACATGGTTTTGTTGGTATCAGAGTGCCAAGTTTAGATTGAGATTACAGTTTCCGACTAGGGCTTGACAATTTAAGACACCCTTTCGGTTTAGATTGTAAACTTGTTATCCTTGACCTTGATTCATATAGTGTGTCCTGCTACATATTTTGATTCTATCCGGTAGAGTTTTGGGTAACTTGGTAGAGTTATGTGGTTGTAATTATGAACTGCAGTAAAGTTACAATACTGTACTCTGTTTGAGAAACTTGGGATTCTACCTTTGATTCATTTCTCAATTGAATATTACTGTATCGTATAATCTTGTTTTGATCATCAAATCTCTATCTCCGTTTATATCTTATACCGTTCCCGAGTTTTCAGGTCTATTTTACCTTTTCATCCTTGTACTTTTCCTATTGATCCTACACCTGCTTACGTTTCTTATCGGACTCGTTGCATTCTCATGTCTTCGTTTCTTCAAACTTATTATATCGCGTTACATACCTTTAAGTTCCCATCAGCGTCGCACAGCGGAAGCTAAAACCTGACTTTCAACAACTCTCCGTCCTTCTCCACTACCCAGAGCCAGATCACCGAGATTTTGGGTGTGCTGCAAGGTTTGATGGAAGCCCAGGAGATGACGAACGATCTTTTAACTGAGGGGTTAAGGAAGCAGCTGGCTCGAGCACCAGGAGGAGCCCCAATCGTAGGAGAATCCCTATTAAAAAAAAGGTGGTGTGCAGAGGAAGCGCTCGTTTGTTACTCAGCAACAGAAGAAGCAGAGAACCCAACGTTGTGGTTATTGCAAGAGGCCAGGACACATTCAGAGGGACTGTCGTCGGGCCAAAGAGTAGTGCTTGATTTGTGGATCTGACCAGTATCTTATCTATGGTTGCCCTCGAAGGAAAGAGCTACAAGGAGGAGATTCGTCAACACCTCCCACATCTGCTTGAGCGACTTGGTTGTTTCGTATCTTGAGATTCGAGGATGAAACAGACCCAACACAAGATTCAGACTTGCTTTACGAGATTGCATATCGATGCGGAGTTATCACCTTTCCTGCTTTCAATAAGAACATTGTTACTCTGTTTAGTAGCTGTTTCCTTTCGTTTAAATCCTGTATCTGTTGAACTTCTTAGTTTGAATGTAATAAAGTTTTGAATTGTGACTAACTTTTTTTTTTTGATTCACTGTATTTAGACCTTAAACTTAGTTGACACCATGGTTCATTTCTGCACCCCCTAACTTTCTCCCATTTAGGTTGTATCTTGCCGCATACTCCTGCCCGAAACTGTCAAACTCTTTCTTCATTGTAAATTTATATCCTTCCCAGATTTTGAATCCGACCTTCATCCTATCTTTGTATCATTCTGGACAACCCAATTCCTCCTCACATTTCTTCCATTCGGGTGCTTACTTACGGCGTCGATCTTCAATATATATACCGCAATCCATTCTCCGGCTAGTCTACTGTATATTATCAGTGTTATTTTTCAGTTGATATAATTATAATTAGTACGTTTACTATTTTAAAATTTTAGAGTTTTGCCTATTTATAATAAGTTAGACTTCCATTATGTGTTAATAAGTATTTTTAGTTTTAGTTATTGTCCCGAAATTCTCTACTATTTTTATTATTATTTTTTCAATAGTTGAGACTTACACCGTATGTTCTATTTCTAGTAAATTGTTCCTAATTATGATTTTCATATTATCGTCCTTTTATTATGAAGTTTCATTCTTCGTGCCTTTTTGTCTTAAATTTTTTTATCTGCTTTAATTACATAATGTCATTTTGAGTTAATTGCTACTCTATATTTATTTTAATGTTTTATTTTTTATTATACTATTATCATTCATATTCATTTCGTTTGATGGTGCTCTCTTGATTTACTTTCAAAATTTATATTATTAGCGGTTTGAGTTTTCTTTAAAATGAGTTTCATACTGATTTTCTATATAGTATTCCCTTTTCCTTGTTCATAATTATGCCAACTATCTTTTGTTTTCGTATTTACATTTACTTACGTATTCTTGTGTTCCAATCGATTTAAATTTTCTATTTACTGTAATATAAATTAAGGTCATCTTTTATTTACTTGTACATATATCATTATCTCGGTATTATCTTAGTTTCTTTTGCATTGTATTATCTCCGCAATTTTGCAAATATAGTTTAGTCTTGGTCTTTATGTAAATTGTTGATATCTCATTTGCTTACTAGCCACCTATGTGTTCATTTTATTTTTCCCTATATTTTACTGTAGGAGTATTCTTAAGCTATTTTATAACTGCTTGACTTGTAGTCTTACTAATATAGTTTCGGAACTTAAGACTTATCAGCCAATCTTTCACCATTGTTATTGGTTGTCATTCTATTCTTTTTTATGGTATACATAATTTATTACTATTAATTGTTGTGCCTTTGTTCTTATTTATGACTATTCTTTTAGCTGCGCATTTTCTTATATATAAAAATATTTGGTTTACATCTAGTCGCTTTTACATAATTCGCTATATAGTAGTTTTGGACTATTGTTGCTTTTCGCATAGCATTTTACAGCTTGTCGTATTTTAAATTTCAAGGATGAAATTTTATATAAGTGGGGTATGATGTAATACCCGGTTCATTTTAAATAATCTATGTATTTTTAAAACAAAAATTTCTAAAATTTTATTAACTTAAATATTTCCCTCTTTCTAACCCTAACTAGTAATTTCTTAAAACCCCAATTTTATTTTTCCCAAACCATATATTTTTCACCTCCTTGGCCCGTTTCCCTGACCCAAGCACACGAACCCAGACCCACGACCGACCCGAGCGCCCACGTCCCCCTCTTCTTCTTCTCCTTCCCTCTCTTCCCGCTTCTTTTACATCTCTGTATGGAAATGGTATTATGCGGAACCCTATACCGTAGCGAAGATAAATCTGTTAACTAATCATTGAATGTGGTTTTATTCGTTTTTATTATCGTTTGCTATTTTAATCACATTTTAAACCACCAGTACATACTGCTATCCTAAGCAGGGACAGAATGAAGATCCCGATCTTAGATGATGCATAACTCCCAGCACACAGCGGATATTATCGATCCGTCAGCTGCGTTGGAAACCTGACTGATAAACCTAAATATTATCCAACTGTAGTATCGCCTAATTATGCTCTCAACTGGGAATAAGACGTGGTACGAAACGGACTTCAAAACGGGGAACGGTTTCGCAAAGAAAAAGACAAGAGTGGTTAATAATCACTACAACAAAGGTATAGTATAGGCAAGGTCGAGACCTTACCCCACTTCAAAACGGGGAACAGTTTCGACCTTGCCCAGGTGAAAAGCGCCCCTTCTTCGAAGCAATGTTTCCCAATTGTGGGGAAAGGTCAAAACCTTTCCCACAAAAAGTGAGGAAAGGTCGTCACCGTTCCTCACTTTTTATTGGGGAATGGTCTAAAACTTTCCCCTCTTTAAACCGTGAACATTTTTTTCTTTTGGGTTGAAAAGGGGGGATGGTATAGATCTTTCCCCAGTTCAGTATTTTATTTTTAATTTATATTTTAATTTTCCGTCCTGTTAAAATATAATAATATTCAAATAAATAATATAAATACAAACATCATCAACTATTTACATCAACCAACAATATCACATGAATCAACAAGATCATAAAAAGCGACACCATCAAAATCCCGTTGCGTCACTTAACAAATCCAATAATATTACATTCCAAATAACCAATTCTAGAATACGAAAAGATCAACTACTTGAATAAGAATCATCGTCCTAATCGGATGGTGGCACACCGCCCCATCCACCGACCCAACATCCACCCCAAGGTCTGCCCCAATTAAGAGGGGTGGTACACCGCCCCTATGACCGTCCTAATTGGATTGCGGTGCACCAGGCCAATTGGTGGGCCTACTGCCCCAATTTTGAGACATCCCACCACCCCAATCCTGATGCATTCTTACATCCCAATCCTGAGACGGTCCAGTTCCTTAAGACATGTTCTGTATCAACTCAGACATCTGAAGCATCTGTTCATTCGTAGCTTGGATTTCTTCATCGACCCGTGCATCTTTCTCTTTTCCCAAATCACTTTCCTCCTCCAAGTTGTGTAATGTTATGTTGACCGTATGAAGTTCTTCCTTCATTCCATCAGAAATTTCTTCTTGCATTTGTTGGCATGCGAACTCTCGATTTTTCGGCTTGCGACATTGGTAGTTCCAGAGACCAAAGCCACGTTCATATCCACCGTGATGTGGATAAATAGAATCCAGATAGGGGAGATGATGCTCTCATTAGAGTATCGCAATCGACGTCTACATCCGTGGTCTTCTCCATAAATATCCTCTACAAATAGTTCAAATTTATAATAAGTAAACAACAATAAATTGATTATGTATCATTCACAACTTAAAAATGATAAATTGCAACTTACTCTATGTTCAACCGATGATTGATCCTTCGCTTGATGCGTGTTCATCCATCCTGTGAAGGGACTATATGTTTCTGGATTAGCATGTTTCTGTGATAAATTTGTTATGTTTGTAACTACCATCAAACTTACTCCATAATTAAAACTAAAAATTGGAATTTGAATAAGAAGATATTAGCTTTTACATCCATACCATGCGATGCATGGCATCTTGATGCGAAAGTGATGGAGGCCTGAATCTTCTTCAGATGTTGTCCTCCGTCGATCTGTTGCGAGCGCTGATGAAGGGTCGAGATTGACGTTGATGCTTGTCCTCTTGAGCGTATGGATCTCAATGGGTTGATTTTAGGGGTGGAGCCGAGCTACCTGCAAAGAAGTCCCAGGGTGGTTGTACCACCGTGGACTCTCCGACGATCAAGTTAGCCGAGGAATTTGAGCAGAGTAGCAGCTTGTTGGATTGAAATTGGCTTACCTGAGTCGTCTGAGAGAAGGGTTTTATAGTGGTCGCTTGGAGCGAGATGGCGTGAGATCTTCGCCGTCGGTTACGCCCCTGGCGTTACGCCTGCGTGAATGACGGGATCCCTCCATTAATGACGAGATACGCTCGTTAATGGGGGATACGGTGGCGTGGAACGCGGGATGTTGGGTGGCGGATATCTCGCTTCTGGCGAGATACGCGGAGCCGTGGTGGAGGCGCTTGGGCTCTGCGTCCTTAGTTGCTTGGCAGAACCTGGGATCCTTAGCTCGGCGGGAGGCATGGAGGTGAGCGGGAGGCCGATGAAGCTCGGTTCTGTGATATCTCAAAGGCAATCTGGGAGGGCTGAGGAAGCCCAGCGTGTAGGAAGCCATCGAAGGTCGGGTCAGTCCTCGGGGTGAAGGCCAGGGCCATGCCTTCAATGTATCGTGCTTGCTCCTGTTCCGTGAGCCTCGGGACACGTCATCTATCACGTGTCATGATCTGGGGAATTCCTACTTATGAGTATCATCAGAAAGACTTCCAGATGTCCACCTAGCACTTGGATATGTCGGTTCTGTGTTGCTGTTAGCTTTGTTGCGGGCTAACTATGCCTACAAAATATGAATAGCAATACAATACATGTGATACTATATATCGAAATATTTCACCTAAACTTTGATTGATAAAGTAATTCCTGCTTCTTATTCAAAAATTAACCCGTGAGTGTCCTTTGGTATCGGGATTTTAGTGGGGTGCTCACGGGTCCAAGAACCCGTGAGTGTTCTTTGTTTTTTTTAATATATTAATGGGAGCGGGGAAAGGTCATGACCTTTCCCCGATCGCCCATTATTTTTTATTTAAATAATAAGAACAGGGGAATGATAGGAATGATTAACCTATTTAGGATACAAATCCTATCAGGGAACGGTCTTCACTATTCCCCACCGCTAGGGAAAGGTCAAAACCTTTCCCCGATACGGGGAAAAGTCAAAACCTTTCCCTATAAGTTGCTACTATTATAAGCTTTGTAGTAGTTAAAAAGGAATTTTCTAATTATTTTTGCTTATTCCTTTGAATTTGAAATTCGAAGAGCTACACACATATTTGTGTTTGCATTATAATAGTAGGGATACTAGGGTTAAACCCTGCACGATGCGCAAGATTTACGAATGAAAGTTCCTAGTGTCCTCGTCGCAAACCCACGGCCAATGCAGAATAGGAAAACGAAGGCCCCATTTAGTTAAATAACAAACTAGTGCGTAAAATAAATCGAGGCATGCAGGCCCCATTTGGTTAAATCATTACCAAGTGACTCACATGATACTATAAATAATTACAACACAAATCACAGAGAGTTTTTCCAATTCCATTCCAATATACTAATCTAACCATCGCATATCATATACAAAAAAAAATGTTCCAAGCATATGATCACAAGATGTCAACCATAACTTATTATATCACATAATATATATATGAGATTAATGGAGGAAAGAGGCCATAGGAGGGGATTTCCTCCTATGGCGTGGAAAAAATACAACCTCCACCATTTTTTCCGACGATCGGCATCCATCATCATTATCGTTATCATCTAAAATGTGCGTACACCAAATTTCATGTGATTCCACAACTTTTTCACCGTTGATTTAGTGGGTTCAAAATTAACGGTTTACCGATAATAGAACTTTTTACATTACTAAATCAACGGTGAAAAAGTTGTAGAATCACATGAAATTTGGTGTACCCACATTTTAGATGATAACGATAAAGATGATGGGGGCCGATCGTCGAAAAAATTGGTGGAGGTTATATTTTTTCTACGCCATAGGAGGAAATTTCCTCCTATGGCCTCTTTTCTCCATTATTCTCTCTCTCTATATATATATATATACACACACACAAAAAATGTTCCAAGCATATGATCATAAGATGTCGACCATAACTTATTATATCACATAATATATATATATATATATATATATATATATATATATATATATATATATATATATATATATATATATATATATATCATGTTTATATATATACTTTATTATATAAAATAGTTGTTGCAATTAGAAATGAAAATATTTAATTATCTTTAATAACAACTTACAAAAATAACTAAATAGATTATGTTGTATGTTAACAACTTAACATGTATACATTTATGTGTCAAAATAAAACAGAAAAAATTTTAAAATAGATTTTTAACAAACTCCAACAAACTTTGAATATATTTAAAAATAGATTTTCAACAAACTCTAACAAACTTAGAATATATTTGAAATAGGATTTTCAACAAAGTCTAACAAACTTATAATATATTTTAAATAGGATTTTCAACAAATTCCAACAAATTTAGAATATATTTGAAATAGGTTTTTCAACAAAGTCCAACTAATTTGGAATATGAAATAGAAAAAAATTATTTAAAAAAAAAATTCGGTCGGCCCTATATAGGGGTAAACCTTAATTTTGAATTTTTGTTATATTATTCAAAAAATTTATGAGTAAACAAATTTTTAAAAAATGGCATTTTTAATCTCATTAAAAACGTCAAACTTATCAAAATTAATCCTATTAAATTTTCTTTATATATTTTAACATATGCACTTTTGTATTTATTCTAACGCTTAGAACATATAGATCAAATCAATTTACAGCAGAGTGTGTGTGTGTGTCCATCAAAAAAAATTATAGATAAAAATTAATTAACTTGATTTATAAACCTTCGCTCTGATACCACTGTTGGTTAAATTGGTGTAAACGCAGCGGAAGATAAAATAAATTTTTATACATCAACACCAATTAGGATTTATAAACCATGTTAATTAATAATGAAATCAATTAACACTTAATTGATTTAAGAAGAATTATACCTTTGCGCAAAATCGGATTTGCGTTTCGTTCGCTGTGCTAACGATTCCTACTACAATTAAAGCGACTTGATTACACCTTAATGATCTTCTTACTTTCCTTCACACAAATCTCCAAGATCTATGAACTCTAATTAATTAATTAGCTAATCTAATTAATTAAAGAGAAGCATTAAAGAAGATAAATTAAAACAATTTTAATTTTATTTCTCCCAAAATAATTTCGGCCAAGAGAAGAAAGGAGAGCCAAAACTATCAAAGAGAGGGGAGGAAATTAGGGTTAAGGTTTTCTACACATTTGAAAGCAATATATAGGCATATAGTTTTTCAAAGTTAAATTCTCATAACTAATTAATTCATTTAACAACTTCAACAAACTAACTATTTATATCTTAATACATATTGGGCTGTTGTAATTTTTTACCCATACATATACAATACATGTATACATGTAACATATAATATTTCATGTATATCGAATGCGCATTAATATTATTTTATAAATACTTATATATATCACAAAACACACACACACACACACACACACACACTATATTCATAATATAATTAATACATATATATAGTCATGTATTATTTACTCATTTAATATCATATATTATCTTGAATTGTACGCCAAATCTTATTTGACGATTTTACCCTTACTCCATTAAATATCAATAGTATATCAAATATACTTATTTAATTAAATTCTTTTGTATATCAAACATATACTATGTATTCTTTAGTTTATACTTCCATGTTTGGCAAATAGGAGTTCACCTATGTGTGAGTCTGGAGGCTCGACATTTACTCAGCAGTGGATAATTAATTCGAACTAATTCCGTGAACAGTAAAATCCACAAGTCCATAGCGACGATAGCTACGTATTTAGACTACCTAGGTAAACTGTCAATGAATGGATTGAAATAGGAAAATACTATTGTTCCCCTCCGAACGGCGGCGCACAGGACCGCGATGTCCTGACGCTGAGATTCGGGGCAGATGCTAATTGGTTTTATTCGTCTACCTCTCCGAAAATGCCAAGTTGATTTATGGCACCGTGTATCGGAGGTTTAGACGGATGCGGCCGATGTAGCAGACTTTGTCAGATTCCCCCTCGCTTGAGGGGTTTTTGACTATGGGGACGCTCTTCCCTGCAGGCGCAAGCCCCTGCAGTTAATTACACTACCGCATCGCGGTAACAACTTTCTCCTTCTCCAGAATTTCACTTCGTGTCGTGTGTGTTTGTTTTGTTGTGATTGCCCGTGGATTGTATACGGAGACTGAGTAATGTCGTCGCCCGTAGGACGTGGATTAGTCCAAATCCGTATTTACTTAGATTTGGGTTTGGTGTTTTTAGTTTAAGGATGCATTAGTCGCGTTGCGGCTAAGATCAACTTAAACGTTTGTTAAGGATACGATAGTCCTGTTTGAGACTAAGATCAACTTAACGTGATCGTTTAGATCCGACAAAAGAGCGTTTGGGCTCTATTGTTCCAGTTTGGGAGATTCATAGTCCAATTTGGGGCTAAAGTCTGTTTGGAGGATACGTTAGCCATTTTTGAGGCTAAGATCGACTCAAACGTTTGTTAAGGATACGTTAGTCCAGTTTGAGACTAAGATCAACTTAACGGGACCGTTTAGATCCGACAAAAGAGCATTTGGGCTCTATTGTGCCAGTTTAGGGACGTGGTGGTCCATATTCCAGTTTAGGGACGTGGTGGTCCGATATTAGTTTAGGGACGTTTCGGTCCGATATTAGTTTAGGGACGTTTCGGTCCGATATTAGTTTAGGGACGTCTCAGTCCGATATTAGTTTAAGGACGTTTCGGTCCAATGTTAGTTTAAGGACGTTTCGGTCCAATATTAGTTTATGGACATTTCGGTCCAATGTTAGTTTAAGGACATTTCGGTCCACGAGTTTAAGGACCCCGCAGTCCATATGGGTGTGTGGTCGTTGGGACCCGTCACCTCTTTGACGTCGTTGAGGAATTACAACGATGGATGTCAAAGGAGTTCGGAGATGTACCCTCGAACCGGACGTAGATTGATTTAGAAGAGCCATTTTGCTCAGTCAATTTAATTTAAGGACTTATGGCCACGATTGGGCTAAGTCCAGTTGAAAATGTCCAGCATTGCTTTTGCATTTCTTTTTAATTTGTTTTGGGCTCTTTTCTTTATAAATGATGCAGAGCATCAATTTTATTTGGGCCCAGCCCTTTTATTGCTTTGCAATTTATTTTGGCCTGCTAGGTCTTTTTGATTTGGGCCTGCCCTTCAAGTAATGCATTGCATTTGTGCAAAGCACCAAGAATCTTTTAGATTCAAGAAAAGAAGTGCAGAGCACTTTTTAATTTCTTGATCTACATTTAGATCAAAGAAAAGAAAGAAATCTTTTCTTTCTTTCTATCTCAAAGAACCAGAGGTTCATAGCAAGTGCAAGGCACTATTTTTATTATTTTTATTTATTTATTTATTTATTTATTGAAGATCACTGATCTTGCTTTTTAGATCAATGATCTATTCTTTAAGAGAATTTTCTCTTATCTCAAAGGTTTTTACCTTCTTTTTTGTGTTCTCCAAGAGTTCTCTTCTCTCCTTTTTTTTTAATCCAATTGTCCTTATCTTTGAAATGGGGTCTGGGGTCCTTTTTATAGTGCTCCAAAATTAGTTAAATTTGTTAAAAAGATCTTTTCTGAGTGATTTGGGGAATTTTCCCCACCATTGGATCTTTGATCCGAAGGCCCCTGTTTTACAGAAGAAATCTTCTTGTTTTAATAAGAACAGAAAAAATTTCCTCAAATCTTCATTCTGTTGTTGCGCAACTCACCAGCGCGTGACACGTGTCGCGCAGTAAGGCGCTTGCGCAGCTGTGCTTGCGCAACTGCGCAGACACGTGTCGCCCAACGGTGCACTTGCGTAGTTGTGCTTGCGCAACTGCGCAGACACGTGTCGCGCTGCAGTGCACTTGCGCAACAGTGTTTGCGCAACTGCGCAGACATGTGTCGCGCAGCGGTGCGCTTGCGCAGTTGTGCTTGCGCAACTGCGCAGACACGTGGCGCGCTGCGGTGCACTTGCGCAACAGCGTTTGCGCAACTGCGCAGACACGTGTCGCGCAGCGGTGCGCTTGCGCAGTTGTGTTTGCGCAACTGCGCAGACACGTGTCACGCAGCGCAGCGCTTGCGCAACTGAGCGTTGCTTTTGCTTTTTAAAGAGCCTTGCTCTGATTGGACGCACTGCCTTGGGCGTTGTGCTGCCGAGTCAACTTCTGACACGTGGCAAATTGCGCGCAGCGCACGGGATCTGAAGCGTTGCTTCAAAATTTTGAATTTTTGAAATTCAAACAGAGCCTTGCTCTGATCGGGGGAACAAATGCCCCCCCACCGTTGCGCTCACGTGGCGCGCACGTGAGTGCAGCGGTGGCAAGATCCTGACTGTTGGATCATGGGGGTCAGTTGAAGGGGCGCAGGCGCCTATAAATAGGACCTTTGGTCCTTAGAAAATTCTTTACTACTTCAAGAATTTTGACTCAGAACCTTGCTCTTGCTTAAGAATTTTCAGAGCCTTGTTCTTGATTGATTTTTCAAGAACTCCAGAGTTCATAACCATTTTAGGTATTTAATAAAATTAAATTAACTTAACTTAAAACTGATTAATAGAGCCTTACTCTTATAGATCTTTGATCTAAAACCCTTTTGGGGTTTCCTCAACAGAGCTTTGCTCTTATAGATCTTTGATCCAAAGAGAACCCCTTTGGGGTTTCTTCAACAGAGCCTTGCTCTCAAAAATTACAGAGATCTTGTTCCTGGGTTTTAACCTATGAACAGAGCCTTGCTCCTAGATTAAATGTAGATCTCCCCCTTTTTTTATATATATATATAAAAAATGGAGAACTCTTAAAGGTTTTCCTGGATCTTTAGGATCCCAAAATTTTTCTTTTAATCCTTAGGGGTTATAGTTTTCATTACTGTTACAGAGCTAGGCTCTTTTTTAAGAAGTTTTATTCCTTTGAGACCAGAATTTGACAAATGTCACTCTGTGACAGAGCTTTGCTCTAAAAGAGGAGATTTTCTCCTTGTCTCTAGGGATTCCCCCCAATGAGGATATTCTCTTGGGGGTCTTTTTCATTGACTGACAGTCTCATCCAATGATGGGACTGTCTTATCAAATGATGCGCCGTCATCTTGATTTTGTGGGTCCCCCTTTGGTCCCTTACCCACTGCATTGTAGTGTGATGTAGGACTTTGAAATGTGAAGCATTGGAACACTAACGGTTATATTTTTTTTCTTTTTCTACAGGAAACATGTCTGAAGATTTGTCTTTCCCTTTCGTTCGCTCAGAAGGAGGGTTCCCACATTCGCCAGTGGACCGGGTGGTGTTTGCTCTGATTAAAGATCACGATCCCGAGTGCAAGAAACTTCACCTATGGGAAAGGTGGTACAGCCAGATCATCCAAGGCCGTCGCAGCTTTAGCTCCGCCTCACCCTCTGAGCCCATAGTTACGATCCCTTATGCGGACAAGCCCCCGGTGGAGTATGCCGTGGAGGTTAAAAATTGGAATTCCGACGACCTCCTTCAGCCTGCAATCGGTGCCATTCCGGTGCAGCCGCCGCCGGCTATAGATATCTTAGGGAGGCGAATCTGTCAGGGTGAAGCACGCCCTTGGGGACAGGCTTATAACATTGGATTGATCCCGCGGCCGCGTGCCGGATATTTGCAATGGGCCCGTTACATTTTGGCGACGAAGAGGGCTCACCTGACGACGATTGGTTTATACTCGGCCGTCTACATTTCGCTTTTCGAGTATCCCTCTCCTCCGACGTGGTGGATAAAGGCCTTCATCGAACAATGGAATATCCCCACCCATACCTTCCTGACAGCGGATAGGGAAGTCTCCATCTCTCTGGAGGAATTTGCTGAGATTTCAGGTCTGCCAATGAGGGGGGAACACTACGAGGAGCTGCTTCCTCCTGACGAGTATGTCTTCGCCACCAAGCAGCTAGTACTTGACTCCAGAGAATGCCATTCAGCATCAGCACCCGGGCTTGGTGAAGGTGTTGGAGATTTATGAGGAACTCCATTTGGAATCGGGCGACCGGGGCGTCAGTTTCGCGGATTTCATTGCTCGTTTTATCCGCCCGGAGTTCCTATAAGAGCAGGGCGAGAAGTTCGCTCAGCTTGCTGACCCCTTTGGTTTCGGCTTGGACCGCCGACCTGCATCGAAAAATGACCAGCGGGATTTTTATCTCTCCGGTACTGCTAGCGTCCCTTTCTCAGAGATCGCCGTTCCTGGCATGGACGAGGAGACTTTTTTTATAGGGTTCTTGGGTTTATGGCTATGTAGCTTCGCGCTTCCCATGCACCCACGCCTCATGCGGTCCTCTGTCTTTTACCCGGCGCATCGAATGGCGGCTGGTTTACAGTTATCAGTAGGGATCGCCGGGCTGGCCTACCTTTACAATGGACTTAGCGTAGCGGCGGACGCTAATGAGCCTGGGGTACAGCCTGCTAACTTCCCGATGCACTACTTCACTTCTTGGATGGAGCTGCATGTGCGAGGGGTGTTTGGTGCCCATAAGACTCCTCCGTTCTTTGAGAAATACAGACTCCCAAGAATCATGCGGTTGGTCGGGGCTTCAATTGTGGTTGCACCTCCGCGGGAGTCTAGGGGACTGCTCTTGCGTTCACATCTAGTCGGAGCGAAGACCTCTTTTGTGGATAAGGTCATCACCATAGGCTCAGAGACCACCAAGTCAGTGGTGCCACTGCGTGATGACTTTAAGGGCGGGGCTTCTGTACTGAAGGCTCGGGAAATCCTCCACCTTTACTCCATTCGGCCGGGCTACCTAGTATTTAGGCAGAATGAGACGGCTCTCTTTATGAGGTATAACCCACATAGATTTGCCCGACAATCGAGTTACAATCAAGGGATCCTGATGGAAGCCTTTCTGGAAACACCCGCGGCCAACCAAGAGGGGATAAGGAATGTGATGCATCATTTCGTCCGGCTTAATACAGGTTCCTATTTTTTTATTAGTGAGCCTAGCTGTGCCCCTAAAATAATCCATCCATATGTACCCTGGTATGCGCATGCTATGGGTCCAATCATCTTAATGGAAAAACGCCTGCTGGTTGACCGTAGGGGTGCGCCTCCCGGCGGTGATCGCAAGGCTCCCTTGCAGCCAAGGATCCAGGTCACCCTCCCGATAAAAGATGCCGGAGCTGACCGACCACGCGTGTTGCCCCCCCCCGTGTGGATTGCCACTGCCTACTACGGTGGATGCACCACCGGCGCCCCGTGCTCCCACAAAAACGGTTAAAGTGGTATTGCCAGGGTCTGGCGCAGGAGCGGATATCGGGACTCGCCGCCCTAAAGTGACTGCCAAGCGCAAGGCTATTCCGAGTGGATCTAAAGCTGGCGGACAGAAGAAGAAGAAGTCCACCCTATTCCTCGACGCGATCCTTAGCTTAAAGCCAGCGGCTCCTCCCGCCGAGGCCATATGTGAGTATGGCAGCAATGAGGGCTTTGTGGTAGACCCTGAGGACACCAATTTAGCTGCCGCCATTGCAGCTTCGGAGCGATCGGCGAGGCTTGAAGCGATGTTAAGCAAACTCGCTGAGTCCGGTAATCATCAGACACTTTATTTGTCGTTTTATTGCACTTTGCATTGTTATATTTAACTAACATTTGCTCTATTTTCAACAGGTGTCTCTACTGAAGAGGCTATTGCTGCCTCCCTGAAAACCTTCCAGGAGGAGGAGGAGAAGCGTGCCCTAGCAGGCGCTGGTATGTTTCACCCCTTTCCTTTTTATAAGGAAAGTTTGTTGTCTTTTTATGATAGTCAACCTGACCTTCTTTTGTTTCTTTGCAGGGGTTGTATCAATTGACGCAGGGATCCTTCCCGAGCCCGTCATCGAAGTCCCGGCATCGTCGAAGTTGCCACAAGAGCCTCGGCTTGACAAGACGACGAGGGATGCCTTGAAGAATCAAGAGGCATCCCTATATACGGACGAGGAAGCCTCACTCAAGGAAGCTCTAGTGGCGTCCGTCTCAACGGCTCGAGAGGAGCGGAAGCGGTTGAGACGCGAAGCAAGGGCGCGCAGAGCTGCTTTGGCCGCAGGAGCGTGCCCTAGCACTATTCCTCGTGCCGACACTCCTTCCGGAGCAATGGTGGGCAGAGCTGCTTTGGCCACGGGAGCGGGCCCTAGCACTATTCCCCGTGCCGACACTCCTTCTGAAGAGGCCCCTGCCGTCCTGTCTACTGCTCATAGGCAAGTGGCGCGCGCGGCTAGGAGTGCAAACGATAAGTCCTCTTCAGGTAACATTTCTTTCAGAACCTTGTTGTAAGAATTATCAAGCCATTGGCTCACACGCATTCCATCTTGCAGGGCCAAGTCCGACTGAGGGGGAGGCGGAGATCGTCGAACCCAGGGGAATGGAGGAAGCGGTACTTGCCGAACCCGAGCCGACAGTGAGCACCGTCGTCGGGGCCACGGCGCCTGAAACAGAAGTTGAAAGATCCGCCGCCGAGAAGGTCGTCGATGCCGCATTTGAAGTGGCGGCAGATGAGATGATTGTCGAGCCGAAGGCAGTAGAAGTCGAGGCGCTTGAGGCTGGAGATGTCACGGTGCCGATGGACGAGACAACCGTGACCGCAGAAATTGAGGGAGTATCGGGTGAGGCGGCCACGATTCCTGAGGAGGAGCGAACTGCTCTTTCCCAGGAATCTGGTAATACTCCGATCATAGCCCTCCCCGCGTACGGTTCCTTGCCGTCTCCCGGGCTCGTGAGCACAACAACGGTTCCCATCGAGTCGGGTGATGAGGCTACGGGTGGTGGTCTCATGTCGATGGATGAGGGGATTGCTTCAGTTTCTGTTGGCAGCTCGTCAGGTAAATTTTTTTTTGAGTCACCAGCGTTCCCCCCTTTTTTTATATATCTTGCGATCTCTTCTAACAAGCTTGTCTTTGCAGGTGCGGCCAGTGCCGATGCTCCATTGCGCGAGGGGGCACCGTCGACTACTGGTTTGGCGGTGGTCACCTCCCCGCCTTCCCTTGTACCATCACGGATGTTGGAAGGTATGAATTCACGACTCATGCATTAATCTTTCAAAAATGTGGCTTTTGTACTAACGTTATACCATTGTGCCTTTGCAGGAGTGCTTTTTGATCATTTATATCAAGTGTTGCTCCCACACTTCTCTTTCCCATCCGAACTCGCTTCTCCCTCTAGTGGCACCGGTGAGTATACTTTCACCATAATATCTTGATTTACCCCCTTTTTTCTAGCAATGGGATAATTTCTGACTTTTCCTTTTCTTTATTGCAGTGCCACAAATCGAAGGAGGGGATGCAAGACCTGCCGCGCTACCGGCCCTTCCGGCTTTGCCGTCCGTTGCAGCTGGTATAGTAAATTTCCTTTTTGGTAACCCTTCAACATCTTTTGAACCATCGTTTAACCCTGTTTTGTTTTGCAGCTATTGTTCCGGCTCCGGTCCCCTTCGAGGCTCGCGTCCTTTCACCGGCAGGCCCCTTTTTGAGACGTCCGTCTTCAAAGGGTGCTGTGATGAGTTTGGACATGCTAAGCGGGTACATCGAAGAGCTTAACATGGACGCCCTCCCTTCTGCCGTAGATTTCGCTGTGGAGGTTAACCCGATGTTGGCGGCGCTCATAAATTTTCATAACGAAGGCGTCATTGAATCTTGGGTTAATCACTGCAGGGGAATCGAGGCCTGTCTATATCGGCTGGAGTCGATGCGCCCTTCTCCCGAAGTTTTAGCCCTGAGCACCCAACGCACCACTTGGCTCGAGCAAAGCACTTCGCACTTCCGCCACTTGGAGCAAGAAGCAGCTTCAAGACTAAGGGAATGCCAAAAGACCTCGAACGAAACGACCCATCTGCGCGCTGAGGTTGAGGCAAATGCTGCCCAAGTGAAGATTATTTTTGAGGGTCTCTTAGAGCGCATCTCCCATGGGCTAAACTTGAAGCGGAAGCTTGACGTAGCTGAGCGCAATATCCCAAGTCGGGAAGCTGCCTATCAGGTCATCAGGGAGCAGCTTGCGTCGGTCTTGCAGCAGCGAGCCCAAGCGGAGGCAGAGCTGGCGGTGGTAGCCGATCAAGAGAAGACGTGGAAGGAAGTATGCGAGCAATTGCTAAATCTATGCAAGACGCTTCCTTCCCAGTAATTTCCCTTTGTATCATTTGTACTTGTAAAATATATGTATATTTTTTTATTCTTTAGTACAATGTATCCTGTACCCGATCAATATTTATGAATAAGAGATACACATTTTTGTAATTTCCTGTGTCACTTCTTCGCTTTTTCTTTCTTTTCAGCATGACATCTTTAATGCACCTTATTGGCAGATAAATTCATTTCTCCCAGAGATAACGATGGCCTAGACTGCAGGTTCAGATCTGCCGCCTAGGACTTTTCAACTCTATGAGCCGTGAGGGTCTCATAGAGGCTTTTCTCCCTACGGATCGAGAGGATCTCGTAGGCGGGCTTTCCTCCTTAGGAATCGTGAGGATTCCTAAGTGTGGTTTTCTCTTACAAGTCGTAAGGATCCTGCAAGAGAATTTTTCCCTCTCACGAGTCGAGAGGACCCGCAAGTGGTTGTTTCCCTCCCTGTCGAAACTCGACTTCGGAGAGTGAGCCCCGTGTATAGTATGCAAGAGACCATTTTAGATCGACTTATAGGGTCCCGTTGTTCAGGAAGAAAGTTTTCCCGCCTTTGATGCCTGAGGCTTCATCTTGCAAATTAAGAAGCAAGTTCAATTTGTTGAAGGAATCCATTTTCTGAAAGATTTGGCGGGATTTCTCCCACCATCGGATCTTTGATCCAAGGGCTTCTGTTTTACAGAAGATAATAACAGAAAAGATTTCTTCAGAACCTTAATTTTTGTTTAGCGCGAATGCTTCAGAGTATGACACGTGTCGCACAGCGCACAGTGCAGCGCAACTGCGCTAGCACATCTACGCCGACACGTGTCACGCAGCGCACGGCGCATACGCCGCTGAAGTGTTGCTTCCTTTGGTTTTGCTTGAAATAGAACTTTGCTTTGATCGGGTGCGCTGCTTTGGGGCGCTGCGCTGATGCGTTTGCGCCAGACACATGGTACGTTGCGCAGCGCAGATAAGTTGAAGCGTCGATTCATTAAATTGATTTTCAAGACAGAGCTTTGCTCTGATTGGGGAAAGACGAAGCGTTGCTTCATCTCCTGCCTCGGAATCTGAACAGAGGCCCGCTCCGATTAGGGTAAACCGCCGTGACAATTCTTGGAAGTCGAAGAGGCACTCGATGCCTATAAATAGGACCTTTGGTCCCTTCCAGATACTTATCATCTTTCAGATTTCTATTTGCGAAGACTTCAGAGCATTGTTCTTGCCTTCAAGAACTCCGGTGCCTTGCTCCTCCCCCCCCCCTTTTTTTTAAGTTTTTAGGAAAACTTTAGGTAAAATCGATTCTTGGATCAGTCTTAACCAGCAGAGCTTTCGTCCAGGGGACTTTATCCTTGAAAATAATTTTGCTCTCTAGGAATTTAGTCCTCTACGTATATTATTTCTTTTCTATTGCTGATCTTTCTGTAACATTCCCTCCAGGCATAATGGCGGCGGTGCATCTATACAGTTTGCACGAGTTCATTACCTACGACGATATCCGCGCTCAGGGTCGTCAACAAAACCAGGAGTTTACAGACGCTGAATGTGCAGAAGTCATGGGTCGTCTGAACGCAAGCGGTGGTTGGCTGTTGCCTCGTCGTTTGGCCCTTTTGAAAGTTGTGTTGGGAGCCATATGGAGAGCACTTCCGGGTCTTCATGAGGCCTTACCGCTCAACGCGCTGGATGTCGCCGAAGATAAGGTGCATTCAGTGCACCTGATAGGGTTGATCTCAAAGAAACGGCGGAACAGCCTTATTGACATCCTACACCAAGTCTTCCAGCAGACGACGATAGTTGCTGCTTATCAAAGGCCAGGAGGGCTCGCCGATGATCTCGATACAGAGGAGCGCGAAAGACTGCGCATAAGAATAATTAGAAAGGCCAGAAGAACTCTGGATGGCCTTACTTTTGATTTCCTCAATCCGTGCCCCGGATCTGAGGTTATACCGTTGTAATAATTTGAATAATGTTTCTTATTCATTATTCTTATGCTTGTAAAAAAAATTTAGCGGTATGAATGGAAACCCTCCCCCTTTCTCTTTCAGTTTGTCTTATTTCTCGTCCTGAGTCTTCTGTCCATGCATAAATGAACGCGTCACGCATGCCAGATCAAATGTAAACCAGATATTCTTTCTGTCATCTTCTTTCTTTTAATGTCAGCAGGCTGTCTTAATAACCATGGCTGATGGATGTCTAAAATGAGTATTTCGACTTCCTTAGGAAATGGCGATGGCTTAGGCCGCAGGTTCAGATCTGCTGCCTAAGACTTTTCAATTCTATGAGCCGTGAGGGTCTCATAGAAGCTTTTCTCCCTACGGATCGAGAGGATCTCATAGGTGGATTTTCTCCTTAGGAATCGTGAGGATTCCTAAGTGTGGTTTTCTCTTATAAGTCATAAGGATCTTATAAGAGAATTTTCCCTCTTACGAGTCGAGAGGATTCGTAAGTGGTTGTTTCCCTCCTCGTCGAAATTCGACTTCGGAGAGTGAGACCCGTGAATAGTATGCAAGAGACCAGTTTGGATTGACTTGCAGGGCCCCATTGCTCAAAAAGCAAGCTTTTCAATCCTTGTTGTCTGAGACTTCTTCTTACAAATTGAGACGAATCGGGGATCTGTTTGCAGTTGTAGCGGAACAGTTGACATGGGTTAGGAAGCTTTCGTCACGGAGTGTTTGTATCCGTGAGTCGAGGAGTTTGCTGGGATTATTTGTTTCCTAAGCGCCAAGGATTATTTGTTTCCTTGGGGTTTGAAACGAGTCGAGGGTTCCCACGGGGGCTCTGGTGGCTCTGCGGGACGACGCGGATCAGGAAGCTCTCGTCAAGGAGTGTTTGTATCCGTGAGTCGAGGAGTTTGCTGTGATTATTTGTTTCCCAAGCGCCAAGGATTATTTGTTTCCTTGGGGTTTGAAACGAGTCGAGGGTTCCCACGGGGGCTCTGGTGGCTCTGCGGGTCGACGCGGATCAGGAAGCTCTCGTCAAGGAGTGTTTGTATCCGTGAGTCGAGGAGTTTGCTGGGATTATTTGTTTCCCAAGCGCCAAGGATTATTTGTTTCCTTGGGGTTTGAAACGAGTCGAGGGTTCCCACGGGGGCTCTGGTGGCTCTGCGGGTCGACGCGGATCAGAAAGCTCTCGTCAAGGAGTGTTTGTATCCGTGAGTCGAGGAGTTTGCTGGGATTATTTGTTTCCCAAGCGCCAAGGATTATTTGTTTCCTTGGGGTTTGAAACGAGTCGAGGGTTCCCACGGGGGCTCTGGTGGCTCTGCGGGTCGACGCGGATCAGGAAGCTCTCGTCAAGGAGTGTTTGTATCCGTGAGTCGAGGAGTTTGCTGGGATTATTTGTTTCCCAAGCGCCAAGGATTATTTGTTTCCTTAGGGTTTGAAACGAGTCGAGGGTTCCCACGGGGGCTCTGGTGGCTCTGCGGGTCGACGCGGATCAGGAAGCTCTTGTCAAGGAGTGTTTGTATCCGTGAGTCGAGGAGTTTGCTGGGATTATGGTTCCCACTTTGTTTACGCCCCTGGATTGTATACAGGAATCGATGTGATCTTAACTGTAGGGCCAAAATTTTATCATCATTATTTTTTTTTGTTTGATTTCTGCGATGCTCTATCATTTCAGCTTTTATATCGCGAAGGTCGCGATTGCCCAATCATTTCGGCTATTTTTCGCGGTGCCCAATCATTTCGGCTTTTTATTTTATTTTTACCCGCTGCTTTTTATTGCGAGTTGCCCAATCATTTCGGCTATTTCTTCATGCATATATTTTTACTTGCTGCTTTTTTTTATTGCAAGTCGCCCCATCATTTCGGCTATTTCGTATGCATGTGCGGCCTACTGGCTTTTCGCTGTAAACCTGAAATTGGACACCGATTTCGGCATCAGCACCGCTACAACTGGGATATTGCCAGGAGCGAATCATCATTTGCCTCTGTCGCTGTCGAACAAAGGAGGCTTAGCGACCAGGGTTAAGGTCCTGTCGACTAAGGCTTTTGACTTCATGAGCCGTAAGGGTCTCACAAAGCTATTTCTCCCTACAAGTCGTGAGGATCTTATAGGTGTATTTTCTCCTTAGGAATCGTGAGGGTTCCTAAGTGTTTTGTTCCTCTGTAAGTCGTAAGGATCTTACAGGAGGGTTTTCTCTTTATGAATCGAGGGGATTTACAAGGGTTATGCGAACATATCCCCAGTCACGGATGGACCTTGGTTAGGGAAATGTTTATTCGCGCCCGTGGATTGTATACAAGGGTCAATGCTGAGTCACTTGTAGGGCAATATCGGAAGTTGTGGGGGTTGCTTAAGCACAGGTTTAGGTCTCTGTAACTTAAGACTTTCAAATCTTATGAGCCGTGAGGGTCCCATAAGAGAGTTCTCCTTACGAGTCGTGAGGATCTCGTGAGTGTATTTTCTCCCTAGGAATCGTGAGGATCCTTAAGTGTGTTGCTCCCTTGTGAGTCGTAAGGATCTCACGCGGGTGGTTTCTCCTTACAAGGTCGAGAGGGCCTTATAAGTGTCCTTTAACGAGGTTGCGCCCTTTCGGGTTTTCACGAACACTCGCCGGTAGTCTTGCTGTTTTTACTCACGGAGCCCTTTCGGGTTTTCATCCGTGCCCATTTTGCTTATGGACATACCGTTTTTTTTTATTCTTTTTATTTTCCTTTTCTCTCTTTTTTTTTACGAGGCCGCGCCCTTTCGGGTTTTCACGAACACTCGGCGGTAGCCCTGCTGTTTTTACTCACGGAGCCCTTTCGGGTTTTCATCCGTGCCCATTTTGCTTATGGACATACCGTTTTTATTTATTTTTTTTTTAATTTTCTTTTCCTCCTTCTTTTTTATTCATCTCGTCAGCCTAAGGATGCTGCGGTAGTAGTTTTAAAGACGTTTCGGTCTGATATTAGTTTAAGGACATTTCGGTCCATCACTTGAGAAGGCTGGCTACTGCTGATAGAGTTTGAGCTTAGGAAGATAGCGAGCGGACATAGTCGTCGTCATCTACCATTGACCTAGGCTGTGGCTCATTAAGCATAGTATTTCTTTAGGAAGCGACCGTTTATCGACCTGAAAGGCCTTTCACCGTGCATGTCCATGAGTAGATAGGCCCCACCTTGGTAGACCTTATCTATGATGTATGGGCCTTCGTAGTTCGGCTCGAACTTTCCCCGCTTGGCGCGATTGGGGATCATAGGCCTTTTGACCACTAACACAAGTTCGCCTTGGCGGAATGTCCTCGGCCGGATCAATCTTTCATATGAGCGCGTCATCTTTGCTTTATAAGCTTCCAGATTTTGCTGTACTATGAGCCGGGTTTCATCAAGGGCGTCAAGCTCCTCAAACCGGAGGTGAGCATTTTCTTCATCCGTCAGCTCGTAGTGAATTGCTACTCGCAAAGAAGGTAATTCTATTTCAAGGGGTAGTACCGCTTCCGTGCCGAATACTAACGCGTAGGGCGTCATGTTCGTGGCCGTCTTGAACGTGGTTCGATACGCCCAAAGAGCCTCTTGCAACCTCTCATGCCAGTCCCTCTTGTTTCGGGACACCGTTTTCTTTATAATTTTCGTCAAGGTCTTGTTGAAGGTCTCGGCGAGACCGTTAGCCTGCGGATTATAGACTGAGGAATATCTCCAGTCTATATTGTGCTGCTGTGCGAAGCGGCTAATTTTATGACTTCGGTAGGCTGGCCCATTATCAGAGATGATCCTTCTCGGGGTTCCAAACCGGTATATGACATGCATTTTGAAGAAATGGAGGATGTTCTCCGTCTTCACTTCCCTCAATGGTACCGCCTCTGCCCACTTGGAGAAGTAATCAGTCGTCGCCAAGATGAAACGATGCCCCTTGGATGATGCTGGTTCGATGGGACCGACTATGTCAGTTCCCCACATCTCGAATGGCCAGCTAGCCACTGTTGGATGCAGTGGATTGGGATGCTGATGGATGAAGTCCCCATGAATTTGGCATGAGTGACATTGCTTCGCGTATTCCAGGCAATCCTGTATCATCGTGGGCCAGTAGTAGCCCATCCGTTTTATCTTCAACTTCATCTTAGGGCCTGCTTGGTGGAAACCGCAGAGTCCGTCGTGAACTTCTTGGACGACCCTTCTCGCTTCGTCAGGTCCTAAGCATCTCAGCCACAGAGAATCGAATGACCTCTTGTATAGAGTATCGTTGACGAAGGCGAAAGACAGAGCTCCTTTCACGAGCTGATGTCTTATGGACGCTTCTTCAGGCATTCGGTGGAACTTGAAGTAATCCATGAAGACTTCTCTCCAGTCCTCGGTATTTTCCCAATCTTTTATTTGCAGGGTTGTCTCCTCGTTCGCTCCTTTTTCTTCAGATGATTCCGGAGATACTTCTGCTGGGGCTAGCACTCGACGGCTTTGTACCACGATTCTAACGTCATCGAGGTTCTCGTCAGCCAGTTCTTTAGCAAGTTTGGCTACTGCGTCCGCTTTGCTGTTTTCCGCGCGCGATATGCTCTCCAAAGTATAGGAGGGAATTTGGGTTAGCAGTTGTTGCACTTTTTCACCGTATTTTACCAATTCCGGTTTGCATGTTTGGTAATCGCCGTTCACTTGACTGACGACTAGCTGGGAGTCCCCATATATGAGGAGGCTTTCAATTCCCATGTCAATGGCGATCTCGAGGCCTGCTATCAAAGCTTCATATTCAGCTTCATTATTCGTTCTCGGCTCTGTTAGGGAGAACGCGTAGCGCATTATCCCTCCGTGTGGGGTTACAAAGATGAGTCCTACCCCCGATTTGATCATTGGCGTACTTTGTTTGTGCTTTTTCATGGAAGATGCTCCATCGAAATAAAGCTCCCAACGGGTATCACCACTGTCGATTGCGTCAAACGCATGTCTGTCTGGCAAATCGCAATTTAAAGGAGAATCGGCAGGTATGGGATGCTCAGCAAGGAAGTCGGCGATGGCCTGGCCTTTTACTTCCCTGAGAGGTTGATATGTTATCGAAAATTCCATCAAGAGCAGGGCCCATTTAGCGAGTCGCCCTGTCAATATGGCTTTTGACATTAGATATTTGAGAGGGTCCACTTTTGAAATAAGACGGACTTCGTGCGCCAACGCTTAGTGCCTAAGCTTTGTTATTGCGAAGATCAACGCCAGGCAGTGTTTTTCAATGGGAGAGTAGTTGCTTTCTGCCCCCAGCAAAACTCGACTTAAGTAGTAGAGTGCTCTTTCTTTCCCTTGATCGTTCTCTTGTGCCCATAATGCGCCCAAGGAACCTTCGAGGGCGGTCGTATAAAGAATGAGGGGTTTTCCCTTGACCGGCGCAGCCAACACCGGAGGGTTCTGCAGGTACTGCTTGATCTCGTCTAGTGCACCTTGGCATTTGTGATCCCAAACGAATGGAGTTCCCTTCTTCATCAGGTGACTGTAAGGACGGCATTTGCCTGAAAGATTGGCGATAAACCGCCGGATGTATGCGAGCTTCCCTTGGAGAGACCGCATCTGTTTGAGAGTTCTCGGCGGAGGCATTTCCATGATCGCTTTAATTTTTGACGGATCTATTTCAATACCTCGGTGTCGAACAATGAATCCCAGGAATTTCCCTGAGGAAACTCTGAATGCACACTTAAGAGGGTTCATCTTCAAGTTGTATTGTCGAAGGCGTTGAAATACGGTCTTCAGATGCTCGAGATGTTCCTCGTATGATTTGCTTTTAACCTTGAGATCATCGATATAGCATTCGACGATTTCGTGTATAAGGTCGTCGAAGATCTTCGTCATGGCCCTTTGGTAAGTGGCACCGGCGTTCTTTAATCCGAAGGGCATCACCTTGCAACAGAATATCCCTAAAGGAGTCCGGAAAGCCGTATGTTTCTGATCTTCAGGATGCATTTTTATTTGATTATACCCCGATGAGCCGTCCATGAAGGAGAAAATCTCATGTGTGGACGTATTGTCTATCATTAGTTCGGTGACTGGCACTGGGAAATCATCCTTCGGGCAGGCTTTATTAAGATCCCGAAAATCCACGCATATGCGCACCGTCCCATTTTTCTTCATCACCGGGACGATGTTAGCGATCCATTCAGGGTATTGAACTTCATGGATAAAGCCGGAATCTATCAGCTTTTTGACTTCGGCATTGATGCTCATTTCAAGCTCGAGCCGCATTCTTCTCGGCGCCTGTTTGACTGGCTTGACGTCCGGGGATATCGCCAATTTATGCACAGCAATTTCTGAATCTAGTCCCGGCATTTCGGAATAGTTCCATGCGAAGCAATCTTTATGCTGTACGAAGACGTCCTTTAACGCAGCCATCCTCTCTTCAGACAGCAGCTCACTGACAAATGTCGGTCGCGGATCGTTTACCATCCCCAACTCAATTTTCTTGAGGTTATCTGCAGTTGTATGTATTCCATCCTCCAGTTCTTTCGGAGCTGGGGGAAATTCTGAGATCACCCCATCATTGCTGTTTTCGAAGCACCAGGGAAGGCCGTTCATGTCCTCGGATTCTTCTTTTAATATCGTTATCACGTGACAAGTGCGAATTTTCTGCCAATCCCAATGCGGAGTTGGTTCTGTTCTTGTGTTTTCGGGTTCGTGCTTTTGTGGCGGCGCTACCCTCCAATTGTCAGACAACGCGAATTTGCCAAGCTGATATTGGTCCTCAACCCAATTCTTAAAGGTGAAGCAATCTTCAAGCGGATGCCCTACTATTCGATGGTAAGAGCAATAATTTGGGTTGGAGACTTCGCCTGCTTGCTCAGGGTGTTTAGACTCTGGCAGTGTAAGCATTTGATGTCTTAGAGCAAGATCAAGTATTTTCCTTGTTTTGTTCCGAGGGAATGAGTATGCTCGACCCATTTTCTTCATGAGGGCTAGGTCAATAACTCTCAACTCTCGGATGCGTGGTTTCTTAGCTCTGCTTTGTGGTTTTTGAGCGCCTTTTTTGCCTTTCGACTTGTTTTTGATTTCGCGTTGAACCTTTTTTGTAGCAGGTTGACAAGGAGCGGCATTTTCATCCTTCACGGCTTGTTGGAGAAGGAGTTGCGTCTTGGCTTTCTCATAGATGGCCGTCTCGCGGTTGTGATCATCTCGGGCTTTTTGACCAGCTTCCCTTACAAGCCTGTCCATTTGTTCTTCAACTGATGGACCGGGCAATTTTTCATCGGGAACTTTTATTGGCTTAGGATTAGCGTCCTCCCATTGAGCGTCCGCTTCTTCATCGAAGTCATACATGACGTAACAGCTGTTTACTAGCTCTCGTTTCTTTGACCGGATGTACCCAAGCCCTTTTGTTTCCATTTTCCCGTTAGGCAGTTTGCGTTGAGTCCCGGGAACGTTCCAGACCTTGTCATAGAATTTGGCCTTTCTAACGGTCTGTGTGAAGGATATCCCCTGGCGTTTCAGCAGTTTCTTCAAACCTTCGGTATAATATCTGGGAAGACGGATAGGCTGAAGCCTGTCGAGCGTGGGATCCGCGCTATGCCAAACTTCTTTTTCTACCTTATTTTCTTCAGAACGGTAGAATAAGATTGCCTTCTCGCCCTTTCGTTCGGGAGGGATATAAAATGTCTGCAATTCTTCTACGCTGTTGGTGTCGAGTGCATCCAGTTCTTTGCAATGTTCAAGCGGCACCATGGTTATCTGCAGACTTCGCTCTTCATCAGCGGAAACCCGTATTGAAGGCCGAGCGGGGAATACAGCATGAACTTCATCCTCCGAATCACTGCCGAAGATCAATGAAGGAACGGATGGTCCTGGCCTGATGGGTTGGGATGGTCCTGAATAAATTATATCCTCCTCCTCCTCGGTGTCACTGTCGAAGACAGGGATGGTGGCGTTAGTTTTGTTCTCCGGCTTGTGACACCTTTCCGTATCTTCGAAACTCGGTAAGAAGTACTTGGCATCTTCATACTTGCGAACTTCGTTCACGGAAAACGGATTTAACTCTCCTGCCACAGTGTACTCGAGACCATCCTTACAATATTTCATACACTGATGTTGTGTAGAAGGGATGATATTGTACTCGTGTAACCATGGTCGACCGAGCAGAGCGTTGTAGCACGTCTTGGCATCTATGACATGGAATTTGATATCTGTGACGAGCAACCCGAAGCGTAACGTCAATATCACAGATCCAAGGGTTTTTGATGATTGGGAGTCGAACCCGGAGATGGTGATCTTGTCTCGGGCGAGGTGTTGGACACTCATGCAGATTTCCTTTAACACCCGCACATTGAGTAAATTAACAGACGATCCGTTATCGACCAAGATTTTACCTATCTTTATGTCGTGGCAATATCCTGAGACATAAAGGGGACGATTGTGTTCACACGTCCCGAGGAGAAGGTCTTCATCGCCAAAAGCAACGTCGGCCGTGTGTACCTCTTCCAATTCGTCCTTCATCTTTTGTTCTGCCAGGAAGGCTTGGAACTGGTCCGTCTCTTGTAGGGCTTTAATCAAAGAATCCTTCGCCTCTTTTGATAGTAACAGGGCATCGAATGCTGAGTTGTGAGGGTAACTTTCTCAGATGCGCCAAGACATTGTAATCCACTTTATTCCTCTTTGGCGGGTTCTTGGTGGTCAACTCTTCCGCAACTCGGTCATCCAAGGCGATGTCTTCAGAGACCTTCTCTTTCCCCTTGTCTCTCTTGTTTAAGGGTCCGAGATTCTTTTCGGGTAACGTCCGGTTGCGTAGCTGTATATTCTCGCAAGCCTTTGGTTCTTCTTCTTTTCCCGAAGTGGATTCTTTAAAGAGGGGGCCAAGCTCTAGCTCCTCATCAGAATCGCTCCCAAATATAGGTACTTGTGATCCTCCGGTGTCAATCATGCAACATCCACCGGTAGTTTTATCAAGCGCTTTGATCGTTCTGCCCTGCTCTCGGCGAGCTTTGCGTTTTTCCCACTTAAATTGTTGCCGGTGAGTAACATATCCTTGCCACCACTTATCGAAAGCTTTACACTCTTTAGTGGGATGCGACACCTTCTGGTGGTACAAGCAATAGGAGGGGTGCATTTCCGATTCACCGGTGATGTTTCCTTCAGAGGGTGGTAGCTTCATGCCCATTGATATGGCCTTAGCAAACTTTTTCTTCATCTTGAATTGGCTTTTGTCAACGGCGGAGGCATTTCGCTCCAGCGGGATTATCTCAGCTCTTTCACTAAGTCGCCGGCGTTTGGCCCTTTCAAATATAGCCATTTCGCGTTCTCGATCAGCTTTACTTTTTAGTCGAGCTTCGTCAAGGAACGCTTCAATCATTTTGACTGATAGCTCCGGAATTCTTGATTCGGTATCTGCCCCCAGCGTTCTAGTGCCAGAAGCCTCTTCATCGTTCGTGATCGAATGGAAGATCATATGACAGCTCGCCACATTTTCCTTGGATTCATCTGATGAACTTTCTCCTTCATCTTCCTCTTGAAAGACGTGATTGAGGAACTCTTGGAGCGTGATGGGAGTCCGCGCCTTTTGGTTATATTCTTCCAGTGCGTCAATTTGCTTTTGCAAGTCCGTGCGCTTATCGCTAGGCTCTACGGGCTTCTTGGACTTCTTCTTCTTTTTCGAAGAATTTGACGACTGGTCGCTAGTGCTTGAACCCCTTGAACCCCCATCATTGGCCTTTGAAGTTGGAGGTGGCTTCAACCTCCCCTCAACGACCTGTGGTTCTAACGGGCTCTTCCACTTGATCGCTGGACACGTCCGAAGATCATTTAGCATTCTCCTCGTTTTGGCTGATAATACAACCTCCCAAGGAGCTTCTTCAATGACGGAGCATGTTGCCCCCGGCGTATTTGTCCCCTTAGCGGTGTGGGGCTGCGGAGGATTCACCTTCCATTTTTCAGATAACGCGAACTTGCCCTGTCGGTACTGGTTTTCAAGCCAATTTTTGAAAACGTAACAGTCTTCGATCGGATGTCCTAGCACTCGATGATAAGGGCAGTAATTAGGCTCGTTGACGTCACTTGGTTGCAATGGGCGTTTTGGATCTGGCAGATTTATGAGTCTGTTGCGCAACGCCAGCTCGAATAGCCTCCTCGTTTTATCGCGGGGGAAGGAATAAGAGCGTCCCATTCTATCCTCAAGGGGTACGTACGGGCGCGTATTGTTTGGACGAGCAACCGTCTTCGAGTCGCTCGGTTGTTGTTGAGCATTAGCGACAACGATCGTTTTTCCCTTTCCTTTGTCATTTCGGGAGTCTGGCTTTGGGAGAGGGGGTTTATGGCCCATCTGGTCCATCTGCGCTAGTTTGTCAATCAAAGCCTGGAAGAAAGTCGGCTTGAAGAACATCATAAACTGTGAAATGGTTGCTTGTGGATCAAGGGTTCCAACAAACATTCCCACCGCAGGGGCTTCTTCTATGCGCTGTTCACACTTCGACCATAGATTACGCCACCGTATAGCGTACTGAACCCATGTCTCGCCGGGTTTTACCCTAGCGTTAATCAGTGCCGTCATCGGGGTACGTTCACTGGCACTTGCAAAACGTTGGGTAAACAGCAGCTCCATTTCCGCAAAGGTTTTAATAGAATCATTAGGGAGTTCAGAGAACCACTCGAATTCCGTATCTGATAGACTTCCAACGAACTGGCGGAGCAAGAGCTTGTCATCACCGCCGGTGTTACCGCAAAGCGCCCTGAACTGGGCAACATGCTGATGGGGATTGCCGGTCCCTTTGTAGACATGGAACTTGGGAATTGTGTAACCCGGCGGGTACTTGATTTGGTCATACCAGCCCGGATATGGCCGCCCCGTTTTTACGACATGGCCGGCTGCCTCGGCCGCATGATGAACCCTTATTTGCTGGGCAATGTATTCGTCCAGATCACTTTTAGAGATTGTATCTTCTTTAGCCGTTGATAGAACGGGCTGAGGGTTTGATGTCTCTCCCCTATCATCTCCAAGGACGATCGGGGGTTCTTCATTCGGGGGATCTTGTTGTATCATCATCCCTATCATGTCCTGGAAGAGGAGGCCCATACGCTGTATGTTGGCCGCTTGTTCAGCAGCCTCTTTGTCCTTCTTTTCCAATATTCGGCGAAGGAACTCGGCGTCAGTCTCTTCCTCTTGGCGCTCATCTAAGGACGCTTCAGGGTTTTCTTTTGGCTCTGTAAGTGCGGCCATGGCATTCATCATCTCCTGGAGCTTTTGTTGCTGCTCCTGAGCCTTAGTCACTGATCGGGTGAGCGGTCGGTGACCCGTAGAAGTGCGGCTTTCCTCCTTTCCAGAAGCCATATAAACCGTATGAACTGTTATGCCCCCTGACTTGGGGCGTTTAGGTTCACCGCTTTCAAACTTTGCCAGTGTCACGGGAGCTTTCTCTGGCCTTTTTCTTTTGTGGACCATTGAGGTTGAAGGAGCCGTTGCAGTAGGCATCCTAACAATTGTTGCCCCCTGCCGTTTAATGGGGCGGTTTTTGTCATTTTCCACCTTTGCCTTTTTCTGGCGATGAAAGTGGTCTGGGTCAATCACGGAGTCTTGAACCCTCCGCCAAACTTTATAAATTTTTGACGACAGCCGTTGAGGGGGCTGTTCCTGCTTTGTCTCCGGAGCTTTCTCCATAGGCGGAGGAGATCTTTTCAATGTAGCAATTGGAGAGTTCTTTCTCACCTTCCTCAGCAATTCAAAGCTGTTCCCAATTGGAACAGCAGCGTTGACCTCCACCATCGGAGCAGATGGAGTTAGCCCTGAGGGGGAACTGCCCCCTGCCTTCCTCACTCATTGCCAATGTCGACGTCGAGCACGACGAGCCGTTGGGATCGGCTCAGAGATAGAGATGACTTCTTTTTGCCCCCTGTCTGAACAGGGTGCCGCTGGTGTTAACCTCTCAAAGACTGAGGTTGTCCTTTGAGGGATGATATTCAACCTGTCGAAGACGGATTCTCGAGCAGGGGTAGGAGCAGGAGTCGTCAGTCTTGAAAAGACTGACTCTTTGGCGGGAGAAGTCGCCTTAACGACTTCCGAAACAGCGGCCGTTGCCCTCTTTGGGACAGCCAATTTAGAGTTCTGATTCAGCCTGGTGAAAACAGAGGCTGTCGGTTTGGTAGCGGACGACCCGTTGACAGGGGTCGTGGTAGCAGTGAGCCGGTCGAACACCGACTTCTTGTTCACTTTCGGTGCAGGTGTCGGCATAGAGAAGCTTGTAGGTGGGACCATGGTCCCGAAAAACAGGCCAGTGGTGGCCTGGGTCACCTGTTCAACCGGCAGAGCGAGGAAAGAGGCCGCTTGGGGCCCATATGTTACACCTCTCGGTGAGGTGGAGCGTCCGTTGCAGTGGTACTTCGCGTATTTGGTGCAGTTAGAATCCATGGATGCTTGAGTTCTGCGCCAGACAAAAGGCCAAATTTTAGCAACTTGAAATCCGAAGGCAACCATTTAACAAACCGCGATTGGTTCGCGAAAACGACACACGAAGTGTGGAGTGGAAAGAGGAAAAGGTCCCACCGGGCGTGCCAGAATCTGTTCCCCTCTGAACGGCGGCGCACAGGACCGCGATGTCCTGACGCTGAGATTTGTGGCAGATGCTAATTGGTTTTATCCGTCTACCTTTCCGAAAATGCCAAGTTGATTTATGGCACCGTGTATCGGAGGTTTAGACGGATGCGGCCGATGTAGCAGACTTTGTCAGATTCCCCCTCGCTTGAGGGGTTTTTGATTGTGGGGACGCTCTTCCCTGCAGGCGCAAGCCCCTGCAGTTAATTACGCTACCGCATCGCGGTAACAACTTTCTCCTTCTCCAGAATTTCACTTCGTGTCGTGTGTGTTTGTTTTGTTGTGGTTGCCCATGGATTGTATACGGAGACTGAGTAATGCCGTCGCCCGTAGGACGTGGATTAGTCCAAATCCGTATTTACTTAGATTTGGGTTTGGTGTTTTTAGTTTAAGGATGCATTAGTCGTGTTGCGGCTAAGATCAACTTAAACGTTCGTTAAGGATACGATAGTTCTGTTTGAGACTAAGATCAACTTAACGTGATCGTTTAGATCTGACAAAAGAGCGTTTGGGCTCTATTGTTCCAGTTTGGGAGATTCATAGTCCAATTTGGGACTAAAGTCTGTTTGGAGGATACGTTAGCCATTTTTGAGGCTAAGATCGACTCAAACGTTTGTTAAGGATACGTTAGTCCAGTTTGAGACTAAGATCAACTTAACGGGACCGTTTAGATCCAACAAAAGAGCATTTGGGCTCTATTGTGCCAGTTTAGGGACGCGGTGGTCCATATTCCAGTTTAGGGACGTGGTGGTCCGATATTAGTTTAGGGACGTGGTGGTCCGATATTAGTTTAGGGACGTTTCGGTCCGATATTAGTTTAGGGACGTTTCAGTCCGATATTAGTTTAAGGACGTTTCGGTCCAATATTAGTTTAGGGACGTCTCAGTCCGATATTAGTTTAAGGACGTTTCGGTCCAATGTTAGTTTAAGGACGTTTCAGTCCAATATTAGTTTATGGACATTTCGGTCCAATGTTAGTTTATGGACATTTCGGTCCACGAGTTTAAGGACCCCGCAGTCCATATGGGTGTGTGGTCGTTGGGACCCGTCACCTCTTTGACGTCGTTGAGGAATTACAACGATGGATGTCAAAGGAGTTCGGAGATGTACCCTCGAACCGGACGTAGATTGATTTAGAAGAGCCATTTTGCTCAGTCAATTTAATTTAAGAACTTATGGCCACAATTGGGCTAAGTCCAGCTGAAAATGTCCAGCATTGCTTTTGCATTTCTTTTTAATTTGTTTTGGGCTCTTTTCTTTATAAATGATGCAGAGCATCAATTTTATTTGGGCCCAGCCCTTTTATTGCTTTACAATTTATTTTGGCCTGCTAGGTCTTTTTGATTTGGGCCTAGCCCTTCAAGTAATGCATTGCATTTGTGCAAAGCACCAAGAATCTTTTAGATTCAAGAAAAGAAGTGCATAGCACTTTTTAATTTCTTGATCTAAATTTAGATCAAAGAAAAGAAAGAAATCTTTTCTTTCTTTCTATCTCAAAGAACCAGAGGTTCATAGCAAGTGCAAGGCACTATTTTTATTATTTTTATTTATTTATTTATTTATTTATTTATTGAAGATCACTGATCTTGCTTTTTAGATCAATGATCTATTCTTTAAGAGAATTTTCTCTTATCTCAAAGGTTTTTACCTTCTTTTTTGTGTTCTCCAAGAGTTCTCTTCTCTTCTCTTTTTTTAATCCAATTGTCCTTATCTTTGAAATGGGGTCTGGGGTCCTTTTTATAGTGCTCCAAAATTAGTTAAATTTGTTAAAAAGATCTTTTCTGAGTGATTTGGGGAATTTTCCCCACCATTGGATCTTTGATCCGAAGGCCCCTGTTTTACAAAAGAAATCTTCTTGTTTTAACAAGAACAGAAAAAATTTCCTTAAATCTTCATTCTGTTGTTGCGCAACTCACCAGCGCGTGACACGTGTCGCGCAGTAAGGCGCTTGCGCAGCTGTGCTTGCGCAACTGCGCAGACACGTGTCGCGCAGTAAGGCGCTTGCGCAGCTGAGCTTGCGCAACTGCGCAGACACGTGTCGCCCAACGGTGCACTTGCGCAGTTGTGCTTGCGCAACTGCGCAGACACGTGTCGCGCTGCAGTGCACTTGCGCAACAGTGTGTGCGCAACTGCGCAGACACGTGTCGCGCAGCGGTGCGCTTGCGCAGTTGTGCTTGCGCAACTGCGCAGACACGTGGCGCGCTGCGGTGCGCTTGCGCAACTTGCGCAACAGCGTTTGCGCAACTGCGCAGACACGTGTCGCGCAGCGGTGCGCTCGCGCAGTTGTGTTTGCGCAACTGCGCAGACACGTGTCACGCAGCGCAGCGCTTGCGCAACTGAGCGTTGCTTTTGCTTTTTAAAGAGCCTTGCTCTGATTGGACGCACTGTCTTGGGCGTTGTGCTGCCGAGTCAACTTCTGACACGTGGCAAATTGCGCGCAGCGCACGGGATCTGAAGCGTTGCTTCAAAATTTTGAATTTTTGAAATTCAAACAGAGCCTTGCTCTGATCGGGGGAACAACTATCCAAGCAAATCAATACCTATCAGTGGCAACCACTGTACGATCCAGTCTCTTCGTCTGCTTGTGTTCCCTATTTGGTTTAGGTCTTGGCGGTACTGTCAAACCCTAATAACTTATATAACTATTGTGTTGATGTTATCATGTAACCATGAGATCAAACTGATAACCACTTATCATTTGATCTCTAGTAGTTTGGCAAGAGATTTTAGCTCACTGATATATCGCATACTGCAGAACACTGTTCTTCTTACCGGAGAGACAAATTCCATGTTAATCCCTCACAACCATCACATGTATTCGATCATGCCGAACTACTACCGTTATACACAGTATCAATGGATTTGTGATTGGATAGTAACTGAAGCAATCTTTAACACACGTAAGGTACTATGGCGAGTTTTAGGTCTGGAGACTAAGTCATACCAATTATCACTATATAAATTTTCATCTGACAATTATATATAATTATCAACTGGAAATTCAAAGTCAGTCGTTCAGTATACTTATCATTTATAAGCACCTACATACGATACCCTGGTGTCACCACACTAGATGACTATGAGAACGGTCATTACTTTCCAACGAGTACGTATAGTATACACTAGTCTTCCGGAGTATCGATATCCTGTCTCGATACTCTTACAACTAGGAACATTTAAGAATATATTTATCGACTGCTCGTGTCTCACTATTGTGATTTACATCACAATCATACAGTCTAGTATTATTTTATGGACTTTATTAGTAATCAATAATAAACAGAGTATTATAAATAAAAAATAAACTGATAAAGAAAAACCAAATAGTATATTATTATTACGAATGAGAAAGTTCTATACATGTAGGTTACAATTACAACTAATTGCCTTTAAGGGCCACCAAAATGATATAATAAATTTTAGATTGTATATGTGTATATTATGTGTGGTTGTGTGATGGTCAATGAATTTTTAGATTCCACAGACACTACCCAAATGATGTAATAAATATGATATTTGTATTTATTTTCCAACTATATATGTAACGACTCTGAAATCTTTGTACGGAAATTTTTCTGTTAATATACAAGAACTGAGTTTGAATTATAAGTTACTTTTGTTAAAAAAAAGCAAGAACAAGCTTGTAGCTCACTGGTAAAGCTCTTACACTGCTGTGACGTAGCCTGTGTGTTTGATTCCCATCAGACACAATTTTTTTCTGAATTTTTCTTTTTAACTTTTTGGAAGCCCAAAAGATTGTACGTGCAATACACGGGGAAATGAAAAGTTCAGAAAAATCAAACATGTGGAAAATTGTGTAAATACAAAGTTGATCTGATGGCACAAATCTCGAGGCCAGATCTCAAGAATCAATCGGCGGAAATGAGCATGGGGCCGGCGGGGACAATCAGATCGAGCCTACTGAGCTCCGTGCTTTGCACACTCGTCTCTTCAACTTCTCTCAACTACTCTGCACTGTTTGATTTCCCTGCAATCAAATAGAGACCCTTCATTTCTCCAATTAATATCATTTTAATGCTTTTTAATACAAATTTTTAATTCCCAAACCCTAATTCTTCACTATAAATACCACTTCATGCTCTAGCTCTTCACCATTCTAAAAATTTAAGCAAAAACTCTCTCAAAAGTTCCTAAGTGCAAGTGGAGTAAAGTGGAGTTAGCGAGCAAGCTTTTTCCGTCAAAGATCGAAACCGATTCCGAAGCTCCCGCGACGCCACGAAGACACCCTTCCTTTTCCTCATCCTTTTCCTAAGTTTTTCAAATCATAAGTCCCTCCCAAACTCTCTTTCTCTTCATTGAAATTCAACTTTAAAACGTATATCGGTAAGTGGAGTTATTACCGATATTCTTTTTCTAAACCTTAGAAACTCCTTCTCCTTTATACTTTGTTCAACCAAATTTTTAGGCCTTACTTGTAATCTTAAATACCAATGTTTAGAATCAAATTTAACAAAGAATCTCATGTGTAACATCTATAATTAAACTTTTTTTTATCAAAATACCTTGAATTTTAATATCACTCTTTTCGTTTTCATTAAAACTATACTTTTAGGGAAAACATCACGGGATAATGACCTACCCCTCACGTACACTGTGGTTACATAGCACGATACTAATTTGTATGAATATTTGTTTCGAAGTATAACCTTTACAATAAAATACCACCTATTTCAAAACCGGGTTTCTTTTAAACAGCATTTCGTATTCCTTTAAAATTATGCATTTACAACCCTTGTTAGGGGGCCCGCTAATGGATGGTGTGGATTATCGCACATCCTGAGAATAGTAGAGCGAGATGCAACACTCCTCACGGAGTATTCGATCTCGAAAGGATATAAATACGGTTTTTAAGAAAAACGAATTTTCTAAATAGCACTAATTTTTCTAAAAAATTAAAAATTATATAAAATTATAAATTCATATTTTCATTATATTATGAAACTATATTTTTATAAAAATGAAAGATTAGAAAATGTCAATAAAATATCATCAAGTTACTAAAAAGAACTAGTTTTCAATAAAATACCATAAACTTTTACAAGCTAGGTATTCATCATCAAAATACCTCAATACTTAAAACACATCCTCATGAAAACCCTAAGTAATACAAAACACCCTCGAGATTTTATTTTTAATCCATATTAATATATTTTTCATAAAACCCCCTCGAGATATACAAAACAATATTTTAAGGACTTTAGTAAATATAGGTTTAAGCGGGATCAATTCCCTTGAGCCCCAGGGAACCAGAGAAAGTGAGTGCTTGTCTATTCAGGTTAGAAAACTTAACCGGAGTTATTAATGGAAATTGTCTTGGAAAAAAACATAAATCATGTCGTCCGTGTGCAGCAGTTGCCGATAATTTCCGAACCTAAGAATTCAAGAGTTAAATCAGTACAAGTATCTGACTCAGTCCGAGTCCGGCCTCAAATCTGAATCCAAAATCAAACACGAATACTTGATCATGAACATGAATACTTGAATTCAAATATCAATTTTCAAACATGTATACTTTATTTGACTTGACCGAACCATGGTTATAACTTGACTTGAACTTGACATGACTACTTGAATACATGATTATATCCTGAACATGAATACTTGAACATTTTGTATCCATGATTTTGGACTTGTAAACATAATCTATACAATATATTACGTGGGGATAAAGGGATAGATTTGTGTGGAACGTATATCGTGGTACGAGAGGTCACTTAAAAGACACCTACATGAATTCTCGTGTCGTTGTCCCGTAGGTTATGACAGGACCTTGTACTACATGTTATCATAGTCTACGGGGTAAGATGGACTCCTCCCATATACATGAATACCTTTTTTACCAAACTACAAACAACCACGTTATAATAACTATCATATATCAGTAATCAGTCATATACAAATTTACATGTTCATTTCACTTTATATACTATCTTCTCTTTCTTATTTTGGGACTTTCCAAGCGTTAGTTCGCTGACGACATTCCTTTCTATTTCTTTCTTTGGAATGTTCGTCAGGAGGACCGGACTCTGAGAAGACAGAGTCGAGTCAGGAGAACTTGGACCAGCTTACAGCTCAGCCGGATTACTAGTTCTTCTTACACTTATTTTATGTATACCATTGTTTAGGCATTTGTTTTATATCATTGTATCTTTTCATTTCAAACAGTTGTATGTAAAATTGAATGTAAATAAAGTTGTTGTTTATTTTATTACTCTTGTCATTCTTGATCATTTTTATATATTACTTAATTATGCTTAACGTATTTATTTCTCAGTAAATACGTTGCGGCTTGCCACGTCACCGTTTCTGTCTACTGGGAAGCGGGGTATGACAATATATGATGTGTATTGAAGTGTGTTGATATTTTGTACATATGAAGTGTGATGATATTTGCATCTGAAGTCTAATATTTATTTGTTGTAGATGATGAAAATTTGTGAGAAAATGAAGTATATTTGCGCTTAATATTTAACTGTTGCTTAAAATAGCAGTTATATTTTGAGCTCACTCCAGTAGAAATTTAATCGCTTCTTTAAGTAGCGGTTTAATGTTGACCAACTAATTATTTGAGTTCACTGACTATTTAACCGCTTCTGTAAACACACCAGCTTATTTTTTTGAGCTCACTGACTATTTAACCACTACATGAAATATCTAACCGCTACTTAAAATAGCTGTTTTATCTACTAATAATTTGAGCTGTCTGACAATTTAACCGTCTCTTTAAACAGCGGTTATTCTTTGAGCTCATAGATTGCACACTATTTAACTGATATTTTAAGTAGCGGTTTAATTTTGACCTAATAATAATTTGAGCTCACTGACCATATAACCGCTCTTTAAAAAGCGGTTACTTTTTGAGCTCATATGTAACCCCTATTTAAAATAGCGGTTATATTTTCTGCATCAACAAATTTAAAAATTGGTTGACACAACCAATATCGACAACATCATTAATTCACACAGACAATATCAACAAACAATATTGCATCAAATATCATTCGTTTACATCAAATATCATTTATTTACAACAAATGCTGTTCATTTACCCAAAAAATCGTTGTTATAGTTTATCAAACACAATTCATTTACATCAAAAAGCATTCGTTTACAACAAATATCATTCATTTACAACAAACTATTCTGAATAACCAGACGGTTCGTTCAAGTTTTATAACGGACTCGGTTAACCAGGATGTATGTCTTCAACATGTTGTGTTTGTCTCTTCGAATAAGTTCTTTTGTTCTAGAATGCTAATTGGCCTCATTATGTGCATACCCTCTTCAGCTTTTTCCCTTTACTATTTTTCTTATCGAACCAAGTTTTAATCCAATTCTTTTTATGACCTCTAGTGTCAGTTTGCAAAGGATTTTGTATTTTTCAAATATTACCGATTTCAAATTTGCTTCATTTACCAAGCCTTTTTTCACACTCTCAATATTTCAACTGAAAGTTCAGATGGTCGTATCGCAAGTTTGGACATTTTCACAAGCATAATTTTTTATATGTTCTCTTACGCGGTGCCTTTCACGGCAAGTAGATTGAACTCGTTACATAAATGACTATACCACGTCGTTTCAGTCATATGTACAGAAGGTGGTATGACACTCATAATGACAATATTTTGATTAACATTTCTCATCCATCTTAGCAATATATATTGATATGGTATGCTATTCACATTTTTTGATACAAAAACTCTGAATATATGCCTACATAATAGTCCGGTTGATTCAAAATAACTGCAAATGCACTTGGAAAATTGAACTTTTGTCGTAAATTCGATATAATATACTCTTCGCTTGTCTTTGTTTAGACCAGGAAGCACGTTGTGAATTTTATATCTAGTTGTTCCGTCAACTTTTGAAACTTTCTCGATATTAAATGATTGAGATTTCTGGAGCTCTACTTGAATCTTTTCAAATATGCTTGGTGTAAAGTTTGGAAACGTCTACTTCTACTGGTATATTTTTGGCACACATACGATTATTGCATGGCGTATCAAAATCCATTCTTATCGTGCCCGTACTGTATCCGTAATGCACTTCTCGTTTTCATAACAAACTCTTTAATTATGGTGTTCTAATTAAGATAGGCATCAAAAAAAATATTCATGCTCTCACTACGTCCAGCTGTTCATATTCCTGCAGAAAAGTTTCTTGATGTATAAGCTTAAACCGTACATTATTGAAAGCCATTTATGTCCACTAACTTGGTAGTTTTCATCTAGCGCAGACCAGTTGTCTTTAAATTACTCAACTGTCAAATTTTTATCTACGCAGCATTTGTAATCGTTTCGAAAATTGGTATCATGATGATATAAATTCTGAAATTTCTCTGGATACTTCTGACTAATGTGTCATATGCAATAATAATATCTTGTATTCGGAAACACCTTAACAATAGCATTTGTCATAGCATGATCTTGATCGGTGATTATAGATAGCGGTGCCTTATTATTCATCGTAATTAACCGCTGCTGAAACAACCAGGTGAAAGATTCTTCGGACTAATTCTGTATTAACGCCAAACCAAATATTTGTGATTTATAATGATGATTAATACCGGTAAATGGGGCGAAGAGCGTTTAATATTTGTTCTTTCGATACGTGGTGTCAAAAGTAATTATATCACCGAAAGTTGTATATGAAGCTTTTGAGCGCACATCGACGAATAAGAGGGTTTCGATATGATTTTTTCAACATATTTTACCATGTAAGTAAAACTAGGGTTCTCAAGTTGAATAGATTGCAAATAAGCTAAAATAGTTTGGGCGTCCAATACGTTCATACATTGATGTCGACGTATTTTTCTTAATTCACTCTTTACATCGTTTAACCAGTAATCAAGATTCTCTACCCCGCCATGACCTTGTCCTAATATCGTATATGTTTTGGTTGAACTAGCCCCACTATCCTTCAAATTACGGATTTGATTTCTATTGAATTTGGAAATACTTTTATAACAATATAGGCATTACACCATTGACTGCTATATAAATGGATGGTTGTGATCTCTCTTGTAAGAAATTACTTTCCATCGATCGTCCTTTTTAAGAACAAACATACGAGTTTCGTACTTGGATCCAATATAATTATTTCTCCGGAATATCGAAAAAGATATTTTACGTTTTACATCGAGTTTGAAATGTTTAGGTTTTGCGGCCTAGTTACATTCCTATAGTCTGGAGATAGATTCAATACTGTGAACTGCACGACAAGTTGAACGAACTCTTGTAGCAAACCCTCTGTTTCAAGCATAAGTCAAATAACATTCATAAGCATCATTTAGTGAATTGAATATCATGCCAATTTCAGATTCTACCAATTTACTTGTTACATCTCGCTCGTTATTCTCATCAGGACTTACTTTAGAAGACGACACAGTCTTACATTTGCTTCCACTCGTTGGCGGGTTAAACTCAACTTTAAGAGACGGAACATTCTTACATTTGCTTCCACTAGTTGACGATATAAACTTAATTTTAGAAGACGAAATATTCGTACATTTGCTTCCGCTAGTTGACGACATAAACTCGGCATTTTTTCCTTCAGGAGTCACTAGGTCGATAGGAATAATAGGTTTTTTTAAACATTCAACTTTGTCTGTTTCCACTGCCAATCCTTCATCTTCTTCTTCATATTCAGGGATAGTCCACTGATAGGCTATATTAATCGACATACTAACACATGTAAATTTAGAAGTAAAAAATTTACCACAACCATTTAGAAAAACGTCGTTGAGGAAGAAGTAGACGTGCTGGCGGAAGTTAGGGTTCCAAAATCGACAGATCACTTCCAAAAACTGCATTGAGAAAGAAGCCTGGCGATCTCTAGGATTGAAAATTGAAAGGTGATATGTTCCTCAACCGGAAAAAAAATCACTTAAGTAGCGGTTAAATATTGATTTTCAATGGCTAATTTAAGTAGCGGTTAATTAAGACCCGTTGGATTTTAATCGCTTCTTAATGTAGCGGTTAAATTTGTACGGTCCATATTTGTTAGATAAAATATCTTTGAAATTAACCGCCACTTAAAATAGTGGTTAAATCAGGAGCGTTGGATTTTAATCGCTTCTTAAAGAAGCAGTTAAATTTGAGCGGTTCTGATTTGCCGGATAAATTTTTTTATCCAGCATTATACCTAGGACCGGACCAAGAAAGAATGCATTAAAAGTTGGAAAGAACATGTTGTTGGAGGAGAGGGGAACAAGTCTCCCGAAATGAGGGCGGCATGAGTGAATCTTATGCCAACACGTGATACACATCATGAATGCTAATAACGTTAGTGCATTTATGCCGACAGGTTTTATTTTGGACCACACTATGAGTAATAAATAAAATAATCCCCATGATCTATCTTTTTATAGGATAAGATTAAATACGTGGGTGCAACTTCACTTTCATTGGGCAGAAAAAGATGTTGCCAACGAGTAGTGCGAATATGGGCCTTTTTCCAGCATTTGCCTTATCACTTTCTAAGGGTACAAGTGTTGAATGATTTGGTCATTTACCCAAAATTAATTTAATTTATTTTGGGTCAAAGACAGTCATAAACAAGTTGAGCAAGCATATATGGGGTAATTCTTTTGTTAGATCTCATTTATTCAAGGTAAATTAACATTATTATAAACTAAAACTAGATATTGTTAATCACAAACTTTCTTTTTTTGGGCAATGGTCCATAAGCACACAACATATTAATGACATAGTATTAAGGGGTTGTTTGATAGATAAGATTGGGAGATGGAGGTAACATTTGTTACAAAAAATCTTAATTTTCTATGTTTGGTTAGCAGCAAAATTGAGTTGGAAATGAAAGTGGAGATGCAAAAAATATCAAATTCTTTCAATATTTGTTGCACTCATTTTGGTTGTTACAAAAGTTACAACTTTGGGAATGGTGAGCATGGTAATTATTATGGTGCCACATAAACTTTGCATATGCCACATACAAATTTGCAATAAACGTTGCATTTTATTTAGTTTTTTTTTTCAATCAACCACAAGAAATGGTTTGCATTATCTTTATCTTTATTTTTAAGTACATAATCGTGAATAAAACACAATAAAGATAAAGATAATTAGTACTGCATCAAAAGCAAACTTTAAGAACAAAATAAAGCAGATTATTTATTTACAAACTTGGTTGCTTTGAAAGGGGCATAACGTGTGCATGTGTTGTCGGTTCATCTCTCTAAGCTCTAAGATCGCGGCGTAGATTTACACCGACATCATGTTCAAAGACTACTCAATCACTTTGGCTTTGTCATCGTCAGTCGTCCCATCATTTAATTGACACAAGATTAGCTTGATTATAATTAACTATATAAGGTTTGGTATTAGGTCAGTCGCTAAGCACAAGAAGAAATCATGCTTTTGCTTCTAGCGAGGAAACAATAAAATTAAATACGGTGGTTTGAATTTATGCAAAGATCGATTATAAAAACTACAATTGAATAGACAAGTCTGGTATGATCACGCGTTACAAATAGAATTGACTCGATTTTCTAAAATTTGTGTAAATTTTGTTCTAACCTAATTGGTACCTCGCCTGTTTGATTTTTCCTATTTGATTGCCAAACTATGACGATGGCATTGATGAGTTTTTGTGTTTGGTTGAAAGAAGTAAATGCGATGGTATGGGCTTTGGTGGCAATGATCAGCATTTTTGGAGATGTTGAATTCCGCTCAGAAAGATGGTAATCGGGAGGAGTTCATGGCTAAGCAGGGTTTTGTTGGTTATATTACTATTTACTTTATGATGGATTGATTGGGATATAAAGTAATGTTGTTATGCTCTTTTCTTGCTCTTTCATCTTTAACTCACCCCCTTTTTCAAAATGCAAGCAAACAATGGATTTGTCCAAACTTTCGGGGTGCTAGTCGCAAATCATTTGAAAATACAATATTGGAATTTGAAAATTCATGCAACGATTCTGATTTTACTGTACGAAATTTTTTAATTTAATGTACAGAATGGAGTTTGCAAGCCTGAGTACACTTTAAAAATTGTTTTTGTTTGCAAACAACAAGAAGCACATGTAGTTCATTCATAAAGCCTTGCACGGCTGTGAAATAGCCCCTGTATTCGTATCCAATCAGCCACATATTATTTTTTTCTAATTTTTCTTTTAAAATTTTTGGAAGCCCAAAAGTTTACACGTGCACTGCACATAAGAAATGAAAAGACAGAAAAACAAACATGTGCAAAATTATATTAACAGCGGTATGGACACGTGGCGAGCATCCATCGGCCCCCTTCAACTTTTTGGCTGGCGAGATTGAGCTTTGAGCCGGCGCTGGCGGGCGTCCGTAGGAGAAAAGCCCCCTTGTTTTGCACACAAACCCTTTGGCCTACCCCCATTACCTTTGCACTGTTTATTTTCTCTGCAATTTAACAAAGAATTCAATTTCACCTTTAATCTAATTTTAAATGCATTTTAATTCAATATTTCAATTCCAAAACCTTAATTCCACACTATAAATGCAACCCCATACTCTAACCCCTCCTAATTCTGAAATTCTTAGCCAAAATTATCAAATTTTTTCAAGTACAAGTAGAGTAGAAGTGGAGTTAGCCCAAGATCAACTTCTGGCGAAAATCTACGTAAGTTCCGGTGACCCTACGACGCCTTGAAGGATACCACTATCTCTACTACCTCTCCTCCTTCTCTCTAGCTGATAAGTCTCACCCCCTTCCTCTCTTTCTACATAAAAGTCTCTTTTTATAAAACATATCGGAAGTGGAATTAATACCGACATTTTCTTTAAAAACCTTATAAATTCCACTTTTCTTACATTTTCTTCATGTATATTCCTATACCATATTTGTTAATCATGAAAACTAATAATTAGAAACAATTTTCACCTTAAAAATGTCATGTGATATAACTTTAATCTAATTCTTACATGAAAATACCATGAACTCCATATATTCATCTTTTAGTATTTTTGATAACTATTATCTCTAGAATACTTCACGGAGTAATGACCTACCCCTCACATACACACATATTGATATAGCACGATACTCTTGGAAACCTTTTTTTTGTAGCGATTACAACATTTCACCAAAATACCATAAACTATAAAAACCCGGTTTTCTTTAGAATTGTATTTCAAACTCTTTGCGATTATATCTCTACAACCTATTTTGGGGAACTCTCTATTGGATGGTGCGGATTATCGTACATTTTCGGGCTAGTAGAGCGAGATGCAGATCTCCTCATGGAGCATTCGGTCTGGAAAGAATTTTAATACGATTTTTTAAGAAAAATGAGATTTTCTAATTAATAATAAAAATTAATTTTTTTATAATATATAAATATTATCAAAACACTTATTTTCAAAATATAATAAAATTCCATGTTTTTCTAAAAATAAAAGAATGAAAATTTTCACTAAAATATTATCAAGTATCAATACAAGACAAGTCTTACACTAAAATATCATGAACTTTTCAAGCTAAATTAATATTCACTAAAATACCTCACTTCTTAAAAGTTACATCCATGAAATCCTAAATACGATAAATAAATACTCGAGATATATTTTGAAAGTATATAAAATATTTTTCATAAAACACCCTCGAGTTATATAAAATTACATTTAAGGACCTTAGTAAATATAGGTTTAAGCGGGATCAATTCTCTTGAGTCTCAGAGAACCGGAGAAAGTGAGTGCTTGCCTATTTAAGATAGAAAAATAAAACGGAGTTATCAATGGTAATTGTCTTGAAAAAAAACATAAATCCTGCCGTCCATATGCAGCAGTTACCGATAACTCCTAAACCTAATTCAGGATCCAAATCAGTTCTAAGTGTCTGACTCAAGTTTGAGTCGAAATCAATCTGAGTCCAATCCAAACATGAATCCAATTCTGTAACAACCCTAAACTTTCTGTACGAATTTTTTTCAAAAATACGGAAAGGGGTAATTTTGCCTGAGCATAAGTTATAAAATTGTTTTGCTATTTAATAGCAAGAAGGAGCTTGTAGCTCATTGGTAATACCTTGCACTGCTGAACCAAAACACCAGAGTTTAAATCCCATCGGCCACATTGATTTTTATTACTTCTCTTTTAAATTTTTAGAAGCCCAAGAGTCTACACTTGCATAACTCATAAAAACCAAAAGTCACATATAAAATAAACTAGCCCAGGAGATAGACCAAACATCAAGGGACACGTGGCCCCAAGACCCGGTCGGATCGGGCCGACGGCGCGGCTGACTCGGCCGGCGCCGCCGGGTCAACTCGTCCCAACTCCGAGTTGCTCTTCTTAACTTCTGTGCCTTTTGGTCTTCTTATAACTTCTGTATGGTTTAAAAACCCTGCACAATTACAGAGACCATAAAATCCCTTTAATCTCCATTTTAATGCAATTTATATGCAATTTTTTTTATCAAAACCCTAACCCTAAAATTCTCCTATAAATACCCATACTCTTTTCCACGTCCTCGCTCTGAATTCTATACAAAAACTCTCAAGAAAATTCTAAGTTCAATAGTATACAAGTGGAGTTAGCGAAGGGCGAACCTCCGACGAACTTTCGACGACGACCCTAGGAGCTCCCGGCGACGAAACGACGCACCGGCACCCCCTACCACTCCCTATTCCTCTTCTCTAATCTAAAATTCAGTAAGTCCCTCCTCTCTCTTCTCTTTTCTAATCTAAAAACTTGTATTTCTAAAACCCGACGGAAGTGAAGTTAATCCGACTTCCGATTCGGTTTTCTTTAAAAAGTTCCAATTTCTTAAATACAACAATACCAAACTTGCACATCATGACCATTAAACATTAACAAGACATATTGAACAAGTTCCATATCAAAAGAATGTATATTTTAATTTTTATCGTATCTTTTCAGAAAAATACCATGTAGTTTAGTTTCGACATTAAAACATCATTACCCTTGCTATACCTTTAGATAGTTCACGAGATAATGAGCTACCTCCTCACAACACGCATATGTAACATAGCACGATAATCTTTGGGAACATAGTTTTTGGAAAATACGATTTTACACAAAACTATCTCAAACTTATAAAAACCTTTTTCTACAAGATTATATATTTTAAATAAATCTTTGCAAAGTGCCGCTACAACCCATTTCGGGGAATCCGTTCGGGATGGTGCGGATTATCACACATCTTCGGGCTTAGCAGTGCGAGATGCAGACCTCCGTAAGGAGTATATGGTCTCGAAAGATTTAAAAATACAAATATCTTAAGAAAATGAGATTTCTAGAAAAATAATTATTATATATATATATATATATATATATATATGTATGTATGTATATATGTATGTATGTATCATCAAAATATCTAATTTTTGCTATAATATAAATATTCCAACTTTTCTAAATCAAAAAAATCACTTTACATGAAAACACCATGCAATTCCATACAAGTTCAATACTTTACAATTAAATACGATATATTGTGAAAATAGGTTTTATTCACTAGAAATGTCACGATGATAAAATACACATCAATGAAAACTTTAAAGACGATAATAAAATACTTGAGGTGTATTTTGAAAATTATACAAATTATTTTTACATAAAACCCTCTCAAGTTCTATAAATTACAATAAGGACCCTAATAAACATAGGATTAAGTGGGACCGGTCTCTTGAGCCTTAGGGAGCCGGAGATATGGGTACTTGCCTATTTAAGATAGACAACTTAACAAACGGTGTTATCAACACGGTAATCATCTTCGAAAAAGATACAAATCCTGCCGTCCATGTGCAGCGGTTACTGATAACACCAAAACCTAATTCAGGATTCAATTTCTTTTTCTAATTGTCTGACTCAGACCGAGTCTCAATATAATTAATCTGACTTGAATGGGATTCAAGTATAAAACTACATTACAAAATGAATCTATGAATCCATATAATCAATTTGACTTGAATGAGATTCAAGTATATATAACAATTCAATATGAATCTATATATTTAATCTGTTCAATCTATTCAATCTATATTGACCAAACCGAACCATGCATATAACTCCATCTACATAATTCTCCATTTACATCCGTTTACTGATATCATGGTTTCGGCAAGTCATCCATCTATACAATTCAAATTTACAAGACAATGCAATACCATCAGTACAATCATTACTATCAATAAAATAAATACACGGAGTGTTGGGATAGTTCATACGTGAATCCAACAGAATCTTAAGAGTCCCCTTAGATCATGAATCCATGTCAACTAACACAAGCAAGCTATCATGAGGGCCCGTGTTTCCTTGCTCCTGGATTACAGCCTGTTGAGTTTGGAATACTTCAACACTGGGTCGAAGTCCCGTTACTGACATTTGATTCAGACCCGTGGTTCCCTACCCCTGGATTACAGCCTGTTGGGTTCGAGAACACTCTTGAGATTGGTTGACATTCACCCTTGAACTTACGTTAACAACAACGTTAACACTAAATTCAACATTATAACAATATAATACAACTTTAAAAGCTACACTCTCTCTCTCTCTCTCTCTCTCTGCCTATTCTATTTCTCTCTTATTTTTGGGGCTTACCGAGCGATTGTTCGCTGACGACATTCCTTCTCTTTCTTCTTTGGAAAGTTGTAATGTGATTTAGACCTTCAGGAGATTGAGCCCACCAGCGAGAACTTGGATCAGCTAGCTTTCAACCCGGAGCTCTAGATACTTGTACATTTCATTTCAGTACTTTCCATTTCTATTATACCACTGTTTAGGCATTGCTTTTCATTTCATGTATTTACTTTTCCATGTACTGTAAAAGAATGTTAATAAATAAAATTGATGTTCATTACATTTGTCTCTTGTGTATATTTCTTTTATATTGCTTAGATACGCTTAACGTGTTTACTTCAGAGTAAATACGTAGCGATCTAGTCGCGTCCCCTTTGTCGTACACCGGGAAGCGGGGCATGACAAATTCAACATGAATTCAATATATCCAACATGTATATTTGAACATATATCTGAATACCATAACAATATCAACATGCAAGTATGACTTGACTTGACTGAACCATGGCTATGACTTGACTTGACTACATGACTACTTGATATATCTTGAAACTGTTTACATGAACAACTTATATACATGGTCTCAGCAAGTCTGATAACTACAATCTATATAATATACATTACGGGGTTTTAACGGGGTAAACTGGTACGAAATGTATTAGAAGTGGAATGAGATGATCATTAAAAGACACCTGCCGAACATCCGTGCCGTTGTCCCGTGGGTTTTGATGGGGCCTTGTACTTCCGATCACCATAGTCCACGGTGCAAGTTGAACTCCTCTCGTATACACTGATATATTCTGTACCAAGTTACAAACAACTACGTTAGTATAACAAATATATACCTTTTTATATTACCGGTTCTCTACTCTTTACCTGTTCTATTCAATCTTATTTGTATCAACCCCAAACTTTCTGTACAACTTTCTGTACAATTTTTTCAAAATTACAGAAAGGGGTACTTTTGCCTAAGCACAATTTATAAGTTTGTTTTGCTTTTTAATAGTAAGAAGGAGCTTGTAGCTCATTGGTAATACTTTGCACCGCTGAACCAAGCCATCAGAGTTCAAATCCCATACCCCACATTATTTTTAATATTGTTTTATTTTTGAACTTTTAGAATACCAAGGGTTTACACGTGCATAACTCACAAAAACCCCTACTACACATGGAAAACTAACTGTATCAGGGGACTAATGAACCGGCAAAGAGGACTCCGATCACCTGACTCGGCCGGCGGACCGACCGACTCGGGCCGCCGCCGCCGGCTGGACTCGGCCGGACCGCCGAGTCATCAACATGAAACTTTTGCCTCTACACCTCCCCTGTACACCTGCACACTTTATTTCTGTAGATCGGTTCCAGAGCTCCTTTAAATTACATTAAACCCTATTTTAATACATTTAAATACATTATTTTCAATTAAACCTTTCACCTACCCTAACCCTAGCCCAACCCTATAAATACAACCCTTAAACACTACCCCCTAACTACAAAATTCTGAACAAAACTCTCAAGAAATTTCCTAGAACCCTAGTGTACTTTGGAAAAAGAGAAAGGCGAAGCTCCGACGATTTTTCTGGCGACAACCCTAGGAGATCCCGGCGACGAAACGACGCACCAGAAGCTACGTCCACTCCCTCTCCCTCTCCTATTTAAGCTAAACCCATAAGTCCTACCTCCCTCTCTCCTTTGCTACTCTAAAAACATCATTTAATAAAACCCGACGGAATCGAAGTCAAACCGATTTCCGATTCGGTTTCTTTCTAAAAATCCCACTTTTTTTAAACACAACCCTATTAAACCATTACATGTTGACTATTAATCATTAACAAATATGTTGAACAAGTTTCATGATAATCTATATCATTTTGTAACTTTTATTGCTCTTTTTCACTAAAATACCATATAGTTTCATTTTGACATTAAATCATCACAATTTTGCTATACCTTTAAATTAGATCACGAGGTAATGACCTACCTCCTCACAACACTCATATGCAACATAACACAATACTTTTGGGAACCTAGAATACAGGAAAACGAAACCTTTCAAATAAATACCATTTACTAATAAAACCGTTTTCTAAAAAGATTAAGTATTTTACAAATCTTTGCAAAGCGCCGCTACAACCCATTTTGGGGAACCCGACTGGGATGATGCGGATTATCGCACATCCCTGAGCTTAGTAGTGCGAGATGCAGACCTCCGCAAGGAGCATTCGGTCTCGAGAGATTTAAAATACGAAAATCTTAAGAAAATGAGATTTCTAGAAATATATTATATATTAAAATTATTTATATATATATATATATGTATCATTAAAATATCTATTTTGTGATAATATAAATATTCCAACTCTTTTATAAAAATCATAAGAATCACTTTACATGAAAATACTATGAAATTCCATACAAGTTCAATATTACAATTAAATACCATATATTATGAAATTAGGTTATTTTCACTAGAAATGTCACATATATAAAATCCACATCTATGACAACTTTAAAGACGATAATTAAATATTTGGGGTGTATTTTGAAAATTATACAAAATTATTTTTACATAAAACCCCCTCAAGTTTTATAAATTACAATAAGGACCCTAGTAAATATAGGTTTAAGCGGGACCAATCTCTTAGGCCTCAGGGAGCCGGAGAAGTGAGTGCTTGCCTATTTAAGGTAGACAACTTAACAAACGGTATTATCAACACGGTAATCGTCGTTAAAAAAGACACAAATCCTGCCGTCCATGTGCAGCGGATACCGATAACACCGAAACTTAATTCAGGACTTCAATTTCTTTTCTAATTGTCTGACTCAGACTGAGTCTTATTATAAATAATCTTACTTGAATGTGATTCAAGTACAATTTACAATCTACAATTCAATATGAATCTATATATTCAATCTGTTCAATCTATCCAATCTATACAACTTGACTGAACCGAACCATGGATATACTTCCATTTACATGATTCTCCAGTTACATCCATGATTCTCCAGTTACATCCATTTACTGATATCATGGTTTCGGCAAGTCATCCAATTATACAATTTATATTACAAGACAATACAAGTTGCAATACAACACAAACAATACAATCAAGATATTGCAGGGTTTAAGGGGTAGATTGGTACGGAAGGTGTTAGAATTGGCACGAGACTGCAAACATAAGACACCTAACCTATATTCCGTTGCTGTTGTACCGCGGTATAACGGTTCCTTGAGTTCCTGATACCTTAGTCTCCGGGGCAAGTGAAACTCCTTTCGTATACACTGGTATCCTTCTGTACCAAACTACAAACAACAACGTTAATACTAAATACAACAATATAAAAATATAATACAACTGTAAAAGCCACTCTCTCTCTCTTACTCTCGGTCTATTCTACTTCTCCCTTATCTTTGGGACTTACCGAGCGATTGTTTGCTGACGACATCCATTCTCTTTCTTCTTTGGAGTGTTGTTAGGTGATATGGACATTCAAGAGATCGAGACTACCAGCGAGGACTTAGATCAACTTGCTTACGACCCAGAGCTCTAGCTTCATTGTACACATTTCATTTCAGTACTTTACTTTTCTGTTATGCCATTGTTTAGGCATTGCTCTCATTCAGATCTATTTACTTTTCCATGCATTGTATAAAAAGAATATGAATAAATAAAGTTGTTGTTCAATTATATCTTTTGTCTCTTGTGCATTTTTATTTATATTGCTTAGATAAGCTTAGCGTATTTACTTCAGAGTAGATACGTAGCGGTCTCGTCGCGTCCCCTTCGCCATACACTGGAAAGCGGGGCGTGACAGGTTTTGTTGGTGGCCCATGCAGGTCTGAGCTGTATGGAACACTACCATGCAGTTCTGTTCTGCGTGAACAACCTAAGCAATATAACATAAGAACCAGCAACTAAAACTTTCTTTACAATTCATGCTCCTTGAATCTTATCATTTCATATTCTTTGAATCATATATTTTGAATCTTTTCTAACCTAAATTTTTCATTCAAGGTTATGGATTCCCCAAATAACACCAGCACCAACTTCAACAACACTCTACCTCCACTACCAATCACACCTGCCGTTCCTGCTCCACCCAACGAGCAAACGGTTCTGCTTGAGGCAATCCGCAGCCTCCTAGAGGGACAACAACAACTCTTGAACTGTCCTGAGGCAGAAGCACCTGGGGTGAAGCAATTCAGGGCTTTGCATCCCAAACAGTTTCCAGGAAAGGAGAGCCCACTGGAAGCTGAGGAATGGGCTCAGAGTATCGAAGATGATCTGGCAGCAGCACAAGTGCCAGAAACAGCTTGGGTTCGTGTTGCAAAATTACAGCTCACGGACAATGCACGGAACTAGTGGAAGGCGGAAGAAAGCCGTCTTGAACCACCCATCGAATGGAAGACTTTCCGCGACATGTTCGATGCTAAGTACTTTCCGGAGACTGTTAGGTTCGATATGGAACATCAGTTCATACATCTGCAACAAGGTTCGATGTGGAACAAGTCGGTAGATGAGTATGACGCTGAGTTCACCATGCTCAGTCGATTTGCGGCACACCTGATACCGACAGATGAGATCAGAGCCCGTCGATTTCAACAGGGTTTGGATTCGGAAATCCAGGCTTCACTGGCCACAGGAGATTTTCCGACTCATGACTCGGCTCTGAAAGCTGCCCGCCGTTATGAGGCAGTAGTAAATGCGAAGGGCAGACCTCAATCTGCCGGAGTGAAACGCCCTGCCAATCAGATGGCAGGAGGAGCCTCTTCGAGGCCAGCTGTTGAACTCAGAAGACTGGAAGAAGCCAATGATCAGCAAAGTCCCGATTTTTGCTTTTATTGCAAGAGGGAAGGACACTTGTGGAAGGACTGTAGGCGCGCAAAAGGCCTATACTTGGTTTGTGGGGCATCCAATCATAAAATTGGAAACTGTCCTTATAGACGCAACCCGGCTCACACACCCACCAACCACCCGCAGAGACCGGCTATCCAGACCCCTGCAACTCGTCCTGCACTCCCAGCACCACCTCCACATGGATTTCCTGCACAGCCAAATCGCCAATTCCATCAGGCACTGAGGAACATATCTCGAGGACAGAGGAATGTGCCTCCAGTTAGGAGAAACGTGCCACGGCGACAGGCTTACACCTTAGCAGCCGTAGAAGCCAAGACAGTTGACCAAGGTAACACCAGCAAATCTCTTTCATATTTTTAAAACCCTTGTATCACTTTATTATTTTGCATACACTATCAGTATTTCAGTCACCAAACTTTTCTTGAATCTGTTACACTTTCCTTATACAAATTTCGAGAACGAAATTTTTATAAGGAGGGTAGAATGTAACAACCCCAAACTTTCTGTACAATTTTTTCAAAATTACAGAAAAATGGTACTTTTGCCTGAGCACAAATTATAAGTTTGTTTTGTTTTTAATAGCAAGAAGGAGTTTATAACTCATTGGTAATACTTTGCACTGCTGAACCAAGCCACCAGAATTCAAATCCCATACCCCACATTATTTTTAATATTGTTTTATTTTTGAATTTTTAGAATACCAAGGGTTTATACGTGCATAACTCACAAAAACCCCACTACACATGGAAAACTAACTGTACCAGGGGACTAATGAACCGGCAAGGAGGACTCCGACCACCTGACTTGGCCGGCGGACCGGCCGACTCGGGCCGCCACCGCCGGCCGGACTAGGCCGGACCGCCGAGTCATCAACATTAAACTTTTGCCTCTTCACCTCCCCTGTACACCTGCACACTTTATTTCTGTAGATCGGTTCCAGAGCCCCTTTAAATCACATTAAACCCTATTTTAATACATTTTATTATATTTAAATACATTATTTTCAATTAAACCTTTCACCTACCCTAACCCTAGCCCAACCGTATAAATACAACCCCTAAACACTATCCCTTAACTCCAAAATTCTGAACAAAACTCTCAAGAAATTTCCTAGAATCCTAGTGTACTTTGGAAGAAGCAAAAGGCGAAGCTCCGGCGATTTTTCCGGCGACAACCCTAAGAGATCGCGGCGACGAAACGACGCAACGGAAGCTACGTCCACTCTCTCTCCCTCTCCTCTTTAAGCTAAACCCGTAAGTCCCACCTCCTTCTCTCGTTTGCTACTCTAAAAACATCATTTAATAAAACCCGACAGAATCGGGTCAAATCAATTTCCGATTCGGTTTCTATCTAAAAATCCCACTTTTCTTAAAGATAACTCTATTAAACTATTACATATTGACTATTAATCATTAACAAACATGTTGAACAAGTTTCATGACAATCTATATCATTTTGTAACTTTTATTGCTCTTTTTCAGTAAAATACCATATAGTTTCATTTTGACATTAAATCATCACAATCTTGCTATACCTTTAAGTTAGATCACGAGGTAATGACCTACCTCCTCACAACACTCATATGCAACATAGCACAATATTTTCGGGAACCTAGAATACGGGAAAACGAAACCTTTCAAATAAATACCATTTACTAATAAAACCGTTTTCTAAAACGATTAAGTATTTTACAAATATTTGCAAAGCGCCACTACAACCCATTTTAGGAAACCCGACCGGGATGGTGTGGATTATCGCACATCACTGGGCTTAGTAGTGCGAGATGCAGACCTCCGCAAGGAGCATTCGGTCTCGAGAGATTTAAAATACGAAAATTTTAAGAAAATGAGATTTCTAGAAATATAATATATATTAAAATTATTTTTATATAAATATTTATATATATATATCATTAAAATATCTATTTTGTGATAATATAAATATTCCAACTCTTTTCTAAAAATCACAAGAATCACTTTACATGAAAATACCATGAAATTCCATACAAGTTCAATATTACAATTAAATACCCTATATTACGAAATTAGGTTATTTTCACTAGAAATGTCACATATATAAAATCCACATCTATGACAACTCTAAAAACGATAATTAAATATTTGGGGTGTATTTTGAAAATTATACAAAATTATTTTTACATAAAACCCCCTCAAGTTTTATAAATTACAATAAGGACCCTAGTAAATATAGGTTTAAGCGGGACCAATCTTTTGAGCCTCAGGGAGCCGGAGAAGTGGGTGCTTGCCTATTTAAGATAGACAACTTAACAAACGGTGTTATCAATACGGTAATCGTCTTTGAAAAAGACACAAATCCTGCCGTCCATGTGCAGCGATTACCGATAACACCGAAACCTAATTCAGGACTTCAATTTATTTTCTAATTGTCTGACTCAAACTGAGTCTCATTATAAATAATCTTACTTGAATATGATTCAAGTACAATCTACAATCTACAATTCAATATGAATCCATATATTCAATCTGTTCAATCTATACAACCTATACAACTTGACTAAACCGAACCATGGATATACTTCCATTTACATGGTTCTCCAGTTACATCCATGATTCTCCAGTTACATCCATTTATTGATATCATGGTTTCGGTAAGTCATCCAATTATACAATCTATATTACAAGACAATACAAGTTGCAATACAACACAAACAATACAATCAAGACATCGCGGGGTTTAAGGGGTTGATTGGTACGGAAGGTGTTAGAAGTGGTACGAGACTGCAGCCATAAGACACCTAACCTATATTCCGTTGCTGTTGTACCGTGGCATAACGGTTCCTTGAGTTCCTGATACCTTAGTCTCCGGGGCAAGTGAGACTCCTCTCGTATACACCGGCATCCTTCTGTACTAAGCTACAAACAACAGCGTTAATACTAAATAAAACAATATAACAATATAATACAACTGTAAAAGCCACTCTCTCTCTCTCTCTCTCTCTTACTCTCGTTATATTCTACTTCTCCCTTATCTTTGGGACTTACTGAGCAATTGTTCGCTGAAGACATTCCTTCTCTTTCTTCTTTGGAATGTTGTCAGGTGATCTGGACACTCAGGAGATCGAGACTACCAGCGAGGACTTGGATCAATTTGCTTACGACCCAGAGCTCTAGCTTCATTGTACACATTTCATTTCAGTACTTTACTTTTCTGTTATGCCATTGTTTAGGCATTTCTCTCATTCAGATATATTTACTTTTCCATGCATTGTACAAAAAGAATGCGAATAAATAAAGTTGTTGTTCAATTATATCTTTTGTCTTTTGTGCATTTTTATTTATATTGCTTAGATACACTTAGCGTATTTATTTCAGAGTAGATACGTAGCGGCCTCGTCGCGTCCCCTTCGCCATACACCGGAAAGCTGGGCGTGACATTATTTTTGGGACTTACCGAGTGTTAGTTCGCTGACGACATTCTTATTTCTTTCTTTCTTTGGAATGTTCGTCAGGAGGACCTGATTCTCAGGAGACCGAGCCCTGCCAAAAAGACTTGGATCAGTTTACAGAGGAGCCAGACTTTTAGTTTTTATTTGTACTTATTTCCTTTTTATTTGTATGCCACTGTTTAGGCATTGCTTTTATCATTGTACATTTTCTTTTCAAATCAGTTGTAATGTAAAGAAAGAATGTTATTAAAATTTGCTGTTATTTTACATCTCTTGTTATTCTTGTGTATTCATTTATATTGCTTATTTACGCTTAACGTGTTTACTTCTGAGTAAATACATCGCGACCCGTCACGTCTACTTCTCCGTATACTGAGAAGCGAGACGTGGCAGGTTTTGTTGGTGGCCCATGCATGTCAGTTCTATATGGAATCCTAAGCAATATATCACAAGAATTATAAGAATCGGCAACTAAACATTCCTTAAATTTTTAATCTCTTGAATCTATCCTAACCTTTCCTTTTCTCTCAAGGTTATGGATTCCCCGAATAACACTAGCACCAACGTGAATGGCAACACCCCACCACCTCTCTACCACCACCACTTACTGTTACCGCTCCCATCAATGAGCAGACGGTATTGCTTGAGACGATCAAGAGCCTCTTGAAGGGTCAGCAGCAGCAGACTGTAGTCCTCTTGCACCACCCTGAAGCTGAGGCACCCGGAGTCGAGCAATTCCGGGCATTGCACCCTAAGCACTTTTCTGGGAAAGAGAGCCCACTAGAGACAGAAGAAGGGGCTCGGTCCATTGAAGATGACCTGGCAGTAGCACAAGTGCCAGAGATTACTTGGGTGAGAGTTGCGAAGCTACAACTCACAGACAACGCCAGAGTATGGTGGAAGGCTGAAGAAAGCCGTCTTGCCCAGCCGATTGAATGGAAGACTTTTCGCGATATGTTCGACGCGAAATACTTCCCTGAGACTGCCCGATTCGACATAGAACAACAGTTCATCCACTTGCCGCAAGGTTCAATGTGGAACAAATCTGTGGATGAATATGATGCTGAGTTTACCATGCTCAGCAGATAAAATACGTCTTAGTATTCAATTTCTTGATATCACATAATACACTGCTAACACAAGACCGTAACAGGTTTGCAGCACACCTTATTCCGACTACTGAGATCAGGGCACGAAGATTTCAGCAAAGGTTGGACCCAAAGATCCAAGCTGCACTAGCTACAGGGGATTTCCCAACCCATGATCTTGCGTTGAAGGCTGCCCGACGATATAAGGTGGTGGTGAAGAAGAAGGGCGGACTTCAGACTGCCGGTGTGAAGCGCCCTACCACCCAGATGGCAGGAGGAGCCTCTTTCAGGCCACCTTTTGTACCCAGAAGACCGGAAGTATTATTTAACCGGTCCAGTCCAGATTTTTGCTTCTACTGCAAGAGGAATGTACACCTGGTGAAGGACTGCAGGCGTGCAAACGGCATGTGCTTAGTTTGTAGCGCATCCACTCACGACATCGTAGCATATCCTCATAGACTCAATCTAAATCTAGCCCCCAGACCAGCTAACACCTTTCCGCAATGGCCGGCTATTCAGGCCTGCACCTCGCTTAGCCCTACCTGCTCCACCTCCTCATGGACCTCTTAGACAGCCTCCTCGTCAGTTCTATCTGGCACAGAGGAACATACCTCAAGGACAGAGAAACGGACAGAGGAATGTGCCTCCGGCAAGGAGGAATGTACCCCGGCGTTAGGCTTTCACAATGACTGTGGAAGAAGGTGAAGCCACTGGCCAAGTCATCACCGGTAACTCCCCATATTTCAAACCTTTTCAATCCTTATACATCAATATATTCTTTTCCTATACCTAAACATATCCCACACAACTTAGGTACAATCTTAGTAGCCTCCCTACCTGCTTTAGCACTCTTTGACACTGGAGCATCACATTATTTTTGTTAGTTATATGTATGCCCTAGAGGCCATTACTATACATAGGATGTATATTGTAGTGGATGCTTGGATATATATAGGGAGGACTTTCTTGCTCGACATGATAGTACACTATCTGGTTGCTCTTTACCTTAACGTATACACTGATTGTCTCTCTGTTACATGTTGGTAAAGCCCTTAGGATGTGTACTTGACTACCTGGACTATGATGCGGATCATACTAGTGGGGACATGGTAGTCTATAAGTACATCCTTCAAGGTCCCTAGTCGTGGGTGTATCGAGACGGGGCATCGATATACCAGAGTAGACAAGCGTATACCTTCTCGACCCTTACAGATGGGCGATGGATGATCCCATATCCATTGGTGTTTGACATCAGAGATGATATACGGGTGCTCAGTGGAGATTGGGTACACTGGACGGACTCGCCGAGAACTCCCAGATGGTATTATACCTTACGTCAGATGGCAGTTCTCTGGTGACACTGGTACAGGTTAGTCTGTAGACCCGAGATCGTCATAGAGTCTTGTGTGATTCCCACTGTGCTTTGATTTCCACCTTACCACGTCCAAGAGGGCATGCAAAATGGTGGTTTTTGGGTACAGTCCCGAATCACATGGAGGCAATGAGCGATAGGAGGGGATTCGTCTCTCCCGGTATAGGGAGTTGATGTTGCGCTGTGTTCGATTGGCTATAACCGGAAATCCCTGGCCAGGGTTGCTGAGATTTACTGGTAAGTGTTACCAATAGTTTCTCGAACTGTTATAGACCTCATATCGACACGACTTATCGAGCTACTGGGGTCTGACATTTACCACCCCTAGGCGAGATATGCGACATATCAGACGACGAGACCGGACTGTATGGTAAGTGTTACTGGTTGGATTCATAGGAGTGTGAGCGGGCTTGCTCGTTGATCTTCTGATCGCTCAATACCCGGGTGGCCGTTACGTTTAGCAGACCGCTTGCGGCTTGTAGGTGATTGATATGATCACCACCTACTGCCGGCGTATTGACGAGTCTTTAGAGTCCTACACAAGGGTTTCCTGGCTCAAGCGAAACGAAATAGGTATGTGCGGGACCGAGAATAATACCAGTATGTGATATTGTATTCTATTCTCGCGATTTGTATCATCGGACGGTTATATGTGATATAGCTGGGTTACCGAATCAAGTGTTGATTCGATACATTGATACACTAGATATTAGTCGGTTATATGCAGTATGACCGGATCATTAAATCAAGTGTTGATTTAATGATTTAATGTATAATTATATATTTGATATATTACTTTACATTAACTAGTATTGGTTCACTTAAGATTATTTTTCTCACTAGATTGTGCACATTGTATATATGATATATGTTTGTGCACTAGTTTGTATCATGTTTGATGATACATGCAAACTTGGGTATGTGTATGATTTACACCATGTTTAGTTAATGTTTAGGGTTTAGGGTTTTATTTTCTTTATTCATTTTGTAAAAACAAAATGGTGCTTTTCTTTATTTTTGGCTTAAAGCTTCATGAAGCTTCATAGCATCTTTGAAAAGTCTAACCATTTTGTTTTGACTCTTTAACCTAACCATTACCTAAACCATAGTTTATTCTCTACACAAATCTCACCTATGGTTGCAACATGATAGACATCACTTGAATTTTCTTTTTGAACTAATTCTTTTTCTTTCTTCTTCTTCTTCTTCTTCTTCATGAAGAAAAGAAAAGCTTTCTTGAAAATTCCAAGTGATGAAATCAAGTGAGAAATCCAAATCCAAAGTGCACCCACTTCCTATTTCTTCATCCTCTACCACTTGCCATGTTGTATAGGGTGTTTTCTTCACAAGTTTCATGACCTAGTGAAGATGGAGTTTGAGTTTGAGTCGCCTCGACGTAGATCATCTTCGGCACCGAAGTCAACGACCTAGCCCGCTCATTTCTCCGACGAAACCAACGCTAGAATCCGGGATTTCGATGATCACAGTGGAGTGATATCAACACGGAGCTAAAGAAGTTGAGGACCTGATCTACAAAGGTTGTAGTCCCTTTCACTTAGTAGCAAAGTCGTTTGCTTGCTTGTTTTTTCGCCTATCCTCTAGTTAACGATCTTCATTAGGGTTTCTCGGCACATAAATTTTTGATTTTGGCATGGTTGATGTCTTGTGGAACCTCATGAGTGTGCCTAGGAACCCTACAGTGGTATCAGAGCCTAGCTAGAGCTTTAGGCGAAGTGTAGACGAAGTTAGAAACCCGATCGAACCCCGAAACCCTAATCGAAACCCTTCTCTGTACATTTACTGGAACTGTGGAATTTTCTGAATTAAAAATATGCAGAAAAATCAGCAGGGTTTTATAAGAATTACTGTGCAACACGTGGGCCCAACTCCATCAAGACGCCGCGGAACCGCGGCCGTACCCTAGGTCGCGCGGCGGTTCCGCGGCCACACTGTAGCTTCTTTGTCCATGATTTGAACAGTAATGTCCTATACTGATTTCTGTATTTTCTTGGTAATTTTAATTTATACTCAAGAGTTGAGTTTTCTGGGTTGTATTGGGAGTTCGTAGATTCGATCGGAAAGTTTAACTTCGTCTATGTGTTTTTCCGGGTAATTTAGAACGTGTTAAAAAGTTCGACCGGATATCAATATCTCACTTTTTCCCCTGCCGGAAATTTCCAAGTGTTGGATTTTTCCGTTGTTTACGAACGTTCTAAGTAGTGCAAGTAACGCGATGGACCCTCTAGAAGACAACAAACCTTAACTCGATTATGTGACCGTCTTGGACTGCCTTTTGAACCTTAGGGTTTGGGGCAGTACGGCGTGCCACATGTGAGACGTTGGCTTGACCCTTCTACGACTGGACCGTTGGTACTGTGGCATGAAGTGGATGTTTTTAAACTTATTTCATGTGTTGAGCTGTTTCGGGAAAACTTGGGTGTTTGATTGTTCGATCGGAAAGTTTAACATTTTCTATTTATCTGGAATGTGATACAATTTTTGGAATCCATAAATTGTTATGAGATAACTGATTTGAATATTATAAATCTAGCAGTTTAGTCTCACTTGATCGGTTGCCACGGAATTTTGATGTGATCAAAAGTCCGTCGCAATCATGTAGCGTACGCGGATACTCGCCAGATAAACTTAATAGACAGCCATGCCCCATAGCCCCGACCAAGTGACTGTAGGAGAACCCCGTCGCCGAAAGCATCCGTTCGGGTGCTCGCGGCAGCGGTGTTCCGCCTTAGTGCATTTCGTCGACGGTATCGGGGGTGCGGCCATCTACTAAAGTTTGCGACGAGCATTCGTTCTGGATGTCGGGAATCTTGTTGAATTGCCCGACTTAATATTGAAAAGTGTTTTCGATAAAGAGACTAAAATGCGGGGTTTATAATTGTTAGGCATGTGATATCTAAGGAATTCATTTGATTAGGCATGCGATGTCTAAAGAGGTTGCGGCTTCCAACTGTTGTAGTTTTACACTTTCTTTTATGTGACCGTAAGTGTAATATGTGATATCGCCGGTTTCGTTGCTATATATCAACGACAATTGGGATACGCATGTTTACTTACGTTGATGACATGTGATGTTATGTGTTGCTGGATATGTTATATTGGATCATCGCGTTTTGAATAGCCGGGGGTTTTATGTGAGATGAGAGTTTTTCATTTTCATTCATGTAAAAAACTTGTATGTAATATTCTTTTATTGGGGCACTTCCGGGATGAGGTTGATGTCACCACTTGTATATTATTTACTTTTCCGCATTAGGTAGACCCAAGGCGGGGAGCACAAGTAACCAGGTTCTAGGGTCCAGTGGGAGACCATCTCGAGGAGTCTAGACCGGGTCTCCTAACCCTAGAATTGGCAGTGTTGCTTGCCGCTCTCATAGGGGTTTAGGGATGTGGGTTTGGCTATTCATCGCGACCGTGGAATCCGTGTTTTATACTGGCTCGTATTGAAAACACGGACGTCCTAGTATATCCAATATTTCATATATGTTTCTTCTGCTGCGATATCTGTGATGTGATCATTTGATATATTGTGATAGATACTAAATATAGTATATACGATATATTATATAGACGTTACTTATGTTTTACACCCGCGCTAGCCCTGCCCCACTCTGCCGTTAGTTACCTAACCTAACGGTGCACGAGGGGACAACGAGGCGAATGCGGATGGCATAAGTGTACGTCGTATTTATCTGTGATGTTTAGGTGACTTAAATGATGGGACTTCATTAATGAGATTAATGAAATAAAAGAAACCTAAAAGATGTTGTGAAATCGAATTTTCGAAAACAGGTAGCTACGGTTCTTGCTTTGCATCGCGATGTTCCTTGTAGAACATCCTGCACCTTATTCGATAAGGAAAGGGCCGAGATCCCTTCACCGGGAGTGACCCCTTTAGCAATGACTGGCAGATGCTACACCACTCGGTTTGTCTTTTGATTGCTTCTATAGTTTTTTGCTTTGCATAGTGATATTTGTGAAATATCCTGCACCTTATTCGATGAGGAAAGGACCGACGATCCCTTCACCGGGAGTGACCCCTTTAGCAAAACTACAAAAGCCTAAAAAAATACTCCATTTTAAAATCATTTGATTCTACAACGATATCAAGTTCATTACGCAAAGGGTTTTCTTAAAAACCTGTAGTAGCCCTCCGTCATTTCAGATAAGTACTACTTAGTATTCGTGCTGTGGTAGTTTGGCATGTGTCAAGACGTAGTGTACGGTAGGTAACTAGTGCTTATCTGCTAGCATACGATGCAATTGGATTAGGGTATTCGTACGGCGTTGTTTGGCATGCGTCAAGGATCGTGCGGGTGGGTTTAATTCAATCAGGAAATGACAGGTTGAACTTGACTAGCGGACTATGGGTTGTTTGGCATGCGTCAAGGTCATAGCACACTAGGGGTAAAATATTATCGGGAATTTCAAGTGTTGAAATTTTCAATAAGATTGCATACCTTCTATGAGATAGTTGGATCCCGATACCCGCTGCGAGTAAGAGTTACTCCTGGGAGAATTTTACACATTACAATTAGCCGATCAAGTAGGTGTCTAGAAAGGTGTTAACGGGGTTACGCCTCTGGGAAAATGAGGTTTACTATAATTAGGTCCGTGCGAAAGCACGGGGAACCTCCCTCAAAGTACCGACACTGGCTTGGCTGAAAGATTGGCGAACTTGTAGCGTGTAATTAATCCCGGCTAGTCTTTCTTTTTAGGGTTTGAAGGAAGATTTGATTAAAACAGTGGGAGCCATCCTGATTAGATAAAATAATAACCAATCTGATCTTGCAAGAGCATACGCTGAGTGTTTTCTTCTCTCTCTCTCCAGGTAGCGACCATATCACGCCTTAATCAAGATAATAGAACGGATATATTGACCGAACCGGCTTGTTATACTGAGCTAGGGAACATTGGTCCCGCTCCAACTTATAATTGTTATAAGACAGAGCAGGAAATTGGGGAATACCAGAATTCCCGTGCCGCCCAAACGAAGAAAGTGTATGCTGATGCATCATCTTCGGGTGTGTTCATTACAGAGAACTGTTTCTCAGTATCCTTTACGTCCTGGGTATGTAATACCGGATCAAGATCCCGCATATGTAATCTGTTACATGGGCTACAGATAGGTAGAGAACTAAGAACGGGTGATAAGTTTCATGAGACAGAAAACGGTGCAAGTGTTGCAGCCAAGTCTGTTGGTCACTGTCACCCTGTATTACCAGAATACATTGATTCTGAACAAATGATATTAGATACCGAACCTGATATACAACATCATATCAATCTCTTTATTAGTAAAGAAATGATATAATTTTGTATTGTTGGATAATGTTTTGAACATTTCCTATATCAAGAGTTGATCGGTTCAGGCACGTTATCTAAAAGCATTGACGTTCTAAATCAAAATACAGTTCTTAGTATACAGAATACACACAAGAGGAAGAGTTCAGAAATGAACGGATCCTTCTTGAGGTATTGTAGACTAGGTCGTATCAATGTGACCCGACTAGCTAAGTTACACATAGATGCATATTTAAATTTGTTTGAATTTACATCTTGTGAAACTTGCCGGTCATGTCACAAAGATAAGATGACCACAACTCTGTTTATTGGAAACAGAGAAAGAGTTAGGGAACTTTTGGGATTGATACATGCTGATGTATGAAGGTCCCCTGTCTACATATGCCAAGACCGGTTCTTTTTACTTTATTACATTCTCTGATTATCTCTCAAGATTCACACATATGTTCCTGTTGAAACACAAGTCCGAACCTTTTGAGATATTCACAAAATATAAGTTAGAAGTAGAGAACCAAAACGGGTATAAGTATTATGTCCTTTGATGTGATCAAGGAGGAGAATACTTGAGCACTAAATTCCTGGACTATTCTAAAGGAGAATGTGATTCTCTCTCAGCATTACTCCTCCAAATACACCATAGTGAGATGGTGTATCGGGGTGGAGCAAAAGCACCCAATGTGATATGGTGTGCTCTATGATGAGTACTACTGAGTTTCCTATTTCCTTTTGGGTGTTATGCGCTTGAGAAGCTGCATACCTATTGAATAGGGTTCAAATCAAATCAGTTGCCTACCACTTCATATGTGATATGGAAAGGGAAGAGCCCATCTTAAGTTTGTTAAGATTTGGGGTTGTCCGGCCTATGTCTAAAAGTTTAATCCGGACAAGTTCGAGGCAAGATCTGTTTTGTAGAACTGGAAGGGTTCCAGCTATACAAACTGCAGCTGATGATTTGGTAGAACCAAAGGATTCAATAGTAACCAACGAACCTCAGCCTCTCCGCCGATCTAGCAGGGTTCCTCACCCACCTGAGAGATACTTCGGTTTCTCTATGACAGTGGGAGCGAGGATTGCATCATGAGATGGTGACCCAACTAGTTTCGAGCTGGCCATCAGGAGTGGGACTCTGTAAGAATGGCTGGATGCTTAGCAATCTGAGATGGAATCCTTATACACCAACAAAGTATGGACTTTGGTTGATTTATCTGAAGGGTTAAATCCCCATCAGGAGCAAGTATATCTTGAGAAGATTACTTGGTGTACATGGAAAAGTTGAGACTTTCAAAACTAGACTTGTTAAAGGTTTGCATCATTGACCAGGTATGGATTATGATGAAACATTTTCTAAATAGCTATGCTTAAGTCCATCCAGATCCTACTTGCCACGGCTACATACCATGACTACGATATCTGGAGGTTGGGTGTCATGACTGCTTTTCTAAATGATGTTTTAGAAGAGTGTGTCTATAAGTACACAGCCAGAGGGCTTCGTAGACAGTGGGAGCAGCGGAAACGTGTGCAAGATGTTTTATGTGATAAAGCAGGCATCGCGGAGTTGGAACATCTGTTTTGATGTGTTAGTTAAAGAGTTTGACTTCATCAAAATAGTAGATGAACCTTGTATATACAAAAAGATAGTAGAGAGTATGGTGATGATCCTCGTAGAGTACGTGGATGACATACTCTTGATAGGGAAAGTGTTTCCTATGCTACGATCGATCAATTTCCGCTTATCACAAGGATTCTCCATATAGGATCAAAGTGATACCTCCTAAATCCAAAGTTTTGATCTATGAGATAGATCTAATTGGATGTTAGGATACTCACTAGTTGTAGTGAGATGGTATCAATTGATCCTGGGGAAAATCACTGGAAAGATTCCAGGGTGATAAGTGTTGGAGATAGTGCCCTCAGAGTCAATTATTGGATCACATGCACGTGATTGCAATGATTGAGGGAGGACCTGTCCCAGTAGGACAGTCTTACTCAAGATGATAGTATGCTATCTGGTTTATCTTTATCATCGTGTATTGCTTTAAGTGACCTTACGAGTCACTATTGCACGTTGATAGAGCCCCTAGGATTCTTGCTTGACTACCAGCAGTATGAGAGCGATCATATACGTGGGAGCTGAGGTCTATAAGCACGTCCTTAAAAGGTCCCTAGTCGTGGGAGTTTCGAGACAGGGTATCGATACTCCAGAGTAGACTAGTGTATACAGTTGAGACCCCGATGAGGGGCGGTGGCCGGTCTCACAAGCTGCTGGTGTCAGTTGGTTCACCTAAGATGTATACAGGTGCTCATTGGGTTATGAGTACACCGGACAGGACTCGCCGGGAACATGCTAGTTGGTCTTATACCTGACGTCAGATAGCAGTTCCCTGGTGACATGTGCACAGGTTAGTTCATCGACCTGAGATCGTCATTTGTCTCGTGTGAGTTCCCACTGTGCTTTGATTACTATCCTACCACGCTCAAAGGAGACGTGCAAACAGCTTTTAGTTGGGTACAGTCCCGAGCCACATGGAGGCAGTGAGCGGATCTGCAGGGGTTCGTCTCTCCCGGTATTGGGGGTGAGGTCGCACTGTGTCTAGGAGAGCCATTACACAAAGCCGTCGGCCGAGGCAGGAGATTTACTGGTAGATATTCTAGTAGTATCTCAGGGTGTTCTGGACTATACTCCGACACGACTTGTACCGCTTTTGGGGGTCTGACTTTTACCAACCCCCTAGGCCCGCCATGCGATGCTCATAGACGAACGGACCGGACTGTATGGATATTGTCACTGACAGGCTCAGTAGGGCGTCAGGATGAGTTCGCTCATTAACGTCCCTTTTGGTCAATACCTGGTAGCCCGTTACGTATAGGCTAATATCTCTGACGTGCTAGTGGTTAAATCCACAACCAAAGTATTGACGAGTCTTTAGAATCCCCCACAGACCAGTTTCTCAAGTTTCGTGCGAAACGATGTAGAGGCCGTATGGAGATATGGCAGGGTTCAATCAGATACGTGCGGTATTGCACGAATCATGATCGGACGGATTTTACTAGCGGGCTTTGGTTTAAGCCGGATCCTAGTATTGTACAGTGTAGGTTTTGTCTTTTTGCATTTGTATTCGGTCGGAATACAAATGCGGGTATGTATATACAGTTGCGGGGTTTTCCTGTAATTTATTACGGGATCAGTTTTCTGATATTGCCAGTTTGCATTCCGTTCCGGCCAGTTTTCCCTTGTTCCTTCGCGGCCGGACTTATTCGATGGAGGGGGTTATTTGCAAGTATGCAAATTATCTTTTATGGAGGGGTCATTTGTAAATTGGTGGCATCATGATGGTTAAAGCATAATGAGATTCCTTTTGCATCACTTGTCTTGCATTTATGGTGATAGTTTGTGATTGGATTAAATTAGAAATTGGTGTGACCATTTTCATGAGATATTCATTCCTTCTCTTTTCTTAGATTATGCTTTTGATTTCTCCACCATTCTTGATGAGGGGTCGGCCACACAAATGAGAGAGGGAGATTCATTTTTTGTGAGTGGGGAAATTATCAACTCATTCTTTGATACACCAAAGTTCATCTCCATTGTTCATTATTTTCTCTCCATCCAAAGGCAACTTCAAACCCCCATGAGACATACTTCTCTACACTTGCCTACAGTATACCATGGACGCGTCGGCTAGCCAATTTCGCGCCCGAGTTGCCTCGGTCCAGAGGTGGGAGCCCGTAAAAGAACCCGGCGATGTGGTGCCCGTTTTCGACGAGGAGGCGACAACCGGAGATTCCGCGAGGAGATCGGAGTGGAGGCGAAGACTGAAGGACACGGTGTTAGTGTATATGCCCTAGAGGCCATTACTGTATCATACTAGTATGTATATTACTTGATGGAAGCTTGCGATATTCACAGTTGTACAGACAATCTTGCTCAATATAGTAGTATGCTACTTGGTTTGTCTCTGCTTTAATGTGTACATGTGTGTTTATTTATTATATCACCTATACGCATTAGTAGAGCCCTTAGGATCTTTGCTTGATTACCGGCGTTGTGATGGCGATCACACTCGTGGGGGCTGGGTAATCTACAAGCACATCCTTATACACGTCCCTAGTCGTGGGAGTATCGAGATAGGGCATCGATGCTCCGGAGTAGACTAGCGTATGCGCTTCTCATTCCAGCACGGGAGACGGTCTGTCCCACAGCCGTCGGTACGTCGTACTTGAGATAGTATGCGGGTGCTCGTTAGGTTACGAGTACACTGGACAGGACTCGTCGGGAACTGATGGATGGTATTATACCTATCGTCAGTTATCAGTTCCCAGGTGACATGAGTACAGCTTAGTCCGCTGACTTGACACTGTCACTTCGCCTTGAGTGTGTTCCCACTGTTCTTTGATTGCTACCCTACCACGGCTCTACTGAGTCGTGCAAACAAGTAGTAGTTGGGAGCAGTCCCGAAGCACTTGCAGGCAGTGACGGTTAGACAGGATTCGTCTCTCCCGGTATTGGGGGTTGACATCGCGCTGTGTCTAGGAGAGCCATTACACAAGTAGTCCCTGGCCGGGGCAAGCGAGATATACTGGTAGGTTCCAGTGTTATCTCAGGGTGTTCTGGGCTTCACTCCGACACGACTTGTACCGCTATTAAGGGTCTGACGCTTGCCGCCCCCTAGGCCCGACATGCGATGTATCAGACGAACAGACCGGACTGTACGGAGATTGTCACATACAGGCTCAGTAGGAGTTCGGATGGGTTTACCTCATCGGCCTTTTTATCGACATCTACCTGGGGACCGTTACGTACAGCTAGTGCCGCTTGCGGTCTGTGGTTAAACCCACTGCCAGCGTAGTGTCGAGTCTTTAGAGTTCCACACAGAGAGTTTCCCTGCACTGAGCGAAACGTGTAGAGGCCGTATGGTTTTACGGCAGGGCTGCGATCACTTACGTACACTTGTGTGCGTATGGTGTTCGGGCAGGCAGTACTAGTAGGCTTTGGTTTAAGCCGGGTCCTAGTATTGCACGGATGGATTTGTTTTGTCTTCTGTGCATCCGCATTCTACGGAATACGGATGCAGGTGTGTATGCACAGTTTTTCGGAGTGATGAAGGAGGAGGTGCCTCATTAGGGTTTTGGCAGTTGGTTCGGCCAAAACCGTGATGTGGCAAGCTCATTAGGGTATTGACAGTCGATTCGGTCAAAACCATTTTGAGACGAACTCATTAGGGTTTTGACAGTTCGTTTGGTCAAAACCATTATGAGCCGCGAACATCATTTACTAATCCTATTAGTGATAATCTTATGATGGCTAATTGCATTGACCATTTGACCCCGTTGACCTCTCTTGACTTTGTTGACTGATTGACCGGGTTGACCATTGACTTTCAAGAGGGTTCCACACTCTTCTTTTCTTTTCCTTTTTCTTTTGGATTATGATAATGGTCATTTCAAAGTAGCCATCAACTTTATCTTGATGGGATTAGTAATGATGTTGTTTTGCATTATTTGCAACCATGGTTGTTTTTCTTTTGGATCATAATTTTATTCTCATTCTCTCTCTTGAAATGAGAAGCTCCATGGTTGCTAGCAAACTCCTTCTTCTTCCTCCTCTTGTTTTGATCTTTTGATCTCATGTGTTGAGAGATAAAGATTTCACAAAGACAAAGCCATCCCTTCATCACTTCTACACAACCTAGGGCTTTTAGATTAGCAATCTTCTTGCCCTAGTTACCTCGGCTCGAGGTGGAGCTCGGTGTACATCTCTCGGGTGGATCGTCTTCGACTCAAGGAGGCCGCGGAGGTGACCAAAGTCCGGATCAACCATTGAGCAAGCAAAGAGAAGAACAACAAGAAGAGAAGAACAACAAGGAGTGAAGAACAACAAGAAGAGAAGGAGTTCAAGTTGAGGTATAACCCCTAACCGAGTAGATAACATCTCAAGTTAGGATGCTAGTGTATTGTTTAGCAAAGATCCGGCTTTTACGGTCCATGTTACAAAGTTTAGTAAAATTTTTGTTTTACCGTTTTCGCAACCCCGAAAGTACCGGGAGAGGTAACGTGGACCTAACAGTGGTATCAGAGCCTAACTAAACATAAACTAGCTTGGTAGTGAAGTGTATCGAAGTTCGAAACGGAAAAATCGAAAAAACCAAGTTACGAAAACCTGAGTTTCTGTTAAAATTTTTTCTGGTCAAAACAAAATTTGTCATACTCCAAAAATCATCTCAGGGTTTTTAGAAGAAAGCCACCAAAAACGAGCTAGCAACTCGACCAAAGCGCCGCGTTTCCGCGGCAATAGCAAGCTATTGCCGCGGAACCGCGGCCATCTTGGTGAGTTGCTTGGTCGATTTTGGTGCAGTGTATTTCTGACTTGGATTTAGGATTTTTAAGATGGTTTATATGTGCCCAGATTCTCCAGAATAGAAATTTGTTTTTGGGGGCCTATAAATCCGTATTTTTCCGAACTTCAATATACTTTGACTATAAAGGTTATATCTGTGATGTTCATATGTATTGAACGTCGGCTAATCGCTATATGTCGATTAGTCGGGGTTATACATATCTGTGATCTGTGATTGTTGTTGATGGTTTGTGTATATGAACTCGTTGGATTGTCGCGGATGAATAGCCGGGGTGGATGTGAGATGAGGGTTTCTTTTTCTTTCATTCATGTAATAAATTTGTAAATTGATGTAATATTATTTGTATGGCCGCACAACCGGGTCGGGGTTGTAGCCGTCATTGTATAATTCTTTTTACTGTTTTTGCTCCTAGGATAGACCCATGGAGGGGGTGCAGAAACTACCGGGTATCTCGAAGTGCCGAGTGGCCTACTCATGGCGTTGAGGGAGGTTGCTTCGCTTCGGGTACTTGGCGGGTAGTTTGCCGCACCCGTAGGGGTCTTGGGTGGGGTTTTGGCTATTCATCGCGACCGTGTGATCCGCTTTTCGTTGCAGGCTTGAACGAATCGCGGGTTCCTAATATATCCAAAGTGTTCATCTGTGATCTGGATTGGCTATCGTTGCAGTATATCTATATATAATAACTATTTAGACGTTGCTTATGTTTTACAGCCGCGCTAGCCCAGCCCCCGCTCTGTCGTTAGTTAAGTAACCTAACGGGTGATGACGGGGCCCAGTGGCGAATGCGAATGGAATAAGCGTACGTCATATTTTGGTTGTTTTCTGCAATGGTTGGATTTAAATGATGGGACGCATTAAAAGAACTAATGCAAGAAAATAAACCTAAAAGACGTTGTTGGAACAATTTTTCTAAAAGCTGTTATTGCAAGGACGTTCATTTTTGTTTTGCATCGTGGTATTCGGTTGTGAATGCCCAGCACCTCAGTCGACGAGGCAAGGGCCGAGATCCCTTCATCGGGAGTGACCCCTTGGACAAAAGTTTGCGTCAGGGTAATAACTTCACTATAGTCGATTATTCTTGCTTTGCATCGAGGTATTCAGTTTGGAATATCCTGCACCTCATTCGACGAGGAAAGAGCCGAGATCCCTTCACAGGGAGTGACCTCTTTAGCAAAAGTTTTCGCCACTATATTTTCAAAAAGTGTATCACGTTCCTTCAACGATATCAAGTTCATTACGTTAACGGGTTTTCGCCAAAACCCAGTCGTAGCCCTCCGTCGTTTCGGATTGATATTGCTTAGTATTCGTGCTACGTATTTCATGCTCAGCCGAGGCGTAGTGTACGGTAGCTATGTAATATCTTTCCGTAGGATACAAAGTGATTGGTTAGGACAGTCGTACGGTTATTTTGGCTCAGTCAAGGACTCGTACGGGTGGGTCTAATGCAGTCAAGATAATGACGGGTTGAACTTGACTAGGATCCTTTGATATGTTGGCTCAGTCAAGGTCACTTGGGTCCTAGGGGCAAACCACATCGGGAGTTTCAAAAGTACTGAGACTTGCAGATTTAGCATACCTTCTGGAGTGTGGTGACTAGAGTGGATTCCATCTAGGTCATCATACAGTGATAGTTGGATCCCGATCCCACTGATGAGTTGGATTACTCTCGGGAGATTATTTCACTTAACAATCAATGCTATAAACCTAGTAGGTGACTAGAAAGGTGTTAGCGGGGTTACGCCCCCAGGGAAAAGAGGTTCTTGAATTAAGGAACTTCGCGAAAGCGTTGGAAAACCTCCCTCGAAGTACCGACACTAGCCTGACTGAAAGGTTAAGCAAGTATTGCGACGTAAATTAAATCCCGGCTAGTTCTTCTTTTAAAAAGGTTTTAAGAAGAATTTGAGGAAACAGTGGGAGACATCCTGGTTAGATAAATTAATAAACCAATCTAATCTTGCAAGAGCATACGCTGAGTGTTTCTTTTTCTCTCTCTCCAGACAGCAACCTTTTCACGCCCTAATCAAGATAATAAAATGTATCGCTTGACCGATCCGAATTCTTATTCGGGGCTGGGGAACGTTGGTTCAGCTCTGACTTATGACAATAGTCATAAGTATGAGAAAGGGAAAGGGGAAAGTATGGATTTCCAGGATACCCAGTTGAAGAAGAAGCATGGTTTTGCATCTACTTCAGGTGTTCTTGTAATTGAGAACTGTTTTACGGTTAGCCCTACCTCCTGGGTACTTGATACGGATCAGGATCTCATATCTGTAATTTATTGCAGGGACTGAGAAAAAGTAGGAAAGTTGCACCGGGTGATATGTCGCTCAGAGTAGCGAACGGAGCACAAGTTAATGCGGCAGCCGTCGGTGAATATCACCTAGTATTGCCAAATGGCAAGACTATGATTTTGAACGATTGCTACTATGTACCCTCCATGGTTTGCAACATCATATCAGTTTCTTTACTCGATAAAGATGGATATAACTTTGTTCTTGACAAGAATATCATGAACATCTACCTTCATAAGGTACTGGTTGCAGAGGGTACACTGTGTAATGGTATCTACGTTCTAAATCAGAATACAGTTCTCAATATACAAAACACACGCAAGAGGAAGAATTCAGATACGAATGAATCCTACTTGTGGCATTGTAGACTTGGTCATATCGGAGAGAAAAGACTGAGTAAGTTGCATAAAGATGGACTCTTGGATGCGTTCGAGTTTTCATCTTATGAAACTTGTCAGTCTTGTCTCAAAGGGAAGATGACCAAATCTCCGTTCACCGGACATGGAGAAAGAGCAGCAGAGCTCTTGGGACTCGTACATAGTGATGTATGTGGTCCGATGTCTATACATGCAAGGGGTGGGTTCTCGTACTTCATCACATTCACTGACGATCTCTCTAGGTTCGGATATGTGTATCTGATGAAACACAAATCTGAAGCTTTTGAGAAATTCAAGGAATTCAGAAACGAAGTAGAGAACCAGACAGGCAAAAGTATCAAGATCCTCCGGTCTGACAGGGGAGGGGAGTACTTAAGCACGGAATTCCTAGATTACTTAAAAGAGAATGGTATTCTCTCTCAGCTTACTCCTCCTTATACACCACAGCACAACGGTGTATCGGAGCGGAGGAATCGTACCCTACTGGATATGGTTCGCTCCATGATGAGTAATGCCGAGTTACCTCTTTCATTTTGGGGACATGCGCTGTTGACGGCAGCATATCTGTTGAATGATGTTCCGTCTAAATCTGTGCCTAAGACACCGTTCGAGATATGGAATGGTAAAAAGCCGTATCTTAAACGTATTAAGGTATGGGGTTGTCCGGCCTATGTAAAAGTACAAAATCCGGACAAACTTCAGGCACGTTCAGTTCTATGTAAATTTGTGGGATATCCTAAGAACTCCACAGGATATCTGTTCTACCACACCGAGGAACAGAAGGTGTTTGTATCTCGCCACGCCATCTTTTTAGAGTGGCAATTTCTTGCAAAAGAAACAAGTGGGAGTTCGGTAGAACTGGAAGAAATTCAGCGACCACAAAATGAAACTGAAGATTTGACAGAACCTCAGAATTCAATAACCCCAGAAGAACCTCAGCCACTCCGCAGATCTGGTAGGATTTCTCATCCGCCCGAGAGATACTACGGTTTTCTCATAGACGGGGATCGAGAGGATTGCATCTTGGAAGAAGATGACCCTACCAGTTTCAGGCAGGCCATTATCAGTAGGGACTCTGATAAGTGGCAGGAAGCAATGCAATCCGAAATGGAGTCCATGTACGCCAATAAAGTATGGACCTTGGATATTGCTCCACCTGGGGTAAAACCCGTTGGATGCAAATGGATCTACAAAAGGAAACTTGGTGTAGATGGGCAGGTGGAAACCTATAAAGCTAGACTCGTTGCAAAAGGTTTTCGTCAAAGACCTGGTTTGGACTATGACGAGACTTTTTCTCCGGTGGCTATGCTCAAATCCATTCGGATCCTACTTGCCATTGCTGCCTTCCATGACTATGAAATCTGGCATATGGATGTTAAGACGGCTTTCCTAAACGGTTGTTTGGAAGAGTGCATTTACATGGATCAACCAGAAGGTTTCGTAGACAGTGGGAGCAGCGGAAGGGTGTGCAAGTTGCTTAAAACCATTTATGGATTAAAGCAGGCATCGCGGAGCTGGAACATCTGTTTTGATGAGGCAATCAAGGAATTTGATTTCATCAAGAACGAAGATGAACCTTGTGTATATAAGAAGATTGTAGGACGAACTGTCGTATTCCTAGTCTTGTACGTGGACGACATTCTTTTGATAGGAAATGATATTCCTATGCTACAATCGGTCAAGCTATTTTTGTCACAAAGGTTCTCCATGAAGGACCTGGGTGATGCCTCGTACATTCTGGGGATCAAGATCTATAGAGATAGATCCAAGAAACTGTTGGGACTTTCACAGTCCAGGTACATAGAGACCGTACTAAAGAGATTTAGTATGGAGGGTTCCAAGCGCGGTAGCATACCCGCATTGCACGGAATTACCCTCTCCAAGAAGATGTCTCCTAAGACTGACGAGGAGAGGGTTCGCATGAGCATTATACCCTACGCTTCGGCGGTAGGATCTATAATGTATGCGATGCTATGTACAAGACCAGATGTTGCTTACGCGTTGAGCGCGGTAAGCCGGTATCAGTCAGACCCAGGGGAGGACCACTGGACAGCAGTGAAGAACATTCTCAAGTACCTGAGAAGGACTAAGGAGATGTTCCTGGTGTACGGTAATGGAGACCTCAGGGTCGAGTCCTTTACCGATTCAAGCTTCCAGAGTGACAAAGATGACAGCAAGTCTGTCTCGGGTTTTGTGTTTACCCTCAACGGAGGGGCGGTATGTTGGAGGAGTTCCAAGCAGGATACAATAGCAGACTCGACGATGGAGGCTGAATACATTGCTGCAAGCGATGCCGCAAAAGAGGCGGTCTGGATGAAGAAGTTCATTAGTGAACTTCAGGTGGATCCGTCCATTGTTGACCCAATACCTTTGTATTGGGATAACAATGGGGCTATAGCTTTAGCGAAGGAACCAAGGTCCCATCAGAAATCCAGGCACATCTTAAGGCGGTATCACCTGATCAGGGAGATCATTGATCGACAGGAGATCGAAGTGCGGAGAGTGGACACAAAGGACAACACTGCGGACCCATTCACGAAGGCTTTACCCCAGACTCAGTTCGAGCGGCTGATCGAGATGATAGGTCTTCGATACGCCAGTACATGGCCTTAGTGCAAGTGGGAGATTGTTAGTGTATATGCCCTAGAGGCCATTACTGTATCATACTAGTATGTATATTACTTGATGGAAGCTTGGGATATTCACAGTTGTACAGACAATCTTGCTCAATATAGTAGTATGCTACTTGGTTTGTCTCTGCTTTAATGTGTACATGTGTGTTTATTTATTATATCACCTATACGCATTAGTAGAGCCCTTAGGATCTTTGCTTGATTACCGGCGTTGTGATGGCGATCACACTCAAGCACATCCTTATACACGTCCCTAGTCGTGGGAGTATCGAGATAGGGCATCGATGCTCCGGAGTAGACTAGCGTATGCGCTTCTCATCCCAGCACGGGAGACGGTCTGTCCCATAGCCGTCGGTACGTCGTACTTGAGATAGTATGCGGGTGCTCGTTAGGTTACGAGTACACTGGACAGGACTCGTCGGGAACTGATGGATGGTATTATACCTATCGTCAGTTATCAGTTCCCAGGTGACATGAGTACAGCTTAGTCCGCTGACTTGACACTGTCACTTCGCCTCGAGTGTGTTCCCACTGTTCTTTGATTGCTACCCTACCACGGCTCTACTGAGTCGTGCAAACAGGTAGTAGTTGGGAGCAGTCCCGAAGCACTTGGAGGCAGTGACGGTTAGACAGGATTCGTCTCTCCCGGTATTGGGGGTTGACATCGCGCTGTGTCTAGGAGAGCCATTACACAAGTAGTCCCTGGCCAGGGCAAGCGAGATATACTGGTAGGTTCCAGTGTTATCTCAGGGTGTTCTGGGCTTCACTCCGACACGATTTGTACCGCTATTAAGGGTCTGACGCTTGCCGCCCCCCTAGGCCCGACATGCGATGTATCAGACGAACAGACCGGACTGTACGGAGATTGTCACATACAGGCTCAGTAGGAGTTCGGATGGGTTTACCTCATCGTCCTTCTTATCGACATCTACCTGGGGACCGTTACGTACAGCTAGTGCCGCTTGCGGTCTGTGGTTAAACCCACTGCCAGCGTAGTGTCGAGTCTTTAGAGTCCCACACAGAGAGTTTCCCTGCTCTGAGCGAAACGTGTAGAGGCCGTATGGTTTTACGGCAGGGCTGCGATCACTTACGTACACTTGTGTGCGTATGGTGTTCGGGCAGGCAGTACTAGTAGGCTTTGGTTTAAGCCGGATCCTAGTATTGCACGGATGGATTTGTTTTGTCTTCTGTGCATCCGCATTCTACGGAATACGGATGCAGGTGTGTATGCACAGTTTTTCGGAGTGATGAAGGAGGAGGTGCCTCATTAGGGTTTTGGCAGTTGGTTCGGCCAAAACCGTTATGTGGCAGGCTCATTAGGGTTTTGACAGTCGATTCGGTCAAAACCATTTTGAGGCGGACTCATTAGGGTTTTGACAGTTCGTTTGGTCAAAACCATTATGAGCCGCGAACATCATTTACTAATCCTATTAGTGATAATCTTATGATGGCTAATTGCATTGACCATTTGACCCCGTTGACCTCTCTTGACTTTGTTGACCGGGTTGACCATTGACTTTCAAGAGGGTTCCACACTCTTCTTTTCTTTTCCTTTTTCTTTTGGATTATGATAATGGTCATTTCAATGTATCCATCAACTTTATCTTGATGGGATTAGTAATGATGTTGTTTTGCATTATTTGCAACCATGGTTGTTTTTCTTTTGGATCATAATTTTATTCTCATTCTCTCTCTTGAAATGAGAAGCTCCATGGTTGCTAGCAAACTCCTTCTTCTTCCTCCTCTTGTTTTGATCTTTTGATCTCATGTGTTGAGAGATAAAGATTTCACAAAGACAAAGCCATCCCTTCATCACTTCTACACGACCTAGGGATTTTAGATTAGCAATCTTCTTTCCCTAGTTACCTCGGCTCGAGGTGGAGCTCGGTGTACATCTCTCGGGTGGATCGTCTTCGACTCAAGGAGGCCGCAGAGGCGACCAAAGTCCGGATCAACCATTGAGCAAGCAAAGAGAAGAACAACAAGAAGAGAAGAACAACAAGGAGTGAAGAACAACAAGAAGAGAAGGAGTTCAAATTGAGGTATAACCCCTAACCGAGTAGATAACATCTCAAGTTAGGATGATAGTGTATTGTTTAGCAAAGATCCGGCTTTTACGGTCCATGTTACAAAGTTTAGTAAAATTTTTGTTTTACCGTTTCCGCAACCCCGAAAGTACCGGGAGAGGTAACGTGGACCTAACACATGGATCGCTTGGTATAGCTTCTCTACTCTTATTCTAGTTTGCTAGAGTTAGGTTAATGGCCCGATCCGAGTTTTTAGTGCGCGGTGGTGCCGGTTCTAAGTTCTAGAAAAGTTTCGTTTCCGCATTCCGGCGTCGGAATTGACGGCCGAGGCGCCACCGTGCACTTACACTGGTATCAGAGCCACGCCATTAACCTAGTCAAGCTTGCTCTAACGTGTTTACAAGTTCGATCGAACGGATTTTCCAAAAACCATATTTCCATGTCGTACTTTCTGTCGAATTTTTCTGTGCTCTAAAAATTATTTGGTACATTGGAAAATTACGTGTCGGGTTTTTTATGAATTCTGTGAAAAGTTGGTACGCTGATGTTACTGTAGCGCGGCGGTTTAGCGGCCAAAACCACATTTTGGCAGCAGAACCGCCGCCGTTTTGTGGCCAAACCGTACCAAATTTCTACAGTGGTTTAAGTACATGGAAATAGGGTTTCTGGTATATTCTTTTTAGGCCCAGATGATTTTGAGTGCTACAGTAGTGCTTGGGGCCCACTCCGGTAAATTTGATCGATCAAAAATTTTAAACATGTTAGTTCACAGTATTTACATTATATCTGCGACCGTGAATGTCATTCGATCGGTAAATCCAGTCTATCTGCTATAGCCCTTTTAGACGGATTTACGAACATGACATTCACGTTGATATTCTGTGTTGTGCTGTGATGTTGCGGATTGGTCGTGGGGATAGCCTGGATGCAATGGTAGTACAGTTTGGTTTATTATGTACATTTGATATTGCGGGACGAGCATCCGACCTGTGGACTGCCATCACTGCCTGTTTGTATATTATTCTTTTGGGACACGACCGGGTTGAGGTCGATGTACCCGTTGTATATTTTACTTTCTGTATTAGGTTTACCCCAAGGTGGGGTGCACGGATAGCCGGGTTCTAGAGGGCAACGAGCCCGCATCTCATGGCTTTGAGACGGAGGGGGATTTACTCTAGAATTGGTGGGCTATTCGCCGCACTCGTAGGGGGTACAGGTTGACCCAGGAGGGGTGCACAAGTTACTGGATTCCATGAAGTGCTGGGTGGTCCATTCACGTTGTTGAAGGGGGCTGCCTCGCTTCAGGTTTTGGCGGGTAACTTGCCGTGCCCGTAGGGGTCTAGGATTTCATTGCACAGGCTATCCACACGACCAGGGGAACGTCGGGTTTCAGTAGCGGCTCTGTGAAACCCGGGGATCCCAGATATCTGTATTGTTCTGTGATGCTGATTACTTTCTGTGATGTTGCATTTTATCACGCCTTGAGCGATATTATATATTGATATATATACTAGTAGATGTTGTATATGTTTTGCATCCGCGCTAGTCCAGTCCCCGCTCTGTCGTTAGTTAAGTAACCTAACGGGTGATGACGGGACCCAGTGGCGAATGCGGATGGCATATACGTACATCATTATTTTTCGTTCTTTATTGGTGTGATCAATTGATGGGACTGCGTTGATTCGGATCAATGCAAGCTAAACAAACCTATTCTGATGTTGTTGGAACACTTTTCAAAAAGCTGTTATTGCAAGGACGTTCACTTTTGTTTTGCACAGTGGTATTCAATTGGAATATCCTGCTTCTCAGTCGACGAGGCAAGGGCTAAGATCCCTTCATCGGGAGTGATCCCTTGGACAGAAGTTTGCGTCAGGGCAATAACTTCACTATAGCCGATTACTTTTGCTTTGCATCGTGGTATTCAGTTGGAATATCCTGCACCTCATTCTACGGGGAAAGAGCCGAGATCCCTTCACCGGGAGTGACCTCTTTAGCAAAGGTTTTCGCCACTATATTTTTAAAAAGCTATCCAGTTCCTTCAATGATATCAAGTTCATTACGTTAAAGGTTTTCGCCAGAAACCATTCGTAGCCCTCCGTCGTTTCGTATGGATAGTCAATAAGTATTCAAACTGTGTATGTTGGCCAAAGTCAAGTCACAGTGATTGGTAGCTATTGGGTATTCATATGCAGCATAGATAGATGCGTTGGTTTGGGACAGTCGTACTACTATTTTGGCCAAAGTCAAGGGTAGGTACGGGTGGGTTCAAATTAACCTGGAGAATGACGGGTAGAACTTGACATGTGACTTATGATATGTTGGCCAAAGTCAAGGTCATAAGAGCATGAGGTAAAAAATCACATCGGGAGTTTCTAAAGAAACTGAAACTTGCCAGATATGCGCATACCTTCTGGAGTGTGATAACTTGAGCGGATTCCGTCACGTTATCATGCGATGATAGTTGGATCCCGATTCCCACTGATGAGTTGGTTTACTCCTCGGGTGATCCCGACTAATTCTTCTTTCAGGTTTGGAGGAGAATTTGACGGTACAGTGGGAAGTTTCCTGATTAGATAAAGTGATAACCATTCTGATCTAGGTTAGAGTGCACGCTGAGTGTTTCTTTTCTCTCTCTCTTTGGCAGCGGCCATGGACCGACCCTAGACTATGACTCAGTGACCAAAATTAACCGAACCTTCTTAAACATTGGCTTTTGGATTGTCAGAGTTGCAAACCTCATTGCCACTCCTACTTTTACCCTTTTCTCCAGGACACCCCGTATTACTACGAACGTCCACTTCTATTGGACAAAACCATCGTATGGTTATATACGAACTCGAAGGGATTTATTCGAGGATGGTTTCCAGTTCTGGAGAAAACGAATAGGACTATTCAGTTGTCTTTTCCTTTTACCTTCTCTCAGGTTGCGAGTACTCCTTGGTTTAGGAGATAGTACACCTATTACGCAAATTGGATAGTCTTCTTCCAAACCTTAGGCTGGTGTCGAGCGGTGGGGAATGAAGAAAACCAATTAGCATAACGATGGTGTACAGAAGGTATTAAGTAAAGACATATCAAGAGATTAGTAAGAGAGCAAAGTAAATTGCGACCGCTATTCACGACCAAACCAAGTATTTCTTCGCCAATCCTAAATCACCTTTGTATTTCTCTAGGACACTCCGTATCACTACGAAGATCCACAGTTTATTGGATACTCCATCGTATGGTTATATACAAACTCGAAAGGAACTTGTTCTAGTTTGAGGATGGATTCTGGTTCAAGAGAAATAGGAATAAGGTTTATTCGGTTGTCTTTTATCTTCACCTTCTCTCGTATTGCGAGTGCTCCTAGGATTAGGACAGTACTGTTGGAGATAGTGCCCTCAGAGTCAATTATTGGATCACAGGCACGTGATTGCAATGATTGAGGGAGGACCTATCCCGGTAGGACAGTCTTACTCGAGATGATAGTATGCTATCTGGTTTACCTTTATCATCGTGTACTGCTTTAGGTGACATGACAGATCACTATTGCACGTTGATAGAGCCCCTAGGATTCTTGCTTGACTACCGGCAGTATGAGGGCGATCATATACGTGGGAGCTGGTAGTCTATAAGCACATCCTTAAAAGGTCCCTAGTCGTAGGAGTTTCGAGACAGGGCATCGATACTCCAGAGTAGACTAGTGTATACAGTCGAGACCCTGACGAGGGGCGGTGGCCGGTCTCACAAGCCACTGGTGTCAGTTGGTTCACCTAAGATGTATACAGGTGCTCATTGGGTTATGAGTACACCGGACAGGACTCGCCGGGAACATGCTAGTTGGTCTTATACCTGACGTCAGATAGCAGTTCCCAGGTGACATGTGTACAGGTTAGTTCATCGACCTGGGGATCGTCATTTGTCTCGTGTGAGTTCCCACTGTACTTTGATTACTACCCTACCACGGCTCAAAGGAGTCGTGCAAACAGGTTTTAGTTGGGTACAGTCCCGAGCCACATGGAGGCAGTGAGCGGATCTTCGGGGGTTTCGTCTCTCCCGGTATTGGGGGTGAGGTCGCGCTGTGTCTAGGAGAGCCATTACACAAAGACCTTGGCCAAGGCAGGAGATTTACTGGTAGGTATTCCAGTAGTATCTCAGGGTGTTCTGGGCTACACTCCGACACGACTTGTACCGCTTTTGGGGGTCTGACTTTTACCAACCCCCTAGGCCCGCCATGCGATGCTCATAGACGAACGGACCGGACTGTACGGATATTGTCACTGACAGGCTCAGTTGGGTGTCGGGGTGAGCTTCCTCATCGACGTCCCTTTTAGTCAATAGCTGGTGGCCCGCCACGTATTGGCTTATACCTCTGACGTGCTAGTGGTTAAATCCACAGCCATAGTATTGACGAGTCTTTAGAGTCCACCACACTTTCAGTTACTCAAGCTTTCGGGCAAAACGCTGTAGAGGCCGTATGGAGATATGGCAGGGTCCGATCAGATACGTGCGGTATTGCACAGATCAGGATCGGACGGTTTGTACTAGTAGCCGTATAGATATATGGCAGGGTTCGATCAGATACGTGCGGTATTGCACGGATCAGGATCGGACGGATTTTACTAGCCGGCTTTGGCTTAAGCCGGTCCTAGTTTAGTACAGTGTAGATTCTGTCTCATTGCATTTGTATCCGGTCAGGAATACAGATGCGGGTGTGTATGCACAGTGTCGGGGTTTTCCTGTAATTTATTACGGGACCAGTTTTCTGGAGTAGCCAGTTTGCATTCCGTTCCGGCCGGTTTTCCTTTGTTCTTTCCCGGCCGGACTTTTCCGATGGAGGGGGTAATTTGCAGTTTTGCAAATTACACTTTGTGGGGGGGTTTCTTGTAAAAGTATTGATTATGATAAGCATCTTTTCTTTCCTCCATGCTTTCATTTATTGTGATTTGAAATAGGTATGGGTTTAAAGTGAAAGCATGGTTGTAGTTTTCATTGACTTTGGATATGGTCACCACATACTTCTCCTACACTTACCTCCCTCATATGATTTAGTTTTGTTCCCTCCACCATTCTCAAGATGAGGTTGGCCGGCCACATATGAGTGAGGAAGAGAGAAATTTCATTTTTGGCATGATACAAATTTCTTCATCTCATTCTTTTGGTTTTGGGGAAAAATGAAAGCACCATTTTTCCTTTGCCTTTTTCCTCCATCAAGGCAACTTAACCCCATTGAGACAAAGCGTATTCTACACTACACTTTCTACAGCACATCTTGAGCATGTCGAGTTGCCGGCTTCATGCCCGAGTTGCCTCGGTATAGAGGCGGGAGCCCGTAAAAGATGCAGGCGACGTGGTGCCCTTCCGGCGAGGAGACGATGACCGGAGATCCCGTGAGGAGATCGGAGTGGAGATGAAGACCGGAGGACTTGGATCGTCGGTATACATCTCTTCCCTTTCTTGTAAGTTAGCTAGACTAGTTTAATGGTTACGATCCGGAGTTTAGTGCGCGGTGGTGCCGGTTTGCAAAGTCCGCAAAATTTAAGTTATTCACCGTTTCCGCGTTCCGGCGTCGGATTGACGGCCGGGGCGCCGCCGTGCACTTACAGTGGTATCAGAGCCTCGCCATTAACATAGTCTAGCTTTGTGTAATGTGTTTTACGTTTCCGATCGAACAAAATCCCGAAAACACGTATTTCATGCACATCAGTTTCTGTCGAATTTTTTTTGAGTCCAAAAATTTTTCTGGTTGTCTCAGTGTGATGTGCAGGGAATTCTAAGGTTACTGTAAAAATTTGGTACCACGATCTCACTATTCCGCCGCGCAAGCGCCGCGAAACCCCACCTCGTGCGGCGCTTCCGCCGCGGAATTTACTGTTCACCCCCCCCAAATTTTTCCAGTATGTTCCTGAGTTGAAAATGTGGTTTCTGGAATATTAAAATTGGGCCAATTATTTCTGTGAGTGCTACAGTTTTCTTTGAGGCCCAATTGTTAATTGTTTGATCAATCGGAATATTTTAAAACACATTTTTCACAGTATTTACATTATATCTGCGACCGTGAATGTCACTCGATCGGTAAATCCTGTCTAACTGCTATAGCTCGGTTAGACGGATTTGCGAACGTGACTTTCACGTTGATGTTCTATGTATTTGCTGTGATGTTGCGGATCGGTCGTGGGGGATAGCCTGGATGCAATGCTAGTACTGTGTTGTTGTATTATGTACATTTGATATTGCGGGGCGAGCGTCCGACATGTGGACTGCCGTCACTGCCTATTTGTATTATTATTTTGGGGCACGACCTGGTTGCGGTCGATGTACCCGGTGTATGTATATTTTACTTTCTGTACTAGGATTACCCCGCGGAGGGGTGCACGGATAGCCGGGTTCTAGAGGGCAACAAGCCCGCATCTCATGGCATTGGGACGGAGGGGGCTTCACTCTAGGATTGGCGGGCTATTCGTCGCACTCGTAGGGGGTACAGGTTGACCCAGGAGGGGTGCCCAAGTTGCCGGATTCCGTGGAGTGCTGGGTGGTCCATTCACGGAGCTGAAGGGGGCTGCCTCGCTTCAGGTTTTGGCGGGTGACTTGCCGCGCCCGTAGGGGTCTAGGTTTTCATTGCACAGGCTATCCACACGACCAGGGGAACGTCGGGTTTCAGTAGTGGCTCTGTGAAACCCGGGGATCCCAGATATCTGTATTGTTCTGTGATGTTGCATTTCTTTTCACGCCTTGAGCGAAATATAATATATTGGTATATATATTAGTAGATGTTGTATATGTTTTTCATCCGCGCTAGTCCAGTCCCCGCTCTGTCGTTAGTAAGCTAACCTAACGAGTGATGACGGGACCCAGTGGCGAATGCGGATGGCATATACGTACATCAGTATATTTTCGTTCTTTGTGGTGTGATCAATTGATGGGACTGCATTGATTCGGATCGATGCAAGTTAAAAACAAACCTAATCTGATGTTGTTGGAACACTTTTTCAAAAAGCTGTTATTGCAAGGACGTTCACTTTTGTTTTGCATCGTGATATTCAGTTGGAATATCCTGCTCCTCAGTCGACGAGGCAAGGGCCGAGATCCCTTCACCGGGAGTGACCCCTTGGACAGAAGTTTGCGTCAGGGCATTAACTTCACTATAGCCGATTACTTTTGCTTTGCATCGTGGTATTCATTTGGAATATCCTGCACCTCATTCTACGGGGAAAGAGCCGAGATCCCTTCACCGGGAGTGACCTCTTTAGTAAAGGTTTTCGTCACTATATTTTCTAAAAAGCTATCCGTTCCTTCAACGAGATCAAGTTCATTACGTTAAAGGTTTTCGCCAGAAACCATTCGTAGCCCTCCGTCGTTTCATATGGGTAGTCAATAGTATTCAAGCTGTGTATGTTGGCCAAAGTCAAGGCACAGTGATTGGTAGCTATTGGGGTATTCATATGCAGCATAGATAGATGCGTTGGTTTGGGACAGTCGTACTGCCATTTTGGCCAAAGTCAAGGGTATGTACGGGTGGATTCAAATTAACCTGGAGAATGACGGGTTGAACTTGACATGTGACTTATGATATGTTGGCCAAAGTCAAGGTCATAAGAGCATGGGGCAGAAATCACATCGGGAGTTTCAAAAGTACTGAAACTTGCCAGATATGCGCATACCTTCTGGAGTGTGATACCGTGAGCGGATTCCGTCACGTTATCATGCGATGAGAGTTGGATCCCGATTCCCACTGATGAGTTGGTATACTCCTCGGGTGACCCCGACTAATTCTTCTTTCAGGTTTGGAGGAGAATTTGAGGAACAGTGGGAGGATTCCAGATTAGATAAATTGGTAACCATTCTGATCTAGGTTAGAGTGCACGCTGAGTGTTTCTTTTCTCTCTCTCTCTGGTAGCGACCATTGACCCGACCCTAAGACTTTGACTCAGTGACCAAGTTGACCGAACCTACTTAACACTGGCTTTTGGATTGTCAGAGTTGCAGACCTCATTGCCACTCCTACTTTTACCCCTTTCTCCAGGACACCCCGTATTACTACGAACGTCCACTTCCATTGGACAAAACCATCATATGGTTAGATACGAACTCGAAGGAATTCGAGGATGGTTTCCGGTTCTGGAGAAAACGGATAGGATTATTCAGTTGTCTTTCCTTTTCACCCTCTCTCAGGTTGCGAGTACTCCTTAGTTTAGGAGTAGTACACCTATTATGCAAATTGGATAGTCTTCTTCCAAACCATAGGCTGGTGCCGACCGGTAGGGAATGAAGAAAACCAGTTAGCCTAAGCGGTGTACAGAAGGTATTAAGTTCAGACAAAGCAAGGGATTAGTAAGAGGGCAAAGTAAATTGCAACAGATATTCACGACCAAACCATGTATTCCTTCGCCAACCCTAAATCACCTTTGTATTTCTCCAGGACACTCCGTATCATTACGAAGATCCCATTTTATTGGATAATCCATCGTATGGTTATATACGAACTCGAAAGGAACTTGTTCCAGTTCGGGGATGGATCCTGGTTCAGGAGAAATAAGAATAAAGTACATTCAGGTGTCTTTTATCTTCACCTTCTCTCGCGTTGCGAGTGCTCCTAGGATTAGGACAGTACACCCTTTATGCTTTTTGGATAGTCTTCTTCCAAACCATAGGCTGGTGCTGAACGGTAGGGAAGGAAGAAAACCAATTGGCTTAAAGGGGTGTACAGAAGGTAAAGACTAAAGACATATGAAGGGATTTGGAGAGGTGGCAAAGAACTATACGGTTACAGTTGTGAATTTGGAAGAGGCATTACTAAGAATACCGGGATACCCCATCGAAACATTTCAATGTTTCAGTCTCACTGTGTAATGTTAAAAGAAAACTGATTTCCCGATTAGATACTTACTCCAGGGTATGTATTTACCAGGTTTGATTCTCACATCTGTATGGTTTTACAGATGATGAGTGGGAGTAAGTTATTGGGAATTGGGTGGTCATCCTCATTATATCGGGATTCGTTGGAATCAGTGATATTTGAGGAAATCACCTGGGCTGTTTGCCAGTCGGCAAATATTTGGTTTTGAATATCCGTTGATGTGCACCAATTTCAAATTGATATATCTGTACGTCTATTTTCATAGAGTGAGATATACCTTTTGATATTATGTCGATGACATTTACCTATATCAGTGGATGGTTAGGTAAGGAGCATTGAACAGCGGTGTAATTCTTCTTAACCAAAAGTACAGTTTTCAACCTACGACACACAGTGAATGAGTTATCTGACTCAAGGGACTTATACAGAGTATTGTATGTTGTCCAGGGTCCATCAGGACAGAGGGGTTGGTCCTCGTACTGTATTCTGCTTACTTATGACTTCTCTAGTTCTTAGACAGGTGTTTCGTACAAACACAGGGTCGAAGTTTTGAGAAGTTATAGGTATAAGAATAAAGTAGAGAACCAGGTGTTGCAAGTATCGGGATTCTTCAAAGTGATCGAAGATGTAGATACTTGTGTATGGTATTCAGTTGATAGTAATGATTAAGAGAACTTGCTTCTTTTTCAGTTTACTCATAATTGGAAGCATTCCTAAGTTGAGTAACGCTGATCGGCCTCTTTCCATTTAGTTGACATGCACTGGAGACAGCTGCATGATTTGAATCTGGTTCAATTAAATCAGTGTCTCTGTTCTATATTGGATATAGTACAGTTCATATCTTAACATTGTTAAGGTACGGGGAGTTGTCCGGTTTATGCTTAAAACCAGACACTGGACGACTCAAGGCACGTTTCTGTAATGGCTGTTTGTGGGTTGACCCAGGCTATGACGCGGGTTGATTTTCTACCATCTGGGAGATCAATAGAAATATTGTTCAAGACTCGCCACAGTTTTAATTAAAAATGGATTTTTTCAAAAACAGCAGTGGGAGTATGGTAGAACTGGAAGTGATTCCAGAACCGCAAACGATTACTGAAGATTTGATAAGGAACCTGAAGATTCAATCTGATTTGACATTCCATTGGCCACTCCGCAGATAAGGTGGGTAACTTCAGGCACCCGAGAGGTACTTCGGTAGCCTCAAGGACGGTGACAGGGAAGTTCTTGTTTACCCACAATTACCATTGCTGTTGTTCCAGGCTGCGAGACCCGGCAGGAGGATGAGTATAGCGTCGTTCTAAACTTGCTTTAGAAGTGCACGTCTATATGACTCTGCCAGAGGGTTGTCGTAGTCAGTGGGAGCAGCGGAAGCATTGGTGGACATCAGGCTTATGTCTATTTATAGACTAAAGCAGTTGTAGAAGAGATAGATCATCTGTTTCTGATGTGACAGTCATAGGTTTGACGTCATCAGAATAGGGGATGGATCTGTTGAGAAGGTAGTAGGAAGTGATATTCCTTTACTACGGTCGGTTATACTTTGGTCGTCACACAGTGGTTTCTCCACAAAGGACTTGGACATTATATCAGACATACTGGTTACTAGATCTATGGTTTTAGATCTAGATTTGGGTGTTTTCCTAATCTGGGTACCTTGACAGCATTCTATGAGTATTTAGAATGGACGACTCCTGGCATGGTGGTATACCTGCAGGTAATGGAGTCACCCTCTCTAAAGGTGTCTTTTAGACTAAAGTAGAGAGGGATGTGCATGATTGGCAGATCACTTGCTTAGGCAATTGAGTCAATCATGAGATGTCAAGTACCACACTAGATATTGTTCTTGCACTAGATGCAATAAGTTAATGTTGATCCAATCCTGGAGAAACAGTCGGAAGCAGTTTTAGAACATAAGTGGCTGTTCTAGGGATATGATAACGGCTGCCTCTTTTAGGAGACAGTTATCATTCCAGGCTTCCAAAGTGACATAGACGACAAGGAGGTTGTCAGAGTTATAGTTTTCCTTCTGATGAGGGGCAGTGTTTTGGACAGATGGTCCAAGGCAATACTGAGGGAGGCATGGCGCAGGATACTGATTAAGTTCAGTTGACGATACAGTCTAAGAAGTTTGGATTTGGAGTTCATTTATGAGCTACGTCCCATCAGACATCCAGACATTCTAAGGCAGGTATTGCTCATTTCGGGAGATGGTTTCCTCCGCGAATTTGAGATATAGAGAGACATAGAAAGAAACTTCTAGGCGGATCCACTCACTGAGGCTATTCCTCGACCGCAATAGTTTCACAAACGGGATTTGTGAGACTGACTAGTAGAGGAGTTGGGTGTTCGGTATCACACGGGCTGTGAGTATGCGACATCGCAATAATTAGCCTTGAGTGCAAGTGGGAGATTGTTGGAGATAGTGCCCTCAGAGTCAATTATTGGATCACAGGCACGTGATTGCAATGATTGAGGGAGGACCTATCCCGGTAGGACAGTCTTACTCGAGATGATAGTATGCTATCTGGTTTACCTTTATCATCGTGTACTGCTTTAGGTGACATGACAGATCACTATTGCACGTTGATAGAGCCCCTAGGATTCTTGCTTGACTACCGGCAGTATGAGGGCGATCATATACGTGGGAGCTGGTAGTCTATAAGCACATCCTTAAAAGGTCCCTAGTCGTAGGAGTTTCGAGACAGGGCATCGATACTCCAGAGTAGACTAGTGTATACAGTCGAGACCCCGACGAGGGGCGGTGGCCGGTCTCACAAGCCACTGGTGTCAGTTGGTTCACCTAAGATGTATACAGGTGCTCATTGGGTTATGAGTACACCGGACAGGACTCGCCGGGAACATGCTAGTTGGTCTTATACCTGACGTCAGATAGCAGTTCCCAGGTGACATGTGTACAGGTTAGTTCATCGACCTAGGGATCGTCATTTGTCTCGTGTGAGTTCCCACTGTACTTTGATTACTACCCTACCACGGCTCAAAGGAGTCGTGCAAACAGGTTTTAGTTGGGTACAGTCCCGAGCCACATGGAGGCAGTGAGCGGATCTTCGGGGGTTTCGTCTCTCCCGGTATTGGGGGTGAGGTCGCGCTGTGTCTAGGAGAGCCATTACACAAAGACCTTGGCCAAGGCAGGAGATTTACTGGTAGGTATTCCAGTAGTATCTCAGGGTGTTCTGGGCTACACTCCGACACGACTTGTACCGCTTTTGGGGGTCTGACTTTTACCAACCCCCTAGGCCCGCCATGCGATGCTCATAGACGAACGGACCGGACTGTACGGATATTGTCACTGACAGGCTCAGTTGGGTGTCGGGGTGAGCTTCCTCATCGACGTCCCTTTTAGTCAATAGCTGGTGGCCCGCCACGTATTGGCTTATACCTCTGACGTGCTAGTGGTTAAATCCACAGCCATAGTATTGACGAGTCTTTAGAGTCCACCACACTTTCAGTTACTCAAGCTTTCGGGCAAAACGCTGTAGAGGCCGTATGGAGATATGGCAGGGTCCGATCAGATACGTGCGGTATTGCACAGATCAGGATCGGACGGTTTGTACTAGTAGCCGTATAGATATATGGCAGGGTTCGATCAGATACGTGCGGTATTGCACGGATCAGGATCGGACGGATTTTACTAGCCGGCTTTGGCTTAAGCCGGTCCTAGTTTAGTACAGTGTAGATTCTGTCTCATTGCATTTGTATCCGGTCAGGAATACAGATGCGGGTGTGTATGCACAGTGTCGGGGTTTTCCTGTAATTTATTACGGGACCAGTTTTCTGGAGTAGCCAGTTTGCATTCCGTTCCGGCCGGTTTTCCTTTGTTCTTTCCCGGCCGGACTTTTCCGATGGAGGGGGTAATTTGCAGTTTTGCAAATTACACTTTGTGGGGGGGGTTTCTTGTAAAAGTATTGATTATGATAAGCATCTTTTCTTTCCTCCATGCTTTCATTTATTGTGATTTGAAATAGGTATGGGTTTAAAGTGAAAGCATGGTTGTAGTTTTCATTGACTTTGGATATGGTCACCACATACTTCTCCTACACTTACCTCCCTCATATGATTTAGTTTTGTTCCCTCCACCATTCTCAAGATGAGGTTGGCCGGCCACATATGAGTGAGGAAGAGAGAAATTTCATTTTTGGCATGATACAAATTTCTTCATCTCATTCTTTTGGTTTTGGGGAAAAATGAAAGCACCATTTTTCCTTTGCCTTTTTCCTCCATCAAGGCAACTTAACCCCATTGAGACAAAGCGTATTCTACACTACACTTTCTACAGCACATCTTGAGCATGTCGAGTTGCCGGCTTCATGCCCGAGTTGCCTCGGTATAGAGGCGGGAGCCCGTAAAAGATGCAGGCGACGTGGTGCCCTTCCGGCGAGGAGACGATGACCGGAGATCCCGCGAGGAGATCGGAGTGGAGATGAAGACCGGAGGACTTGGATCGTCGGTATACATCTCTTCCCTTTCTTGTAAGTTAGCTAGACTAGTTTAATGGTTACGATCCGGAGTTTAGTGCGCGGTGGTGCCGGTTTGCAAAGTCCGCAAAATTTAAGTTATTCACCGTTTCCGCGTTCCGGCGTCGGATTGACGGCCGGGGCGCCGCCGTGCACTTACAAGTACACCCATTATGCTTATTGGATAGTCTTCTTCCAAACCATAGGCTGGTGCCGAACGGTAGGGAAGGAAGAAAGCCATTTGGCCTAAAGGGGGTGTACAGAAGGTAATGACTAAAGACATATAAAGGGATTTGGAGAGATGGCAAAGAATTATACGGTTACAGTTGTGAATCTGGATAATGGAAGAGGCATTACTAGGAATACCGGGATACCCCATCGAAACATTTCAATGTTTCAGTTTCACTGTGTACTGTTAAAAGAAAACTGATTTCCCAATTAGACACTTGCTCCAGGGGTATGTATTTACCAGGTATGATTCTCACATCTGTATGGTTTTACAGATGATGAGTGGGAGTAAGTTATTGGTAATTAGGTGATCATCCTCATTATATCGGGATTCGTTGTAATTGGTGATATTTGAGGAAGTCACCTGGGTTGTTTGCCGGACGACAAATATTTGGTTTTGAATATCCGTTGTTATGCACCAATTTTAAATTGATATATCTGTACGTCTATTGTTATAGAGCGAGATATACCTTTTTGAAATTATGTCTATGACATTTACCTATATCAGTGGATGGTTAGGTAAGGAGCATTAAACAGCGGTGTAATTCTTCTTAACCATAAGTACAGTTTTCGACCTACGACACACAGGGAATGAGTTATTAGACTCAGGGGACTTATACAGAGTATTGTATGTTGTCCAGTGTCCATTAGGACAGAGGGGTTGGTCCTCGTACTATATTCTGTTTACCTGTGACTTCTCTGGTTCTTATACATGTATTTCGTAGAAACACAGGGTCCAAGTTTTGAGAAGTTATAGGTATGTGGATAAAGTAGAGAACCATGTATTGCAAGTATCGGGATTCTTCAAGGTGATCGAAGATGTAGATACTTGTGTATGGTATTCAGTTGATAGTAATGATTAAGAGAACTTGCTTCTATTTCAGGTTACTCATAATTGGAAGTATTCCTAAGTTGAGTAATGCTGATCGACCTCCTTCCATTTAGTTAACATGCACCGGAGACAGCTGCATGATTTGAATCTGGTTCAATTAAATCAGTGCCTCTGTTTCTATATTGGATATAGAACAGTTCATATCTTGACATTGTTAAGATACGGGGAGTTGTCCGGCTTATGCTTAAAACCATACTCGGGATGACTCAAGGCACGTTTCTGTAATGGCTGTTTGTGGGTTGACCCGGGCTATGACGAGGGTTGATTTTCTACCATCTGGAAGATCAATAGTGATATTGTTCTTGACTCACCACAGTTTTAACAAAAATGGATTTTTTCAGAAAACAGTAGTGGGAGTATGGTAGAACTGGAAGTGATTCCAGAACCGCAAACTATTACTGAAGATTTGATAAGAACCTAAAGATTCAATCTGGTTTGACATTCCATTGGCCACTCCGCAGATATGGTGGGTAACCTCAGGCGCTCGAGAGGTACTCCGGTAGCCTCAAGGACGGTGACAGGGAGGTTCTTGTTTACCCAGACTTGCCATTGCTGTTGTTCCAGACTGTGAGACCCGGAAGGAGGATGAGTATATCGTCGTTCTAAACTAGCTTTAGAAGTGCACGTATATATGACTCTGCCAGAGGGTTGTCGTAGTCAGTGGGAGCAGCGGAAGCATTGGTGGACAAGTGGCTTATGTCTATTTGTAGACTAAAGCAGATATAGCGGAGATAGATCATCTATTTTTGATGTGACAGTCATAGGTTTGACTTCATCAGAATAGGGGATGGATCTGTTAAGAAGGTAGTAGGGTGTGATGTCCTGGTATTTGGATGACATACACAAAGTAGGAAGTGATATGCCTATACTACGATCGGTTATACTTTGGTTGTCACACAGTGGTTTTTCCACATGGGACTTGGATATAATATCAAGACATTCTGGTTACTAGATCTATAGATCTAGATTTGGGTGGTTTCCCAATCAGGGTACTTATCCAGCATTCTAAGAGTTTTTAGAATGGTCGACTCCTGGCACGGTAGTGTACCTGCAGGTGATGGAGTCACCCTCTCTAAAGGTGTCTTACAGACTAAAGGGGAGAGAGATGTGCATGATTGGCAGATCACTTGCATAGGCAATTGAGTCAATCATGAGATGTCAAGTACCACACCAGATGTTGTTTTTGCAGTAGGTGCAATAAGTTGATATTAATCCAATCCTGGAGAAACGATCGGAAGCCGTTTTTAGAACATAAGTGGATGTTCTAGGGAAATGATAACGGCTGCCTCCTTTGGGAGACAGTTATCATTTCAGGCTTCCAAGGTGACCTGGATGACAGAGTGACTGTCAGAGTTATAGTTTTCCCTCTGATGAGGGGGCAATATTTTGGACAGGTGGTCCAGGCGGATACTGAGGGAGGCATGGCGCAGGATACTGATTAAGTTCAGTTGACGATACAGTCTAAGAAGTTTGGATTTGGAGTTCATTTATGAACTAGGTCCTATCAGACATCCAAACATATTCTAAGACAGGTATTGCTCATTTCGGGAGACGGGTTTCTCCGCGAACTTGAGATAAAGAGAGACATAGAAAGAAACATCACAGCGGATCCACTCACTGAGGCTATTCCTCGAACACAAAAGTTTCGCAAACGAGCTTTGTGAGACTGAATAGTAGAGGAGTTAGGTGTTCGGTATCACACGGGCTGTGAGTATGCGACATCGCAATAATTAGCCTTGAGTGCAAGTGGGAGATTGTTGGAGATAGTGCCCTCAGAGTCAATTATTGGATCACAGGCACGTGATTGCAATGATTGAGGGAGGACCTGTCCCAGTAGGGCAGTCTTACTCAAGATGATAGTATGCTATCTGGTTTATCTTTATTATCGTGTACTGCTTTAGGTGACCTTACGAGTCGCTATTGCACGTTGATAGAGCCCCTAGGATTCTTGCTTGACTACCAGCAGTATGAGGGCGATCATATACGTGGGAGTTGGGGTCTATAAGCACGTCCTTAAAAGGTCCCTAGTCGTGGGAGTTTCGAGACAGGGCATCGATACTCCAGAGTAGACTAGTGTATACAGTCGAGACCCCGACGAGAGGCGGTGGCCGATCTCACAAGCTGCTGGTGTCAGTTGGTTCACCTAAGATGTATATAGGTGCTCATTGGGTTATGAGTACACCGGACAGGACTCGCCGGGAACATGCTAGTTGGTCTTATACCTGACGTCAGATAGCAGTTCCCTGGTGACATGTGTACAGGTTAGTTCATCAACCTGAGATCGTCATTTGTCTCGTGTGAGTTCCCACTGTGCTTTGATTACTATCCTACCACGCTCAAAGGAGACGTGCAAACAGCTTTTAGTTGGGTACAGTCCCGAGCCACATGGAGGCAGTGAGCGGATCTGCAGGGGTTCGTCTCTCCCGGTATTGGGGATGAGGTCGCGCTGTGTCTAGGAGAGCCATTACACAAATCTCTCGGCCGAGGCAGGAGATTTACTGGTAGGTATTCCAGTAGTATCTCAGGGTGTTCTGGACTATGACTATACCCCGACACGACTTGTACCGCTTTTGGGGGTCTGACTTTTACCAACCCCCTAGGCCCGCCATGCGATGCTCATAGATGAACGGATTGGACTGTATGGATATTGTCACTGACAGACTCAGTAGGGTGTCAGGATGAGTTCGCTCATCGACGTCCCTTTTGGTCAATACCTGGTAGCCCATTACGTATAGGCTAATACCTCTGACGTGCTAGTGGTTAAATCCACAACCAAAGTATTGACGAGTCTTTAAAGTCCCCCACAGACCAGTTTCTCAAGTTTCGGGCGAAACGCTGTAGAGGCCGTATGGAGATATGGCAGGGTTCGATCAGATACGTGCGGTATTGCACGAATCGTGATTGGACGGATTTTACTAGCGGGCTTTGGTTTAAGCCGGATCCTAGTATTGTACAGTGTAGGTTTTGTCTCTTTGCATTTGTATTCGGTCGGAATACAAATGCGGGTATGTATATACAGTCGCGGGGTTTTTCTGTAATTTATTACGGGATCAGTTTTCTGATGTTGCCAGTTTGCATTCCGTTCCGGCCAGTTTTCCCTTGTTCCTTCGCGGCCGGACTTATTCGATGGAGGGGGTTATTTGCAAGTATGCAAATTATCTTTTGTGGAGGGGTCATTTGTAAATTGGTGGCATCATGATGGTTAAAGCATAATGAGATTCCTTTTGCATCACTTGTCTTGCATTTATGGTGATGGTTTGTGATTGGATTAGATTAGAAATTGGTGTGACCATTTTCATGAGATATTCATTCCTTCTCTTTTCTTAGATTATGCTTTTGATTTCTCCACCATTCTTGATGAGGGGCCGACCACACAAATGAGAGAGGGAGATTCATTTTTTGTGAGTGGGGAAATTATTATCTCATTCTTTGATACACCAAAGTTCATCTCCATTGTTCATTATTTTCCCTCCATCCAAAGGCAACTTCAAACCCCCATGAGACATACTTCTCTACACTTGCCTACAGTATACCTTGGACGCGTCGGCTAGCCAATTTCGCGCCCGAGTTGCCTCGGTCCAGAGGTGGGAGCCCGTAAAAGAACCCAGCGATGTGGTGCCCGTTTTCGACGAGGAGGCGACAACCGGAGATTCCGCGAGGAGATCGGAGTGGAGGCGAAGACCGAAGGACACGGATCGCTTAGTATAGCTTCTCTACTCTTATTCTAGTTTGCTAGAGTTAGGTTAATGGCCCAATCCGGGTTTTTAGTGCGCGGTGGTGCCGGTTCTAAGTTCTAGAAAAGTTTCGTTTCCGCATTCCGGCGTCGGAATTGACGGCCGGGGCGCCGCCGTGCACTTACAATAAGAACGACTGAATGTCAGTCACAGGCATTGTCTTTACCCTTAGTAAAGGGACGGTATGTTGGAAGAGTTCCAAGCTAGATACCGTGGCTTACTAGACGATAAAGGCTGGATACATCGCTACTTAAGATGCTACCAAAGAGGCTGTCTGGGTGTATATTAGTTCATAAAATGAACTTAGTTCCTCCCATTGTGTGACAATGGAGTTATGGCTTATGCCAAGGAACGTCCATCCCATCAGTGATCCAGACATATTCTAAGGCAGTATCACATGATCATGGAGATGGTTGATCTCTAAGGAGATCGAGGTTAGGAGAGTAGACTCAGAGGACAACACGGCGGATCCACTCACAAAGGCCTTTTCCAAGAGAGAGACTTTTATGGGATGGTTGAGTATGAGATACTACAACCACTGCTATCAGATGGCCCTAGTGCAAGTGGGAGATTGTTAGTTATATGTATGCCCTAGAGGCCATTACTATACATAGGATGTATATTGTAGTGGATGCTTGGACATATATAGGGAGGACTTTTTTGCTCGACATGATAGTACACTATCTGGTTGCTCTTTACCTTAACATGTACACTGATTGTCTCTCTGTTACATGTTGGTAAAGCCCTTAGGATGTGTACTTGACTACCTGGACTATGATGCGGATCATACTAGTGGGGACATGGTAGTCCATAAGTACATCCTTCAAGGTCCCTAGTCGTGGGTGTATCGAGACGGGGCATCGATATACAAGAGTAGACAAGCGTATATCTTCTCGACCCATGCAGATGGGCGATGGATGATCCCATATCCATTGGTGTTTGACATCAGAGATGATATACGGGTGCTCAGTGGAGACTGGGTACACTGTACGGACTCGCCGAGAACTCCCAGATGGTATTATACCTTACGTCAGATGGCAGTTCTCTGGTGACACTGGTACAGGTTAGTCTGTAGACCCGAGATCGTTATAGAGTCTTATGTGATTCCCACCGTGCTTTAATTTCCACCTTACCACGTCCAAGAGGATGTGCAAAACGGTGGTTTTTGGGTACAGTCCCGAATCACATGGAGGCAATGAGCGATAGGAGGGGATTCGTCTCTCCCGGTATAGGGAGTTGATGTTGCGCTGTGTTTGATTGGCTATAGCCGGAAATCCCTGGCCAGGGTTGTTGAGATTTACTGGTAAGTGTTACTAGTAGTTTCTCGAACTGTTATAGACCTCATATCGACACGACTTATCGAGCTACTGGGGTCTGACGTTTACCACCCCTAGGCGAGATATGCGACATATCAGACGACGAGACCGGACTGTATGGTAAGTGTTACTGGTTGGATTCACAGGAGTGTGAGCGGGCTTGCTCGTTGATCTTCTGATCGCTCAATACCCGGGTGGCCGTTACGTTTAGCAGACCGCTTGCGGCTTGTGGGTGATTGATATGATCACCACCTACTGCTGGCGTATTGACGAGTCTTTAGAGTCCTACACAGGGGTTTCCTAGCTCAAGCGAAACGAAATAGGAGCGCATATGAGATATGTGCGGGACCGAGAATAATACCAGTATGTGATACTGTATTCTATTCTCACGATTTGTATCATCGGACGGTTATATGTGATATAGCCGGGTTACCGAATCAAGTGTTGATTCGATACATTGATACACTAGATATTAGTCAGTTATATGCAGTATGACCGGATCATTAAATCAAGTGTTGATTTAATGATTTAATGTATAATTATATATTTGATATATTACTTTACATTAACTATTATTGGTTCACTTAAGATTATTTTTCTCACTAGATTGTGCACATTGTATATATAATATATGTCTGTGCACTAGTTTGTATCATGTTTGATGATACATGCAAACTTGGGTATGTGTATGATTTACACCATGTTTAGTTAATGGTTAGGGTTTAGGGTTTTATTTTCTTTATTCATTTTGTAAAAACAAAATGGTGCTTTTCTTTATTTTTGGCTTAAAGCTTCATGAAGCTTCATAGCATCTTTGAAAAGTCTAACCATTTTGTTTTGACTCTTTAACCTAACCATTACCTAAACCCTAGTTTATTCTCTACACAAATCTCACCCATGGTTGCAACATGATAGACATCACTTGAATTTTCTTTTTGAACTAATTCTTTTTCTTTCTTCTTCTTCTTCTTCATGAAGAAAAGAAAAGCTTTCTTGAAAATTCCAAGTGATGAAATCAAGTGAGAAATCCAAATCCAAAGTGAACCCACTTCCTATTTCTTCATCCTCTACCACTTGCCATGTTGTATAGGGTGTTTTCTTCACAAGTTTCATGACCTAGTGAAGATGGAGCTTGAGTTTGAGTCGCCTCGACGTAGATCATCTTCGGCACCGAAGTCAACGACCTAGCCCGCTCATTTCTCCGACGAAACCAACGCTAGAGTCCGGGATTCCGATGATCGCAGCGGAGTGACGTCAACACGGAGCTAAAGAAGTGGAGGACCAGATCTACAAAGGTTGTAGTCCCTTTCACTTAGTAGCAAAGTCGTTTGCTTGCTTGTTTTCTCGCCTATCCTCTAGTTAATGATCTTCATTAGGGTTTCTCGGCACATAAATTTTTGATTTTGGCATGGTTGATGCCTTGTGGAACCTCATGATTGTGCCTAGGAACCCTACAGGGTCCTAGGCACACTCATAAGGTTTTACAACTGATCAACCATGCCAAAATCAAATTTTTCATGTGCCAAAGAACCCTAATGCTAGATCGTTAACTAGAGGTAAGGCGAAAAACTAGCAAGTTAACAACTTTAACTAAAAGTGAATGGGACTACAACCTTTGTAGATCCGGTCCTCCACTTCCAAAGCTCCGTGACGACGTCCCTTCGCTGCGATCATCGGGATCCCGGGCTCTAGCGATGGTTTCGTCGGAGAAATGATCGGGCTAGGTCGTTGACTTCGATGCCAAAGATGATCTACGTCGAGGCGACTCAAACCCAAGCTCCATCTTTACTAGGTCTTGAAACTTGTGAAGATAACACACTCTACTACATGGCAAGTGGTAGAGGATGAAGAAAAAGGAAGTGGGTTCACTTTAGAATTGGATTTCTCACTTGATTTATTATTTTCAAAAATTAATTCATTTTTCTTCTTCTTCTTCATCTTCTTCAAGTGAAGAAAACCTTTCTTGAAAAATTTCAAGTGATGAAATCAAGTGAGAAATCCAAATCCAAAGTGAACCCACTTCCTATTTCTTCATTCTCTACCACTTGCCATGTTGTATAGGGTGTTATCTTCACAAGTTTCATGACCTAGTGAAGATGGAGCTTGAGTTTGAGTTGCCTCGATGTAGATCATCTTCGGCATCGAAGTCAACGACCTAACCCGATCATTTCTCCGACGAAACCATCGCTAGAGTCCGGGATCCGGTTGATCGCAGTGGAGGGATGTCATCACGGAGCTAAAGAAGTGGAGGACCGGATCTACAAAGGTTGTAGTCCCTTTCACTTGTAGTTAAGTTGTTAACTTGCATTGTTTCGCCTATCCTCTAGTTAACGATCTTGCATAGGTTTTCTCGGCACATAAATTTTTGAATTTGACATGGTTGATCAGTTGTAGAACCTCATGTGTGTGCCTAGGAACCCTACAGTTATGTCGCAACGGTTCGTCCGAACTCATGCGATTCCAGTTAAATCGCTTGTATCCAGCTGGAATATCAGTTCAGAGAACGGCGTTCTAAAGGCAACTATAGGATACGATATGTGTCCAGTGGTCATCTGCACCAGAGAATTTTATACAGACTTCAAGGTGCTGGACATACCGAACTTCGATATAGTCTTAGGAATGGACTGGCTAGGAACTTTCTTCACTACCATCGACTGTCATCAAAGGAGGGTAGTGTTCGAGATACCAGATCATCCGGTCTTTTATTTCAAAAGTGGAGACTATACCCTGGAACCTAGCACCTACAAGGCTAAACCAAAAAAGCCAGTGATTGCAACACTACAAGCAGAAGAAGACAAGCCAGAGGAAGTTCGAGAGTTTGATGATGTATTCCCTGAAGACATCTTAGATTTGCCTCCCGATCGAGCTCTTGAATTCAGGATTGACTTAGTACCTAGTGCGCAACCAGCGATCAAAGCACCATATCGGTTAAGTCCAGAAGGATTGAAGGAGATCCGTACTCAGCTGGACGAACTTCTAAAGAAAGGTTGGATTTGTCCCAGTACTTCAAGTTGGGGATCTCCAGTTTTGCTCGTAAAGAAGAAAGAAAGTTCATACAGAATGTGTATAGACTACCGAGTTCTGAACGAAGTGACGATAAAGAATAAGTATCTACTACCGCGCATCGACGATTCATTCAATCGGCTAAGTGGGTCTTGTGTTTTCTCGAAGCTAGATCTTCGTTCAGGTTATCATCAGGTAAAGGTCAAAGAGTCTGATATTCCGAAGACGGCATTCAGGACTCGCTATGGTCATTATGAGTTTCTCGTGATGCCATTTGGAGTAACCAATGCACCTGCTATTTTTATGAATCTGATGAACCAAGTTTTCCGAGAGTACCTAGACAAGTTTATTGTTGTTTTCATTGACGACATCCTGGTATATTCAAAGAATCGAAAAGAGCACATTGAGCATTTGCGGATTGTCCTGGAGATATTACGACAGCATCAACTCTATGCCAATTACAGCAAGTGCGAATTTTGGCTAGATCAAGTCGGATTTCTCGAACACATTGTTTCGGGTGAAGAAATCTCAGTAGATCCAGCTAAAGTGGCAGTTGTCAGCGAATGGACGACACCAAAGACGGTGAAGGATATTCAAAATTTCTGGGGATTAGCAGGATACTACCGAAGATTCATAGAAGGCTTTTCGAAGATTGCAGCACCCCTGACCAAGCTCACACGTAAAGATGAAGTATACGTGTGGTCAGAAGCATGTGAACAAGATTTTGTAGAACTCAAATAAAGATTGACATTAGCTCATATTCTCGTAATACCGGACCAATCTGGAGGTTTTGTTGTGCATTTCGATGCATCTGGTAAGGGATTAGGATGCGTTCTACACCAGCTTGGAAAAGTTGTAGCCTTTGCATCAAAACAACTGAAGGTTCATGAGCACAACTATCCAACACATGACTTGGAGTTGGCAGCCGTTATCTTCGCACTTAAGATTTGGCGCCATTATCTTCTGGGAGAGCGAGTGGATATATGCACTGACCACTAGAGTCTGAAGTATGTGATTACTTAGAAGGAGTTGAATATGCGGCAGAGAAGATGGCTAGAACTTATGGCGGACTTCGACATCAACCTATAATATCATTCAGGAAAGGTGAATGTAGTGCCTGATGCACTTAGTCGCCAGCCACTATCAATGAACCTCACCATACAGTGAAAGCTACAGCGGGAATTATGTTGCGCCACGGCAGCGCCCCGGCCGTCTATCCGAGGCCAAATTGCGGAATCAAAATTTTCTTATCTTTTAAACTGGCGCTACCGCGGACAATATACCCGGATCGTAACCATTAACCGATACTAGCAATCAAGAGAAAGGGTGAGAGATGTACCGAGTGATCCGAGTCCTCCGGTCTTCTCGTCATCGTCCCGATCTCCCGCGGAAACTCCGGTCGTCGCATCCTTGCCGGAAGGGCACCACATCGCCTACGTCTTTTACGGGCTCCCGCCTCAATACCGAGGCAACTCGAGCATGAAGCCGGCAAGTCGACATGCCCAAGAAGTGCTGTAGAATGTAGTGTAGATGATGCTTGTTTCTTTGGGGTTTTGTTGCCATTAGAAGATGATGGAGGAATCAATATGAACTCATGAAGAGGAGAAGGATTTCTTTTTGTGGCAAGCATGCAAATGAGACATAGATAATTCCCTCATCCAAAAATGAATTCCTCTCATTTCTCTCCAAGAAGTGGCCGGCCTTATCAAGGAGGAAATAACAAAGGGGTGAGTGTAGTAAAAGCATAAGGTGACCATATCCACAAAAGCAAGCCTCACATCTAAACACAAATCAATCTCATCTCATTAATACATGTAATGATGCATGAAAAGAAAAGATGGAAAGGGAATCTAAAGATGCTATCATAATCTCTCATCTCACAAATAAACCCTCCACAATATGTTATTTGCAAACTTGCAAATAACCCCCCTCCATCGGAAAAGTCCGGCCGGGAAAGAACAAAGGAAAACCGGCCGGAACGGAATGCAAAATGGCAACTCCAGAAAACTGGTCCCGTAATAAATTACAGGAAAACCCCGATACTGTGCATACACACCCGCATCTGTATTCCGACCGGATACAAATGCAACGAGACAAAATCTACACTGTACTAAACTAGGATCCGGCATAAAACAAAGCCGGCTAGTATTATCCGTCCGATCCTGATCCGTGCAATACCGCACGTATCAGATCGAACCCTGCCATATAACTATACGGCTACTAGTACAAAACTTTCCGATCCTGATCCGTGCAATACCGCACGTATCTGATCGGACCCTGCCATATCTCCATACGGCCTCTACAGCGTTTCGCCCGAAAGCTTGAGTAACTGAAAGTGTGGTGGACTCTAAAGACTCGTCAATACTATGGCTGTGGATTTAACCACTAGCACGTCAGAGGTATAAGCCAATACGTGACGGGCCACCAGCTATTGACCAAAAGGGACGTCGATGAGCGAACTCATCCTGACACCCTACTGAGCCTGTCAGTGACAATATCCGTACAGTCCGGTCCGTTCGTCTATGAGCATCGCATGTCGGGCCTAGGGGGTTGGTAAAAGTCAGACCCCCAAAAGCGGTATAAGTCGTGTCGGAGTGTAGCCCAGAACGCCCTGAGATACTACTGGAATACCTACCAGTAAATCTCCTGCCTCGGCCGAGGGCTTTGCGTAATGGCTCTCCTAGACACAGCGCGACCTCACCCCCAATACCGGGAGAGACGAGCCCCTGAAGATCCGCTCACTGCCTCCATGTGGCTCGGGACTGTACCCAACTAAAACCTGTTTGCACGACTCCTTTGAGCCGTGGTAGGGTAGTAATCAAAGTACAGTGGGAACTCACACGAGACAAATGACGATCCCCAGGTCGATGAACTAACCTGTACACATGTCACCAGGGAACTGCTATCTGACGTCTGGTATAATCTCAACTAGCAGGTTCCCGGCGAGTCCTGTCCGGTGTACTCATAACCCAATGAGCACCTGTATACATCTTAAGTGAACCAACTGACACCAGTGGCTTGTGAGACCGGCCACCACCCCTCGTCGGGGTCTCGACTGTATACACTAGTCTACTAATGGAGTATCGATGCCCTGTCTCGAAACTCCTACGACTAGGGACCTTTTAAGGATGTGCTTATAGACCACCAGCTCTCACGTATATGATCGCCATCACACTGCCGGTAGTCAAGCAAGAATCCTAGGGGCTCTATCAACGTGTAATAGCGACATGCCAGGTCACCTAAAGCAGTACACGATGATAAAGATAAACCAGATAGCATACTATCATCTCGAGTAAGACTGTCCTACCGGGATAGGTCCTCCCTCAATCATTGCAATCACGTGCCTGTGATCCAATAATTGACTCTGAGGGCACTATCTCCAACAAATTACACGGGATAGATATAGAAGTGGTTATGCCAGGTAACGCTTCGTATTTGATGAACTTACAAGTTCAGTCTATTATTGTCAATTAGATTAAGGCAGCTCAAGTAAGTGATGCCGAGCTGCAAAAGATACGAAAACAAGTAGAAAGTGGACTGCGAACAAACTTCATCATCCACGAAGACGGATCTTTAAGATATGGAAGCAGGTTGTGTGTACCACAAGGTTCTGTTCGGGAAGAGTTGATGAAAGAAGCTCACAGCTCTCCTTACTTAGTACATCCTGGTGGTACAAACATATACAAAGATCTACAGCAATATTACTGGTGGCATGGAATGAAGCGCGAAGTAGCCAGAAGCGTAGCCAAGTGCTTGGTGTGTCAGCAAGTGAAAGCTGAATATCACAGAACTGCTGGGTTACTTCAACCGTTACCTATCCCAGAATGGAAATAGTAACACATCACCATGGACTGTAACACCCTAGTTCATATATACCAGTTCTTTTTGAGTATTTCTTTATTTATGGTATTTTCTTGATTTATTGTGTTTTGGGTGCGAATAGTGTATTTGACATCTGTATTTTGCATCCGACCCGACCCGCTTGCTGGAAACCCGTCTTGATTCCTGTTTATGATTTATCCCAGCTAGTTACAAGGATCCGTGCACTTTTAATATTGTTTATACTGCATACTGCATTATATCTAACATCTGCATTTTTTCAATATAACTAGTAAAATCAAATAAAATATTTTAAAAATATATAGCATGGCCTGCATGATGTTAGTTATATGTATGCCCTAGAGGCCATTACTGTACATACGATGTATATTATAGTGGATGCTAGGACATATATAGGGAGGACTTTCTTGCTCGACATGATAGTATGCTATCTGGTTGTACTTTATCTTAACATGTACTCTGATTGTCTCTATATTACATGTTGATAAAGCCCTTAGGATATGTACTCGACTACTGGGACTATGATGAGATCATACTAGTGGGGCCACGGTAGTCGACGAGTACATCCTATAATTGTTCCTAGTCGAGGGCATATCGAGATAGGGCATCGATGCACCAGAGTAGACTAGCGTATACTCATCTTGACCCATATGATGGGCGATGGTTGATCCCATATCCATCGGTGTTTGACATCAAGGATGGTGTACGGGTGCTCAGTGGAGAATGGGTACACTGGACGGACTCGCCGAGAACTCCCAGATGGTATTATACCATACGTCAGATGGCAGTTCTCCGGTGACACTGGTACAGAGTAGTCTGTCGACCCGAGATCGTCATAGAGTCTTGTGTGATTCCCACTGTGCTTTGATTTCCAACATACCACGTTCAAGAGGGCGTGCAAAAAGGTGGCTTTTGGGTACAGTCCCGAATCACATGGAGGCAATGAGCGATAGGAGAGGATTCGTCTCTCCCGGTATAGAGAGTTGATGTTGTGCTGTGTTCGATTGGCTATAACCGGAAATCCCTGGCCAGGGTTGCTGAGATTTACTGGTAAGTGTTATCAGTAGTTTCTCGAACTGTTATAGACCTCATATCGACACGACTTATCGAGCTACTGGGGTCTGACGTTTACCACCCCTAGGCGAGATATGCAACATATCAGACGACGAGACCGGACTGTACGGGAGTGTTACTGTTTGGATTCACAGGAGAATGTACAGGCTTGCTTGTTGATCTTCTGAGCGCTCAATACCTGGGTGGCTGTTACGTTTAGCTGACCGCTTGCAGCTTGTGGGTGTTTGATATGATCATCACCTACTGCCGGCGTATTGACGATTCTTTAGAGTCCTACACAGAGGTTTCTTGGCTCAGGCAAAATGGAGTAGGAGCACATATGTGATATGTGCGGGACCGAGGATAATACGATATGAGATACCGTATTCTATTCTCGCGATATTTGATATCAACCGGGTCATCGGATCAAGTGTTGATTCGATGAATCGGTACGGATAAATATTAGTCGGTTATATGCGATATAGCCGGATTGTCGGATCAAGTGTTGATTCGATAATTTAATGTATAATAATATATATGATATATTAAATAACATTAACTAATATTAGCTCACTAAAAGATTCTTTTTCTCACTCGGATAATACATTGATATATATGCGATATATGTTAATTGTATTATTTTATTTTGTTACAATAAATATTGTATATGTGATATATAATATTGTAACATATTATAATTATTAATGCAACATGTTTAGAGGAGTTTAAACATGATTAGGGTTTGGATTAGGGTTAAACCTTCTAGTTGATTCTAGAAGCTTTTCTTTTGTCATTTGTTAAGATATTATGATAGATATCTTTTGTGACTCACCCTTTAACCCAACCCAAACCCTAACCCTAGTAAACTCTCTACATTGGTTACTACAACCATGGTTGCATAAATGATTATGATAACATTTTATTATTCAACACAAATCATTGTTCATCTTCTTCCTTCATTCTCTTCATGAAAAAGCTTGCTAGCTTTTTTCCAATGTGATGAATAAATATGAGAAAAAGATAAATAAAGAGAGCAAAAATCCTACTTCATCATCCTCATCTTCCCTTTCCATTTAGATGAGGGTGTTCACATCATTTCATGAGTGTTAGCTTGTGTTAACGGAACTTCAAGGTAGATCATCTTAGTATCGAAGATCGGAAGCAAAGGTTGCATCTTTCTCTTCGTGGAACCTCTCGAGAGTCCGGAACCCGATGATCGCAGCGAAGGGACCACAACACGGAGCATATGAAGTGAAGGACCGGATCTACAAAGGTTGTAATCCCTCTCACTTAGTGTTAAAGTTGTTAACATGTTAGTTTTCGCCTAATCTCTAGTTTAAAGATCCGTATTCGGGTTGTTCGGCACGGCTAAATTTTTAATCGGGCATGGTTGATGCCTCGTAGACCCTTGTGCGCGTGCATAGCAACCCTACAGTGGTATCAGAGCCAAGCTAGAGCTTTAGGCGAAGTCTAGACGAAGTTTAAAGTCCGATCGAACCCGGAAAACCCGATATATCCTAGTTTCTGGAAATTTTTCAAAACTGTGATTTTTTCCAAATTAAAAATGCTCAAAAAAATCAGCAGGGAAATACAAGAGTTACTGTGAAGCACATGCGCCCGATTCCACCAAAGCGCGGCGGAACCGCGGCACAAGCATGGCTTGTGCGGCGGTTCCGCGGCACTTTAGTCACTTCACTGTTTGAAATTTGTACAGTAATTCTTGTCTTTTAGTGCTGTATTTTCTGGAAATTTTTAATATTTATTCAACTGTTAAATTTTCTGGGTTGTATTGGGGATTTGATGATTCGATCGGGAACTTTAACTGCGTCTTTTGTGTTTTGTCTGGATAACTTTTAGAAACTGTTAAAAAGTTCGAACGGATATCAATAACTCACTTTTTCCCCTGTCGGAAATTTTTTCAAAAGTTGGATTTTTCCTCGTGTTTAAGAACGTTCTAAGTCGTGCAAGTAACGCGGTGGACCCTCTAGAAGACAACAAACCTTAACTCGATTATGTGACCGTCTTGAACTGCCTTTTGAACCTTAGGGTTTGGGGCAGTACGGCATGCCACATGTGAGGCGTTGGCTTGACCCTTCTACGGCTGGACCATTGGTACTGTGGCATGTGATGGATGTTTTTAAACTGATTTCAAGTGTTGAGATATATTGGGGAAATCTTGGGTGTTTGATGATTCGATCGGAAAGTTTAACTTTGTCTATTTATCTGGAATGTGATACAATATTTGGAATCCACAGGTTGTTATGAGATAACTAATTTGAATATTATAAACATAGCAGTTTAGTCTCAAATGATCGGTTGCCACGAAATTTTGATGTGATCAAAAGTCCGACGCAATCACGTAGCGTACGCGGATACTCGCCGGGTAAACTTAATAGACTGCCACGCCCCATAGCCCTGACCAAGTGACTGTAGGAGAACCCCATCGCCGAAAGCATCCGTTCGGGTGCTCGCGGCAGCGGTGTTCCGCCTTAGTGCACTTCGTCGACGGCATCTGGGGGTGCGGCCGTCTACTAAAGTTTGCGACGAGCATTCGATCTGAATATCGGGAATCTTGTTGAATTCCCCGACTTGACATTGAAAAGAGGTTTCGATAAATGAGACTAAAATGCGGGGTTTATAATAGTTAGGCATGCGATGTCTAAGGAATTCATTTGGTTAGGCATGCGATGTCTAAGGAGGTTGCAGATTCCAACTGTTGTAGTTTTACACTTTCTTTTCTGTGACCGTAAGCGTAGTATGTGGTGTATCGCCGGCTTCGTTGCTATACATCAACGACAATCGGGATACGCATACTTGCTTACGTTGATGATATGAGATATTATGTGTTGCTGTGATATGTTGTATTGAATCGTCGCGTTTTGAATAGCCGGGGGTTTTATGTGAGATGGGAGTTTTTTCTTTTACATTCATGTAAAATTCATTTGTATGTAATATTCTTTTATTGGGGCACTTCCAGGTAGCGGAAGATGTCACCGTTGTATATTATTTACTTTTCCGCATTAGGTAGACCCAAGGCGGGGAGCACAAGTAACCGGGTTCTAGGGTCCAGTGGGAGACCATCTTGAGGAGTCGAGACCGAGTCTCCTAACCCTAGTATTGGCAGTGTTACTTGCCGCTCTCGTAGGGGTCTAGGGATGTGGGTTTGGCTATTCATCGCGACCGTGGAATCCATGTTTTATACAGGCTCGTATTGAAAATACGGACGTCCTAGTATATCCAATATTTCATATATGTTTTTCTGCTGCAATGTTCTGTGATGAGATCATATTACTGCCTGAGACGAATGTTTATATTATATATATGAGATATTTGTTATATTGCAGATTTCGTTTCAAAAAGAGATGCTTGCGAAGCATAATTAAAATGGGACTTCATTAATGAGATTAATGAAATAAAAGAAACCTAAGATGTTGTAGAAACTTGTTTATAAAAACTGGTAGCGCTAGTTCTTGCTTTGCATAACGGTGTTCCTTGTAGAACATCCAGCACCTTATTCGATAAGGAAAGGACCGAGATCCCTTCACCGGGAGTGACTCCTTTAGCAATAACTGGCAGATGCTACAAACTCGGTTTGTCTTTTGATTGCTTCTATAGTTCTTGCTTTGCATAGTGGTATATATGATATATCTTGTACCTTATTCGATGAGGAAATGGCCGACGATCCCTTCACCGAGAGTGACCCCTTTAGCAAAACTAGAAAAGCCTAAAAAACACTCCATTTAAAATCACTCGATTCTACGACGATATCAAGTTCATTACGCAATAGGTTTTCTTAAAAACCTGTCGTAACCCTCCGTCATTTTAGGAAGTAGAGTACTTAGTATTCGTGCTGTGTTTGTTGACCATAGTTAAGGCACAGTGTACGGTAGCTAAGTGATGTCTTCCTATATAGCATATGATGCGATTAGTTAGGACAATCATATAACTTTGTTGACCTTAGTTAAGGGTCATGTGGGTGGGTCTAATTAATCAAGAAATGACGGGTAGAACTTGACTAGTGCTTATGATTTGTTGACCATAGTTAAGGTCATAAGTCACTAGGGGCAAAATATTATTGGGAATTTCAAGTGTTGAAATTTGCAATGAGATTGCATACCTTCTATAAGATAGTTGGATCCCGATACCCGCTGCGAGTAAGAGTTACTCCTAGGAGAGTTTTACACATTACAATTAGCCGATCAAGTAGGTGTCTAGAAAGGTGTTAACGGGGTTACGCCTCTGGGAAAACGAGGTTTACTTTAATTAGGTTCGTGTGAAAGCACGGGGGACCTCCCTCAAAGTACCGACACTGGCCTAGCTGAAAGATTGGCGAACTTGTAGCGTGTAATTAATTCCGGCTAGTCTTTCCTTTTAGGGTTTGAAGGAAGATTTGACTAAAACAGTGGGAGACATCCTGATTAGATATATTATATAACCAATCTAATCTTGCAAGAGCATACGCTGAGTGTTTTCTTCTCTCTCTCTCCAGGTAGCGACCATATCACGCCTTAATCAAGATAATAAAACGGATATATTGACCGAACCCGCTTGTTATACTGAGCTGGGGAACGTTGGTCCCGCTCCAACTTATAATTGTTATAGGACAAAGCAGGAAATTGGGGATTACCAGAATTCCCGTGCCGCCCAAACGAAGAAAGTGCATGTTGATGCATCATCTTCGGGTGTGTTCATTACACAGAACCGTTTCTCAGTATCCTTTACGTCCTGGGTATATGATACCGGATCAGGATCCCGTATATGTAATCTGTTACATGGGCTACAGATAGGTAGAGAACTGAGAACGGGTGATAAGTTTCATGAGACAGAAATCGGTACAAGTGTTGCAGCCAAGTCTGTTGGTCACTGTCACCCTGTATTACCAGAATACATTGATTCTGAACAAATGTTATTAGATACCGAACCTGATATACAAAATCATATCAGTCTCTTTATTAGTAAAGAAAGGATATAATTTTGTATTGTTGGATAATGTTTTGAACATTTCCTATATCAAGAGTTGATCGGTTCAGGCACGTTATCTAAAAGCATTGACGTTCTAAATCAAACTACAGTTCTTAGTATAAGGGGCACACACAAGAGGAAGAGTTCAGAAATGAATGAATCCTTCTTGAGGCATTGTAGACTAGGTCATATCAATGCGACCCGACTGGCTGAAGTTACATTTAGATGCATATTTAAATTAGTTTGAATTTACATCTTATGAAAATTACCGGTCATGTCACAAAGATAAGATGACCATAGCTCTGTTTATTGGAAACAGAGAAAGAGTTAGTGAACTCTTAGGATTGATACATGTTGATGTATGAAAGGTCCCCTGTTTACACATGCCAAGATCGGTTCTTTCTACTTCATTACATTCTCTGATGATCTCTCAAGATTCAGACATATGTTCCAGTTGAAACACAAGTCCGAACCTTTTGAGATATTCACAGAATATAAGTTAGAAGTAGAGAACCAAATACGGGTATAAGTATTATGTCCTTTGATGAGATCAAGGAGGAGAATACTTGAGCACGGAATTCCTGGACTATTCTAAAGGAGAATGAGATTCTCTCTCAGCATTACTCTTTCGAATACACCACAGCACGTCGGTGTATCGGGGCGGAGCAATAGCACCCTATGTGATATGGTGTGCTCTATGATGAGTACTACTGAGTTTCCTATTTCCTTTTGGGAGTTATGCACTTGAGAAGCTGCATACCTATTGAATAGGGTTCAAATCAAATCAATTGCCTACCACTTCATATGTGATATGGAAAGGGAAGAGCCCATATCTTAAGTTGGTTAAGATTTGGGTTGTCCGGCCTATGTCTAAAAGCAAAATCCGGACAAGCTCGAGGCCAGGTCTGTTATGTAGAACTGGAAATATTCCAGCTATACAAAATGCAGCTGATGATTTGGTAGAACCAAAGAATTCAATAGTTTCCAACGAACCTCAGCCTCTCCGCCGATCTAGTAGGGTTCCTCACCCACCTGAGAGATACTTCGGTTTCTCTATAACAGTGGGAGCGAGGATTGCATCATGAGATGATGACCCAACTAGTTTCGAGCTGGCTATCAGGAGTGGGACTCTGTAAGAATGGCTGGATGCTTATCGATCTGAGATGGAATCCTTATACACCAACAAAGTATGGACTTTGGTTGCTTTATCTGAAGGGTTAAATCCCCATCAGGAGCAAGTATATCTTGAGAAGATTACTTGGTGTACATGGAAAAGTTGAGACTTTCAAAGCTAGACTTGTTAAGGGTTTGCATCATAGACCAGGTATGGATTATGTTGAAACCTTTTCTAAGGATCTATGCTTAAGTCCATCCAGATCCTACTTGCCACCATAGTCACATAATTCGCAAATTATTCGCCGAATTCGCGAATAATTAGCGAATTTTTGATCAAACGAATTATTCGCCGAATTATTCGCCATTGCCGAACTGGCCGAATAATTCGCGAATTATTCCCGAATTATGTGAAAAAACAGCGAATAATTCAAAAAACTGCAAATAATTCACAAAATCAAACCTAGCGTCTCATATATTAATTTATTGCTCGAAATCCTTCCCGAACATTTCCCGAACACTTACCGAATCTTTCCCGAATACCTGCCGATTTTTTCCGAATAGTTCTCCGAATCCGAATTTTCGACCTCGCCGAATTATTCCCGAACGGAGAATTTGTGACTATGCTTGCCACGGCTACATACCATGACTACGATATCTGGTGGTTGGGTGTCATGACTGCTTTTCTAAGTGATGTTTTAGAAGAGAACGTCTATAAGTACACAGCCAGAGGGCTTCGTAGACAGTGGGAGCAGCGGAAAGGTGTGCAAGATGTTTTATATGATAAAACAGGTATCGCGGAGTTGGAACATCTGTTTTGATGTGGTAGTCAAAGAGTTTGACTTCATCAAAATGGTAGATGAACCTTGTATATACAAAAAGGTAGTAGAGAGTATGGTGGAGATCCTCGTAGAGTACGTGGATGACATACTCTTGATAGGGAAGAAGTTTCCTATGCTGCGCACGGTCAATCTCCGCTTATCACAAGGATTCTCCATATAGGATCAAAGTGATACCTACTAAATCCTAGGTTTTGGATCTATGAGATAGATCTAATTGGATGTTAGGATACTACTAGTTGTAGTGAGATGGTATAAATCGATCCTGGGGAGAATCACTGGAATGGTTCCAGGGTGATAAGGACGACTGAATGTCAGTCGCAGGCTTGTCTATACCCTCAGTGGAGGGACGGTATGTTGGAAGAGTTCCAAGCTAGATACCGTGACATACTTGACGATTAAAGGCAAGATACATCGTTACCAAGGATACTACCAAAGAGGCAGTCTGGATATTTATAATTTCATGAGATGAACTTCGTTCCTACCATTGTGTGACAATGGAGTTGTGGATTTAGCCAAGGAACTACCGTCCCATCAGAAATCCAGATATAATTCTTAGGCAGTATCACCTGATCATGGAGATGGTTGATCTCCAGGGAGATCGAGGTTAGGAGAGTAGACACAGAGGACAACAGCGCGAATCCATTCACAAAGGCCTTTTTCCCAGTAGAGACTTTTATGGGATGGTTGAGTATGAGATACTTCAACCGCAGCTAATTGTTGGGTATGCGATACCATAACAGATGGCCCTAGTGCAAGTGGGAGATTGTTAGTTATATGTATGCCCTAGAGGCCATTACTGTACATACGATGTATATTGTAGTGGATGCTAGGACATATATAGGGAGGACTTTCTTGCTCGACATGATAGTATGCTATCTGGTTGTACTTTATCTTAACATGTACTCTGATTGTCTCTATATTACATGTTGATAAAGCCCTTAGGATATGTACTCGACTACTGGGACTATGATGAGATCATACTAGTGGGGCCACGGTAGTCGACGAGTACATCCTATAATTGGTCCTAGTCGAGGGCGTATCGAGACAGGGCATCGATGCACCAGAGTAGACTAGCATATACGCATCTTGACCCATATGATGGGCGATGGATGATCCCATATCCATCGGTGTTTGACATCAAGGATGGTGTACGGGTGCTCAGTGGAGACTGGGTACACTGGACGGACTCGCCGAGAACTCCCAGATGGTATTATACCATACGTCAGATGGCAGTTCTCCGGTGACACTGGTACAGAGTAGTCTGTCGACCCGAGATCGTCATAGAGTCTTGTGTGATTCCCACTGTGCTTTGATTTCCATCATACCACGTCCAAGAGGGCGTGCAAAAAGGTGGCTTTTGGGTACAGTCCCGAATCACATGGAGGCAATGAGCGATAGGAGGGGATTCGCCTCTCCCGGTATAGAGAGTTGATGTTGTGCTGTGTTCGATTGGCTATAACCGGAAATCCCTGGCCAGGATTGCTGAGATTTACTGGTAAGTGTTATCAGTAGTTTCTCGAACTGTTATAGACCTCATATCGACACGACTTATCGAGCTACTGGGGTCTGACGTTTACCACCCCTAGGCGAGATATGCAACATATCAGACGACGAGACCGGACTGTACGGGAGTGTTACTGTTTGGATTCACAGGAGAATTTACAGGCTTGCTTGTTGATCTTCTGAGCGCTCAATACCTGGGTGGCTGTTACGTTTAGCTGACCGCTTGCAGCTTGTGGGTGTTTGATATGATCATCACCTACTGCCGGCGTATTGACGATTCTTTAGAGTCCTACACAGAGGTTTCTTGGCTCAGGCAAAATGGAGTAGGAGCACATATGTGATATGTGCGGGACCGAGGATAATACGATATGAGATACCGTATTCTATTCTCGCGATATTTGATATCAACCGGGTCATCGGATCAAGTGTTGATTCGATGAATCGGTACGGATAAATATTAGTCGGTTATATGCGATATAGCCGGATTGTCGGATCAAGTGTTGATTCGATAATTTAATGTATAATAATATATATGATATATTAAATAACATTAACTAATATTAGCTCACTAAAAGATTCTTTTTCTCACTCGGATAATACATTGATATATATGCGATATATGTTAATTGTATTATTTTATTTTGTTACAATAAATATTGTATATGTGATATATAATATTGTAACATATTATAATTATTAATGCAACATGTTTAGAGGAGTTTAAACATGATTAGGGTTTGGATTAGGGTTAAACCTTCTAGTTGATTCTAGAAGCTTTTCTTTTGTCATTTGTTAAGATATTATGATAGATATCTTTTGTGACTCACCCTTTAACCCAACCCAAACCCTAACCCTAGTAAACTCTCTACATTGGTTACTACAACCATGGTTGCATAAATGATTATGATAACATTTTATTATTCATCACAAATCATTGTTCATCTTCTTCCTTCATTCTCTTCATGAAAAAGCTTGCTAGCTTTTTTCCAATGTGATGAATAAATATGAGAAAAAGATAAATAAAGAGAGCAAAAATCCTACTTCATCATCCTCATCTTCCCTTACCATTTAGATGAGGGTGTTCACATCATTTCATGAGTGTTAGCTTGTGTTAACGGAACTTCAAGGTAGATCATCTTAGTATCGAAGATCGGAAGCAAAGGTTGCATCTTTCTCTTCGTGGAACCTCTCGAGAGTCCGGAACCCGATGATCGCAGCGAAGGGACCACAACACGGAGCATATGAAGTGAAGGACCGGATCTACAAAGGTTGTAATCCCTCTCACTTAGTGTTAAAGTTGTTAACATGTTAGTTTTCGCCTAATCTCTAGTTTAAAGATCCGTATTCGGGTTGTTCGGCACGGCTAAATTTTTAATCGGGCATGGTTGATGCCTCGTAGACCCTTGTGCGCGTGCATAGCAACCCTACACATGATACCCCCAACTCTGTCGTAGCATCCGCGCATCTTGTTCTCGTCCTGTTCAGTGAAACAGACCTGTTTGGATGGCTACGTGCACGTGCGTGCATCCGTTCTTGGGGGTATACCTTTTCGTTACTCGGATATCCTGTTTGAGTTTTGGTCGACACGTATATTTTTCGTATTTTAAAACTGGATTTTTAGACCCGACCCGGACGTGTTTTGGACTATTTTTGTTTTAGCCAAATATTAAATATTTTACTAATATTATAATTTAATATTTACAACTATTACTTCAAATCTTTCCTAAGCTAAATCTTTTAAAAGATTTTAAAAATAAAAATCTTTTGTACAGCACTTTGTTTCTCTCTCTCTCTCTCTCTTTTTCCTTCTCTCTCACCTCTCGCAATTCCTGTTCACCACGAATCCCGTCACTTCCCTTCTCTCCACTAGCGTCACCTCCCTCCTTCATTTCTTTTCTTCTTCTTTTTAAAACACATGCACAACCCCGCGACGAGATCTCACTAAACCCTAACCCTGACTCTCGTCGTCTCCACACTTCGTCGTCGTCTCTATCTTCTCTTTCTCCTTCACGTCACCTCCTCTCTCTTCCCTTCAACCTCTCTCCTCTCCCGAGCACCCGACGACGAACCCACAACCCCACGCACCTATCTCCCCGTTCCTGCACCTCGCCACTGACGACCTCGTCGTCGTCTCCATGACCTCATCTATCTTCTCCTCTCTCTCCTCTCTCCTACACCCTTCAAACCACAGCCCTCTCTTCTTCTTCTTCTTCTTCTCTTTTCTTTTTTTTCTTGATTTCTTGTTTCCTTTCTGGTGATCACCCGCCGGAGTCGTGCTAGGCGCTGACGATTCAGGCGATCCATTGAACGTTTCCTACCTGCATGGTTATCCTCTTGCCTTGCCTGGGCCCGTCCCGCGTGCCGTGTGTGCGTTGCGACGTTTACCCGACGTCGGACGTGCCGTACGCACCCGTCGTGTGTTCCGCTAAGGCAAGTTTATCTTGCTACATGCTATGCATCTTATTTTGCATCCATATGAATAAAAATATTACATGTTGATTGCATTATACATCCATATTAAAGTTTTACTGTTTTCGGATACCCGTATGCATCCATATCATCTATTATATATGTAGCTGCATCTACAGATTATATTAATTCATATTATTGTTACATTAGTACCACATGCTTAATAATGTGCATCCCATATAGTCTTAGAGCTATAAGTGTAACCCATGATCGATACTTGTGCATCCATACCATTAATTATATATCTAGTTGGATGCCATGTTACATTATTTCATGTTATTGTTGTATTAACACCCCATGCTTGATAATGTGCATCCTACATAGTCTTGGAGCTGTAGTTGTAACCCCTGATAGATATTTGTGCATCCATGTTTTATTGTGTATCCATACCATTAATTCTACATATCTAGTTGCATGCCATATTATATTAATTCATATTATTGTTACATTAGTACCCCATGCTTGATAATGTGCATCCTACATAGTCATGATGTAACCCCTGATAGATATTTGTGCATCCATGCTTTTATCGTATATCCGTACTTTTACCCTGATTCAATACTTGCTACATTTTACTGTTGGGAACCCATTGTTACACTGTGCACTACTTGACATGACCTGATACACCACTACTTGACATGTTACCTGATCCTGTTTCTAATGCCGACAATCCTGACATGTTGTCCCGATGGACGTATCCTGTTGTCTGTATAGACAAACCTGTACCTGCTTGATCCTGTGTTGGCATTAGCTCCAGATTTATCAATACCTGACTTGAACACATAACTTGGGGGTAAGGAGAAATCAATGATGAAACCTGACTTGTAACTCGACAGTTCGATGCTTATACTGATCATTTTTACGGGCTAGGCCAGCCCCGGGATGATGATGCTGACATCATTCAACTGTACATGTTTCATGTTTAATGCCTAGCGGCATGTCTCGGATTTCAGCCCGAGAATCTGGACCGTGGTCCCAGGCACGCACGGAATACTATTGAGTTACATCGACGATTCATTAAATTAATTTCACAGACTTGAGAGTAGTTAACCCAGTAGCTTAGTTCAAATTACTTACCGCACGTCACATGTGCTTATACTCTTCACTGTTCCTTATTCGTGTTAGTGTTATACTTTTATTACTGTTCATAATCGTGCCTGCATAACTTGTTACCTCCTGATTATATTATTGTTGATATTATGACGCACTGACATCTGGGTTTTGCATGGCCCAGATCCTCTACCTTTCTCGCAGGCCAACCAGGAATACTTCATTCGACAGGCCGAGCAGTGAGGACTCTGTTAGTATTTTTAGTATAGTTTCTTTCAGCATTTTCATTTCCTGATGTGAGCCCGTATTTGGGACGTACTTTCCAAATTGTTATTGTTATTTGGATTTATTGCTTCCGCATATTATTTCTTGACCCATTTATTCTGGTATATGGACATGTACTAGATAGATTATTTATTTCTACTGTTCTTGATATCTTATAGACAGTCGTAATGTGACTGTGTAGGGATGTTTTCTAACCACAGGTAGTATGGTTGGCTCTGTCACGTGCCGATCTTAACGCACTCTGGGAAGCGGGGCGTGACAGGGTTTGTTTAGTATCAGAGACAAAGGATTTAGGTTAATCGAGTTTGATTCTTTTGTAGTTGGGTATTGGACCCAATACACGAATCAGAAACCCGTAATTAGGAACATGTCCTGCCACATTGTTATCGTGATTCTTGAATCATATCTTTCTCTTGACCCTTGTTTTGACGATATGCAAACAACTTTGCATCTCGACTTGAAACCTTCTGGTTCACTATTGTTTCTTTCTATTCTGATACTAGGATTTGGGTGACTTGAATGGAGTTATATGATTGTACCTATGAACTGCAGCATGGTTACAACGTGGTACTCTATTTAAGTAACTTAGAGTCATAGTCTTGATTCATTTTCTTGATTTATGGTCATTATATTACCTTACTTCTCTCGGTTTCATTGCTTACCAGTTCATGTTTTATCGCCAGCTTGAATCATGTTTACCGTACTTAATCTTCTTCAGTGTTTGGCTTCAGATGAAGTTGTTTCCGGTATCCTACTTGTTCATGATTTTCCCGCATTAGTATTTTTCGATTCTGGTGCATCCCATTATTTTATGTCGTCCAAGTTTATTGCTGCACATTCGATTTCTTACGCGACCCTGTCTAGTTGTTGGGACATACACACTGGGAACGGGAAGATCATATCTAGTAGTGAGTGCAAGGATTGTTCTGTTGTTATTTGTGGACGGGAGTTGTTTGCAGATTTCTTGGTGATCGATACCGGCAGTTATGATGTCTTGGGAATGGACTTTCTCGGCACTTTCCATGCTCACATTGATTGTAGGGCAAAGAAAGTGATTTTCCAGATTCCCGGACATCCGGAGTTTGTATTTGCTGGAGGTAGCAGTTCTGTCGGGCCGGTCGAGTTTAGGGTTAAGCCGACAAACAATGTTCTTTCGACGATGGAAGTTGATAAGGAGGAAGCGCCAGCTGTAGTTCGAGAGTTCATGGACGTGTTCGAGAACATCTCGGGTTTACCACCAAAACGAGATGTGGAGTTCGCAATCGATCTTGTTCCTGGTGCAGCGCCAATCTCAAAGGCGTACTATCCAATGGCACCAGTGGAGTTGGAAGAAGTCAAGAAGCAGGTTATCGAATTGTTAGAGAAGGGTTAGATTCGCAGTAGCAATTCACCTTGGAGAGCTCCAGTTCGTCTAGTAAAGAAGAAAGATGGCACAAGGAGGATGTGCATCGATTATCGAGAATTAAACCGGGTGACTATTAAGAACAAGTACCTGATCCCTCGCATTGGCGAATTTTCAAGCAACTTAGTGGCGTGAGGGTATTCTCAAAGTTGGATTTGGGATCCGGATATCATCAAGTTCGAGTTAAATCAAAGGATATTTGCAAGACTGCGTTCCGAACTCGATATAGACATTACGAGTATTTAGTGATGCCATTCGGAGTCACGAATGCACTGGCGATATTTATGGACTTGATGGACCGAATCTTTTCATCGTTCTTGGACCAGTTTATAGTGGTGTTCATCGATGATATTCTGGTCTACTCGAGGAGCCTTGAAGAGCATGCAGAACACTTGAAGATCGCACTGCAGACATTGAGGTAAGAAAGATTATATACAAAGATGAGCAAGTGTGAATTTTGGCTTGAAGAAGTAAAATTTTTGGGGCATGTCGTATCCGGAGATGGAATCGCAGTTGACCCTGAGAAGATTGCAGCAGTTCAAGATTGGCCGATTCCGAAGAACGTAGCTGAGATCAGAAGTTTTCTTGGACTTTCCGGATATTACAGAAGGTTCGTGGAGAATTTTGCTCGCTTGGCTGAGCCTTTGACCAAGCTTACACGGAAGGAGGTACCGTTTGTATGGACGGATAGTTGTGCGTCAGATTTTGAGGCGTTGAAGCAAAGATTGATAACCGCTCCTATTTTGACCGTACCAGACGGTTTCGGAGGATTGGTGATTCACAGCGATGCATCTGGGAAAGGTTTGGGATGTGTTTTGATGCAGCATGGGAAGGTCATAGCCTATGCATCGAGACAGTTGAAGACCCATGAGAAGAATTACCCAACTCATGATTTGGAGCTTGCAGCAATGATTTTTCGCTTTGAAGATTTGGAGACACTACTTACTGGGCGAAAGTGTCGAAGTATTCACCGATCACAAAAGCCTAAAGTATGTGTTCACACAGAGAGCTTAACATGAGGCAACGTAGATGGTGGGAGCTGATGGATGACTATGATCTTGATCTTAAGTACCATCCGGGGAAAGTTAATGTAGTGCCGGATGCACTTAGTCGGTTGCCAGCAATTCGGATGTTGACTGCACAGAAGGAGATTATCGAAGATTTTTGGAGATTCGAGTTGGAGATTATGCTACCGCATTCTTCGGGACAGTTGATACAGCTGCAAATACAGTCGTCATTGACCGAAAGTATTAAAGCAGCACAGTCACAGGACCTAAGATTGCAGAAGTTTCGAGAACAGGTAGAAGCGGGACTTTGAACGGACTTGTTGATTCATAAAGATGGTTCATTGCGTTATAGTAGCCGTGTGTGTGCGCCGAAAGGAGACATTCGCGAAGAAGTTATGAAGGAGGCGCACAGTTCTGCATATTCCGTACATCCAGGAGGCACGAAGATGTACCGTGATCTACGATAGCATTTCTGGTGGTAAGGCATGAAAAGAGAGATCGCCCGTTTTGTAGCGAAGTACTTGGTGTGTCAGCAAGTTAAAGCTGAACATCAAAAGGTAGCTGGTTTATTGCAACCACTTCCGATTCCTCAGTGGAAGTGGAAACATATAACCATGGATTTCGTGACAGCTTTACCGCGGAGTCCAAAGGGCAACAATACAGTTTGGGTGATTGTTGATCGATTGACCAAGGCAGCTCATTTCATTCCTTTTCGAGTGGGTCAATCGACGGAAGCGTTAGCCGAACGGTACATGCAGGAGATTGTGAGATTGCATGGAGTACCTGTGAGCATCGTTTCCGACCGTGATACCCGATTCTTATCGCACTTCTGGAGGAGTTTACAGGGAAGTTTGGGGACGCGATTGAAGTTTAGCACCGCTTATCATCCCCAGACAGATGGTCAGTCGGAGAGAACTATCCAAACTCTTGAAGACATGTTGAGAGCCTGCATGTTGGATTTCAAGGGTTCATGGGAGGATCATCTACACCTGGTGGAGTTTTCGTACAATAACAGCTTTCAGACGACTATTCAGATGGCTCCATTCGAAGCATTGTATGGTCGCAAGTATCGCTCACCCGTTTGTTGGGACGATATTGGGGAACGAAGATTGTTGGGACCGGATTTGATCATGCAAACAGTAGAGAAGGTTAATACTATCCGAAATCACATGAAGACAGCACAAGATCGGCAGAAGAGTTGGGCCAACACATCGAGAAGACCCCTAGAGTTCGCTGTTGGTGATCTGGTATTCTTAAAGATATCACCGACTAGAGGAGTAATTCGTTTTGGGAGTCGAGGCAAGCTTAGTTCTCGATTTGTAGGGCTTTTCGAGATTATGGAGCGTGTTGGAGAAGTGTCTTATCGATTGGCGTTACCACCATCTTTGGCGAATGTTCATGACGTGTTTCATGTATCTCAACTCCGTAAGTATGTTCGAGATGAAACACACGTGCTTGATCATTCGGAGCTGACTGTAAGGGAGGATTTGACCTTTGAAGAATGACCGGCGTCGATTGTTGATCGAAGAGAAAAGGTCCTCAAGAACAAGGTTATCCCTCTCGTACTTGTTTCTTGAAGAAATCTCTCGCATGGAGAATCGACTTGGGAACGAGAAGACGAGATTCGACAGAAGTTTCCACACCTCTTCTTGTAGTTTCATGATTGTTTATCTTTTCTTGTTCATGGAATTTCGAGGACGAAATTCTTTTTATAGTTGGGTATAATGTAACACTCTAGTTCATTTATACCAGTTCTTTTTGAGTATTTCTTTATTTATGGTATTTTCTTGATTTATTGTGTTTTGGGTGCGAATAGTGTATTTGACATCTGTATTTTGCATCCAACCCGACCCGCTTGCTGGAAACCCGTCTTAATTCCTGTTTATGATTTATCCCGGCTAGTTACGAGGATTCGTGCACTTTTAATATTGTTTATACCGCATACTGCATTATATCTAACATCTGCATTTTTTCAATATAACTAGTAAAGTCAAATAAAATATTTTAAAAATATCTAACATGGCCTGCATGATACCCCTGACTCTGTCGTAGCATCCGCGCATCTTGTTCTCGTCCCGTTCAGTGAAACGGACCTGTTTGGATGGCTACGTGCACATGCGTGCATCCGTCCTTGGGGGTATACTTTTTCGTTACCCGGATATCCTGTTTGAGTGTTGGTCGACGCGTATATTTTCCATATTTTAAAACTGGATTTTTAGACCCGACCCGGACGTGTTTTGGACTATTTTTGTATTAGCCAAATATTAAATATTTTACTAATGTTATATTTTTATATTTACAACTGTTACTTCAAATCTTTCCCAAGCTAAATCTTTTACAAGATTTTAAAAATAAAAATCTTTTGTACAGCACTTTCTCTCTCTCTCTCTCTCTCTCTCTCTCACCTCTCGCAATTCCTGTTCACCACGAATCCCGTCACCTCCCTTCTCTCCACTAACGTCACCTCCCTCCTTCATTTCTTTTCTTCTTCTTTTTAAAATGCATGCACACCCCCGCGACGAGATCTCACCAAACCCTAACCCTAACTCTCGCCGCTTCCACACTTCGTCGTCGTCTCCATCTTCTCTTTCTCCTTCTCGTCACCTCCTCTCTCTTCCCTTCAACCTCTCTCCTCTCCCGAGCACCCGACGACGAACCCATAACCCCACGCACCCATCTCCCCATTCCTGCACTCGCCACCGACGACCTCGTCGTCGTCTCCACGACCTCATCTGTCTTCTTCTCTCTCTCCTCTCTCCTACACCCTTCAAACAACAGCCCTCTCTTCTTCTTCTTCTTCTCTTTTCTTTCTTGATTTCTTGGTTCTTTTCCGGTGATCACCCGCCGGAGCCGTGCTCGGCGTTGACGATTCAGGCGATCCATTGAACGTCCCATACCTGCGTGGTTATCCTCTTGTCTTGCCTGGACCCGTCCCGCGTGCCGTGTGTGCGTTGCGACGTTTACCTGACATCGGACGTGCCGTACGCACCCGTCGTGTGTTCCGCTAAGGCAAGTTTATCTTGCTACATGCTATGCATCTTATTTTGCATTCATATGAATAAAAATATTACATGTTGATTGCATTATACATCCATATTAAAGTTTTACTATTTTCGGATACCCGTATGCATCCATATCATCTATTATATATGTAGCTGCATCTACAGATTATATTAATTCATATTATTGTTACATCAATACCCCATGCTTAATAATGTGCATCCCACATAGTCTTGGAGCTGTAAGTGTAACCCCTGATCGATATTTGTGCATCCATACCATTAATTATATATCTAATTGCATGTCATGTCACATTATTTCATGTTATTGTTGTATTAACACCCCATGCTTGATAATGTGCACCCTACATAGTCTTGGAGCTGTAGTTGTAACCCCTGATAGATATTTGTGCATCCATGTTTTATTGTGTATCCATGCCATTAATTCTACATATCTAGTTGCATGCCATATTATATTAATTCATATTATTGTTATATTAGTACCCCATGCTTGATAATGTGCATCCTATATAGTCATGATGTAACCCCTGATAGATATTTGTGCATCCATATTTTTATCGTACATCCGTACTTTTACCCTGATTCAATACTTGCTACATTTTACTGTTGGGAACCCATTGTTACACTGTGCACTACTTGACATGACCATACACCACTACTTGACATGTTACCTGATCCTGTTTCTAATGCCGACAATCCTGACATGTTGTCCCGATGGACGTATCCTGTTGTCTGTATAGACAAACCTGTACCTGCTTGATCCTGTGTTGGCATTAGCTCCAGATTTATCAATACCTGACTTGAACATATAACTTGAGGGTAAGGGGAAATCAATGATGAAACCTGACTTGTAACTCGACAGTTCGATGCTTATACTGATCAGTTTTATGGGCTAGGCCAGCCCCGGGATGATGCTGCTGACATCATTCATCTATAGATGTTTCCTGTTTAATGCCTAGCAGTATGTCTCGGATTTCAGCCCGAGAATCTGGACCGTGGTCCCAGGCACGCACGGGATACTATTGAGTTATATCGACGATTCATTAAATTGATTTTACAGACTTGAGAGTAGTTAACCCAGTAGCTTAGTTCAGATTACTCACCGCACGTCATATGTGCTTATACTCTTCACTGTTCCTTATTCGTGTTATTGTTATACTTTTATTACTGTTCATACTCATGCCTGCATATCTTGTTACCTCCTGATTATATTATTGTTGATATTATGACGCACTGACGTCTGGGTTTTGCATGGCCCAGATTCTCTACTTTTCTCGCAGGCCGACCAGGAGTACTTCAGTCGACAGGCCGAGCAGTGAGGACTCTGTTAGTATTTTTAGTCTAGTTTCTTTCAGCATTTTCATTTCCTGATGTGAGCCCGTATTTGGGACGTACTTTCCAGATTGTTATTGTTATTTGGATTTATTGCTTCCGCATATTATTTCTTGACCCATTTATTCTGGCATATGGACATGTACTAGATAGATTATTTATTTCTACTATTCTTGATATCGTATAGACAGCTATAATGTGACTGTGGAGGGATGTTTCCTAACCACAGGTAGCATGGTTGGCTCTGTCACGTGCCGATCTTAGCGCACTCTGGGAAGCGGGGCGTGACATGGACTTCGTGACTTCCCTTCCTCACAGCACGAGGGGTAACGATGCGGTATGGATTATTGTGGATCGACTCACCAAGTCGGCTCATTTCATCCTATTTCGAGTTGGCCAATCTACCGAGACACTAGCAAAGAAGTATATGGAGGTAAGCATGAATCTAATGCAAGATTTAACCTCAAGATGTACTATTTCTGATTCCCATAAACTCATGCAGGAGATCGTGAGATTACATGGAGTACTAGTTTGCATCGTCTCCGATCGTGACACCAGATTCCGATTATGGTTTTGGCAGAGTCTGCAAGCTATCCTGGGAACTAGTTTGAACTTTAGCACAGCTTACCATCCACAAACAGATGGACAGTCTGAGCGAACAATTCAGATTCTAGAAGACATGCTAAGAGCTTTTATGTTAGACTTCGTAGGACCGTGGGAATATCACCTACATCTATTGGAGTTTTCATACAATAACAGCTACCATGCGAGTATTAGAATGGCACCATTTGCAGCTCTCTATGGAAGGAAGTGTCGTTCACCACTAAGTTGGGACGAAATCGAAGATTGGGAACTCCTTGGACCAGAGATGAGCATGGCAACTGTGGACGTAGTCCGCATGATCAGGGAAAGAATGGGCATAGCCCAAGCTAGACAGAAGCACTAGGCTGATGCAAAGCATCGACACCTGGAGTTCTAACTGGGAGATCATGTGTTCTTGAAGATCTCTCCAAACTATGGACTAATCATCTTTGGTATGAGGGAAAAGCTCAGTCCGAGATATATAGGACCGTTCGACATATTCGAACGAGTCGGAGAAGTGGCATACCGTTTGGCACTACCACCCTCATTGGAAGGAGTGCACAACGTGTTCTACATATCCCAGCTTCGAAGATACGTGAGCGACCCCGGCCACATCTTTGATCACTCCGAGCTCACTGTACAGACAGACTTAATTTGTGAAAAACAACCCATTGAGATCCTGGACCACAAGGTAAAGTCACTGAGGAATAAGGAAGTAAACTTGGTCCGAGTGATGTGCAGAAAAGATACTCCAGGAGAATGAACTTGGGAGCGAAAGATGACATGCGTGCAAAATACCCTTTCTTATTTGTAAACTAGTTCTTATGTAATTGTAAATTTCGAGGACGAAATTTTTGTAAGGAGGGTAAAATGTAACGACTCTTATTTTACTGTACGAAAATTTTTAAATTAATGTACAGAATGGAGTTTGCAAGCCTGAGTACACTTTAAAAGTTGTTTTTGTTTAAGAACAGCAAGAAGTACTTGTAGCTCATTGGTAAAGTCTTGCACTGCTATGACATAGTCTCTGTGTTCGAATCCCATCAGCCACATATTATTTTTTTCTGATTTTTCTTTTAAAATTTTTGGAAGCCCAAAAGTTTACACGTGCACTGCACATAAGAAATGGAAAGACAAAAAAACAAACATGTGCAAAATTATATTAACAGCGGCATGGACATGAGGCGAGCGTCCACCGGCCCCCTTCAAATTTTTAGCCGACGAGATTGAGCTTTGGGCCGGCACCGGCGGGCGTCCGTAGGGGAAAAGCCCCCGTGTTTTGCACACAAACCCTTTGGCCTACCCCTATTACCCTTGCATTATTTGTTTTCTCTGCAATTTAACAGTGAATTCAATTTCACCTTCAATCCAATTTTAAATGCATTTTAATTCAATCTTTCAATACCAAAACCCTAATTCCACACTATAAATACAACCCCATACCCCAACCCCGCCTCATTTTGAAATCCTTAGCTAAAATTATCAAATTTTTCTAAGTACAAGTAGAGTAGAAATGAAGTTAGCCTAAGATCAACTTTCGGCGAGGGTCTACGCAAGTTCCGGCAACCCCACGACGCTACGAAGGATACCACCATCCCTTATACCTCTCTTCCCTCTTTCTAGCTAGTAAGTCCTACCTCCCTTTCTCTTTTTCTATTAAAAAGTCTTTTTTTATAAAAAAATGTCGGAAGTGGAGTTAACACCGACATCTTCTTTAAAAACCTTATAAATTTCACTTTTCTTACATTTTCTTCATGTATATTCCTACACCATACTTTTTAATCATGAAAACTAATAATTAGAAACAATTTTCACCTTAAAACGTTATGTTATATAATTTTAACCTAGCTCTTACATGAAAATACCATGAACTGCATATATTCATCTTTTAGTTCTTTTGATAACTATTACCTCTAAAAAACTTCACGGGGTAATGACCTACCATACACATACACACATATTGATATAGCACGATACTCTTGGAAACCTTTTTTTTGTAGCGATTAACAACTTTTCACCAAAATACCATAAACTATAAAAACCCGATTTTCTTTAAAATTGTATTTCAAACTATTTTCGATTATGCCTCTACAACCCATTTTGGAAAACCCGTTATTGGATGGTGCAGATTATCGCACATTCTCAGGCTAGTAGAGCAAGATGCAGACCTTCTCACGGAGCATTCGGTCTCGAAAGAATTTTAATACGATTTTTTAAGAAAAACGAGATTTTCTAATTAATAATAAAAATTAATTTTTTATAATATATAAATATCATCAAAACAAATATTTTCAAGATATAATAAAATTCCATGTTTTCTAAAAATAAAAGAATGAAAGGTTTCACTAAAATACCATCAAGTGTCAATACAAGACAAGTCTTACACTAAAATACCATGAACTATTCAAGCTAAGTTAATATTCACTAAAATACCTCAATTCTTAAAAGTTACATCTATGAAATCCTAAATACGATAAATAAACACTCGAGATTTATTTTGAAAGTATATAAAATATTTTTCATAAAACCCCATCGAGTTATATAAAATTACATTTAAGGACCTTAGTAAATATAGGTTTAAGCGGGATCAATTCTCTTGAGCCTCAGGGAGCCGGAGAAAGTGAGCGCTTGCCTATTTATGGTAGAAAACTAAAACAGAGTTATCAATGGTAATTGTCTTGGAAAAATACACAAATCCTGCCGTTCATGTGCAGCAGTTGCTGATAACTCCTAAGCCTAATTCAGGATCCAAATCAGTTCTAAGTGTCTGACTCAAGTCTGAGTCCAAATCAATATGAGTTCAATCCAAATATGAATCTAATTCAACATGAATTTAATATATCCAACATGTATACTTGAACCTGAATCTGAATACCAGAACAATATCAACATGCAAATATGAATTGACTTGATCGAACTATGGCTATGACTTGACTTGACTACATGACTACTTGATACATCCTTAAACTGTTTACATGAACAACTTATATTCATGGTCTCGGCAGGTCTGATAATTATAATCTATATAATATACATTACGGGGTTTTAACGGGGTAAACTGGTACGGAATGTATTAGAAGTGGAACGAGATGGTCATTAAAAGACACCTACCGAACATCTGTGCTGTTGTCCCGTGGGTTTTGACAGAGCCTTGTACTTCCGATTACCATAGTCCACGGAGTAAGTTGAACTCTTTTCATATACACTGATATATTTTGTACCAAACTACAAACAACTACGTTAGTATAATAAATATATACCTGCTTATATTACTGGTTCTCTCCTCTTTACCTGTTCTATTCCATCTTATATTTGGGACTTACCGAGCGCTAGTTCGTTACCGACATTCATGTTTCTTTATTTATTTGAAATGTTCGTTAGGAGGATCCGACTCTCAGGAGACCGAGCCCAGCCAGCAGTACTTGGATCAGTTCACAGAGGAGCCAGACTTTTAGTTTTTACTTGTACTTATTTCCTTTTTATTTGTATGCCACCGTTCAGGCATTGATTTTATCATTGTACATTTTCTTTTCGAATCAGTTATAATGTAAAGAAAGAATGTTAATAAAACTTGATATTATTTTACATCTCTTGTTATTCTTATGTATTCATTTATATTGTTTATTTACACTTAACTTGTTTACTTCTGAGTAAATACGTCGCGGCCTGTCACGTTTACTTCTCCGTATACTGGGAAGCGGGACGTGACAATTCATGTTAGTCCTGTATTATTTAAAATTGAAATTTACTTAATAGTGTTAGTTGAAATTCACATTTTAAAACGAAAGAATTTAGATTTTAGGATTCATCATTCAATTTATAGTATAAAAATAAGAAAACCAATTAATTTTTCAAATCATCATTCACCCTTACGTTTTCTAAAATGACATGTTGTACATGATAGATCAAAATTGAAATAAAATGTTCTACCCGGCATCGTCATCACCGGTTGTTGCCACCATTAATCGAATATCGGCCGCAGTTGCCGCCTTCGGCCAACCGTCCCAGCTGCCGCTCGCAGACTGTCGCCGCCGCCTGCCGACCGCCGCCGGCCCACCGTCCTTATCACCGCCGTCGGTCGACCGTCCCCATCACCGTCGCTGACCACCGTAGCCGGCCAACCGTCACCATCTCCGTCATTAGCCGACCACCGTTGTCGGCCGGCCGTCCCTGTTCGCTGCTGCCCGTCGTTGTCCCCGTGCGCCGCTGTCCGTCGCCGCTTTCGATCGCCGTCCCCGTGCGCCGCTGTTCGTCGCCGCCTCTGATCGCCGTCCCCGCCGATTGCCGTTCCCATCCGCCGCCGCCATCGTCGACCCCGCCATCTCCGATCGCCGTCCATATTCGCCGCTGCCGTCTCCGATCGCCGTCCATATTCGCCGCCTCGATCGCCTTTTGCCGCTGCCGCCTCCGATCGCCTTTTGCCGCTCGCCGCCGCTGCCAACCGCCGCCCGTCGCCGACTACGATTGCCGTCCCTTTTCGCCGCCGCTACCGCCTCCGATCGCCGTCCCCGTTCGTTGCCGCCGCCTCCGATCCCCTTCCCTCGTTCGCCGTCGTCGCCAATCGCCGCCCGTCACTGCCTCAGTTCGCTGCCGCCGCCGTTTCCTATCGTCGTCGCCATTCGCCGCTTCCGACAGCCGCCCGTCGTCGTTCGATCGTCGTCCCCCGTTAGCCGCCGTCGCCAACAGCCGCTACTGCCTCCGATCGTCGTCCCCGTTCGCTGCCGTCGTCTTTGATCAGCTTCCTCGTTCACCGCCTCCGACCGCCGTTCGATCGTTGTCCCCTATTCGCCGCCACAGTCATTCTAATTCGCTACCGCCGCCGTCCCCTTTCGCCGCTGACCGTCTTCCGTCGCCGCCTCCTATCGCCATCCCCATTCGGTGCCACCGTCGCTGCCTCCGATCGCCGTCCCTCTCGTCTCCGACCGCCGCTCGTCGCCATCTCTGATTGCCTTCCCGTTCGCCGCCGCCTCCGACCATCGCGTCCTCCGACCGCCGACCGACCATCCTTGTCGCAGGCCGACAATCGCATTCGCCACCACCAGTCATCATTCGTCATCGTTCAGCGTCCATCGAACCTCCGTCGATTGAGTGCCGGCTAACGTCCACTATTAAATGTATTGTCCTAAATTACATATGGATTTTGAAATCAAATGACCAGTAATTTGAAAAGAATTTTTTTTATCATAATGACGGTAATTTTATTTATAAATTCTGAATTTTAAAATTATCCGGGACGAACACCCACTCAATTCTATTTTAAATCCTTCACAAACCAAACATTGGATGTTGATTTCATGAGGGGAAACCTTTTAAGATATTGAACTCCTAATTTTAAGTCAAGCAACCAAAGGGGCCCTTAAGAAATAAGTTATAAGCATATATGTTTCGTTTGTACTTCAAACTATATAAAAGATTTGTGTGTGTGTGTGACACAGAGAAAGAGAGATTGATTTGGCTATCCGACACATTTGGGTGTGTGAGATGGAGACGCAATCCTACACTTCTGGGTGAGAGAAGGAATAATTTGACCATCTTGCTTTGGGTGGGAGTTTGGGGAAGTGGTAGAGGAGGGAGGAAAGAAGAATCCTTCACTTTTCACTTTTGATGTGATAGAGATCCAACTTTTTTTTATCCTTTTGGATGACAGAGAACAACTTCTTTTTTTTCTTTGTTCTTTTTGGGATGCAATCCCTTCGGCAATCGTGCAACATCTCGTTTTGATGAAGAAAATTGAAATTTTTTTCTCACTGCATTCAATTTATGTTCGTCTTTTATATACTGTTCAACTTATATTACTGATAATCAATTTTATCAATTCACACAAAACAAATCCTTAGAATTGATTGAGAAGTTATAAAAAAAATTTGAACATGGACCAAAGAAAAAATTTTGAAATTTTCGACCATACTTGTTAATTACCAAACAGAGAAGTCTCTTTCCATTCCTACTTGTTATTTAAACCAAGGATTGCTACACTCCTAAATGCATCTAGTGACTGCTATTGATGGGTACCTGATGATGATGATTCATTAGCATAAAAAACCAAAGCCATGTGAGGAATTTCAAAAGAAAAATGATTTTCCTGTGAGGATGGTGGAATCCATGTAGGCTGCATGTATTCTCGTTGGGTAAAAAATATGCATGATATCCACTACATAGGGTATTGCACCCTCTAACACATCTTGTAACCAATAAGTGTCCTTATGATATGGATTTCATCATCCTGATAGTAAAAGTATTTCTCTTTTTAAAACGTAAGCCAAGATAAATCTCATTCAAAACCACCAAATACCCTATATTTAAAGTACAAGCTGACTATAGGCGGGATAAAGAAAGATGCTAAGGACATTGATGGACATTAAAATCAGGTTTTCTTGCAATTATCCACTTTCCCTTATATTATATTATATAAATAGATAGATATTTTACTATTATAACCCGAATTTCTTAGATGATGTCGTTATTCAACAAAATAAAAAATAGAAAAAATAACAAAATTCTATTAGCCAAGATAAAGAATTGGAGATGTATACTTCATCCACCACAAAAGACAGAAAAAAAAAGATGAAAAGTCAACAACTCTCTTCCCCTCTCTCATTCTCTTGCTCAAAAAGCCAAAAGAGATTTACCTTACAAATTTATATATAAACCCTTATATATTTGTTATTTTGTATAGCTTATAGATTTCTTAATTCTCATATTACCATTAACCACGTTCATCCAATCTAAATTTAGAAAAACTATAAATTGCGGAGTGTTTTCATCACTCTATTGAGATAGAAATATGCGTCGCTTGTTATACATATACAGATTCTCCCTGTCTAGGGAAGGTTGGGATTTATTGATTGTGAGGATCCAAATCTTCGGCAGCTGTGCACAAAACTACTGTTAATTACCTCTCGCTTTTGGAGCGAGTGAGACTCCGATTAACTGGTCAGACAGATCATGTGAAACTCAATGTGCAGCATGTGCGTGTTGTTTTTGAGAACAAGTTTGAGAGTGTTTCGGATATGCCTTACAGAGTTTTTACGAGAGTCCCGTTATGAACTTCGAAAAAAGAATGGGAGAAGGACAAAAGTGAAACAAGCGCGGGCGTTGGCGCATGGTGTAAAGGGGGTTGGCTATTGTGGATGGACGCCACGAGTGAGCTGGCGCTTGCAAAAAGGGAAGTTTAAACTTCGGAATAAGGAACTTAAGTTCCAAGTAGTCGGGCGCTAACGCACCGGGAAGCTTAAGCTTCGGATACAAGAAAGTTAAGTTTCAGGGAACCCGCCGACGCTGGCACCCGTGTATGCAACAAGCTCTGGCGCCAGCAGTAATTGAGCGTAAGCTTGGGAAATGGAACTTAAGTTCTCATGGCGCATGGTAAAGCTTAAGCTCATAGGCGCCGGGGCCCGTGCATGGCACGGGCGCTGGTGTTAGCACTGATTGAGCTTAAGCTCAGGGGCGAGGTAGCTTAAGCTTCAGTTTATGAGCCTAATCTTGAGGTTTTCACAAGGGAAAAGGCCCAACAAACTCTTGCTTTTAGCCTAAAAGCTCTCTGGATCTTCGAATCTCCGGATTTTGAAAGAGGTCTTTTTCCTTCTCTGAGTCTCGGATCTTATCAATAATGTAGTTTTGGAGGTAGGTTTTCATTTTTCTTCCTCTTTAAATCTTAAGGAGGAAGAAGAAGGGATGTAAAAAAAAATCACTTCTTTTTGAGATTTGACGGAGAATTCACTCTCCTCTCTCAATAGATTTATGGCTAAATTTATTTTGTTTTTTAAAAAAGAAGAAGTTAATATCTAAATTTAATTGAAAATGGAGAAGAGGAAGAACCATGAGGAGAAATAGAGAGGAGGCTCAGGACCTAAATCGATCGAGAAGAATCAAAGTTGTTATTCATTTCTTGTTATGTTTGTTTTTTATAGGCTACACACTTTTCATATAGCCCATTGAGTTTTACAAAATGGCACCTGTGTCTTTTCCCATGCAGTGTGCTAATTTTTTTTACACATAAGACATAGGCTTTTACAAAATTGGATTCTTGTCCATTTAATTGCATTTATTTCCTAAAAATTATATTTATATTTATTTATTGCATGATTTTTGTCTTTTCATGGCATAGGCCGGTCCTCTTCCTGGGCTTGATCTGGGTTTTGGCCCACTTGGTTTGGGCTTAGACCCATGTGCTCGGCTCGGCCCCACTTGACCTAGGGTGTTGACTTTGACTTGATCGACGGGGGGTGATTTTTGATCCCAACATGGATATGTTTAGAAATTTCCATGTGATGTACAGAATAAAATTCTTATGCTTGTTCAAAATATACACATCCTCGTGCAAAATACTTGGAGAGAGAGAGAGAGAGACTCCTGGACTTTTGGGCAAAGGCAAGTCCCTTACAAACACACTACGAAGGCCCAAGGCCCCAATTACCTAACAAAACTATAAAAACCAACCCAAAAAAAAAGATCTCCTTCTTCTCCACAGAGGAGCAGCAAGCAGCAAGCAGCAATGGCAGAAGAGGAGGAGGAGGAGGAAGAATAAGAAGGAGAAGGAGAGGGGTACCTATTCAAGATAGCGATCATAGGCGACTCAACAGTGGGAAAATCCAACCTGCTCTCAAGGTACGCACGCGACGAGTTCAACCCGAGCTCAAAGGCCACCATCGGCGTCGAGTTCCAGACCCAAGTCACCAAGATCGACGGAAAAGACGTGAAGGGTCAGCTGTGGGACACCGCAGGCCAAGAGAGGTTCAGGGCCGTAACCTCCGCCCACTACAGAGGCGCAGTTGGCGCCCTCATTGTGTATGACATCTCTCGAAGCTCCACCTTTGAGAATGTCCAGAGGTGGCTCCATGAACTCATTAGCAAGACCTGTTTCCTGATTAATGTGTTATTTTTTGTTGGTGATTGCTTATGGGTTTTTTATTTGGTGCAATTGAAGTATATGATGAAATGATTCTGTTAAGTTGGGAGTTTGAGGTTGAATGCAACTAATCTGGATTTTTGTTTTGTTTTGGGATGTGTGTGTGTGTCTCAATTTGTTGATGTTTTTTTTTTACTGTATTACTAATTGGTTGTGGGGTTTTAATGGTGTGATGTATTAGATTTGGTGAGTATATATAAGTTTAAAGTTGGGAGCTTGTTCTGTTTGGTTATGGCTTTATTAATGGCTAGAGTCGAGAGTGCAATTATAAAGAGCAAATCTATCAACTAAAATGGAATAAAAAGGGTTAGATGTTATGATTCTAAAGACGTCTACTTATTATTAGAAGTATAGAGTAATGATTCGGTAAGGCGGCCATATTAGAAGAGATAAGAAGACGGATTCTCCAATGTGCCGGATTGAAACATGAGAAATGAGTGGTCATGATTTGTGAACATTTTAAGAAGACCATTTCTCTTTACATCTTGCATTCCCTTCCCTTCTCTCCCTCATTCATTCATTGAAGAACGGAAAAGAAACACATAACATGTTCTTCTTCGTCACTACATGGTCAATGTTTAGTCTTTGCATTGCTTCAAAAACTGGTGTTATATAATTGAATATGTGTGCTTGTAAACAAAGAATTAAGGAAAGTTATGAGGTTGCTAAAGAATACCTTCTACCTCATATATATATTATTGCTTTTCTAATAATAGAAAATACAAATAATCTAAACAAATTTAATTAAATCTAAATCTTACCAATCCAACTAAATATAAATCTAATTAAGCCTAATATATATCTTTCTTTAACCCCCCCTCAAGTTGGAGCATATATATCACACATATCCAACTTGGTACAAATAAACCGTACTCGACTTCTTTCCAAAGTCTTGGTAAACAGATCTACTAATTGATAGTCAGTTTTCACATGGACTGTATCAATGATCTCTTCTTCAATCTTTTCTCGAACAAAATGGCAATATACCTCGATGTGCTTTGTTCGTTCGTGAAAAACTGGATTGTTGGCAATATAAATGGCAGCTTTGTTATCACAATAAAGTTTTATGGCTCCTTCGACTGATAACCAAATTCTCGAAGAAGAGAAACTATCCATACTAGCTCACTCGTAATATTAGCTATGTTTCTATATTCCGATTCAACATTTGAACATGAGACAACATTCTGTTTCTTATTTTTCCACGACGCCAGATTGCCTCTAACAAACACACAAAAACTTTTGGTTGATCTTCAATCACTTTACGATCTAGCCCAGTCTGCATCTGTAAACCCTATAACTTTAGAATGCTGAAAGTTCTTATACATAATACATTTTCCTGGTGTAGCTTTCAAATAGCGAAAGATACATATCACTGCACTCCAATGTGAATCTCGAAGATCCGCCATATACTGGCTAATTATACTAATAGGAAAAGGGATGCCAGGCCTTGTCACGGTCAAATAATTAAGGTTACCAACCAATCAACGATATCATCTTAGATCGGTAAGTGGCTCCTCTTGTCCTGGATATAGTTTGACATTAGAATCCATAGGCGAGTCAATAGGCTTACAGTCAGACATTTTTGCTTCCTTAAGTATATCAAGAACATACTTCTTTTGAGTTATAATGATATTGCCCTAAGGAGAAGAACCTGTCACCTCAATGCCAAGGAAGTATTTCAATTCTCCTAAGTTTTTAGTGCTGAGCTTCTTCTTGTTTCCGCCAAAATTTTCGGCCAAGAGCTATTTGTTCCCTTATAACCCTTATAAAAAAAGGGAGAGAAGAAAGAGGAAAAAAATTCACGGTTGGATACCACGTGTTAAATACGTGAGCGCTTATATGCAAAGCATATAAGCGCTGAAAGAAAATAACAAAAGGCCAAACATGCCTCACATGTTAAACACGTGAGCGCTCATATGCAAAACATATAGGTGTTGAAAACACATAACTAAGGGCCAAACAGGCATCACGTGTAAAACACGTGAGCGCTCATATGCTTACGTGAGTGCTCATATGCAAAGCATATGAGCGCTGAACATAAATCACCAATGGCCAAAAAGGCCCCACGTGTTAAACACGTGAGCGCTCATATGCTCATATGAGCGCTGAAAATAAACAGGCTAAAACCCACACTAGGAGTCACGTGTTAAACACGTGAGTTATCTTGCCGCTCACATGTAAAGCATGTGAGCGCCCCAATTTAAAATGCTCCTATCAAATTCTAGAATTAAATTCTATTTGGGAAATATTTTCCTAATTTTCCTCAAACTAGAAAGTTCTTCTCTGTTAAACAGAGAACCCTTGGATCAAAGATCCAGCGGTGATCATAAATTCTATCATAGGAAAATATTTTCCTAAGCTTGTTAAACTAACAAGATATTCATTTAACAGAATTAAATTCAACATTTCTAATCTTGTTAAACTAACAAGATATTCACACGACAAGAATAAAATTCTATATTAACAAGATATCCATATTAAGAAAATATATTTCTGAACTTGTTAAACTAAAAAGATATGATAGAATAAAATTCTAATCTTGTTAAAACTAACAAAATATTCATAATCTTGTTAAACAAATAAGAAATCTTTTCTGTTAAACAGAGAGCTTTTGGATTAAAAATCCAACGGTAAATAAAATTCACCGATTGATCTAAAAGATCATGAAATAAATTAAGATCTCTCAATAAGAGATTTTCTCAACAATTTGATTTTTTCTCCTCCTATAAATAGGAGCAAGGAGGTTAAATCTAAAAAGGAGGAGACCACCCCCATAAGCTTCTAAAAAATTATACAGAAGTCTCCCAAAAGCTCCCACAAAACAAAAGAGAATTTAATTCTCAAACCAAGAGTTTAACTCCTCTCAAGAACTTAGTTCTTCCTCTAGTTAAGGTCTGCAGAAGCAGATCTCCCCACAAGTTGAGAATTTAATTCTCATTGGGGAGATTCTGTTATGCAGTATCAAAACTTAGGGGAAAGAACTAAGTTCAAAGAATTTAATTTTTCTAAAAGTATATAGGAATTTAATTCCTCTGATAAAAATAGGGTTTAACCCTGTAAAAGAATTTAATTTTTATAAAACAAGGGACCTGAAATTCTTAAAACTCAAATCAAAATCTCCATACATATAAAAGAACAAACTGGTGATTCATTAGCGTTCAACGTTATATAACAAAAGCTCACGTGTTCCCACGTGAGCATCTCTGAGGAACAAAAAGGAAGGACTGAGATCGAATCACGTGTTCTCACGTGACCCCAAACAGTTGTTTAAATGGAAAAGGGGAAAAATCCAAAGACAACACTCACTTTTGAGCACCTCACATGTTCGCACGTGAGCATTATATGAGCTAAGTGCTTAACACTTATAAAAGGAAGAGTAAATAAACCCAAAGAGATAAAAAGCCAACTTTGAGGCGCCTCATGTGCCCACACGTAATGGCCACAAGAATTAAGTGTTTAACACTTATATACAGATGAGGATTTGGATCCAAGTGTTCAGAGCCAACTTTCAGGCGCCTCACGTGCTACACGTGGGCGTCCCAAATTTCAGTGTTTAACACTGCTTTAGAGACTCACATGAGAGCACGTGAGCACCGAGTATATATTAGCGTTTAACACTATAAGAAGCCAACTTCAGCCCCAAATTGGCTGAATCTTCTTGAAATTAAAACGTCTTGGATCTCCAAATAGACTGAGCCTCTATGCTCATGACTTCCCAAACTAATTGACCAGGAAGATGTCCATCACACATCTCCTAAGTTAATCTTAGTCTTCCAAAAATAATTAATGATTCTTAGATGATCCACCATGATCCCTCCCTTCAATCTGGAATTTGGTTCAATGGTACATCTCTCCACACCTCTGATACATGTCGTTATAATTATTCAACGTCTTCAGAGAAGTGGAGTGTCCCGACAACCAACAACTCTTGGTGCACTCCCAAACCGATGAGCACATCCCAATGGACCACAACGTCCTTAAACTAGCTACGGACCGAAACGTCCTTAAACTAATAATGGACCGAAACATCCTTAAACTAAAACAATATAGCCCAAATGCTCTTTTGTTGGACCTGAATGATCCCAAAATCCCGTTGAATAGATCTTAGTCTCAAATTAGACTAACGTATTCTCAACAAACATTTAAGTTGTCCTTAATCTCAAACGAGATTAACGATCCTTAAAATCAACCCAAACCCAAATTTAAGAATATACAGATTTAGACTAATTCACGCCCTATGGGCGACAACATAAATTAGTTTCTGTATACAATCCACGGGCACCCAAAAATAAAACAAACACACACGACACGAAATGAACTGCTGGAGCAGGAGAAAGTGGTTATCGCGATGCGGTAACGTAATTAACTGCAGGGGCTTGCGCCTGCAGGGAAGAGCGTCCCCACAATCAAAAACCCCTCACAACGAGGGGGAATATGACGAAGTCTGCTACAACACCCGCATCCGTCCAAACCTCCGATACACAGTGCCATAAATCAACTTGGCATCTTCGGAGAGCTGGACGGATAAAACCAAATAGTATCTGCCCCCAAATTCAGGCAAGATGATCCATCCTGGTTCGTCTCTGTTTTCGGCGGTGAACACTTCTGAAGATAAGTTTTTAACTCAGTAATACCTTTTACATCATCGCCTGTGATCACAATATAATCAATATAAACAAGCATCAAAATTCTGCAGCCTCCTCGGTTTCTAAAGAAAACAGAATGATCATTACTGGTTATGCATAACCCAAAAGCTCAATCAATACTAGTTAGTCTCCCAAACCAAGCACGCGAAGACTATTTAAGACCATATAAAGATCTCTGAAGTTTGTAGATTTTTATACACTCCCCCTGAGCCAAATATCAGGTGGTTGCTCCATATATACTTCCTCCTTCAAGTCACCGTAAAGAAATGCATTCTTCACATCAAGTTGATATAGAGCCCAATTGTATGTAGCTGCAAGTGATAGGAATAAACGTAAAGACACCATTTTTACCATAGGAGAAAAAGTCTCATCATAATCTTCTCCATAAGTCTGAGAATAGCCCTTGGCAATAAGTCTGGCCTTCAAACGAGCCAATGAGCCGTCTTGATTAAGCTTTATGGTATATACCCATTTGCAACCAACTGCTCTCTTTCCAACAGGCAATTAAGCTAGATTCTATGTACCATTCAAGTGTAAGGATAACATTTCTTCTTCCATTGCTTTTTTCCATCCAAGATAAGCTAGAGCATCAGATGTAGAAGAAGAAATAGCATAGGAATCAATAGCAGCAAAAAATGTTCTATACAAGGGAGAAAGTTGAGCATATGTGACATAATCTGATGGAGGATATAGAGCCTTCGTGGTACGAGTACTTTTGCAAAAGGCAATTGGAAGATCAAGATTAGTCCAAATCGAATCTAAGTCTGGAATAGGTGTAGGTTTTTTAATGACTGGAGGTCCCACTTCCTCGTTTTCTTCCATCTGAATTGGTTGCTTAATTTAGTGATCATCTAGTTCTGAAATATTTGGTGCCGTTGAGACACAAGGATTGGTTGGAGATGATTCAACAACAAGAACATAAATTTCATTAATTGGAAAATCCTTTCTAAGTGATTGGGGTATTACATTAGTACCAAAGAAATGGGTATTTTCATGAAATGTCACATCAGCAGAGATGAAGAATGTATCGAGTAGTTTACTATAACACTTGTATCCCTTTTGACTCGGAGAATATCCTAAGAAAACACACTTAATGGATCTGGGATCGAGTTTTGATAAATCATGTTGATGATTATGAACAAAAGAAGTACAACCAAAACATGTGGAGGGAGAGTGTAACACCCGAGCCCAATGCTACTAATTTCAGTTACCGTTCGAGCGTAGTGTGGCACTTATTTCTTTTATCTTGTTTGATTGTTACTTACTGTAAAATTTTACCCGACAAATTCATTTCTGCATATAACAATTTTTGGCATCTAAAGTAATATTAAAAATATTCATCTTGGCCTAATTGACACCCCTAACTCTGCTGTAGCGTCCGTGCATCGTATTCTCATCCCGTTCAGTGAAACGGGCGAGTTTGGGATGGCTACGTGGACGTACGTGTGTCCGTTTTGGGGGTATTCTTTTTGATCACAAAATACTTCATTTTCACTTTTGGATCCCGCTTAAAATTCTATTATTTCAATTTCAAATTTTTGGACTCGACCCGGGCGCGATTTGGAAATGTTTTACTTTGCGCCAAAATCCCAAATTTTAATAAATTTAAACCATCGCATATCTTATATTTTTTAAACCATATAATATTTTATAATCTTTTAAATCTCTTATATAAATTTTTTCCTAACAAATGATTCCTTCCCAGCCAATCATTTCCGCTTATCTTTCCAATGGGCCCCACTATTTCCCTTACCTCTCTCTCTCTCTCCTCTCTCTCTCCCCGTTTCTATACGTCTCTCTCTTTATCTTTCTCTCTCTCTCCTCTATTCATATTTCTCTTCTTCCCTCTCTTTCTCCTTCAGCAACCCAAAACCCCACGAACCCTAGTCACCGTGCGCCTCTCCGCCGCAGCCCCTACGCCGACGACGCCGTCACCAACACCCTCGCCTCCTCATCCTCACCTCACCAAGCCCCCTCTTCCTCCTTTCCCCACGTTCCCGTGCACCCTACACCTTCACCGCGGCCGCGCACCCCTGCACACGCGTTGCACCGCCGGATCGGTCTCCGCCGACGGCCTCGCCTCCGTAGCCCCGGCCTCGCAAGCACACCCCTCGGTGAGATAACTTCCCCTCCTCTCTTCCTTCCTTCTCTCCTTCTCTGCTAATAGGTTTCTTGATCTGCAGTCTTCGCAGTCACTGTTGGCCGGCCGCCGGAGCTCCGTCGATGAGATCGATCGTCACCACCCGTCCCACAGATCCTCGTGAGCATTCCCTTCTCCTCTTTCCTCCTTTCCTTCTTCTCTATTCTCTTTTCTTTCTTGTTTGCATCTCTTGTATGTTTACTGTTCATTTCTTGGCCGGAATCCGACGATGCCGACGGCGTGTCCCGACGTTCCAGCGTGGTGCTCCGACCCGTGCGGTTCCTGTGTTCGTCGTTTGGGTTCATTCCGTGAACCGTGCGACCGTCGCAAGTTTCCCCGCCAACGTTTATCGTTCCGTTTTCCCGGTTCGCGACCCGTCGAGGCAAGTACCCCTTGCTACATGCTAAATAATATTTACATATTCATTAATGACACCCTAAACCTGTTATTTAACTGTAGTATTATAATTCCCATTTTATGTCAATGTTGTTATATATCATTTATCTTTCAAACTTGGAACCTACTTGTTGAAATTGCCGTAGTGAACCTAATAACCATATTTACAGATTTTAATTTCACCTTCACTAATAACGTAGCCTATAGCACCTTATCTACCGTTTTACTTCATTCGAACACTTGTATACATTTAACCTGCTTAAATTGTGATTTCATCCGTGGAGCCTATATATACATATAACATTGCATCCATGAAGTCTTAAACTTGTTAATATGATTAAATGGCTATAATTGTCTTACTGCATTCTTATAATGTTGAAATCCTCTCTGTGACACAACTAATAACTGTACTGCAAACTGAGTGCATCTGCCTATTGCTTAATTCATTGCTTATATCATGTTGTTGATAACCATGCTTGATTATATAACTGATTGTGAATACACATATGATATCGCTTACTTCTTGACCTGACTTGCTACATACATAGTGCTTGACCCAACATGGTACCGTATACTGCTTGACTTGACCTGATGTACCATGACCTGACCCGTTACCTGATCTTGTGTCTAATGCCAACAAACCTGACATGTAGTCCTCATGGATCGTTCCTGTTGTCTATCCAGACAAACCTTTTTACCTGATCCTGCGTTGGCATTAGTTTCTTGATTACGGGATACCTGACTTGACTTACACATATAACTTGAGGGTATGGGGAAATCAGTATTGTAACCGAACGTAACTCCAAGGGCCATCCTATTGTTTGCCGTTTTTCCGGGCGTTACGGAATACCCATTGCTTGCCGTTTTTCCGGGCGTTACGGAATACCCATTGTTTGCTGTTTTTCCGGGCGTTCCGGAATACCCATTGTTTGCCGTTTTTCCGGGCGTTACGGAATACCCATTGTTTGCCGTCTTTCCGGGCGTTACAGAATAACTACCGATGAGTTACGATGAGGATTACATTATCTGGTTTCAAAGACTTTAGAGCCTGATAGAACAGTTTAGTTTACCCACTACACACTACCCTTCATTGCTCTGATTTGTATTACTGTTACCCCTGTTTTCCATTCATGTTTATATTTGCATTGCCTGCTACACTGTTCATATTATATTACTTGATGACATGATGCGCTGACGTCTGGGTTTTGCATGGCCCAGATTCTGTACCGCTGTTGCAGTCCGAGCAGGAGTACTTCAGCCGACAGGCTGAGCTGTGAGTGTCAGCAGTAGTTAGTTTTTCTTTCCTGCATTTTATTCCTGATGTGAGCCCGCATTAAGGGACATACATTCCAGTTATTTGTATTGGATCTTTCGCTTCCACATTTATTTATTATTGACTCATGTTATCTTGGATTATGGACATGTTTAGATAGTTTTATTTTGTTCTTGATATCTCTACAACCGTAATGTGACTGTGGATGGATACTTCCTACCCACAGGTAGCATGGTTGGCTATGTCACATGCCCATTTTAGCGTACTCTAGGAAGCGGGGCGTGACATGGTTCTTTTGGTATCAGAGACATAGGTTAGTCGGGTTGATTCTTTTGTAGTTGGGTATTGTACCTAATACACGAATCAGAATACCCGTGTTTAGGAAACATGTCCTGCCACCTTGACCGTTTTACCATTCTTGAATCACATTCTTCCTGATTATATCTTTTATGATTTGCAAACTTCCTTTGCATATCGACTCGAAACCTGATTCCTCGTTATCTCTATGACTTAGGCGACTTGGGTGGAGTTATGTAATTATGGCTATGATACCGCGGCATAGTTACAATGCGACACTCTATTTAAGTAACTTGGAGTTCTAGCCTTGATATATATTTCGAATCTATCATCATGCTAATGTTGAGTGTTTTGATTTCAGGAATATGGCAGGTAAGAATTTGAAGACATACCAAAGGCGTGTGGACGAAACCGCCATGCTTGGAGTGATAAGAGGAATGCTGGAGAATCAAAAGAGACAGAACGAGCTGATTCAGCAGCATGCGGAATCTTTCCAGGAAGGTTTGTGGATCGTTCAGCAGTCCACGAGCAGTGTTGTGGCCAGACCAGTGGATCGTGTGGGTACCGTGGCAGATTTCAGGAGACTGGGTCCGTCTGTCTTCACTGGCCTGGAGGAGCCTTTGCCAGCGGAACGGTGGCTGGTTGATACGGAGAATTTACTTGTTGCGGCACAGATCCCAGAGGATAAGAAGGTGGATGTGGTACGCATCCAGTTGGTAGACTACACCCGGGAATGATGGCTTGTGGAAGAGACCCGCTTGGCCAAGCCGATCAGTTGGGCGGATTTCTCGAAAAGTTTCTTGGAGAAGTTCTTCCCGCGGACTGCACGGGAGGAAATGGAGGAAAAATTCGTCAGTTTGAAGCAGAACGACGCACCTGTAGATGTGCATGCAGCTGAGTGGACGTGGCACAGTAGATTCGCTGGACTTTTGGTTGCCAACAATGCTGATAGGGCAAGAAGGTTCATGCGCAGTTTGGATGTGGACATCCAGAGGCAGATTGTCTCCCTGGGTTTGACCACTTTCTCACAAGTACTTACAGCAGCCCGAGAGCAGCAGAGGCTAACTATGAAGACCGGGGGTACATCGTAGCCAGCAGTTACAGCACGGAAGACAACATTTGCACCAAATCGAGCACATGGACGCAAGGGTATTCCGGTGGACAGGCGTGGCATTGTACCAATGAAGAGGCCAGTTTTGCTCGAGCATAAGGGAAGAGTGGTGTGCGATTACTGCCAGCGACCGGGTCATTATCGCAAAGATTGTCGTAAGAGGCTTGGGCTTTGTCTTATTTGCGGATCAGCGGATCACACCATTGATACTTGCCCGTCGAAGCTACGGTTAAAGGAAGATACTCAGAAGCCACCGCAGAGACAGTTTTGGGAGCAGAAGCTGATAACTCGAGGACCCAATCAAGCTCGAACCTTTACCCTGACGGCTGAAGAGGTTAAAGCTCCAGAGGAAGTCGTTTCAGGTACCCTACTGGATCTTTGTTTTCTCGCATTAGCGTTATTCAATTCTAGTGCATCCCATTATTTTATGTCGTCCAAGTTTTCTACTATACACTCGAAGGATTGCACGACCCTGTTTAGTTTTGGGACATACATACTGGGAAAGGGAAAATCTTAACTAATAGAAGATATAAGGATTGTTCTGTTATTGTTGGCGGTCGGGAGTTAATTGCAGATTCCTTGGTGTTTGTTACCGGCAACTGTGAAATCGTCTTGGGAATGGATTTCTCGGTACTTTCCACGCTCACATTAAGCGTAGAGTAAAGAAAGAGAATTTCCAGATTCCCGGACATCCAGAGGTTTGTTTTGTGGAAGCAGTTTTGTCAGGCCAGTCGAGTTTGGGGCTAGGCCGACAACTAATGTTCTTCCATCAGCAAGGTTTGTTAAAGACGAAGCACCAGCTGTAGTTTGAGAGTTCACGGACGAGTTCGAGGACATCTCGGGATTACCGCCGAAGCGAGACGTGGAGTTCGCAATTGATCTTATTCTTGGTGCAGCGCCAGTATCCAAAGCGTATTACCCAGTGGCACCAGTAGAGTTGGAAGAAGTCAAGAAAAAGGTTGCTGAATTGCTTGAAAAGGGTTGGATTCGAAGCAGTAACTCGCTTTGGGAGCTCCAGTTCTTCTAGTAAAGAAGAAGGATGGCACAAGAAGGATGTGTATCGACTATCGAGAATTTAACCGGGTGACTATTAAGAACAAGTACCCTATCCCTCGCATTGGAGAACTTTTTGAGCAGCTTAGTGGCGCGAGGGTATTCTCGAAGCTGGATTTGCGATCCGGATATCATCAGGTTCGAGTGAAAACAGAAGAGATTTGCAAGACGGCGTTCCGAACTCGGTATGGACATTACGAATACCTAGTGATGCCCTTCGGAGTAACGAATGCGCCGGCAGTATTCATGGACTTGATGAACCGAAACTTTTCACCGTTCTTGGATCAGTTTATTGTGGTGATTCATTGACGATATTCTGGTTTACTCCAAGAGTTTGGAAGAGCATGCTGAGCACTGGAATATCGCACTGCAGACGTTGAGACAGGAGAAGTTGTATGCGAAGATGAGTAAGTGCGAGTTTTGGCTGGAGGAAGTAAAGTTTTTGGGACATGTTGTGTCTGGCGATGGAATTTCCGTCGATCCAGAAAAGATTGCAGCAGTACGAGTTTGGCCGATTCCAAAGAGTGTTGCGGAGATAAGAAGTTTTCTTGGACTCGCCGGATATTACAGGAGATTTGTGGAGAACTTTGCTCGTCTGGCAGAGCCGTTGACCAAGCTTACGCGCAAGGAGGTACCTTTTGTATGGACGGACAAATGTGCGTTAGCTTTTGAGACGTTGAAGCAGAAGTTGATAACCGCCCCTATTCTGACCGTGCCAGACAATTCCGGAGGATTGGTGATTCACAGCGACGCAACTGGGAAAGGATTGGGACGTGTTTTGATGCGGCATGGGAAGGTTGTAGCATACGCATCGAGGCAGTTGAAGACCCATGGGAAGAGTTATCCAACGCATGACTTGGAGCTTGCGGCAATGATTTTCGCGTTGAAGATTTGGAGACACTACCTTTTAGGCGAAAGGGTCGAAGTTTTTACTGATCATAAGAGCTTGAAGTATGTGTTCACACAGAAAGAGCTTAATATGAGGCAACAATGCAGTATGGGTGATTGTTGATTGATTGACCAAGGCAGCTCATTTTAATCCTTTCCGGGTTGGTCAATCAACAGAGACTTTGGTAGAGCGATACATGCAGGAGATTGTAAGATTGCATGGAGTACCGGTGAACATCGTGTCCGATCGGGACACTCGGTTCTTATCACACTTTTGGCGGAGTTTACAGGAAAGTTTGGGGACTCGATTGAAGTTTAGCACAGCTTATCATCCTCAAACTGATGGTCAGTCGGAGAGAACGATCCAAACTCTTGAAGATATGTTGAGAGCATGCATGTTGGACTTCAAGGGTTCTTGGGAGGATCATCTACATTTGGTGGAGTTTTCTTACAACAACAGTTTTCAGGCAACTATCCAGATGGCTCCATTTGAAGCTTTGTACGGTCGTAAATGCCGTTCACCTGTTTGTTGGGATGATGTCGGTGAACGAAGATTATTGGGACCAGATTTGGTTGTGCAGACAGTTGAGAATGTTAACACTATCAGAAATCATATGAAGGCAGCACAAGACAGACGGAAGAGTTGGGCAGATACATCAAGAAGACCTCTAGAGTTCGCCGTGGGTGATTTGGTATTCTTGAAGATATCACCAACTAGAGGGGTGATTCATTTTGGAAGTTGAGGAAAGCTTAGTCCTCGATTCGTTGGACCCTTTGAGATCTTGGAGCGTGTTGGTGAGGTAGCGTATCGTTTGGCGTTACCGCAGTCCTTGGCGAATGTGCACGATGTGTTTCACGTATCTCAACTCCATAGGTATGTTCGAGATGAAACACACGTATTGGATCATTCGGAGCTAACAGTACGAGAAGACTTGGCTTTTGAGGAGCGACCGATTGAAATTGTGGATCGAAGGGAAAAGGTTCTTAAGAACAAAGTGATCCCTCTTGTGCTTGTTTCTTGGGGTAATCGCTCACATGGAGAGTCCACTTGGGAACGAGAAGATGAAATCCGGCAGAAGTTTCCTCACCTTTTCTTGTAGTTATCTATCTTTGTATTCTTGGAATTTCAAGGACGAAATTCTTTTTGTAGTTGGGTATAATGTAACACCCGAGCCCAATGCTACTAATTTCAGTTACCGTTCGAGCGTAGTGCGGCACTTATTTCTTTTATCTTGTTTGATTGTTACTTACTGTAAAATTTTACCCGGCAAATTCATTTCTGCATATAACAATTTTTGGCATCTAAAGTAAAATTAAAAATATTCATCTTGGCCAAATTGACACCCCTAACCCTGCTGTAGCGTCCGTGCATCGTGTTCTCGTCCCGTTCAGTGAAACGGGCGAGTTTGGGATGGCTACGTGCACGTACGTGTGTCCGTTTTGGGGGTATGCTTTTTGATCACAAAATACTTCATTTTCACTTTTGGATCCTGCTTAAAGTTCTATTATTTCAATTTCAAATTTTTGGACTCGACCCGGGCGCGATTTGGAAATGTTTTACTTTGCGCCAAAATCCCAAATTTTAATAAATTTAAACCATCGCATATCTTATATTTTTAAAACCATATAATATTTTATAATCTTTTAAATCTCTTATATAAATTTTTTCCTAACAAATGATTACTTCCCAGCCAATCATTTCCGCTTATCTTTCCCGTGGGCCCCACTATTTCCCTCTTACCCCTTTCTCTCTCCCCCCTCTTTCTCTCCCCGTTTCTATACGTCTCTCTCTCTCTATCTTTCTCTCTCTCTCCTCTATTCATATTTCTCTTCTTCCCTTTCTTTCTCCTTCAGCAACCTAAAACCTCACGAACCCTAGTCACCGTGCTCCTCGCCGCCGCAGCCCCTACGCCGACGACGCCGTCACCAACACCCTCGCCTCCTCATCCTAACCTCACCAAGCCCCCTCTTCCTCCTTTCCCCACGTTCCTGTGCACCCTACACCTTCACCGCGGCTGCGCACCCCTGCACACGCGTTGCACCGCCGGATCGGTCGCCGCCGACGGCCTCGCCTCCGTAGCCCCGGCCTCGCAAGCACACCCCTCGGTGAGATAACTTCCCCTCCTCTCTTCCTTTCTTCTCTCCTTCTCTGCTAATAGGTTTCTTGATCTGCAGTCTTTGCGGTCACTGTTGGCCGGCCGCCGGAGCTCCGTCGACGAGGTCGATCGTCACCACCCGTCCCACAGATCCTCATGAGCATTCCCTTCTCCTCTTTCCTCCTTTCCTTCTTCTCTATTCTCTTTTCTTTCTTGTTTGCATCTCTTGTATGTTTACTGTTCATTTCTTGGCCGGAATCCGACGATGCCGACGACGTGTCCCGACATTCCAGCGTGGTGCCTCGACCCGTGCGGTTCCTGTGTTCGTCGTTTGGGTTCATTCCGTGAACCGTGCGACCGTCGCAAGTTTCCCCGCCGATGTTTATCGTTCCGTTTTCCCAGTTCGCGACCCGTCGAGACAAGTACCCCATGCTACATGCTAAATAATATTTACATATTCATTAATGACACCCTAAACCTGTTATTTAACTGCAGTATTATAATTCCCATTTTATGTCAATGTTGTTATATATCATTTATCTTTCAAACTTGGAACCTACCTGTTGAAATTGCCGTAGTGAACCTAATAACCATATTTACAGATTTTAATTTCACCTTCACTAATAACGTAGCCTATGGCACCTTATCTACCGTTTTACTTCATTCGAACACTTGTATACATTTAACCTGCTTAAATTGTGATTTCATCCGTGGAGCCTATATATACATATAACATTGCATCCATGAAGTCTTAAACTTGTTAACATGATTAAATGGCTATAATTGTCTTACTGCATTCTTATAATGTTGAAATCCTCTCTGTGACACAACTAATAACTGTACTGCAAACTGAGTGCATATGCCTATTGCTTAATTCATTGCTTATATCATGTTGTTGATAACCATGCTTGATTATATAACTGATTGTGAATACACATATGATATCGCTTACTTCTTGACCTAACTTGCTACATACATAGCGCTTGACCCAACATGGTACAGTATACTGCTTGACCTGACCTGATGTACCATGGCCTGACCCGTTACCTGATCTTGTGTCTAATGCCAACAAACCTGACATGTAGTCCTCATGGACCGTTCCTGTTGTCTATCCAGACAAACCTTTTTACCTGATCCTGCGTTGGCATTAGTTTCTTGATTACGGGATACCTGACTTGACTTACACATATAACTTGAGGGTATGGGGAAATCAGTATTGTAACCGAACGTAACTCCAAGGGCCATCCTATTGTTTGCCGTTTTTCCGGGCGTTACGGAATACCCATTGCTTGCCGTTTTTTCCGGGCGTTACGGAATACCTATTGTTTGCCGTTTTTCCGGGCGTTACGGAATACCCATTGTTTGCCGTTTTTCCGGGCGTTACGGAATACCTATTGTTTGCCGTCTTTCCGGGCGTTACGGAATAACTACCGATGAGTTACGATGAGGATTACATTATTTGGTTTCAAAGACTTTAGAGCCTGATAGAACAGTTTAGTTTACCCACTGCACACTACCCTGCATTGCTCTGATTTGTATTACTGTTACCCCTGTTTCCCATTCATGTTTATATTTGCATTGCCTGCTACACTGTTCATATTATATTACTTGATGACATGACGCGCTGACGTCTGGGTTTTGCATGGCCCAGATTCTGTACCGCTGTTGCAGTCCGAGCAGGAGTACTTCAGCCGACAGGCTGAGCTGTGAGTGTCATCAGTGGTTAGTTTTTCTTTCCTGCATTTTATTTCTGATGTGAGCCCGCATTATGGGACATACATTCCAGTTATTTGTATTGGAATTTTTGCTTCCGCATTTATTTATTATTGACTCATGTTATCTTGGATTATGGACATATTTAGATAGTTTTATTTTGTTCTTGATATCTCTACAACCGTAATGTGACTGTGGATGGATACTTCCTACCCACAGGTAGCATGGTTGGCTATGTCACGTGCCCATTTTAGCGTACTCTGGGAAGCGGGGCGTGACAGAGAGGAAATAAAGGTTTAGAGAGAAGTCAAATAAAGATTGGAATTTCTCCCCCTAAGATTGAGCTTGGTAGACGATTGATAAGATGGCAAGCAGAGAGAACAACATGATCCCAAAAACGTTTAGGAATATTCATATGGAACAAAAGAGAACGTGTGACCTCTAATAGATATCTATTCTTTCGTTCAGAAACACCACTTTGCTGAGGTGTATAAGGACACGAGGACTGATATATAATATCAAAGGTTTATGTCACGTGCCCATTTTAGCGTACTCTGGGAAGCGGGGCGTGACAGAGAGGAAATAAAGGTTTAGAGAGAAGTCAAATAAAGATTGGAATTTCTCCCCCTAAGATTGAGCTTGGTAGACGATTGATAAGATGGCAAGCAGAGAGAACAACATGATCCCAAAAACGTTTAGGAATATTCATATGGAACAAAAGAGAACGTGTGACCTCTAATAGATATCTATTCTTTCGTTCAGAAACACCACTTTGCTGAGGTGTATAAGGACACGAGGACTGATATATAATATCAAAGGTGCCAGGAAATTGAGTAAATTTTTATTAAAATAATCCTTTACATTTTCGCTTCTTAGAGTTTTGATATTAATACTAAAATGATTTTTCACTTCAATAACAAATGACTTAAAGACATCAAAATCTTCAGTTCTAGATTTCAACAAATATAACCATGTCAGTCGAGAGTAATCATTAATAAAAACAACAAAATATCGATAACCACAGTTTGACGTAATGGGACGTGGCCCTCAAACAACATAATGCAATAAATCAAACGATTTCTCAACACATTTGTTGACTCTAAGTGTCTCGTGTTAGCCTCAATGGATTATAAATACCAGAGGCAGCACGAGAAGATGGACTTAGTTTCCATCTTCCTCAATACCAAAGTTTTATATGGAGAGAAATCTCATATTGCAAGATATGAGACCTCGAAGATATTGCTTCAGGCGAGATTGGCTGTCGGGTCATTTATAGGGGACTACGTCCTTACGATAATTAGCTATATTGAAAAGCTCGCGGACCTTAAGACCACGTTGGAGAACGAGTTATGTACTAACTTGATTCTACAGTTTCTCCTCTCCACCTACGCCCAGTTTATTTTGAATTTCAACATTCAAGAGAAGGAAGTTTCACATCCAGAACTCCTCAACATGTTGAGGAGCGCTGAGGGCATCTTGAAGGAATCCAGAGAGACACCTGCTCTGCTTATTAGAGAATCTTCCTCTTTTAGATCCAAGGTGAAAGCCAAGGGAGAGAAGAAGAAGGCCTCCACCAAGCCAATAGGCGGTGTCAGTAAGGTAGAGGGAAAAGGCAGGGCAAAACTTTCAGGGCTAACAACAGGGAAAGAGGAATGTTTCTGTTGTCACAGGAAAGGGCATTGTCAGAAGGACTGTAGGGCTTGGAAAGCCAGAAACCAGGATTCGAAGCACGTTGTGGTGGTTTCAGTTTCGGGTGTGTTTATGATAGAAAACTGTCTGTCAATTAACTCTGCTTCCTGGATAATAGATACCGGATCAGGATCTCATATCTGTAATTCATTACAGGCTTTGAGAAACCGTAGATTTATCAAGGCAGGTGATATGACTCTCAAGATTGCTAACGGAATGAGCATGGACGTTGTATCCGTAGGGGTATCACCTAGGATTGACAAGTGGGCAGATTTTGATTTTGCGTAACTGTTTGTGTGTACCTAGTCTGGCTTGTAATATCATTTCTGTATCTTTACTTTCTAAAGAAGGTTATGATTTTACATTTGTAAGCGATGTGGTCCACATCCACCTAAATCAAGCTTTGATTGGATTAGGTACACTAGATAATGGTATATGTTTACCGCCGAAAACAAAGACGAACCAGGTAGGTCGTTTTGCCTGAATTTGGGGGCAGATACTATTTGGATTTATCTGTCCACCTCTCCGAAGATACCAAATTTATTTATGGCGCCGTGTATCGAAGGTTTGGACGGATGCGTCTGTTATAGCAGACTTCGTCATATTCCCCTTCGTTTGCGGGATTTTCTTATTGTGGGGACGCTCTTCCCTGCAGGTGCAAGCCCCTGCAGTTAATTACGTTACCGCATCGCGATAACCACTTTCTACTGCTCCCGAGGTTCACTTCGTGTCATGTGTGTTTCTTTTATTTTTTGTTTCCCGTGGATTGTATACGAAGACTAATTTATGTTGTCGTCCGTAGGGCGTGGATTAGTCAAAATCCATATATCTTAGATTTGGATTTAGGTTGATTTAAGGATCGTTAATCTCGTTTGAGATTAAGATCAACTTAAATTTTAGTTAAGGATACGTTAGTTCAATTTGAGACTAAGATCTACTTAACGGGGTTTTAGGATCATTCAGATCCAACAAAAGAGCATTTGGGCTCCATTGTTTTAGTTTAAGGACGTTACGGTCCATTGTTAGTTTAAAAACGTTTCGGTCTGTAGATCACCATTTTTGAGGTGAGGGTTTAGTTTAAGGACGTTACGGTCCATAGTAGTTTGAGGACGTTACGGTCCGTAGTAGTTTGAGGACGTTACGGTCCGTAGAGTTTAGTTTAAGGACGTTACGGTCCGTAGATCATCTTGCGCGCACGTGTATTTGTTACATGTCGGGATGAACAACAACGATATGGGAGATGCCCAGCTTGGAGTGTGGTTTGATCTGAGGTATGCACGTCAGTTTGGGAAGTGCACCGAAGAGCAGTTGGTTGTCGGGACCCGCCACCTCTCTGAAGACGTTGAAAAATTACAACGACATGTATCAGAGGTGTGGAGAGATGTAACCTTGAACCAATTCCTTTGTCGGAGGGAAAAGATCATGGTGGATCATCTAAGAATCATTAGTCATTTTTGGAGACTAAGATTAACTTATGGGATGTGGGATGAACCTTATTATGGATATCATCATTTGACAGATCATTAGTTATGTTTGGGACTAAGATCAATTTAGGGAATGATGAACACAGAGGGGTTTTGACTTTGGAAGAAATTAGTCAATTTGGGTTAGATTTGGGTCTTTATAATTACCCAACGGTGCTAAATGCTAAGGCATGCAATGCTTACGTGCATTCCATGTGGGCACTGGAGTAGTGTTAAACACTAAATTTCTGTGGCGCTCACATGGTGCACGTGAGGCATCTGATTAAACACTAGGGTTTTGTGACGCTCACATGACACACGTGAGGCGCTCAAATATGGGTACTGCCCAATTATTTCTCCCTTTTATATAAATGTTGAGCACTTGATTCTTATGGTGCTCACGTGTGAAACACGTGAGGTGCCCAAAGTTGGGTTCTGTCCTTTGGCTTTATTGCCTCCCTTTATGTAAGTGCTAGACACTTAGTTCCCATAGCACTCACGTGTAAAACACGTGAGACACCCCAAATAGGGGCAATGCCCTCTTATCTTATTTCCTCTTCCTTTCATAGAAGTGCTAAGCACTTGGTTGAGAGTAGCGTGCAAAACACGTGACTATTCTAAGAAGTGTTCCTTGTTCCTCTTTTTAACACCCGCGTGGGAAACACGTGAGGCAGTCTCAGCCGTTTTCTTTTGTTCATTAGAAACACTCACGTGGAGAACACCTGAAGTCTAGTTAAACATTATAACGAATCACTGGGCTATTCTTCTATGTGCATGAAGATTTTGATCTCATATTAACGATACTAGGATCTGAGTTTAGAGAATTTCAAGTCTCTTGCTTTATAAGAATTAAATTCTTTTTACAGGGTTAAACCCTAGTTTTATCAGAGGAATTAAATTCCTATATACTTTTATAAGAATTAAATTCTTTGAACTTCATTCTGTCCCCTAAGTTTTGAATCTGCATAACAGTATCTCCCCGATGAGAATTAAATTCTCAACTTGTGGGGAGATCTGCTTCTGCAGACCTCAACCAGAGGAAGAACTAAGTTCTTGTATGAAGGGTTAAACCCTTAAAGAGGCGAAGAAGGGATAAGATAATCTTTGTATTTTCTTCTTACCTAGGGTTTTTTTGTTTAAGAAGGGGATCTTCTTTTTTTAGAGAATTGAATTCTCTTTCTCTCCTTTTTTGCCCTCTCTTTCTCTTTTTAACTTGAAGTCTTGGGTTCTTTATATAGTGGAGAGAAGTTTGTTAATTAGTTTTAGGAAATCTCTCATTGAGAGACTCCAATTGATTTGGGGGTTTTACCCGCTGTTGGATATTTGATCCAAGGGTTTCTGTTTTACAGAACATATTTTCTTGTTTATTAAACAAGATTAGGAAAATATTTTCCCGTACAGAATTTATTCTGTTGATTGGAGATTTTTAATCACAGTTGGATTTTTAATCCAAGGGTGCTTGGTTTAACGGAGCACAATTTTTCTTTGTTTTAAAAAGATATGAAAAATATTTTCCAACTCATGGGATTTTTGATCCGCCAACTTTCTGTTTAACAGAAAATATCATTTCCCATTTAAAAGTTTAATAGAATTTAATTCTATGTTTAATCATCATTAGATCTTTGATCTAACGGTTCCTTGTTGAGTAGAATTTTAATTCTATGTAGGGACGTGCACTCACGTGTTAAACACGTGGGGCTCTTTTAGCCTAGCAATTGTTTTGATTACAGTGTCTATATGCGTTGCATATAGGCACTCACATGTTAAACACGTGAGGCTATTTTGGCCTAGCAATTATTTTAATTGCAGTGCCTATATGCGCTGCATATAGGCACTGATGTGTTAAATACGTGGGGCTGTTTTAGCCTGGAAATTATTTTAATTGCAGTGCCTATATGCGTTGCATATAGGCACTCACGTGTTAAACACGTGGGGGTTGTTTTAGCCTGGAAATTATTTTAATTGCAGTGCCTATATACGTTGCATATATGCACTCACGTGTTAAACACGTGGGGCTGTTTTAGCCTAGCAATTGTTTTAATTGCAGTGCCTATATGCGTTGCATATAGGCACTCACGTGTTAAACACGTGGGGTTGTTTTAGCCTAGCTATTGTTTTAATTCAGTGCCTATATGCGTTGCATATAGGCACTCACGTGTTAAACACGTGGGGCTGTTTTAGCCTAGCAATTGTTTTAATTGCAGTGCCTATATGCGTTGCATATAGGCACTCACGTGTTAAACACGTGGGTGGCTCTATTAGTGGGGAACTTTCTCTCATCCTTTTTTATAAGGGAACAAATGCCCCCCCAGCGTTGCTCTCACGTGGCTCGCACGTGAGTGCAACACTGTCTGCCCTTACAGCCGTTGGATTGCCTAGGGGAATTGGAAGATGAATCGCTCTCCATCATGTCTTATAAATGCAGGGGTATTTGCCTCTGAGAAGACCACCGTTCTTCCTTGCTTATTTTCTTGAGAATTTAATTCTTTTCTTCAGAGCTTAGTTATCTGCCTTAGATCTTTCAGAGTTAAACTCTGCAAAAAGAACTCCTTTGGGTGGGGATCCTGACCACCATTTGTTTCTTAGGAACAAGAAACCCTTTTCTTTTAATTTTTTTTAATTTTAAATCTATCGCAAGAGCTTTGCTCTTTTCTGGGATTGATTTCTTAGAGATCCAAAAAGACGCAATCTTTTGTGTAGTAAACCCCGATGTCTTCGAAGATTAGGCGTTTTCTCTTCTGATCTTTGAGGATCTTTGGAATTTAATTCCATTGTTTAAAAGGAATTTGATTCCTCATTACAGAGCTTAGCTCTGAAAGATCTAGAGGCCCTTTGGGAAATTTATTCCCAGGCGTTTTTGGGCATATTTTCATTTTTGCAGATTTTAATTCGTTGGGTATTTTAACGGACCTCATTTTTCTTTGAGAATGTTAAGAGTTGTTTAAATTCCAACGTCCATTTAATGAGAATCCTTTTTGATTCTTGCAATGATTATCTTGTCTCATCATTGGTGAGCCGTCATATTGATTTTGTGGGGTCAATTGGTTTTGCCGTCAGTGGTCTCATGGAACAAACATCCTGTCGTTTTTTCCTGTTATTATATATATATATATGTTTTATTAATGGTTTTTCTTTCCCTTATTTCAGGAACAATGGCTTCACTTCCATACTTTCCTTATACTCGCTCAGACGCCGCTTTTCCGCAATCGCCGTCGGACGAGGAAGCTTTGGCAATGATCAGGGCACATGACAGGGACTGTACGAGTCTACTCTTATGGGGGGTTTGGTATGGTCATATCATCCCGGGCCGCCGTAGCTTTACTTGTGAGGTGCCAACAGTGCCCCTCCGCCCAATATCTCCGATGGAACACCCAAAGACCACTTATGCGGTGGAGGCGACTAACAGGACTCCTACAGGCCGACTTGAGCCGTCAACAACCGGGATACCCAACCAGTCCCTGCCGGCTATAGTTATTCTGGTGCGCCGCGTATGTCTAGGTGAAGCCCGACCCTGGGGCAAGTTTATACGGTAGACGTTACCCCCCGCCACCCAGTAGGCTACCTTCCTTGGGCTCGATACGTTCTTTCCGCCCACCGTGCACGGTTATAGAAGGATGAGCTATATCAAGCGGTGTACGCGTCTCTATTTCATTACCAGGCCCCTCACGTTTGGTGGGTTAAAGCTTTTCTGAACCAATGGGATCTTCCCACCAACACCTTCTTGGTAGGGGATCGCGAGGTCTCGATTTCACTGGAAGAGTTCCGCGAGATCTCCGGATTGCCGATCAGGGGAGATCATTATGAAGAGTTGCTGCCTACCGATGAGTATATATTCACAACCGTGCCTGCTATGCTTAACGGCCTGACGACTGAAAACGTCGTCCATCATAAGTACCCAAGTATAATAAAGCTCCGGGTATTTTTGAGAAATTGTTCGTGACGTCAGAAGGGTAAGGCGTCACCTTTGAGACCTTCATTGCCTGCTTTCTCCGTTGAGACGCTTTATCCAAAGAGGCTCCAAAGTTCGCGAACATTGACGACCCTTTTGGGTTCGGGTTGAATAAACTGCCGGCCAAAGAGGAAGATTTGCCGCAGTTCTATATTCCGACCTCGTCGGCCGTTTCCTTTGATGCGATTGTGGCTCCCGACATGGACGAAGAGAAATTTTCCGTTCGCTTCATCAGTCTCTGGCTCAGTTGGTTCGCCATACCGATGCATCGATGCTTTATGAGAGCCTCTGTCTTCTACCCCGCTCAACGCATAGCTAGAGGGGCGCGATTGGCTATTGGTGTTGCAGGATCGTCGCACCTATATCATGGATTAAGCATTGTGGCTAATACTTCGACCCCAGGTGCGGATTTTGTGAATTTCTCCCTCCAGTACTTCACGTCGTGGATCAAGATGCATATATTGGGAGCATTTGCTGCACACCGGCAGCCAGATTTTTATGACTCCTATACCTTCCCACGGGTTTTGAGGTTCGTGGATGCTTCCGCTCCCGATCCGACTCAGCTAGGGGCCCTCCGCATGTTGCTTAACCCATACTCAAACGAGGGCAAGATGGTGTTTAGTGACCGAGTCCTATCTGCTCCTGCGGGGCCCATTCAGCAGCTGTTTGATCTATTAGCGGGTGGAGTGCTATCTCTGAAGCCCAAAGAGATTATGTACCTGTACTCGATGAAGCCGAGCTATTTGGTGTTTCGTCAGAATGACACGGTTCTCTTTATGTGGTATAATCCGCACCGCTTTTCCCAGCAATTGGGCTATAACCAGGGTGTCCCTTTCGAGGTGTTTTTAGTTGAGCCCACTGTCTCTGGAACTCACTCGTGACGTCATCCATCATTTTATGCGGCTGAACACCGGCTCCCTCTTCATGATCTCAGAGCCCGACTATCTTCTAAGGTCTGTGGGGTCTTTCAAGGATTGGTATCGCCATCGAGTCGGTCCTGTAATTGCCTAGGAGAGGCGGATACTCTTCGAATGTAGATTTCCAGCCCCGACCCAAGTCACTAGCGCTCCATTGTGGCCGCTGTCGGTTGTTCGCCCCCTTTTAAGGGACAACGGTTCGGTACTCATTCCCAAGACCGTAGAAGTAAGACCAATCCTTCACACTGCTGGTATGCCGGTGCGTGCCAGAGCTGAGGCAGAAATCCCTAAGAAAGCGCCAGTAGTGACATTACCGAAGGATGATGTTGAAGGTGAGATCGGGCAGCGTCGTGCCAAGGCGTCAAGGGGGAGAAAGCGCTCTTCCTCTAGTGTTAGCTCTGGCTCGAAAAGGAGGAAGAAAACAATCACTGGCCTACTCGACATCTTGCTCGAATATGAGACTCTTGTCCTAGACGAACCGATATCCATGCAGGAGCCGGACGATCGTCTTCTCTTTCCTGATTTGTCTGCCGAGAAAGCCGCGCAGTTGGGTGAGGCTATAAGGCGCTCACAAGACGAGACTAAAAATGTCGGCGCCCCGAAAAAAGCTTACCCTCCCGTCATATTCTACGAGATTGACCCATTGTTACGGAGGGTACACATGGGTCCTCTACTAATGGAAGAAGAACGATCTCTCGAGCAGCCCATCTCGGTTGCTTCTGAAGACGAGCTTGCATTAAAGACGGGCGATCATGAATTTGCGATTGTAGCTCGACAAGCACATTTAGTCAGAAAAGAACAACGGCTTTAGAAAGCCATACTTCAAGCTCCCTAGCGTATCGGTATACGTATTTTTCTTATCCACTTATGGCTAAGAAGAATCACACCGCTGTTTAATGCTCCTTACCTAACCATCCATTGATATAGGTAAATGTCATAGACATAATTTCAAAAAGTTATATCTCACTTTATAAAAATAAACGTACAGATATATCAATTTGAAATTGGTGCATTACAACGGATATTCAAAACCAAATATTTGCCGTCCGGCAAACAACGCAGGTGATTTCCTCAAATATCACCAATTACAACGAATCCCGATATAATGAGGATGATCACCCAATTCCCAATAACTTACTCCCACTCATCATCTGTAAAACCATACAGATGTGAGAATCAAACCTGGTAAATACATACCCTAGAGCAAGGACTAATTGAGAAATCGGTTTTCTTTTAACAGTACACAGTGAAACTGAAACATGTAAATGTTTCGAAGGGGTATCCGGGTATTCTTAGTAATGCCTCTTCCATTATCAGATTCACAACTGTAACCGTATATTTCTTTGCCATCTCTCCAAATCCCTTTATATGTCTTTAGTCATTACCTTCTGCACACCCCTTTAGGCTAAATGGTTTTCTTCCCTCCCTACCGTTCGGCACCAGCCTATGGTTTGGAAGAAGACTATCCAATAAGCATAATGGGTGTACTCTCCTAATCCTAGGAGTACTCGTAACCCGAGAGAAGGTAAAGATAAAAGAAAACTGAATAAAACCTTATTCCTATTTCTCCTGAACCAGAATCCATCCCCGAACTGGAACAAGTTCCTTCGAGTTCGTATATAACCATACGATGGAGTATCCAAATAACTGTGGATCTTCGTAGTGATACGGAGTGTCCAGGAGAAATACAAAGGTGAAGTAGGAGTGGCGATGAAATACTTGGTCTGGTCGTGAATAGTAGTCGCGGTTTACTTTGCCCTCTTTCTAATCCCTTTATTTGTCATAACTTATTACATTCTGTACACCATCGTTAGGCTAATTGGTTTTCTTCATTCCCTACCGTTCGGCACCTGCCTATGGTTTGGAAGAAAACTATCCAATTAGCGTAATAGGTGTACTGTCCTTATCCAAGGAGCACTCGCAACCTGAGAGAAGGTAAAAGGAAAAGACAACTGAATAGTCCTATTCATTTTCTCCAGAACCGGAAACCATCCTCGAATAAGTTCCTTCGAGTTCGTATATAACCATACGATGGTTTTATCCAATGGAAGTGGATGTTCGTAGTGATACGAGGTGTTCTGGAGAAAAGGGTAAATGAAGGAGTGGAAAAGAGGTATGCAACTCTGACAATCCAAAAGCCAGTGTTTTAAGAAGGTTCGGTTATCTTGGTCACTGAGTCATAGTCAAGGGTCGGGTCATAGTCCCTGCCAAAGAGAGAGAGAAAAGAAACACTCTGCGTGCACTCTAACCTAGATCAGAAAGGTTATCACTTTATCTAATCAGGAAACCTCCCACTTTAACCTCAAATTCTCCTCCAAACCTGAAAGAAGAATTAGTCGGGATCACCCGAGGAGTAAACCAACACATCAGTGGGAATCGGGATCCAATTATCATCGCATGATAACGAGATGGAATCCACTAACGTTATCACATTCCAGAAGGTATGCGCATGCCTGGCAAGTTTCAGTTTCTTTAGAAACTCCCGATATGATTTTTACCCCATGCTCTAATGACCTTGACGAAGGCCAACATATCATAAGTCACATGTCAAGTTCTACGCGTCATTATCCAAGTTAATTTGAACCCACCCGTACATATCCTTGACGAAGGCCAAAATAGTAGTACGACTGTCCCAAACTAACGCATCTATCTATGCAACAGAAAAGTAACAAATAGCTACCATACACTATGCCTTGACGAAGGCCAACATACATAGCATGAATACTAAGTGCTACTTTTCTGAAATGACGGAGGGCTACGAATGGTTTTTGGCGAAAAACCTTTAACGTAATGAACTTGATATCGTTGAAGGAACCGGATAGCTTTTTATAAAAATATAGTGGCGAAAACCTTTGCTAAAGAGGTCACTCCCGGTGAAGGGATCTCGGCTCTTTCCCCGTAGAATGAGGTGCAGGATATTCCAACTGAATACCGCGATGCAAAGCAAAAAGGCAATCAGCTATAGTGAAGTTATTACCCTGACGCAAACTTCTGTCCAAGGGGTCACTCCCGGTGAAGGGATCTCGGCCCTTGCCTCGTCGACTGAGGTGCTGGATATTCATAACCGAATACCACTGTGTAAAACAAAAGAGAACGTCCTTGCAATAACAGCTTTTTGAAAAATGTTCCAATAACATCAGAATAGGTTTGTTTAGCTTGCATTGATCCGAATCAATACAGTCCCATCAATTAATCACACCACAACAGAACGAAAATACGATGTACGTATATGCCATCCACATTCGCCACTGGGTCCCGTCATCACCCGTTAGGTTACTTAACTATTGATAGAGCGGGGACTGGACTAGCGCGGGTGTAAAACATATACAACATCTACTAGTATATATATCAATATATAATAATCGCTCAAGGCGTGATAAAATGCAACATCACAAAAATGTAATAAGCATCACAGACTAATACAGATAATCTGGAAGCCCCGGGTTTCACAGAGCCGCAACTGAAACCCGACGTTCCCCTGGTCGTGTGGATAGCCTGTGCAATGAAATCCTAGACCCCTACGGGTGCGGCAAGTTACCAGCCAAAACGTGAAGCGAGGCATCCCCCTTCAACAAAGTGAATGGACCACCCAGCACTTCACGGAATCCGGTAACTTGAGCACCCTTCCTTGGGTCAACCTGTACCCCCTACGAATGCGGCGAATAGCCCGCCAATTCTAAAGTGAAGCCCCCTCCGTCTCAAAGCCATGAGATGCGGGCCCGTTGCCCTCTAGAACCCGGCAATCCGTGCACCCCACCGCGGGGTAATCCTAGTACAGAAAGTAAAATATATACAATGGGTACATCGACCTCAGCCCGGTCGTGCCCTAAAAGAATAATATACAAACTGGCAGTGACGACAGTCCACATGTCGGACGCTCGCCCCGCAATATCAAATGTACAAATACAACCAAACTGTACTACCATTGCATCCAGGCTATCCACCACGACAAATCCGCAACATCACAGCACAACACAGAACATCAACGTAAATGTCACGTTCGCAAATCCGTCTAAAAGAACTATAGCAATTAGACAAGATTTACCGCTCAAATGACATTCACGGTCGCAGATATAATGTAAAGCACTGTAAACTAACATATTTAAAATTTTCGATCGACAAAATTTCCCGAAGTGGGCCCCAAGCACAAATCTAGCACTCAAAATAATCTGGGCCAAAAATAAAAATTCCAGAAACCCCAATTCCAAGTCAGAGACTACTGTAGAAAATTTGGTGGAGAGACGCTACAGTACCGCGGCGAAACCGTGGCCAAAACGTGGGTACGGCCGCGGTTCCGCGGCGCTACAGTGAAATCAATGTACCAAATTTTCTCAGATTTCTTAAAAAAGCCTGCCTGTTTTTCTGCAATACTCAAAATAATTTTTTGACGACAAAAAAAATTCGACAGAAACTGCAAAATTGGAATTGCGGTTTTGGAAATTTCGTTCGATCGATATTTTAAATACGTTAGAACAAGCTAGTAAAGGTTAATGGCATGGCTCTGATACCATGTAAGTCTACGGTAGCGCCTCGGCCGTCTGTCCGAGGCCAAAATGCGGAAACGAAAACTTTTTCTAAATTCGAAACCGGCGCTATCGCAGACTTTAATCCCGGATCGAACCATTAACCTATAACTAGCAAACAAGAGAAGGGTTGGAAAGGCTATACTGATCGATCCGTGTACTTCGGTGTTTGGCCACCATCCCAAGCTCCTCGCGGTATCTCCGATCTCCGGTCTCTTCGTCGGAAAGGGCACCACATCTTCGAGTCTTTTTACGGGCTCCCGCTTCATCCGAAGCAATTCGGGCACGAAGTTCGCTAGCCGACGTGTCCAAGGCGATGTAGAGAATGTGTGTGATAACTTTGTCTCATGCATCCATTGGTTCTCATCACATAAGAGTGTATGGATGGAGGTTGAAGATGAAGCCATTGGAGGAAATGGTGAGCTAGAGGAGGAAGAAGAAGAAGAAGCTTTTCTTTCTTATGTTTTCTATATCAAAATGAGAGAGTGAGAGTGAGATAATACAAGAGCAAACCCTCTCTTTTGGTGCCCCCCCTCTCTCTCCCTCTCATTTCAACTCATAAATCAATCACTAAATATGACATGGTTCAAAGAATAAGACCATGAGTCACCACCCTTGTCCATGTCATAATTAATGCACCTCATCATGAATTAAGCTCACTATTTCCACCAAAGTAAACATTAACCCAAATGTTTACAACAACAAAAAGACACGGCAACATCTAAAGTAAACTCGTGACGGATCACAAGGATACCCCTCACCTGTATATACATACCTGCATCCGCATTCCGACTGAATGCGAATGCGATGAGACTAAAGTAATCCAACAAATCTAATACTAGGATCCGGCTTAAACCAAAGCCCACTAGTATGATCCGTCCGATCATGATCCATGCACTACTGCACGTATATGATCGAACCCTGCCATAATACCATACGGCCTCTACAACGTTTCACCCGAAACTTGAGAAACTGTCTATGGGGGACTCTAAAGACTCGTCAATACTTTGGCTGTGGATTTAACCACTAGCACGTCAGTGGTACTAGCTGTACGTAACGGGCTATCAGTTTTTGACCAAAAGGGAGGTCGATGAGCGAACTCATCCTGACACCTTACTGAGCCTGTAAGTGACAATATCCGTACAGTCCGGTCCGTTCGTCTATGAGCATCGCATGTCGGGCCTAGGGGGTTGGTAAAAGTCAGACCCCCAAAAGCGGTACAAAACGTGTCGGAGTGTAGCCCAGAACACCCTGAGATACTACTGGAATACCTACCAGTAAATCTCCTGTCTTGGCCAAGGACTTCGTGTAATGGCTCTCCTAGACACAGCGCGATCTCACCCCCAATACCGGGAGAGACGAAACCCCTGCCGATCCGCTCACTGCCTCCATGTGGCTCGGGACTGTACCCAACTAAAACCTGTTTGCACGACTCCTTTGAGCCATGGTAGGGTAGTAATCAAAGCACAGTGGGAACTCACACGAGACAAATAACGATCTCAGGTCGATGAACTAACCTGTACACATGTCACCAGGGAACTGCTATCTGACGTCAGGTATAATACCAACTAGCATGTTCCCGGCGAGTCCTGTCCGGTGTACTCATAACCCAATGAGCACCTGTATACATCTTTGGTGAACCAACCGACACCAATGGCTTGTGAGACCGGCCACCGCCCCTCGTCGGGGTCTCGACTGTATACACTAGTCTACTAATGGAGTATCGATGCCCAGTCTCAAAACTCCCACGACTAGGGACCTTTTAAGGATGTGCTTATAGACCCCAGCTCCCACGTATATGATCGCCATCATACTGCTGGTAGTCAAGCAAGAATCCTAAGGGCTACATCAACATGTAATAGTGATCTGCAAGGTCACCTAAAGCATGTACACGATGATACAGATAAACCAGATTGCATACTATCATCTCGAGTAAGACTGTCCTACCGGCATAGGTCCTCCCTCAATCATTGCAATCACGTGCCTGTGATCCAATAATTGACTCTAAGGGCACTATATCCAACAATCTCCCACTTGCACTCAAGGCTAATTATTGCGATGTCGCATACTCATAGCCCGTGTGATACCGAACACCCAACTCCTCTACTAATCAGTTTCACAAAGCCCATTTGAGAAACTATTGCGTTCGAGGAATAGCCTCAGTGAGTGGATCCGCCCTAATGTTTCTTTCTATGTCTCTCTTTATCTCAAGTTCGCGGAGAAAGCCATCTCCCGAAATGAGCAATACCTGTCCTAGAATATGTCTGGATATCTGATGGGACCTAGTTCATAAATGAACTCCAAATCCAAACTTCTTAGACTATATCGTCAACTGAACTTAATCAGTATCCTATGCCATGCCTCCCTCAGTATCCGCTTTGGACCATCTGTCCAAACTACTGCCCCTCGTCAGAGGGAAAACTATAACTCTGACAGTCACTCTGTCATCCAGGTCACCTTGGAAACCTGGAATGATAACTGTCTCCCGAAGTAGGCTGATGTTATCATATCCCTAGAACATCCACTTTTGTTCTAAAACTGCTTCCGAACGTTTCTCCAGGATAGGATTAATATCAACTTATTGTATCTAGTGCAAAAAACAACGTCTGGCGTGGTGCTTGACATCTCATGATTGACTCAATTGCCTAAGCAAGTGATCTGCCAATCATGCACATCCCTCTCCCCTTTAGTCTGTAAGGCACCTTTAGAGAGAGTGACTCCATCACCTGCAGGTACACTACCATGCTAGGAGTCGTCCATTCTAAAATACCTGTAGAATGCTGTCTAAGTACCCAGATTGGGAAACTACCCAAATCTAGATCTAAAACCATAGATCTAGTAACCAGAATGTCTGATATTATGTCTATATCTTTTGTGGAGAAACCACTGTGTGACAACCAAAGTATAACCGATCGTAGTATAGGAATTTCACTTCCTACTATGTGTATGTCATCTAAATACCAGGACATCACACCCTACTACCTTCTTAACAGATCCATCCCCTATTTTGATGAAGTCAAACCCATGACTGTCACATCAAAAATAGATGATCTATCTCCGCTATTACCGCTTTAGTCTATAAATAGACATAAGCCACTTGTCCACTATGCTTTCGCTGCTCCCACTGACTACGACAACCCTCTGGCAGAATAATATACACGTGCACTTCTAAAGCCAGTTCAGAACGACGCTATACTCATCCTCCTGCCGGGTCTCATAGTCTGGAACAACAGTAGTATCAAGTCTGGGTAAACAAGAACCTCCCTGTCACCGTCTTTGAGCATACCGAAGTACCTCTCGAGTGCCTGAGGTTACCCACCTTATCTGCGGAGTGGCTAATGAAATGTCAATCCTGATTGAATCCTTAGGTCCCTATTAAATTTTCAGTAATCGTCCGTGGTTCTGGAATCAATTCCAGTTCTACCATACTCCCACTACCGTTTTCTGAAAAAATCCATTTTACTAAAACTGTGGCTAGTCAAGAACAATATCACTATTGATCTTCCAGATGGTAGAAAGTCAACCCTCGTCATAGCCCGGGTCAACCCACAGACAGCCATTACAGAAATGCACCTTGAATTATCCAGAGTCTGGTTTTAAGCATAAGCCGGAAAACTCCACGTACCTTAACAATGTTAAGATATGAACTATTCTATATCCAATATAGAAACAGAGGCACTGATTTAATTGGAACCAGATTCAAATCATGCAGCTGTTTCCAGCGCATGTCAACTAAATGGAGAGAGGCCGATCAGCATTACTCAACTTAGGAATACATCCAGATTTGAGTAACCTGAAAGAGAAGCAAGTTCTTATAATCATTACTATCAACTGAATACCATACACAAGTATCTACATCTTCGATCACCTTGAAGAATCCTGATACTTGCAACGCCTAGTTCTCTATTTTATTCTTATACCTATAACTTCTCAAAACTTAGACCTTGCATTTCTACGAAACACATGTCTAAGAACTAGAGAAGTCATAAGTAAACAGAATATAGTACGAGTACCAACCCCTCTGTCCTCATGGAAACTGGACAACACACAATACTCTGTATAATTCCCCTGAGTCTAATAACTCATTCCATGTGTGTCGTAGGTTGAAAACTGTACTTATGGCTAAGAAGAATTACACCGCTGTTTAATACTCCTTACCTAACCATCCACTGATATAGGTAAATGTCATAGACATAATTTCAAAAAGTTATATCTCACTTTATAAAAATAAACGTACAGATATATCAATTTGAAATTGGTGCATTACAACGGATATTCAAAACCAAATATTTGCCGTCCGGCAAACAACCCAGATTTCCTCAAATATCATCAATTACAACGAATCCCGATATAATAAGGATGATCACCCAATTCCCAATAACTTACTCCCACTCATCATCTGTAAAACCATACAGATGTGAGAATCAAACCTGGTAAATACATACCTTAGAGCAAGGACTAATTGAGAAATCGGTTTTCTTTTAACAGTACACAGTGAAACTGAAACATGTAAATGTTTCGAAGGGGTATCCGGGTATTCTTAGTAATGCCTCTTCCATTATCAGATTCACAACTGTAACCGTATATTTCTTTGCCATCTCTCCAAATCCCTTTATATGTCTTTAGTCATTACCTTCTGCACACCCCTTTAGGCTAAATGGTTTTCTTCCCTCCCTACCGTTCGGCACCAACCTATGGTTTGGAAGAAGACTATCCAATAAGCATAATGGGTGTACTCTCCTAATCCTAGGAGTACTCGTAACCCGAGAGAAGGTAAAGATAAAAGAAAACTGAATAAAACCTTATTCCTATTTCTCCTGAACCAGAATCCATCCCCGAACTGGAACAAGTTCCTTCGAGTTCGTATATAACCATACGATGGAGTATCCAAATAACTGTAGATCTTCGTAGTGATACAGAGTGTCCTGGAGAAATACAAAGGTGAAGTAGGAGTGGGGATGAAATACTTGGTTTGGTCGTGAATAGTAGTCGCAGTTTACTTTGCCCTCTTTCTAATCCCTTTATTTGTCTTAACTTATTACCTTCTGTACACCATCGTTAGGCTAATTGGTTTTCTTCATTCCCTACCGTTCGGCACCTGCCTATGGTTTGGAAGAAGACTCTAATTAGCGTAATAGGTGTACTGTCCTTATCCAAGGAGCACTCGCAACCTGAGAGAAGGTAAAAGGAAAAGACAACTGAATAGTCCTATTCATTTTCTCCAGAACCGGAAACCATCCTCGAATAAGTTCCTTCGAGTTCGTATATAACCATACGATGGTTTTATCCAATGGAAGTGGATGTTCATAGTGATACGAGGTGTTCTGGAGAAAAGGGTAAAAGAAGGAGTGGCAATGAGGTATGCAACTCTGACAATCCAAAAGCTAGTGTTTTAAGAAGGTTCGGTTAACTTGGTCACTGAGTCATAGTCAAGGGTCGGGTCATGGTCGCTGCCAAAGAGAGAGAGAAAAGAAACACTCTGCGTGCACTCTAACCTAGATCAGAAAGGTTATCACTTTATCTAATCAGGAAACCTCCCACTGTAACCTCAAATTCTCCTCCAAACCTGAAAGAAGAATTAGTCGGGATCACCCGAGGAGTAAACCAACTCATCAGTGGGAATCGGGATCCAACTATCATCGCATGATAACGTGATGGAATCCACTCATGTTATCACACTCCAGAAGGTATGCGCATGCCTGGCAAGTTTCAGTTTCTTTAGAAACTCCCAATGTGATTTTTACCCCATGCTCTTATGACCTTGACGAAGGCCAACATATCATAAGTCACATGTCAAGTTCTACCCGTCATTATCCAAGTTAATTTGAACCCACCCGTACATACCCTTGACGAAGGCCAAAATAGTAGTACGACTGTCCCAAACTAACGCATCTATCTATGCAACAGAAAAGTAACAAATAGCTACCATACACTATGCCTTGACGAAGGCCAACATACATAGCATGAATACTAAGTGCTACCTTTCTGAAATGATGGAGGGCTACGAATGGTTTTTGGCGAAAAACCTTTAACGTAATGAACTTGATATCGTTGAAGGAACCGGATAGCTTTTTATAAAAATATAGTGGCGAAAACCTTTGCTAAAGAGGTCACTCCCGGTGAAGGGATCTCGGCTCTTTCCTCGGAGAATGAGGTGCAGGATATTCCAACTGAATACCGCGATGCAAAGCAAAAAGGCAATCGGCTATAGTGAAGTTATTACCCTGACGCAAACTTCTGTCCAAGGGGTCACTCCCTGTGAAGGGATCTCGGCCCTTGCCTCGTCGACTGAGGTGCTGGATATTCATAACCGAATACCACTGTGCAAAACAAAAGAGAACGTCCTTGCAATAACAGCTTTTTGAAAAATGTTCCAACAACATCAGAATAGGTTTGTTTAGTTTGCATTGATCCGAATCAATACAGTCCCATCAATTAATCACACCACAAAAGAACGAAAATACGATATACGTATATGCCATCCGCATTCGCCACTGGGTCCCGTCATCACCCGTTAGGTTACTTAACTAATGACAAAGCGGGGACTGGACTAGCGCGGGTGTAAAACATATACAACATCTACTAGTATATATATCAATATATAATAATCGCTCAAGGCGTGATAAAATGCAACATCACAAAAATGTAATAAGCATCACAGAATAATACAGATAATCTGGAAGCCCCGGGTTTCACAGAGCCGCCACTGAAACCCGACGTTCCCCTGGTCGTGTGGATAGCCTGTGCAATGAAATCCTAGACCCCTACGGGTGCGGCAAGTTACCCGCCAAAACCTGAAGCGAGGCAGCCCCCTTCAACAAAGTGAATGGACCACCCAGCACTTCACGGAATCCGGTAACTTGAGCACCCCTCCTTGGGTCAACCTGTACCCCCTACGAATGCGGCGAATAGCCCGCCAATTCTTGAGTGAAGCCCCCTCCGTCTCAAAGCCATGAGATGTGGGCCCGTTGCCCTCTAGAACCTGGCTATCCGTGCACCCCACCGTGGGGTAATCCTAGTACAGAAAGTAAAATATATACAACGGGTACATCGACCTCAGCCCGGTCGTGCCCCAAAAGAATAATATACAAACAGGCAGTGACGGCAGTCCACATGTCGGACGCTCGCCCCGCAATATCAAATGTATAAATACAACCAAACTGTACTACCATTACATCCAGGCTATCCACCACGACAAATTCGCAACATCACAGCACAACACAGAACATCAACGTGAATGTCACGTTCGCAAATCCGTCTAAAAGAACTATAGCAATTAGACAAGATTTACCGCTCAAATGACATTCACGGTCGCAGATATAATGTAAAGCACTGTAAACTAACATATTTAAAATTTTCGATCGACAAAATTTCCCGAAGTGGGCCCCAAGCACAAATCCAGCACTCAAAATAATCTGGGCCAAAAATAAAAATTCCAGAAACCCCAATTCCAAGTCAGAGACTACTGTAGAAAATTTGGTGGATAGACGCTACAGTACTGCGGCGGAACCACGGCCAAAACGTGGGTACGACCGCGGTTCCGCGGCGCTATAGTGAAATCAATGTACCAAATTTTCTCAGATTTCTTAAAAAAGCCTGCCTGTTTTTCTGCAATACTCAAAATAATTTTTTGACGACAAAAAAAATTCGACAGAAACTGCAAAATTGGAATCGCGGTTTTGGAAATTTCGTTCGATCGATATTTTAAATACGTTAGAACAAGCTAGTAAAGGTTAATGGCGTTGCTCTGATACCATGTAAGTCTACGGTAGCGCCCCGGCCGTCTGTTCGAGGCCAAAATGCGGAAACGAAAACTTTTTCTAAACTTGAAACCGGCGCTATCGCAGACTTTATTCCCGGATCGAACCATTAACCTATAACTAGCAAATAAGAGAAGGGTTGGAAAGGCAATACCGATCGATCCGTGTCCTTCGGTCTTTGGCCACCATCCCAAGCTCCTCGCGGTATCTCCGATCTCCGGTCTCATCGTCGGAAAGGGCACCACATCTTCGAGTCTTTTTACGGGCTCCCGCTTCATCCGAAGCAACTCGGGCACGAAGTTCGCTTGCCGACGTGTCCAACGCGATGTAGAGAATGTGTGTGATAACTTTGTCTCAAGCATCCATTGGTTCTCATCACATGAGAGTGTATGGATGGAGGTTGAAGATGAAGCCATTGGAGGAAATGGTGAGCTAGAGGAGGAAGAAGAAGAAGAGGCTTTTCTTTCTTATGGTTTCTATATCAAAATGAGAGAGTGAGAGTGAGATAATACAAGAGCAAACCCTCTCTTTTGCTGCCCCCTCTCTCTCTCCCTCTCATTTCAACTCATAAATCAATCACTAAACATGACATGGTTCAAAGAATAAGACCATGAGTCACCACCCTTGTCCATGTCATAATTAATGCACCTCAACATGAATTAAGCTCACTATTTCCACCAAAGTAAACATTAACCTAAATGTTTACAACAACAAAAAGATACGGCAACATCTAAAGTAAACTCGTAACGTATCACAAGGATACCCCTCACCTGTATATACATACCTGCATCCGCATTCCGATTGAATGCGAATGCGATGAGACTAAAGTAATCCAACAAATCTAATACTAGGATCCGGCTTAAACCAAAGCCCACTAGTATGATCCGTCCGATCATGATCCGTGCACTACTGCACGTATATGATCGAACCCTGCCATAATACCATACGGCCTTTACAACGTTTCGCCCGAAACTTGAGAAACTGTCTATGGGTGACTCTAAAGACTCGTCAATACTTTGGCTGTGGATTTAACCACTAGCACGTCAGTGGTATTAGCTGTACGTAACGGGCTACCAGGTATTGACCAAAAGGGAGGTCGATGATCGAACTCATCCTGATACCCTACTGAGCCTGTCAGTGACAATATCCGTACTGTCCAGTCCGTTCGTCTATGAGCATCGCATGTCGGGCCTAGGGGGTTGGTAAAAGTCAGACCCCCAAAAACGGTACAAGTCGTGTCTGAGTGTAGCCCAGAACACCCTGAGATACTACTGGAATACCTACCAGTAAATCTCCTGCCTTGGACAAGGACTTCGTGTAATGGCTCTCCTAGACACAGCGCGATCTCACCCCCAATACCGGGAGAGACGAAACCCCTGCCGATCCGCTCACTGCCTCCATGTGGCTCGGGACTGTATCCAACTAAAACCTATTTGCACGACTCCTTTGAACCGTGGTAGGGTAGTAATCAAAGCACAGTGGGAACTCACACGAGACAAATGACGATCTCATGTCGATGAACTAACCTGTACACATGTCACCAGGGAACTGCTATCTGACGTCAGGTATAATACGAACTAGTATGTTCCCGGCGAGTCCTGTCCGGTGTACTCATAACCCAATGGGCACCTTTATACATCTTAGGTGAACCAACTGACACCAATGGCTTGTGAGACTGGCCACCGCCCCTCGTCGGGGTCTCGACTGTATACACTAGTCTACTAATGGAGTATCGATGCCCAGTCTCGAAACTCCCACGACTAGGGACCTTTTAAAGATGTGCTTATAGACCCCAGCTCCCATGTATATGATCGCCATCATACTGCTGGTAGTCAAGCAAGAATCCTAAGGGCTACATCAACGTGTAATAGTGATCTGCAAGGTCACCTAAAGCATGTACACGATGATACAGATAAACCAGATTGCATACTATCATCTCGAGTAAGACTGTCCTACCGGCATAGGTCCTCCCTCAATCATTGCAATCACCTACATGTGATCCAATAATTGACTCTGAGGGCACTATATCCAACATCCGTGATACTCTATCATTTCATATTTTTATATCGTGAAAGTCACGATTTCCCAACCATTTCGGCTTTTTATCGCGGTGCCCAATCATTTCGGCTATTTTTCTTTTTTACTCGTTGCTTTTTATTGCGAGCTGCCCAAACATTTCGGCTGTTTTTTTTATATGCATATATTTTGCTCGCTGATTTTTATTGCGAGTTGCCCCATCATTTCGGTTATTTCATATGCATTTTTGGCTCACTGATTTTTGTTGCGAGTATGGAACTTAAGATCTGATACCAATCTTAGTATCAGCATCGCTGCGACTGGAATATGGCCAGGAGAGAATCATCATTTTCCTTGAGAGGACTTGGAATTTTCTACCAATTTAGGCATCAACATCGCTACCACTAGGACGTTTCCAGGAGAGAATCATCATTTACTTTTACTGGTTTGAATAAAGGTGGCTTAGCAAACAGGGTTAAGGTCCCGTCGACTAAGGCTTTTTGACTCTATAAGCCTTAGGGGTCTCATAAAGGGTTTTCTCCTTACGAGTCGTGAGGATCTCGTAGGTGCATTTTCTCCTTAGGGATCGTGAGGCTCCCCAAGTGTGTGTTCTCTTATAAGTCGTAAGGATCTCATAAGAGTATTTTCTCCTTGCAAGTCGAGAGTACCTACAAGTGTTGTTCACCAAATGAGGACATTTCTTGTCATTGGTGGAATTAGGTGAAGGAACGTTTATTTGTGCCCATGGATTGTATACAAGGGTCAATATGGACCGCCTGTAGGGCAACTTGGGGAGTGTGATGACTTAAGAACAGGTTAAGGTCCTGTATCTTAAGGCTTTTGAATCCTATGAGTCGTGAGGGTCTCATAGAGGGGGTTCTCCTTATGTGTCGAGAGGATCTCGTAAGTGAAAATTTTACGAGATTGCGCCCTTTTGGGTTTTTACAAGCTCGCCGGTAGCCCTGCGGTGTTTACTCACAGAGCCCTTTCGGGTTTCATCCGTGCCCATTTTGCTTGTGGACGTATCGTTTTTTTAACAACGAGATTGTGCCCTTTCAGTTTTTCACAAGCTCGCCGGTAGCCCTGCTGTTTTTACTCACGGCTCCCTTTCGGGTTTTCATTCATGCCCATTTCGCTTGTGGGCATACCGTTTTTTTATATCCCTCTGTTTGCTGTTCTCCGCCGAATACAGAGACGAAACCGCATAGGTCGTCTTGCCTGAATTTAGGGGCAGATGCTATTTGGATTTATCCGTCCACTTCTCCGAAGATACCAAGTTGATTTATGGCACCGTGTATCGGAGGTTTAGACGGATGCGGCCGTTGTAGCAGACTTCGTCAGATTCCCCCTCGTTTGAGGGTTTTTTTGATTGTGGGGACGCTTTTCCCTGCAGGCGCACGCCCCTGCAGTTAATTACACTACCACATCGCGGTAACCACTTTCTCCTTCTCCAGATGGTCACTTTTTGGTTGCCCGCGGATTGTATACGGAGACTAATTTATGTTGTCTCCCGTAGGGCTGGATTAGTCCAAATCCGTATTTTCTTGGATTTGGGTTTGGGTTGGGTTTAAGGATGGTTAATCTCATTTGAGACTAAGATCAACATAAACGTTTGTTAAGGATACGTTAGTCTAATTTTAGACTAAGATCAACTTAACCAATTGTTAAGGATACGTTAGTCTAATTTTAGACTAAGATCTACTCAACTGGATTATTTGGATCCAACAAAAGAGCATTTGGACTCTTTTGTTTTAGTTTAGGGACTTTGCGGTCCAGTTTAAAGACGTCATTGTCTGTAAAGTTTAAAGACGTCTATGAGTTTAAGGACCTCACAGTCCATGGTAGTTTAGAGACATCATAGTCTGTAAAGTATAAGGACATCAGAGTCCATGAGTTTAAGGACCCCATAATCCATAAGGTTTAAGGACATTATAATCCATGAGTTTAAGGACCCCACAGTCCATGGAATGTCTGGTTGTTGGGACCCGTCACCTCTCTGAAGACGTTGAAGAATTACAACGATATATATCAGAGGTATGAAGAGATGTACCCTTGAACTAATGTTTGTTGGAAGGTTCTGGGAATCATTTTGAATGCGATATGAGATGATCAGTTTTGGAAGACAAGAGTATAAGTGGGGTTCAGTTTCAAGGGATCTTGCCTCTGGAAGACTTAGCTAATTTAGGCTAAGTTTGGTTCAAATATAGTGTTAAACACTAGAGTACATTCGGCGCTCACGTGCTCCCACGTGAGGCGCTTAAAGTAGTGTTAAACACTAAAACTGAAGCGCTCACGTTGGGTCACGTGAGGCGCCAGAAGATTGGGCCTTGCTTCTTTTATTTTACTCTCGGAATATGCAAATACGTGTTCAACACTTGACCTTTATGACCATCACGTGTAGACACGTGATGGGTATCCATCCGTTGGATATTAAGAGTATTTGTCAGGGGTCACGTGGGAGCACGTGATACACCCTAAAAGAGAAACCATCTTGGCCTTTCTCCCTTTTGTTTTGAGGAGCTTTTTAAGGGTCACGTGGGAACACGTGAGACATCCAAAATCTGTTCTGTCTTGGCTTCATTCCCTTTTTATTTTGGGGAGAATTTTAAGGGTCACGTGTGAGTACGTGATGCACCCTAAAAGTGAATCTGTCTTTATTATTTTCCCTTTTCCCTTTTAAATAAGTGTTAAACACTTTGGGAAATCTCTTTTTCTGGTTCAAAGAAAGGGTGTCACGTGTTACCACGTGATCATGTTGGCTACTGATCTCTTTTACGTGCATGGAGAGAATCCTTTGTTTAAGAATTAAATTCTTTTATAGGGTTAAACCCTAATTTTATTTTAGAGGAATTAAATTCCTGTGTGTTTGAAAGAATTAAATTCTTTAAACCCAATTCTCCCTCTATGTTTTGGATCTGCATGGCAGAATATCCCCGATGAGAATTAAATTCTCAACTTGGGGAGATCTGCTTCTGCGGATCTTCAACCAGAGGAAAAACTAAGTTCTTTTTAGAAGAGTTAAACTCTGGGTTTGAGAATTAAATTCTCTTTTGTTTTATGGAATGATCTCCTTCCTTCTCTTACCTAGAGTTTTCTTTCTCTGAAGAGATCTTCTTTTCTCTCTGGAGAATTAAATTCTCTTTTTCTCTCTCTGTTGTTGTATCCTTTTCTTTCTCTTCTCTTCTTGGCTCCTATTTATAGGAGAAAGAAAAGAATCAATTTGTTCAGCCGATCTCTCATTGGGAGATTTTTATTGATTTTATAACCAACATGATCTTTTAGATCATTCGGTGAATTTTATTCACCATTGGATTTTTAATCCAAAAGATATTTTATTTGTTGTTCCTGACAAATTTTAGGAAAATATTTCCTTGTATAGAATATTTCCATAAATTGGTGATTTTTAATCACCATTGGATTTTTAATCCAATGGTGCTCTCTTTTACAGAGTGCAATCTTTTTTGTTTGGAAAGATCTAGGGAAATATTTTCCAATTAAGCAATTAATTAGAATTTAATTCTATTGGTTCAGAGAGTTTAGGAGTCTATCACGTGTTGGCACGTGACCTCACTGATTAAACAATTAATTAGAATTTAATTCTATTAGTTCAGAGGGCTCAGAAACCCATCATGTATTGGCACGTGACCCCACTGATTGAGCATTTCCAATTGTTTATTTTATTCAGCGCCTATAGGCTTTGCCTGTAAAAGGTCACGTGTCTGCACGTGAGACCCGGTCACGTGTGGGCACGTGATGCCCCCTTTGGGGGGTTTCCTTGCTGCTTTATTTGTATTTTATTCAGTTCCCATGAGCGAACAAATGCTTTTAATTCCTTTTAATTAGAATTTAATTCTATTAATTCAGTGGGTTCAAGAGACCATCACGTGTGGGCACGTGACTTTATCAATTAGGCATTCAGGCGTAGATAGAATCTGCCCATAAAAAGCTCACGTGTTTGCACGTGAGGCCTGGTCACGTGATGCCCCATTTGGGTTTTTTTTCTTGCTGCTTTATTTGTATTTTATTCAGTTCCTATGAGGGAACAAATGCCCCCACAGCGTAGTTCTCACGTGTTTGCACGTGAGTGCAACACTGTAACCTTTGTGGTTATTGGATTTGCCTAGGGAACAGGGAAGATGAACCGTTTCCTATCATGTCTTATAAATGCAAGGGTCTCTTCAGCAGCGCCTCCGTTCCTCTGGCATGTAATTTTGGCAAATGTGGTCTGTAAATAGTCTATCTTGACCTCTTTGTAGGGTAGTGATGGCTTAGGAAACAGGTTCAGGTCTGTCACCTAAGGCTTTCTAACTTTATGTGCCGTGAAGGTCTCATAAAGATTTTTCTCCCTACGAGTCGAGAGGATCTCGTAGGTGTATTTTCTCCTTAGGAATCGTGAGGATTCCTAAGTGTGCTTTCTCTTAAGAGTCGTATGGATCTCACAAGAGAATTTTCCCGCTTACAAGTCGAGAGGCCTCGTAAGTGGTTGTTTCCCTCCTTGTCGATGTTCGGCTTCGGAGAGTGTGTCCCGTGAATAGTATGCAAGCGCCCATCTTAGACTGACTTGTAGGGCCCCGGTGCTTAGGAAACAGGTTTTTTTAATCCCCACTTCCTAAGGCTTTTCCCTACGAGTCGAGACAAATCGATAAGTTCTCGCAAGGATGTCCTAACGTCACAGTTAACCTCTGCTCTTTACGACAGAGGTCCATTAAGGTCTGTGGTACTAGGGTTTTGTCCGTCGTACCGTCGCGTTGGCTGATGTATTCCTCGATAGGCAATCTTGCTGTTCTAGTAACCTTGCGACTGTCGTGTCTCTGATCCCTTTGGGGGCTGGACAAGACTTCTTCAAGAAATCTTCCAGGTTGTAATACCGTCGAAAGAGCAAGCGTTAGGGATATTCCATGTCGCTTTTTACTTGAGGTTAGGCTCAATTTGGGAGCCCCGATGAGTCATAACCACTCCGCGCTGCTGTGGGATGATCTCCGATAATCTTTCAGGTTTTATTTGAGTTGCCGTCAAGACCATGAAACTAGGGATTTTCCTTTGCTTCATTTGCTGGCATTGCGTCTACTGTAACGAGACGAATTGTCTCTAGGTTGCGTGTGAACCGTTAAGGCTTGGAACTAGGGATTTTGCTATGGCTCCGCTTTGCTGACGTTGCATCTGCTGTAACGAAACGAATGTCGAGGTGGTCTCTAGGTTGTCTGTGAACTGTCAAGATTTGGAACTAGGGACTTTGCCGTGGATCCTCTTTACTGACGTTTTGTCTGCTGTAACGAGACGAATGTCGAGGTGGTCTCTAGGTTGCCTGTAAACCGTCGAGATTTGGAACTAGGGACTTTGCCGTGGATCCGCTTTGCTGACGTTGCGTCTGCTGTAACGAGACGAATGTCGAGGTGGTCTCTAGGTTGCCTGTGAACCGTCGAGATTTGGAACTAGGGACTTTGCCGTGGCTCCGCTTTGCTGACGTTGCGTCTGCTGTAACGAGACGAATGTCAAGGTGACCTCTAGGTTGTCTGTGAACCGTTGAGATTTGGAACTAGGAACTTTGCCGTGGCTTCGCTTTGCTGACGTTGTGTCTACTGTAACGAGAAGAATGTCGAGGCGGCCTCTAGGTTGTCTGTGAACCGTCGAGATTTGGAACTAGGGACTTTGCCATGGCTCCGCTTTGCTGACGTTGCGTCTGCTGTAACGAGATGAATGTCGATGTGGTCTCTAGGTTGTATGTGAACCGTCGAGATTTGGAACTAAAGACTTTGTCGTGGCTCCGCTTTGCTGACGTTGCGTCTGCTGTGACGAGACGAATGTCGAGATGGTCTCTAGGTTTTCTATGAACCGTCGAGATTTGGAACTAGGGACTTTGTCGTGTGTCATGCCCCGCTTCCCGGTGTACGACGAAGTGGACGCGACGAGGGCCGCTACGTATATACTTAGATGTACATACGCTAAGTGTATCTAAGCAATATAAAAGTAAATCACAAGAGACAAGAGATATAAAATAACAGCAACTTTATTAATAACATTCTTTTGTACAATGCATGAAAAGTAAATACAACTGAAATGAAAAGCGATGCCTAAACAGTGGCATAACAGGAAATGAAAATACTGAATAGAACAAGGTACAATATCTAGAGCTCGGGGTCTTCGTGAAACTGCTCCAAGTCTTCACGGGTAGGCTCGATCTCTGCTGGGTCCAAAACACCTGACGACATTCAAAGAAGAAAGAAATAGAATGTCGTCAGCGAACAGGTCGCTCGGTATGTCCCAAAGATAAGGGAGAAATAGACAGAAAGTAAGAGAGAGAGAGAGAGAGCTTTTAATGTTGTATTATAATATTGTAATATTGTATTAACGTTGTTGTTTGTAGCCTGGTACAGAAGATGCGAGTGTATACGAGGGGAGTCCCACTTACACCGGGGACCTTGGTAACCTGTAGTACAAGGCTCCGTCGATAATACCGCGGAACAACGGCTTGGATGTAATTACGTCTTAAGTGACCACCTCGTGCCACCTTTAACATATTCCGTACCAGTCTGCCCCTTAAACCCCGTAGTGTTATGATTGTTGTATTGTATTGTATAAGTTGGATGACTGACCAAAACCATGATATCAGTAAACATATTGTAACTGTATAATCAGGTAAATGGAATAACGGAATAATGGATGTATATCCATGATTTGATTCAGTCAAGTTGAATAGATTGTTAACTGGATTCTGGGATTCATGTGTTCATATTGAGTTGGAATATTAAAGAATGTAGATTGACTTGAATCATATTCAAGTCAGAAATAACCAGACTCAAACCCGAGTCAGACCAAAAGAAGTGTAAGTCGAAATTCTATAATTGTTAGGGTCCTTATTGTAATTTATAAAACTTGAGGGGTTTTTATGTAAAAATACTTTTGAATAGTTTTCAAGATACACCTCAAGTATTTATTATTCGTCTTTATAGTTATAATGAGTGTGATTTTATTTTGTCTTATTTCTAGTGAAAATTACATAAATAAAGGTATTAATTTGTAATTTTGATTTATTGAAATTCATGGTATTTTAATGTAACTTTTAATCTTGTAATTTTTAGGAAAAGGTGGAAACTTTATCTTATAATAAAATAGGTGTTTAAATGATAAATATACATATGTTTATACAAGAATAATTTTTAATAAATATTTCCAAAAATCTCATTTTTCTTAAATGTCGTATTTTAAACCTTTCGAGACCGAATGCTCCTTGCGCAGGTCTGAATCTCGCACTACTAAGCCCGAGGGTGCACGATAAACCGTACTATCCCTAACGAGTTCCCCAAAGGTGGGTTATAGTGGCGCTTTGCAAAGATTTAATAAATACTAATCATTTAGAAAACGGTTTTATAAAGATAAGGTATTTATTTGTAAAAGGGTGTAAATTTCCGTATTTTAGATTCTAGGGTTTCCTAAGCCAACTAGCCTATTTCTAAATGGTCTAAACGATAAATCATAGAAGCCTCAAATCGCCTCTTCACCGCCAATTGCGACCAGGTAAGTGCCAGGTGAGTGGGAGGCTCTCCACTACAAGTAGTGGTCCTAATTAAGTAACCACTCGTCTTAGACACACTTGCCTAGACACCACAAAGTCAGGTTTAGATAAACGATCGATGTCCACGACATGTCGTATTTTCCTTTTAAAAGATATTGTTTTAAAATTGTATATAACTTAAACTTTTAGAAAAGGTTTTTATAAGAAAATGGTATTTTAATGTAAAATCTTGTTTTATCGTATTCTAAGTTTTGATGATATCATTTAGGGTTGTATTTGCGTGTGTGTGGAGGTAGGTCATTACCTCGTGATCTACTTTAAGGTATAGCAATATTAAAGGGTTAAATGTGATAAACTAAACATGGTGGTATTTAAGTGAAAGAATACGATATATTGCAAAAGTTATCATTTCATGTGTGAAAACTTATTCAAATTCATTTTTAAGTGATTAGTAGTCAACATGAAGATGTTTAAGCATTATGAAATTAGTGATAAGTGAGTTTTGATAGAAAATCGAATCGGAAATCGGTTTGTTCCGATTTCTGTCGGGTTTAAAAAATCGTATTTTTATGAAAGAATAGAAAGGTAGAAAATAGGGAATTACGGGTTTGGACAACGCTAGAGAGTGAGAGGAAGGTAGTGGGTTTGTCGGTGTGTCGAATAGTCGTTAAGAGGTCCTAGCACGATCGTCGGAATTTCGCCGTTGATTTCGTCAGCGCTTCGCCTTTCGCTCATTTTCTCACATACCAAGTTCTCTTGAAATTTTTATAGAGTGGACTTAGGAATGTAGGGTGAGAGAGTAGAGGGTATGGGGGTTTATATAGGGTTAGGCTAGGGTTAGGGTTTTTAATAAAAAATATATAAAAATCATTAAACCTACGAGTAAAAGAGATTTATTGGACAATTGATAACCGATCCAAGCATTTAGAGTATACAGGAGGGTGGACCAGGTCAAGGGGAATCTTTTCTCTGTTGGTGACTCGGCCGTATGGCCAAGTCCGGTCGGCGGCGCCCGACCGAGTCGCCGGCCGGCGGCGCCGAGTTGGGCCGAGTCACACCACCAGAGGCCGGGGAAACTTCGGGGGTACAATTTGGTATATTTACTTTTTGTTGTCCAGTACATATTTTGGGAGTTATGGCCTTTTGACCGTTGACTTCCAAAAGAAATTAAAACAAAATAAATACAAAAATAATGTGGGACATGGGATTTGAACTCTGGTGGCTTGGTTAAGCAGTGCAAGGTATTACCAATGAGCCACAAGCTCCTTCTTGTAATTATTGTGGGAAAATAACTACTTAAAGTGGTAACAACAACATTAAATACCCCAAGTATTACTTTAATTTAAAACAATTTTATGTACATTAAAAATAGAGTTATTTAAAAACAAAATAATTACTTATATATAAATTGTGCTCAGGTTAAAGTACTCCTTTATGGATTTTAAAAGAATTTAAAAAAAATTTGTATAGAAAAGTGTATAGGAAAATTAGGGTTGTTACATCGTGGCTCCGCTTTGCTGACGTTGCGTCTGTTGTAACGAGACGAATGTCGAGGTGGTCTCTAGGCTGCCTGTGAAACGTCGAGATTTGGAACTAGGGACTTTGCCGTGGCTCCGCTTTGCTGACGTTGCGTCTGCTGTAACGAGACGAATGTCGAGGCGGTCTCTAGGTTGTCTGTGAACCGTCGAGATTTGGAACTAGGGACTTTGCCGTGGCACCATTTTGCTGACGTTGCGTCTGCTGTAATGAGACGAATGTCGAGGTGGTCTCTAGGTTGTCTGTGAACCGTCGAGATTTAGAACTAGGGACTTTGCCGTGGCTCCGCTTTACTGTTGCATCTGCTGTAACGAGACGAATGTCGAGGTGGTCTCTAGGTTGCCTGTGAGCCGTCGAGATTTGGAACTAGGGACTTTGCCGTGGCTCCGCTTTGCTGACGTTGCGTCTGCTGTAACGAGACGAATGTCGAAATGGTCTCTCGGTTGCCTGTGAACCATCGAGATTTAGAACTAGGGACTTTGCCGTGGCTCCGCTTTGCTGACGTTGCGTCTGCTGTAACGAGATGAATGTCGAGGTGGTCTCTAGGTTGTCTGTGAACCGTCGAGATTTGGAACTAGGGACTTTGTCGTGGCTTCACTTTGCTGACGTTGCGTCTGCTGTAACGAGACAAATTTCGAGGTGGTCTGTAAGTTGCCTGTGAACCGTCGAGATTTGGAACTAGGGACTTTGCCATGGCTCCGCTTTGCTGACGTTGCTTCTGCTGTAACGAGACGAATGTCGAGGTGGTCTCTAGGTTGTGTGTGAATCGTCGAGATTTGGAACTAGGGACTTTGCCATGGCTCCGCTTTGCTGACGTCGCGTCTATTGTAACGAGACGAATGTCGAGGTGGTTTCTAAGTTGTCTGTGAACCGTCGAGATTTGGAACTAGGGACTTTGCCATGGCTCTGCTTTGCTGACATTGCGTCTGTTGTAACGAGACGAATGTCGAGGTAGTCTCTAGGTTGTATGTGAACCGTCAAGATTTGGAACTGGGGACTTTGCCGTGGCTCCGCTTTGCTGACGTTGCGTTTGCTGTAACGAGACGAATGTCGAAGTGGTCTCTAGGTTGTCTGTGAACCGTCGAGATTTGGAACTAGGGACTTTGCCGTGGCTCCGCTTTGCTGACGTTGCGTCTGCTTCTGGTTGGAACGTGAAGGAACGCCGTTGTTGATCTCTTGAGATGCAGATGCTGCCATTATGACTTGGCTCTCTTTCTGATGAAGCCTGGTGGGATGATATGGTTCCTTCTTTGTTTGTGCCCCTGGATTGTTTACAGGGATCGTTGTGATCTCATCTATAGGGAAAAAGTTTCATGTTATATGTATTATTTTATTTTTTTTTCTTTCCGCGATGCTCTATCATTTCAGCTTTTTGTATCGCGAAATTCGCGATTGCCCAATCATTTCGACTATTTTTCGTGGTGCCCAATCATTTTGGCTATTTTTCTTTTTCTTTACTCGCTGTTTTTTATTGTGAGTTGCCCAAACATTTCAGCTATTTTTATATGCATATATTTTACTCGCTGATTTTCATTGGGAGCTGCCCAAACATTTCGCCTATTTCATATGCATTTTTTTTAGTATGGAACTCAAGATCCGATATCAATCTTAGCATCAACATCGCTGCGACTGGAATGTTTCCAGGAGCGAATCATCATTTGCCATGAAAGGACTTAGAGTTTGATACCGATTTAGGCATCAGTATCGCTACAACTGGGATATTGCTGGAAGCGAATCATCATCTGCCTTCGTCGGTTTGAACAAAGGTAGCTTTGCAAACTGGGTTAAGATCCTGTCGACTGAGGTTTTTGACTTCATGAGCCGTAAGGGTCTCATAAAGGTGTTTCTCCCTACGAGTCGTGAGGATCTCGTAGGTGTCGTTTCTTCTTAGGAACCGTGAGGATTCCTAATTGTATGTTCTCTTGTAAGTCTTAAAGATCTTGCAAGAGTGTTTTCTCCTTGTAAATTGAGAGGACTTATAAGGGTCGTTCACCGTGTGAGCATATCCCTAGTCGCTGGTGGGACTTTGTTAGGGAAATGTTTATTCGTGCCCGTGGATTGTATACAAGGGTCAATATTGAAACGCTTGTAGGGCAAAATCGGGGTGTATGACGGCTTAAGAACAGGTTCAGATCCCTGTAGCTTAAGGCTTTTGAATCCTATAAGCCGTGAGGGTCTCAAAGGGGAATTCTCCTTACGAGTCGTGAAGATCTCGTAAGTGTGTTTTCTCCTTAGGAATCGTGGGGATTCCTAAGTGTGTTGCTCCCTGGTGAGTCGTAAGGATCTCACGCAGGTATTTTCTCCTTACAGGGTCGAGAGGACCTTGCAAGTGTCTTTTAACGAGATTGCGCCCTTTCGTGTTTTCACAAACTCTCCAGTAGTCCTGCTGTTTTTACTCACGGAGCCTTTTCAGGTTTTCATCCGTGCCCATCTCGCTTATGGACGTACCGTTTTTTTTTTGCGTCAGCCTTGGGATGCTGCGGTCCGTAGTAGTTTATAGACGTCTCGGTCAGGCGTAGTATTTCTTCAATAAACGGCCGTTTATTGGCCTGAAAGGTCTTTCGCCATGCATATCCATGAGCAAGTAAGCCTCCACCCTGGTAGACTTTGTCTATGATGTACATGCCTTCATAGTTCGGCTCGAATTTCCCCCGTTTGGCACGATGGGGGATCATAGGTCTCTTGACCGCTAGCACGAGTTCGCCTTGGTGGAATGTTCTCGGCCTAGTCAGTCTCTCGTATGAGCACGTCATTTTTGCTTTGTAAGCTTCCAAGTTTTGCAACGCCATGAGCCGGGTTTCGTCGAGGGCATCATGTTCCTCAAGCCGAAGATGAGCATTCTCTTCGTCCGTTAGCTCGTAATAAATTGCCACCCGTAAGGAGGGTAGCTCTATCTCCAAGGGGAGTACTGCTTCAGCACCGAATACCAATGCATACGGCATTGTGTTTGTGGCCGTTTTGAACGTGGTTCGATACGCCCAGAGAGCTTCATGCAGTCTCTCGTTCCAGTCCTTCCTATTTCGAGACACCGTCTTCTTTACGATCTTCGTCAAGGTCTTGTTGAAAGCCTCAGCCAGACCGTTAGCTCGGGGATTATAGACTGAAGAGTATCTCCAGTCTATATTATGTTGCTGCGCGAAGCGGCTGATTTTGTGACTTCTGTAGGCCGGCCCGTTATCGGAGATAATCCGTCGCGGAATGCCAAACCGATAGATGATGTGTGTTTTGAAGAAATGGAGGATATTCTCCGTCTTCACTTCTCTTAGTGGTACTGCTTCTTCCTACTTGGAGAAGTAATCAGTTATCGCCAGTATGAACCGATGTCTTCTGGACGATGCTGGTTCAATGTGCCCGATTATGTCAGTTCCCCACATTTCGAACGGCCAGCTAGCCACCGTTGGATGTAGCGGATTTGGATGCTAGTGGATAAAGTCCCCGTGAATTTGGCACGAGTGGCACTGCTTCGCGTATTCGAGGCAGTCTTGGATCATTGTGGGCCAATAGTAGCCCATCCTTTTGATCTTCAGTTACATCTTCGGCCCGGCTTGGTGAGAACCGCAGAGTCCGTTGTGAGTTTCTTGGACGACTCTCCTTTCTTCTTCAGGTCCCAAGCATCTTAGCCATAGAGAATCAAATGATCTCTTATATAGAGTGTCATTGACGAAGGCAAAGGATAGAACTCATTTCATAAGCTGATGTCTTGAGGACGCATCTTCAGGTGTTCGACGGGATTTGAAGTAGTCTATAAAGACTTCTCTCCAATCCTTAGCCTTTTCCTGGTCCTCTATCTGTAGGGTCGCTTGCTTGGTCGCTTCCTTTTCTTCAAACGACTCCGGAGATATATCTGCCGGTGCAAGAACCCGACGGCTTTGCACAACGATCCTTACGTTATCGAGGTTCTCGTCGGCCAGTTCTTTAGCGAGCTTGGCTAATGCATCCACCTTGCTATTTTCCGCGCGCGGTATGCTTTCCAGGGCGTAGGTAGGGATTTGAATCAGCAATTGTTGCGCTCTCTCGCTGTACTTCACCAACTCTGGTTTGCACGTTTGATAATCGTCGTTTACTTGGCTAACGACCAGCTGGGAGTCTCCGTATATGAGGAGGTTTTCGATCCCCATGTCGACAGCTATCTCAAGTCCTACTATCAAAGCTTCATATTTGGTTTCATTGTTTGTCCTCGGCTCTGTTAGGGAAAAGGCAAAGCGTATTATCCCTCCTTGTGGAGTCACGAAGATGAGGCCTACCCCAGACTTGATTATAGGGGAGCTGTGCTTTCGCTTCTTCATGGAAGATGCCCCGTCGAAGTAGAGTTCCCATCGGGTGTCACTCTCTCCTTTCTTCCCATCGATCGTGTCAAACGCGTTCTCGTCTGGCAATTCATAATTTAGGGGTGAATCGGCAGGTATAGGATACCCAGAGAGGAAGTCAGCGATGTCATGGCCTTTCACTGCCTTGAGAGGTCGATAACTTATCGAGAATTCCATTAAGAGTAGGGTCTATTTAGCGAGCCGCCCTGTTAGTATGGCTCTTGACATCAAATATTTGTGAGGATCCACCTTTGATATGAGATGGACCTCATGCGCCAACGCATAGTGCCTAAGCTTTGTTATCGCGAAGATCAACGCCAGGCAGTGTTTTTCAATGGGGGAGTAATTGTTTTCTTCCCCCAGGAGAACTCGACTCAAGTAATAGATGGCTCTTTCCTTCCCTTGATCATTCTCTTGTGCCCATAGCGCGCCTAAGGAACCTTCAAGAGCAGTTGTATACAGGATGAGAGGTTTTCCCTTGACCAGAGTCGTCAATACCGGCGGATTCTGCAAGTATTGCTTGATTTCATCCAGTGCACTCTGGCATTTGCGATCCCAGACTAACGGGGTCCCCTTCTTAACTAGATGACTGTAGGGGTGGAATTTGCCGGAGAGGTTAGCTTGGAGTTTGACACCAGTCTAGGCATCTGTATCGCTACAACTGGGATATTGCCAGGAGCGACTCATCATTTGCCTTTACTGATTTGAAAAAAGGTGGCTTAGTAGACAGGGTTAGGATTCTGTCGACTAAGACTTTTGACTTTAAGAGCCGTAAGGGTCTCATAAAGGGTTTTCTCCCTACGAGTCATGAGGATCTCGTAGGCGTATTTTCTCCTTAAGAATCGTGGGGATTCCTAAGTGATGTCTTCTCTTGTAGGTCGTAAGGATCTTCCAAGAGTGTTTTTTCCTTATAAGTCGAGAGGACCTACAAGTGTTATTCGCCATATGGGGACATTTCTTTCCATTTGTAGAACTTGGCAAAGAAATATTTATTCGTGCCCATAAATTTTATACAAGGGTCAATATGGACCGTCTGTAGGGCAATTTGAGAGATATGACGACTTTAGAACAGGTCTAGATCCCTATAACTTAAGGCTTTCGAATCCTATGAGCCGTGAGGGTCTCACAGGGGGATTCTCCTTATGATTCGTGAGGATCTCGTAAGTGTATTTAATAAGGTTGCGCCCTTCTGGGTTTTCACAAACTCGCCGGTAGCCCTGCTGTTTTTACTCACGGCGCCCTTTCGGGTTTTCATCTGTGCCCATTTTGCTTGTGTACATACCGTTTTTTATATTTTTTTAAACGAGATCGCGCCCTTCCGGGTTTTCACAAACTCTTCGGCAATCTTGCTGTTTTTACTCACGGCGCCCTTTCGGGTTTTCATCCGTGCCCATTTCGCTTGTGGATATACCGTTGCTTTTGAGTTGGGCATTCCACTAGGTTGTAGGACTTGTTTGCAGGCCCCTTAATATCCTTCCTACCTTTTGAGAAGAAAGGACTATTCTACACAGAGATTATTCCGCCAGTAAGGAATATGCCCCCTGTGTATATCTCAGGGGGAACGAGTACCTATGTCGTCGCTATTTGGGCGACAGGTTGCTTCAGAGCCGCTTATTTTTGTTTAGCGTAGGCGACAAACGCCATCTTACCTCCGCTTTTCACTCGTCATCATCGGATGAGAAAGAGTCTTGACCCATTTGATTCAATCGAGCCACTTTATCCATGAGTTTTTCTGGAAGGTCGTCGGCTTGAAGAGGGATATATACGAGGATTCCTTTTGAATTTGGGTCAAGGGTGGCTATGAACATTCCCACAGCTACCGCTTCGTCGATACTTTGCTCGTATTTGACCAGAGATTTCACCATCGGGTAACATATTGAACCCAAGTCTCATTCGGTCTAACACTTTCGTTGACCAGTGCTGTCACGGTAGTGCGTTTATTCACACTAGCGAATCTCTGACAGGAGGGCATCTCCATTTCGTCGAAGGTATTCATGGAGTCATTCGGGAGTTCCGCATACCATTCGAAGGCAATGCCCGCCAGACAGCTGACGAACTGTAAGAGGAGAAGTATATCATTCTCTCCAGTGTTACCGCACATGGATTTAAATCGCGCGATGTGCTGGTGAGGATTCCCGGTTCCTTTGTATATGTGGAGTCGGAAGTATATATTCTGGCGGGTACCGTATTTGATCGTAGCACGCCGGATACGGTCGACCGGTCTTGATTGGCCTATGTGCGGCTTCACTGGCGCAGTGAGTTTTGATTTGCTGAGCAATATATGTGTCCAGCTTTTCTTTTAGGAATCATTTCCTTCTCAACTGTTGATGAGGTTCGTAGAGGATTTGAAATGTCACCTTTGTCTTTAAGAGCGACTACCGGCAGTTCATACGCTTGTGGTTCCGATTAAACCATCATTCCAGCCATATTCTGAATCAGAAGGGCATCTGGTTTATTTTAATGGACATTTCTGCCGCTTCTTCATCTCTCTTTTTAAGAGCGCGCTTTAGAAAATCAATATCTGACTCCTTCTCTATTCTTTCCTCGGGTGCATCCTCGGGACTTTCCTTAGGCGATAGATTAGCGTTTGCTGCCGCCTGAGCGAGCATATCCTGCAGCTTTTCACGTTTGCAGTTGAACTTTTTTCAGGGACGGAGTTTGAGGTCGGTGACTAGTAGAAGCTCGAACTTCATCTTTGGAATTCACCACATAGACTATGTGAACTACCATGCCCCCCCAGGCTTGGGGTGTTTGGAGTTTTGGCCTTTGGAGTTTGCTTCGGGCACTTGAGCTTTATTGGGCCTCCTTTTTTATGAAAAGCCGCTTTGGTTTAAGGAGGAACCGCTGTATCAGGATCCGTCTTGGGATGAGTCCCCTTGTATTTTAAAGAGAATTTGTCAGAATTTGGCTGACGTCTAGAGGAAGAGCCGCGGTTGACGACAGAGACCTTCACTTGCTTCCGCACTTTATATATAGATGAGGAAAGTTGCTTTAGGGAGCGAACTGGTTTCTGCTCTCGTGGATCTCCATGGGCTGTGGAGATTTCTTCAACATTGCGGTAGAATAATTTTGTATGACCCTTCGCAACAATTTGAAGTTGTTCCCGGTTGGAACAACATTCACCACTGGGGTTGAAACAAGACCATACGGAGAATTGCCTCCAGTTCATTTTGTATGATGCCAATATCGACGTTGACCATTTCTTACGGCCGGGATTTGATTAGCTCCAGGATTTTTCTGAGCCTGCCCCTTGTTTCCTTTGAGAGCCTAAATATTCTGCCCCCTGCGTCGACCTTGGTCCTTGGCAGATACCAGTTGTTGGAGGACTGATTCTGTCGGCAAAGTTGCAGCTTGGGGAACTAGCCTGTGGAAGACAGATTTCCTCTGGGCTTCCTCCATCGGCGTTGAGGCATCAAGGGTGGGAGGTGGGTGTATCGATCCAAAGAGAAGCCTGTTGATTTCTTGAAGAGCCGGATTGCAGAGATTTGAGGCTGCAAGTGGCCCATACTTGACCCCACCAGATATGACAGAGCCTGAGTTGCCAGGGTAGCAGCAAACGCCATTCTTCATAGAGACAAAACACCGGCTTCAGTATCCCATCACCTAAGGGCAACCACAAACATCATACCGTGATTATTTGATCGCGGAAAAACACGACACACGAAGTGTGGAGTGGAAAGAGGAAAAGGTCCCGCCGGGCGTGCCAGAATCCGTTCTCCGCCGAATACAGAGACGAAACCGCATAGGTCGTCTTGCCTGAATTTGGGGGCAGATGCTATTTGGATTTATCCGTCCACCTCTCCGAAGACGCCAAGTTGATTTCTGACACCGTGTATCGGAGGTTTAGACGGATGCGGCCGTTGTAGCAAACTTCGTCAGATTACCCCTCGTTTGAGGGGTTTTTTGATTGCGGGGACGCTCTTCCCTGCAGGCGCAAGCCCCTGCAGTTAATTATGCTACCGCATCGCGGTAACCACTTTCTCCTTCTCCAGATGATCACTTCATGTCGTGTTTGTTTGTTTTATTTTTGGTTGCCCGTAGATTGTATAGGGAGACTAATTTATGTTGTCTCCCGTAGGGCGTGGATTAGTCTAAATCTGTATTTTCTTAGATTTGGGTTTGGGTTGGGTTTAAGGATCGTTAATCTCATTTGAGACTAAGATCAACTTAAATGTTTGTTAAAGAAACGTTAGTCTAATTTTAGACTAAGATCAACTTAAGCATTTGTTAAGGATACGTTAGTCTAATTTTAGACTAAGATCTACTCAACAGGATCATTTACATCCAACAAAAGAGCATTTGGACTCTTTTGTTTTAGTTTAGGGACTTTGCGGTCCAGTTTAAAGACGTCATAGTCTGTAAAGTTTAAAGACATCATAGTCTATGAGTTTAAGGATTTCATAGTCCATGGTAGTTTAGAGACATCATAGTCTGTAAAGTTTAAGGACATCATAGTCCATGAGTTTAAGGACCCCACAGTCCGTAAGGTTTAAGAACATCATAGTCCATGAGTTTAAGGACCCCACAGTCCATGGAATGTCTGGTTGTTGGGACCCGTCACCTCTCTGAATACGTTGAAGAATTACAATGACATATATTAGAGGTATGAAGAGATGTACCCTTGAGCCAATGTTGGTTGGAAGGTTCTGGGAATCACTTTGAATGCAATATGAGATGATCAGTTTTGGAAGACAAGAGTATAATTGGGGTTCAGTTTCAAGAGATCTTGCCTCTGGAAGACTTAGCTAATTTGGGCTAAGATTGGTTCGAATATAGTGTTAAACACTAGAGTACATTCGGCGCTCACGTGCTCCCACGTGAGGCACTTAAAGTTGTGTTAAACACTAAAACTGAAGTGTTCCCGTGGGGTCATGTGAGGCGCCTGAAGATTGGGCCTTGCTTCTTTTATTTTACTCTCAGAATATGCAAATACGTGTTCAACACTTGACCTTTATGACCATCACGTGTGGATACATGATGGGTATCCATGCGTTGGATATTAATAGTATTTGTCAGGGGTCACGTCGGAGCACGTGATACACCCTAAAAGAGAAACCATCTTGGCCTTTCTCCCTTTTATTTTGAGGAGCTTTTTAAGGGTCACGTGGGAACACGTGAGACGTCCAAAATCTGTTCTTTCTTGGCTTCATTCCCTTTTTATTTTGGGAAGCTTTTTAAGGGTCACGTTGGAGCACGTGATGCACCCTAAAAGAGAAACTGTCTTTATTGTTTTCCCTTTTCCCTTTTAAATAATTGTTAAACACTTTGGGAAATCTCTTTTTCTGGTTCAAAGAAAGGGGGTCACGTGTTACCACGTGATCATGTTGGGTACTGATCTCTTTTACGTGTATGGAGAGAATATCTTGTTTAAGAATTAAATTCATTTATAGGGTTAAACCCTAATTTTATTTTAGAGGAATTAAATTCGTGTGTGTTTGAAAGAATTAAATTCTTTAAACCCAATTCTCCCTCTAAGTTTTGGATATGCGTGGCAGAATCTCCCCGATGAGAATTAAATTCTTAACTTGTGGGGAGATCTGCTTCTGCAGATCTTCAACCAGAGGACGAACTAAGTTCTTTTTAGAAGAGTTAAACTCTTGGTTTGAGAATTAAATTCTCTTTCGTTTTATAGAATGATCTCCTTCCTTCTCTTACCTAGAGTTTTCTTTCTCTAAAGAGATCTTCTTTTCTCTCTGGAGAATTAAATTCTCTTTTTTTTTCTCTCTGTCGTTGTATCCTTTTCTTTCTCTTCTTTTCTTGGCTCCTATTTATAGGAGAAAGAAAAGAATCAATTTGTTCAGCCGATCTCTCATTGAGAGATTTTTATTGATTTTATTACCAACATGATCTTTTAGATCATTCGGTGAATTTTATTCACCATTGGATTTTTAATCCAAAAGATATTTTATTTGTTGTTCCTGACAATATTTAGGAAAATATTTCCTTGTATAGAATTTTTCTATAAATTGGTGATTTTTAATCACCATTGGATTTTTAATCCAACGGTGCTCCCTTTTACAGAGTGCAATCTTTTTTGTTTGGAAAGATCTAGGGAAATATTTTTCCAATTAAGCAATTAATTAGAATTTAATTCTATTTGTTCAGAGAGTTTATGAGTCTATCACATGTTGGCATGTGACCTCACTGATTAAACAATTAATTAGAATTTAATTCTATTAGTTCAGAGGGCTCAGAAACCCATCACGTGTTGGCACGTGACCCCACTGATTAAACATTTCCAATTGTTTATTTCATTTAGCGCCTATAGGGTTTGCCTGTAAAAGGTCATGTGTCTGCACGTGAAACCCGGTCACGTGTCTGCACGTGAGACCCAGTCACGTGTGGGCACGTGATGCCCCCTTTGGGGGTTTTCCTTGCTGCTTTATTTGTATTTTATTCAGTTCCCATAAGGGACCAAATGCTTTTAATTACTTTTAATTAGAATTTAATTCTATTAATTCAGTGGGTTCAAGAGCCCATCACGTGTGGGCAAGTGATTTTATCAATTAGGCATTCAGGCGTAGATAGAATCTGCCCATAAAAAGGTCACGTGTTTGCACATGAGGCCTGGTCACGCGTGAGGACGTGATGCCCCATTTGGGGTTTTTTCCTTGCTGCTTTATTTGTATTTTATTTAGTTCCCATGAGGGAACATTTGCCAATGGCACTTAGGGGCACTTCGCCACCGGGATAGCTGTGTAGTCAGCAGGACTTGAGTTGCAGTCCTCGCCGCTGGGAGTTGTGGACTTGAATTCCACTATCGCTGTGTTTGAGGTGACGTACTTAGTTTAAAGACATTACGGTCCAGGTCCAGCTCCGAGGCAAGGCTTTGCCGGATACTACTTATAGAGTCTTGACTCAGGAAGACAGCGAGCAGACATGAGTGTCGTCATCTATCATTAACCTGAGTTGTGACTTGTCAAGCGTAGTATTTCTTAAGGAAACGGCCGTTTATTGGCCGGAAGGGTCTTTCTCCATGCATATCCATGAGCAAGTAGGCCCCACCTTGGTAGACTTTGTCTATGATATACGGGACCTCATAGATCGGCTCGAATTTTCTCTGTATGGCACGATTGGGGATCATAGGTCGTTTGACAACTAGTACGAGTACGCCTTGACAGAATGTTCTCGTCCTAGTCAGTCTTTCGTATGAGCGCGTCATCCTTGCTTTGTAAGCTTCCAGGTTTTGTTGCGCCATGAGACGAGTTTCATCGAGGGCATCAAGCTCTTCAAGTCGAAGATGAGCATTTTCTTCGTCCGTTATGTCACGCCCCGCTTCCCAGTGTACGGCGAAGGGGACGCGACGAGGCCGCTACGTATTTACTATGAAGTAAATACGCTAAGCGTATCTAAGCAATATAAGAATAAATACACAAGAGACAAGATATAATAAAACAACAACTTTATTTATTCACATTATTTCTGTACAATGCATGGAAAAATAAATACAACTGAAATAAAGCAATGCCTAAACAATAGCATAACAAAAAAGGAAAGGTACTGAAATAAAAGTGTACAATGAACTAAAGCTCTGGGTCTTCAACGAAATGGTTCAAGTCTTCAGCGCTGGGCTCGATCTCTGACGTGTCCCGATCACCTGACGACATTCAAAGAAGAAAGAAGAGAATGTCGTCAGCAAACAGATCGCTCGGTAAGTCCCAAAGATAAGGGAGAAATAGAATAGACAGAATAAGTAGGTAGCATTTAAAGTTGTATTATATTGTTATAAAGTGGTGTTAACGCTGTTGTTTATAGCTTGGTACAGAAGGATGCCAGTGTATACGAGAGGAGTCTCTATATGCTAGATACTAGGGCAAATGGAAGTATAAGGCTCCGTCGATAATACCACGGAACAACGGCATGGATATAATTACGTCTTAATCTTGCAGTCTCGTGCCGCTTTTAACACCTTCCGTACCAACCTCCCCCTTAAACCCCGAGATGTCTTGTTTGTATAATTGTATTGTATTGTTTTGTATTGTAAACTGTATAGATTGTATAATTGGATGACTTACCGAAACCATGATATCAGTAAATGGATGTAACTGAAGAATCATGTAAATGGATGTAACTGGATAATCATGTAAATGAATGTATATCCATGGTTCGGTTCAGTCAAGTTGTATAGATTGATAGATTGAATATATGGATTCATGGATTCATATTGAATTGTAGTTTGTAGATTGTAGATTGTAGATTGTACTTGAATCATATTCAAGGTGGTTTATTAATGAGACTCAGTCGGAGTCAGACAATTAGAAAAATAAATTGAAGTCCTGATGGTTTTGATGTTATCGGTAACCGTTGCACATAGGCGGCAAGATTTGTGTCTTTTTCAAAGACGATTACCGTATTGATAACACCGTTGTTAAGTTGTCTACCTTAGATAGGCAAGCACCCACTTCTCCGGCTCCCTGAGGCTCAAGAGATTGGTCCCGCTTAAACCTATGTTTACTAGGGTTCTTAGGGTAATTTATAGAACTTGAGGGGGTTTTATGTAAAAATACTTTTGTATAATTTTCAAAATACTCTCCAAGTATTTAGTTATCGTCTTTAGAGTTATCATGAATGTAGATTTTATAATTGTGATATTTCTAGTGAAAATATCCTAAATTCATAATAAAGAGTATTTATTTGTAATATTGACTTGTATGGAATTCATGGTATATTAATGTAAAGTGATTCTTGTGATTTTTGAAAAGAATTAGAATATTTATATTATTACAAAATAAATATTTTAATGTTACTTATACATATATTTATATAAAAATAATTTTAATATATATTTTATATTTCTAGAAATCTTATTTTTCTTAAGATGTTGTATTTTAAATCTCTCGAGACCAAATGCTCCTCACGGAGGTCTGCATCTCGCACTACTAAGCCCAGGGATGTACGATAATCCGCACCATCTCGGTCGGGTTCCCCAAAGTGGGTTGTAGCAGCAGTTTGCAAAGATTTGTGTAAAATACTTGATCTTTTAGAAAATGGTTTTATTAATTCATAGTATTTATTTGAAATGTTTCGTTTTCCCATATTCTATGTTCCCGAAAGGTATTGTGCTATATTGCATATGAGTGTGTGAGGAGGTAGGTCATTACCTCGTGATCTACTTAAAGGTATAGCAAGTTTGTGATGTTTAAATGTCAAAAACGAAACTATATGGTATTTTATTGAAAAAGTACGGTAAAATGGAAATAGCAATTTCTTTTGTTATGGAACTTGTTCAATATGATTAGTTAGTGTTTAATAGTCAACATGTAATGGTTTAACAAGATTGTATTAAAGGAAAAGTGAGATTTTAGGAAGAACCGAATCGGAAATCGGATTTATTCCGATTCCGTCGGGTTTTAGAATTTCGTATTTTCAGAAAGAGTAAAGAAGGGGAAGGTGGGACTTATGGGTTTAGCTCAAAGAGGAGAGGGATAGGGAGTGGACGTAGTTTCCGGTGCGCCGTTTCGTCGCCAGGAACTCCTAGGGTTATCGCCGGAAAATTCGCCGGAGCTTCACCTCTTTGTTCACTTCAAATGCACACTAGGGTTTCTAGGTATTTCTTGAGAATTTGCTCAGAATTTTAGGGTGAGGGGTAGTGTTTAGGGGTTGTATTTATAGGGTTAGGCTAGGGTTAGGGTAGATGAAAAGTTAAAATGAAAAAATATGATAAATTGTATTAAAATGTAATAAAAATAGAGTAAATAGGGTATTAAACAGTCTCTGTTACTGGTCTAAAGTTCTAAAGCGTGTAGGTGTACAGGGGAGGCCAAAAGACATATCTTCCATGTTGATGACTCGGCGGTCCGGTCGAGTCCGGCCGGCGGCGACGGGCCGAGTCGGTCGGTCCGCCGGCCGATTCGGCCGAGTCCAGCTGATTCAGGTGGTCGGAGCACTCTTCGTCGGTTCATTAGGCCTCTGGTACTGTTCATTTTCAGGGTGTAGTGGGGTTTTTGTGAGATATGCACGTGTAAACTCTTGGTATTCTAAAAATTCAAAATAAAACAATAATAAAAATAAGGTGGGGTATGGGATTTGAACTCTAGTGGCTTGGTTCAGCAATACAAGGTATTACCAATGAGCTACAAGCTCCTTCTTGCTATTAATTAGCAAAACAAATATTTAACTTGTGCTCAGGCAAAAGTACCCCTTACTTTAAATTTTGAAAAATTTGCACAGAAAATTGTACAGGGAATTTAGGGTTGTTACACGTTACCTCATAACCAATCGCCACTCGTAGAGAGTGTAGCTCTATCTCCAAAGGGAGTACCGCTTCCGTGCCGAATACCAACACGTATGGTGTTGTATTCGTGGCTGTTTTGAACGTGGTTCGATACGCCCGGAGAGCTTCATGCAGTCTCTCGTGCTATTCTTTTTTGTTTTTGGACACCGTTTTCTTTATAATCTTTGTTAGGGTCTTATTGAAGGCTTCAGCTAGACTATGGGCTCGGGGATTGTAGATTGAAGAGTACCTCCAGTCTATATTATGCTGCTGTGCAAAGCGGCTAATTTATGACTTCTGTAGGACGACCCATTATCCGAGATGATTCGTCGTGGAGTGCCGAACTGGTAGATGACGTGTGTCCTGAAGAAATGGAGGATGTTCTCCGTCTTCACATCCTTTAGGGGTACTGCCTCTGCCCACTTAGAGAAGTAATCGGTTGTTGCTAATATGAACCGATGTCCCTTGGATGATGCTGGTTCGATGGGCCCGATTATATCGGTTCCCCACATTTCGAACAGCCAACTAGCCAATGTTGGGTGTAGCGGATTTGGATGATGGTGGATGAAGTCCCCGTGAATTTGGCACGAGTGACACTGCTTCTCATATTCGAGGCAGTCCTGAATCATCGTGGGCCAATAGTAACCCATTCTCTTGATCTTCAACTTCATCTTTGGTCTGGCTTGATGAGAACTGCAGATTCCGTCGTGAGTTTCTTGGACGACCCTCCTTGCTTCCTTCGGTCCCAAGCATCTTAGTCACAAACTGTCGAAAGATCTATTATATAGAGTATCATTGACGAAGGCGAAGGATAGAGCTCGTTTCATGAGCTGATGTCTTGACGACGCGTCTTCGGGTGTTTGATGGGATTTGAAGTAGTCTATGAAGACTTCTCTCCAATCCTTAGCCTTTTCTTCGTCTTCTATTTAGTAGGCTGCTTGTTTGGTCGCTTCCTTTCCTTCAGACGACTCCTGAGATATTTCTGCTGTTGCGAGAATCCGACGGTTTTGCACAATGATCCTTACGTCATTGAGGTTTTCGTCGGCCAGTTCTTTAGCGAGTTTGACTAATGCATCCGCCTTGCTATTTTCTGCACGCGGAATGCTTTCCAGAATGTAAGAGGGGATTTGTGTCAGCAATTGCTGCACTCTCTCGCCATATTTTACCAACTCTGGTTTGCATGTCTGATAGTCGCCATTTACTTGGCTAACGACTAGCTGGGAATCTCCATATATGACGAGGTTTTTGATTCCCATGTCGACAGCGATCTCAAGACCCGCTATCAAAGCTTCATACTTAGCCTCATTGTTTGTCCTCGGCTCTGTTAAGGAAAGGGCGAAACACATTATCTCTCCTTTCGGGGTCACGAAGATAAGGCATACCCCAGCTTTGATTATGGGGGTGTTGTGCTTTCGCTTCTTCATGGAAGATGCCCCATCGAAGTAAAGTTCCCATCGAGAGTCATTTTTTTTCTTCCTTTGTGTCGAATGCATGTTCGTCCGGTAATTCGCAATTTAAGGGAGAGTCGGCTGGTATTGGATGTTCAGCGAGGAAATCGGCGATGGCCTGGCCCTTCACTACCCTGAAGGGTCGATAGATTATCGAGAACTCCATCAAGAGGAGGGCCCATTTGGCAAGCCTTCCCGTTAGTATGGCTCTTGACATCAAATATTTGAGAGTATCCACTTTTGATATGAGATGGACCTCATGTGCCAAGGCATAATGTCGAAGCTTTGTTATCGCGAAGATCAGTGCCAGGCAATGCTTTTTGATGAGGGAATAGTTGTTTTCTTCCCCAGGAGAACTCGACTCAAATAGTAGAGAGATCTCTCCTTCCCCTGATCGTTCTCCTGTGCCCATAGCGCGCCTAAAGAATCTTCAAGGGCTGTTATGTACAGGATAAGGGGCTTTCCTTTAACCGGAGCGGTCAGTACCGGTGGGTTCTGCAGATATTGCTTGATTTCGTCCAGTGCAATTTGGCATTTATGATCCCAAACGAATAGGGTACCCTTCTTCATTAGATAGCTGTAAGGATGGTATTTTCCGGAGAGGTTAGCTATGAACCGTCGGATATACACGAGATTTCCTTGGAGAGACCGCAATTGTTTTAGAGTTCTTGGCATGGGAATTTCCATAATCGACTTGATCTTTGATGGGTCTATTTCGATGCCTCGGTATTGTATGATGATGCCTAGGAATTTGCCTGAGGAGACTCCAAACGCACATTTCAGAGGATTCATCTTCAAATTGTACTTCCGAAGATGCTGGAACACTGTGTTCAAATGCTCTCAGTGCTCCTCATACGATTTCTTTTCACGATGAGGTCGTCGATATAAAATTCGACAATCTCGTGTATGAGGTCATCAAAGATCTTCGTCAAGGCCCTCTGGTAGGTAGCGCCGGCGTTCTTCAAACCGAAGGGCATCACTTTATAGCAGAATATGCCCAGCGGAGTCCGAAAGGCATATGTTTTTGGTCTTCGGAATGCATATTTATTTTATTGTACCCGAAGATCCGTCCATGAAGGAGAAGACCTCATGGATAGACGTGTTATCGATCATCCGCTCGGTAAGAGGCACTCGGAAGTCATCCTTCGGACAAGCTTTGTTGAGATCCCGAAAGTCCACGCAGATGCGTACTGTCCCATTTTTCTTTATCACCGGAACGATATTGGCGATCCAGTCAGGATATTGAACTTCCTGGATGAAGCCAGAGTCAATTAGTTACTTGACTTCAGAGTTGATACTCATTTCAATTTCGAGCCACATTCTTCTCGGCGCTTGCTTGATTGGCTTAACATCCGGCGATATAGCCAGTTTATGCATCGCTATTTCTGGATCTAATCCCAGCATCTTGGAATAGTTCCATGCGAAGCAGTCTTTATACTGCATAAGCACGTCCTTTAGTGTGTCCACCTGCGTTTCAGACAATAGCTCACTGACGAACGTTGGCCTTGGATCTTTTTCCGTGCCCAAGTGAATTTTCCTTAGATTGTCCGCCATGGTGTGTATCCTATCTTCCAACTCTTTTTGTGCCGGTGGAAACTCTGAGATCACCTCGTCTTCATCCTCATCTGCGAGGCACTGGGAGAGGTCGTCCATATTCTTGCACTCCCCCTCCTTCGAGAATGTTATCACGTGGCAGGTATGAGTTCGTTTCTAAGCTCGATGTTGATATGGACTTACCCTCATGACATAGGCCGCTTTTGGCTCATGTTTTCATGGTGGGGTTACCCTCCAACTGTCGGATAGAGCAAACATGCCTTACCGATACCGGTCTTCGACCCAGTCTTTGAAGGTGAAGCAGTCTTCAAGAGCATGTCCTACCGCTCGGTGGTAGGAGCAATAAGCCGGATGATAGACTCGTTATTTGTTCGGGGTGCCGAGACTCCTGGAGCGTCATCATTTGATGCTTGATGACAAGGTCAAATATTTTCCTTATCTTGTCTTGGGGGAAAGAGTATTCCCGACCCATCTTCTTCATAAAAGATGGATTCCAGCTGACTCTTTCTCGATTGCGTGGCTTCATGGATCCGCTTCGCTGTTCTATTGTTAGTGTATATGCCCTAGAGGCCATTACTGTATCATACTAGTTTGTATATTACTTAATGGATGCTTGGGATATTCACCTTGTATATACAATCTTGCTCAAAATAGTAGTATGCTACTTGGTTTGTCTCTACTTCAATGTGTACTTGTGTTTATTACTATATCACTTATACGCATTAGTGGAGCCCTTAGGATCTTTGCTTGATTACCAGCGTTGTGATGGCAGTCACACTAGTGGGGGCTGGGTAATCTATAAGCACATCCTTATACAGGTCCCTAGTCGCAGGACTATCGAGATAGGGCATCGATACTCCGGAGTAGACTAGCGTATGCGCTTCTCATCCCAGTGTGGGAGATGGTCTGTCCCACAGCCATCAGTACGTCGTACTGGAGATAGTATACGGGTGCTCGTTGGGTTACGAGTACACTGGACAGGACTCGTCGGGAACTGACAGGTTGGTATTATACCTATCGTCAGTCATCAGTTCCCAGGTGACATGAGTACAGCTTAGTCCGCTGACTTGACACTGGCACTTCGCCTCGAGTGTGTTCCCACTGCACTTTGATCACTACCCTACCACGGCTCAAAGGAGTCGTGCAAACAGGTGGTGGTTGGGTGCAGTCCCGAAGCACTTGGAGGCAGTGACGGTTAGACAGGATTCGTCTCTCCCGGTATTGGGGGTTGACATCGCGCTGTGTCTAGGAGAGCCATTACACGAGTAGTCCCTGGCCAGGGCAAACGAGATATACTGGTAGGTTTCCAGTGTTATCTCAGGGTGTTTTGGGCTTCGCTCCGGCACGACTTGTACCGCTATTGGGGGACTGACGTTTACCGCCCCCTAGGCCCGCCATGCGATGTATCAGACGAACAGACCGGACTGTACGGAGACTGTCACATTCAGACTCAGTAGGAGTACCGATGGGGTTTCACCTCGTCAGCCTTCTTGTCGACATCTACCTGGGGACCGTTACGCACAGCTAGTGCCGCTTGCGGTCTGTGGTTAAACCCACTGCCAGCGTAGTGTCGAGTCTTTAGAGTCCCACACAGAGGGTATTCGCCTATGGGCAAAACAGAGTAGAGGTCGCATGGTTTTGCGACAGGGTCCGTTCTCATCCGCGCACTTGTGCACGTTTGGAGTCCGGACAGATACTACCAGCGGGCTCTGGTTTGAGCCGGATACTGGTATAGTTTTTGGGATTGCTTTTATCTCTCAGTATTCATGTTCCTCGGAACAAGAATGCAGGTGTGTATGCACAGTTATTTGAGGAGGAGGAAGATGATTTCCATTAGGGTTTCGGAACGGGTGCGTATGCACAGTTGACAGTCGTCTTTTTCCAAACCCTAATGGATTTGTATTATATCATTTAATAATATATAATAAAATGAAATTGTGTCATGGTTAGTTTTTGTTGACTTGTTGACCATGGTTGACTTGTTGACCATGGTTGAACATTTGACTACCATCATTACAAATGCAAGATGCCTTTTCATTCTTGCTTTATTCATTTAATGCATGTAATGATATTAGTCATTCTAAACTATCCATCAAACCTTTTTCATTTTGATTATTATTATTATTTGATTATTCTTTTTCTTTTGTTATGGTTGCAAAAGGAAAAGAAAGAGCTCATTCTATCATTCTCACTCTCTCTCTTCACTTCATCTTCTTCTTCCTCTAGTCAAGAGAAACCTTCTCATGAGTTGAGAATCCTTCTCTTGAAAAAGAAAAGCAAACCCTAAACACTATCTACTCACTCTAGGATCAAGGGTCTAGCAAGCCGGCGATTCTAGTTCACTCCAAGTACGAGAAAGAGCCCAAAGGTCGAGCCTTCGAGGTGGATCCATCTTCGACGGGAGAAGGCGACAAAGGAGAACCATCAACCTCTACGAAGTTTGAAGACGAAGGAGTTCAAGTCTAGGTATAACCATCTTCATCCGAGTAGCTAAACTTCTTTAGCTAAGTTTGCTAGTTTTAGTTTAGGTAACGATCCCGACCTTGCATAGTCCATGTTGCCTCTTGCACTAAAAATTTGACTTTTATACCGTTTCCGCCTCCCCGTAAGAACCGGGGGTGGCAGCGTGGACTTACAGTGGTATCAGAGCCTAACTAAACTTAAACTAGCTTGGTAGTAAAGTGTAACGAAGTTCGGAACCGTAAAAAACCCAAAAACCGTATTTTTATCAAAACCTGAGTTTCTGTTGAAATTGTTTGGGCTCAAAATGAAAAACTTTATATTTGTAAATTCATCTCAGGGTTTTTTAAAAACACCCGTGAAAAACGACACAGAGATTCATCTAAGCCGCCGCCCTTCCGCCGCGTGAGCCTTCTTGGCCGCCGCCCTTCCGCCGCGACTTGATGTCCCCTCTGCATCGATTTTCGTGCAGTGTCTTTATTTGTTGATTTTGGGATTTTTAGGATATATATTATATGCCCAGATTTTCCAGAACTAAAACTTACTTTTGGGGGCCTATAATTCCGTATTTTTCCGAACTTCACTGCACTTTGACTATGATGGTTTTATCTGTGATGTTTGCATGTATTGAACGTCGACTAATCGCTATAAGACGATTAGTCTGGGTTATACATGATCTGTAATGTGCTGGAATGTGTATATAAATATGTTGGATTGTCGCGGGTGAATAGCCGGGGGTTGTGAGACGAGAGTTTTCTTTTCTTGCAATTCATTGTAAATGTAAATTGATGTAATAATTATTATTTGTTTGGCCGCACAACCGGGTCGGGGTTGTAGCCGTCATTGTATAATTCTTTTACTGTTTTTTGCTCCTAGGATAGACCCATGGAGGGGTGCACAAACTACCGGGTATGCCGAAGTGTCGAGTGGCCTACTCATGGAGATGAGGGAGGTTGCTACGCTTCGGGTACTTGGCGGGTAGTTTGCCGCACCCGTAGGGGTCTTGGGTGGGGTATTGGCTATTCACCGCGACCGTGTTATCTGTTTTTGTTACAGGCTCGTACAAATTACAGATTACTAGTATATCCAATGTATTTATCTGTGATCTGAAATGTTTATCATTGCTTTCTATTTAGGCGTTGCTTATGTTTTACAGACGCGCTAGCCCAGCCCCCGCTCTGTCGTTAGTTAAGTAACCTAACGGGTAATGACGGGGCCCAGTGGCGAATGCGAATGGCATAAGCGTACGTCATATTTTGGTTGTTTTCTGCAATGGTAGGATTTAAATGATGGGACGCATTAAAAGTACTAATGCAAGAATATCACGCATTAAAAGAACTAATGCAAGATAATAAACCAAGTTAAAGTCGTTGGAACACTTTCGAAAAACCACTCGGTTCTTTTCAAAACTAACTTTTAAAATGCGGAGCTTGAGCCACTCCATTTAAAAGCTATCTCGTTCCATCGACCAAATCAAGTTCACTACGTTCACGGTTTTGCCAAAACCATCCGTAGCCCTCCGTCGTTTCGCATGAATAGTCAATAGTATTCAAGCTGTGTATGTTGGCCAAAGTCAAGGCACAGTGATTGGTAGCTGTTGGGTGTTCATGTGTAGCATAGATAGATGCGTTGGTTTGGGACAGTCGTACTGCCATTTTGGCCAAAGTCAAGGGTAGATACGGATGGATCCAAATTAACCTGGATAATGAAGAGTAGAACTTGACATGTGACTTATGATATTTTAGCCAAAGTCAAGGTCATAAGAGCATGGGGCAAAAATCCACATCGGGAGTTTCATAAGTACTGAAACTTGCTAGATTTGCATACCATTTGGAGTGTGGTGATTCTGGTAGGATTCCTTCAGTTTCATCACGCGATGATATTTGGATCCCGATCCTACTGTGAGTATATGCTACTCCTCGGGAGATTTCTCACTTAACGATCAATGCTATAAACCTAGTAGGTGCCTAGAAAGGTGTTAGCGGGGCTACGCCCCCAGGGAAAAGAGGTTCTTTAATTAAGGAACTTCGCGAAAGCGTTGGAAAACCTCCCTCGAAGTACCGACACCAGCCTGGCCGAACGGTTAAGCAAGTATTGTACGGTGGGATTGATCCTGACTAATTCTTCCTTTATGGTTTGAGGAGGGATTCGAGAAACAGTGGGAGCCATCCTGTTTAGACAAATTAAAAACCACTCTAAACTTGCAAGAGCATCATGCTGAGTGTTTCTTCTTCTCTCTCCTAATTGCAGCGACCAATCAACATGACTGGACTTAAGTTACTCCTAGATAAAAACAAGTTGACAGGGCCAAACTACAAAGATTGGCTCAGGAATGTCAAGATAGCAATCACTTATGACAAGCTGGGGTATCTTCTTACCACCAAAGCTCCCCCTGTCCCTGGTCCAACTTCCAGCGTCGCGGATAAGGAAATCCGCAAGACTTGGGAGATTGATAGCGCGAAGGCCAAGTGCCTCCTGCTTGCCTCGATGGACAACGAACATCAGAGGAGGCATGAGAATATGGACATGGAGTCCATATTGCTTCATACAAAAGAACTGTATGGAGAGCAATCACGTATCGCAAGATACGAAGCGTCGAAAAAGTTGTTTTCGACAAGAATGGCCGTCGGATCATCAGTAGCCGAGCACGTGCTAAAGATGATCGGCTACATTGAGGAGCTCGCTGACCTAGGGATCACATTGGAGAGTGAGCTATATACGGATATAGTTCTCCAGTCCCTTCCTTCCACTTACGCCCAGTTTATAATGAACTTCAACCTACAAGAAAAGGAGGTTGAACTTTCAGAGCTCCTCAACCTGCTGAGGAGCGCAGAGGGCACCCTACAGAAAGGTAGGGAAACATCCACTTTGTTTGTAGGAGGATCATCTTCTTCTAGGTCCAAGGCGAAAGCCAAGGGAAAGAAGAAGAAAGCCCCCGCCAAACCAAGGGGCGGTGTTAGTAAAGTGGATACGAAGGGAAAAGGAAAAGCAACAAAGATAGCGGGGAAGCTTGTGGATAAGGAAGAATGCTTCTTTTGTCATAAGAAAGGACACTGGAAGAATGATTGCAGGGCCTGGAAGGCCAGAACACAGGAATTGAAGCAGGTTGCAGCTTCAGCTTCAGGTGTGTATGTTATTGAAAACTGTCTTTCAATAAACTCTACTTCCTGGGTATTGGATACCGGATCAGGATCTCACATCTGTAATTCTTTGCAGGCGTTGAGAAACCGTAGGGTTTTGAAGGCAGGTGACATGACCCTCAGAGTTGCGAACGGAGCTAGCATGGATGCTAAAGCCGTGGGGGACTATCACCTGGGAATGTCAGATGGACATGTTTTGGTTTTGCGTAATTTCTTTTTTGTACCCAACGCAACTTGTAATATCATTTCTGTATCTTTAGTTTCTAAAGAAGGTTATGAATTTGCGTTTGTAAGTAATGTTGTAAACATTCACCTTAATCAAGTTCTGATTGGGTCAGGTACATTGAGTAATGGTATATACGTATTGAACCAACCACAGATTTTCAATGTCCAGAATACACACAAAAGAAAGTCTCCAGAAATAAACCAGACTTTCTTATGGCATTGTAGATTGGGTCACATCAATGAGAGAAGGTTGACGAAGTTACATACAGAAGGGTATTTGAATGCGTTCGAATATCAGTCGTATGCCACTTGTCAATCCTGTCTCAAGGGAAAAATGACAAAGACTCCATTTACTGGACATGGAGAAAGAGCGAGCGAGCTCTTGGGACTCGTACACAGTGACGTGTGCGGTCCAATGTCTACACATGCCCGAAGCGGACATTCTTACTTCATTACTTTTACGGATGACTTCTCAAGGTACGGTTATGTTTTCTTAATGAAACATAAGTCCGAGGCTTTTGAAAAATTCCAGGAGTATAAGAATGAAGTAGAGAAACAGACCGGCAAAAGTATTAAGATTCTAAGATCGGATCGAGGTGGAGAATACTTAAGTGCCGAATTCCTGAATTACTTAAAAGAGAATGGTATTCTCTCTCAGCTTACTCCTCCATACACTCCGCAACATAACGGTGTATCGGAGAGAAGGAACCGAACCCTATTGGATATGGTTCGGTCCATGATGAGTAACGCTGAGTTGCCGCGATCATTCTGGGGATATGCAATAGAAGCAGCTGCGTATCTCTTGAACAAGGCTCCCACCAAGACTGTGCCTACCACCCCTTATGAGATGTGGACTGGGAAGAAACCCTGTCTCAAGTATCTTAAGGTATGGGGATGTCCAGCTTTTGTAAAAAGGCAGCATGCGGACAAGCTTGAGGCACGTTCAGTACAGTGTAAGTTTGTGGGATACCCAAGGAACTCCAGGGGGTATCTTTTCTATTCCGCTGAGGAACAAAAGGTTTTTGTTTCTCAGCATGCCCGCTTCTTGGAAACTGAGTTTTTGGAAACCCAGATAAGTGGGAGCACAATAGAACTGGAAGAAGTTCCAGAACCACAGACTGTTACTAAAAGCTTAGTGGAACCAGAGGGTTCAACAGAACAGGACATTCCTACGCCGCTCCGCAGAAGTAGTAGGCAGTCTCATCCGCCCGAGAGATACTACGGTTTTCTCATAGACGGGGATAGAGAGGATTGCATCATAGATTATGATGAGCCTACTAGCTTCCAGCAGGCCGTTCAGAGCGTTGACTCAGTGAAATGGCTGGATGCAATGCGGACCGAAATGGAGTCCATGTACACCAACAAGGTATGGACGTTGGACATTGCTCCAGACGGGGTAAAACCCGTAGGATGCAAGTGGATCTTCAAAAGGAAGATTGGTGTAGATGGACAGGTTGAGACCTATAAAGCTAGGCTGGTAGCAAAGGGTTTTCGTCAAAGACCTGGCTTGGACTATGACGAAACCTTTTCTCCAGTAGCCATGCTGAAATCCATTCGGATCCTTCTTGCCATCGCTGCCTTCCACGATTATGAGATCTGGCAAATGGACGTAAAGACAGCTTTTCTAAATGGAAATTTAGAGGAGTGTGTCTATATGGACCAGCCAGAGGGCTTCATTCAGAGTGGGAGCAGCGGAAAGGTGTGCAAGTTGCTTAAGTCCATCTATGGACTAAAGCAGGCATCGCGGAGTTGGAACATCTGCTTTGATGAGACGGTCAAAGAATTTGGCTTTATCAAGAATCCAGATGAACCATGCATCTATAGTAGATTTGTAGCGAGAACTGTAGTATTCCTCGTTTTATACGTGGATGACATTCTCTTAATAGGAAATGACATTCCTATGCTACAATCTGTCAAGGGGTTCTTGTCACACAGGTTCTCCATGAAAGACCTGGGTGATGCCTCATACATCCTGGGGATCCGGATCCATCGTGATAGATCCAAGAGGATATTGGGACTTTCTCAGTCCAGGTACATCGACACCATAGTGAAGAGATTCAGTATGGAAGATTCCAAGCGCGGTAACCTGCCGGCTTGTCACGGGATCACCCTCTCTAAAGAGATGTCTCCCAAGACTGATTTGGAGAGGGATCGCATGTCTATTATACCCTACGCTTCTGCGGTAGGCTCTATAATGTATGCGATGTTATGTACCAGACCGGATGTAGCTTATGCACTGAGTGTGGTAAGCCGGTATCAGTCAAACCCTGGGGAGAAACACTGGATAGCGGTAAAGAACATTCTCAAGTACCTGAGAAGGACTAAGGAGATGTTCTTGGTGTATGGCGGAAAAGACCTCCAGATCGAGGCCTTTGCTGACTCCAGCTTCCAGAGTGACAAGGATGATTCCAATTCCATGTCGGGCTTTGTCTTTACCCTCAATGGAGGGGCGGTGTGTTGGAAGAGTTCCAAACAGGAAACCGTTGCAGACTCGACGATGGAAGCGGAATACATCGCTGCATCTGATGCCGCAAAAGAAGCTGTCTGGATGAGGAAGTTCTTGAAAGAACTTCAGGTGGTTCCGTCCATTGTTGATCCAATACCTCTGTATTGCGACAACAATGGGGCTATAGCTTTAGCGAAGGAACCCAGGTCCCATCAGAGATCCAGGCACATCTTGAGGCGGTATCACCTGATCAGGGAGATCGTGGATCGCAAGGAGATCGAGGTTCGGAGAGTTGCTTCAGAAGACAACACTGCAGATCCATTCACCAAGGCCCTGCCCCAGACTCAGTTCGAGCGGCTGATCGAGATGATAGGTCTTCGATACGCCAGTACATGGCCTTAGTGCAAGTGGGAGATTGTTAGTGTATATGCCCTAGAGGCCATTACTGTATCATACTAGTTTGTATATTACTTAATGGATGCTTGGGATATTCACCTTGTATATACAATCTTGCTCAAAATAGTAGTATGCTACTTGGTTTGTCTCTACTTCAATGTGTACTTGTGTTTATTACTATATCACTTATACGCATTAGTGGAGCCCTTAGGATCTTTGCTTGATTACCAGCGTTGTGATGGCAGTCACACTAGTGGGGGCTGGGTAATCTATAAGCACATCCTTATACAGGTCCCTAGTCGCAGGACTATCGAGATAGGGCATCGATACTCCGGAGTAGACTAGCGTATGCGCTTCTCATCCCAGTGTGGGAGATGGTCTGTCCCACAGCCATCAGTACGTCGTACTGGAGATATTATACGGGTGCTCGTTGGGTTACGAGTACACTGGACAGGACTCGTCGGGAACTGACAGGTTGGTATTATACCTATCGTCAGTCATCAGTTCCCAGGTGACATGAGTACAGCTTAGTCCGCTGACTTGACACTGGCACTTCGCCTCGAGTGTGTTCCCACTGCACTTTGATCACTACCCTACCACGGCTCAAAGGAGTCGTGCAAACAGGTGGTGGTTGGGTGCAGTCCCGAAGCACTTGGAGGCAGTGACGGTTAGACAGGATTCGTCTCTCCCGGTATTGGGGGTTGACATCGCGCTGTGTCTAGGAGAGCCATTACACGAGTAGTCCCTGGCCAGGGCAAACGAGATATACTGGTAGGTTTCCAGTGTTATCTCAGGGTGTTTTGGGCTTCGCTCCGGCACGACTTGTACCGCTATTGGGGGACTGACGTTTACCGCCCCCTAGGCCCGCCATGCGATGTATCAGACGAACAGACCGGACTGTACGGAGACTGTCACATTCAGACTCAGTAGGAGTACCGATGGGGTTTCACCTCGTCAGCCTTCTTGTCGACATCTACCTGGGGACCGTTACGCACAGCTAGTGCCGCTTGCGGTCTGTGGTTAAACCCACTGCCAGCGTAGTGTCGAGTCTTTAGAGTCCCACACAGAGGGTATTCGCCTATGGGCAAAACAGAGTAGAGGTCGCATGGTTTTGCGACAGGGTCCGTTCTCATCCGCGCACTTGTGCACGTTTGGAGTCCGGACAGATACTACCAGCGGGCTCTGGTTTGAGCCGGATACTGGTATAGTTTTTGGGATTGCTTTTATCTCTCAGTATTCATGTTCCTCGGAACAAGAATGCAGGTGTGTATGCACAGTTATTTGAGGAGGAGGAAGATGATTTCCATTAGGGTTTCGGAACGGGTGCGTATGCACAGTTGACAGTCGTCTTTTTCCAAACCCTAATGGATTTGTATTATATCATTTAATAATATATAATAAAATGAAATTGTGTCATGGTTAGTTTTTGTTGACTTGTTGACCATGGTTGACTTGTTGACCATGGTTGAACATTTGACTACCATCATTACAAATGCAAGATGCCTTTTCATTCTTGCTTTATTCATTTAATGCATGTAATGATATTAGTCATTCTAAACTATCCATCAAACCTTTTTCATTTTGATTATTATTATTATTTGATTATTCTTTTTCTTTTGTTATGGTTGCAAAAGGAAAAGAAAGAGCTCATTCTATCATTCTCACTCTCTCTCTTCACTTCATCTTCTTCTTCCTCTAGTCAAGATAAACCTTCTCATGAGTTGAGAATCCTTCTCTTGAAAAAGAAAAGCAAACCCTAAACACTATCTACTCACTCTAGGATCAAGGGTCTAGCAAGCCGGCGATTCTAGTTCACTCCAAGTACGAGAAAGAGCCCAAAGGTCGAGCCTTCGAGGTGGATCCATCTTCGACGGGAGAAGGCGACAAAGAAGAACCATCAACCTCTACGAAGTTTGAAGACGAAGGAGTTCAAGTCTAGGTATAACCATCTTCATCCGAGTAGCTAAACTTCTTTAGCTAAGTTTGCTAGTTTTAGTTTAGGTAACGATCCCGACCTTGCATAGTCCATGTTGCCTCTTGCACTAAAAATTTGACTTTTATACCGTTTCCGCCTCCCCGTAAGAACCGGGGGTGGCAGCGTGGACTTACATCTATAACATCATTCTCGTTCTCCACCATGTTTTTTCCTCTGCGTCGGATTTTTCCTTTGCCACGAGAGCGTACAGCGGGATGAGGGTGAAGGGCATTGTAGTCTTTTCTCTCCACAAACTGCTGAGCAAGACGCTGCGTCCTGGCTTTCTCGTAAATGGCCATTTCGCGGTTATGGTCATCCCGAACCTTTTGACCGGCTTCTCTCATTAGATTATCAATTTGTTCTTCGAATGATGAACTTGGTATTCTTACGGCGGGATCTCGCTCCGGTTCGAAATCGGCGCTATCTGGAAATACATTCGCTTCTCCACCGGAGTTATTTATGACAAGGCAGCCATAGAATTGCTCCCGTTTCTTGGACCGAACATATCCAAGCCCAGTCGTCTCCATCCACCCGTTGGGCATCTTTCGCCGAGTCCCAGGAATGTCCCAAATCATGTAGTAGAACTGGGTTTGTCGAGCAGTTTGCTTGAAGGGTACACCTTGGCATCTTAATAGTTTTTTCAATCTCTCTGCGTAACATCTGGGCGGACGGATTGGTTGAAGCCTGTCAAGCACAAGTTCGGCACCATGCCAGACTATTTTTTCCACTTTAGTCTCCGTAGATTGGTAGAAGAGGATCACCATTTCACCTCTTTGCCTAGGAGGGACGTAGAAGGTCTGCAGCTCTTTCACGCCATACGTATCGAGTGCATCAAGTTCCCTGTAATGCCGCTGCGGGGTCATGGTGATTTGTAAACTCTGACCAGCTCCATTAAAGGTCTGCATTGATGGGCGGACGGAGAACACTGCGTTAGTCTCGTCCCCATAGTCACTGCCAAAGGCCAAAATAGGGGTAGATGGTCCGGGCTTGTTGCCTTGGGGTTTCCCCCATTAGACTATCTCTTCATCCACCTCCGTATCTTTCCTGAAAATCGGGATAGTGGCGATGGCTCTTTATCGGTTCTCGGGTTTACGACATCTTTCCGTGTCTTCGAAGTCTGGTAGGAAGTACGTGCCGTCCTCATATTTGCGGACTTTATTTACGGAGAATGGGTTTAGCTCCCCTGTAACTATGTACTCGAGGCCATCTTTGAAGTACTTCATACACAGATGTTGTGTAGAAAGGATGACGTTGTACTCGTGTAACCAAGGTCGGCCGAGCAGAGCATTATAGCAAGTCTTGGCGTCGATGACATGAAATTTGATGTCAGTGACGAGCATCCTAAAGTGTAATGTCAATATCATGGACCCAAGCATCCGTGACGACTGCGAGTCGAACCCGGAGATGGTAATTTTGTCCCGAGCCAGGTGCTGAACGTTCATGCAGATCTCCTTCAGCACCTTCACGTTGAGAAGGTTGACAGAGGACCCATTGTCGACCAGGATCTTCCCTATCTTAATGTCATGGCAGTACCCGGTGACATATAGAGGACGGTTGTGCTCACACGTTCCGAGAAGGAGATCTTCATCGCCGAATGTGATGTCAGCTGTATGAACCTCTGCTAGCTCGTCCTTCATCTTTTCTTCCACAAAGAAAGCTTGGAACTGATCAGACTCTTGTAGTGCCTTGATTAGAGAATCTCGTGCCTCTTTGGACAGGAGGAGAGCATCCAGTATGCTAAATTGTGAGGGTATCTTCCTCAGGTGTGTCAGGACATTGTAATCCATCTTTTTTTTCTTAGGTGGGTCCTTGGCCGCAAGCTCTTTGACGACTCCATCATCGAGGGCAATTTCCTCAGGGAATTTTTCCTTCCCCTTGTCTCTTTTGCTCAAACCTTTGTTTGTTTGCCCGAGGTTCTTCTCAGGCAGTGTGTGGTTACGTTGCTGAATGTTCTCGCATTTCTTCGCCTCTTCTTTTTTTCCAGAGGTGGATTCTTTGAAGAGAGGGCCGAGCGTTATTTCTTCCTCAGAATCGCTCTCGAATGTGAGAACTTGAGTTTTCCCATTTGTCAAACTGGTATCAACCATATAACAGTTGCCAGTTGTTTTTCCACGCTCATCTGTCATACTTTTTCGCTGTCGACGAGCTTCACGCTTCATTATCTTGAAGTGTTGTCGGTGAGCAACGTATCCTTGCCACTGTTTCTTGAAAGCATTGCACCCTTCGGTAGGGTGCATGACCCTCCGATGGTATAAGCAGTAGTTCGGATGTACATCCGCTTCGTCGAGGCACGTACTCCCGGGAGTATTTCCTTTGAAAGGTGGCAGCTTCATTCCCATTGACAGGGCTTTGGCGAACCGTTTTCCCGTCTTAAACCTGCTTTTGTCTGCCGCAGGTGAGCTTCGATCTGGTTGGAGTACTTTGTGACTCTTCCTCGCCGCAGCTTCTTCATCCTGACACCGATGCTTGTCCTTTTCATATATGGCCGTTTCATGCTCTCGGTTAGCTTTGCTCTTTTGAAGGGCTTCATTTAGCAGCCTGTCAATCAAGTCGTCTAACGGCTCTACGCCGTTTCCTGACTCCGAGGGGGTCTCTTCGTTTTTAACGACGAATGAAAGACCATGTGGCAACTCGCTACATAACCCTCGGGTTCTTCTGACGAGTCGTTCCCCTCATCATTGTCACTGTCTCCGTGCTCGAGGATATGGTCGAGAAACTCTTCGAGAGTGACTGAGGTTCGCGCCTTCTGGTTGTATTTCTCCAGCACGTCAATGTATTTTTGAAGGTCCATGCGCTTGTCATCAGGCTGTATGGGCTTCTTGGTCTTTTTCTTTCCCTTCGAAGACTTTGAAGGCTTGACTTGAGTGTCTTGCCCGTCATTAGCTGTTTTCGGTGTGGGACGCGATTTCAACATCCCTTCAATGATCTCAAGCTCCAGCGGGCTTTTCCACCTAATCGCCGGACATGCTTGAAGATCCTTCAGCATTATTTTAGTTTTGGCTAAAAGGACAACTTCCAACGGAGCTTCTTCTAGAAACGAGCATGATGCCCCTGGCGTCTCCACCTTTGTAGGCACGTGCTTTTGTGGCGGGTTCACCCTCCATTCTTCGGATAGCGCAAACTTGCCTTGTTGGTACTGGTCCTCGACCCAATTTTTGAAGATGTAGCAATCCTCAATTGGGTGGCCCAATACTCTATGGTAGGAGCATTAGTTGGGACTGTTGACGTCACCAGGCTGCAGTGAACGTCTCGGATCCGGCAGAGTGATAAGTCTGTTGCGCACTGCCAATTCGAATTGTTTCCTCGTTTTATCCCGGGGAAACGAGTAAGGACATCCTATATTCTCTTCGAGGGATTGGCGTGGGTGTGTGTCGCTTTGGCGAGCAACCGGTTTCGGGTCAATTGGTTGCTGTTGAGTGTTGGCAACGAAGGTCGCTTTTCTTTTGCCCTTTTCATTCCAGGGATTCGTTTTTGAAGAGGACGGCCTATGGCCCATTTGGTCCATTTGGGCCATCTTGTCGATCAAGGCCTGGAAGGTGGTCGGCTTGAAGAACATCATAAATTGGGATACGGTCGCCTGAGGATCGAGGGTCCCTACGAACATGCCTACGGCCGGAGCTTCTTCAATGCGTTGTTCGCATTTCGACCATAGGTTCCGCCATCGAATTGTGTATTGAACCCATGTCTCTCCTAACTTCACCCTGGCATTGATTAATGTCGTGATCGGGGTGCGTTCGCTTGCCCTTGCGAACCGCTGCGATAATAGCAACTCCATTTCTGTGAATGTTTTGACGGAGTCATTTGGGAGCTCCGAGTATCATTTAAACGCTGTCTCTAACAAGCTGCCAACAAACCGGCGAAGCAGCAATTTGTCGTCGACTCCAGTGTTGCCGCACAAGGCTCTGAACTGAGCCACGTGCTGATGAGGATTGCCTGTCCCCTTGTACACATGGAAATTGGGGATCGTATATCCTGGCGGGTACTTGATTTGATCGTACCAGCCTGGATACGGTCGCCCGGTCTTGACGACTTGGCCAACCACTTCGCTTGCCTGATAAGCTCGTATTTGCTGAGCTATGTAGTCATCGAGGGCCGCCTTGGAGATTGTCTCCTCCCTGGCTGTCAATAAAGCCAGAAGAGGGTTTGATGTTTCCCCTCTATCGTCCTCGATGATTATCGGTGGATCTTCGGCTGGAGGTTCTGGTTGGATCATCATTCCAACCATGTCTTGGAAAAAGAGCACCATCTGTTTTATATTAGCCGCTTGTTCCGCGGCCTCCTTATCCTTTCTCTCCATCACCCTTCGCAAGAATTCTGTATCTGTCTCCTGCTCTTGGCGCTGTCCAGACGCTGCTTCCGGGCTTTCTTTTTGCCCGGTGAGTGCTGCCATTTTCGTCAGCATCTCCTGGAGCTTTTGTTGCTGCTCCTGAGCTTTTGTCAACGACTGAGTTTGCGGCCGATGACCCACGGAAGTACGGCTTTCCTCTTTTCCGGAAGCCATGTACCCCATGTGCACGATCATGCCCCCAGACTTGGGGAGTTTGGATCCATCACCTTTGGGATTTGCCATCGTTGGTGGTTGATTCTCTGACCTTCTCTTTTTGCGAGAAGTCAAAGTCAGAGGAGCTATTGTAACAGGCACTTTCGTAGAAGAAGTTCCTCGCTGCATGGTGGAGGGATGGTCCTCCTCTTGCCGAGCCTTTGTTTTCTTCAGTCGGCGAGAGTAGTCTTTATTGATCACAGAATCTTGGACCTTCCGCCAGACCTTATGGACTTGGGAGGACAGCCGCTGGGGGGGGGCTGCTCCAGCTTCGGCTGTATCATTGTTTCAACAGGTGGAGGAGATTTCTTCAGCACCGCGGTCGGAGAGTTAATTCGCACCCTCCTAAGCAGATCAAAACTGTTCCCGGTTGGAACAGCAGCGTCAACTTCCACTATTGGAGTTGGTGGAGTAAGTCTAGAGGGAGAGTTGCCCCCAGCTTTCCTCACTCAGCGCCAGTAACGACATCGAGCATGTCTTACAGACGGGATTGCCTCAGTTGTAGTAGTGGCTTCCTCATGCCCCCTGCTTTGGTTAGGGGGTAGTGCCTGGGACAGCCTGTTGAAAACTGACATCCGTTGAGATGGGACGGTCAATCTTTCGAAGGCCGACCTCTTAGTAGGGGAAGCAGTCTTGATGAATTCGCCAGAAGCAGGAGTTGGAACGGCCAATCTTGCGAAGACCGATCCTTTAGCAGGAGAAGCCCCTTTGACGATTTCTCCCGCCAGAGCTGGAACGACTATCCGTTTCGGGATAACCCCTTCAGGTATTGCGAGCCTCTTTGCGGGCTCACTTGAGATTTGGTTCAGCCTGTTGAAGACTGAGGTGGTGTACCCTTATAAAAAATAAATTATAAATAAAAAAGCGATGGGAAAAATTCCCCAAATGGAGCATCACGTGCCCACACGTGATATGCCTTGAAGCAAAGATTATAGGCATTGCGCTTAACAATTAAGACTAAAGTTGAGCATCACGTGCAAATACGTGAGCATCTATATACAAAGTATATAGGCGCTTTCCTAAAACAAATAACAGGCCAGAGAAGCTCACGTGTCAGCACGTGATGCTTTTTGTTGGGCTTAACTTCGTGGAGGTCACGTGCCACACGTGACATTCCTGAACATCAGCTCACGTGCCAACACGTGATGCCTTTCTCTGGGACTACTGCATATAAGCAAACCAGTTTAATGCTATGGGGGTCACGTGTTGCACGTGAGGGTTCCTAATCACCTTCCAAGCTGATAGAATTAAATTCTAAATAATAGGGATCAAAACCTTATTTGGGAAATATTTCCTTAGATCTTTCTGAATAAGAAAGATTACGCTCTGTAAAACAGAGTACCGTTGGATTAAATATCCAATGGTGATTAAAAAAATCACCAAGCTACAGAATCAGCTTTGTATGGGAAAATATTTCCCCAATTTTTCTAAATAAGAAAGATGATACTCTGTAAAACAGAGCACCGTTGGATTAAAGATCCAATGGTGATTAAAAATCACCAAGCTACAGAATAAGCTCTGTATGGGAAAATATTTTCCCAATCTTGTTAAAAACAAGAAAAATATTTTCTGTAAAACAGAAGACTTTGGATCAAAGATCCAACGGTGGATAAAATCCCCAAATCAATTAAGATCTCTCAACGAGAGATTTCCATAACTAAATCAACAAACCTGTCTCTACTATATAAAGGACCCGAGACTTAAAGTAAAAAAAAGAAAAGAAAAGAAAAAGGAAAAAGGAGAGGAGACCCCCTATAAGATTTTTATAAAAAAAAAGGAAGAGGAGGAGTTCTCTTTTAAGAAAAGAAACCCTAGGTAAGGAAAAAAGACCTAGAGATTATTTTACCTCCTCTGCGCCATTACAAGAGTTTAACTCTTCCAAAAAAGAACTTAGTTCTTCTTCTGGTTGAAGTCCGTAGAAGTAAATTTCCCCACAAATTGAGAATTTAATTCTCATCAGGGAGATTCTGTCATGCAGTCCCAAAACATAGAGGAAAGAACTAAGTTTGAAGAATTTAATTCTTCCAAAAGATATAGGAATTTAATTCCAATGACAAAACTAGGGTTTAACCCTGCATAAAAAACAACAACCGAGATCGACTCACGTGTTCCCACTTGACCCCTTAAAAACAAGTTCTTAGCACTTTCAAAAGGAAAAAAGGAATAAATCAAAGACAATTCGTATTTTGGGGCGCCTCACGTGATCCCACGTGACCCCCTAATAGTGCTTAGCACTTTAAAAAGGAAAAAAGAGGAATAAATCCAAAGACAGCTCCCATTTTAGGGCGCCTCACGTGATCCCACATGACCCCCAATAGTGCTTACCACTTATAAAAGAAAAAGGGAATAAACCTAAAGAATCAGTGCCAAATTCTCAGCCGCCTCACGTGCCACACGTGAGCGCTCCAAATTTCAGTATTTAACACTGTTTTAGAGTCTCACGTGGGAGCACGTGAGTGTTTTCCCCCAATAAGAGAACAAGGCTCTGTTCAAAATTTGAACTGAGGCAGTGCCTCACGTGCAAAGAACGAGAATGCCGGCACCCAGACTTAAAAACTTTGAGGCAGCGCCAAAAGTTGAAAACTTTAAGGCAGCACCTCACGTGCAAAGCACGAGAGCGCCAGCGCCAGAACTAAAAGTTCTCCACCCAAGGATTAAAGATCCAACGGAGATGATAAATCATCAGAACACAGAATTAAATTCCGATTGAGGAAATACTCCTCAAATCTTTCTAAACAAGAAAGATTGTGCTCTGTAAATCAGAGCACCGTTGGATCAATGATCCAATGGTGATTAAAAATCACCAAGATACAGAATTAAATTCCGAGTGAGGAAATACTCCTCAAATCTTTCTAATTAAGAAAGATTGTGCTCCGTAAATCAGAGCACCGTTGGATCAAATATCCAATGGTGATTAAAAAATCATCAAGATACAGAATAGGTTCTGTATGGGAAAATATTTTCCCTATCTTGTTAAAAACAAGAAAAATATCTTCTGTAAAACAGAAGTCCTTGGATCAAAGATCCGACGGTGGATAAATTCCCCACATCAATTAAGAATCTCTCAATGAGATATTTCTTTAACTGAATCAACAAATCAGCCTCCCCTATATAAAGGACCCAAGACTTCAAGTCTTGTACAGAGGGAACCCCCCATAAACATCAAATTTCAAGACGAGAACGATTTATCCTCAGGGTAAATAAAAAGAAGAGAGATCATATCATCTCCTCCATATTTAAGAGTTTAACTCTCACTTCAGAAGAACTTGGTTCTTTTTCCAGATCACAGATCTATAAGACAAAGTCTTTCATAAAAATAAGGGAGATTGCAGCATCTCCTCCATATTTAAGAGTTTAACTCTCACATCAGAAAAACTTAGTTCTTTTTCCAGATCTCAGATCTATAAGACAAAGTCTTTCATACGTGAGAATCCAATTCTCAGAGAATTGAATTGGGCAGAACACAAAACTCAGTGCTTAGCACTCAAAGTCTGGCGCTCAGCGCCAAGCGCTCCACGCGCTCCTCAAGCAGCCACTGTTTAAGGCTCAATGCTTAGCACTCAAAGTCTGGCGCCAAGCGCTCCACATGCTCCTCATGCGGGCGTTATTTAAGAAGAAGTGCTCTACACTCATTGGTTGGCGCCCAGCGCCAAGCGCTCTACGCGCGCCTCACGTAGGCGCTGCTAAAATAAAGAGTGATCTGCACTCATTGTTTGGCGCCAAGCGCCCCACGTGTTTCTCATGTGGGTGCTGTTTAACATAAAGCGCTCTGTAAATAGAGCCCAGCGCCATAAAGAGTGTTTAACACTCAATAAAAAACAAAGAAAGGGGGTAAGCATCAAAGCTCATATCAATGCTCAACATTGTTGAACATAAGGGGGCGAGCCCAAACAAGTGTTCAATACTTTATTCAAAACCGAGCAGGTTGAGTCCAAGTTGACTAAAAGTCCCTAATTCAGATCAACCGAGCCCATGTGCTTATAATTCCAAACTGGTTTTAACCCCAAACCCAACTACAGGTTTTCCAACCAAAACTGGTTCAAGGGTACATGTCTCCACACCTTTGATACATGTCGTTGTAATTCTTCAACGTCTTCAGAGAGGTGGAGGGTCCCAATAACCAATAACTCTTGGACCGCAACGTCCCTAAACTAAACTCTATGGATTATGATGACCTTAAACTCAATGGACTATGATGTCCTTAAACTTTAGGACCGCAACGTCCCTAAACTAAACTCTATGGACTATGATGTCCTTAAACTCTATGGACTATGATGTCCTTAAACTTATGGACCGTAACGTCCCTAAACTAAACTCCATGGACTATGATGTCTTTAAACCCAATAGACTGTAATGTCCCAAAACTAAAAAGATAGAGCCTAAATGCTCTTTCATTGGATCTAAATGATCCTAAAACCTTGTTAAGTAGATCTTAGTCTAAAATTAGACTAACGTATTCATAACAAATATTTAAGTTGATCTTAATCTCAAACGAGATTAACGATCCTTAAATCAAACCAAACCCAAATATAAGAAAATACGGATTCAGACTAAACCCCGCCCTACAGGCGACAACATAAATTAGCCTCCGTATACAATCCACGGGCAACCAAAAATAAAAAAAACACACACGACACGAAGTGAACATCTGGAGCAGGAGAAAGTTGTTACCGCGATACGGTAACGTAATTAACTGCAGGGGCTTGCGCCTGCAGGGAAGAGCGTCCCCATAAAAAAAAAACCCCTCCCAAACGAGGGGGAATCTGACAAAGTCTGTTAAAACGACCGTATCTGTCCAAGCCTCCGATACACGGTGCGATAAATCAACTTGGCATATTCGGAGAGATGAATGGATCAAACCAAATAGCATCTGCCCCCAAAATTCAGGCCAGACGTCCCGACTTCCCGGTCGCGTCTTTCGGCGGTGAACAGATTCTAGCACGTTCGGTGGGACCTTTTCCTCTTTCCACTCCCCACTTCGTATGTCGTGTTTGCGAACGAATCGTGGTTTAACATGGTTGCCCCTAGATTAGAGGTACTAATATTTGGTGTCTTTCTCCCGTGCAGAGAAAAGAAGATCAATGGCTTCCAGCTGCACCAACTGCAACAACAACTCCCGCTCCGCCCTGTCTAGAGGAGTGACTTACGGGCCCCAAGCGGCCTCTATCTACGCAATGCCAGTGGAACAGGTGACACATGCCACCATTGGGTTGTTCTACGGGACCATGCTCCCGCCAATGAGCTTCAACGCTCCAATGCCATCACAGGAAGCTTCAAAGAAGTCGGTCTTCGATCGGCTTGCAACTACCGCGGCCCCTCTCAATGGGTCGTCCAAGTCTACCACCTCAGTCTTCGACAGGCTGATCCTAAGCTCAAGTAGGCCCACGAAGAGGCTCGCAATACTGGAAAAGGCTATCCCAACTCCTGCTGCAGGAGAAGTCGTCCAAACTACTTCCCTTACTCGAAAGTCGGCCTTCGACAGGTTGACAATTCCTTCCCAGCGGACGTCAGTCTTCGACAGGCTGACGCCGACAACAGCCTCTCATTAGAGCAGGGGACATGTCAATGTTACTCCCACAACAGAGGTGGTCCCGGTTACACGACATGCTCGACGTCGTCACTGGCACCGAGTGAGGAAAGATGGGGGCAATTCCCCCTCTGGACATACCCCACTAGCTCCGATGGTGGAAATTGATGCTGCTGTTCCAACAGGGAACAGCTCGCTCAGGAGGTTGCGCAAGAACTCTCTAATTACCGTACTAAAAAGGTCTCCTCCAGCTGCTGAAAATGTTACTAAAGCGAAGCCGGAACATCCCCCTCAGTGGCTGTCCTCCAAAATCCACAAGCTCTGGCGAGGAGTCCAAGAATCTGTGATCGACAAAGACTACTCCCGCCAACAGAAGAAAATGAAAGTCTAGCAAGAGTAGGATCATCCCGACGTCGTACTAAGGAAAGTATCATCTATAACAGCCCACTCAACTTCGACCGCCCATAAAAAAAGAAGGCCGGAGAAGATCCCCGTGCCTACGACAAATCTCAAGGGCACTTAACCTAAATGCCCCGAGTCTGGGGACATGGTAGTGCACACCGTCTACATGGCTTCTGGAAAAGAGGAAAGCCGTGCTCCCAGGGGTCATCAACCACTTACACGATCGGTAACAAAGGCTCAGGAGCAACAACAGAAGCTCCAGGAGATGCTGACAAAGATAGCCACACTTACTGGGCAGAAAGAAAGTCCGGAAGTATCGTCGGATCAACGCCAGAAGCAAGAAATCGATGCCAAGTTCCTCTGAAGGATGCTCGAAAAGAATGATAAAGAGGCCGCGGAACAAGCGGCTAACATAAAGAAAATGGTGCTTCTGTTCCAGGATATGGTAGGAATGATGATCCAGCCGGACCCTCCAACCGAAGATCCCCCAATGATCATTGAAGACGATAGAGGGGAGACATCAAACCCACTTCCGGCTTTATCAGCATCCAGGGAGGAGACGATCTTGAAAGCTGCGCTTGATGACTATATAGCTCAACAGATACGAGCTCATCAGGCAAGTGAAGCTACTGGCAAAATCGTTAGAACTGGGCGACCATATCCAGGCTGGTATGATCAAATTAAGTACCCGCCGGGACATACGATCCCTAAATTTCACGTGTATAAGGGGACAGGCAACCCCCATCAGCACGTCGCTTAGATCAGGGCTCTATGCGGCAATACTGGAGGTAACGACAAACTGCTGCTTCGCTAGTTCGTCGGCAGCATAGCGGAGACAGCATTTGAATGGTACTCGGAGCTTCCGAATGACTCCATCAAGTCATTCACAGAAATGGAGTTTCTATTCACCCAGCGTTTCGCAAGCGCTAGCGATCGCACCCCGATCATGGCATTGATCAATGCCAGGGTGAAGCCAGGAGTCACATGGGTTCAATATGCAATTCGGTGGAGAAACCTATGGTCGAGATGCGAACAACGCATAGAAGAAGCTCCTGCCGTGGGCATGTTCGTGGGGACCCTAGATCCGCAGGAAACTATATCCCAGTTTATGATGTTTTTCAAGCCGACCACTTTCCAAGCCTTGATCGACAAGCTGGCCTAAATGGACCAGATGGGCCATAGACTGCCCTCCTCGAAAACAGAGCTTCAAAACGAAAAGGGTAAAGGGAAACCTACCTTTGTCGCCAACGCTCAGCAGCAGCTGAGTGATCCGAAACCAGCTGCTCGCCAAAACGATAAACATCGATCACTCGGAGAAAAGCAGAGACGTTCTTACTCATTCCCTCGGGATAAAATGAGAAGACTGTTCGAACTGGCGATGCGCAATAGACTTATCACTCTACCAGATCCGAGACGCCCACTGCAACCGGGCGACGTCAACAATCCCAACTACTGCCCCTACCACAGAGTACTGGGTCACCCAATCGAAAATTACTACGTCTTCAAAATCTGGATTGAGGACCAGTACCAACAAGGCGAATTCGCACTGTCTGAAAACTGGAGGGTAAACCCACCACAACCGCACGCTCTTAAAAAGGTGGACACGCCGGGGCATCATGCTCATTTATAGAGGAAGCTCCATGGGACGTTGTTCTTTCAGACAAAACTAAGAGAATGCTCAAGGTTCTTCAAGCATGTCCGACAATCAGATGGAAAAGCCCGTTGGAGCCTGAGATCATTGAAGGGATGCTGAAACCGCGCCAAACATCGGGAATTGGTAGCGATGGGAAAAATACCCAGGCCCAGCCGTCAAAGTCTTCAAAGAAAAAGAAGAAGTCCAAAAAGCCCACGTAGTCTGATGACAAGCGCACGGACCTGCAAAATCATATTGACGTGCTGGAAGAATATAACCAGAAGGCGCGAACCCCGATCACACTCCAAGAGTTTCTCAACCATATCCTTGAGGGCGGAGATGAAGACAATGATGAGGAAGAAGACTCGTCAGAAGAACCCGAGGATTATGTGGCAAGTTGTCACACGATCTCTCATTCACCAATAAATGAAGAAGAAGCTCACTCAGCACCAGAAGATAATATAGAGGAGCTGGGGGCAGGGTTGGTGTCAAAATCCTTGGAACCGTCAGACGAGATGATTGACATGTTGCTGAATGAAGCCCGTCAGAAGAGCAAAGCTGATCAAGAGCGTGAAATGGCCATATTTGAAAGTGCCAGGCATCGGCGTCAAGTTGAAGAAATCAGGGTAGGGATGAGTCGCAAAGCGCTCCAACCAGATCGAAGCACGCCTGCAGTAGATAAAAACAGGCTTAAAACGAGGAAACGGTTCGCTAAAGCCCTGTCAATAGGAATGAAGCTGGCATCTTTCAAAGGAAATACTCCTGGCGGTATACACCTTAACAAAGCGGATGCACATCCTAACTACTGCTTATACCATCAGAGGATTGCACACCCTACTGAAGAATGCATGGCCTTTAAAAAGTGGTGGCAGGGATACGTTGCTCACCGACAACATTTCAAGTGGATGAAGCGCAAGACTCGTCGGGAGCAGAGAAGCACGACATATGAGCACAAAAGAACTTCCGGCAACTGTCACGTGATTGATACCAGAGGATCGCAAGTTCTCACCTTCGGAAGCGACTCTGATGAAGAAGTAGCCCGCGACCCTCTTTTCAAGGAATCCACCCCAGGAAAAGAGGAAGAGATAAAGAATTGTGAAAACATTCAGCTGCGTAATCGTACGTTGCCCGAAAAGAATGTCGGACCTACAAACAAAGGATCGAACAAAAAAGATAAGGGGAAGGAAAAATTCCCTGAGGATATCGCCCTCGATGATCGAGTCGTCAAAGAACTTGCATCCAAGGACCCGCCTAAAAAAGACAAAGTGGTTTACAATGTCCTGGCACACCTGAGGAAGAAGCCCTCACAGATAAGAATTTTGGATGCCCTTCTGTTGTCTAAAGAGGCACGAGATTCTCTGATCAGGGCCTTATAAGAGCCCGAGCAGTTTCAAGCTTTCCTTGCCGAAGAAAAGATGAAGGACGAGATGGAAGAAGTGCACACAGATGACATCACTTTCGGCGATGAAGATCTTCTCCTCGGAACGTGCGATCACAACCGTCCATTGTATGTCACCGGGTACTGCCATGACATCAAGATAGGGAAGATCTTAGTTGACAACGGGTCCTCTGTCAAGCTCCTAAATGTGAGGGTGCTAAAAGAAATCTGCATGAGCGTTCAGCACCTTGCTCGGGATAAAATCACCATCTACGGGTTCGACTCCCAGTCATCAGGGGTGCTTGGGTCAGTAATACTGATGTTACGCTTTGGGCTTCTCATCACTGACATCAAATTTCATGTCATTGACACCAAGACCTGCTACAAAGCTTTGCTCGGCAGGCCTTGATTGCACGAGTACAACATCATCCCTTCTACACAATATCAGTGTATGAAGTATTTCAAAGATGGCCTCGAGTACACCGTGATGAGGGAACTAAACTCATTCTCCATAAATGAATTCCGCAAATACGAAGATGCCAAGTACATCCTACCAGACTTTGAAGACACGGAAAGATGCCATAAACCGGAGAATAAGCAAAAAGCTATCACCACTATTCCGGTCTTCGGGAGAGATACCGAGGAGGAAGAAGAGATAGTCTATACGGGGCCGCCACAATGCAACATGCCGGGACCATCTACCCCTATTCTGGTCTTTGGCAGTGACTCTGAAGACGAAGTCAACGCAGTGTTCTCTGTCCGTCCATCAATACAGGCCTTCACTGGAGGTGATCAGAGTTTGCAAATCGCGATGATTTGGCGACAGCACTACAGAGAGCTTGATACGTTTGAGACATATAGTGTGCTAGAGCTACAGACGTTCTAAGTCCATCCCAGGCGAAGAGGTGAAAAGGCGATCCTATTCTATCAAACCGCAGAAACTAAAGTCGAAAAAGAAGTCTGGCATGGTGCCGATTTTGTGCTCAACAGGCTCCAACCCATCTGTCTGCCCAGATACTACACGGAGGGATTGAAAAGGTTATTAAGATGCCAAGGCATACCTTTCAAACAGACTGCTTGACAAGCTCAGTTCTACAACAGGATTTGGAACGTCTCCGGAACTCAGCGAAAATTGCCCGACGGGAAAATGGAAATGATTGGGCTTGGATATGTCCAGTCCAAGAAACGGGAGCAATTCTATGACTGCCATGTCATAAATGACCTCGATGAAGAAAGGGATGCTCTTTTAAAAGATGCTGACGTTGAACCAGAACGAGGTCCTGCCATAAAAATGTCGAGTCCGTCGTTTGAAGAACAGAAGGACAACCTAATAAGAGAAGCGAGTCAAAAGGTTCGGAATGACCACAGCCGCGAAATGACCATTTATACGAAAGCTAAGACGTAACGCCTCCTTCAGCAGGCTACGGAGGATGATGATGCCCTTCTCCGTCAGCCCGCCATGTATTCCGAAGATAAGAAAAAGGCCCGACGCAGAGGCAAAAACAAGTTAAAGAACAGAAAAAACGTTCGACAACGGCAAAACGGATCCAAAAGGCCACGCGATCGAGAAAAGGTCTGCCGGAATCCGTCTCTCATGAAAAAGATGGGTCAAGCATATTCTTTCCCTCGAGACAAGACAAGGAGAATATTTGACCTTGTCTTGAAACACCGAATGATGACACTCCCAAAGTCTCGTTATCCCGAGAAAGCAAATGAGGTTCATCACCAGGATTATTGCTCCTATCACCGAGCGATAGGACATCCTCTTGAAGACTGCTTCACCTTAAAAAATTGGGTCGAAGACCAATATCAACTCGGCAGGTTCGCTATATCCAACAGTTGGATGGTAGCCCCACCACAAAAGCATGTACTAAAAGCAGCGTATATAGCAAAGGTAGAACCAGATCAAAATTGTTCTTGGAAACAATCTTGTACCTGTCACGTGATAACACTGTCGAAAGAAGGAGTGCACGAGAATATGGATGACCTCTCCTGTTGCTTCGAAAACAAGGATGAAGAGGAGTTGATCTCAGAATTTCCACCGGTACCAAAAGAGTTAGAAGATGGAATACATACTACTGCAGATAACCTAAGGAAAATCGATTTGGGGACAACAAACGACCCGCGGCCTACGTTCGTCGATGAGCTGCTGTCTAAAGAACTGGCGGCTACGCTAAAAGATGTGCTCATGCAATATAAAGACTGCTTCGTATGGAACTATTCCGAGATGCCGGGGCTAGATCCAGAAATAGCTGTGCATAAATTGGCGATATCTCCGGACGTCAAGCCAGTCAAACAAGCATCAAGAAGAATGCGGCTCGAACTTGAGATGAGTATCAACGCCGAAGTCAAGAAGCTAATCGACTCCGGCTTCATCCAAGAAGTTCAATACCCCGACTGGATCGCTAACATTGTCCCGGTAATGAAGAAAAATGGGACGGTGCGCATTTGCGTAGACTTTCGGGACCTCAACAAAGCCTGTCCGAAGGATGATTTCCCCATACCGATTACCGAGCTGATGATAGACAACACGTCCACTTACGAAGTCTTCTCCTTCATGGACGACTCATCAGGGTACAATCAAATAAAGATGCATCCCGAAGACCAGAAGCATACCGCTTTCCGAACCCCTCTGGGCATACTCTGCTACAAAGTGATGCCTTTCGGTCTGAAGAACGCTGGCGCTACCTACCAGAGAGCTATGACAAAGATTTTCGATGACCTCATCCATGAAATCGTCGAATGCTATCGATGAACTCATAGTGAAAAGCAAATCGTACGAGGAACACTGGGAGCATTTGAAAATAGTGTTCCAACGTCTTCGTAAGTATAACCTGAAGATGAACCCTCTGAAATTCGCATTTGGGGTTTCCTCAGGCAAATTTCTAGGGTTCATCATACGACACCAGGGCATCGAAATAGACCCATCGAAGATCAATGCGATTATGGAAATGCCCACTCTAAGAACTTTAAAACAATTGCAGTCTCTATAAGGGAAGCTTGCGTATATCCGGTGGTTCATAGCCAACCTCTCCGGAAAATGCCGTCCCTACGGTCACCTGATGAAGAAAGGAACTCCGTTCGTTTGGGATCGTAAATACCAAAGCGCACTGGACGAAATCAAGCAATACCTGCAAAATCCGCTGGTATTGACTGCTCCAGTCAAGGGAAAGCCCCTCATCATGTACACAACAGCCCTTGAAGGTTCTTTAGGCGCGCTATGGGCATAGGAGAATGACCAGGGAAAGGAGAGAGCTCTCTACTATTTGAGTCAAGTTTTCCTGGGGGCAGAAAACAACTACCCCCTATCGAAAAACACTGCCTGGCGTTAATCTTCGCTATAACGAAGCTTCGACATTATGCTTTGGCGCAAGAGGTCCATCTCTTATCAAAAGTGGATCCTCTCAAATATTTGATGTCAAGAGCCATACTAACGGGACGGCTCGCTAAATGGGCCATACTCTTAATGAAATTCTCGATAACATACCGACATCTCAAGGCAGTGAAAGGCCAGGCCATCGCCGACTTCCTCGCTGAGCATCTGATACCTGCCGACTCACCCCTAAATTGAGAATTTCCAGACGAGCACACGTTTGACACAATCAACGGGAAAAGAGGAGGGAGTGATACCCGATGGGAACTCTACTTCGATGGGGCATCTTCCATAAAGAAGCGAAAGCGCACCTCCGCCATAATCAAATCCGGGGTAGGCCTCATCTTCGAGACTCCACAAGGAGGGATAATGCGCTTTGCCTTTTCCTTAACAGAGCCGAGGACAAACAATGAAGCAGAATACGAGGCTTTGATAGCAGGTCTTGAGATCGCTGTCGACATGGGAATCAAAGACCTCCTCATATACGGAGACTCCCAGCTGGTCGTTAGTCAAGTGAACGGTTACTATCAAACATGCAAACCAGAGTTGGTAAAGTACGACAAGAGAGTGCAACAGTTACTGGCTCAAATTCCCTCCTACGCCCTAGAAAGCATACCGTGCACAGAAAATAGCAAAGCAGACGCGTTAGCCAAACTCGCTAAAGAATTGGCTGACGAAAACCTCGATGACGTAAGGATCATTGTACAAAGCCGTCGGATTCTTGCACCAGCAGAAATATCTCCGGAGTCGTCTGAAGAAAAGGAAGCGACCAAACAAACAGACATACAAATGGAGGACCTAGAAAATGCTAAGGATTGGAGAGAAGTCTTTATAGACTACTTCAAATCCCGTCAAACGCCAGAAGATGCATCCTCAAGACATCAGCTCATGAAACGGGCTCTGTCTGTCGCCTTCGTCAATGATACTCTATATAAGAGATCGTTCGACTCTCTATGGCTGAGATGCCTGGGACCGGACGAAGCAAGGAGAGTCGTCTAAGAAACTCACGATGGACTCTGCGGTTCTCATCAAGCCGGGCCGAAGATAAAGCTGAAGATCAAAAGGATGGGCTAATATTGGCCCACGATGATTCAAGACTGCCTCGAATACTCGAAACAGTGCCACCCGTGTCAAATTCATGGGGACTTCATCCACCAACATCCAAATCCGCTACACCCAACAGTGGCTAGCTGGCCGTTTGAAATGTGGGGAACCGATATAATTGGGCCCATCGAACCAACGTCATCCAATGGACATCAGTTCATATTGGCGACAACTGATTACTTCTTTAAATAGGCAGAAGCAGTACGGCTAAGAGAAGTGAAGACAGAGAACATCCTCCATTTCTTCAAGACACACATCATCTATCGGTTCGGCACTCCGCGATGGATTATCTCTGATGACGGGCCGGCATACAGAAGTCACAAAATCAGCCACTTCGTACAGCAACATAATATAGACTAGAGATACTCTTCGGTCTATAATCCCCGAGCTAACGGTCTAGATGAGGCTTTTAACAAGACCTTAACGAAGATCATAAAGAAGACGGTGTCCAGAAATAAAAAGGACTGGCACGAGAGACAGCATGAAGCTCTCTGGGCCTATCAGACTACGTTCAAGATGACCACGAACACAACTCCATTTGCGTTGGTATTCGGCACGGAAGCGGTACTCCCCTCGAGATATAGCTATCCTCTCTACGAGTGGCGGTCCATTACGAGCTAACAGATGAAGAGAATTCTCATTTTCTGCTTGACGAGCTCGACGCCCTCGATGAAAATCGACTCATGGCACAACAAAACTAGAAGCTTACAAAGCAAGGATGACGCGCTCATACGAAAGATCAACTAGGCCGAGAACATTCCGCCAAGGCGAACACATGCTAGTCGTAAAAAGACCTATGATCCCCATTCGTGCCAAACAGGGGAAATTCAAGCCAAACTATGAGGGCCCGTACATCATAGACAGAGTCTACCAAAGCGGGGCTTACTTGCTCATGGACATGCATGACGAAAGACCCTTCCGGCCAATAAACGGCTGATTCCTTAAGAAATACTATGCCTGACGAGTCACAGCCCAGGTTAAGGATAGATGACGGCGCTTGTGTCCGCTCGCTGTCTTCCTGAGTACCAAACTCTGTAAGTGCTATCCGGCAAAGCTTCACCGCAAAATGTGCTACGGACCGAAACGTCCCTAAACTAACAACGGACCAAAACGTCTCTAAACTAACAACGGACCGAAACGTCCCTAAACTAATGACGGACCGAAATGTCCTGAAACTAGATACGGACCGTAACGTCCTTAAACTACTACGAACCGCAGCATCCTCAGGCTAACGCGGTAAAAAAACCAACAGTATGTCCATAAGCGAAATGGGCACGGATGAAAACCCGAAAGGGCTCCGTGAGTAAAAAACAGCAGGGCTACCGGCGAGTTTGTGAAGGCCCAAAAGGGCGCAGACTCGTAAAAAAATCCATGCACACTTGCAAGGTCCTCTCGACCTTGTAAGGAGAAAATACCCGCGTGAGATTCTTACGACCCACAAGGGAGCAACACATTTAGGGATCCCCACGATTCCTATGGAGAAATTACACTTACGAGATCCTCATGACTCGTAAGGAGAATCGTCCCCCTATGAGACCCCCACGGCTTATACGATTCAAAAGCCTTAAGCTACATGGATCTGAACCTGTTCTTAAGCCATCACATTCCCCAGACTGCCCTACAAACGGTTCAATATTGACCCTTGTATACAATCCACGGGCACAAATAAACGTCGCCCCTACCAAGTTCCACCAATGGCACGAAATATCCTCATGTGGTGAACGACACTTGTAAGTCTTCTCGACTTATAAGGAGAAAATACTCTTGTAAGATCTTTATGACTCTCAAGAGAAAACGCACTTAGTATTCCTCATGACCCCTAAGGAGAAATTACACCTACGAGATCCTCACGACTCATAGGGAGAAATACCTTCATGAGACCTTTACGGCTCACGAAGTCAAAAGCCATAATCGTCAGGTCCCTAACCCTGTCTACTAAGCCACCTTTGTTCGATATCGACAAAAAAAATGATGATTCACTCCTGACAATATCCCAGTTGTAGCGATGCTGATGCCTAAATCGGTATCAAATTCCAAGTCCTTTCGCGGCAAATGATGATTCGCTCCTGGCAATATTCCAGTCGTAGCGATGCTGCTGCTAAGATTGGTATCAGACCTCGGGATTCCATACTCACAGCAAAATCAGCGAGCCGAAAATACAAAAGAATATATATAGCCGAAATGTTTGGGCAACTCGCAATAAAAACAACGAGTAAAAAGAAAAACAGCCGAAATGATTGGGCACCGCGAAAAATAGCCGAAATGATTGGGCAATCACGACTTTCGCGATATAAAAAGCTAAAATGATATAGCATCGCGGAAAGAAAAATAAAAAAAAGAAGAATGAAACTTATGCCCTACAGGTGAGTCCATACTAACTCCTATATACAATCCATAGGCATAAATAAAAAGGGAACCACATTTCCCCACCAGACTCTGTCAAAGGGAGAGTCAGATTTCGACAGCAACATCTGCATCCCAGAAGATCAACACGGCGTTCCTTCTCAACTCCAGCAGGATGCAGACGTAATGTCAACAACCGACCTCAGGGTAGCAACGAAGCACAGCCATGGCAATGTCCCTAGTTCCAAATCTCGAGGCCACATCTACAGCTAAGAGATCAACAACGGCGTCCCTCCTCATTCCAGTAGGATACGGACGCGACATCACCAATCGGAGCCATGAAAAAGTCTCCGGTTCCAAGACTATACGGTTCATAGACAACCTAAAGTCAACCCTGTCACCGCAGAAAGTGGAGCAAGTCAACCCCGACACCACAGAAAGCGGAGCAAGTCAACCCTGACACCGTAGAAAGCGGAGCAAGTCAAACCCCGACACCGCAGAAAGCGGAGCAAGTCAACCCCGACATCGCAGAAAGCGGAGCAAGTTAAACCCGACACCGCAGAAAGCGGAGCAAGTCAACCCCGACACCGCAGAAAATAGAGCAAGTCACCCAATGACCTCCCCGCCAGAGCAACGCCCCGTCTCGGAATCAAATCAACTCACTCTCGATTCAAGGAAATCAGCGTCCTTGGTGAGAACCTCTCGATTCGCGTCGACCCGCAGGGAAATCAGTGTCTTTGCAGGAATCTCTCGATTCGTCTTGACCCCAGGAAAATCTGTGTCCTTGGCAAAAACCTCTCGATTCAGGGAAATCAGCGTCCTTGGCGAGAACCTCTCGATTCGCGTCTACCCGTAAGGAAATTAGTGTCTTTGCAGGAATCTCTCGATTCGTCTCGACCTCCAGGGAAATCAGTGTCCTTGGAAAAAACCTCTCGATTCAGGGAAATCAGCGTCCTTAGCGAGAACCTCTCGATTCATGTCGATCCGCAGAAAAATCAGTGTCTTTGCAGGAATCTCTCGATTCGTCTCGACCTCCCGGGAAATCAGTGCCCTTAGCAAAAACCTCTCGATTCAGAAAAATCGACGTCCTTGGCAAGAACCTCTCGATTCGCGTCGACTCGCCGGGAAATCAGTGTCTTTGCAGGAATTTCTCGATTCGTCTCGACCCTAGGGAAATCAATGTCCTTGACAAAAACCTCTCGATTCAGGGAAATCAGCGTCCTTGGCGAGAACCTCTCGATTCGCGTCGACCAGCAAAAAAATCAGTGTCTTTGCAGGAATCTCTCGATTTGTCTCGACCCTAGGGAAATCAGTGTCCTTGGAAAAAACCTCTCGATTCAGGGAAATCAACATCCTCGGCGAGAACCTCTTGATTCGCGTCAACCCGCAAGGAAATCCGTGTTTTTGTAGGAATCTCTTGATTCGTCTCGACCTCCATGGAAATCAGTGTCCTTGGAAATGATTGGGCTTGGATATGTCCAGTCCAAGAAACGGGAGCAATTCTATGACTGCCATGTCATAAATGACCTCGATGAAGAAAGGGATGCTCTTTTAAAAGACGCTGACGTTGAACCAGAACGAGGTCCTGCCATAAAAATGCCGAGTCCGTCGTTTGAAGAACAGATGGACAACCTAATAAGAGAAGCGAGTCAAAAGGTTCTGAACGACCACAGCCGCGAAATGACCATTTATAAGAAAGCCAAGATGTAACGCCTCCTTCAGCAGGCTACGGAGGATGATGATGCCCTTCTCCGTCAGCCCGCCATGTATTCCGAAGATAAGAAAAAGGCCCGACGCAGAGGCAAAAACAAGTTAAAGAACAGAAAAAACGTTCGACAACGGCAAAACGGATCCAAAAGGCCACGCGATCGAGAAAAGGTCAGCCGGAATCCGTCTCTCATGAAAAAGATGGGTCGAGCATATTCTTTCCCTCGAGACAAGACAAGGAGAATCCTTGACCTTGTCTTGAAACACCGAATGATGACACTCCCAAAGTCTCGTTACCCCGAGAAAGCAAATGAGGTTCATCACCAGGATTCTTGCTCCTATCACCGAGCGATAGGACATCCTCTTGAAGACTGCTTCACCTTAAAAAATTGGGTCGAAGACCAATATCAACTCTGCAGGTTCGCTCAATCCAACAGTTGGATGGTAGCCCCACCACAAAAGCATGTACTAAAAGCAGCGTATATAGCAAAGGTAGAACCAGATCAAAATCGTTCTTGGAAACAATCTTGTACCTGTCACGTGATAACACTGTCGAAAGAAGGAGTGCACGAGAATATGGATGACCTCTCCTGTTGCTTCGAAAACAAGGATGAAGCGGAGTTGATCTCAGAATTTCCACCGGTACCAAAAGAGTTAGAAGATGGAATACATACTACTGCAGATAACCTAAGGAAAATCGATTTGGGGACGACAAACGACCCGCGGCCTACGTTCGTCGATGAGCTGCTGTCTAAAGAACTGGCGGCTACGCTAAAAGATGTGCTCATGCAATATAAAGACTGCTTCGTATGGAACTATTCCGAGATGCCGGGGCTAGATCCAGAAATAGCTGTGCATAAATTGGCGATATCTCCGGACGTCAAGCCAGTCAAACAAGCATCAAGAAGAATGCGGCTCGAACTTGAGATGAGTATCAACGCCGAAGTCAAGAAGCTAATCGACTCCGGCTTCATCCAAGAAGTTCAATACCCCGACTGGATCGCTAACATTGTCCCGGTAATGAAAAAAAATGGGACGGTGTGCATCTGCGTAGACTTTCGGGACCTCAACAAAGCCTGTCCGAAGGATGATTTCCCCATACCGATTACCGAGCTGATGATAGACAACACGTCCACTTACGAAGTCTTCTCCTTCATGGACGGCTCATCAGGGTACAATCAAATAAAGATGCATCCCGAAGACCAGAAGCATACCGCTTTCCGAACCCCTCTGGGCATACTCTGCTACAAAGTGATGCCTTTCGGTCTGAAGAACGCTGGCGCTACCTACCAGAGAGCTATGACAAAGATTTTCGATGACCTCATCCATGAAATCGTCGAATGCTATCGATGAACTCATAGTGAAAAGCAAATCGTACGAGGAACACTGGGAGCATTTGAAAATAGTGTTCCAATGTCTTCGTAAGTATAACCTGAAGATGAACCCTCTGAAATGCGCATTTGGGGTTTCCTCAGGCAAATTTCTAGGGTTCATCATACGACACCAGGGCATCGAAATAGACCCATCGAAGATCAATGTGATTATGGAAATGCCCACTCTAAGAACTTTAAAACAATTGCAGTCTCTATAAGGGAAGCTTGCGTATATCCGGTGGTTCATAACCAACCTCTCCGGAAAATGCCGTCCCTACGGTCACCTGATGAAGAAGGGAACCCCGTTCGTTTGGGATCGTAAATACCAAAGCGCACTAGACGAAATCAAGCAATACCTGCAAAATCCGCTGGTATTGACTGCTCCAGTCAAGGGAAAGCCCCTCATCATGTACACAACAGCCCTTGAAGGTTCTTTAGGCGCGCTATGGGCATAGGAGAATGACCAGGGAAAGGAAAGAGCTCTCTACTATTTGAGTCAAGTTTTCCTGGGGGCAGAAAACAACTACCCCCTATCGAAAAACACTGCCTGGCGTTAATCTTCGCTATAACGAAGCTTCGACATTATGCTTTGGCGCAAGAGGTCCATCTCTTATCAAAAGTGGATCCTCTCAAATATTTGATGTCAAGAGCCATACTAACGGGACGGCTCGCTAAATAGGCCATACTCTTAATGAAATTCTCGATAACATACCGACATCTCAAGGCAGTGAAAGGCCAGGCCATCGCCGACTTCCTCGCTGAGCATCTGATACCTGCCGACTCACCCCTAAATTGAGAATTTCCAGACGAGCACACGTTTGACACAATCAACGGGAAAAGAGGAGGGAGTGATACCCGATGGGAACTCTACTTCGATGGGGCATCTTCCATAAAGAAGCGAAAGCGCACCTCCGCCATAATCAAATCCGGGGTAGGCCTCATCTTCGAGACTCCACAAGGAGGGATAATGCGCTTTGCCTTTTCCTTAACAGAGCCGAGGACAAACAATGAAGCAGAATACGAGGCTTTGATAGCAGGTCTTGAGATCGCTGTCGACATGGGAATCAAAGACCTCCTCATATACGGAGACTCCCAGCTGGTCGTTAGTCAAGTGAACGGTGACTATCAAACATGCAAACCAGAGTTGGTAAAGTACGACAAGAGAGTGCAACAGTTACTGGCTCAAATTCCCTCCTACGCCCTAGAAAGCATACCGTGCACAGAAAATAGCAAAGCAGACGCGTTAGCCAAACTCGCTAAAGAATTGGCTGACGAAAACCTCGATGACGTAAGGATCATTGTACAAAGCCGTCGGATTCTTGCACCAGCAGAAATATCTCCGGAGTCGTCTGAAGAAAAGGAAGCGACCAAACAAACAGACATACAAATGGAGGACCTAGAAAATGCTAAGGATTGGAGAGAAGTCTTTATAGACTACTTCAAATCCCGTCAAACGCCAGAAGATGCATCCTCAAGACATCAGCTCATGAAACGGGCTCTGTCTGTCGCCTTCGTCAATGATACTCTATATAAGAGATCGTTCGACTCTCTATGGCTGAGATGCCTGGGACCGGACGAAGCAAGGAGAGTCGTCCAAGAAACTCACGATGGACTCTGCGGTTCTCATCAAGCCGGGCCGAAGATAAAGCTGAAGATCAAAAGGATGGGCTAATATTGGCCCACGATGATTCAAGACTGCCTCGAATACTCGAAATAGTGCCACCCGTGTCAAATTCATGGCGAATTCATCCACCAGCATCCAAATCCGCTACACCCAACAGTGGCTAGCTGGCCGTTTGAAATTTGGGGAACCGATATAATTGGGCCCATCGAACCAACGTCATCCAATGGACATCAGTTCATATTGGCGACAACTGATTACTTCTTTAAATATGCAGAAGCAGTACCGCTAAGAGAAGTGAAGACAGAGAACATCCTCCATTTCTTCAAGACACACATCATCTATCGGTTCGGCACTCCGCGATGGATTATCTCTGATAACGGGCCGGCATACAGAAGTCACAAAATCAGCCACTTCGCACAGCAACATAATATAGACTAGAGATACTCTTCGGTCTATAATCCCCGAGCTAACGGTCTAGATGAGGCTTTTAACTAGACCTTAACGAAGATCATAAAGAAGACGGTGTCCAGAAATAAAAAGGACTGGCACGAGAGACGGCATGAAGCTCTCTGGGCCTATCGGACTACGTTCAAGATGACCACGAACACAACTCCATTTGCGTTGGTATTCGGCACGGAAGCGGTACTCCCCTCGAGATATAGCTACCCTCTTTACGAGTGGCGGTCCATTACGAGCTAACAGATGAAGAGAATTCTCATTTTCGGCTTGACGAGCTCGACGCCCTCGATGAAACTCGACTCATGGCCCAACAAAACTAGAAGCTTACAAAGCAAGGATGACGCGCTCATACGAAAGATCAACTAGGCCGAGAACATTCCGCCAAGGCAAACACATGCTAGTCGTAAAAAGACCTATGATCCCCATTCGTGCCAAACAGGGTTAATTCAAGCCAAACTATGAGGGCCCGTACATCATAGACAGAGTCTACCAAAGCAGAGCTTACTCGCTCATGGACATGCATGACGAAAGACCCTTCCGGCCAATAAACGGCTGATTCCTTAAGAAATACTATGCCTGACGAGTCACAGCCCAGGTTAATGATAGATGACGGCGCTTGTGTCCGCTCGCTGTCTTCCTGAGTACCAAACTCTGTAAGTGCTATCCGGCAAAGCTTCGCCGCAAAATGTGCTACGGACCGAAACGTCCCTAAACTAACAACGGACCAAAACGTCTCTAAACTAACAACGGACCGAAACGTCCCTAAACTAATGACGGACCGAAATGTCCTGAAACTAGATACGGACCGTAACGTCCTTAAACTACTGCGAACCGCAGCATCCTCAGGCTAACGCGGAAAAAAACCAACAGTATGTCCATAAGCGAAATGGGCACGGATGAAAACCCGAAAGGGCTCCGTGAGTAAAAAACAGCAGGGCTACCGGCGAGTTTGTGAAAGCCCAAAAGGGCGCAGACTCGTAAAAAAATTCATGCACACTTGCAAGGTCCTCTCGACCTTGTAAGGAGAAAATACCCGCGTGAGATTCTCACGACCCACAAGGGAGCAACACACTTAGGGATCCCCACGATTCCTATGGAGAAATTACACTTACGAGATCCTCATGACTCGTAAGGAGAATCGTCCCCCTATGAGACCCCCACGGCTTATACGATTCAAAAGCCTTAAGCTACATGGATCTGAACCTGTTCTTAAGCCATCACATTCCCCTGACTGCCCTACAAACGGTTCAATATTGACCCTTGTATACAATCCACGGGCACAAATAAACGTCGCCCCTACCAAGTTCCACCAATGGCACGAAATATCCTCATGTGGTGAACGACACTTGTAAGTCCTCTCGACTTATAAGAAGAAAATACTCTTGTAAGATCTTTACGACTCTCAAGAGAAAACGCACTTAGTATTCCTCATGACCCCTAAGGAGAAATTACACCTACGAGATCCTCACGACTCATAGGGATAAATACCTTCATGAGACCTTTACGGCTCACGAAGTCAAAAGCCATAATCGTCAGGTCCCTATCCCTGTCTACTAAGCCACCTTTGTTCGATATCGACAAAAGAAAATGATGATTCACTCCTGACAATATCCCAGTTGTAGCGATGCTGATGCCTAAATCGGTATCAAATTCCAAGTCCTTTCGCGGCAAATGATGATTCGCTCCTGGCAATATTCCAGTCGTAGCGATGCTGCTGCTAAGATTGGTATCAGACCTCGGGATTCCATACTCACAGCAAAATCAGCGAGCCGAAAATACAAAAGAATATATATAGCTGAAATGTTTGGGCAACTCGCAATAAAAACAGCGAGTAAAAAGAAAAACAGCCTAAATGATTGGGCACCACGAAAAATAGCCGAAATGATTGGGCAATCACGACTTTCGCGATATAAAAAGCTAAAATGATATAGCATCGCGGAAAGAAAAATAAAAAAAAGAAGAATGAAACTTATGCCCTACAGGTGAGTCCATACTAACTCCTGTATACAATCCATAGGCATAAATAAAAAGGGAACCACATTTCCCCACCAGACTCTGTCAAAGGGAGAGTCAGATTTCGACAGCAACATCTGCATCCCAGAAGATCAACACGGCGTTCCTTCTCAACTCCAGCAGGATGCAGACGTAACGTCAACAACCGACCTCTGGGTCGCAACGAAGCGCAGCCATGGCAATGTCCCTAGTTCCAAATCTCGAGGCCACATCTACAGCTAAGAGATCAACAACGGCGTCCCTCCTCATTCCAGTAGGATACGGACACGACATCACCAATCGGAGCCATGAAAAAGTCTCCGGTTCCAAGACTATACGGTTCATAGACAACCTAAAGTCAACCCCGACACCGCAGAAAGTGGAGCAAGTCAACCCCGACACCACAGAAAGCGGAGCAAGTCAACCCTAACACCGTAGAAAGCGGAGCAAGTCAAACCCCGATACCGCAGAAAGCGGAGCAAGTCAACCCCGACAGCGCAGAAAGCGGAGCAAGTTAAACCCGACACCGCAGAAAGCGGAGCAAGTCAACCCCGACACCGCAGAAAGCGGAGCAAGTCACCCAATGACCTCCCCGCCAGAGCAACGCCCCGTCTCGGAATCAAATCAACTCACTCTCGATTCAGGGAAATCAGCGTCCTTGGTGAGAACCTCTCGATTCGCGTCGACCCGCAGGGAAATCAGTGTCTTTGCAGGAATCTCTCGATTCGTCTTGACCCCAGGAAAATCAGTGTCCTTGGCAAAAACCTCTCGATTCAGGGAAATCAGCGTCCTTGGCGAGAACCTCTCGATTCGCGTCGACCCGTAAGGAAATTAGTGTCTATGCAGGAATCTCTCGATTCATCTCGACCTCCAGGGAAATCAGTGTCCTTGGAAAAAACCTCTCGATTCAGGGAAATCAGCGTCCTTAGCGAGAACCTCTCGATTCATGTCGATCCGCAGAAAAATCAGTGTCTTTGCAGGAATCTCTCGATTCGTCTCGACCTCCCGGGAAATCAGTGCCCTTGGCAAAAACCTCTCGATTCAGAAAAATCGACGTCCTTGGCAAGAACCTCTCGATTCGCGTCGACCCGCAGGGAAATCAGTGTCTTTGCAGGAATTTCTCGATTCGTCTCGACCCCAGGGAAATCAATGTCCTTGACAAAAACCTCTCGATTCAGGGAAATCAGCGTCCTTGGCGAGAACCTCTCGATATGGTGCTGGATATCGATAGGCTGATTTAAAAACAAAAAAAATGTCTTCTGTAAAACAGAAGTCCCTGGATCAAAGATCTGATGGTGGATAAATTCCCCACATCAATTAAGAAATCTCTCAATAAGAGATTTCCTTAACTGAATCAACAAATCAGCCTCCCCTATATAAAGGACCCAAGACTTCAAGTCTTGTACAGAGGGAACCCCCCATAAACTTCAAATTTCAAGATGAGAACGATTTCTCCTCAAGGTAAATAAAAAGAAGAGAGATCATAGCATCTCCTCCATATTTAAGAGTTTAACTCTCACATCAGAAGAACTTGGTTGTTTTTCCAGATCACAGATCTATAAGACAAAGTCTTTCATAAAAATAAGGGAGATCGCAGCATCTCCTCCATATTTAAGAGTTTAACTCTCACATCAGAAGAACATAGTTCTTTTTCCAGATCTCATATCTATAAGACAAAGTCTTTCACAAATGAGAATCCAATTCTCAGATAATTGAATTGGGCAGAACACAAAACTCAGTGCTTAGCACTCAAAGTCTGGCGCTCAGCGCCAAGTGCTCGATGTGCTCCTCACGCGGACGCTATTTAAAACTCAGTGCTTAGCACTCAATGTCTGGCTCTCAGCGCCAAGCGCTCCACGTGCTCCTCACACGGGCGCTATTTAAGAGGAAGCGCTCTGCACTCATTGGTGGGTGCCCCGCGCCAAGCGCTCCACGTTCCCCTCACGTGGGAGCTGCTAAAATAAAGAGTGCTCTGCACTCATTGGTTGGCGCCAAGTGCCCCACGTGTTTCTCACATGGGCGCTTTTTAACATAAAGCGCTCTGTAAATAGAGCCCAGCGCCATACAGAGTGTTTAACACTCAATAAAAAACAAAGAAAGGGGTGAGCATCAAAGCTCATATCAATGCTCGGCATTGTTGAACATAAGGGGGCGAGCCCAAACAAGTGTTCAATACTTTATTCAAAACTGATTAGGTTGAGTCCAAGTTGACCAAAAGTCCCTAATTCAGATCAACCGAGCCCATGTGCTTATAATTTTCCAAACAGGTCTTAACCCCAAACCCAACTACAGGTTTTCCAACCAAAACTGGTTCAAGGGTAAATGTCTCCACACCTCTGATACATGTCGTTGTAATTCTTCAACGTCTTCAGAGAGGTGAAGAGTCCCAATAACCAATAACTCTTGGACCGCAACGTCCCTAAACTAAACTCTATGGACTATGATGTCATTAAACTCCATGGACTATGATGTCCTTAAACTTATGGACCGCAACATCCCTAAACTAAACTCTATGGACCATGATGTCCTTAAACTCTATGGACTATGATGTCCTTAAACTTATGGACCGTAACGTCCCTAAACTAAACTCCATGGACTATGATGTCCTTAAACCCAATGGACCATAATGTCCCTAAACTAAAATGATAGATCCCAAATGCTCTTTCATTGGATCTAAATGATTCTAAAACCTTGTTAAGTAGATCTTAGTCTAAAATTAGACTAACGTATGCTTAACAAATATTTAAGTTGATCTTAATCTCAAATGAGATTATCGATCATTAAATCAAACCAAACTTAAATCTAAGAAAATAAGGATTTGGACCAATCCCCTCCCTACGGGCGACAACATAAATTAGTCTCCGTATACAATCCACGGGCAACCAAAAATAAAACAAACACACACGACACAATGTGAACATCTTGAGCAGGAGAAAGTTGTTACCGCGATGCGGTAACATAATTAATTGCAGGGGCTTGCGCCTGCAGGGAAGAGCGTCCCCATAATCAAAAATCCACTCGCAAATGAGAGGGAATCTGACGAAGTCTGCTACAACGACCACATCTGTCCAGACCTCCGATACACCGTTCCATAAATCAACTTGGCATCTTCGGAGAGGTGGATGGATCAAACCAAATAGCATCTGCCCCCAAAATTCAGGCCAGATGTCCCGACGTCCCGGTCGCGTCTTTCGGCGGTGAACAGTGAGTGCCGAGCAGATATTAGTGTTTAACACTATGAGAGGCCCACCTTACCCCAAATTAGCCAAATCTCCCATGGCCAAAACACCTTTGATCATCGATCAACCGAGCCCTCCTATACTTAGGTCTCCCCAAATCGATCTTAGTTCCAAAGATGACTAATGATCTCCTAACAGATGATGTCTAAAATGATGTTCATTCCACCGTGATTTTTCCCTTCAATTTGGAATTCGGTTCAAGGGTACATCTCTCCACACCTTTGATACATGTCGTTGTAATTCTTCAACGTCTTCAGAGAGGTGGAGGATCCCGACAGCCAACAGTTCTTGGGTGCATTCCTAAGCCCATGAGCATATCACAATGGACCGCAATGTCCTTAAACTAGCTATGGACCGTAATGTCCTTAAACTAGCTGTGGACCGCAACGTCCTTAAACTAAACCCTCATACAAAAAATGGAGATCTTTGGACCGTAACGTCCTTAAACTAAAGTAATAGAGTCCAAATGCTCTTTTGTTGGGTCTGAATGATTCCAAAAATCCTGCCGAGTAGATCTTAGTCTAAAATTAGACTAATGTATACTCAACAAACATTTAAGTTGATCTCAATCTCAAACAAGGTTAACGATTCTTAAATCAAACTAAACTCAAATCTAAGAATATACGGATTTGGATTAATCCACGCCCTACGGGCGACAACACAAATTAGTCTCCGTATACAATCCACGGGCAACCAAAAATAAAACAAACACACACGACACGAAGTGAACATCCGGAGCAGGAGAAAGTGGTTATCTCTATACGGTAACGTAATTAACTTCAGGGGCTTGCGTCTGCAGGGAAGAGAGCCCCACAATCAAAAACTCCTCACAATGAGGGGGAATCCGACGAAGTCCATTACAATGGCCACATCTGTCTAAACCTCCGATACACGGTGCCATAAATCAACTTGGCATCTTCGGAGAGGTGGATGGATAAAACCAAATAGCATCTTCCCCCAAATTTAGGCAAGACGACCTACGCGGTTCGTCTATGTTTTCGGCGGTAACCAGATTCTGGCACGCCCGGTAGGACCTTTTCCTCTTTCCACTGCACACTTCATGTGTCGTGTTCGCAAACGAATCGCGGTTTAATATGGTTGCCCCTGGATTCGAGGTACTAAGATTTGGTGTCTTGCTCCATGCAGAAGGGAAGATGACATCGATGGCTTCCAACTACACCAATTGCAACAGCAACTACCACTCCGTCCCTGCTGGAGGAGTGACTTATAGGCCCCAAGCGGCCTCCATCTTTGCGATGCTAGTGGAGCAGGTGACCCAGGCCACCACGGGATTGTTCTTCGGGACCATGCTCCCGCCAATGAGCTTCAATGCTTCAGTGACATCACATGAGGCTCTAAAGAAGTCGGTCTTCGATCGGCTTGCAACTACCATGGCCCCTCTCAACGGGTCGTCCAATTCCAATGCTTCAGTCTTTAATAGACTGGGCCAAAGCTCCAGTGGGCCCGCAAAGAGGCCTGCAATACCTGAAGGGGTTATCCCAAAGCAGATACCCATTCCTGTTCCGACAGACGAAGCCGTCAAAGGGGCTTCTCCTGCTAAGGGATCGGTCTTCGCAAGACTGGCCGTTCCAACTCCTGCTACGGGTAAGGTCGTTACAAGTGCTTCCCCTATTCAAAAGTCAGTCTTTGATAGGTTAGACGTTCCCTCTCAACGTACGTCAATCTTCGACAGGTTGGCACCAACAGCATCCTCTCATCAAAGCAAGGGGCATAACGAGGTCGCTTCTACAACTGAGGTGATCATATCCGCAAGACATGCTTGACGTCACCACTGGTGCCGAGTGAGGAAAGCTGGGGGCAGCTCTCCTTCTGGACTTACCCCACCAACTCCAATGGTGGAAATTGACGCTGTTGTTCCAACTGGGAACAACTTCGAGCTACTCAGGAGGGTGCGCAAGAACTCTCCAACCGCCATATTGAAGAAGTCTCCTTCGCCTGTCGAAAACACAACACAGGTGAAGCCGGAACAGCCTCCTCAGCGATTGTCCTCCTGTTAGTTGTATGTATGCCCTAGAGGCCAGTATTGTACAGATGTTGTATATTATATTGGATGCTTGGACATATATAGAGATGACTTTCTTGCTCGATATGATAGTATGCTATCTGGTTGCTCTTTATCTTAACATGTACACTAGTCTCTTTATACTGTCTTATAGTTACATGTTGGTAAAGCCCTTAGGATGTGTACTTGACTACCTGGACTATGATGCAGATCATACTAGTGGGGACATGGTAGTCTATAAGTACATCCTTCAAGGTCCCTAGTCGTGGGTGTATCGAGACGGGGCATCGATATACCAGAGTAGACTAGCGTATACGCTTCTCAACCCATGTGATGGGCGATGGATGATCCCATATCCATTGGTGTTTGACATCAGAGATGGTATACGGGTGCTCAGTGGAGACTGAGTACACTGGACGGACTCGCCGAGAACTCCCAGATGGTATTATACCTCACGTCAGATGGCAGTTCTCAGGTGACACTTGTACAGGTTAGTCTGTAGACCCGAGATCGTCATAGAGTCTTGTGTGATTCCTACTGTGCTTTGATCTCCACCTTACCACGTCCATGAAGGCGTGCAAAACGGTGGTCTTTGGGTACAGTCCCGAGTCACATGGAGGCAATGAGCGATAGGAGGGGTTTCGTCTCTCCCGGTATTGGGAGTTGATGTTGCGCTGTGCTCGATTGGCCGTAACAGGGAAGTCCCTGGCCAGGGCTGATCAGAGATTTACTGGTAAGTGTTACCAGTAGTTTCTCGACCCGTTATGAGCCTCACATCGGCACGACTTATCGGTTATTGGGATCTGACGTTTACCACCCCTAGACTTGATATGCGACATATCAGACGAAGAGATCGGACTGTATGGTAAGTGTTACTGGTCGGATTCGCAGGAGTGTGAGCGGGCTAGCTCGTCGATCTTCTGATCGCTCAATACCCGGGTGGCCGTTACGTTTAGCAGACCGCTTGCGGCTTGTGGGTGCTTGATATGATCATCATCTGCTACCGGCGTATTGACGAGTCTTTAGAGTCCTACACAGAGGTTTCCTAGCTCAAGCGAAACGAAATAGGGGCGCATATGAGATATGTGCGGGAGCGAGAATAATGCGTGTATGTGATACCGCATTTCATTCTCGCGTTAAATGTTTCGATTGGTTGTATGAGATATGACCTAGTATCGAATCATTGATTCGATAAATCGATGCATTGAATACTAGTCGGTTATGTGCGACATGACCGGATCATTGAATCAAGTGTTGATTTAATGATTTAATGTATAATTATATATTTGATATATTACTTTGCATCAACTAGTATTGGTTCACTTTAAACGGATTTTTCTCACTTGATTTACACATTGTATATGTGATATACTTTTGTGCACATATAAGTATCATGTTTGATGATACTTGATCATATGGTTAAGTGTATGGAATTAAACCATAGTTAACTTGAGATTAGGGTTTTAATTATGCATTTATTCATTTAATTGTTTATTCATTTATTTGGATAAAGCTTAAGTGGAGAATGGTGGCATTTCTTGTTTTATGTTGAAGCTTCATGAAGCCTTGACTTTATGCAACCATTCTTGTCCACTAGCTTAACCCTAACTCTCCAAATAACCATGGTTGATTCTCTACACTTAACCTTAGTTAGAATTATGATAAGTATAGATTTTTCTTTTCATTTTAAATAACTTATCATAATTCTAGCTCTTCTTCTTCTTCATCTTCAAAAGAAAAACTTAGATGCCATCAATGGCTACTTGAGTTCTAGTGAGAGAATTCCAAATCTAAAGTGAACCCATCTCCTATTTCTTCACCCTCTACCTCTTGCCAAGTTGTTTTGGGTGTTCTCTTCACAAGTTTCACAACTTTGTGAAGTCGGAGCTTGAACTAGTGCAACCTCGACGTAGATCGTCTTTGACACAAAGCCGACGACCTATTCCGCACGTTTTTCCGATGAAGCCGACGAATGAGTCGAGGATTCATGATGGACAGCGAGGGCATGACCACGTGGAGCTAAGGAGGTGGAAATCCGGATCTACAAAGGTTGTAGCTTCCGACCTTTAGTTAATTTGTTAACTAGTTTTATCATTTCGCCTAAACATCTAGTCTAAGATCCGTAGTCTAGGGTTTCTCGGCACCAAAATTTTTAAATTGGCATGTTCGATGCCTTGTGAGACCTTACTAGAGTGCCCAGGAACCTTTCACTGGTATCAGAGCCTAGCTAGAGCCTTAGGCGAAGTCTAGACGCGATTTGAAGCCCGAACGAACCCGAAACCCTAAACTTATCTTGCTCTCTGGACTTTTTCCAAAAAGTGGGATTTTTCCAGATTAAAAATGTCTAAAAAATTCAGCAGGAATATCTAAGAATTATGGTGAAACACGGTATCATGATACATCTTTACAGGCGCGGAAACGCGGTAGAAGCATGGCTTCTGCCGCTGTTCCGCGGCCAACTGTTCAAATTGAGCAATACTGTTTGCACAGTAATTCTTGTTTTATGGTGCTGGATTTTCTGGGAATTTTTAATATTTATTCAAGAGTTGAATTTTCTGGGATTGTTTTAGAGCTTCGGTGTTTCGATCGGGGTATCAAATTTCGTCTTTGTGTTTTTCCGGATAATTTATAGAATATGTTAAGTAGTTCGACCGGATATAAATACCCAAATTTTCCCCTGTCGGGAAATTTCCAAGTGTTGGATTTTTCCGTAGTTTAACGACGTTCTAAGTAGTGCAAGTAATGCGATGGACCCTCTAGAAGACAACAAACCTTAACTCGATTATGTGACCGTCTTGAACTGCCCTTTGAACCTTCGGGTTTGGGGCAGTACGGCGTGCCACATGTGAGGCGTTGGCTTGACCCTTCTACGGCTGGACCGTCGGTACTGAGGCACGAACTGAATGTTGTTAGACTTATTTCATGTGTTGGACTGTATCGGGAAAACTTGGGTATTCGACTGTTCGATCGTAAAGTTTAACATTATCTGTTTATCTGGAATGTGATACAATAATTGGAATTCACAAACAGTTATGAGATAACTGGATGAATGTTATAAATCTAGCACTTTAGTCCCATACGATATTGAAAAGAGTTTTCGATAATGAGACGAAAATGCGGGGTTTGTAACTGTTAGGCATGTGATGTCTAAAGTGGTTGCGGATTCCAACTGTTGTAGTTTTACACTTTCAATTTCTGTGACCGTAAGTGTAATATGTGAATCGCCGGTTTCGTTGCTATACGTCAACGACAATTGGGGTATGCATACTTACTTACGTTGATGACATGTGATGTTATGTGTTGCTGGATATGTTATATTGGATCGTCGTGTTTGAATAGCCGGGGGTTTTTATGTGAGATGAGTGTTTTTCATTTTCATTCATGTAAAAACTTGTATGTAATATTCTTTTATTTGGGGCACTTCCAGGTAGCGGAAGTTGTCACCCTTTGTATATTATTTACTTTTCCGCATTAGGATAGACCCAAGGAGGGGAGCACAAGTAACCGGGTTCTGGGGTCCAGTGGGAGACCAACTCGAGGAGTCGAGTCCGGGTCTCCTAACCCTAGAATTGGCAGGGTTGCTTGCCGCTCTCGTAGGGGTCTAGGGGTGTGGGATTGGCTATTCATCACGACCGTGGAATCCGTGTTTTATACTGGCTCGTATTGAAAACACGGACGTCCTAGTATATCCAATATTTCATATGTTTATTCTGCTGCGATATCTGTGTTGTGACTCTGTGATGGATATAGTATATAGTATATATGATATATTATATAGACGTTACTTATGTTTTACACCCGCGCTAGCCCTGCCCTGCTCTGTCGTTAGTTACCTAACCTAACGGTGCATGAGGGGACATCGAGGCGAATGCGGATGGCATAAGTGTACGTCATATCTATCTGTGATGTTTAGGTATTTAAATGATGGGACTTCATTAATGTGATTAATGAAAGATAAGAAACCTAAGATGTTGTGGAATCGAATTTTAAAATAAAACAGGTAGCTACAGTTCTTGCTTTGCACAGCGGTATATATGATATACCCCGCACCTTATTCGATGAGGAAAGGACCGAGATCCCTTCACCGGGAGTGACTCCTTTAGCAATAACTGGCAGATGCTACAGACTCGGTTTGCTTTTGACTGCTTTTGGGTTTTTGCTTTGCACAGCGATATATATGATATATCCCGCACCTCATTCGACGAGGAAAGGACCGAGATCCCTTCGCCGGGAGTGACTCCTTTAGCAAAACTAGAAAAGCCTCAAAATCACTCCATTTCAAAACTTCATTTGATTCTACAACGATATCAAGTTCATTACGTAATAGGTTTTCAGAAAAACCTGCGTAGCCCTCCGTCATTTCAGATAGGTTACATATAGTATTCGTGCTACATTTGTTGGCTTTCGTCAAGGTGTAGTGTGCGGTAGCTATGTGCTGTTTATCTGCTGCATATGATGCGACTGGATTAGGGTAGTCGTACGGCTTTGTTGGCTTTTGTCAAGGGTCGTGCGGGTGGGTTTGATTCAGTCAAGAAATGTACGGGTTGAACTTGACTAGCAGGCTGTGATTTGTTGGCTTTCGTCAAGGTCATAGCACGCTAGGGGCAAAAGCATTATCGGGAATTTCAAGTATTGAAATTTGCAATGAGATTGCATACCTTCTATGAGATAGTTGGATCCCGATACCCACTGCGAGTAAGAGTTACTCCTGGGAGAGTTTTACACATTGCAATTAGCTGATCAAGTAGGTGTCTAGAAAGGTGTCAACGGGGTTCCACCGTGAGAATACCAAGCCCGTCATTCGAAGAACATATTGACAAGCTGATAAGAGAAGCGGGTCAAAAGGTTCGGAATGACCATAGCCGCAAAATAGCCATTTATGAGAAATCCAGGACGTGGCGTATCATTCAGCAGGCTACGGAAGGAGAAGACGGCGATTCCCTGCACTCTCAGCCTGCCGTGCGCTCTCGCGGCAAGGAAAAATTCCGACGCAGAAGTAATGACAAGATAAAGAACGGGGACGGCATTCAAAGACAGCGAAACGGATCCAAGAAGCCACGCGAGCGAGAAAGAGTCAGCTGGAACCCGTCTTTTATAAATAAGATGGGTCGGGAGTACTCTTTCCCTCAAGACAAGACAAGGGAAATATTCAACCTTGTCATGAAGCATCAAAGGATGACACTCCCGGAGTCTCGATACCCCGAACAGATAAACGAGGTCTATCACCCAGATTATTGCTCCTACCACCGAGTAGTGGGACATCCTCTTGAAGACTGCTTCATCTTCAAGGACTGGGTTGAAGATCAGTATCAGCAAGGCATGTTTGCTCTATCCGACAGTTCGAGGGTAGCCCCGCCATGAAAGCATGAGCCGAGAGCAACCTACACTGCGAGGGAAAGTTTAGATCAGCATCGAGCTTGGAAACGAGCTCATACCTGCCATATGATAACATTCTCAAAGGAGGGAGAGCACGAGAATATAGACGACCTCTCCCAATGCTTCGCAAATGAAGATGAGAACGAGGTGATTTCAGAATTTCCACCGACGCCAAAAGAGCTGGAAGATGGGATACACACTACAGCTGACAACCTGAGGAAAATCGACTTGGGGATGGCAAACGAGCTAAGGCCAACGTTCGTCAGTGAGCTATTGTCTGAGGAGCAGATGGCTACATTAAAAGATGTGCTTATGCATGTTTACCGCCGAAAGCCGGGAAGACTGGACGTCTTGCCTGAATCTGGGGACAGATGCTAATTGGTACTATCCGTCCACCTCTCCGAAGATGCCAAGTTGATTTATGGCACCGTGTATCGAAGGTTTAAACGGATGCGGCCGATGTAGCAGACTTCGTCAGATTCCCCCTCGTTTGAGGGGTTTTTGATTGTGGGGACGCTCTTCCCTGCAGGCGCAAGCCCATGCAGTTAATTACGCTACCGCATCGCGATAACAACTTTCTCCTTCTCCATATGTTCACTTCGTGTCGTGGGTGTTTGTTTTGTGTTTGGTTGCCCGTAGATTGTATACGGAGACTAAGTTACGTTGTTGCCCGTAGGGCGTGGACTAGTCCAAATCCGTATCTTTCTTAGATTTGGGTTTGGGGGGTTGTGTTTAAGGATACGTTAGCCTTATTTGAGGCTAAGATCAACTTAAAAGTTTGTTAAGGACACGGTAGTCTAATTTTAGACTAAGATCAACTTAACAGGATCGTTTAGATCCGACAAGAGGGCAATTGGGCTCTATTGTTTAGTTTAATGACATTGAGGTCGATAGTTAGTTTTAAGACATCGCGGTCCGTTGTTAGTTTTAAGACATCGCGGTCGAGGTTAAGGACATCATAGTCCATGAGTTTAAGGACCCCATAGTCCGGTATTAGTTTTAAGACATCACGGTCGAGGTTAAGGACATCATAGTCCATGAGTTTAAGGACCCCACAGTCCAGTATTAGTTTTAAGACATCACGGTCGAGGTTAAGGACTTCATAGTCCATGAGTTTAAGGACCCCACAGTCCGTAGCAATGTGTGGTCATCGGGACCCGTCACCTCTCTGACGACGTTGAAGGATTACAACGACGGATGTCAGAAGAGTAAAGAGATGTACCCTTGAACCGGGTATAAATTGATTGGAAGAGCAGTTGTGCTCAGTTCAATTTATATTGAGGACTTATGGCCAGAATTGGGCTAAGTCCAGTTAAAAATATTTAACATTTTATTCATGTTTGGCCTGTTAGGCCTTTATTTGGGCTTTGCCCTTTTAATAATGCACAGCATTGGGCTCTGATATTGGATGTAATTAAATGCATAGCATTTATTCGGGGAAAAATAGTGGTTTGATAGTGCGCCACGTGGAGCATCAGGTGTTTTGCGCCAATTAAAGAGCGCATTGTGCTAGCGCACATAAGAGTGACACGTGTCGCTTAGCGCTGAGCGCAAGTCTGTTAGCGCTCTGCGCTTTATAAGTGCGATGTGCCAGTTTATGGGTGCGCCAGTTAGTGACACGTGGCGCGCTCTGGCGCAGTGCGCTATTTTTCGAAGAGCAAAGCGCAAACGGTTCTGTGGTTGACACGTGGCGCGTTTTGGTGATGTGCGCCAGTCTAAGGAGCGTAAAGGCGCATTTCATTAGTGCAAGGCATTGTCCAATAGCGCAGAGCGTATTTTGATCAAATTAAGATCAAAGAACAAGTTGTTTGTTCTGTTCTTCAAAAGTGGCATTGCCTCAAGATCCAAGAACCAAGGTTCTTATTCTCATCAAAAGGCTGTGCCTTTATAGATCAAAAGATCAAGATCTATGAATGAAGTAAATTACTTCTTTTTAATCTTTTATAATTAGATCTTTTTGATCTCTTTTTTTTTTATTGAAGATCTTGATCTTGTTTTTAGATCTTTGATCTTTTTAGAAGAGGATTCTTCCTTTTTAATGGGATGATTTCATCTTTGTTCTTCAAGAATATGATTCTTTACCTTTAAAGATGAAGAAAATGATCTTCTTTCTTCAAAGGCTTGCCTTTCTTTTCTTTTCTTTTTTTGAGTTCTTCTCTCAAAGTTTGCAGAGGGTTCTCTCTATTTTTGAGACTTGAGGTCTTGAGGCCTTTTTATAGGGCCAATTGATTTGTTAAGTTAGTTGAAGAGATTTTCTCTGATTGATTTGGGGATATTTTCCCACCGTTGGATCTTTGATCCTAAGGCCTCTGTTTTACAGAAGATAATCTTCTTATTTTAATAAGATTGGAAAGATCTTTCTAGAACAGAATTTTAATTCTGGTTATTTAATAATTTATTATTATTATTAGATCTTTTGATCTAACGGTGGGGAATTCTTTAAATTCCAGCGCGGGCGCAATTGGCGCTGGCGCACCTGCGTTTGACGCGCAGCGCAACTGCGCTAGCGCCTCTGCGTTTGACACGTGGCGCGCAGAGCGCAGCGCAACTGCGCTAGCGCACCTATGTTTGACACGTGGCGCGCAGCGCAGAGTGCAAGGGATCTGAAGCGTTGCTTCAATTTTTAAATTTGAATTTTGAAATAGAGCTTTGCTCTGATTGGGGGTGTGCTGCCTTGGGCGCAGCGCTCCTGGCGCTGGCGTGTCTTCTTTTGACACGTGGCGCGCAGTGCAAGGGATCTGAAGCATTGCTTCAATTTTTGAATTTTGAAATTCAAAACAGAGCTTTGCTCTGATTGGGGGAAACAAATGCCCCCCCACCGTTGCGCTCACGTGGTGCACACGTGAGTGCAGCGGTGGCAACATCTGAGCCATTGGATCAACTCAGAAGTTGAGGAGGCGCTTCAGCGCCTATAAATAGGACCCTTGGTCCTCAGATGATTATCATCTTCAAGAATTTTTATCTCAGTGCCTTGCTCTCATTTCCAAGAACTTCAAGAGTTAAAACTCTAGAAAATTTTAGGTAAAAATTAAATTAATTTTAATAACTTAGGGGTTTTACCCATTAATCAGAGCCTTGCTCTTATAGATCATTTGATCTAAAGAAAACCCCTTTAGGGTTTTATAAACAGAGCCTTGCTCTCAAGAACTCATAGATCTAAATAGATCTTTCCTTAGGGTTTCTTAGCCCATGGGTCAGAGCTTTGCTCTTTTGACAATGTATAGATCTTTTGATCTTTTGATGAAGAACTCTTAAGAGTTTTTTATGGATCTTTAAGATCTCAGAATTTTAATTCTCAGGAATTAATTTTCATTAACTTTTGGTGGATTTTCCATCATCATTACAGAGCTAGGCTCTTTAAGGAATTTTATTCCCTCGTGACCAGAGTTTGACAAGTGTCACTCTGTTACAGAGCTTTGCTCTGAAAGGGAGATTTTCTCCTTGTCTCAAGGGATTTCTCATTCAATGAGAATATTCTTTGAGGATTTCCTCATTAATTGACAGTCTTATCCAATGATGAGGCTGTCTTATTAATTGATGCATTGTCATCTGGATTTTGTGGGTCCCCCTTTGGTCCCCTTTCCACTGCATTGCAGTGTGGTACAAATTTTGAAGTGTCGCTCAGAATTTTAAGATTAAATTATAGTACTGTTAATTGAATTCTTTCTTTTTCGCAGGCGACATGTCTTCTGACCTCACGTTCCCATTTTTCCGTTCAGAGGGAGGATTCCCTGAGGCACCGGTAGACCGGGTGGTTCTTGCTCTCATTAGAGACTACGACCCGGAGTACAAAAACCTTCACATGTGGGGCAGATGGTACGACCAAATAATCAAAGGTCGCCGAAGCTTCTCTTTTGCGACGCCATCGGATCCGATCTTTTCAATCTCATATGCAGATATACCCCCAGTGAACTATGCCGTGGAGGTTGTAGACTGGAATTCAGAGGGTCTTCTTCAACCTTCGATTGCTGCCATACCCATGCAGCTGCCGGCAGCCTTGGATATTCTGGAACGGCGCATATTCCAGGGCGAGTCACGCCCTTGGGTACAACCTTACAACATCGGGTTGACCCCTCGACACTCGACAGGGTATCTGCTGTGGGGCACGTATATTTTGTCAGCGAAGAAGGTGCATCTGCTGAAGATTGGTCTATACCCTGCAGTTTACGCCTCGCTGTTCGAGTATTCTGCTCCTCCGACATGGTGGGTTAAGGCATTCGTGGAGAAATGGAACATCCCCACCCATACCTTTCTTCTGATGGAAAGGGAAGTTTCCATCCCTCTGGAAGAATTTGCTGAGATTTCCGGTCAGCCGGTGAGGGGGAGCACTATGAGGAGCTACTTCCTCTGGACGAATATGTTTTTGCCACCAAGCCGTTGGTGTTGGACTTAATGCCGGAGAACTCTATTCAACACCAGTTTCCGAGTCTGGTAAAGGTGCTGAATATGTATGAAAGTCTTTACTTGGAATCGGGAGGCCGGGGAGTTAGTTTCGCAGACTTCATCGCCCGCTTTCTTTGACCGGAGATTCTATCGCAACGGGCGAAAAATTTGCCAAGCTTGACGACCCCTTCGGCCTTGGCTTAGATCGTCGACCAGCACTAGAAGCCGATCAAAAAGGTTTTTACCTCCCCGATGCTGCAATCATCCCTTTGTCGGAAATCGCTGCTCCGGGCATCGACGAGAAGACTTTCTTTCTCGCGTTTCTGGGACTATGGCTGTGCTGGTTCGTGCTCCCCATGTACCCTCGCTATATGAGGCCGTCCGTGTTCTACCCAGCACATAGGATGGTGGCTGGCATACAATTGGCCATCGGGATTGTCGGGTTGGCCCATCTGTACCATGGTCTTAGCATGGTGGCGGACGCAACTGAACCGGGGGTGCAACCCGCTAATTTCCCGATGCACTAGTTTACTTCGTGGATGGAAATGCACGTGCTCGGGGTATTGGTATTCATAAAAGACCCTCGTTTTACGAGAAGTACAGATTCCCGAGAGTTATGCGGCTGATCGGCGCTTCTATCGTGAATCCGCCTCCGCGGGAGGCTAGAGGGCTGCTTCTTCGTTCGCGCACGGTCGGAGCGGGTATTTCTTTCACGGACAAGGTCCTGGCAATTGGCCCGGAGACCTCCAAGGCGGTGTTGGCGTTGCGCGATAATTTTAAGGACGGGGCCTCCGTATTGAAAGCCCGGAAGATTCTACATCTATACTCCATCCGTCCGGGCTTCCTCGTGTTCAGGCAAAACGAGGCGGCGCTTTTTATGAGGTACAACCCCCATCGTTTCGCCCAACAACTAAGTTATAACCAGGGGGTCCCACTGAAGGCGTTTTTGGAAGAGCCTGCGGCCACCAGAGAGGGGATACAGAGTGCTCTACATCACTTTATGCGGCTAAATACGGGCTCCCATTCCTTCATTAGCGAGACGACTTGCATTCTAAGGGCTCTCAATGTATATAGAGCCTGGTATCAGCACGCGATGGGCGCAGTTATCAGGGAAGAGAAGCGGCTGTTGCTTGATCGTAAGGGTGCGCCCCCCGCCAGCGATCGCAACATCCCCCTAAAGCGAAGGACCCCTGTCCTTCCTCCACTAAGAGGAGATGCTGGAGATGAGCCTCCATGTGTGCTAAGCCCCACACGTGGATTGCCCCGTGATCCTGTGGACGTGCCCTCAGCGCCCCATGCTCCCATGGAGACGGTGAACGTGGTTTCGCCCGAATCTGGCGTGGGCTCGGATATCGGTACCCGCCGCCCCAAGGTGCCCACGAAGCGTAAGCTGATTTTGGGTGCGACTGGCGCTCGTGCGCAGAAGAGGAAGAAGAAGTCGATCCTCTCTGCTGATGTTGTATTTGGTCAGGAACCTCATGCTCCTTACAGCGAGGGCTTGAGTGAGTATAGGACCAACGAGGGATTACTTGTGCCGCCAGACGACACTGATCTGGATGCCGCCATCGCAGCTTCTGACCGATTGGCAAGGCGCGACGAGTGGTTGGATAAACTCGCACAATCAGGTAATCACTAGTTGTATTTTTCGTCATTGCGTCGTACCTCTATCATTTTTTTTGACTAGCGCTTTTCCTTCTTTAACAGGCATTTCTACCGAAGAATCCATCGCTGCTTCTCTCAAAACTTTCGAGGAGGAGGAACGACTCAGAGCATCCTTAGGCCTTGGTACATTTCGGTTTACTATGTCTCTCCTTCCATTTTTTATGAGTAATCTGACCCACTTTTTGTCTTATCGCAGGGACCACAAGACCTACCTCGCAAACCGATGCGGGAATTCTCCCCGGGCCAGCTACCAAAGTCCCGGCCTCTTCGGGATTGCCGCAGGAGGCCCTACTTAAAAAGACGATGATGGAAGCCTTGACGGCTTTGAGGCTTCCAAAAGGTCTGTTACAACGGCCCGGGAGGAAAGGAAACGCCTGAGGCGCGCAGCAAGAGAGCGTAGCGCTGCTTTGGCTGTGGGAGCAGGCTCAAGCGCCGTTACTCCCGCTGCTACTCCTTCAGAGGAGCTCCCGGTCGCCTTGTCTACTGCTGATAGACAAGCAGCACGCGCAGCTCGGGAAGCCAACGGTAAATCTGCCTCAGGTAATGTGTTTTTGAGGCTTTGTTGTCGAAGTTTTAAAACTATCGGTTCTTATATATCTTGTCCTGCAGGGCCGAGCCTTACTGAAGGAGTGGCGGCAACCGCCGAGCCTGAGGGGGTAGTGGTGGAGGTAGCTGCGGAACCCGATGCGACGGCAGGCGATGTAACCATCGTTGCCAGGCCCGAGCTAGTGGCTGACGAGATAGTCACGACTGCTATGCCCGAGATGGCTGCTAATGCCAAGCCCGAGGGGGCGGCGGGTGAGACGGCTGCTACGGCCGAGCCTGAGGCAGCAGTGGATGAAATGGCTGCTACGGACGAGCATATGGCAGCGATGGACGAGACGGCTGCGACCGATGAGCCCGAGGTGGTAGCGGGTGAGACGGCTGCTATGGTTGCTGAGCAAGAGATGGACGCTCTTTCTCAAGAGTCGGGAAATGCTCCGATCATCGCTCTCCCTGCTTACGGTTCCTTGTCGTCTTCCGGCGTCGCGAGCGTGACGACGGCTCCTGTAGAGTCGGGCGATGAGGCAACGAGAGGTGAGACCATCCCAATGGAGGAGGGAGACGCAACCGTTGCATCAAGTGACGCCCTCATTAGGGCTCCGGCCGGCGACTCTTCAGGTAAATTCTGGGTTACCGTCCTTTTTATTCTGCAATCCTTCCTGAAAGGGTTTCTCTTGTTTCTAACACAGGTGCGGCTAGTGCTGATGCCGCGTTACCCGAGGGAGCGCCGTCAGTTACCGCTCTGACGGTGACCACTCCTCTGCCTTCTCTCGCACCGTCGCAAATGCTGGAAGGTATGGATTTGTAACCCATTAGTCTTATCCCTCGGACGTATAATTCATGTACCGACGTCGAGTCATCGCGTTTTTGCAGGAGTTCTTCTTGACCACCTGTACCAGGTGTTGCACCCACACTTCTCCTTCTTGTCAAAGATTAGTCCACCTGCTGGTGTCGGTAAGTGTTTTCTTTAAATGATGTCCTCTTCTTTAACGGGTAGTCGCATTATTGCTAATCTCTTCTTTATATTGCCCGTAGCCTTACGAATCGAAGGAGGGGACGAGGCCGTCGTTGCGCCACCAGTACTCCCAGCCCTGCCCCCTACTGCAGCCGATATAGTAGACTCTACTTTTTTGCTTGTTTTCTTTGTTTCTTGAGCCAACATCTGATTATGATCTATTTTGCAGCAATCACATCGACTACGGCCCCGTTCGAGTCTCGTATTATAATGCCGGAAGAGCCCTTTTTAAGGCGTCCATCATCCAAAGGTGCTGCGACCACCCTATGCATGCTAAGCGAGTATATCGAGGAGTTCGACGTAAAGGCTCCCACATCTACCGCGGATTTTGCCGCAGAGATTAACCCTATGCTGGCGACGCTTATGAACTTTCATGGTGAGGGCGTCGTTGAGTCTTGGGTGAATCGCTGCCGGGAGGTCGAGGCTTGCTTGCATGAGCTCGAGCTTAAGCGTCCGGCACCTGAGATTTTGGCCACGAGCACTCAACGGACGACATGGATCGAGCAGAGCGCTTCTTACTTCCTCCATCTTGAACAAGAAGTGGCTTTAAAGCGGAGGGAATGCAAAGAAACTTCAAGCGAGTCTGCTCGACTGCGTGCTGAGGTCGACGCGAACGCTGCCCAGGTGAAAGTTATCTTCGAGGGCCTTCTGCAATGTATCTCTGATGGGTTAACATTGAAGCAGAAGCTCGATGTCGCTGAGCGTGATGCACAAGATCGTGAAGCAGCTCAGCGAGCCGTCGAGGAACAACTCTCATCTTACTTGCAGCAGCGAGCCCAGATCGAAGCAGAGTTGGCCATGGCAGCCGATCAGGAAGAGGGGCTGAGGGAAGTGCGCGAGCGGCTGGTTGGACTACTAAAAGCGCTTTCCTCTCAATGAAAATTTTGTATCATTTGTAATTTTGAATAAATGTATTTTTTCTTTTATTCTTTAATACGATGTATTTTGTATCCAGTCGAATTCATGAATAAAAGATACACGTTCTTCGAAATGTCTTGTGTCATTTCTTTGCTTTCTTCTTTCTTGCCGAGTTATTTGCCATGTGACTTTAGCAAGTGTAGTCTGTAGATATCATATAGCTGTCAGTCTTAGGCTCTTTGTAGAGTGGCGATGGCTTAGGAAACAGGGTTAGGATCTATCACCTAAGACTTTTCAACTTTATGAGCCGTGAGGGTCTCATAAAGAATTTTCTCCCTACCGGTCGAGAGGATCCGTAGGTGCGATTTTCTCCTTAAGAATCGTGAGGATTCCTAAGTGTGTTTTCTCTTGAGAGTCGTAAGGATCTCACAAGAGAATTTACTTCCTTACGAGTTGTGAGGACCCGAAAGTGATGGGTGAAGTTGCCCTTATCCGCATTTCATGGAGTCAGGGGTTGCTCTGGATGCTTCCCACGGGTTCACTGCCGTGTTTGGCGAGGACCAGGCTCCGCTTTGGACGTTTTCCAGGATATCGTAGTTTAAAGACATCGCGGTCGAGGTTAAGGACATCATAGTCCGTGGATTTAAGTACTCCATAGTCCAATGTTAGTTTTAAGACATCACGGTCGAGGTTAAGGACATCATAGTCCATGAGTTTAAGGACCTCACAGTCCGGTATTAGTTTTAAGATATCACGGTCGAGGTTAAGGAAATCATAGTCCGTGGATTTTAAGGACTCCACAGTCCAACGTTAGTTTTAAGACATCACGGTCGAGGTTAAGGACATCATAGTCCGTGAGTTTAAGGACCTCACAGTCCGTGAGTTTAAGGACCTCACAGTCCGCGAAATGTGTGGTTATTGGGACCCATCACCTCTTTGAAGACGTTGAGGAATTACAACGACAACTATCAAAGGAGTGAAGAGATGTACCCTTGAACCAAGGTAAAATTAGTGTAAAATCATTGGGGTTGATTGTTAGTTTTAAGACATCACGGTCGAGGTTAAGGACATCATAGTCCGTGAGTTTAAGGACCTCACAGTCCGATGTTTCCTCTGGATGCTTCCCACGGGTTCACTATCGTGTTTGGCGAGGACAAGGCTCCGCTCTGGATGCTTCACACGGGTTCACTGCCGTGCTCTACGAGGACCAGGATCCGCTTTGGACGTTTTCCACGGGGTCAGAAGTGACGTTATCCGTGTTCCACGTGACCAGGAATTTTGCTCTAGATGCTTCCCACGGGTTCACTGCCGTGTTCGGCGAGGACTAGGCTCCGCTCTGGATGCTTCACACGGGTTCACTACCGTGCTCTGGGAGGACCAGGATCCGCTCTGGACGTTTTCAACGGGGTCAGAAGTGACGTTATCCGTGTTCCACATGACCAGGAATTTTGCTCTAGATGCTTCCCATGGGTTCACTGCCGTGTTCGGCGAGGACTAGGCTCCGCTCTGGATGCTTCACACGGGTTCACTGCCGTGCTCTGCGATGACCAGGATCAGCTCTGGACGTTTTCCACGGGGTCAGAAGTGACATAATCCGCGTTCCACGTGACCAGGAATTTTGCTCTAGATGCTTCCCACGGGTTCACTGCCGTGTTCGGCGAGGACTAGGCTCTGCTCTGGATGCTTCACACGGGTTCACTGCTGTGCTCTGCGAGGACCAGGATCCGCTCTGGACGTTTTCCATGGGGTCAGAAGTGACATAATCCGCGTTCCACGTGACCAGGAATTTTTCTCTAGATGCTTCCTACAGGTTCACTGCCGTATTCGGCGAGGACTAGGCTCCGCTCTGGATGCTTCACACGGGTTCACTGCCGTGCTCCGCGAGGACCAGGATCCGCTCTGGACGTTTTCCACTGGGTCAGAAGTGACATAATCCGCGTTCCACGTGACCAGGAATTTTGCTCTAGATGCTTCACACGGGTTCACTGCCGTGTTCGGCGAGGACTAGGCTCCGCTCTTGATGCTTCACACGGGTTCACTGCCGTGCTCTACGAGGACAACGATCCGCTCTGGACGTTTTCCACGGGGTCAGAAGTGACATAATCCGCGTTCCATGTAGCCAGGAATTTTGCTTTAGATGCTTCCCACGGGTTCACTGCCGTGTTCGGCGAGGACTAGGCTCCGCTCTGGATGCTTCACACGGGTTCACTGCCATGCTCTGCGAGGACCAGGATCCGCTCTAGACGTTTTCCACGGAGTCAAAAGTGACATAATCCGCGTTCCACATGACCGGGAATTTTGCTCTAGATGCTTCCCACGGGTTCACTGCCGTGTTCGGCAAGGACTAGGCTCCGCTCTGGATGCTTCATACGGGTTCACTGCCGTGCTCTGCGAGGACCAGGATCCGCTCTGGATGTTTTCCACAGGGTCAGAAGTGACATAATCCGCATTCCATGTGAGCAGGAATTTTGCTCTAGATGCTTCCCACGGGTTCACTGACGTGTTCGGCGAGGACTAGGCTCCGCTCTGGATGCTTCACACGGGTTCACTGCCATGCTCTGCGAGGACCAGGATCCGCTCTGGACGTTTTCCACGGGGTCAGAAGTGACATAATCCGCGTTCCACGTGACCAGGAATTTTGCTCTAGATGCTTCCCACGGGTTCACTGCCGTGTTCGGCGAGGACTAGGCTCCGCTCTGGATGCTTCACACGGGTTCACTGCTGTGCTCCGCGAGGACCAGGATCCGCTCTGGACGTTTTCCACAGGGTCAGAAGTGACATAATCCGCGTTCCACGTGACCAGGAATTTTGCTCTAGATGCATCCCACGGGTTCACTGCTGTGTTCGGCGAGGACTAGGATCCGCTCTGGATGCTTCACACGGGTTCACTGCAGTGCTCTGCGAGGGCCAGGATCCGCTCTGGACGTTTTCCACGGGGTCAGAAGTGAAATAATCCGCATTCTACGTGACCAGGAATTTTGCTCTAGATGCTTCCCACGGGTTCACTGCCATGTTCGGCGAGGACTAGGCTCCGCTCTGGATACTTCACACGGGTTCACTGCCGTGCTCTGCGAGGACCAGGATCCGCTCTGGACGTTTTCCACGGGGTCAGAAGTGACATAATCCGCGTTCCACATGACCAGGAATTTTGCTGATTATATCTGCATTTCACGGAGTTGGGATTTGACTCTCGGTCATCTGTACACCGTCGAGTCATGGAACTGGGAGTTTCCGCTGTTCCGCTTTGCTCGATGTTGTGTCTGCTGTAATGAGACGAATGTTGAGATGATCTCCAGGCTATCTGTGACCCGTCGAGATTTGGTTTCTTCTTCTGAGAAAACCTGGGGAGGAGGAGTGTGATTCCTTCTTTGCTTGCGCCCCTGAATTGTATACAGGGATAAATGTAATATCACCTGTAGGGCATAAATTTCATTTTTATTTTTCAATTCTTTCCGCGACGCTCTATCATTTCAGCTTTTATATCGCGAAGGTCGCGATTGCCCAATCATTTCGGCTATTTTTCGCGTTGCCCAATCATTTTGGCTATATTTTTTTTATTTTTTTACTCACTGCTTTTTATTGCGAGTTGCCCAATCATTTCGGCAATTTTGCATGCATACATTTTTACTTGCTGATTTTGTCGCAAGTTGCCCCATTATTTCGGCTATTTCGTACGCATGTATGGCCTGCTGGCTTTCTGCTGCAAGCTTGGGATTAGACACCGATTTCGGCATCAGCACCGCTACAACTGGGATATTGCCAGGAGCGAATCATCATTTGCCTCTGTCGATGTCGAACAAAGGTGGCTTAGTAAACAGGGTTGGGGTCCTATCGACTAAGGCTTTTGACTTTATGATCCGTAAGGGTCTCACAAAGGTATTTCTCCCTATAAGTCGTGAGGATCTTGTAGGTGTGTTTTCTCCTTAGGAATCTTAAGGATTCCTAAGTGCATGTCCTCCTGTAAGTCGTAAGGATCTTACAAGAAAGTTTTCCCCTTATTGTTGGGGTCAAAATTTGCACCCCGGTTGACCGAGTCAAGGTCAAGGTCAACCCCAAGCCAGGTGGGCCCAAGCCCAGATCAAGCGGGCCCCACGCGTCCTTTGGGCGCTTGCGCTCAAGTGCAACACGCCCCGCGCTCAAGTGCAAAGTGCCCGCGTGTCGACACGTGGCGCGCTTGCGCTCAAGCGTCCAGCGCTCAAGCGCAAAGCGCCCACATGCCGACACGTGGCGCGCTAGCGCCAAAGTGCACAGCACCTAAGCGCACATCGCTCAAGGCGTTGACCCCACGCGTCCTTTGGGCGCTTTTTCCCTTTTTTTTATATATATATACATGTATATATATGTACAGACACATACACATACTCTACACCACTGTCCCTCCAAAAAAAACTCTGCGTGGTTTCCGATATATCTGAAACCCCCTTTCAAAACACAACACACGTACACTGCACATTGAGTTCTCATGACCAGTTTAACTCGTCAATCGGAGGTTCTCTCGCTCCAAAGGCGAGGGGTAATTAACGGCAGCTTAGTCCGCGGCTGCTGGAGATCCGGATCCCCACAATCATTATCCCCCGGCCTACCCTAGACAGGGGGAATCTGTAGTACGCCTGACAAGCGCGCGCATATTCCCATCTCAATGGGGTGACGAAAAATACCCTACAGATTCTGGCACGCCCGGTGGGACCAATCTCTCCTCCCATATTTCGGGTTAAACGTTCATGCGAACTCAATAATTATACATATCTATATTTATACTAAAATAATGCCCTTCCATGCAGGGTTTTCGAGCAATCGCCTTTCAACAGTGTCTCCAAAGATGAACTCAGCTCCCATCTTCTACACGATGAAGATGGACGTCAGGACGGTCCTCCCGGCCAGTCTCGGGCGACAATGGGAGGAGCCGCCACTACCATTCGGCTCCATCCTGTTCGTGTTAGCTAACGCCATCCCAGCTCCTCAAGCTCCGGTAACCGACAAACCGGCCTCGAAAGGCAAGAGTCCAAATGTGGTGGTCTCGAAGGCGTCCCAACCTAAAAGCAAATCGGTGTCTGGACGGCTTTCCATGGCCCCAAAAGGGGGCAAATCCATCAGAACAAAAGAAGTTGCTAGACGTCGTGGGCAAGCCCAGGTGATACCTTCGACGGACATGCGGGCAGATGTCTTCTCAAGCCTCCCCATCACTCAGCCTATGGCGACTTCCCGAAGAGCAGAAGCCTGCCAAGCGCTCAAGGCAGAGAAGCTGAGGCAGAAGCGGCTCAGATACAGAGCCAACAAAAGGGCTAGGGCTCTGGCCATGTTAAAATTTATGAATTTCCAAAGCCCGGACCGCTCCGCGAAATCCGCCGCCAAAGATAAAGAGATGGCTGGGTATGTGGTTCGCACTGTCTACATGGTCGGACATGAAGAAACGAATCCCCCTCTTCTTCACAGCCATGGTGATGATATGATTGACGCTACCCAACATCGGCTCGATCTAAGTGATGAAGAGCCCGCTCAGGCTGATAAGCCAGAGGAGCCCGTGGTTCCTGCGGAATTGAGCTCATGCAATAAAGATGACCCGGTTGTCATAGACGGAACTACAGAACAAGCGTTATTCCGATGGCATCAGAGGCAGCTTCAGGACAGGGACGAGAAGTTAGCCAAGGTACAGTCCAAGGTCGACGAATTGGCAAACATCGCGGCAGATCTTGCGACCCAATTCGCCTGATTGCAATTACAGCAGAATCAAATTTTGGTTCATGAGCCAGGGACTGATACCTGGAGGAAGCCAACTGATACCCCCTTCGACCTAAGTGCAGAGCGCCTTCGCGAAAAACGGCCGCGATCAGCATCCAGTCCCTCCGATACATACACCGAAGGGGAATCGCCTCTGAAAGAGAAGCTGGATAAGGTCTATTTCTTCAAAAGGGGCAAAGTCCACAAGATATTCAAGGACGCCCTAAGAAACGGTCTACAACTGCCAGAATCAAAGAGACCGCAAGAAGCGAATATGACCGACGACCCAAAATATTGCCCTTATCATAGAGTGATAGGTCATGCCATTGAGGACTGCTTCGTCTTCAAAGATTGGGTCGAAAGGCAATACAAGGCAGGAGAGATAGAACTGTCTAAAGGCGTGCTAGAAGACAGTGAAGATACCACCGCCGATTTCATACAAATGGAGACCGAAGCCTTTCGGGAACCCAACCCTCCCAGACATGTGCCATTATCTGAAAAGGGCGAACCAAAAACTGAGCGGCCTCGAGGACCAACATCAGTAAAGCCACCCACTTCAATGGAGAGAAAGAAGAAGGTATACTCCTTCAGGAGGGATGAAGTCCGCAAAATATTCGTGGACGCCTTGAACAACGGTCTGCAACTGCCTGTTCCAAAGAGGCCACATGAAATGAACATGACCGGCACTCCCATATACTGCCCATATCATAGAATGGTGAGTCATATCATTGAAAACTGCTATGTTTTTAAAGATTGGGTAGAGAACCAGTACAAGCTTGGAAAAGCCTCACAGTCCTCGGATGTATCGGCAAGCCACAGAGCTACGGTCATCAACACAGCTCCGCCAAGATCAAAGTTCAAGGAGCTGGGATAAGCAAAGAGGACCACCACATCGTTAAACCGGGAATGCTAGACCTCTAAGTCTTTAAACTGGAAACAGATGACCTCTAAGTCGTTAAACTGGAAACAGCCGACCACCACGTCATTAAACTGGGAACAATCAACCACACGTCGTTAAACTGGGAATAGATGACCTCTACGTCGTTAAACTGGAAACAGATGACCTCTACGTCGTTAAACTAGAAACATATGACCTCTACGTCGTTAAACTGGAAACAGATGACCTCTACGTCGTTAAACTGGAAACAGGTCGACCACCACGTCATTAAACAGGGAACAATCGACCTCTAAGTCATTAAACTGGGAATGTAAAAAAATGTAAATAAACAAAAAATGTGTAAATAAAGAAAAGCCGAAATGATGGGGCAACTCACAATAAAAATCAGTGAGTAAAATAAAGATGAAAATAAAGCCGAAATGATGGGGCAACCGCGAATAAAAGCCGAAATGATGGGGCAATCACGATCTTCGCGATAAGAAAAGCTGAAATGATAGAGCAATCGCGGTAAAACAAAAAAAAAAAAACAAAGGCAAATGATGAGTCGCTCCTGGTACCATATTCCAGTGCAGCGATGCAGACGCTACCAAAAATTTCAATTTCTCAAAATTCTCCCAGCCCTACGGTTAGTCCCCAAATTGACTACCGTATACAATCCACGGGCTCAAATAATTCTCATCACACTCATGCCCCACTGCAATCACCAGTTACGCGGTTGGTCTCCGCCTTTGGAATTATGCTCCATTGAGAAGACCCACTCATGTGTCCTCACGATACATGAGGAGAACAAACCTTTGTGGGATCCTTACGACTCACGAAGGAAAAACACACTTAGGAGTCCTCACGACTCTTAAGGAGAAAATACGCCTGCGGGATCCTTACGACTTGCAGGGAGAAAATGCTTTTATGGGACCCTCACGGCCCATAAAATTGAAAAGCCTTAGGCGATAAGGATCTAAACCTGCCTCCTAAGCCATCGCTCCCCAATTCCCAAATAGCGAATGATGAGTCGCTCCTGGTACCATATTCCAGTGCAGCAATGCAGACGCCAACCAAATTCCAAATTCAAATCCCAATGGCGAATGATGAGTCGCTCCTGGTACCATATTCCAGTGCAGCGATGCAGACGCCAACCAAATTCTAAATTCAAACCCCAATGGCGAATGATGAGTCGCTCCTGGTACCTTATTCCAGTGCAGCGATGCAGACGCCAACAAAGACCCAAAATGTATTTGGCCCTACGGTCTGGATCATACATCCTGCAAAACCGTACACAATCCACGGGCATAAAACGATCCCAATCTCTCCCAAGTCTTACCGGTGAGACCACATTCAAAGTCCCACCAAAAATATAAAAAAAATCAAAAAAAAATAAATAAATAAAAAATGGTATGTCCACAAGCAAAATGGGCACGGATGAAAACCCGAAAGGGCTCCGTGAGTAAAAACAGCAGGACTACCGGCGAGTTTGTGAAAACCCGAAAGGGCGCGAACTCGTAAAAAAGAAATGAAATGCACTCGCAAAGTCCTCTCGGCTTTGTGAGGAGAAAATTCCCGCGTGAGATCCCTACGACTCACAAAGGAGCAACACAATTAGGAGCCCACACGACTCCTAAGGAGAAAATGCACCTACGAGATCCCATCGACTCGTAGGGAGAAAATGCTTTTATGGGACCCCTACGGCCCATAAAATTGAAAAGCCTTAGCTGATAGGGATCTAAACCTGTCTCCTAAGCCACCAATTCGCAAATCCTTTCGGGAAAAATGATGAGTTGATCCTGGTATTATTCCAGTGCAGCAATGCAGATGCTAAACCAAAACCAATTCCCAAATCCTCTCATGGCAGATGATGATTCGCTCCTGGTACCATATTCCAGTATAGCGATGCTGATGCCAACCCAAATCACAATCAACAAGTCAACTTCAACTTCGACACCGCAGAAAGCGGAGTAAGTCAGAATCCAATCTCAACACCGCAAGAAGCGGAGCAAGTCAAGTTCACCCCTGACACTGCAGGAAGCAGAGCAAGTCAAATAGAGCGTCGACCGTCTACGTCGTAAAAAGGGCAGTGCAGGCTTCCCACAAATCGGGAAACCAAATCGCTCTGGATCAGAACGTCGACCGTCCACGTCGCAAAAAGGGCAGTGCAGGATTCCCACAAATCGGGAAACCAAATCGCTCCGGATCGGAGCGTCGACCGTCTACGTCGCAAAAAGGGCAGTGTCGACCGTCTACGTCGCAAAAAGGGCAGTGCAGGCTTCCCACAAATCGGGAACCCAAATCGCTCCAGATCGGAGCGTCGACCGTCTACATCGCAAAACGGGCAGTGCAGGCTCCCCACAAATCGGGAACCCAAGTCGCTCCGGATCAGAGCGTCGACCGTCTACGTCGCAAAAAGGGCAGTGCAAGCTCCCTATAAATCGGGAACCCAAATCGCTCCGGATCAGAGCGTCGACCGTCTACGTCGCAAAAAGGGCAGTGCAGGCTCCCCACAAATCGGGAACCCAAATCGCTATGGATCGGAGCGTCGACCGTCTACGTCGCAAAAAGGGCAGTGCAGGCTCCCCACAAATCGGGAATCCAAATCGCTCCGGATCAGAGCGTCGACCGTCTACGTCACAAAAAGGGCAGTGCAAGCTCCCCACAAATCGGGAACCCAAATCGCTCCGGATTAGAGTGTCGACCGTCTACGTCGCAAAAAGGGCAGTGCAGGCTCCCCAAAAATCGGGAACCTAAATCGCTCCTGATCAGAGCGTCGACCGTCTATGTCGCAAAAAGGGCAGTGCAGGCTCCCACAAATTGGGAACCCAAATCGCTTCGTAACAGAGCGTCGACCGTCCAGGTCGTAAAAAGGGCAGTGCAGGCTCCCCATAAATCGGGAACCCAAATCGCTCCATATCAGAGCGTCGACCGTCTACGTCGCAAAAAAGGCAGTGCAGGCTCCCCAAAAATCGGGAACCCAAATCGCTCCGGATCAGAGCGTCGACCGTCTACGTCGCAAAAAGGGCAGTGCAGGCTCCCCACAAATCGGGAACCCAAATCGCTCCGGATCGGAGCGTCGACCGTCTACGTCGTAAAAAGGGCAGTGCAGGCTCCCCACAAATCGGGAACCCAAATCGCTCCGGATCGGAGCGTCGACCGTCTACGTCGCAAAAAGGGCAGTGCAGGCTCCCCACAAATCGGGAACCCAAATCACTCCGGATCAGAGCGTCGACCGTCTACGTCGCAAAAAGGGCAGTGCAGGCTCCCCAAAAATCGGGAACCAAAATCGCTCTGGATTAGAGCGTCGACCGTCCACGTCACAAAAAGGGCAGTGCAGGTTCCCCAAAAATCGGGAACCCAAATCCTTCCGCATCAGAGCGTCGACCGTCAATGTCGCAAAAAGGGTAGTGCAGGCTCCCCACAAATCGGGAACCCAAATCGCTCCGTATCAGAGCGTCGACCGTCTACGTCGCAAAAAGGGCAGTGCAGGCTCCCCACAAATCGGGAACCCAAATCGCTCCGGATCAGAGCGTCGACCGTCTACGTCGCAAAAAGGGCAGTGCAGGCTCCCCACAAATTGGGAACCCAAATCGCTCCGGATCGGAGTATCGACCGTCTACGTCACAAAAAGGGCAGTGCGGGCTCCCCACAAATCGGGAACCCAAATCGCTCCGGATCAGAGCGTCGACCGTCCATGTCGCAAAAAGGGCAGTGCAGGCTTCCCACAAATCGGGAACCCAAATCGCTCCGGATCGGAGCGTAGACGTCCACGTCGCAAAAAAGGCAGTGCAGGCTTCCTACAAAGCAAGAATCGGATCACTCCGTAATGGGAAAACGTCAAGCAGACACTCCGCCTCGGGGACACGTCAGCTAGCCGACACTCCGCCTCGGGGAAACGTCAACCAGCGACACTCCGTGCTGGGGGAACGTCTACCAAATCGCTCCGAATCAGAGCGTCGACCGTCCATGTCGCAAAAAGGGCAGTGTAAGCTTCCTACAAAGTAGGAACCAGATCGCTCCGGGCCAGGGAAACGTCTACCACGGATACTCCATCTCGGAGAAGCGTCAAGCGTCGACCGTCCATGTCGTAAAAAGGGCAGTGCATCCCCAAAAGTGGGAACCAAGGCAAGTCGCCTCCACGTGAAAGAAGATCCATCAACTTCATGCACAAGACTCACATATGTAGTGTGCATTCATTGATGGGGGGCACTTTGTTGGGGTCAAAATTTGCACCCCGGTTGACCGAGTCAAAGTCAAGGTCAACCCCAAGCCAGGTGGGCCTATGCCCAGATCAAGCGGGCCCATGCCCAAGCCGAGCCCGCGGCCAAGCCTCCCCATGCCAACAACAAAATCATGTAATAAATAATTTTTATGTAATTTTTTATGCATGAATGTAAACAAAATGGGCATAAAGCCAAATTTTTGTAAGCCCATGGCTTATGTGCAAAAAGAAATGGCACATGAGCCATGGGATGGGCAAAACGCCATTTTGTAAAGCCCAAGGGGCTATATGTAAACATGTAAGCCTATATAACGCAACATGATGATGAATAAAAAGACACTTTTCTTTCCCCTCAAAAATCTAGGGCTTTTGCCTCTTTCCCTTCCCTGAAGGTTCCAAGCCTTCTCCTTTCTTTTGAATTAAATCAAGAGTTTTACTCTTCTTTTTTCAAAACCAAATAGTTTTTCACCATAAAACCCACAAAGGGGAACTTGGATCTACCATCAAATCTCACATCTCTTGATCTTCAAGATCCAGCAACTAGAGGAGAAGAAGAACCCTTTTCATCAACCCCAAAACATCCTAGGAGTCTAACTCCATATATATATATATATATATATATATATATATATATATATATATATATATATATATAATAATAATAATAAATATTTCCTTTCTGAAGCATAGCTTCTGGTTCTGGGACTAAAAGCCCCATTTTTTCTCGTCGGCGCCCAAGCGCCCAAGTGCCGACATGTGGCACGCTAGCGCTCGAGCGTAGAGCGCCCACGTGCCAACACGTGGCGCGCTGGCGCTTGAGCGCCCTGCGCTCAAGCGCAAAGCGTCCATGTGCCGACACGTGGCGTGCTTGCACTCCAGCGCCCAGCGCTCAAGCGCAAAGCGCCCACGTGCCGACACGTGGCGCGCTTGCGCTCAAGCGCCCACGTGCCGACACGTGGCGCGCTTGCGCTCAAGCGCCCCGCGCAAGCGAAAAGGGCCCACATGCCGACACGCGGCGTGCTTGCGCTCCAACGCCCTGCGCTCCTGCGCCCTGCGCTCAAGCGCAAAACGCCCACGTGCCGACACGTGGCGCGCTTGCGCTCCAGCGCCCAGCGCTCAAGCGCAAAGCGCCCACGTGCCGACACGTGGCGCGCTAGCGCCTAAGTGCACAGCACCTAAGCGCACGGTGCTCAAGGCGCTGACCCCACGCGTCCTTTGGGCGCTTTTTCCCTTTTGTTTTTATATATATAATTGTATATATATGTACAGACACATACACATACTCTACACCACTCTCCCTCTGCGTGGTTCCCGATATATCCGAAACCCTCTTTCAAAACACAACACTCGTACACTGCACATTGAGTTCTCATGACCAGTTTAACCCGTCAATCGGAAGTTCTCTCGCTCCAAAGGCGAGGGGTAATTAACGGCAGCTTAGTCCGCGGCTGCCGGAGATTCGGATCCCCACAATCATTAAACCCCGGCCTACCTTAGGCAGGGGGAATCTTTAGTACGCCTGACAAGTGCGTGCGTATTCCCATCTCAATGGGGTGATGAAAAACACCCTACACTTATAAGTCGAGAGGACTCGCAAGGGTTGTTCACCGTGTAGACATATCCCTAGTCACGGATGGGACTTTGTTAAGGAAATGTTTATTCGCGCCCGTGGATTGTATACAAGGGTCGGTATTGATCCACTTGTAGGGAAGTATCGGAGGTTGTGGGGGTTGCTTAAGAACAGGTTCAGGTCTCTGTAACTTAAGACTTTCAAATCTTATGAGCCGTGAGGGTCCCATAAGAGAGTTCTCCTTACGAGTCGTGAGGATCTCGCAAGTGTAATTTCTCCTTAAGAATCGTAGGGATCCCTAAGTGTATTGCTCCCTTTTGAGTCGTAAGGATCTCACGCGGGTGATTTCTCCTCACAAGGTCGAGAGGACCCTGTAAGTGTCTTTTAACGAGGTTGTGCCCTTTCGGGTTTTCACAAACACTCGGCGGTAGCCCTGCTGTTTTTACTCATGGAGTCCTTTCGGGTTTTCATCCGTGCCCATTTTGCTTATGGACATACCGTTTTCTCTCGCTTTTTTTTTATTCTTTTTTTTATTCTAACGAGGTTGCGCCCTTTCGGGTTTTCACAAGACTCGCCGGTAGCCCTGCTGTTTTTACTCACGGAGCTCTTTCGGGTTTTCATCCGTGCCCATTTTGCTTATGAACATACCGTTTTCTTTTTTCTCTCTTTTTTTTTCTTGTATCAGCTTTGGGATGCTGCAATCCACCGTAGTTTCTTGACATCTCGGTCAACAGCTAGTTTTAGGATATAGTGGTACGTTGTTAGTTTAAGGATGTTTCGGTCCGCTCGTAGTTTAAGGACGTTTCGGTCCGTTGTAAAGTAGCCAGTTACTACTTATAGAGTTTGGGCTTAGGAAGATAGCGAGCGGACATAGTTGTCGTCATCTATCATTGACCTAGGCCGTGACTCGTCAAGCGTAGTACTTCTTCAGGAAGCGACCGTTTATTGGCCTGAAAGGCCTTTCACCATACATGTCCATGAGTAGATAGGCTCCACCCTGGTAGACCTTGTCTATGATGTACGGGCCTTCATAGTTCGGCTCGAATTTTCCCCGCTTGGCGTGATTGGGGATCATAGGTCTTTTGACCACTAGCACGAGTTCGCCTCGGCGGAATGTCCTCGGCCTGGTCAATCTTTCATATGAGCGCGTCATCTTCGCTTTAGAAGCTTCCAGATTTTGTTGCGCCATGAGCCGGGTTTGATCAAGGGCATCGAGCTCTGGCGGGTTCTGTAGATACTGCTTGATTTTGTCCTGCGCGCCTTGGCATTTGTGATCCCAGACGAACGGGGTTCCCTTCTTCATCAGGTGACTATACAGACGTCACTTGCCAGAGAGACTGGCTATAAATCGCCGGATGTACGCGAGCTTCCCTTGGAGAGACCGCAATTGCTTGAGAGTCCTTGGCGGAGGCATTTCCATGATCGCCTTGATCTTTGACGGATCTATCTCGATACCTCGGTGTCGGACGATGAATCCTAGGAATTTACCTGAGGACACCCCGAATGCGCATTTGAGTGGGTTCATCTTCAAGTTATATTGCCGAAGGCGTTGAAATACGATCTTCAGATGTTTGAGATGTTCCTCGTATGATTTTCTTTTAACCACGAGGTCGTCGATGTAGTATTCGACGATTTCATGTATGAGGTCATCGAAGATCTTCGTCATGGCCCTCTGATAGGTGGCACCGGCGTTCTTTAGACCGAAGGGCATCACCTTGTAGCAGAATATACCCAAAAGGGTCCAGAAAGCAGTATGTTTCTGGTCTTCGGGATGCATCTTTATCTGATTATATCCTGATGAGCCGTCCATGAAGGAGAAAACTTCGTGAGTGGACGTGTTATCTATCATCAGTTCAGTGACTGGTACTGGGAAGTCGTCCTTCGGGCAGGCTTTATTGAGATCCCGAAAGTCCACACATATGTGCACCGTCCCATTTTTCTTCATCACTGGTACGATGTTGGCGATCCAATCAGGGTACTGCACTTCTTGGATGAAGCCAGAGTCGATTAGTTTCTTGACCTCGGCGTTAATGCTCATCTCAAGCTCGAGCCGCATTCTTCTCGGCGCCTGTTTGACTGGCTTGACGTCTGGGGATATCGCCAATTTGTGGACAGCAATCTCTGAATCTAATCCTGGCATTTCGGAATAGTTCCACGCGAAGCAATCCTTATGCTACATAAGCATGCCTTTTAGTGCAGCCACCCTTTCTTCAGATAACAGCTCACTGACGAATGTAGGTCGCGGGTCACTTGTCGTCCCCAAATCAATTTTCTTGAGGTTATCAGCAGCGGTATGTATTCTGTAATACCCTAGTTCATTTATACCAGTTCTAGTTCATGTATTTCTTTATTTATGGTATTTTCCTCATTTATTGTGTTTTGGGTGCGAATAGTGTATTTGACATTTGTATTTGCATCCGACCCGACCCGCATGCTTGAAACCAGTCTTGATTCATGTTTATGATTTATCCTGACCTGTTACATGGACTCGTGCACTTTCATTTTAATTTATACATCTTGAATACTGGCATTTTATCTGGCATTTGCAGTTTTACAATATAACATTTTAAGTCACATAAAATATTTTAAAAATATATTGCATGGCCTGCATGATACCCGTAGCCCTGTGGTAGCATCCGCGCATCTTGTTCTCATCCCGTTCAGTGAAACGGACTTGTTTGGATGGCTATGCGCACGTGCATGCATCCGTTCTTGGGGGTATGCATTATTCGTTATCCGGACATTCATTTTTTTATTTTGGTCGACATGTATATTTTTCGTATTTTAAAACTGAATTTTAGACCCGACCCGGGCATGTTTTGGGCTATGTTTGTATTTACCAGAATATCAAATTTTATTTATATAATATTAATTTTATAAATTGATGAAAATTAAAATTTAGTTAACTAATAAAAGATTTTTTTAAATTTAAATCTAAACTAATTTCCTAACAAACTAACAACCCCTTTCTCTCTCTCTCCTCTGCATATATATATTTATATATTTTTTATTTATTTAATTTTTTCTTTCCTTATTTAATACACAGCCTCTTCTTCTTTCTTTTTCTTGATCTTGTTTCTTGATTCCGGTGATCACCGCCGGAGCCGTGCTCTTCGCTGACGATCTGAGTGATCCAGTGAACGTACCTGACTTGCGTGATCACTCTCGTGCGTTGTTTGGAACCGTTCCGTGTACCGTGCGCGTGTCGCGATATTTCTCCGACGAAAGATATTCCGTACACATCCGTTCTTGTTCCATCTAGACAAGTTAATCTTGCTACATGCTATATAACTTATTATATACCTATTTAAATAAATATCACACCTGTATTTTAAATCAAGCATCGCATGTTTCATATTACAGTCTTTCGACGTTCCGTTTACATTTGTATAGTGCATTTCATATCTAGGGCATGCAAACCAATCTTAATTATATGCTATATTACTTTAGACGCATCTATTTTAACAATGGAATACCTGTATTTAAAATCATGCACCCCATATTTAGTTTTATAACTTTTCGATGTTCCGTTTGCATCCATTTATATCATTTCAGATCTAGGTCATGAAAACTTATCTTGTTACATACTATACTATAATATACTGCATCAAATTGAATAGTTACATTTCATATTGCTTAGTTATATGTTCCGCACTTATTAGTTTATCATTTTACGAATATGTGATACCCGTTTGCATCCATATCATTTAAAGTATATATCGTCATAATCTTTCTTATTATTATTTTTAATTAGTTTATAATTTGCATTTTATAATGTTATACATTTGAAAATATTATAGTTTACACATGAAACGTCGTCGCAAAGCGGATACGACAAATCTGAAATTTACTGTACACCTTACCTTATAAAATTCATTATAAATCATAGAAAAATCATTAGTATACGTTCTTTAGTTCGTTACGAAGCTAACTCAGAATACTATAACTCTATGAAATATTTACTTGAAAAATAAATTGTTTAAATAACGTAAAATGCAAATGAAAATGTCTCTAAACTGCTGTCCAGGGAAATTCCAGCAGCAAACTTTCAATTTCGAATGTTCATAGATTTTTGTAGGGACAATCTGAGATACTTGTACTTATAAAAATGAAAACCTTATTGAATTATATTTGTTTTGGTATAAGACACGTCCCTTTTGGAGAACGTTTGTTATTTTTAAGCTATTTTACAAATCAGGGTGACGCTGAATTTCTGAACGGAACTTTCTTGTGCATGGTTAATCAATACCACTTTTATAGTTATTAATCGGTTGAATATGTTATCCATGTTAATATTATTATATCAATATATATTTAATAAATAATAGTGCTTGTGTTTTAATATTCAGCAAATTTTACCGATTTACAGTTTTATAGTATCTGTCTGTATCCGTACGGTTTATTACATATCTAGTTGCACACCGAGACCATATTATTTCATGTTACTGTTGTATTAGTGCACCATGCTTGATAATTGTGCATCCTACATAGTCATGATGTAACCCCTGACAAAATATTTGTGCATCAATATTTTACCGTGCATCCGTACTTGCTACAGTTTTAGTATGAGGATCCGCTTGACACATGTGCACTACCTGTCATGACCTGATTTACTACTGCTTGACTTGATACCTGATACACCACTACTTGACATGACTTGATACATGTACACTACCTGACATGACCTGATATATCACTACTTGACATGTTACCTGATCCTGTTTCTAATGCCGACAATCCTGACATGTTGTCCCGATGGACATATCCTGTTGTCTGTACGGAAAAAGCTGTTCCTGCTTGATCCTGTGTTGGCATTAGTCTCAGATTTATAAATACATGACTTACACACATAACATGGGGGTATGGGGAAATCAAGAATGTAGCTGAACGGAACTCAAAGGGCTATTATATCATTTTACCGTGGTCCCGTGGGGAATGAACGGGACATAGACTCACAGTCTATTACATCATTTTACCGTGGTCCCGTGGGGAATGAACGGGACATAGACCGATGGGTTACGATGAGGATTACATTTATTGATTTCGAATAACTTTAGAGTAGATCATCCTATAGCACAGTTTAGACTACTCACTGCACTTCACCTGTTTATATCATGTTCACTGATTTATATTCATGTTACTGTTACTTGTTATTGATGACTTGTTACTGTTCATACTCATGCCTGCATAACTTGTTACCCCCTGATTATATTATTGTTGATATTATGACGCACCGGCGTCTGGGTTTTTGCATGGCCTAGATCCTCTACCTTTGTCGCAGGCTGATCAAGAGTATTTCCGCCGTCAGGCCGAGCAGTGAGGATCCTGTTAGTATCCAGTTAGTTATTTCCTTACTTTCCAGATGTTATTGTTACTTGGATTTATTGCTTCCGCATCTTATTTCTTGACTCGTTTATTCTGGCTCATGGACATTTACTAGATAGTTTATTTACTTTCCTGTTCTTGATATCTCTACAGCCGTAATGTGACTGTGGAGGGATTTTTCCTATCCACAGGTAGCATGGTTGGCTCTGTCACGTGCCTTTCTTAGCGTACTCTGGGAAGCGGGGCGTGACATATTCCATCTTCCAGCTCTTTTGGCGCCGGAGGAAACTCTGAGATTACCTCATCATCATTGTTTTCGAAGCACCAGGGGAGGTCATCCATATTCTCGGGTTCTTCTTTTGATATCGTTATCATATGACAGGTACGAGCTCTCTTCTAAGATCGATGTTGATCTGGTTCTACTTTCGTGGATTTGGGTTCATGCTTCTGCGGCGGGGTTATCCTCCAGCTGCTGGATAGAGCGAATATGCCTTGTCGATATTGATTTTCGACCCAGTTCTTGAAGGTGAAGCAGTCTTCAATAGGATTTCCTATTGCCCTATGATAGGAGCAATAGTCCGGATGAGAGACTTCGCCCTCTTGCTCAGGGTGCTTGGACTCCGGGAGTATAATCAGTTGATGTCTTATGGCGAGATCGAGTATCTTCTTTGTCTTGTCTTGAGGAAAAGAGTATGCTCGACTCATCTTCTTCATAAGGGACAAATCTGGACCGCTCGATTCCCGATCGCGTGACTTCTTGGTCCCGCTTTGTCGTTGTTGAACACCTTTTCCGCTCTTTGACTTGTTTCGGCCTCTGTGTCGAGCCTTTTGTACAACAGGTTGACAGGGAGGGGCATTTTCATCTTTCACAGCTGTTCCCGCCAAAAATTTCTGCGCGAAAGAGCCCAAGGTATCAAATGGCAGTGATACGTTTAAGAAAATGCGAACCAGTATCTTCCGGGCTGTTTTTTTGACAAACTCCCAAATGACAAACAGATAAATTCTAATGGTATTGGAAGCATCTCGAAAAACCCTTCGATTTGATATATTATGGGCCTCGTAATTCATCTGGGATCAAAAGTTATGATGCATTACGTGCCCACACGTGATGGACCTTTAAGAACCCGCTGGAGGAGTTAAAAGATATAATAAAAACTCAGAAAAGACCCCAATGGGGCATCACGTGCTCACACGTGACCATGGGTCACGTGCAGACACGTGATGGGCTTTTAAAGCCTCTAAAATAATGAATAGAATTTAATTCTAAAAGTCAGAAAATACCTCAACGCAGTATCACGTGCTTACACGTGACCAATGGTCACGTGTTGACACGTGATGGTTAAAACAACAACATAAACAAGTGGCTGTTAAAGGAACCAATTTGGAGGTCACGTGCTCACACGTGACCAAGGGTCACGTGCCAGCACGTGACATGCTTTAAAAGCCTCACAGTTTAATAGAATTAAAATTCTAAATTTCTCTAAAATCTTTTGAAATAGAATTAAAATTCTAAATTTCTCTAAATCTTTCCAAATGGAAAAGGATTATGGGGACCGTTGGATTAAAGATCTAAGGGTGATTAAATATCACCAATTTATGGAAAAAATCCTAGACAAGGAAAGATTTCCCCTAAATCTCACCAGAAATAACAAACAGAATATCTTTGGATTTAAAATCCAACGGTGAATAAAGTTCACTGAATAATCTAAAGGATCATATTAATTATGAAATCAAATCAAATCTTTCAATGAGAGATTTGCTAAACAAATTGATTCTCTTCCTTCTCCTATAAATAGGAGCCAAGAAAAGAAGAGAAGGGGACCCTTTTTGAGAGAGAAAAACAGAGAGAGGAGAATTTAATTCTCAAGAGGAAAGAAAAGAAAGGAGAATTTAATTCTCAACAAAGAAAATCCTAGGTGAGAAAAGGGAAAAAGATCAACTTCAAAAAGAGAATTTAATTCTCAAAATTTAAGAGTTTAACTCTTCTGCAAATAAAGAATATAGTTCTTCATCTGGTTGAAGATCTGTACAGAGCACATCTCCCCATAGGATGAGAATTTAATTCTCATCGGGTCGAGATCCTGCCATGCAGATCCTAAACTTAGAAGGGGAATTGAGTTTTGAGAATTTAATTCTCCCAAACTCACAGGAATTTAATTCCTCCTAAAATGAAACTGGGGTTTAACCCTAATCAAGAATTTAATTCTTTTACATATCTGGGAATTTAATTCCTTTAAAAAGAAATTAGGGTTTTGCCCTAAATAAGAATTTAATTCTTTCACAATAGGAATTTAATTTCTCCAAAACAAAATTAGGGTTTAACCCTACAGAGAATTCAATTCTGAAAAGATCTCTGTTCAGGAATAAAACTAGGGTCACGTGTCCCCACGTGACCCCTAAAAAGATCCCCAAAAATAAAAAGGAAACAGCTTTGAGGCAATGCCTCACGTGCTCCCACGTGACTCCCAAAACGCAGAAAGAAAAAGCAAAGGGAATGAAAGCTTTGGGCGCTCTCACGTGTTACCACGTGACCCCTCAGCAAGTGCTGTAATTATCGATGCATAAATCCCCATCACGTGCCAACACGTGATGCTCTAAAATAAAGATGAAAAGTGTTTAACACTTATTCGCAGATTTGAGGATAAAACAAAAGGAGATCTGGCTCCACATTTAGGGCCCCCTCACGTGTCCCCACGTGACCCCTAACAAATCCCTTTAATATCCAATGAATGGATGCCTATCACGTGCCCACACGTGATGGCCAGGAAATTAAAAGTGTTAAACACTTACCTGCAGAATAAAATAAGGGAAATCAGGGCGCTCTCACGTGTCCGCACGTGACCCCTCCCTCCTTAGTGTTTAACACTAATTGGAAAACTCTATTTGTAGTGTTTAACACTGATTTTCTTAGTGTTTAACACTAAATTGGAAAACTCTATTTGCAGTGTTTAACACTGATTTTCTTAGTGTTTAACACTAATTTGGAAAACTCTATTTGCAGTGTTTAACACTGATTTTCTTAGTGATTAACACTAATGTGAAAACTCTGTTCCCGGTGTTTAACACTGATTTGCTTTAGTGTTTAACACTAATTTGAAATCTCTGCTACCAGTGTTTAACACTGATTGCTTTAGTGTTTAACATTAATTTGAAAGCCCCGTTGCTAGTGTTTAACACTGATTATCTTTTAGTGTTAAACACTAACTTTCTAATCTTAATTCCAGTGTTCAACACTGTTGGTCTCTAGTGTTTAACACTAGCTTTAGCCCAATTGGCTAAGTTTCTAGAAGCAAAGCCTCTCCTTCAATGGACCAACAGAGGGCCAATATTTCAAACATAATTGGACTTAGCCCAAACTGGCCATAAGTCCTCAAATCATCTTGAACTGAGCACATCTGCTCTTTCAACCAACTCATTGGTTCAAGGGTACATCTCTGAACTCCTCTGATATTTTTCGTTGTAATCCTTCAACATCTTTAGAGAGGTGACGGGTCCCGACGACCACACATCAAGACGGACTGTGGGGTCCTTAAACCCACGGACTTATGCGTCCTTAAACTAAAATACGGACTGTGGGGTCCTTAAACCCACGGACTTATGCGTCCTTAAACTACCAATGGACCACCACGTCCCTAAACTGGAACATGGACCACTATGTCCCTAAACTGGAAATGGACCGCAATGTCCTTAAACTGGAAATGGACCGCAATGTCCTTAAATTGGTATTGGACCACCATGTCCCTAAACTGGAGATGGACCACCATGTCCCTAAACTGGAATAATAGAGCCCCAAAAGCTCCTTTGTCGGATCTAAACGATCCCGTTTAAGTTGATCTTAGCCTCAAATATGGCTAACGTATCCTTAAACCTTCAAACAGACTTTAGTCCCAAATTGGACTATAGATTCCCCAATCAACTTTGGTTCAAGGGTACATCTCTGAACTCCTCTGACATCTGTCGTTGTAATCCTTCAACGTCGTCAGAGAGGTGACGGGTCCTGATGGCCATACATGCAATGGACCACTATGTCCCTAAACTGGAACAATAGAGCCCAAACGCTCTTTTGTCGGATCTAAACGATCCCGTTAAGTTGATCTTAGTCTCAAACTAGACTAGCGTATCCTTAACAAACGTTTGAGTTGATCTTAGCCTCAAATATGGCTAACGTATCCTCAAACCAAAACCCCAAACCCAAATCTAAGAAAATACGGATTTGGACTAATCCACGTCCTACGGGCGACGACATAAATTAGTCTCTGTATACAATCCACGGGCAACCACAAACAAAACAAACACCCACGACATGAAGTGACCATCTGGAGAAGGAGAAAGTTGTTACTGCGATGCGGTAGCGTAATTAACTGCAGGGGCTTGCGCCTGCAGGGAAGAACGTCCCCACAATCAAAACCCCCTCAAACGAGGGGGAATCTGACGAAGTCTGCTACATCGGCCGCATCCGTTTAAACCTTCGATACATGGTGCCATAAATCAACTTGGCAACTTCGGAGAGGTGGACGGATAGCACCAATTAGCATCTGCCCCGAATCTCAGGCAAGACGTCCATGTCTTGGCCGCCATTCGGAAGGGAACAGATTCTGGCACACCCGATGGAACCTTTTCCTCTTTCCACTCCACACTTCGTGTGTCGTGTTCGCGAACGAATCGCGGTTTACTGTGGTTGCCTGTGGATTCGAGGTACTAAGATTTGGTGTCTTGCTCCGTGCAGAAAACAGAAGATCAATGGCTTCAAACTGCACTGCCTGCAACTGCAACTCTCGCTCGGTCCTTGCTGGAGGAGTGACTTATGGGCCACAAGCGGCCTCCCTTTTCAAGATTCCAGTGGAGCAGGTAACTCAGGCCACCACTGGATTATTCTTCGGGACCATGCTCCCACCGTTGAGCTTCAATGCCACAATGACATTGCAAGAATCCCCAAAGAAGTCGGTCTTTGATCGGCTTACCACTGCCGCAATCCCTCTCAACGGGTCGCCCAACTTCAATACCTCGATTTTCCGCAGATTGGGCCAGAACGTCTACAAGCCCGCGATACCCGAAGTTGCCATCCCAGAGCGGATAGCCATCCCGGCTCAAGCGGACGAAATCATTGGAAAGACTTCTCCTTCCAAAAAGTCATTTTTTACAAGGATGGCCATTCCGGCTTTTGCTCCAGGCGAGGTCCTCAAAGCTGCTTCCTCTGCCCAGAGGTCTGTCTTTGACAGATTAGACATTGCTTCACAACGGGTGTCAGTCTTCGACAGGCCAGCACCAATAATGGTCTCTCCTCAAAGCAGGGGGCATGAGGAGGTCACCCCTACGGCTGAGACAACTCCATCCACACGACACGCTCGACGTCGCCACTGGCGCCGAGTGAGGAAGGCTGGGGGCAACTCCCCATCTGGGATAACTCCGCCAACTCCAACGGTGGGGATCGATGTTGCTGTTCCAACCGGGAACAACTTTGAATTGCTGAACACGGTGCGTAGAAACTCTCCTACTGCGGTGTTGAAACGAACTCCTTCACCTGTGAAGAATACTCCGGAGAAGAAGCTAGAGCAGCCCCCTCAACGGCTGTCCTCTAAAATTTACAAAGTCTGGCGACAGGTCCAAGGGTCGGTGATTGATGAAAACTATCTCCGCCGACAGGAAAAGATGAAGGTTCGGCAGGAGAAGGATTACTCCGTTAAGACACAAAAAGCAACAGCTACATGGGTGCCCACTGCAACGGCCCCCTCATCTCCAATCCCTCAAAGGAAAAGGAGGCCGCAAAGAGCCCCTGTGAACATGGTGAAGCGTGAAAGCGCTGAACACAAACGCTCCAAGTCTGGAGGCATGGTGGTGCACACTGTTTATATGGCTTCCGGAAAGGAGGAAAGCCGTGCTTCGACGGGTCACCGACCGCTCACCCGATCCGTAACAAAAGCCCAGGAGCAGCAACAGAAGCTTCAGGAGATGATGACTGCAATGGCCGCACTTACCGGGCCAAAAGAAAGCTCGGAGGCATCATCAGAGCAACGTCATGAACAAGAAACTGACGCTGACTACCTACGCAGAGTCCTCGAAAAGAAGGACAAAGAAGCCGCAGATCAAGCGGCTAACATAAAACAAATGGCGCTTCTCTTCCAAGATATGGTAGGGATGATGATCCAGCAAGATCCTCCTGCTGAAGATCCTCCGATTGTCCTTGAAGATGACAAAGGAGAGACATCGAATCCTCCTCCGGCTCTTTCAGCAGCCAAGGAAGAAACCATTTCCAAGGTCACACTGGATGACCATATAGCTCAGCAAATACGAGCTCACCAGGCAAATGAAGCGGCTGGGCCAATTGCTAGAACCGGACGACCCTACCCGGGCTGGTATGACCAAATTAGTTATCCGCCGGGATATACGATCCCTAAGTTCCACGTATATAAGGGGACAGGGAATCCGCATCAGCATGTCGCTCAATTCAGGGCCTTATGCGGCAATACTGGAGGCGATGACAAATTGCTGCTTCGCCAATTCGTCGGCAGCTTAGCAGAAACAGCCTTTGAATGGTATTCGGAGCTACCTAACGACTCTGTCAAAACATTTGCGGAGATGGAGCTGCTGTTTACACAGAGATTTGCAAGCGCTAGCGAGAGCACCCCGATCACGGCACTGATCAACGCCAGAGTGAAGCCGGGAGAGACGTGAGTGCAATATACAATCCGGTGGTGGAACCTATGGTCGAGATGCGAACAACGCATAGAAGAAGCTCCTGCCGTGGGCATGTTCGTGGGTACTCTCGACCCTCAAGCGACCATCTCCCAATTCATGATGTTCTTCAAGCCGACCACCTTCCAGGCCTTGATTGACAAGCTGGCCCAAATGGACCAGGTGGGCCATAGGCCTTCCTCTTCAAAGACAGAGCTTTGGAATGAAAAAGGCAAAGGGAAAGCAACCTTCGTTGCCAATACTCAGCAACGGCTGAGCAACTTAAAGCCGGTTATTCGCCAAAACAACGTGCGTCCACGCCCATCCCTCGAGGAGAGACTAGGACGTCCTTACTCGTTTCCCCAGGATAAAACGAGGAAACTGTTCGAACTGGCAGTGCGCAACAGACTCATCAATCTGCCGGATCCAAAACGTCCGTTGCAACCAAGCGATGTCAACAATCCCAATTATTGCCCTTACCACCAAACGGTAAGCCACCCGATCGAGGATTGCTTCGTTTTTAAGGGATGGATCGAGGATCGGTACCTACAAGGCAAGTTTGCGCTGTCTGAGAAGTGGAAAGTAAACCCACCACAACCGCACACTCCTAAGAAGACAGACACACCGGGGGCAACCTATTCTTTTGTTGAAGAAGAAGCCCCATGGGAGGTCATGCTTTCAGCCAAAACCAAAAAGATGCTGAATGATCTCCAGACATGCCCGGCGATCGGGTGGAAGAACTCGCTAGAACCCCAGATCGTCGAAGGGATGCTGAAGCCACGCCCAACTCTAAAGATCGATGGTGAAGGCCCCAGCACTCACACCCAGCCGTCAAAATCTTCAAAGAAAAACAAGAAGAAATCCAAGAAGCCCGTGAAGCCCGGCGACAAGCGCACGGACTTACAGAAACAGATTGACGTGCTGGAAGAGTATAACCAGAAGGCGCGGATTCCAATCACGCTCCAAGAGTTCCTCAGCCACGTCCTCGAGGACGAAAATGATGGAGAAGACTCATCAGATGAATCTGCGGACTACGTAGCAAGTTGTCATGTGACCTCTTACTCATTGATAGATGATAAAGAGGCTCCTTGCACCGAGAAACCAGGGGCGGGTCCTGAGCCAGAACTTCTAGGACCATTAGACGAAATGATTGATGCATTCCTGAACGAAGCCCGTCTCAAAAGCAAAGCTGATCGAGAGCGCGAGATGGCCATATTCGAGAAAGCCAAACGCCGGCGACTGGATGAAAGGGTCGAAACACTCCCACCGGATCAAAGTACATCCGACGCAAATGAAAGCAGGATCAAGACGAGGAAACGATTCGCCAAAGCCATATTGATGGGGATGAAACTGCCCTCTTTCAGAGAAAATTCTCCTGGCGGTATACAGCTTGATGAAGCGGACGTACATCCTAATTTCTGCTTATATCATCAGAAGATTGCACATCCTACTGAAGACTGCAACTCCTTTAAGTGTTGGTGGCAAGGGTATGTCGCTCACAGGCAACACTTCAATAGGACAAAGCGTGAAGCTCGTAGACAGCGGAAAAATGCGACAGATGAGCGTAAAAGAATTACCGGCAATTGTCATAGGGTTGATCCCGGGGGATCGCGAGTTCTCACCTACGGGAGCGACTCCGACGAAAAAGTAGCCCACGGTCCTCTCTTTAAGGAATCCATCTCTGAAACGAAAGAATTGAGGAATTGCGAGAACATTCAGCTGCGCAATCGCACGCTACCCGAAAAGAATCTCGGACTCGCAAACAAGGGATCGAACAAAAGGGATAAGGGGAATGGAAAAGCGACTTTCGTCGCCAACGCTCAACAACAGCCGTGTAACCCGAGACCGTTTTGTCGTCAAAACAACAAGCCGCGATACCTCAATGTGAAGTTGAAACGTCCTTACTCGTTTCCTAAAGATAAAACAAAGAGATTGTTCGAGCTAGCAGTGCGCAACGTGCTCATCACTCTGCCAGATCCAAAACGTCCGTTGCAGCCAGGTGATGTTAACAATCCTAACTATTGTCCCTACCACAGAGTAATGGGTCACCCACTTGAAAATTGCTACGTCTTCAAAAACTGGGTTGAAGACCAATACCAACAAGGCAAACTCACGTTGTCCGAAAAATGGAAGGTGAGCCCGCCAAAACCACATGCCTCGAGAAAGATGGATATGCCGAGGGAATCATGCTCATTCATAGGGAAAGCCCCAAAGACCAAAAAGTCAGTAAACTAGAGATTCGCCTTAAATAGGGCGACGCTAGACCGAAAAGTCAGTAAACTACAGATTCGCCTTAAATACGGCGACGACGGACCGCAATGTCCTAAAACTTGCAAATGACTGAAACGTCGTTAAACTACTATCAACCTGCGGCATCCTCAGGCCGGCGTGGTTAAAAAAAAAAGGTATGTCCACAAGCAAAATGGGCACGGATGAAAACCCAAAAGGGCTCCGTGAGTAAAAACAGCAGGGCTACCGGCGAGTCTTGTGAAAACCCGAAAGGGCTCAACCTCGTTAGAATAATAAAAAAAAAAGAATAAACAAAATCGAAAGGAAAAAAAAAGAAAACGGTATGCCCATAAGCAAAATGGGCACGGATGAAAACCCGAAAGGGCTCCGTGAGTAAAAACAGCAGGGCTACCGGCGAGTGTTTGTGAAAACCCGAAAGGGCGCAACCTCGTTAAAAGACACTTACGGGGTCCTCTCGACCTTATAAGGAGAAACCACCCGCGTGAGATCCTTACGACTCACAAGGGAGCAACACACTTAGGGATCCTCACGATTCCTAAGGAGAAAATACACTTGCGAGATCCTCACGACTCGTAAGGAGAACTCTCTTATGGGACCCTCACGGCTCATAAGATTTGAAAGTCTTAAGTTACAGAAACCTTAACCTGTTCTTAAGCAACCCCCACAACCTTCGATATTGCCCTACAAGCGGCTTATATTGACCCTTGTATACAATCCATGGGCACGAATAAATATTTCCCTAACAAAGTCCCATCCGTGACTAGAGATATGCTTGTACAGCAAACATCACTTGTAAATCCTCTCGACTTATAAGGAGAAAACCCTTTTGTAAGATCCTTACGACTTATAAGAGAACATGCACTTAGGAATCCTCACGATTCCCAAGGAGAAAACACACCTACAAGATCCTCACGACTTGTAGGGAGAAATACCTTTGTGAGACCCTTACGGCTCATGAAGTCAAAAGCCTTAGCCGACAGGACCGTTAACCCTGTTTACTAAGCCACCTTTGTTCAACATCGACAGAGGCAAATGATGATTCGCTCTTGGCAATATCCCAGTTGCAGCGATGCTGATGCCTAAACCGGTATCAAATTCCAAGCCCTTTCAAGACAAATGATGATTCGCTCCTGGCAATATCCCAGTTGCAGCGATGCTGATGCCTAAACCGGTATCAAATTCCAAGTCCTTTCACGGCAAATGATGATTTGCTCCTGGCAATATTCCAGTCGCAGCGATGCTGATGCCAAGATTGGTATCAGATCCCAAATCCCCTACTCGCGAAAAAAAATCAGCGAGCCAAAAAAAAAACAAAAAAAAACTTGTATACGAAATAGCCGAAATGATGGGGCAGCTTGCAATAAAAAACAGCAAGTAAAACTGTATGCATGAGAAATAGCCGAAATGATTGGGCAACTCGCAATAAAAAGCAGCGAGTAAAAAGAAAAATAGCCGAAATGATTGGGCACAGCGAAAAATAGCCGAAATGATTGGGCAATCGCGATTTTCGTGATATAAAAAGCTGAAATGATAGAGCATCGCGGAAAGAATAAAAAAAATGAAAGAATGAAACTTTTTGCCCTACAGGTGAAATCACATCGATCCCTGTATACAATCCAGGGGCATAGATAAAGAGGGAACCATACCTTCCCAACAGGCTCCATCAGAAAGCGAAGCCATATCTCGACGGTTCATAGACAACCTAGAGACAATCTCGACATTTGTCGCAATATTACAGACACGATGTCAACAAATGAAGCAAAGGAAGATCTCGAGCTTCAGGGTCTCGACGTCAACATCGACAACTTAGAGATCACCAACGGCTTTTCTCCTCACTCTAAACAGATGCAGACGTGACATCAACAATCGACCTCATTGTCGCAACGAAACGGAACCATGGCAAAGTCCCTAGTTCCAAATCTCAATGGCCACATCTACAGCCTGGAGACCAACAACGGTGTGCCTCCTCATTCCAGCAGGACACAGATGTTACACCATCAAGCGGAGTGACGGCAAAATCCCAGCTTTACCTCAACATTCATCTCGATACAGCAGACGAGATGTCAACAATGGCGTTCCTTCGTAGTCCAGCAAGATGCAGATGCAACGTCAACAAAAGACCTCACGGTTGAAACAAAGTGGAGTGACGGAAAAATCCCAGCCCCAACTCAGTATTCGTCTCGATACAGCAGACGCAATGTCGACAACGGCGTTCCTTCGCAGTCCAACAAGATGCAGAAGCAATGTCAACGAAAGACCCCATGGTCAGTAAAGCGGAGTGACGGCAAAATCCCAGCTCCACCTTGATATTCGTTTCGATACAGCAGACGAGATGTCACTACAGCGTCCTTCCTCCAACAGGATTCGGACACACCAAAGCAAACGAAGCGAATGCCAAATTCCAAGCTTCAACATCTTGACGGTAAGTCATATAAAACTAGAAAGACAATCAGAGATCATCTCACACCAACATGGAGTGATCACCACCTCGACGTTCGTCTCAATACAGCGGACGCAATGCAAGAAAACGAAGCAAAGGCCAAATTCCTAGCTTCAGGGTCTTAACGGCAAGTCATATAAAGCCTAAAAGACAATCGGAGATCATCCCACATGGAGTGGTCACCACCTCGACGATCGTCTCGATACAGCAGATGAAATGCTACCCCGGCGTTCTTCCCCCAACAGGATCCGGACGTGCCAAAGCAAATGAAGAAAAGGCCAAATTCCTAGCTTCAGGGTCTTGAAGGCAAGTCATATAAAGCCTGAAAAACATTCGGAGATCATCTCGCACCAGCGCGAAGTGGTCACCACCTCGACGATCGTCTCGATACAGCAGATGAAATGTCACTACGGCGTCCTTCCTCCAACAGAATTCGGACACGCCAAAGCAAATGAAGCAAAAGGCCAAATTCCTAGCTTCAGGGTCTTGACAGCAAGTCATATAAAGCCTGAAAGACATTCAGAGATCATCTCGCACCAATACGGAATGGTCACCACTTCGACGTTCGTCTCGATACAGTAGAAGAGATGTCAACACAGCGTTCTTCCTCCAACAGGATTCGGACGTGACAAAGAAAATGAAGCAAAGGCAAAATTCCTAGCTTCAGGATCTTGACGGCAAGTCATATAAAGCCTGAAAGACAATCGGAGATCATCTCGCACCAGCACGGAATGGTCACCACCTCGACGTTTGTCTCGATACAGTAGACGAGATGTCAACACAGCGTTCTTTCTCCGATAGGATTCGGACGTGACAAAGAAAATGAAGCAAAGGCAAAATTCCTAGCTTCAGGATCTTGACGGCAAGTCATATAAAGCCTGAAAGACAATCGGAGATCATCTCGCACCAGCACGGAATGGTCACCACCTCGACGTTCGTCTCGACACAGCAGACGAGATGTCACCACAGCGTTCTTCCCCAGCAGGATTCAGACGCAACATCAACAAACGGATCCACGGCAAAATCCCTAGTTCCAAACCTCGACGGTTCACCAGCAACCAAGAGACAACCACGACATTCGTCTCGATACAGAGGACGCGATGCCAACAAACAAGCGAAGGCCAAATTCCTAGCTTCAGGGTCTTAACGGCAAGTCATATAAAGCCTGAAAGACCACCGGAGATCATCCCACATGGAGTGGTCACCACCTCGACGTTCGTCTCGATACAGCAGACGCAACATCACCAAAAGGAGCCACGGCAAAATCCCTAGTTCCAAACCTCGACGGTTCATCAGCAACCTAAAGACAACCACGACATTCGTCTCGATACAGAGGACGCAATGCCAGCAAACGAAGCAAATGCCAAATTCCTAGCTTCAGGGTCTTAACGGCAAGTCATATAAAGCCTGAAAGACTATCGGAGATCATCCCACACCAGCGCGGAGTGGTTATGACTCATCGGGGCTCTCCAAAATGAGCCTAATCTCAAGTAAAAAGCGGCATGGCAAATTCCTAACGCTTGCTCTTCCGACGGTCAAACTGCCAAGGAGGATTACTTGAAGACGTCTTGTCCAGCCCCCGAAGGGATCAGAGACACGACAGTCGCAGGGCTACTCGAACAGCACGATTGCCTATCGAGGAATATATCAGCTCATGCGACGGTATGACGGCCAAAACCCTAAGTACCACAGACCCTAACGGACTTCTGTCATAAAGAGCAGAGGTTAACAGTGATGTTAGGATATTCTTGCGAGATCTGCTCGATCCGTTTCGACTCGTGAGGAAATTGATGTCTTTGCGAGAACTTCTCGATTCGTCTCGACTCCTGAGATAAAGCCTTAGGCAGTAGGGATTAAAAAACCTGTTTCTTAAGCACTGGGGCCCTGCAAGGTGATCCAAAACGGTCTCTTGCATACTATCCACGGGTCACACTCTCCAAAGTCGAATCTCGACAAGGAGGGAAACAACCGCTTACGGGGCCTCTCGACTCGTAAGAGGGAAAATTCTCTTGTGAGATCCTTACGACTTTCAAGAGAAAACACACTTAGGAGTCCTCACGACCCCTAAGGAGAAAATACACCTGCGGGATCCTCTCAACTCGTAGGGAGAAAAGTCTTTATGAGACCCTCACGGCTCATAAAGTTGAAAAGTCTTAGGTGGCAGATCCTAACCCTGTCTCCTAAGTCATCACCGCCCTGCAAAAAGGTCAAGATGGACCATTTATGAGCCACACTTGCCAAAGCTACATGCCACTGAAATGGAGAAGCTACTCATGAGCATATAAACTACTTCACGCCAGAGTAAGACATAAAAAATGGAAGGGTGCGGCTCATGGGGATGAGGGTTTGGAACTATATCTCTTAAGAGTCGAGATTTGAGTCAATGATAAATGACGACACTTGTGTCCGCTCGTTAACTTCTCAGATCAAGATTCTGAAAGTAATATACCAATCCGAAATTGGTCATACGCTATGCATTACTTTGCACTACTTCACCCACGTATATACTTACGTGGGCAAAGTAGTGGGGGGCATTTGTTCCCGCCGAAAATTTCTGCGCGAAAGAGCCCAAGGTATCAAATGGCAGTGATACGCTTAAGAAAATGCGAACCAGTATCTTCCGGGCTGTTTTTGTACAGACTCCCAAATGAGAAACAGATAAATTCTGATGGTATTGGAAGCATCTCGAAAAACCCTTCGATTTGATATATTATGGGCCTCGTAATTATCCGGGATCAAAAGTTATGATGCATTACGTGTCCACACGTGATGGACCTTTAAGAACCCGCTGGAGGAGTTAAAAGATATAATAAAAACTCAGAAAAGACCCCAATGGGGCATCACGTGCTCACACGTGACCATGGGTCACGTGCAGACACGTGATGGGCTTTTAAAGCCTCTAAAATAATGAATAGAATTTAATTCTAAAAGTCAGAAAATACCTCAACGCGGTATCACGTGCTTACACGTGACCAAGGGTCACGTGTTGACACGTGATGGTTAAAACAACAACATAAACAAGCGGCTGTTAAAGGAACCAATTTGGGGGTCACGTGCTCACACGTGACCAAGGGTCACGTGCCAGCATGTGACAGGCTTTGAAAGCCTCACAGTTTAATAGAATTAAAATTCTAAATTTCTCTAAAATCATTTGAAATAGAATTAAAATTCTAAATTTCACTAAATCTTTCCAAATGGAAAAGGATTATGGGGACCGTTGGATTAAAGATCCAAGGGTGATTAAATATCACCAATTTATGAAAAAATCCTAGACAAGGAAAGATTTCCCCTAAATCTCACCAGAAATAACAAACAGAATATCTTTGGATTTAAAATCCAACGGTGAATAAAGTTCACTGAATGATCTAAAGGATCATATTAATTATGAAATCAAATCAAATCTTTCAATGAGAGATTTGCTAAACAAATTGATTCTCTTCCTTCTCCTATAAATAGGAGCCAAGAAAAGAAGAGAAGGGGACCCTTTTTGAGAGAGAAAAATAGAGAGAGGAGAATTTAATTCTCAAGAGGAAAGAAAAGAAAGGAGAATTTAATTCTCAACAAAGAAAACCCTAGGTGAGAAAAGGGAAGAAGATCAACTTCAAAAAGAGAATTTAATTCTCAAAATTTAAGAGTTTAACTCTTCTGCAAATAAAGAACTTAGTTCTTCTTCTGGTTGAAGATCTGTACAGAGCACATCTCCCCATAGGATGAGAATTTAATTCTCATCGGGTCGAGATCCTCCCATGCAGATCCTAAACTTAGAAGGGGAATTGAGTTTTGAGAACTTAATTCTCCCAAACTCACAGGAATTTAATTCCTCCTAAAATGAAACTAGGGTTTAACCCTAATCAACAATTTAATTCTTTTACATATCTGGGAATTTAATTCCTTTAAAAAGAAATTAGGGTTTTAACCAAAATAAGAATTTAATTCTTTCACAATAGGAATTTAATTTCTCCAAAACAAAATTAGGGTTTAACCCTACAGAGAATTCAATTATTAAAATATCTCTATTCAGGAATAAAACTAGGGTCACATGTCCCCACGTGACCCCTAAAAAGATCCCCAAAAATAAAAAGGAAACAGCTTTGAGGCAATGCCTCACGTGCTCCCACGTGACTCCCAAAACGCAGAAAGAAAAGGCAAAGGGAATGAAAGCTTTGGGCGCTCTCACGTGTTACCACGTAACCCCTCAACAAGTGTTGTAATTATCGATGCATAAATCCCCATCACGTGCCAACACGTGATGCTCTAAAATAAAGATGAAAAGTGTTTAACACTTATTCGCAGATTTGAGGATAAAACAAAAGGAGATCTGGCTCCACATTTAGGGCGCCCTCACGTGTCCCCACGTGACCCGTAACAAATCCCTTTAATATCCAATGGATGGATGCCTATCACGTGCCCACACGTGATGGCCAGGAAATTAAAAGTGTTAAACACTTACCTGCAGAATAAAATAAGGGAAATCATGGCGCTCTCACGTGTCCGCATATGACCCCTTCCTCCTTAGTGTTTAACACTAATTGGAAAACTCTATTTGTAGTGTTTAACACTGATTTTCTTAGTGTTTAACACTAAATTGGAAAACTCTATTTGCAGTGTTTAACACTGATTTTCTTAGTGTTTAACACTAATTTGGAAAACTCTATTTGCAGTGTTTAACACTGATTTTCATAGTGATTAACACTAATCTGAAAACTCTGTTCCCGGTGTTTAACACTGATTTGCTTTAGTGTTTAACACTAATTTGAAATCTCTGCTACCAGTGTTTAACACTGATTTTCTTTAGTGTTTAACACTAATTTGAAAGCCCCGTTGCTAGTGTTTAACACTGATTATCTTTTAGTGTTAAACACTAACTTGCTAATCTTAATTCCAGTGTTCAACACTGTTGGTCTCTAGAGTTTAACACTAGCTTTAGCCCAACTGGCTAAGTTTCTAGAGGCAAAGCCTCTCCTTCAATGGACCAACAGAGGGCCAATATTTCAAACATAATTGGACTTAGCCCAAACTGGCCATAAGTCCTCAAATCATCTTGAACTGAGCACATCTGCTCTTTCAACCAACTCATTGGTTCAAGGGTACATCTCTGAACTCCTCTGATATTTGTCGTTGTAATCCTTCAACATCTTCAGAGAGGTGACGGGTCCCGACGACCACACATCAAGGCGGACTGTGGGGTCCTTAAACCCATGGACTTATGCGTCCTTAAACTAAAATACGGACTGTAGGGTCCTTAAACCCACGGACTTATGCGTCCTTAAACTACCAATGGACCACCACGTCCCTAAACTGGAACATGGACCACTATGTCCCTAAACTGGAAATGGACCGCAATGTCCTTAAACTACCATTGGACCACTATGTCCTTAAACTGGTATTGGACCACCATGTCCCTAAACTGGAGATGGACCACCATATCCCTAAACTGGCAATGGACCACTATGTCCCTAAACTGGAATAATAAAGCCCCAAATGCTCTTTTGTCGGATCTAAACGATCCCGTTTAAGTTGATCTTAGCCTCAAATATGGCTAACGTATCCTTAAACCTTCAAACAGACTTTAGTCCCAAATTGGAATATAGATTCCCCAATCAACTTTGGTTCAAGGGTACATCTCTGAACTCCTCTGACATCTGTCATTGTAATCCTTCAACGTCGTCAGAGAGGTGACGGGTCCCGATGGCCATACATGCAATGGACCACTATGTCCCTAAACTGGAACAATAGAGCCCAAACGCTCTTTTGTCGGATCTAAACGATCCCGTAAAGTTGATCTTAGTCTCAAACTAGACTAGCGTATCCTTAACAAACGTTTGAGTTGATCTTAGCCTCAAATATGGCTAACGTATCCTCAAACCAAAACCCCAAACCCAAATCTAAGAAAATACGGATTTGGACTAATCCACGTCCTACGGGCGACGACATAAATTAGTCTCCGTATACAATCTATGGGCAACCACAAACAAAACAAACACCCACGACACGAAGTGACCATCTGGAGAAGGAGAAAGTTGTTACCGCGATGCGGTAGCATAATTAACTGCAGGGGCTTGCGCCTGCAGGGAAGAGCGTTCCCACAATCAAAAACCCCTCAAACGAGGGGGAATCTGACGAAGTCTGCTACATCGGCCGCATCCGTTTAAACCTTCGATACATGGTGCCATAAATCAACTTGGCATCTTCGGAGAGGTGGACGGATAGCACCAATTAGCATCTGCCCCGAATCTCAGGCGAGACGTCCATGTCTTGGCCGCCATTCGGAAGGGAACAACAGCCCGTTGAAGAAGGAGTTGCGTCCTGGCTTTCTCGTAGATGGCCACTTCGCGGTTATGGTCGTCTCGAACTTTTTGACCAGCTTCCCTTATAAGCTTGTCCATCTGTTCTTCGAACGACGGACTGGGCATTTTCACGTCGGGGGCTTTTTCCGATTCAGGGTTAGCATCTCCCATTGAGCATCTCCTTCTTCATCAAAGTCATGTACGACATAGCAGTCGCGGAGCAGCTCCCGTTTCTTGGACCGAACATATCCAAGCCCGATTGCTTCCATTCTCCCGTTGGGCAACTTGCGCTGAGTTCCGGGAATGTTCCAGACCCTGTCATAGAATTTAGCTTTTCGAGCGGTCCGTTTGAAGGGTATCCCTTGGCGCTTCAACAGCCTTTTCAAGCCTTCTGTATAATATCTAGGCAGACGGATGGGATGAAGCCTGTCAAGTGCAGGATCTGCACCGTGCCAGATTTCTTTCACCACTTTGGTTTCCCCGGAGCGGTAGAATAGGATTGCCTTTTCGCCTTCTCGTCTGGGAGGGACATAGAACGTCTGCAGCTCTTTTACACTATAGGTATCAAGCGCGTCTAGTTCTTTATGATGTTTGGGTGGAATCATGGCAACTTGCAAGCTTTGCTCTTCATCAGTGAATGTTTGTATTGAAGGCCGAGCAGAGAATATAGCATGGACCTCATCTTCTGAGTCGCTGCCAAAGATCAACATAGGAGCGGACGGTCCTGGATTGTTGTGCTGGGGTGGGCCTGAATAAACTATCTCTTCCTCTTCTTCAGTATCACTCCCGAAGATTGAAATGGTGGTGATAACTTTGTTCTCCGGTTTGTGACATCTCTCCGTGTCCTCAAAATCTGGCAAAAAGTATTTTGCATCTTCGTACTTGCGGACTTCGTTCACGGAGAATGGGTTCAGCTCTCCTGTTACGGTATACTCGAGACCATCCTTGAAATACTTCATACACTGATGTTGTGTAGAAGGGATGATGTTGTACTCGTGTAACCAAGGCCGGCTGAGTAAAGCGTTGTAGCATGTCTTGGCGTCAATGACATGAAATTTAATATCCGTGACAAGTAGCCCGAATCGTAATGTCAATATCACAGATCTGAGAGTCCGCGATGACTGGGAGTCAAAACCGGAGATGGTGATTTTATCACGAGCGAGATGCTGGACACTCATGCAAATTTCCTTCAACACTCGCACGTTGAGAAGATTGACGGAAGACCCATTGTCGACCAGGATTTTGCCTATCTTTATATCGTGGAAGTACCCTGAGACATAGAGGGGACGGTTGTGCTCGCACGTCCCAAGGAGGAGGTCTTCGTCGCCGAAGGTGATATCGGCTGTGTGTACTTCCTCTAGCTCGTCCTTAATCTTTTCTTCGGCGAGAAAAGCTTGGAATTGCTCTGGTTCTTGTAGCGCCTTGATCAATGAATCTCTCGCTTCTTTGGATAGTAAAAGGGCGTCGAGAATACTGAGCTGTGAGGGTAACTTCCTCAAGTGCGCCAGAACGTTATAGTCCACCTTACTCTTCTTTAGCGGGTCCTTGGCGATCAGCTCTTTCATGACTTGGTCATCTAGGGCGATATCCTTAAAGACCTTTTCTTTTCCCTTATCTTTTCTGCTCGTGGGTCCGAGATTCTTTTCTGGAAGCGTGCGATTGCGCAGCTGGATGTTTTCACAGGCCTTCGGTTCTTCCTCTTTTCCCAAAGTGGATTCCTTAAAGAGAGGGCCAAGAGCCATCTCTTCGTCAGAGTCGCTTCCGAAAGTGAGAATTTGCGATCCCCCGGTGTTGACCATGCGGCAGCTACCAGTATTTCTTTTATGCTCCTCAGTCGCACTTCTTTGCTCCCGCTGAGTTTTGCGTTTCATCCGCTTAAAATGTTGCCGGTGAGCAACATATCCCTGCCACCATCTTTTAAAAGCATTGCACTCCTCGGTGGGGTGCGAAATCTTTCGATGATATGAGCAGTAGCTAGGATGCATCTCTGCTTCACCGGGAGTGTTTCCTTCGAAGGGTGGTAGCTTCATTCCCATTGATATGGCCTTAGCAAACATTTTCCTCGTCTTGAACTTGTTTTTATCCGCGACGGATGTTCTTTGATTCGGCGGGCGTGTCTCGACTTTTTCATCTAGTCGCCGACGTTTAGCTCTTTCAAATATGGCCAACTCACGCTCTCGATCGGCTTTACTTTTCAAAAGAGCCGTATTCAGGAATGCATCAATTATTTCATCTGACGGCTCCAGAAGTTCCGGCTTAGGATTTGCCCCCAGCTTCTCGGCGCAAGGAGTTTCTTCATCGTTTAACGACGATTGAGATATCACATGACAACTTGCCACGTACTCCTCAGATCCATCCGACGAGTCTTCTCCATCATCTTCGTCCCTGAGGACGTGGCTGAGGAACTCTTGGAGCGTGATTGGAGTCCGCGCCTTCTGGTTATACTCTTCCAGCGCGTCGATCTGTTTCTGCAGGTCCGTGCGCTTGTCGCCAGGCTTCACGGGCCTTTTGGATCTTTTCTTCTTCTTTGAAGATTTTGACGGCTGGGTGTGAGTGCTTGGATCATCACTACCAATCTTTGGAGTTGGGCGCAGCTTCAGCATCCCTTCGATGATCTGGGGTTCTAGCGGGTTCTTCCACCTGATCGCCGGGCATGTCTGAAGCTCATTCAGCATCCTTTTGGTTTTGGCTGACAGCACGACCTCCTACGGAGCTTCTTCAACAAAAGAACATGTTGCCCCCGGTGTGTCCGTCTTCTTAGGAGTGTGCGGTTGTGGTGGGTTTACTTTCCACTTCTCAGACAACGCAAACTTGCCTTGTAGGTACTGACCCTCGATCCATCCCTTAAAGACGAAGCAGTCCTCGATCGGATGGCTTACTGTTTGGTGGTAAGGGAAATAATTGGGATTATTCACTTCGCTGGGTTGCGGTGGTCGCCTTGGATTCGGCAAATTGATAAGCCTGTTGCGCATGGCTAGTTCGAAAAGCCTCTTCATTTTGTCCCGTGGGAATGAATAAGGACGCTTCATTTTCTCATTGTAATAGCGTCGTCTCTCCTCCAGTTGATCCGCTAGCTTTGGGGCACTGGGCTGCTGTTGGGTGTTTGCAACGAAGGTCGCCTTCCCTTTACCCTTGTCGTTCCGCGGTTCCGGCTTCGGGGGAGACGGTCTGTGACCTATTTGATCCATCTGGGCTAGCTTATCGATTAAAGCCTGGAATGTGGTCGGTTTGAAGAACATCATGAACTGTGAAATAGTTGCATGAGGGTCTAGGGTGCCCACGAAAATGCCCACCGCTGGTGCTTCTTCAATGCGCTATTCGCACTTTGACCACAGATTTCGCCATCGGATTGCATATTGAACCCAAGTTTCACCTGTCTTTACTCTCGCATTGATCAACGCCGTTATTGGGGTGCGTTCACTTGCGCTCGCGAATCGTTGGGTGAACAATAACTCCATTTCTGCGAAAATTTTGACGGAGTCGTTTGGAAGTTCGGAGTACCATTCAAACGCCGTCTCTGATAAGTTGCCGACGAATTGACGGAGCAGAAGCTTATCATCGCCTCCGGTGTTGCCGCATAGAGCTCTGAACTGGGCGACATGTTGATGGGGATTGCCTGTCCCCTTGTAGACATGGAATTTCGGGATCGTGTAGCCCGACGGGTACTTTATCTGATCATACCAGCCTGGATACGGTCGTCCTGTTTTGACAACTTGGTCGGCTGCCTCATTTGCCTGGTGAACTCTTATTTTCTGAGCAATATAGTCATCCAGGGCAGCTTTAGAGATCGATTCCTCTTTGGCTGTTGAAAGAGCCGGAGGTGGATTTGACGTTTCTCCTCTGTCGTCCTCGAGGATAATCGGAGGATCTTCAGCTGGAGGGTCCTGCTGGATCATCATACCCACCATGTCTTGGAAGAGAAGAGCCATTTACTTTATATTGGCCGCTTGTTCCGCAGCCTCCTTGTCCTTCTTTTCAAGCTTTCTACAATGGAATTCAGCATCAGTCTCGTGTCCGCGACGTTGTTCCGATGACGCCTCCGGGCTTTCTTTTGGCCCAGTGAGTGCGGCCATCACAGTCAGCATCTCCTGGAGCTTCTGCTGCTGCTGTTCCTGGGCTCTTGTGATGGATCGGGTGAGTGGTCGGTGGCCCGTAGAAGCGCGGCTATCCTCTTTCCCGGATTCCATGTAAATAGTATGCACCACCATGCCTCCAGACTTAGGGCCTTTGGGCTCAGTGCCTTTGACATTTGTCGCAGGCATGGGGATTTTCTCTGGCCTTCTCCTCTCATGAGCGGTCGAAGTTGAGGGGGCCGTCGCTATAACACCCGAGTTCATTTATACCAATTCTAGTCCTCGTATTTCTTTATTTGTGGTATTTTTTCCTGATTTATCGTGTTTTGGGTGCGAATAGTATTTTACATTTTGCATTGCATTCGACCCGACCCGCTTGCTTGAACATGTTTGATTCATATTTATAGATTATCCTAACTTGTTACATAGACATGTGCATCTCATGTATACTGCATACTGGCATTTTACCTGGCATTGCATATTTTACCATATAACATTTTAGGTCATGTAAAATAATTTAAAATTGCATTTCATAGCCTGCATGATACCCCTAACCCCGTGGTAGCATCCGCGCATCTTGTTCTCGTCCCGTTCAGTGAAACGGACGTGTTTGGATGGCTACGCGCATGTACGTGCATCCGTTCTTGGGGGTATGCATTTTCGTTACGTGAGCATTCATTTTGAATTTTGAAAGTCGCACATATTTTTCGTATTTTAAATCTGAATTTTTAGACCCGACCCAGGCGCGTTTTGAAATATTTTTGTATCCCGCCAAAATTCAATTTATTTAATTTTAAAATTTAGTTTAAATATTTTCATATGATTTCTTTAATAAACTGAAACCTCTTACCTAAAATTTTAAATCTAAAAATCTTTTAAAATTTTAAATCTAATTTCCTAACAAACTAACAACTCATTTCTCTCTCTCTCCTCTGAATATATATATTTATATATATTTTATTTATTTAATTTTTCTTTCCTTATTTAATACACAACCTCTTCTTCTTACTTCTTCTTCTTCTTTCTTCTTTCTTTTTCTTGATCTTGTTTCTTGATTCCGGTGATCGCTGCTCGTCGCTGATGATCCGAGTGATCCAGTGAACGTACCTGACTTGCGTAATCACCCTCGTGCGTTGTTTGGAACCGTTCCGTGTACCGTGCGCGCGTCGCGACATTTCGCCGACGAGGACGTTCCGTACACATCCGTTCTTGTTCCGTCTAGGCAAGTTAATCTTGCTACATGCTATATAATTCATTTTATACCTATTTAAATAAATACCATACCTATAGTTTAAATCTAGTACCCCATATTTAATTTTATAACGTTTCGATGTTCCGTTTGCATCCGTTTATATCATTTTAAATCTAGATCATGAAAAATTATCTTGTGACATACTAGATTACATTATACTGCATCCATATCATTTAAAATATATATCGTCATAATATTTCTTATTATTATCTTTAATTAGTTTATAATCTTCATTTTATAATGTTATACATTTGAAAATATTATAGTTTACACATGAAACGTCGTTGAAAAGCGGATATGACAAATCTGAAATTTACTGTACACCTGACCTTATAAAATTCATTATAAATCATAGAAAAATCATTAGTATACGTTATTTAGTTCGTTACGAAGATAACTCAGAATACTATAACTCTATGAAATATTTACTTTCAAAATAAATTTTTTAAATAACGTAAAATGTAAATGAATATGTCTCTAAACTGCTGTCCAGGGAAATTCCAGCAGCAAACTTTCAACTTCGAATGTTCATAACTTTTTGTAGGGACAACCTGAGATGCTTATACTTATAAAAATGAAAACCTTATTGAATTATCTTTGTTTTGGTATAAGACACATCCCCTTTTGAGAACGTTTGTTATTTTTAAGATATTTTACAAATCAGGGTGACGCTGAATTTCTGAACGGAACTTTCTTGTGCATGGTTAATCAATACCACTTTTATAGTTATTAATCGCTTTGAATATGCTATCCATATTAATATTATTATATTAATATTTATATCACATATTGCTTAGTTGTACATCCGACATTACCATTTTATAGTTTTATAACTTTTCGGATACCCGTTTGCATCCATCGCATTTAAGATACATATAATTGCATCCATAGATCATATTACTACTTAATACTGTGATATTAACACTCCATGTTTAATAAATTGCATCCTAATTAATATTGGAACTATAACCCTGACTCGAATTGATGACTGTACATCCATATAGTTTAGTCTGTACCTATTTGCATATCATATTACATGTTTCGGTTTGTTGTTTTATTAGTACTCATGCTTTTTCTGTGTACCCATGATTATGCTAGTTTGATTATGAGCACCCACATGATATCTTGTACACCCTGACATGATTTGTTACACCTACTACTTGACCCGACATGGTACCGTACACCACTTGACCTGACCTGATGTACCATGGCTTTACCTGTTACCTGATCTTGAGTCTAATGCCAACAAACCTAACATGTAGTCCTTACGGACCGTTCCTGTTGTCTATCCAGACAAACCTGCACCTACCTGATCCTGATTTGGCATTAGTTCTTGATTGCTTAAATACCTGACTTGAACACATATAACTTGGGGGTATGGGAAAATCAATGATGAAACCTGACTTGTAACTCGACAGTGTACTACCTTTACTGTTCAGTTTTAGAGGCTAGGCCAGCCTTGGGATGATGTTGCTGATATCATTCATCTGTACATATTTCCTGTTTTAGTGCCTAGCGGCATGTCTCGGATTCAGCCCGAGAATCTTGACCGTGGTCCCGGGTATGCACGGGATACTATTGAGTTACATCGATGATTCATCAAATTGATTTCAAAGACTTAAGAGTAGATAACCCAATAGAACAGTTTAGTTTACTCACTACACACTACCCTTCACTGCCCTGATTTACATTACTGTTACATCTGCTTTTCATTCATGGTTATATCTACATTGCCTGTTACCCTGTTTATATTTTATTGCTTGATGACATGACGCGCTGACGTCTGGGTTTTGCATGGCCCAGATTCTTCTACCTCGTTGCAGACTGATCAGGAGTATTGCCGTTGTTAGACGAGCGGTAAAGTTCCTGTCGGTATGTAGTTTCACTTCCAGGTGGTTCATTTATTGTATCTTTTGGCTGCCGCATATTGTTATTTCTTGACTCTTTTACTCTGGCTTATGGATATGTACTAGATAGTTAGTTTACTTTCCTGTTCTTGATATCTCTACAGCCGTAATGTGACTGTGGAAGGATTTTTCCTATCCACAGGTAGCATGGTTGGCTATGTCACGTGCCCATCTTAGCGTACTCTGGGAAGCGGGGCGTGACAGTCGCAGTGGGCACCCAGATAGCTTTTCGTAGCTTGGCAGGATGGCTTTCTTCTTGTTGAACCTTCGCCCTTTTTTGTCGGCGAGGGTAATCTTGATCAACCACTGAGTTCCGGACCTGCCGCCAGACTTTGTAGATCTTGGAGGACAGCCGCTGAGGGGACTGTTCTGGCTTTGCATCCGCAACATTCTCCACCGGAGGAGGAGATCTTTTCAGTACGGCGGTAGGAGAATTCCTACGCACCTTATTCAGCAGCTCAAAGCTGTTCCCAGTTAGAACAGCAGCATTAATTTCCGCCGTTGGGGCTGGTAGAGTTAGCCCAGAAAGGTAGTTGCCTCCGACCTTCCTCACTCGGCGCCAGTGGCGATGTCGAGCGTGTCGAGCTGATGAAGTTGGCTCGGTGACGGGGATGGCCTTGTCTTGCCCCCTGTTCAGGTGAGGGGTCGTTGCTGGTGTCAGCCTGTTAAAGACTGATGTCCTTTGAGTAGCAAGAGCGGGAGTTGGGACGGTTAGTCTTGCAAAGACCGATCCCTTGGCAGGAGAAGCCGCCTTGATGACTTCAGGAGCAGGGTTGGTTACTCTTTTCGGAATAACCTTCTCTGGGATTGCAGGCTTCATCATGGGTCCACATGAACTTTGGCCCAATCTGGCAAAGACTGAGGCGCTGAAACTGGACGACCCGTTGAGAGGGGCCGCATTAACTGTTAGCCGATCGAAGACCGACTTCTTGGGAGCTTCCGGTATCGGCACAGGAGCGGTGAAGCTCGTTGGCGGGAGCATGGTCCCGAAAAACAACCCTGTGGTGGCTTGAGTGACCTGTTCCACGGGCATCGTGAACAGGGAAACCGCTTGAGGTCCATAAGCTACACCTCCAGGTGAGGCGGAGCATAGGTTGCAGTTGCAGTTGGAACATCTTGCACAAGTGGACGCCATTGATTCTTTTCTTTCTGCAGCAAGTAAAACGCCAAATCTTAGTACCTCGAAACCCAAGGGCAGCTATTGGCAAACCGCGATTAGTTCGCGAACACGACACACGAAGTGTGGAGTGGAAAGAGGAAAAGGTCCCACCGGGCGTGCCAGAATCTGTTTACCGCCGGAAGCCGGGAAGACTGGACGTCTTGCCTGAATCTGGGGGCAGATGCTAATTGGTATCCGTCCACCTCTCCGAAGATGCCAAGTTGATTTATGGCACCGTGTATCGAAGGTTTAAACGGATACGGCCGATGTAGCAGACTTTGTCAGATTCCCTCTCGTTTGAGGGGTTTTTGATTGTGGGGACGCTCTCCGTGCAGGCGCAAGCCCCTGCAGTTAATTACGCTACCGCATCGCGGTAACAACTTTCTCCTTCTCCATATGGTCACTTCGTGTCGTGGGTGTTTGTTTTGTGTTTGGTTGCCCGTGGATTGTATACGGAGACTAAGTTACGTTGTTGCCCGTAGGGCGTGGACTAGTCCAAATCCGTATCTTTCGTAGATTTAGGTTTGGGGGGTTGTGTTTAAGGATACGTTAGCCTTATTTGAGGCTAAGATCAACTTAAACGCTCGTTAAGGACACGTTAGTCTAATTCTAGACTAAGATCAACTTAACAGGATCGTTTAGATCCGACAAGAAAGCAATTGGGCTCTGTTGTTTAGTTTAATGACATTGCGGTCCGTTGTTAGTTTTAAGACATCGCGGTCGAGGTTAAGGACATCATAGTCCATGAGTTTAAGGACCCCACGGTCCGGTATTAGTTTTAAGACATCACGGTCGAGATTAAGGACATCATAGTCCATGAGTTTAAGGACCCCACAGTCTGGTATTAGTTTTAAGACATCACGGTCGAGGTTAAGGACGTCATAGTCCATGAGTTTAAGAACCCCACAGTCCGTAGCAATGTGTGGTCGTCGGAACCCGTCACCTCTCTGACGACGTTGAAGGATTACAACGACGGATGTCAGAGGAGTAAAGAGATGTACCCTCGAACCGGGTGTAAATTGATTGGAAGAGCAGTTGTGCTCAGTACAATTTATATTGAGGACTTATGGCCAGAATTGGGCTAAGCCCAGTTAAAAATGTTTAACATTTTATTCAAGTTTGGCCTGTTAGGCCTTTATTTGGGCTCTGCCCTTTTAATAATGCATAGTATTGGGCTCTGACATTGGATGTAATTAAATGCATAGCATTAATCAGGGGGAAAATAGTGGTCTGATAGTGCGCCACATGGCGCATCAGGCGCTTTGCGCCAATTAAAGAGCGCATTGCGCTAGCGCACATAAGAGTGACATGTGTCGCCTAGCGCTGAGCGCAAGTCTGTTAGTGCACTGCGCTTTATAAGTACGCTGTGCCAGTTTATGGGTGTGCCAGTGAGTGACACGTGGCGCGCTCTGGCGCAGTGCGCCAGTCCAAGAGCGCAGTGTGCTATTTTTAGAAGCACAAAGCGCAAACGGTTCTGTGGTTGACACGTGGCGCGTTTTGGTGATGTGCGCTAGTCCAAGGAGCGCAAAAGCACATTTCATTAGTGCAAGGCACTGTCCAATAGCGCAGAGCGTATTTTGATCAAATTAAGATCAAAGAACAAGTTGTTTGTTATGTTCTTCAAAAGAGGCATTGCCTCAAGATCCAAGAACCAAGGTTCTTAATCTCATCAAAAGGCTGTGCCTTTATAGATCAAAATATCTATGAATGAAGTAAATTACTTCTTTTTAATCTTTTATAATTAGATCTTTTTTATCTCTCTTTTTTTTTATTGAAGATCTTGATCTTGTTCTTAGATCTTTGATCTTTTTAGAAGAGGATTCTTCTTTTTTAATGGGATGATTTCATCTTTGTTCTCCAAGAATATGATTCTTTACCTTTAAAGATGAAGAAAATGATCTTCTTTCTTCAAAGGCTTGCCTTTCTTCTTCTTTTTTTTGAGTTCTTCTCTCAAAGTTTGCAGAGGGTTCTCTCTATTTTTGAGACTTGAGGTCTTGGGGCCTTTTTATAGGGCCAATTGATTTGTTAAGTTAGTTGAAGAGATCTTTCTCTGATTGATTTGAGGATATTTCCCCACCGTTGGATCATTGATCCTAAGGCCTCTGTTTTACAGAAGACAATTTTCTTATTTTAATAAGATTGGAAAGATCTTTCTAGAACTGAATTTTAATTCTGGTTATTTAATAATTTATTATTATTATTAGATCTTTTGATCTAACGGTGGGGAATTCTTTAAATTCCAGCGCTAGCGCGCCTGCGTTTGACACGTGGCGCGCAGCGCAGAGCTCTACGCAACTGCGCTAGCGCCCCTGCGTTTGACACATGGCGCGTAGCGCAGAGCGCAGCGCAACTGCGCTAGTGCACATATATTTGACACGTGGCGCGCAGTGCAGAGCGCAAGGGATCTGAAGCGTTGCTTCAATTTTTAAATTTGAATTTTGAAATAGAGCTTTGCTCTGATTGGGGGTGCGCTGCCTTGGGCGCAGCGCTCCTGGCGCTGGTGTGTCTGCTTTTGACACACGGCGCGCAGCGCAAGGGATCTGAAGCAATGCTTCAATTTTTGAATTTTGAAATTCAAAACAGAGCTTTGCTCTGATTGGGGGAAACAATGCAGTATAAAGACTACTTCGTGTGGAACTATTCCGAGATGCCGGGACTAGATCCAAAAATAGCCGTGCATAAACTGGCAATATCACGGGACGTCAAGCCAGTCAAGCAAGCACCAAGAAGAATGCGGCTCGAGCTTGAGATGAGTATCAATGCCGAAGTCAAGAAGCTAGTAGACTCCGGCTTCATCCAGGAAGTTCAAAACCCTGACTGGGTCGCCAATATCGTTCCGGTAATGAAGAAAAATGGGACAGTACATATCTGCGTAGATTTTCGGGATCTCAACAAAGCTTGTCCGAAGGATGACTTCCCAGTGCCTGTTACCGAGCTGATGATCGATAACACATCCACCCATGAAGTCTTCTCCTTCATAGACGGATCATCAGTGTACAACCAAATCAAGATGCATCCGGAAGAGCAAAAGCTCTGCTTTCCGGACTCCGCTGGGCATATTTTACTACAAAGAGATGCCCTTCGGTCTAAAGAACGCTGGCGCCACCTACCAGAGGGCCATGACAAAGATCTTTGATGACCTCATACACGAGATTGTCGAATGTTATATTGACGGCCTGGTGGTGAAAAGAAAATCGTACGAGGAGCATTGGGAGCATCTGAAGATAATGTTCCAGCGCCTTCGGAAGTACAACCTGAAGATGAACCCTCTGAAATGTGCGTTTGGAGTTTCCTCAGGAAAATTCCTAGGATTCATCGTACGACACCGGGGCATCGAAATAGACCCGTCAAAGATCAAGGCGATTATGGAAATGCCTTCGCCAAGAACTCTCATGCAACTGCGGTCTCTATAAGGAAAGCTCGCGTATATCCGGCTGTTCATAGCTAACCTCTCCGGCAAATGCCGCCCCTACAGCCATCTAAAGAAGAAGGGGACCCCATTCGTTTGGGATCGTAAATGCCAAAGCGCACCGGACGAAATCAAGCAATATCTGCAGAACCCGCCGGTACTGACCGCTCCAGTCAAGGGAAAGCCCATCATCCTGTACACAACAGCCCTTGAAGGTTCTTTTGGCTCGCTATGGGCACAAGAGAACGACCAGGGGAAGGAGAGAGCTCTCTACTATTTGAGTCGAGTTCTCCTCGGAGCAGAAAACAATTACTCCCCCATCGAAAAGCATTTCCTGGCACTAATGTTCGCAGTAACGAAGCTCCGACATTACACCTTGGCACATGAGATCCATCTCATATCAAAGGTGGATCCTCTCAAATATTTGATGTCAAGAGCCATACTAACGGGGAGGCTTGCCAAATGGTCTCTCCTCTTGATGGAGTTCTCGATAGTATATTGACCCCTCAAGGCAATAAAAGGCCAGGCAATCGCTGACTTTCTCGCTGAGCATCCGATACCAGCTAATTCTCCCTTAAACTGCGAGTTGCCGGACGAACACGCGTTTGACGCAATCAGCGGGGAGAAAGAAGGGAGTGATACCCGATGGGAACTCTACTTCGATGGGGCATCGTCTATGAAGAGGCGGAAGCAAAGCACCCCCATAATCAAACCCGGAGTAGGCCTTATCTTTGTGACTCCACAAGGAGGGATAATGCGTTTTGCCCTTTCCCTAACGGAGCCAAGAACAAACAACAAAGTGGAATATGAAGCTTTGATAGCAGGTCTCGAGATCGTCATTGACATGGGAATCGAGAACCTCCTTATATATGGAGACTCCCAGCTGGTCATTAGCCAAGTAAATGGCGACTATCAGACGTGTAAGCCAGAACTGGTAAAATATGGCAAGAGAGTGCAGCAATTGCTGACACAAATCCCCTCTTATATTCTGGAAAGCATTCCGCGTGCAGAAAATAGCAAGGTGGATGCGTTAGCCAAGCTCGATAAAGAACTGGCCGATGAAAACTTAGATGACGTAAGGATCATCATGCAAAGCCGCCGGATTCTCGCACCAACAGAGATATCTCGTGCCAAATTCATGGGGACTTCATCCACCGGCATCCGAATCTGTTACACCTAACACCAGCTAGCTGGCCATTCGAAATGTGGGGACGCGCTGATCGCAAGGAACAGTGGTGTAAGCAAACCCCAGATAAATCTCTTGACTCACAACTCCTTAGTAGCCACTAAATAAGGGGCATAGATAGATAGCTTTGTGAACGGCACATCATACTCTGCCACTGACATCTCCGGAGTCTGGCGTAAGGACTCGAACCTGCATGCTCTAGCATCTCTGACGCTCAATGGAAGAAAATGGGCAAGGAATAGCGCCACGAACTCTGTCCAGGTCATAGGAGGAAGACCTGCTGCTCTACCTTTCTCGACTGATTCGCACCATTTCTGCGCAAGACCTTCCAGGCGAAAGCTCGCGAACTCAACCTATCTCGCATCTGCTCATCTGAGGGAACGGCATATTCGAGCCATCCTATCAATGAAAGACTGTGGGTCCTTGGCTGCATCGGTGCCTGTGAAGACCGGAGGCTTCAGCCTCATAAACTCTGATAGCAATACGGAGATGACCTCTGTAGCTGTAGGGACAACTGCCTGTGCTGTGGGTATCACTACGGTCTCTGCAACGGGTGGAACTACCTCTGGTCGCTGCGCTCGAAGTGTCTCAACTAGAGATCCCATCATCTGGCGCATCTCCTCCATACTGGATCCCACCGTCTGGCGCATCTCCTGCATACCAGCCCCTAACATGGCAATCTGATCTATCACGGGAGGAACAGCCTGCTCAGGTACAACCGGTGTACTGCCCGGATTAGTCCTCGTCTCGGACGAGTCAACTCGAATCTCGGCCCTCGCGGCCGCTCTCTGCGCCCTCGTAGTCTTTGGCGGCATAATGGCTGAAAGGAAAATAGGATTCGATAAGGATGCAGAAATCGAATCGCAAGAATGTATATACTCAAGAAGGAATTTAAATCAATAAGTACTAAGGTCGCTTTGGCGGAGTACCGTGTCGTGAGCATGCCGCGGAACATACGCACGCTACGCCACTCTGCTTCAGCTACTTACTCCATCATACCAGGGTCATCCTACACTCCGAAAGGTAAAACCTACGCTCTGATACCAACTTTGTCACGACCCGACTATTTCGACTCGTGACCAGCACTTAACCACACAACGTCTACAGGCGTAACGCGACTAAGTAAGCCGAACCCAGAAATCAAAACCATTTAAAAATAGTGAGTGTTGAAAACATTCAATTAAAACATTTAGAAAACCTTAAATAGTTCAATAAAGTTCTTTTTAAAGTTAAATTATCCTTATAATAATTTTGGCAGCATTTCCTTTGTAAAAGTAACCCCGAAAATCGGGTATAAAACAGGATATAAGTAAAAATGATATATAATGAAATAAAGCATTCCCAACGGAAGCAATCACGCCCAACGGAGGAAACCATCACTACAAGAGTAATATACGACGCCGTAGCGAAGAATGAGCAATAAGTAAACATCACAGAATAATAATCTGCATATATACAGTCGGCTCCCACGAGCTCGACACTAGAATACAAATAATATACATCATCGTCCTCACACCGTCTCTAAGTCAAGTACATATATGGTAGATGGAGAATACTAGATACAAAAGTGTGTACAATAAAAGTAACCAGATACCACAACCCACCTAATAGCAAAACAGCTCTCGCACCAACTGTAGTGGTATCTGTAGCCAAAATATGTAAAAAGGTAGCCTGCCGCGACTACTCTGAGGGGCAACCTGCAAATACTATGGCACAACGGGGGTGGGTTGCCAACTCATGAATAGAGATAACATATAAAGGTAATCGTGAGCATGCACGTACTGCGCTACTCTATCATATGCCAGCAGGTTAATCTATATGCGACAAGCAGTAGGTGCAATAATCATTCAAATGCTCTGTCAGGTAAAATAACTACAGGATGAGATACATGATAATCAATGCTGAGCATGGGATAAACAACATCTACACGGAATATCAATCGTGGGAAAATAATCGGTGCCCAAAACTGCACCCAAATCCCAAATAAACTCATGCGCCGGCACTCTCCTCGGCCCTCAAATCCTGTAAATCTCTGAGAATCACGAGTGCCCAACATCGGCACTCAAAATATCATAAAATACTTGTGTCGAGCATCAACACGTAAATCCTCACATATCGGGCTCTGTAAGTCCGGATCAGCCCACGGGCTCCGTTTGCGGTATCGGCCCTCGGCCCCGGCAGTACGGATCATCCTGCATCCATCTCTCGACTCTGGTCAGTATCCTCCGGATAACCGCCAGGTCCAATCAATCACCGGTAGGTACTCGCCCACCTCCAGGCCAATCGGCAAAGTCCATCGATCATCTTGCCGAGGGGAACCATACCGGGTCCACCACGAACCCGCAACGGATCATCCAACTCCTCGAATCGGGTTTCAAGCACACGTCTCAGCACCGAGAAAACGCGTGGTGGACGCACCAAAATATCATATCATGAGGAACCGGGTTTAATACCGCTAAGAGACGTGAAGACGGAGAACATCCTCCATTTCTTCAAGACACATGTCATCTACCGGTTCGGCACTCCGCAACGGATCATCTCGGATAACGGGTCGGCCTACATAAGCCATAAGATCAACCGCTTCGCACAGCAGCATAAAATAGATTAGAGATACTCTTCAGTCTATAACCCCCGAGATAATGGTCTAGCTAAGGCTTTCAACAAGACTTTGACAAAGATCATAAAGAAGACGATGTACAGAAATGAAAAGGACGGGCACGAGAGGCTGCATGAAGCTCTCTGGGCCTATCGGACCACGTTCAAGACGGCCACGTATACAACACCATTCGCTTTGGTATTTGGCACGGAAGCAGTACTTCCCTTGGAGTTAGAGCTACCCTCTCTACGAATAGCAGTTCGATACGAGCTGACGGATGAAGAAAATGCCCATCTTCGGCTTGAGGAGCTCGATGCCCTCGATGGAACTCGTCTCATGGCGTAGAAAAACCTAGAATCTTACAAAGCAAGGATTACGCGCTCCTACGAAAGATTGACTAGACCGAGAACATTCCGCCAAGGCGAACTCGTGCTAGTCATAAAAAGACTTATGATCCCCAATCATGCCAAACGGGAGAAATTCAAGCCGAACTATGAAGGCCCGTACATCATAGATAAGGTCTACCAAGGTGGGGCCTACTTGCTCATCGATATGCATGGCAAAAGACCCTTCCGGCCGATAAACGGCCGATTCCTTAAGAAATACTACGCTTGACGAGTCACAGCTCAGGTTAATCATAAATGACGACTCTCGTGTCCGCTCGCTGTCCTCTCGAGTCTAAACTTTATAAGTAGTATCCGTGGGGAAAACACAGCGGCCAATGCGGCGGTACGACGGGTAAAAAACCCTAGTACCACAGACCCTAACGGACTTCTATTAGTAGGAGTTAACTGTAAAGTTAGAACATTCTTGCGAGAATTTCTCGATTCGTCTCGACTCGTGGGGAAAATAATGTTTCTACGAGAACTTCTCGACTCGTAGGGAAAAGCCTTAGGCAACGGGGATAAGGACTTGTTTCCTAAGCACTGTAGCCCAGCAAGTCGGTCCAAGATGGACTTGTTGGGGTAAAAATTTACACCCCGGTTGACCAAGTCAAAATCAAAGTCAACCCCAAGCTAAGTGGGCCCAAGCTACGGGTCAAGTGGGCCAATGCCTGGGTCGAGCCCGAACATGAAGCGGCCGGCCTCCCCCCATGCCAAAATAAAAATTTTGTAATAAATAATTTTGTTGTATTTCTTTTATTTTATTTTATGAATAAATGATGAAAATGGGCATAAAGACAAATTTTTGTAAAGCACATGGCTTATGTGCAAAAAGAAATGGCACATGAGCCATGGGATGGGCAAAATGTCATTTTGTGAAGCCCCAGGGGCTATATGTAAAGTGTATAGCCTAAAGGAAAAGATAATGAAATATCTCAACAACTTTTTCTCTCTCCAAAAATGAATCCAGATCTGTGATCTTCTCCTTCCTCAAGGTTCAAAAACCTTCTTCTTTCTTTTGAATTAAATCAAAAGTCTTACTCTTCCTTTTCCAAAACTAAATAGTTTTTCACCACAAAACCCACAAAGCGGAGCTTGGATCTTCCATTAGATCTCAAAAAGGGGAGATTTTTAAATCTCACCCCTTTCTCCAAGATCCGGCCAAACGACAGGAAGAAGAAGGAGACCCATCTCCAGAAACCCCACTTTGGGGAAGATCCAGGGCTCAAGGGGAGAAGCCCCTTCATCAGCTTCAAAATATCCTAGGAGTTTAACTCCTCAAATACATATATATGCAAAATAATAAGTGTTCCTTTCTGGGAGTACATCTCCTGTTGCAGGGACCAAGTCCCTTTTGCCTCCTGAGTGCCCCGAGCGCCCATGCCCTTGCGCTCGAAGCGTTAGCGCCCAAAGCGCTAGTGCCTGAGCGCCCACGTGCCTGGCACATGGGACGCTAGCGCCCGAGCGCCCACGTGCCTGGCACATGGGACGCTAGCGCCCGAGCGCCCATGTGCTCGGCACGAAAGGCGCTAGCGCCCTGATGCTCAAAGCGCTAGTGCCCGAGCGCCCACGTGCCTGGCACGTGAGGCGCTAGCACCCTAACGCTCAAAGCGCTAGCGCCCGAGCGCCCACGTGCCTGGCACGTGAGGCGCTAGCGCCCGAGCGCTGAAAGCCCTAGCGCCCGAGTGCTTTCTTCAACGCATCCTTTGGATGCTCTTTTCCCTTGTGTGTGTGTGTGTGTGTTTGTGTGTGTGTGTGTATATATACATACAGACATACATATACAAACACACACACATACTCCATGACACTGTCCCTGTTAGAAAAAAATTTCTAACGGGACGCAGCCTCGCACACCGCAAAGGGGCTGCTAGCCCCTTGACCCCCAGCCCGCTATCCGGGTAGCGGGACCCCCGTAAAAACTCTGCGGGGCCCCTGATATATCCAAAACCCCTTCAATACACAACACTGCACATTGAGTTCGCATGACTAGTTCAACCCGTCAATCGGAGGTTATCTCGCTCCAAATGCGAGGGGTAATTAACGGCAGCTTAGTCCGCGGCTGCCGGAGATTCGGATCCCCACAATTAATAAACCCCAGCCTACCCTAGACAGGGGGAATCTGTAATGCGCCTGACAAGCGCGCGCGTATTCCCATCTAAATGGGGTGACGAAAAACACCCTACAGGACTATTGCATACTATTCACGGGCCACACTCTCCAAAACCAAATATCGACAAGGAGGGAAACAACCACTTACGAGTCCTCTCGACTTGTAAGGGGGAAAATTCTCTTGTAAGATTCTTACGACTCTCAAGAGAAAACACACTTAGGAATCCTCATGACTCCTAAGGAGGAAATACACCTACGGGATCCTCTTGACTCGTAGGGAGAAAACCCTTTATAAGACCCTCACGGCTCATAAAGTTGAAAAGTCTTAGGCGGAAGACCTAAACCTGTTTCCTAAGCCATCGATGCCCTGCAACGAGATCAAGATAGACTATCTACAATAGCGCTCGCACTTAAAAAAATTCCTAAGGGTAAAGTATAAAACTTATGTACAGGGGCGAGATACACGCACAAATATATGATGAACAGAAAACATTCAATAGAAAGCATTCAACATGTAATAATAAGAAAAATACATTGAAACAAATATACTACTCTACAGGGAAGAGATCACCAAATGTGGGATCATAGATACAAGGGTTAACAAAACAATAAAAAAAAAGTTTTCCAATTCTCTCTCTGCCCTCTCTACCATGTCGAAGCGACGGTCTTCGTGAGGAGTTGCTCCCCATCGATTAGCGCCATGCTCATCGGTGAAGGCAGACATGATGGCCCGCCGAGCTCGATTCTGACTCAGTAAATGAACTGAACGATCCTTCAGAGGCTGAGTAATCAAGTGGGCCTCATGGAAACATTCAATCTTGTTCTCCGCCACATCGAGAATCGCCGGAGTCATCTGCGCTGGATGAGGAGGGATATCAGCAAGCACGGACAAGAAAATCATCTGGAGCCAAATGGAACCCATAAGAAGATGAGAACCCCTACGATCAAGGAGCTCGTATAATACCACGTCACATTGGTCATCAGAAAGAAGAGGATCCTCTAACCGCACGGCAAAGCGAGGAATAATCTCCTTGATATGCACCTCTCAGGGCTGCCGACGAGCATGGGGACAGTTGCAAGCCATAATTCTTGGTTTGTTTCTAAAAAATAATCACTCTAAGGTCTGAATGGGTCTCCCTCTATGAATAAAGAGGAAGACGAAGTTTCAGGTTATAAAGGGAAGCATTCAAGTCCAGACACGGAAAATTTTGTGCATGGTGGAACTATTTCCAAGGCCGGAAAAAGGGGCATGGAGAACAAGATAGTTGACCCATAGGAATCATAACAAGGAGGTGAAACGACTGCCTCAGCAGAGTCTCACGTGCATGACACGTGAGCACCCGTGTTGATCCTTTTTAGGACTAAAGCGTTGCCGCACGTGCATAACACGTGAGCGCCGGCGCTAGTACAAAATTAAAATCCTCAACAGCGCCTCACGCGCAAAACACGTGAATGCCAACAACAGTATAACAACACTTCATGCAAGAAATATGTGAGCATTGGTAAAAAAGGAGGAAAGATGAAGTTTTGTCGTTCATGCTCCAGGAACTTGTACATGGTAAAAAAAATGTTTACAATGGTAAAACACTAAATCCCGGACATGGATTGAGGAATTCAGAAGCAAGGCCGAGTAAAATGCTTCTGGCTTCTCTGACCATTTTCGTGTGCATTTTCTTACGAATGCAGGCATCAGGAATCTCGCTGATATCGTTCGTCCTCTGGTAGGCGGAGATTATAGTTGTCTGTTGGAAGACTTGATGCAAGATATCAACAAGATCATCTCACCGGCTCTTCGAGATCAAGACCATCAGATATACTGAGTGCACCTTGTCTTCGGCATCATCAAGTGTCTCAAGCGGCATGGCTTCATTAAATTCAGGAAGTGCTTCCCAAATCGCCCCCACGATGATCTTCAAAGGAGCGAAACGACGGGGGAGTAGTGGGCCATTGTATTCATCGAAGCGACGTATAACCTCGGCGTATTAGGAATTCGTAAACTCCTGATTTTAACAGCGGCCTTGGATGCGAATGTCTTCATACGAGATAATTTTGTCAAGATCATACAGATAAGCGGCCATAGTATCTGAAAAGAAAAATCAGTGTAAGTTTAATGATCAAAATGATCAAGAAAATGCTTATTGTGAGAATCAAAAAAGGATTCTCATTAAACAGACACGGGAGTTTAAACAACTCTTGACATCCCCATAGAGAAAATAAGTTCTGTTAAAATACACAACGAATTTAAATTCGTGCAAATAAAAAAAACCCTATGAAAATGTTCTCAAGAACACCAGGGAATGAAATTCCTGAAGGGCCTTTTGATCTTTCAGAGCTAAGCTCTTTGGTGAGGAATTAAATTCCTTTTATACGGTGGAATTAAATTCCAGAAACCCCCATGATGAGAAAACGAAAAATGAAAATGCCATGAATCCTTAAAGATCAGAAGGGGAAAGCCCAAGACATTGAGGTTTACTGCTCAAAGATCACGTCTTTGGATCTTTAATAGATGGGTTTCAGAAGAGAGCAAAGCTCTTATGGTGGATTTAAAATCCAGGAAATTTTTTTTTAAAGAAAAGGCTTTCCTTGTTGATTCAAGATCTTTAACAAAAAAGGGTTTCTTTTTCTGATAGAGTTCAACTCTGGAATTGCAATGGGCAGATAACTAAGCTCTGAAGAAGAGAATTGAATTCTCGAAGAAGACAAGGAAGGAAGAAGATGAAAGAACAGTGGTTTCCCAAAGACAAAACCCTTGCATTTATGAGACGTAACAAGGGCGGTTCACCTCCCCATTCCCCTAGGCAATCCAACGGCTGTAAAGATGACAGCGTTGCACTCACGTGCAAGCCACGTGAGAACAACACTGTGGGTGCATTTGTTCGTTTATAAAATATAAATAATAAATAAAAAGGCGATGGGAAAAATTCCCCAAATGGAGCATCACGTGCCCACACGTGATGCGCCTTGGAGCAAAGATTATAGGCATTGAGCTTAACAATTAAGACCAAAGTTGAGCCTCACATGCAAACACGTGAGCATTTATATACAAAGTATATAGGCGCTTTCCTAAAACAAATAACATGCCAGAGAATCTCACGTGTCAGCACGTGATGCTCTTTGTTGGGGTTAACTTTGTAAGTCGATGTACAACACCCCACGACTTGTGGGGAGGCGGAATAATGAAAAACGATCTTGTTTAAAGCGTAAACATCGACTAACCGAGAATCTTTGCATAAACAATAACTAACAACAAACATAGGAGTTAACAACTACTATGAAAAGTGATTATACCTGTAGAACCGAGTCCTTCGTCTGGTCGTTCTCCACGTCCTCTCCGGCCTTCTCTAAGTAGTAGAAGATCCACCCGAGAGCTTTACTACAAGCTTCACCTCAAACTAGAGGTAACTAGGTTTCTTAAATCGCTAATCTAAGCAACCTAGGTGATATAGAGAATGGTTAAGGATTAAGTAGTCTAATCTAATCCTTGTACTCAACACATGAGAGGGGAGGATTAGGGTTTGAAGAGGGAGAGCTTGAGGAGAGAGAAAGTGAGCAAGAGAATGAGATGAGATAATAAGCTATCATAATATATATCAAGCATTATGATTTATCCAACAAAAGAAAATGAATGATTAATCATCATGCTTAATAAATATAAGAGGGTGATTCATCTCCATGAGTCATTAAGCATTTATGACGCATTAATGACTTGGATGAATCACTCAAATGACTCACTAATCTCATTTAATGCATATGCCACCTTAACCCCCAAGTCACCATCTTCTAGAAGCTTCTCGCGCAACTACGAGAACGCCCCTCCTATCCGTGAAAACACGGAAAAACTTTAGACTGTATAAATCCAATAACCGGATACTGGAAACTGGCTTAAACCAAAGCCGACTAGTAAAAACTGTCCGGATGTCGTACGTGCGTAAACACACGTATGCGTCCGAACCCTTGTCGTAAAACCATACGACCTCTATATCGTTTCGCCTGGAGTAGGGAAACTCTCTGTGTGGGACTCTAGAGACTCGACTACTACGCTGGCAGTGGGTTTAACCACAGACCGCAAGCGGCACTAGCTGTACGTAACGGTCCCCAGGTAGATGTCGATAAGAAGGCCGATGAGGAAACCCATCCGAACTCCTACTGAGTCTGATGTGACAATCTCCGTACAGTCCGGTCTGTTCGTCTAAGACTATCGCATATCGGGCCTAGGGGCGGCAAGTGTCAGTCCCCTAATAGCGGTATAAGTCATGTCGGAGCGAAGCCCATTACACCCTGAGAAACTACTGGAACCTACCAGCAAATCACGCTTGCCCTGGCCAGGGACTTTGCGTAATGGCTCTCTGACACAGCGCGATATCAACCCCCAATACCGGGAGAGACGAATCCTGTCTAACCGCCACTGCCTCCAAGTGCTCGGGACTGCACCCAACTGCTACCTGTTTGCATGACTCCTTTGAGCTGTGGTAGGGTAGCAATCTAAGAACAGTGGGACACACTCGAGGCGAAGTAGCAGTGTCAAGTCTGCGGACTATGCTGTACTCATGTCACCTGGGAACTGTTCACTGACGACTGGTATAAAACCAACCAACAGTTCCCCGTGAGTCCTGTCCGGTGTACCCGTAACCTAACGAGCACCTGCATACTATCTCCAGTACGACGTACTGACGGCTGTGGGACAGACCATCTCCCCAACTGGGATGAGAAGCGTACACACTAGTCTACTCCGGAGTATCGATGCCCTGTCTCGATAATCCTACGACTAGGGACCAGAATAAGGATGTGCTTGTAGACTACCCAGCCCCCACTAGTGTGACTGCCATCACAACGCTGGTAGTCAAGCAAGATCCTAAGAGCTCTATCAATACGTATACTCACATATTAAGATAGAAAAACCAAGTAGCATACTACCATATTTAGCAAGACTGTTATATACATGTGAATATCCCAAGCTTCCATTAAGTAATATACAAACTAGTATGATACAATAATGGCCCATAGGGCATATACACTAACAAACTTCATGGGGGTCATGTGCCACATGTGATATTCCTAAACATCAGCTCACGTGCTAACACGTGATGCCTTTCTCTGGGACTGCTGCATATAAGCAAACCGGTTTAATGCTATGGGGTCACGTGTTACACGTGAGGGCTCTTAATCACCTTCCAAGCCGATAGAATTAAATTCTAAATAATAGGAATCAAAACCCTATTTGGGAAATATTTCCTTAGATCTTTCTAAACAAGAAAAATTACGCTCTGTAAAACAGAGCACCGTTGGATTAAAAATCAAATGGTATTAAAAAAAATCACCAAGCAACAGAATCAGCTCTGTATGGGAAAATATTTCCCCAATCTTTCTAAATAAGAAAGATGATGCTCTGTAAAACAGAGCACCGTTGGATTAAAGATCCAATGGTGATTAAAAATCACTAAGCTATAGAATAAGCTATGTATGGGAAAATATTTTCCCAATCTTGTTAAAAACAAGAAAAATATGTTCTGTAAAACAGAAGTTTTTGGATCAAAGATCCAACGGTGGATAAAATCCCTAAATCAATTAAGATCTCTCGACGAGAGATTTCCTTAACTAAATCAACAAACCTGTCTCTACTATATAAAGGACCCGAGACTTTAAGTAAAAAAAAAGAAAAGAAAAAGGAAAAAGGAGAGGAGACCCCCCATAAGATTTTAAAAAAAAAGAGGAGGAGGAGTTCTCTTTTAAGAAAAGAAACACTAGGTAAGGAACAAAGACCTAAAGATTATTTTACCTCCTCTGCGCCATTACAAGAGTTTAAATCTTCCAAAAAAACTTAGTTCTTCCTCTGCTTGAGGTCTGCAGAAGCAGATCTCCCCACAAGTTGAGAATTTAATTCTCATCGGGGAGATTCTATCATGCAGTCCCAAAACTTAGAGAAAAGAACTAAGTTTGAAGAATTTAATTCTTTAAAAAGATATAGGAAATTAATTCCTCTGACAAAACTAGGATTTAACCATGCATAAAAAAAACAACCAAGATCGACTCACGTGTTCCCACGTGACCCCTTAAAAATAAGTGCTTAGCACTTTCAAAAGGAAAAGGGGAATAAATCAAAGACAATTCCCATTTTGGGGCGCCTCACGTGATCCCACGTGACCCCCTAATAGTGCTTAGCACTTTCAAAAGAAAAAAGGGGAATAAATACAAAGATAGCTCCCATTTTAGGGTGCCTCACGTGATCCCGCGTGACCCCCAATAGTGCTTACCACTTATAAAAGAAAAAGGGAATAAACCTAAAGAATCAGTGCCCAATTCTCAGGTGCCTCACGTGCCACACGTGAGAGCTCCAAATTTCAGTGTTTAACACTGCTTTAGAGCCTCACGTGGGAGCATGTGAGCGCCGAACAGATATTAGTGTTTAACACTATGAGAGGCCAACCTTAGCCCAAATTAGCCAAATCTCCCAAGGCCAAAACCCCTTTGATCATCGATCAACCGAGCCCTCTTATACTTAGGTCTCCCCAAATCGATCTTAGTTCCAAAGATGTCTAATGATCTCCTAACAGATGATGTCTAAAATGATGTTCATTGCACCATGATCTTTCCTTTCAATCTGGAATTCAGTTCAAGGGTACATCTCTCCACACCTCTGATACATGTCGTTGTAATTCTTCAACGTCATCAGAGAGGTGGAGGGTCAGCCAACAGTTCTTGGGTGCATTCCTAAGCCCATGAGCATATCACAATGGACCGCAATGTCCTTAAACTAGCTATGGACCTTAATGTCCTTGAACTAGCTGTGGACCGCAACGTCCTTAAACTAAATCCTTATACCAAAAATGGTGATCTATGGACCGTAACGTCCTTAAACTAAAGCAATAGAGCCCAAATGCTCTTTTATTGGGTCTGAATGATCCCAAAAATTTTGCTGAGTAGATCTTAGTCTAAAATTAGACTAATGTATCATCAACAAACATTTAAATTGATCTCAATCTCAAACAAGGTTAACGATCCTTAAATCAAACCAAACCCAAATCTAAGAATATACGGATTTGGACTAATCCACGCCTACGGGCGACAACACAAATTAGTCCCCGTATACAATCCACGGGCAACCAAAAATAAAACAAACATGCACGACACAAAGTGAACATCTGGAGCAGGAGAAAGTGCTCATCGCTACGTGGTAACGTAATTAACTGCAGGGGCTATCGCGATCACCACAATAAAAAAAAGCCCTCGCAATGAGGGGGAATCTGACGAAGTCCGCTACAATGGCCGCATCCGTTTAAACCTCCAATACACGGTGCCACAAATCAACTCGGCATCTTCGGAGAGGTGGATGGATAAAACCAAATAGCATCTACCCCCAAATTCAGGCAAGACGACATACGCGGTTCGCCTCTGTTTTCGGCGGTAAACAGGTGGCAGACTTGGACGACCCGTTGAGAGGGGCCATAGTGGTTGCAAGTTGATCGAAGACCGACTTCTTTGGAGCCCCTTGTGATGACACTGGGGTACCAAAGCTTGTTGGCGGGAGCATGGTCCCGAAAAACAATCCAGTGGTCACCAGTTCCACTGGCATCGAAAATATACAGGCCGCATTCGGTCCGTACGTTACTCCTCCAGTGGGGGCGGAGTGGGAGTTGTTGTTGCAAGTGCACTTGGAATCCATCGATCTTCTTTTCTCTATACATGAGCAAGACACCAAATCTTAGTACCTCGAATCTAGGGGAAATTATAGTAAACCGCGATTTGTTCGCGAACACGACACACGAAGTGTGGAGTGGAAAGAGAAAAAGGTCCTACCGGGCATGCCGGAATCTATTTACCGCTGAAAACAGAAACGAACCGGGTAGGTCGTTTTGCCTGAATTTGAGGGCAGATGCTATTTGTATTTGTCCGTCCACCTCTCCGAAAATACCAAGTTGATTTATAGCGCCGTGTATCGGAGGTTTGGATGGATGCAGCCGTTGTAGCAGACTTCGTCAGATTCCCCCTCGTTTGCGAGGGTTTTTTTTATTATGGGGATACTCTTCCCTGCGGGCGCAATCCCCTGCAGTTAATTACGTTACCGCATCGCGATAACGACTTTCTCCTACTCCAGAGGTTCACTTCGTGTCGTGTGTGTTTTTTTTATTTTTTGTCACCCGTGGATTGTATACGGAGACTAATTTATGTTGTCGTCCGTTGGGCGTGGATTAGTCCAAATCCGTATATCTTAGATTTGGGTTTGGGTTGATTTAAGGATCGTTAAACTCGTTTGAGATTAAGATCAACTTCAATTTTAGTTAAGGATACGTTAGTCCAATTTGAGACTAAGATCTACTTAACGGTGTTTTAGGATCATTCAGATCCAACAAAAAAGCATTTGGGCTCCATTGTTTTAGTTTAAGGACGTTACGGTCCATTGTTAGTTTAAAGACGTTTCGGTCCGTAGATAACCATTTTTTAGATGAGCGTTTAGTTTAAGGATGTTACGGTCTCTAGTAGTTTGAGGACGTTACGGTTCGTAGTAGTTTGAGGACATTACGGTCCGTAGAGTTTAGTTTAAGGACGTTACAGTCCGTAGATCATCTTGCGTGCACGTATATTTGTTACGTGTCGGGATAAGCAACGACGATATGGGAGATACCTAGCTTGGGGTGTGGTTTGATCTGGGGTATGCACGTCAGTTTGGGAAGTGCACCGAAGAGCAGTTGGTTGTCGGGACCCGCCGCCTCTCTGAAAATGTTAAAAAATTACAACGACATGTATCAGAGGTGTGGAGAGATGTACTCTTGAACCAATTCCCGTGTCGGAGGGAAAAGATCATAGTGGATTATCTAAGAATCATTAGTCATTTTTGGAGACTAAGATTAACTTACGGGATGTGGGATGAACCTTATTTTGGATACCATCATTTGACAGATCATTAGTTATGTTTGGGACTAAGATCAATTTGGGGAATGATGAACACAGAGGGGTTTTGACTTTGGAAGAAATTAGTCAATTTGGGTTAGATTCGGGTCTCTATAATTACCCAACAGTGCTAAATGATGAGGCATACAATGTCACGTGCATTCCATGTGGGCACTGGAGTAGTGTTAAACACTAAATTTCTGTGGCGCTCATGTGGTGCACGTGAGGCATCTGATTAGTGTTAAACACTAGGGTTGTGTGATGCTCACGTGACACGCGTGAGGCGCTCAAATATGGGTACTGTCCAATTATTTCTCCCTTTTATATAAATGTTGAGCACTTGATTCTTGTGGCGCTCACGTGTGAAACACATGAGGCATCCAAAGTTGGGTTCTGCCCCTTGGCTTTGTTGCCTTTCCCTTTATTGTAAGTGCTAGACACTTAGTTCCCGTAGCGCCCACGTGTAAAATACGTGAGACGCCCCAAATGGGGAATGCCCTCTTATCTTATTTCCTCTTCCTTTCATAGAAGTGCTAAGCACTTGATTGAGGGTAGCGTGCAAACACGTGATTGTTCTAAGAAGTGTTCCTTGCTCCTCTTTTAAACACCCGCGTGGGAAACACATGAGGCAGTCTCAGCTGTTTTCTTTTTTCATTAGAAACGTGGAGAACACGTGAAGTCTAGTTAAACATTATAACGAATCACTAGGCTATTCTTCTATGTGCATGAAGATTTTGATCTCATATTAACGATGTTGGGATCTGAGTTTAGAGAATTTCAAGTCTCTTGCTTTTTAAGAATTAAATTCTTTTTACACGGTTAAACCCTAGTTTTATCAGAGGAATTAAATTTCTATATACTTTTGTAAGAATTAAATTCTTTGAACTTCGTTCTTTCCCCTAAGTTTTGAATCTGCATAACAGAATCTCCTCGCTGAGAATTAAATTCTCAACTTGTGGGGAGATCTGTTTCTGCAGACCTCAACCAGAGGAAGAACTAAGTTCTTGTATGAAGGGTTAAACCCTTAAAGAGGCGAAGAAGGGATAGGAGAATCTCTGTATTTTCTTCTTATCGAGGGTTTTTTTTGTTTAAGAAGGGGATTTTCTTCTTTTAGAGAATTGAATTCTCTTTCTCTCTTTTTTTTCCATCTCTTTCTCTTTTTAACTCGAAGTCTTGGGTTCTTTATATAGTGGAGAGAAGTTTGTTAATTAGTTTTAGGAAATCTCTCATTGAGAGACTCCAATTGATCTGGGGGTTTTACCCGCTGTTGGATGTTTGATCCAAGGGTTTCTGTTTTACAGAACATATTTTCTTGTTTCTTACACAAAATTAGGAAAATATTTTCTCGTACAGAATTTATTCTGTAGATTGGTAATTTTTAATCACCGTTGGATTTTTAATCCAAGGGTGCTTGGTTTAACAGAGCACAATTTTTCTTTGTTTTAAAAAGATATGAAAAATATTTTCCAACTCATGGGATGTTTGATCCGCCAACTTTCTGTTTAACAGAAAATATCATTTCCCATTTAAAAGTTCAATAGAATTTAATTCTATGTTTAATCATCATTAGATCTTTGATCCAACGGTTCCTTGTTGAGTAGAATTTTAATTATACGTAGGGACGTGCCCTCACGTATTAAACACGTGGGGCTCTTCTAGCCTAGCAACTGTTTTGATTGCAGTGTCTATATGCGTTGCATATAGGCACTCACGTGTTAAACACGTGGGGCTCTTTTGGCCTTGCAATTATTTTAATTGCAGTGCCTATATGCGTTGCATATAGGCACTCACGTGTTAAACACGTGGGGCTGTTTTAGCCTAGCAATTATTTTAATTGCAGTGCCTATATGCGTTGCATATATGCACTCACGTGTTAAACACATGGGGCTGTTTTAGCATAGCACTGGTTTTAATTGCAGTGCCTATATGCGTTGCATATAGGCACTCGCGTGTTAAACACGTGGGGCTGTTTTACCCTAGCAATTGTTTTAATTGCAGTGCCTATATACGTTGCATATAGGCACTCACGTGTTAAACACGTGAGGGGCTCTTTTAGTGGGAACTTTCCCTCATCCTTTTTTATAAGGGAACAGTATATATGTATTAAATCAAGCTCAGGTTTTCAACGTCCACAACATACTTAAAAGAAAGTCTCCTGAACTAAATCAGGCTTACTTATGGCATTGTAAACTGGGTCACATCAATGAAACAAGGTTGACGAAATTACATAAAGAGAGATGTTTGGATCCGTTCGAATATCAGTCCTATGCAACTTGTCAATCATGTCTCAAAGGAAAGATGACAAAGACTCCGTTCATTGGACACGGAGAAAGAGCGAGCGAGCTCTTGGGACTCATTCACAGCGACGTGTGTAGTCTAATCTATACACGTCCAAGAGGTGGTTATTCCTATTTCATTACTCTTACGGATGATTTCTCAAGGTATGGACATGTATTCTTGATGAAACATAAATCTGAGACCTTTGAGAAATTCCGGGAATATAAGAATGAAGTGGAAAAACAAACCAGCAAAAGTATCAAGACACTTAGATCTGATCGAAGTGGTGAATACTTGTGCCGAGTTCCCAAATTATTTAAAAGAGAATGGAATTCTCTCTCAGCATACTCCTCCATACACATCTCAACACAACGGTGTATCGGAAAGGCGGAACCGAACCTTATTGGATATAGTACGTTCCATAATGAGTAACGCTAAGTTGCCACGATCCTTCTGGGGTTATGCACTAGAATCAGCTGCATATCTTTTGAACAAGGTTCCTACTAAGTCAGTGCCTACCACAAAATATCAGATGTGGAGTAGGAAAGAACCTAATATTAAGTTCCTTAAGATATGAGGATGTCCAGCTTTTGTAAAAAAGTAGCATGCGGACAAGCTCGAGGCACGCTCAGTACTGTGTAAGTTTGCGGGATACCCAAAAAAACTCCGGGGCATATTTTTTCTATTACGCGGAGGAACAAAAGGTCTTTGTTTCTCGGTTTGCCCACTTTTTGGAAACTCAATTTCTTGAGAAAGAAATAAGTGGGAAGCAATAGAACTGGAAGAAATTCCAGAACCACAGGCTATTACTGAAAGCATGGTGAAACCAGAATTTTTGAAAGAACCGGACATCCCCGCGCCACTCCGCAGGACTAGTAGGCAGTCTCATCCGCCCAAAAGATACTACGATTTTCTCGTAGACGGGGATAGAGAGGATTGCATCATCGACGATGATGAGCCAACTAGTTTCTAGCAAGTCATTCAGAGCAGAGACTCGGTAAAATGGTTGGATGCAATGCGGACAAAGATGGAGTCCATGTATACCAACAAAGTATGGACTTTAGACATTGCTCCAGAAGGAGTAAAACCCGTAGGCTGCAAATGGATCTTCAGAAAGAAGATTGGTGTAGATGGACAGCTTGAAACCTATAAGGCTTGACTTGTTGCAAAAGGTTTTCGTCAAAAACCTAGTTTGTACTATGATGAAATCTTTTCTCCAGTGGCTATGCTCAAATCCATTTGGATTCTTCTTACCATTGCTGCCTTCCACAATTATGAGATATGGCAGATGGACGTAAAAACCGCTTTTCCAAATGGAAATTTGGAAGAGTGTGTCTAAAACCTAATTCAGGACTCAAATATGTTTAAAGTGTCTAACTCAATTTGAGTCTCAGTCTAATCTAAATACAATCCAAAAAATGAATCCAACCATATATCCAATTCAACATGAATCCAATGAATCTAAACATGAACACTTGGACATGAACATGCAATATGACTCGACTGGACCAGACCATGGATATATTTTGAACTTGACTACATGACTATCCGTTTACATCCGACCATTTACATGAACAACTTATACCATGGTTTCGGCAAGTCTTATACAACAAATCATTACAATCAATACAATATGCATTACGGGGTTTTAACGGGGTAGATTGGTACGGAATGTATTAGAAGTGGCACGAGACGGTCGCCATAATACACCTAACCTGAATATCCGTGTCGTTGTCCCATGGCTTGAAAGGTCCTTGTGCTCCGTATTCCTTAGTCTACGGAATAGTTGGACTCCTCTCGTATACACTGATGCATTCTGTACCAAGCTATAAACAACTGCGTTAGTATAACAAAAACAGATAAATTACTAGATATATTTCATTACTTGATCTATTCTTATCTCTCTCTGGGGTCTTACCGAGCGATTGTTCGCTGACGACATTCCTATTTCTTCTTTCTTTGGAATGTTGTCAGGAGATTGAGCCCAGTCAGGAAGATTTAGAGCAGTTTGCTGAGAAGCCAGAGTTTTAGTTCATACTTGTACTTATCTTACTTTCAGTTCATATGACATTGTTTAGGCGTCACTTTCCATTATTGTATTTTACTTTTCAGTGTATGTAAAGAATGAATATAAATAAAAAGTTGTTGTTTCAGTATATCACTTGTCATTCTTGTGCTTTACTTTTATATTGTTTATTTACGCTTAACGTGTTTACTTCTGAGTAAATACGTCGCATCTCAGCCATGTCTACTTACCCGTACATTGGGAAGCGGGGCGTGACAGGTTTTTTTGGCGGCCCATGCAGGTCAGTTCTGCGTGGAAACCTACATAACCATACAGGGTTAATCCTACATGGAAACATAAGCAATATATATCAGAAGAATTATAAGAATCAACAACTAAACATTCTTTACATTTCATATTCCTTGAATCTATCCTAACCCTATTTTTCTTTCAAGGTTATGGATTCACCAAACAATACGAGCACGAATGTCAATGGAAACATCCCACCACCTCTACCACTTACACCTACCGAAGCAGCTCCTATCAACGAGCAGACGGTATTGCTTGAGGCAATTAAAAGCCTCTTAGAGGGACGGTAGCATCACACTGCTATACTCCTGAACCGCCCAGAAGCTGAGGCACCCGGTGTGAAATAATTCCGGGCACTGCACCCTAAACAATTCTCTGGGAAAGAGAGCCCTTTGGAAGAAGAGGAATGGGCTCAATCGATCGAAGACGACCTGGCAGCAGCACAAGTGCCAGAGATCGCTTGGGTAAGAGTTGCAAAGCTACAACTAACTGACAATGCCAGGGTATGGTGGAAGGAGGAAGAAAGCCGTCTTGCCCAGCCGATTGAATAGAGGATTTTTCGCGAGATGTTTGACGCGGAGTATTTTCCTGAGACCGTCTGTTTTGACATGGAGCAGCAATTCATCCACCTGCAACAAGGTTCGATGTGGACCAAATCTGTGGATGAGTATGACGCTGAATTCACCATGCCGAGCAGGTAAAATATGTCTCAAATATTCAATTTTCTTATATCACATACTACACTTCTAACACGAGACCGTAACAGGTCTGCGGCCCATCTCATACCAACTGCTAAGATCAGAGCACGACGATTTCAGTAGGGGTTGGACCAGGAGATCCAAGCTACTCTAGCTACAGGGGATTTCCCAACCAATGATTTGGCTCTGAAGGCTGCCCAAAGATATGAGGCGGTAGTGAAGAAGAAGGGCAGACATCAATCTGTCGGTATGAAGCGCCCTGCTACTGAGATGGCAGGAGGAGCCTCTTCCAGGCCACCGTTTGTACCAAGGAGACCGGGAGTAACTTTTACCCGGCCTAGTCCAGACTTTTGCACCTACTGCAGGAGGAATGGACATCTGGTGAAAGACTGCAAGCATGCAAACGGCCTGTGCTTAGTCTGCGGCTCATCCACTCACGACATTGGTGCATGTCCCCGTAGACTCAATCCGAATCTAGCCTCCAGGCCAGTCATCACTTATCAGCAGCGGCCAGCTATCCAGATACCTGCTCCTCGACTTGCATTCCCAGTTCCACCTCCTCATGGACCTACTGTAACAACCCTGAACTTTTCTGTACAAAATTTTTCTTAAGGTACAGAAAGGAGTACCTTAGCCTGAGCACAAATTATAAATTTAAATTGTTTTAAAACTGCAAGAAAGCACTTGTAGCTCATTGGTAAAGCCCTTGCACTGCTGTGACGTAGCCCCTGTATTCGAATCTCCTCAGCCACATATTATTTTTGCTGATTTTTCTTTTAAACTTTTTGGAAGCCCAAAAGTTTATACATGCAACACACGTAAAAATGAAAAGTCTCAGAAATCAAATATGTGGAATATATTATATGCACTGAACATGACACGTGACAGTAATCCCATACCCCAACCCCACACTATGGTCGGTGAGATCGCCTATTGGGCCGACGGCGACGGGCCCTCCATCGGGAATGCTCTCAATTTTTGCCCTAGCATCCCTTGGCCTCCCCCCACTACTCATATTCTGTTTGATTTTCCTGCACATTAACAGAGGGTGTTAATTCACCTCTTTAATCCAAGCTTTAATACATTTTTAATTCTCTATTCATATCCTAAACCCTAATTCTATCCTATAAATACTACCCTACACCATATCACTCTCTATTCTGAAATCTAGTATCAAAACTCTCAAAATTTTCTAAGTCAAAAAGTTGTACAAGTGGAGTTAGCCCAAGGTCGAGTTCCGGAGACGATTCGAGACAAATCCGGCGACACCGCGACTCCACGGCGTCTTCAAAACCTTCCTCCATCTCTTCTCTCTCAAATCAACCGGTAAGTCCCATCACTTCTCATCTATTCCTATTCTAAAAAGATCTACTTGCAAAACTCGTCGGAAGCGGAGTTATTCCGACTTCCAATTTTAATTTCATTAAAATCCCAACTTTTCTTAACAACAAATCAAGCATTTCTTTATATCTTATCCAGAAACCATAAAACAACATTTAGAACAAGTTTCAATTCAAAATAAAATACTATGCAACTTGTATTACACTTTTTCGTTTAAATACCACAAAGTTTACCTACGACATTACTTCATCATATAGCTCATATTACCTTTAGAAAACTCACGAGGTAATGACCTACCTCATCACAACACTCATCATGACATAGCACGATTGCCTCTTTACAATATTTTTGGGACTAATACAATTTTACAATAAAAAAACCCTAAACCATTAAAAAAACGTATTCTTTAAGATTGTTTTAATTAAATTCCATACAATTATGTCCTTACAACCCATTTTGGGGAATCCGATTTGATTGGTGCTGGTTATCGCATATCTATCGGACTAGTAGGGCGAGATGCAGACCTCCTCACGGAGTATACGATCTCGATGGAATTTTTATTACAATTTTTAAGAAACGTGATTTCTATTAATAAATAAATTCTATTTTTAATATATATATATATATACATATTTTCAAAATATCTATTTTAAATATATTTAATAATTCCATGTTTTCTAAATCAAAAGAAAAGAATCACAAAAGTTCATGAAAATACCATCAAGAAATCAATACAAGTCAATTTACATGAAAATACCATATACTATTCAATATAGGTTTATATCTACTAGAATATCTCATCTTATAAAAATTACATCCTTGAAAACCCTAAATACGATAATTAAATACTTGAGGTTTATTTTGAAAACATATCAAAACTATTTTTCATAAAAACCCCTCAAGTTATATCAATTTATAATAAGGACCCTAGTAAATATAGGTTTAAGCGAGACCAATTCTCTTGAGCCTCAGGGAGCCAGAGAAAGTAGGTGCTTGCCTATTTAAGCTAGACAACTAAAAATGGGGTTATCAATACGATAATTGTCTTTGAAAAATACACAAATCCTGTCAGCCATGTGCAGCAGTTACCGATAACTCCAAAACTAATTCAGGACTTCAATACTGTTTAAAGTGTCTGACTCAATCTGAGTCTCGGTCTAATCTGAATACAATCCATTCTTAAATACAATTCAAATATAACTCCAATACAACATGAATCCATTTATACCAGAATACAATCCATATCAACCTGAATTGATTTGACCGAACCATAGATATACTCTGATTACTATCCATTATATCCATTACATTTACATGATATCATGGTTTCGGCAAGCCGTATACAACTATTCATTATATCAGTACAATATACATTACAGGGTTTTAACTGGGTAGACTGATACGGAATGTGTTAAAAGTGGCACGATATGGTCATTAAAAGACGTAACTAAACATTCATTGCCGTTGTTCCGTGGGATTTGACGGAGCCTTATACTACGGGTTACCTTAGTCCACGGGATAGTTGGGCTCCTATCGTAAACACTAATATATTCTGTACCAAGTTACAAACAACTGCGTTAACATAACAAACTTCAATATACCAGTTATATCCTCTTATTTTTCTATTCTATTCTATATCTCTTAGGACTTACCGAGCGATTGTTCGCTGAAGACATTCATATTTCTATTCTTCTTTGGAATGTTGTCAGAAGGATCCGACTCTCTGGAGATAGTGCCCAACTTAGAAGACTTGAAGTAGTTCGCAAAAAACCCAGAGCTGTAGTCACTTGTATATACCTTTACTTTCAGTTCATGCCATTGTTTAGGCAGTGCTTTCCATATTGTATCTATTTTTCAGTTGCATTTTAAAGAATGTTTAATAAATAAAAAGTTGTTGTTCATTTACATCTTTGTCATTTCTTGTGTACATTCATTATATTGCTTATTTACGCTTAGCGTGTTTACTTCTGAGTAAATACGCCGCGGGCCTCATCACTTCTCCTTATCCGTACACCGGGAAGCGGGGCGTGATAGGTTTTTTTGGTGGTCCATGCAGGTCAGTTCTCAATCTGCCGGTGTAAAACGCCCCGCTACTCAGATAGCAGAAGGAGCCTCTTCCAGGACACCGTTTATACCCAGGGGACCGGAAGTAACATTAAATCGGCCAAGTTCAGAATTTGGCTATTGTTCAGTTGATAAAACTGTACATTTGTTATTACATTTTTCCTACCATTTCCATATTTAAAAAGCTCTTTTTATAATATATCATACATATGAGGGTTTATCTGTAAAAATACTATTTTCCATGTGTTGATATATTATAATTAGCATTTTGTAGGAAAATGTATATAATATTATTGACCTAATCCTAGTAGAACTAAGTCTACTAAATATTATTTAAGTTGTTGTGCAGAATTTTCAGGTCTTAAATCAAGGAAATCAAGTTGTTAAAGCTAACCTGCCTAATTAAGAAATCAAAATTAAGAAATCAATTCTGACAGAAGAAAAGAAAAGATTTCCAAATTCTGAAGGTTCCAAGGATCGCCAAATGTCACAACGAGCCAGCCCCAGAAAAATGATGAACGGCTGAGATATAATGGTCGCGGATCCGCGGCCATACCCCCCCTGGGCCGCGGATCCGCCGCAATACAGAGAGGTTGGAAGCTGAGATTTTTTGGGGTGAATCTTTTCTGTTAGCTTCCAAATTTAGAAGCTAAGTTTCTGGCTTTGGGACTATAAATAAAGACCGAGAGCCTCGTGGAAAAATCATCAAGCCGACGAGATCACGAAGTCCAAGACGGCTCATGCATCCAGGCTGATCATCAACTGTTCGTCTACCTCCTTGGAAGAGATCGAGAAGCAAACTAGTCTTTGTAATCATTTTCTAAGGAATCAAAGTGTAATGAATATTGTTGATTAATAAAGGTAGCTTTCTTTTTCTTATTTTATTTCTTCGTAGTTTAATTATGCATTTTATCTCCATCTCTTCTTCTCCCAACATGCGCGAGTAATTCTCCGCTTGTTAGGGTTCGTAGGATTAGGGTAGGCTAATGGATGATGAACATCCCTAAACCCTTTTTAAGTCCTATAAAGTTTATGAACTTTATCAAAAGAATCATTAACATCCTAATCGGGCGCACTAACAATTCTTTGTTAGTTCCGACCGCGATTAGAGATTAGATTAATGATTGTTTTGGTAAAGGCTAGATATGAACGGAGTTCCGTGTCGAGATAAGGGTTAAGAGTGGGATTTCTTTTCCTTCCAGAAACCCTAATCTACACGCATCACCGTCGTTCTAGTTTTAAATCTATTAAAGGATAAAAAGGGTAACTTTTAATTAATCGTCCATGACTACTAAATCCTAACGAACCCTACAAGCCCCCTTATTATATTAACTACATCCCTAAAATAATCTAGATCTATATTTTTGCATTCTTGCTTAACGTAGATATAGAAACCATTCTTCAAAATTCTTGATCCCTCCTCTCTTTCTCAACACATCTAAAGTAAGAGTAAAAGATTCAACGTTTCCCTAAGGACGACCCGTACTCATCTCGTTCTAGCTACACGGGACACCGTTCTGATTGCGGTTACACTACAAAAACACTCTTACGAAACAATCAGCTACTACTGCAAGAGGGATGGACACCTGTTGAAGGACTGTAGGCGCGCAAACGGTTTGTGCTTAATTTGTGGCGCATCCACTCATGATATTGGAACATGTCCTCATAGACGCAACTCGGTTCTAACCCACATCAACTATCTGCAGGGGCTAACTATTCAGGCACCTGCACCTCGTCTTGCACTACGTTCTCCACCTTCACATGGACCTCAGACACAACCTACTCGCTAATTCCATCAGGCACTGAGGTACATGCCTCGAGGGCAGAGGAACACGCTCTAAGAACAGAGGAATGTGCCTCCAGCTAGGAGGAACGCACCCAGGCGTCAGGCTTACACATTAGCGGTCGTAGAAGCCGAGGCTATATACCAAAGTAACACTGGTAATTCCCTTCGACTTTTTCAAACCTCTGCATATTTTCGTTCTTTCAAACGTTTCTCTTGCACTTTCAATAGATCCTTCACCACCACTATCACCAAATTTTTTCTGAATTTGTTACAACTTTCTTCTATAAATTTCAAGGACAAAATTTTTATAAGGAGGGTAAAATATAACAACCCTGAACTTTTCTGTATAAAATTTTTCTTAAGGTACAGAAAGGAATACCTTAGCCTGAGCACAAGTTATAAATTTAAATTATTTTATAACAACAAGAAAGCACGTGTAGCTCATTGGTAAATCCCTTGCACTGCTGTGACGTAGCCCCTGTGTTAGAATCCTCTCAGCCACATATTATTTTTGCTGATTTTTCTTTTAAACTTTTTGGAAGCCCAAAAGTTTACACGTGCAACACACGGAAAAATGAAGTCACAGAAATCAAACATGTGGAAAATGTTATATGCACTAAACATGACATATGGAAGCAATCCCACACCACGACCCCACACTATGGCCGGTGAGATCGCCTATTGGGCCGGCGGCGCCGGGCCCCCTCATCAGGAATCTTCTCAATTTTTTCCCTAGCACCCCTTGGCCTCCCCCTACTACTCCTATTCTGTTTGATTTTTCTGCATATTAACAGAGAGTGTTAATTCACCTCTTTAATCCAAGTTTTAATACATTTTTAATTCTCTATTCATACCCTAAACCCTATTTCTATCCTATAAATACTACCCTACACCATATCACTCTCTATTTTGAAATCTAGCATCAAAACTCTCAAAATTTTCTAAGTCAAAAAGTTGTATAAGTCGAGTTAGCCCAAGGTCGAGTTTCGGCGATGATTCGAGACAAATCCGGCGACACCGCGACTCCACGATGCCTTCAAAACCTTCCTCCATCTCTTCTATCTCAAATCAACCGGTAAGTCCCATCACTTCTCATCTATTCCTATTCTAAAAAGATCTACTTGCAAAACTCGTTGGAAGCGGAGTTATTCCGACTTCCGATTTTAATTTCATTAAAAACCCAAGTTTTCTTAACAATAAATCAACCATTTCTTTATATCCTGTCTAGAAACCATAAAACAACATTTAGAACAAGTTTCAATTCAAAATAAAATGCTATGCAACTTTTATTACACTTTTTCGTTTAAATACCATAAAGTTTACCTACGACATTACTTCATCATATAGCTTATATTTCCTTTAGAAAACTCATGAGATAATGAACTATCTCATCACAATACTCATCATGACATTGCACGGTTGCCTCTTTCCAATATTTTTGGGACAAATACAATTTTACGATAAAATACCCTAAACTATTAAAAATCGTATTCTTTAAGATTGTTTTAATTAAATTCCATACAATTATATCCTTATAACCCATTTTGGGGAATCCGATTAGGTTGGTGCGGGTTATCGCACATCCATCGGACTACTAGGGCGAGATGCAGACCTCCTCACGGAGCATACGGACTCGATGGAATTCTTATTACAATTTTTAAGAAACGTGATTTCTATTAATAAATAAATTCTATTTTAAATATATACATATTATCAAAATATCTATTTTAAATATATTTAATAATTCCTTGTTTTCTAAATCAAAAGAAAATAATCACAAAAGGTCGTGAAATTACCATCAAGAAATCAATACAAGTCAATTTACATGAAAATGTAATATACTATTCAATATAGGTTTATATCCACTAGAATATATCATCTTATAAAATTTACATCCATGAAAACCCTAAATACGATAATTAAATACTTGAAGTTTATTTTGAAAACACATCAAAACTATTTTTCCTAAAAACCCCTCAAGTTATATCAATTTACAATAAAAACCCTAGTAAATATAGGTTTAAGCGGGACCAATTCTCTTGAGCCTCAGAGAGCCGGAGAAAGTGGGTGCTTGCCTATTTAAGGTAGATAACTAAAAACAGGGTTATCAATACGGTAACTGTCTTAGAAAAAAATACAAATCCTGCCGTCCATGTGCAGCAGTTACTGATAACTCCAAAACTAATTCAGGACTTCAATACAGTTTAAAGTGTCTGACTCAATCTGAGTCTCAGTCTAATCTGAATACAATCCATTCTTAAATACAATTCAAATATAACTCCGATACAACATGAATCCATTTATACCAGAATACAATCCATATCAACCTGAATTGATTTGACCGAACCATAGATATACTCTGATTACATGACTATCCATTATATCCATTCCGTTTACATGGTATCATGGTTTCGGCAAGTCTTATACACCATTCATTACATCAATACAATATACATTACGGGGTTTAACGGGGTAGACTGGTACGGAATGTGTTAAAAGTGGCACGAGATGATCATTGAAATACGTAACCAAACATCCATTGTCATTGTTCCGTGGGGTTTAACGGAGTCTTGTACTATGGGTTACCTTAGTCCACGGGATAGTTAGACTCCTCTCGTAAACACTAATATATTATGTACCAAGTTACAAACAACCGCGTTAACATAACAAACTTCAATATACCAGTTATATCTTCTTATATGTCTATTATATTCTATATCTTTTAGGACTTACCGAGCGATTGTTCGCTGACGACTGTAACAACCCTAAACTTTCTGTACATTTTTTTTTCAAAAATACAGAAAGGGCTACTTCTGCCTGAGCACAAGTTATAAGTTTATTTTGCTTTTGAACAGCAAGAAGGAGCTTGTAGCTCATTGGTAAGATCTTGCACTGCTGAACCAAAGCACCAGAGTTCAAATCCCATCAGCCACACATTATTTTTATATTGATTTCTTTTAATCTTTTTAGAAGCCCAAGAGTCTACGCGTGCATAACTTGTAAAAACCAAGAGTTACACATAAAACAAACGGGTCCACGAGTCAAGACACAGCATCAGGACACACGTGGCAACCTGACTCGGTCCGACTCGGCCAACTCGGGTTGGTGGAACGGGCGACTCGGCCGGTGGCGCTGGGTCAACACGGCCGAAACCCTAATTTTCTTCTATTCTCTTGGACTCTTGAACTCCCCCATAACCCCTGTATGGTTTAATTTCCCTGCACATTTACAGAGCAATTTAAAACCCCATTTAATCCATTTTTAATACAATTTTTATCACACCCTTTCATCTACCCTAAACCCTAATTTTTCCGATAAATACCACACCTAAAATCACCCCTCCTCACTTCCAAATCTCTGTCGAAACTCTCAAGAAAATTCCATAGACTTTTTGTGTGCAAGTGGAGTTAGCAAAGGGAGAAGCTCCGGCGAACTTCCGACGACAATTCGAGGAGATTCCGGCAACGAAACGATGCACCGGTGCCTCCCACCTCTTCCTTTTCCTCTCCTATCCACTACAATATAGTAAGTACCTTCTCTCCCATCTCTTTACTATTCTAAAAACTTAGAATTCTAAAACCCGACGGAAATGAAGTTAATCCGACTTCCGATTCGGTTTTTCCTTAAAAATCATGTTTTTCTTAAAAACAATAATGCCAAACCATCACATCATGATCATTAAATATTAACAAAATATCTTGACAAGTTTCATATCAAAAGAATTTATATTTCAATTTTTATAGCACATTTACAGAAAAATACCATATACTTTAGTTTCGACATAAATCTTATAATTCCTTGCTATACTTTTAGATAGTTCAAGAGGTAATGACCTACCTCCTCACAACACACGTTTCTATCATAGCACGATATCTTTTAGGAAACTAGAATACGGAAATACGATTTTTACAAATAAATACCATAAACTACAAAACCTTTTTCTACAAGATTATGTATTTTAAACAAATCTTTGCAAAGCGCCGCTATAACCCATTTTGGGGAAACCGTTCGGGATGGTGCGGATTATCGCACATCCTCGGGCTTAGTAGTGCCAGATGCAGACCTCCGCAATTAGCATACGATCTCGAAAGATTTAAAAATACAAATATCTTAAGAAAATGAGATTTCTAAAAAAATAATAAATTAAATTATTTTATAAATATATATATGTATCATCAAAATATCTATTTTTGATATGGTATAAATATTCCGAATTTTCTAAATAAAAAAGAATCACTTTACATAAAAATACCATGCAATTCCATACAAGTTAATACTTTACAATTAAATACCATATATTATGAAAATAGGTTTTATTCACTAGAAAAATTACAATGATAAAATATGCATCAATGAAAACTTTAAAGACGATAATAAAATACTTGAGGTGTATTTTGAAAATTATACAAAAATATTTTTACATAAAACCCCCTCAAGTTATATTAAATTAAAATAAGGACCCTAGTAAACATAGGTTTAAGCGGGACCAGTCTCTTGAGCCTCAGAGAGCCGGAGATATAGGTGCTTGCCTATTTATGGTAGACAACTTAACAAATGGTGTTATCAATACGGTAATCGTCTTTGAAAAAGACACAAATCCCGCCGTCCATGTGCAGCGGTTACTGATAACACCAAAACCTAATTAAGGATTCAATTTCTTTTCTAATTATCTGACTCAGACTAAGTATCGATATAATCAATTTGACTTGAATGAGATTCAAGTATATATAACAATTCAATATGAAACCATATATTCAATCTGTTCAATCTATCAATATATATAACTTGACTGAACCGAACCATGGATATACATCCATCTACGTGATTCTCCAGTTACATCCATTTACTGATATCATGGTTTCGGAAAGTCATCCATCTATACAATCTATAATATATGAAAATACAATTTATAATACAATACAAACAATACAAACAAGACATCGCGGGGTTTAAGGGGTAGATTGGTACGGAAGGTGTTAGAAGAGGCACGAGACAGCAACCATTAAGACACCTAACCTGAATTCAATTATTGTTGTACCGTGGAATAAACGGTTCCTTGTATTCCGTTCACCGTAGTCTCTGGTCTAACGGGACTCCTCTCGTATACACTGGCATCTTCTGTACCAAGCTACAAACAACAGCGTTAACACTAAATACAATATTATAACAATATAATACAACTTTAAAAGCTACTCTTTCTCTCTGTCTATCTTTGGGACTTACCGAGCGATTATTCGCTGACGACATTTCTTCTCTTTATTCTTTGGAATGTTGTAAGGTGGATCGGACCTTCAGGAGATCGAGCCCACCAGCGAGGATTTGGATCAGCGGACTTTCGACCCAGAGCTTTAGATTCCTTGTACACATTTACATTCTGTATTTTCCATTTCTGTTATGCCACTGTTTAGGCATTGCTTTCCATTCCATGAATTTACTTTTCAGATGTATTGTAAAAAGAATGTTAATAAATAAATTTTTTGTTCATTTACATTTATCTCTTGTGTATATTTCTTTTATATTGCTTAGATACGCATAGCGTGTTTACTTCAGAGTAAATACGCAGTGGCCCAGTCGCATCCTCTTCCCGTACACTAGGAAGCGGGGCATGACAGGTTTTGTTGGTGGCCCATGCAATTCAGAGCTGTATGGAACACTACCATGCAGTTCTGTTCTGCATAGATAACCTAAGCAATATAACATAAGAACCAGCAACTGAAAACATTCCTTACAATACATATTCCTTGAATCTTATCATTTCATATACTTTGAATCTGTCATAACCAAAAAAATTCTTTCAAGGTTATGGATTCCCCAAAAAACACCAGCACGAATGTTAATAACACTCCCCCACCACTACCACTCACACCTGCCGTAGCTGCTCCGATCAATGAGCAGACGGTACTTCTTGAGGCGATCCGCAGCCTCCTGGAAAGACAGCAGCAGCAGACTGCTATTCTCTTGAACCGTCCAGAAGTGGAAGCACCCGGAGTGAAGCAATTCTGGGCACTGCACCCCAAGAACTTTTCGGGAAAAGAGAGCCCTCTGGAAGCGGAGGAATGGGCTCAAAGTATTGAAGATGATCTGGTAGCAGCACAAGTGCCAGAGGTCGCTTGGGTTCGAGTTGCAAAGTAGCAGCTCACTGAAAATGCACGGGTTTGTCAGAAGGCGGAAGAAAACCGTCTTAACCAACCTATCGAATGGAAGACTTTCCGTGACATATTCGATGCAAAGTACTTCCCTGAGACTGCCCGCTTTGATATGGAACAGCAGCTCATCCATCTGCAACAAGGTTCAATTTAGACCAAGTCAGTAGATGAATATGACGCTGAGTTCACAATGCTCAGTCGGTTTGCGGCTCATCTCATACCGACTGCTGAGATCAGAACTAGAAGATTTCAGCAAAGTTGGACCCGGAAATACAAGATGCATTAGCTACAAGGGATTTCCCAACCCATGATATGGCTTTGAAAGCTGCCCGAAGATACGAGGCAGTAGTGAAGAGGAAAGGCAGACCTCAATCTGCCGGAGTGAAGCGCCCTGCCAATCAGAAGGCAGGAGGAGCCTCTTCAAGGCTAATTGTTGAACCGAGGAGATTGGAAGTAACAGATAACCAGCCAAGTCCCGATTTTTGCTTTTATTGCAAGAGAGAAGGACATTTGTGGAAGGACTGTAGGCGCGCAAAAGGCTTGTGCCTAGTTTATGGCGCGTCCAATCACGGAATTAGAAACTGTCCTTATAAACGCAACCCAGCTCACACACCCACCAACTACCCACAGCGGCCAGCTATCCAGGCTCCTGCACCTTGCCTTGCACTCCCTGCTCCACCACCAGCACAGCCTACTCGCCAATTCCATCAGGCACTGAGAAATATGCCATGAGGACAGAGGAATGTACCCCCAGCTAGGAGAAACGTACCTCAGCGACAGGCTTACAACTTAGCATCCGTAGAAGCCGAGACAGTTGACCAAGGTAACACTAGTAAGTCTCTTTCACATTTTTTAAAACCCTTGTATCACTTTGTTATTATTCATACACTATCAGTACTTCTATCACCAATCTTTCCTTAAATCTGTTACACTTTCCTTTTACAAATTTCGAGGACGAAAGTTTTTAAGGAGGGTAGAATGTAACAACCCTAAAATTTCTGTACATTTTTTTTCAAAAATACAGAAAGGGGTACTTTTTCCTGAGCACAAGTTATAAGTTTGTTTTGCTTTTGAACGGCAAGAAGGAGCTTGTAGCTCATTGGTAAGACCTTGTGCTGCTGAACTAAAACATCATAGTTTAAATCCCATAAGCCACACATTATTTTTATATTTATTTCTTTTAATCTTTTTAGAAGCCCAAGAGTCTACACGTGCATAACTCGTAAAAACCAAGAGTCACACATAAAACAAACGGGTCCACGAGTCAAGACACAACATCAGGGGACACGTGGAAACCTGACTCGGCCCGACTTGGCCAACTCAGGCTGGTGGAACGGGCGACTCGGCCGGCGGCGCCGGGTTAACTCGGCCGAAACCCTAATTTTCTTCTTTTCTCTTGGACTCTTGAACTCCCCCATAACCCCTGTATGGTTTAATTTCCCTGCATATTTACAGAGCAATTTAAAACCTCATTTAATCCATTTTTAATACAATTTTTATCACACCCTTTCATCTATCCTAAACCTTAATTTTTCCTATAAATATCACACCTAAAATCACCCCTCCTCACTTCCAAATCTCTGTCCAAATTCTCAAGAAAATTCCATAGACTTTTTGTGTGCAAGTGGAGTTAGCAAAGGGCGAAGCTCCGGCGAACTTCCGACGACGATTCGAAAAGATTTCGGTGACGAAACGATGCACCGGCGCCTCCCACTTATTCCTTTTCCCCTCCTCTCCACTACAATCCAGTAAGTCCCTTCTCCCCCTTCTCTTTACTATTCTAAAAACTTAGAATTCTAAAACCCAACGGAAGTGGAGTTAATCCGACTTCCGATTCAGTTTTTCCTTAAAAATCATATTTTCTTAAAAACAATAATGCCAAACCATCACATCATGATCATTAAATATTAACAAAATATCTTGACAAGTTTCATATAAAAAGAATTTATATTTCAATTTTTATAGCACATTTACAGAAAAATACCATATAGTTTAGTTTCGACATAAACTTTATAATTCCTTGCTATACCTTTAGATAGTTCACGAGATAATAACTTATCTCCTCACAACACACATCTCTATCATAGCACGATATCTTTTGAGAAACTAGAATACGGAAATACGATTTTTACAAATAAATACCATAAACTACAAAACCTTTTTCTATAAGATTATGTATTTTAAACAAATCTTTGCAAAGCGCCGCTACAACCCATTTTGGAGAAGCCGTTTGGGATGGTGCGGATTATCACACATTCTCGGGCTTAGTAGTGTGAGATGCAGACCTCCGCAAGGAGCATACGGTCTCGAAAGATTTAAAAATACAAATATTTTAAGAAAATGAGATTTCTAGAAAAATAATAAATTAAATTATTTTATAAATATATATATGTATCATGAAAATATCTATTTTTTATATAGTATAAATATTCCAACTTTTCTAAATCAAAAAGAATCACTTTACATAAAAATACCATGCAATTCCATACAAGTTAATACTTTACAATTAAATACCATATATTATGAAAATAGGTTTTATTCACTAGAAATATTACAATGATAAAATATACATCAATGAAAACATTGAAAACGATAATAAAATACTTGAGGTGTATTTTGAAAATTATACAAAAATATTTTTACATAAACCCCCCTCAAGTTATATTAAATTACAATAAGGACCTTAGTAAACATAGGTTTAAGCGGGACCAGTCTCTTGAGCCTCAGGGAGCCGGAGATATAGGTGCTTGCCTATTTAAGGTAAACAACTTAACAAACGGTGTTATCAATACGGTAATCGTCTTTAAAAAGACACAAATACTGCCGTCCATATGCAGCGGTTACTGATAACACCAAAACCTAATTAAGGATTCAATTTCTTTTCTAATTATCTGACTCAGACTGAGTCTCGATATAATCAATCTGACTTGAATGAGATTCAAGTATATATAACAATTCAATATGAAACCATATATTCAATCTGTTCAGTCTATCAATATATACTACTTGACTGAACCGAACGATGGATATACATCCATCTACATGATTCTCCAGTTGCATCCATTTACTGATATCATGGTTTCGGCAAGTCATCCATCTATACAATCTATAATACAAGACAATACAATTTACAATACAATACAAACAATACAAACAAGATATCGCGGGGTTTAAAGGGTAGATTGGTACGGAAGGTGTTAGAAGTGACACGAGACTGCAACCATTAAGACACCTAACCTGAATTCAATTGCTGTTGTACCGTGGCATAAACGGTTCCTTGTATTCCGTTCAACGTAGTCTCTGGTCTAACGAGACTCCTCTCGTATACACTGGCCTCTTCTGTACCAAGCTACAAACAACAGTGTTAACTCTAAATATAACATTATAACAATATAATGCAACTTTAAAAGCTACTCTTTCTCTCTGTCTATCTTTGGGACTTACCGAGCGATTATTCGCTGACGACATTTCTTCTCATTCTTCATTGGAATATTGTCAGGTGGATCGGACCTTCAGGAGATCGAGCCCACCAACGAGGATTTGGATCAGCTGACTTTCGACCCAGAGCTTTAGATTCCTTGTACACATTTACATTCTGTATTTTCCATTTCTGTTATGCCACTGTTTAGGCATTGCTTTCCATTCCATGAATTTACTTTTAAGATGTATTGTAAAAAGAATGTTAATAAATAAAGTTGTTGTTCATTTACATTTGTCTCTTGTGTATATTTCTTTTATATTGCTTAGATACGCTTAGCGTGTTTACTTCAGAGTAAATACGTAGCGGCCCAGTCGCGTCCTCTGCCCGTACACTGGGAAGCGGGGCATGACAACGACATTCCTATTTCTATTCTTCTTTGGAATATTGTCAGGAGGATCCGACTCTCTGGAGATAATACCCAACTTAGAAGACTTTGAGCAGTTCGCAGAAGACCCAGAGCTATAGTCACTTGTATATACCTTTACTTTCAGTTCATGCCATTGTTTAGGTAGTGCTTTCCATATTGTATCTATTTTTCAGTTGCATTGTAAAGAATGTTTAATAAATAAAAAGTTGTTGTTCCTTTACATCTTTTTCATTTATTATGTATATTCATTATATTGCTTATTTACGTTTAGCGTGTTTACTTCTGAGTAAATACGTCGCGGGTCTCGTCACGTCTCCTTATCCGTATACCGGAAAGCAGGGCGTGACACCTACTGCACCTCCTCCTCGTCGGTTCCATCATGCACAAAGGAACCTATCTCAAGGACAGAGGAACGGACAGAGGAAAGCTCCCCCAGCAAGGAGGAACGTACCTCTACGACAGGCTTTCATAATGACTGTGGAAGAAGCTGAAGGTACTGGCCAAGTCATCACTGGTAACTCCCACTCTCTCAAAACCTTTTCAATCTTTGTGTACCTCAATATATATTCTTTTCTATAGCTAAACATATCCCACACAACTTAGGTACAATCTTAGTAGCCTCCCTACCTGCACTAGCACTCTTCAATATTGGAGCATCACATTGTTTTATGTCGCAACGGTTCTTCCGTACGCATGTGATTTCAGTAAAACCACTCGTATCCAGCTGGAATGTATGTTCACGGAACTACGTTCTAAAGGCATCTTTGGGATACGACCTGTGTCCATTGGTCGTCTCCAGCAGAGTTTTATGCTGAATTCAAGGTGCTGGACATACCGAACTTTGATGTAGTCTTGGATATGGACTGGCTAGGAACTTTCTACACTACCATCGACTGCCATCAAAGAAGGGCAGTGTTCGAGATTCCAGACCATCCGATATTTTATTTCAAGAGTGGAGGTCGTACTCTGGAGCCTAGCACTTACAAAGCTAAACCAAAGAAGGCAGTGGTTGCTACACTTCAGGTGGAAGAAGACAAGCCAGAGGTAGTTCGAGAGTTCGAAGACGTATTTCCTGAAGACGTCTTAGGTTTGCCTCCCGATCGAGCTCTTGAATTTAGTATTGACTTAGTACCAGGTGCACAACCGGTGATAAAAGCACCATACCGGTTAAGATCATAAGGATTGAAGGAGATCTGTACTCAATTGGACGAACTTCTGAAGAAAGGATAGATTCGTTCCAGTACTTCAAGTTGGGGATCTCTTTGAAGAAGAAGGAAGGTTCATACAAAATATACATTGACTACCGAGCTCTGAACGAAGTCACGATAAAGAATAAGTATCCACTACCGCGAATCGACGATCTATTCAATCGGCTAAGTGGGTCTTGCGTTTTCTCAAAGTTAGATCTTCGTTCGGATTATCATCAGATGAAGGTCAAGGAGTCTGATATTCTGAAGACGGTATTCAGGACTCGTTATGGTCATTATGAGTTTCTCGTGATTCCATTTGGAGTGACCAATGCACCAGCCATATTTATGAATCTGATGAACCAAGTTTTCCGAGAGTACCTAGATAGGTTTGTTGTTATTTTCATAGACGACATCCTGGTATATTCAAAGAATCGGAAAGAGAACGCTGAACATTTGAGGATTGTCCTGGAGACTTTGCGACAACATCAACTCTATGCCAAGTATAGCAAGTGCAAGTTTTGGCTAGATCAAGTCGGATTTCTCGGACATATCGTTTTGGACGAAGGAATCTCTGTGGATCCAACTAAAGTATCAGCAGTAAGAGAATGGCCGACACCAAAGATAGTGAAGGACATTCGAAGTTTCTTGGGATTACCGGGATACTACCGAAGATTCATAGAAGGCTTTTCGAAGATTGCAACACCCCTGACCAAGCTCACACGTAATGATGATGCATTCGTGTGGTCAGAAGCATGCTAACAGGCTTTTGTAGAACTCAAGTCAAGATTGACATCAGCGCCTATTCTCGTAATATCGGACCAATATGAAGGTTTTGTTGTGCATTGCAATATATCCGGTTTGGGATTAGGATGTGTTCTACACCAGCATGGAAAAGTTGTAGCTTATACATCAAGACAGTTGAAGATTCATGAGCGCAATTATCCAACGCATGACTTGGAGTTGGCAGCAGTTATATTTGCACTGAAGATTTGGCGTCATTATCTGCTTGGAGAACGAGTAGATCATACACAGACCACAAAAGTCTGAAGTATGTGTTTACTCAGAAAGAGCTGGATATGCGGCAGAAAAGATGGCTAGAACTTATGGCGAACTTAGACATCAACCAACAATATCATCCAGAGAAGGTGAATGTAGTTCCTAATGCACTTAGTCGCCAGCCGTTATCAATGAATCTCACCTCACAATGGAAGCCACGGCAAGATTTGCACAAGATAGAGATTGAAGTGGTTATGCCAGGTAATACTTCAGAGTTGATGAATTTACAAGTTCAATCTACTATTGTCAATCAGATCAAAGTAGCTCAAGCAAGTGATGTCAAGTTGCAAAAAATCAGAGAACAAGTAGAAAGTGAACTTAGAACAGACTTCATCATCCACGAAGATGGATCTTTGAGATACAGAAGCAGATTGTGTGTAACACAAGGTCCTGTTTGGAAAGAGTTGATGAAAGAAGCTCATAGCTCTCGATACTCGGTACACCCTGGTGGTACAAATATGTATAAAGATCCGCGGCAACATTACTGGTGGCATAGAATGAAGTGTGAAGTAGCCAGAAGCGTAACCAAATGCTTGGTGTGTCAGCAAGTAAAAATTGCCACAGGACTGCTGGTTTACTTCAACCATTACCTATTCCAGAATAGAAGTGGCAACACATCACCATGGACTTCGTGACTGAACTTCCTCGCAACACAAAAGGTAACAATGCGGTATTGGTTATTGTGGATCGACTCACAAAATCAGCTCACTTCATCCCATTTCGAGTTGGCCAATCTACTGAGACATTAGTAAAGAAGTACATCGAAGTAAGTCTGAATCTAAGTAAAATTTAACTCTTCATGGTTGTTTCCCCCAATCAGAGCAAATCTCTGTTTGAATTTCAAAATTCAAAATTCGAAGCAACGCTTCAAATTATTTGCGTTGCGCGCAACGCGCCACGTGTCAAAAGCTGATATGTCAGCGCAGCGCCCAAGGCAGCGCGCCCAATCAGAGCAAGGCTCTATTTAAAACAAAATTAAAGGAAGCAACGCTTCAGTTGTGCAAGCGCTGCAGTGCGCGACACGTGTCAGCGCAAACGCAGTTGCGCTGCGCCGTGCGCTGCACGACACGTGTCAGCGCAGATGCGCTGCGCGATACGTGTCAGCGCAGTTGCGCTGCGCCGTGCGCAGCGCGACACGTGTCAGCGCAGTTGCGCTGCTCTCTGCGCTGCTTGACACATGTTACGCGCCGGGGCATTTGCGCAAAACAGAATTAAATTCTAGTAAGATTCTTCTGTTCTTGTTAAAACAAGAAGATTGTCTTCTGTAAAACAGAAGCCCTTGGATCAAAGATCCAACGGTGGGGAAAATTCCCCAAATCACTCAGAGAAGGATCTCTTTAACAAATTTAACAAATTTATGGGCACTATATAAAGGCCCCTAGACCCCAATTCAAAAGATCATCAACATTGTGAGAGATCAAGAACTTCAAACAGAGAAAACTCTGAAGAAATTTCAAGAAAAGGGTAAAAACCTTTAATATTAGAAGAATTTCTTCTAATAGATCATTGATCTAAGAACAAGATCAATAATCTTCAATAAAAAACAAATAATAATAATGCTTTGCACTTTTTATGAACCACTGGTTCTCTGAAAACAAGAAGAAAAAATCAAGAAAAACTTGTTTTCTTTGATCTAAATTGGATAAAGAAATCAAACAGTGCCTTGCACTTTTTTATGAACCATTGGTTCTGGAATCTTAAAGATTCTCAAGATTATTGAAATAGTGCCTTGCACTTGCAAAAAACTGCACTGTTGCGCTCCTGGGTTGGCGCAAGCCACCAGAGAGCGCCACGTGTCAGCATCTGAATCACTTGCGCTATGCGCTTTCAAGAAAGAGCCTTGCTCTCTGAAATTGGCGCAACTCACCAGAGCGCGCCACGTGTCAGCAGCGCAAGCGCAGCGCACTGCGCTTGCATGACACGTGTCATCACCACAAGCGCTTGCGCTCATTGATTGGCGCAAAGCGCCTGACAAATGCAATGCATTGTGTACTAAAGGGCCAGGCCCAAATCAAAAAGGCCTAGTAGGCCAAAATAAATTGCAATGCAATAAAAGGGCAGAGCCCAAGTAAAATTGATGCTCTGCATCTTTTATAAAAAGGGCAGAGCCCAAATAAAATGCAGAGCCCAGACAAAATTGGTGTTCTGCTTCATTTATAAATGGGCAGAGCCCAAACAAAAATAAAAAAGAAAATGCAATGCATTATTTAAAAAGGGGCAAAGCCCTAACACAGGCCTAATAGGCCAAAGATAAATAAAAGCGTTGAACATTTTTCAACTGGACTTAGCCCAATCATGGCCGTAAGTCCTCAAATTAAATTGACTGAGCACAGCTGCTCTCTTAAATCAATTTACATCCGGTTCGAGGGTACATCTCCGAACTCCTTTGACTCCTATCGTTGTAATCCTTCAACGACGTCAGAGAGGTGACGGGTCCCGACAACCACACATCAACACGGACTGTGGGGTCCTTAAACTCATGGACTTAAGCGTCCTTAAACCAAAAGACGGATTGTGGGATCCTTAAACCCGCGGACTTATGCGTCCTTAAACTAAAACACGGACTGTGGGGTCCTTAAATCCATGGACTTAAGCGTCCTTAAACTAGCAATGGACCATAATGTCCCTAAACTACCTATGGACCACCATGTCCCTAAACTGGAAATAGATCTAAACGATCCCGTTAAGTAGATCTTAGTCTGGAAATTAGACTAACGTATCCTTAACAAATTTTTAAGTTGATCTTAGCCTCAAATATGGTTAACGTATCCTTAAACCAAAACCCAAAACCCAAATCTAAGAAAGTACGGATTTGGACTAATCCACGTCCTACGGGCGACGAAATAAATAGTCTCCGTATACAATCCACGGGAAACCACAAACAAAACAAACACCCACGACACGAAGTGAAATTCTGGAGAAGGAGAAAGTTGTTACCGCGATGCGGTAGCGTAATTAACTGCAGGGGCTTGTGCCTGCAGGGAAGAGCGTCCCCACAATCAAAAACCCCTCAAGCGAGGGGGAATCTGACGAAGTCTGCTACATCGGCCGCATCCGTCTAAACCTCCGATACACGGTGCCATAAATCAACTTGGCATCTTCGGAGAGGTGGACGGGTAAAACCAAATAGCATCTGCCCCGAATCTCAGGCCAGACGTCCTAATGTCTCGGCCGCCATTCGAAGGGGAACAATGGTGTACTATTTCTGATACCCATGAACTCATGCAGGAGATCGTAAGATTACATGGAGTACCGGTTTGCATTATCTCCGATCGTGACACCAGATTCCGATCGCAGTTTTGGAAGAGTCTGCAAGCTAGCTTGGGAACGTGTCTGAACTTTAGCACAGCTTATCATCTACAAAAAGATGGTCAGTCTGAGCGAACAATTCAGATCCTTGAAGATATGCTAAGAGCGTGTATGTTAGACTTCGTAGGATCGTGGGAAGATCACTTACATCTTGTGGAGTTTTTATACAACAACAGCTACCAAGCGAGTATTGGAATGGCACCATTTGCAGCTCTCTATGGAAGGAAGTGTCGTTTACCATTAAGTTTGGACGACATCGGAGATAGGGAACTCCTTGGACTAGAGATGATCGTAGCAATTGTGGACATAGTTCGCACGATCAAGGAAAGGATGCGCATAGCCCAAGACAGACAGAAGCACTGGGCTAATGCAAAGCGCCGACACCTAGAGTTCTAGCCAGGAGTTTCTTGAAGATCTTTTAAAACCGTGGAGTAATTCGTTTTGACAAGAGGGGTAAGCTCAGTCCGAGATTTATTGGACCGTTCGACATACTAGAATGAGTCGGAGAAGTGTCATATCGTTTGGCACTACCACCCTCAATAGAAGGAGTGCACAACGTATTCCACATATCCCAACCTCGAAGATATGTGAGCGACCCCAGCCACATCCTTGATCACTTCGAGCTCACTGTACAGACAGATCTATCTTGTGAGCAGCAACCCGTTGAAATCCTGGATAGAAAAGTAAAATCACTTAGGAACAAGGAAATAAACTTGGTCCGGGTGATATGGAGAAAGAATTCACCAGGAGAATCAACGTGGAAACGTGATGACGACATGCGTGCAAGATACCCTTTCTTATTTGTAAATTAGTCCTTATATATTTGTAAATTTCGAGGACGAAATTTTTTTATGGAGGGTAGAATGTAACGACTCTAATTTCATTGTACAAAAATTTTCAAGTTAATGTACAGAATAGAGTTTCAAGCCTGAGCACAAGTTATAAATTAAAATTGTTTAAGAACAACAAGAAAGCACTTGTAGCTCATTGTTAAAACCTTGCACTGCTGTGACGTATCCCCTGTGTTCGAATCCCATCAGCCACATATATTTTTACTGATTTTTCTTTTAAACCTTTTGGAAGCCCAAAAGCTTACACGTGCAATACACGTAAAATGAAAAGTCTGATAAAATCAAACATGTGCAAAATGCTATTAACTGCGACTAGGACACGTGGCACAAATCCAAGCCCTCATCTCACACACGTGGCCGGAGAGATCGGGAATATACCCGGCGCCGACGATCCCCCGTAGAGAATGCTCCCCATTCTCTACACTCTAGTCCCTTGTCCTACCCCTTAACTCCCATTATGTTTGATTTCTCTGCATTTATCTAGAAAATGTTAATTCACCTCTTTAATCCTATTTAATGCATTTTTAATTCTCTTTTCAATTTTCAAAACCCTAATTCTACCCTATAAATACAACCCCACACCCTAGCCCTCTTCATTCTGAAATCTATTGTCAAAAATTTTCAAAATTTTCCAAGGCAAAGAAGAGTATAAGCGGAGTCAGCACTAGGTCAAGTTCCGGCGACGATTCGAGATGATTCCGGCGATCCCGCGACTCCACGAAGCTTCTAATTCTTTCATCAACCTATCCTCTAAATCCTAAACTTGTAAGTTCCATCTTTTCTCTTCTTTTCACATCTCAAAACTTCTACCTTTCAATAATGTCGGTAAGTGGAGTTATAACGACATTCATTTCTAAAACTTTTAAAATAACAACTTTTCTTAAGAACTAATTATCTAAATCATTATATTTTGTTTGTTAAACATTAAACAATAATTATAAACAAGTTTCATTCCAAAACTCTATATAAAATAACTTTTATTATTTTTTTACGTTTAAATACCATAAAATTACATATGACATCTTTTATCATTTTTGCTCATATTACTTTTAGAAAATCTCACGAGGTAATGACCTACCTCTTACAAACACGCAACTTGACATAGCATGATTCCCTTGAACAATAATTTTGGGGCAAACACGACCTTTACATCAAAATACCATAAACTATTATTAAAAATCGTATTCTTTAAATTGTGTTATTTACATTCCTTACGATTAAGCCTCTACAACCCATTTTGGGGAACCCGGTCGGGATGGTGCGGGTTATCGCACATCCTCGGGACTAGTAGAGCGAGATGCAGACCTCCTCACGGAGCGACCGATCTCGATGAAATTTTTAATGCAATTTTTTAGAAAAACGTGATTTTCTATTCAATAAATAAATTTTATTTTTAATAACTATATATAAATATTATTAAACCATCTATTTTAAATATATAATAAATTTTATGTTTTTCTAAACAAAAGAAAAGAATTACAAGTTTCAAGAAAATACCATCAAGAATCCATGCAAGTCAAATTTATACAAAAATACCATATATTATTCAAGCTAGGTATTTATTCACTAGAATACCTCACTTTTAAAATTTACATCCATAAAAATCATAAATACGATAAATAAATACTTGGGGTTTATTTTTAAAGTATACTAAAAAAATATTTTTTCATAAAACCCTCTCAAGTTATATTAAATTACATTAAGGACCCTAGTAAATATAGGTTTAAGCGGGACCAATTCTCTTGAGCCTCAGGAAGCTGGAGAATGTGGATGCTTGCCTATTTAAGGTAGAAAACTAAAACGGGGTTATCAACGGTAATTGGCTTGGAAAAAGTCACAAATCTTGTCGTCCATGTGCAGCAGTTATCGATAACTCCTAAACTTAATTCAGGACTCAAATCTGTTTAAAGTGTCTGATTCAATCTGAGTCTCAGTCTAATCCGAATACAATCCAAAAATGAATCCAACCATATATCCAATTCAACATGAATCCAATGAATCCAAACATGAACACTTAGACATGAACATGCGACATGACTCGACTGGACCGAACCATGTATATATTTTGAACTTGACTACATTACTATCCGTTTACATCCGATCCGTTTACATGAATAACTTATACCATGGTTTCGGCAAGTCTTATACAACAAATCATTACAATCAATACAATATGCATTACGGGGTTTTAACGGGGTAGATTGGTACGGAATGTATTAGAAGTGGCACGAGACGGTCACCATAATACACCTAACCTGAATATCTGTGCCATTGTCCCGTGGCTTAACGGGTCCTTGTGCTCCGTATACCTTAGTTCACGGAATAGTTGGACTCCTTTCGTATACAATGATTCATTCTACACCAAGCTATAAACAACTGCGTTAGTATAACAAAAACAGATAAATTACCAGATATATTTCGTTACTTGATCTATTCTTATCTCTCTCTTGGGACTTACCGAGCGATTGTTCGTTGACGACATTCCTATTTTTTTCTTTCTTTGGAATGTTGTCAATAGGACCCGACTTTCAGGAGATCGAGCCCAGCCAAGAAGATTTGGAGCAGTTTGCTGAAGAGCCAGAGTTTTAGTTCATACTTATACTTATCTTACTTTCAGTTCATATGCCATTATTTAGACATCGCTTTCCATTATTGTATTTTACTTTTCAGTGTATGTAATGAATGAATATAAATAAAAAGTTGTTGTTTCAGTATATCACTTATCATTCTTGCGCTTTACTTTTATATTGCTTATTTACGCTTAACGTGTTTACTTCTGAGTAAATACGTCGTGTCCCTGCCACGTCTACTTACCCGTATATTGGAAAGTGGGACGTGACAGATGTTGTGAACTCCAATTAGGTCTCCAAGGTGCTCCGGATTGCGCTTGTAAGCCGGTCCTCCTTTGTCGAAGAAGATTCGTCTAAGGGAACCCTAATCAAGCTCTAAACTCACTCAAGGCAAAATCCTAGTGAAGCAACTAACACTTGAAACTTGTTAGGGATCAAGTGTTAGAGATGCAGTGTGTGTTCAATTATTTTTCTATCTCTTCTCTTCTCTTTGATTCTCAACTCATGAAAAGGTAAAAGAAGCAGAAGAAGGAACTCTTGAGGAAAGAAAAGGCTAAGAAAATAATGAGCAAGCCCTGTGAGAAAAATGGTTAACTTTGGTTTTGATAAATCTTTTTTCAAATAAAGAATGAAAACCATACTTAAATAGTAGAAGCAAATGAAATAAACTAATATCAAAGCTATGCCCAAGTCATTCCTCTCACCGCTCCTTTATGTCACCTCATCCCTCCACCTCATTTGCAATTTCCATAAAATGGAAAATCCTAAAATGGGGTGGCCTCCTTCTAGAATGTACAATGTAAAAATACAAAATACATTCAACCGTATATACATACATGTATCCATATAAAAATACGAATACTCAAGAGATAAAAAAAAATACAATGAACATAATACTAGAATATACATATCGAAATATATATATATATGTAAATTATTAAATCATTACATGATTTAATAATCTGGCTTAATTCTAAGGCGGCTAGTATTATCAAACCGTCCGATAAAAGTCCGTGTAGTCAGTACACATATTTAATCGGAACTCTGCGTGTATCAATATGTTGGATTTATATGCTTTAGAAGCCATTATTGTATCTGTATACATGTGGATGCTAGGGATATGTATGTACAGGACAATCTTGCTCGGTTATATAGTATATTATTTGAGTTTTCTATATCAAGATATGTGTATTTATTTCTATTGATGTTTTATCCAGCATGCACATATTGATAAAGACTTGATACGGTAGTATACTATTATGGTTTGAATTTATCTTAACATGTGTATATGTTATACTCGTTATTACATATGTCGACCACATGTTGATAAAGCCCATAGGATCTTGCTTGACAACCAGCGTTATGATGACGATCATACTTGTGGGAGCTATATAGTCTATGAGCACATCCTTAAATGGTCCCTAGTCGCGTGAGTATCAAGACTGGGCATTGATACTCCAGAGTAGACTAGTGTATACGTTTCTAAACCCTGAAGAGGGGCGATGGTTGGTCCTGCGCCATTGGTCTGATGCACCTAAGATCGTATACAGGTGCTCACTGGGTATGAGTACACTGGACGGACTCGCCGAGAACTTCTAGATGGTACTATGCCTATCGTCAGATGAAAGTTCTCAGATGACATGTGTACAGGTTAGTCTTCGGACCTGAGATCGTCATTTGTCTCGTGTGAGTTCCCAATGTGCTTTGATCACTACCCTACCACAGCTTTACTGAGTCGTGCAAACAGGTTTTGGTTGGGTGCAGTCCCGAGCCACATGGAGGCAGTGAGTGATTGTCAAGGATTCGTCTCTCCAGGTATTGGGAGTCGATATCGCACTATGTTCGATTGGTCAGGACCATAAGACCTTGGCCAAGGCGGTTGGGATTTACTGATAGGTTGATCAGTAGTTTCCCAGATTGGTCCTGAGCCGCATCAGCATGAATTTTCGGGTTATAAGGGTCTGACGTTTACCACCCCCTAGACCCGGTATGCGATACTCTTTGACGAAGAGACCGGACTGTAGGAGATTGCCACGGATAGGCTCAGTAGGAGTTCGGATGAGTTTGCTCGTCGTCCTTCCTTTTCGAAAGGTACCTGGGTAGCCGTTATGTGCAGCTAGTACCGCTGACGTGCTTGTGGTTAAACCCACTGTCAGCGTACTGTTGAGTCTTTAGAGTCCCACACAGAGGATTTCCCTGCTACGGGCGAAACGATGTAGAGGCCGTATGGTTTTACGGCAGGACTCGATCATATACGTGTACTAGATACACGGATCATGGTTCAGACGGATAATACTAGTGGGATTTAGTTTAAGTCGGATCTTAGTAGTATATTCTTGGATTATTTTTGTCTCTTTGTATTCGTATTTTTCGGAATACGGATATGGGTATGTATATATGGTGAGGGGTATTCTTGTAATTGTGAAAGATACTTCTAGAAGAAGACACCTCATTTTATTTTTTATCATTTTGATTAAATGATTAATAAGGTAGAGGTATGAGGTGTTTATTTGTATTAAATGAAGTATGGCTACTTGGTGACTCATGGTTTATTATTGAGGCAAGGTGGCATCAAGATATTTTGGTGAATTATTGGATGCTTGATAATTCACAAGACTTAGCCATTTCTTCATTCATTCTAACTTGAACACTCTCTCTCCTCCAAGCTTCTGTTCTTCTACCTCTAACCCTAATTGTTTCATTTCATGTGTTGAGAAACCTAGGGTTAGTGAGACAAATCAATCCATCATCACTCTCTACATCATCTAGGATACTTAGATTAGCATACTAAGTACTCTAGTTACCTCGGTTTAGAAGTAAAAGGTCCAAGTAGACACTCTCGGGTGGATCATCTTTGACGCGAGGAGGCTGACGATCAAGCGCGATCCGTACACTCTTCAAGGAGCTAAAGGAGATGATTGAAGCCCCGAAGGACTTGAGCCTTGTTCACATCATAATTTTGCATTATTATATTCCCCATTCTTATTCATTTTACAAATAAATAGGTGTTTTTGATCCATGTCTGCTACATAGTTGCAGGTTACAGGTTCTCGGAACAAAACAGTGAAAATGATGAAAAGACGATACAAAAGTGAGACTACGACCAACAAATAGAAGAATCTTGATCATGCCTACAGTTTGAGGGACAAATGAAGATCAATGAACAATTTCACAAAGTACAAAGGCAGCGCAAGGTTCAAGACTTCGACACGAAGCAAACGGTAAAAGTCAACGACATTATGCACTGTGGAAATCTGGAAGAAACTAGAAGACATTCTGAAGAACCAAGTGAAGAAAAGCCAAGTAAAAAGCAACAGAAAGAACCCCAGAAGATTCCAGCCAGAGAACCCACCATACGGCCGCGGATCCGCGGCCAAACAGGGCATATGGTCGCGGATCAGCGGCCGTGCTAAGCACGTGTCGGTGCAAAAGTTATCGGTGGTGGCGGTGCGTTGACTAGGCTTCTCAGGGTAATTTTATAAATGTAGATTGGGATCCGATGTAACCCTAGGGTTTCTATAATTTATAAATAGAAACCCTAAAGCTCTTTTTGGAGCATGCCTCTTCCTATACCTCTTTTTATTTATAAAATTCAGAATTTCAATTCCTGTAATGTTTGAAGAGTGCATCAAATAAAAATTAAAGTAAGTCTTTCTTTTCTTGCCTTAGTTAATTTTCCTTTCTGCCCTAGTAATTTTATTTATCTGCCGTAGTTTAGCAATTTTATTTATCCGCCGTAGATTAGAAAATTAGGTTATTAAAAACAAACTAAAAAATGTCTTTTTTATCAATTCCCTAATGAGTGAGTAGTTCCTCACTTGTTAGGGTTAGGTTTGGGGAAGATTTGAAGATGAAAATCTCTCACCCCTTTCTTGTCCATCATACATTTTTATAGGACTCCATGCATACATACACACACCGCTCACTACGGCACCCTATCCCAAGAGGTAGCGGTGATACCGTAGTTAAAGACCGGTTGTGTATGTTTTCCATGGAGGTTAGGGTAAGAGTTAAGAAAGGACGGACAAAGACCTAATGGAAGAAACCTAGTTTCTTTCCGATGGTACTAATCCACTTTGTTAGTTATTACCTTAACACCTAAATAGATCTTAATTAGGGCATAGAAAGCGGTGAGGAATATTGACCTTCCAAACTTAACCTAAACCTAACCCTAGCAATATTTTAATCCTAATCAAACTCATTTCAGTTTTTAGTGATAAATCAATCCAACCACAATTGGAATTAGCTTGTTAGAACAAATAGAAAATACACAAAATCCCTGTGGACCGACCCGTACTCACCGGCTAGCTACCAAGCGATTCCGTTCTTGATTGCGGTTAATATTCTTTGATTCATCTTTTAAAAGCGCAAGCACGCATAAAAAATCCAACAATCAAATGGCGCCATTGCCGGGGATGGCGTAGTTATTTTCTTTTTGTAATTTCGGGTTAATATAAAAATTGAAAAATCATAAAAACTGAAAAATAAAAAATATAAAAAATTTATCATCTTGTTATCTTGTGAAGAGTGTTTTCGTTTGAATTGTGCAGGATCGAAGAACAGATTCAGATATGGAAAAATTCAGAGAGCAAAACAGCAAACAACAGATTTGAAAAAACAGAGGAGATCCACAACAGACAAACAGAAAAAAATTTGAGGCTTGACCAGAGAATTAGACAGCTAAACCGCGGCTAAAGTGTGCATTCTGCCGTGGAACCGCCGCGGTCTGCTGACGTCAGCAGACCAAATCTCCTCTGTAAGTTTTCTTTTCTTCTTCTGAACCCCCTGATCTCCTCTGAAAAATTTTCCTGCAGGGTTCTTTGCGCAAAAACTTCTCCCCTTCTCCAATAACTTGATCTTGTGCAGGATTCTTTGCGCCGCAATAAAATAAAAAAAAATTGGCAAGTGTTTGTGTGTTTACTGCTTTGCATCTTTTAAAACTGACTTTAAGGGGCTTTAATACCAATCCAGATTGGGTGGGAATTTCATTACCCTTCCTTAGACCCCAAAAATCACAAAAAGCATTTTGCATTAACCATCAAGTTAATTAAAAAAGATTAGACTTAGCCTTAAGGACTGTCGCGCTCAATAGGACAAAAGAATAGTTGTAAGCATCGATCGTTTATCTAAACCAGACTTTGTGGTGCCTAGGCTAGACAAGTGGGGAAAGGTAACTTTAAAAGGCCCATCTCACGGTGATTCGTGAGCGGATCCCTCCTTTCTCTACTTGTGCTTACCTGGCCACAATTGACGGTGAAGAGGCGATTTGAGGTCCTCACAACTTGCCCTTTGGAACAGTTAGGAGCAGTCTAGTTAACCTAGGTGGCCCTAGATCTAGGCTTGATTGTGCATATTGTGATTGATTGAACGTGTGTCTAAACTTCTTATTGAAAATCTTTTTGCAAAAAGCTCCTTATAAAAAAAAACCAAAACGAAAAAATATTTTACAAAAACTTGCCACTTGTCACTAAGAAATCCATTGCACCCCACTTGCACCCACATTCTTTTTCTTCTCCTTCTTACATCATGGGTACCCCACCTCCCAAAACTCTTGCCGAACTTTGGTATCCTCATCCAAACATTGCTTCCTACGCGAATTGTTTTGGTCGAATTACGGACGACCCACCATGCCCAAATTTTTTTTGAAAGATCGAATAGAAACGTCTAGGAGAAACAGTTCGACTCCGCAATCCACTTTTTATCAAACATTTCAACCTTCACCACCTTCGTACGTTGATACTACTTTTTCGAGTTCTGTTGTAACTCCGAAACCCATGTCTATTGCTGAACATATTGAACAATCTCGTAACCGATCTTTCACTCCTTTCAACACTTCCAGTTCTTGGGATCAACAAGTCCATTCACCTTTTTATAAAAATGTTGATCATACTCCTGTCCAACCATTCAATTCCTACCAGTCCTACCCGACTTTCGCACCTTCCCTAGACATTGCTTCTACACAACCATTTGGGAGTTTCACGTATCCAAACAACTTTGAATCTTTTACTGAAACCCCTTCACAACCCATGTCTAGTCTGGAACGGTCGTTGGAAGCTTATATTGTAGCGACAAACCAACAGATGAGGAATTTGGATGCGTCCATTGCCGCCCTTATGCAACCTAGTGACCCGGTAGCTAGTTTCCAACTAGCTCCAAAAATTCCAATGTATGATGAGGCAGTTGGACAGATTGAGAATTTGAGTGGAGAGAGTGAGTTCTGCACCCTTCCAAATCAAACCTACCCATCACCAATTGAATCCCACAACTCCGGTTTTGAATATCTATCAAGTGTCCCAAATGATTCACCAGTCGAAAATAAAACGTTTAATGAGTTGTGCAAGTTTGTAGTGCTTGATTTGCCAGATTGTGAAGGGTCCCTTTCGAGTGAAACCATCACCAATCCTTTCGACCTCTACAACTCCAATCTAGAACCTGAATTGATAAATATCCATGCTTTTGATGAGGTGTCCGAAAAAATTGATTTTCACTTGATTGAGGATATTGACGCAGGGAATACTTTGGATGATGAACCCGCAGATTTGACTGAATTTTTCTCTCCAATTCATCATCCCGAGTCATTAAATGTTTCTCCCGAACTTCATATGCGTCTTGATTTTGATGATAATTGCATGAATGAGATAACTTTTGAGGAGAATTATGAGGATAGAATTGAGGAAAGTATTGAAGATAGTATTGAGGATGAACCAGTTTTGTTTGATGGGTCGGATTTTCCAATTCATCCTCCTGAACCTTTAACTGTTATACTTCCTAAACACACACACACCCCTCATCCTTTCCATCGTTCCGACTACGCAAGAGATCATGCAGGAGGACTGTGAGCTTAAAAAATTTCTGTTCGATCACAGCAGTTTTGACGCCACTAGTGCGTTCCTCCTTGAATCTGACATAGTTCTCACAACCGATAACGATTACGAGTGTTTCACTTTTTCGGACGATTTTGAAGACTCGCCGCCCGAGTTTGAGTCTTTTGAATTTTCAGATGAGTTAGTTGAACCATCATACTCGGTTGCTTACAGTCATTTCGAACCATTGATGGAATCCTTCGAGTTCGAGACAGTTTCACCAATTTCACCTTCAATTGTTTCACCTCTGGAACTCGAACTCAAGCTGTTGTCGTCTCACCTTACATACGCTTACTTAGGTGAGAATGAGACCCTTCCTAAATCACTCCCCTTCGTCCTTTCAATCGTTTCGACCGCGCAAGAATCCGCCACGCTTCCATTTTCAATGGATGGTTTACCAAGTTCAACATACCCATGTTTTCTCGCGAATCTTGAAGGATTTGACCCCATTTCTCGACGGGTTGATAGATTAACACAATCGCTTTTAACACATCGGTCATCACAATTTGTGCTAATTTATTCACTCAATTTACACACTCAAGTTCGTACTACACTTCTTTCTCTCTTCCGCCATTCTTCTCCTAATATTCCGAGACCATATTCCACCTTTCTTCCCATACGGTCTCGTGTGTTTCTCATTTCTTTTCTCTATACTCTATTCTTTCACCACCCACACCATTATAACGATAAAAAATTTGAATGGTTGGTGCTAACCTTTGGCCTGTGTAAGGCCTTGTATAGCTTGATACTGTGTTTTTCTCCTCCCTTACTCTGAACTTTAATGCTTCAACAGTGGAAACACTGTTTCACTTAAGTTTGGGAGGACCTTTTTGTATATATATTTTGTTTTTCTTTTAACAATAAAAAAATATAAATAAATAAACAGGGTAGTGCCGGCAATTTTGACCCTCTTGGTGTAGCCAGACAGTGAGGACACTGTCAAGTTTAAGTTTAGGGGTGTGCTCGGTAAGATTTCTTCCTTCGCATTCATATGTATAATTTTGCATTTACATACTTATTTTAAAATCAAATAAAAACTGAAAAATTTTAAAAAATTATAAAAATTGAAAAATTCAATTTTGGCCATAATTGACTTGACTTCGACAAGACGGTTAACTAGCTAGGAACGACTAGATCCTAGACTTAGTAAATTAAAAACCCTAAAAATAACCTTTCTTAAAATTTAACAGTAGAAAAATATATGTCTTTGTAGTTTACTTAGAAATAGGCAAATTTTGAGTTCACTTCTTGGGCTAAGTCAAAATAAAGGAAGAGTATTGATATTTTTATTAAAGTATAAGTCTGAAAAATAATTCCTAAGCTTAAGTCTAAATTCTGAAAATATATAGCCTACAAATTGCACAAACACGAACCTTGAAACTTGGAATAGTAGAAGAGACCTTGAAATGCTCTTGTCTAAAGTCCTTAGTATGAAGGAAAATAAAATAAAAATACAAGTGTGAGTAAAGAAATAAAAAAAATGAACACTGGTTTTTGTAATTACTTAAGGCTGCATAAATAGAAAAAATATTTAGCGAGGGTGCTTTATCACCTAGTGTCTTAGACCAACTGGTTTGGGAGTCACTGCTAAAGCCTTAGGTGTTACAAGACTAGGAATCACGCTTTAATATGCAAACACATTTTGTAATCGGTCGTTAGTACCTCAAGAAGTATTAACGGTCGCATGAAGAATGTGTGAGCAATTTCATCTAAAAATTCACCAAAGTACTTTGGAAAATGGACAAGAGTATAAGAGCTTGAATTGAATTTCCAAGTGTAGGGGTGATACATACACACGTATAGGGGTATATGATTGGGGTTTGGATGAGAGATAGGAATGGAAAATAGGACTTATATCTTTAGTAGAGATGATAAAAATTCCTAAGTTGAGATGGAACCTCAGAAGGAAAATTCAAAAGATGCTAAAAGCTAAGTGAATTTACAGAACATATACAATCTTAAGTTAAATAATAAGGAAGCGTGAAAAATACGGGTTGATAATTTCTGAGTTGAAGATAATAGAATTTTTTGTTAAAAAACCGAATTGGAAAATAAAAGTCAATAGGCCGAATTGATAGGATTTTGTGGGTAGTATCCACTGAAAACCCTCAGGAGACAACACTCCTCCTACTAGGGACACCTAGAGGTTTAACGGCTTGTTGCACGAGCTCAGTGCAATCGCGTTTCCCTGCTAAAGTGAGGCTAGATCTTTTTCGAGAATAAAACTAGTTTTGCTCGAGGACGAGCAAAAGATAAGTTTGGGGGTATTTGTTCACATCATAATTTTGCATTATTATATTCCCCATTCTTATTCATTTTACAAATAAATAGATGCTTTTGATCCATGTCTGCTACATAGTTGCAGGTTACAGGTTCTCGGAACAAAACAGTGAAAATGATGAAAAGACGATACAAAAGTGAGACTACGACCAACAAATAGAAGAATCTTGATCATGCCTACAGTTTAAGAGACAAATGAAGATCAATGAACAATTTCACAAAGTACAAAGGCAGCGCAAGGTTCAAGACTTCGACACAAAGCAAACGGTAAAAGCCCATGACATTATGCACTGTGGAAATCTGGAAGAAACTAGAAGACATTCTGAAGAACCAAGTGAAGAAAAGCCAAGTAAAAAGCAACAGAAAGAACCCCAGAAGATTCCAGCCAGAGAACCCACCATACGGCCGCGGATCCGCGGCCAAACAGGGCATATGGTGGCGGATCCGCGGCCGTGCTAAGCACGTGTCGGTGCAAAAGTTGTCGGTGGTGGCGGTGCGTTGACTAGGCTTCTCAGGGCAATTTTGTAAATGTAGATAGAGATCAGATGTAACCCTAGGGTTTCTATAATCTATACATAGAAACCCTAAAGCTCTTTTTGGAGCATGCCTCTACCTATGCCTCTTTTTATTTATAAAATTCAGAATTTCAATTCCTGTAATGTTTGAAGAGTGCATCAAATAAAAATTAAAGTAAGTCTTTCTTTTCTTGCCTTAGTTAATTTTCCTTTCTGCCCTAGTAATTTTATTTATCTGCCGTAGTTTAGCAATTTTATTTATCCGCTGTAGATTAGATAATTAGGTTATTAAAAACAAACTAAAAAATGTATCTTTTATCAATTCCCTAATGGATGAGTAGTTCCTCACTTGTTAGGGTTAGGTTTGGGGAAGGTTTGAGAGATGAAAATCTCTCACCCCTTTCTTGCCCATCATACGTTTTTATAGGACTCCATGCATACATACACACACCGCTCATTACGGCACCCTATCCCAAGAGGTAGCGGTGATACCGTAGTTAAAGACCGGTTGTGTATGTTTTCAATGGAGGTAAGGGTAAGAGTTAAGAAAGGACGGACAAGGACCTAGAGGAAGAAACCTGGTTTCTTCCCGATGGTACTAATCCACTTTGTTAATTATTACCTTAACACCTAAATAGATCTTAATTAGGGCATAGAAAGCGGTGAGGAATATTGACCTTCCAAACTTAACCTAAACCTAACCCTAGCAAGATTTTAATCCTAATCAAACTCATTTCAGTTTTTATTGATAAATCAATCCAACCACAATTGGAATTAGCTCGTTAGAACAAATAGAAAATACACAAAATCCCTGTGGACCGACCCGTACTCACCGGCTAGCTACCAAGCGACGCCGTTCTTGATTGCGGTTAATATTCTTTGATTCATCTTTTAAAAGCGCAAGCACGCATAAAAATCTCTCATTCAATCAAGCCTTTAGGTGTATTTTTCCATCATAGTAGATAGAACCCTTTAGCTTGCTAGTTAGGTTTATGGTAGATCCGGTGTTAATGGGTTATTCTAGTGCCAGTTTAAATCGTTGTAAAATTTTGTTCCGCAAACAGTCACGGTTGATGGTCAGGACGTTAGTGTAACCCAATATGGTATCAGAGCCAGTCCATAAAACCTATACTAGCATTTTAAACGATGTTAAAGTAACAAAACTGAAACAACTCCGAAATACGAAACCCAAAACCCAAGTTTCTGTTAAGTTTTGCAGAGTCCCTAAATTTTTTTTAAACAACTACAGAGTACTCTTTATACTACAACTAGAACACCAGAGAAAAACGAGGCAATAATTCAAAAATTAGCCCAGCGAAAACTTCATTTTCGCCGACCTGGCCGGTTTTCCTGTAGTAGAAATTGCTCGTTTTTGTTTGGTGCTCTATAACACTTGGATTTAGGGTTTCAGGATATATTTGATTTTGCCCAGGTTGGATATTCCGTTGTCTTTATGATTGGGGCAATACAGAGTATTTCGAAGTCGCTATTTTTAACACTGTTTAATAGTTTCAGTACATACACTTCTATCTGCGACCGTGAATGTCATTGGAGCAGTATAATCCATCTAATTGCTCTATGTTCTATTAGACGGGTTTACGAACATGACACGTTGATATTCTGTGTTTGTGCAGTAGTTGTGGTTGGATTGTCGTGGTGGATAGCTTGTGGTGCAATGATTGTAGTACAGTTCTGATTCATTTGTATATTCATATTGCGGGGCGAGCGTCCAACATGTGGACTGCCATCTTTGCCGGATTGTATATTATTTGTTTGGGGCACGACTGGATTGAGATCGATGTCACCATTTTACATATTATTTTCATTTTCTGTACAAGGATTGCTCTGCAGTGGAGTGCAATAGCCAGGTTATAGAAAGCAACAAGCCCGCATCTCATGACGTTGAGACGGAGGGGGCTTCACTCTAGAATTGGCGGGCTATTCACCGCACTCGTAGGGGGTATAGTATGACCTGCGGTGGGGCGCTCAAGTTACCGGATCCCATAGAGTGTTGGGTGGCTCATTCACTTTGTTGATTAGGGTTGTCTCACTTCTGAGATTGACGGATAAGTTGCCGCGCTCGTAGGGGTCCAGGTTTTCATTACACAGGCTATCCACACGTCCGGGAACGTCGGGTTTTCTTTGCGACTCAAATGAAACCCGATGCTCCAAGATTATCCATCATTCTGTGTTGCTTGCTGAGATTCTGTGATATTGCTTATTATCTACCTGGAGAGCCATCCTGATAAACAAATAAACCAATCTAATCTTGCAAGAGCGTACGCTGAATGTTTTTTCCTCTCTCTCCAGGTAGCAACCATTTCATGCCCTAATCAAGATAATAAAATGTATCACTTGACCGATCCGAATTCTTATTTGGGGCTAAGGAACGTCGGTTCAGCTCTAACTTATGACAACAGTCATGAGTACGAGCAAGGGAAAGAGAATTGCATGAATTCCTTGATGACCCCAATGAAGAAGAAGTATACAATTGCGTCTTCTTCAGGTGTTTTTGTTATTGAAAACTGTTTTTCGGCCAGTCCTACCTCCTAGGTACTAAATAATGGATCAGGATCTCATATCTATAATTTATTACAGGGACTGAGAAAAAGTAAGATAGTTGGACCTGGTGATATGTCTCTCAGAGTAGGGAACGGAGCACAAGTTGATGCTGCTGCCGTCAGTGAATATCACCTAGTGTTGCTAAATGGAAATACTATGATTTTGAACAATTGCTACTATGTACCTTCCATGGTTTGCAACATCATATCAGTTTCTTAACTTGATAAAGATGGATATAAGTTTGTTCTTGATAGAAATATCATGAACATTTACCTTAATCAAGTATTGGTTGCAGAAGGTATACTGTGTAATGGTATCTATGTTCTAAATCAAAATGCAGTTTTCAATATACAAAACACATGCAAGGTAAAGAGTTCAGAAGAGAACGAATCCTACTTATGGCATTGTAGACTTGGTTATATCGGAGAGAAAAGAATAAGTAAATTGCATAAGGATGGATATTTGAATACGTTCGAATTTTCATCTTATGAAACTTGTCAGTCCCGTCTCAAAGGAAAGATGACTAAATCTCCGTACACAGGACACGGAGAAAGAGAAGCAGAGCTCTTATGACTCATACACAGTGATGTATGTGGTCCAATGTCTATACATGCAAGGGGTGGTTTCTCGTACTTCATCACATTCATTGACGATTTCTCTAGGTTTGAATACGCGTATCTTATGAAATAAAAATCTGAAACTTTTGAGAAATTCAAAGAATTCATAAATGAAGTAGAGAACCAGATTAGCAAAAGTATTAAGATCCTCTAATCTGATAGAGGAGGAGAGTACTTAAGCACAGAATTCTTAGAATACCTAAAAGAGAATGGAATTCTTTCTCGGCTTACTCCTCCGTATATACCACAGAACAATGGTGTATCGGAGCGAAGGAATCATACCCTATTGGATATGGTTCGCTCCATGATGAGTAATGCTGAGTTGCCTCTTTCATTCTGGGGATATGCGCTTCAAACAGCAGCATATCTTTTGAATCAAGTTCCATCCAAATCCGTGCCTAAAACTCCGTATGAAATATGGAGTGGTAAGAGTTTGTATCTTAAACATGTTAAGATTTGGGGTTGCCCTGCTTAAGTCAAAAAGCAGAACCCAGACTAACTCGAGGCACGATCAGTTTTGTGTAAGTTTGTGGGATACACAAAGGATTCTAATGGGTATATATTCTACCACGCAGAAGAACAAAGGATTATTGTTTCCAGGAACGCCACATTTTTGGAAAAAGAATTTCTTGCAAAAAATATTAGTGGTAGCACGGTAAAACTGGATGAAGTTCCAAAAACATAAACTATAACTGAAGATTTGGTGGAACCTCTAGATTCAATAACCCCGGACGAGCCTCAGCCACTCCGCAGATCTAGTAGGATTTCTCATCCGCCCGAAAAATACTACGGTTTTCTCATAGACGGGGATCGAGAGGATTGCATCTTGGAAGAAGATGATCCTATTAGTTTCAGGCATGCCATTTTCAGTAGGGACTCTGATAAGTGACTAGATGCTATGCAATCCGAAATGGAGTCCATGTGCGCCAATAAAGTGTGGACCTTGGAAATTGCTCCACCTGGGTAAAACCCGTTGGATGCAAATAGATGTACAGAAAGAAGATTGGTGTAGATGGGCAGGTGGAAACCTATAAGGCTAGACTTGTTGCAAAAGATTTTCGTCAAAGACAAGGATTGGACTATGACGAAACTTTTTCTCCAGTGGCTATGCTCAAATCCATTCGGATCCTACTTGCCATTGCTGCCTTCCATGACTATGAAATCTGACAGATGAACGTAAAAACGGCTTTTCTAAATGGAAGTTTGGAAGATTACGTTTATATGTATCAGCCAGAAATTTTTGTAGACACTAGGAGCAGCGGGAAGGTGTGCAAGTTGCTTAAATCCATTTATGGATTAAAGCAGGCATCGCAGAGCTGGAACATCTGTTTTGATGAAACAGTCAAGGAATTTGACTTCATCAAGAAAGAAGATGAGCCATGTATTTATAAGAAGATTGTAGGATGAACTGTCGTATTCCTAGTCTTGTATATGGATGACATTCTTTTGATAGAAAACGATATTCCTATGCTGCAATCGGTCAAGCTGTTCTTATCACAAAGGTTCTCCATGAAGGACCTGAGTGATGCCTCGTACATTCTGGGGATCAAGATCTACAGAGATAAATCCAATAGATTATTGGGACTTTCACAGTCTAAGTACATAGAGACCGTACTAAAAAGATTTAGTATGGAAGATTCCAAGCGCGGTAACACACCCGCATTGCACGGAATCACCCTCTCCAAAAAGATGTCTCCCAAGACTGATGAGGAGAGGGTTCGCATGAGCACTATACCCTATGCTTCGGCGATAGGATCTATACTGTATGTGATGCTATGTACCAGACCAGATGTAGCTTATGCGCTTAGCATGGTGAGCCTTTATCAGTCGAACCCGGGTGAGAACCACTGGACAGCAGTGAAGAACATTCTCAAGTACCTGAGAAGGACTAAGAAGATGTTCTTAGTTTTCGGTAATGGAGACCTTAAAGTCGAGTCCTTTACCGATTCAAGCTTCCAGAGTGACAAGGATGACAGCAAGTCTGTCTCAGGTTTTGTGTTTACCCTCAATGGAGGGGCGGTGTGTTGGAGGAGTTCCAAACAGGACACCGTCACAGACTTGACGATGGACGTTGAATGCATTGCTGCGAACGATACAGCAAAAGAAGCGGTCTGGATGAAGAATTTCATTACTGAACTTCAGGTAGTTCTGTCCATTGTTGATACAATACCTCTGTATTGTAATAACAATGGGGTTATAGCTTTAGCAAAGGAACCACAGTCCCATCAGAAATCCGGACACATCTTAAGGCGGTATAACCTGATCAGGGAGATCATTGATCGCCAGGAGATCGAGGTGCGGAGAGTGGACACAAAAGACAATACAGCGGATCCATTTACGAAGGCCTTCCCTCAGACGCAGTTCGAGCGAATTTTTAAGATGTTGGGTATACGATACGCCAATAGCTGGCCTTAGAGAAGACGTTAGGTACTCGGTACGCCGATATATGGCTTTAGTGCTAGTGGGAGATTGTTGGACATGTATGCCCTAGAGGCCATTATTGTATCTGTATACATGTGGATACTAGGGATATGTATGTACAAGACAATCTTGCTCAGTTATATAGTATATTATTTGAGTTTTCTTTATCAAGATATGTGTATTTGTGAGGTGGGAGGTGCCGGTGCATCGTTTCGTCGTCGGAAACACCTCGGACGTTCGTCGGAGCTTCGCCCTTTGTTAACTTCACTTGCACACAAATAGAACTTGGAATTTTCTTGAGAGTTTTGGCAGGGAATTGTGAGTGAGGAGGTGTGAATTGAGGGTGGTATTTATAGGGAAAATTAGGGTTTAGGGGTGAAGAAAATGCATTAAAATGAGGTTAAATGGGCATTTTTTTGCTCTCTGGTTTAATTCAGAGTAAACAAGTAATAAGGGAGTAGTGGGGTAGCTGAAAAGGTGCAGGGGTCGAAGTTTAGGGAGCATTGGGTATGGGGGGCCCGGCGGCGCCAGCATTACCTACGGTCTCGCCGGTCGGAATCCGGTAGTGGGGCTTGGGATTCTCGCCACGTGTCCCTGTCGCTTCAATTTCCCTCATGTTTATGTTTGTTTATTCTGTAACTTACCCTATTACGTGTGTTGCACGTGTAGACTCTTGGGCTTCTAAAAGGTTAAAAGAATTTTAAATAAAAAGAATGTATGACTGATTGGATTTGAACTGTGGTGCTATGGTTCAGCAGTGCAGGGTCTTACCGATGAGCTACAAGCTCTTTCTTGCTGTTCAAAATTGAATCAAATACTTATAGGTACTCACAGAAATTGTAAATACCCCAATTGTACATTAACTTTAAATGAATTTTATGTACATAGAAATTGGAGTTGTTACAGTCTACCCTCTTTACAAAAATTTCGTCCTCGAAATTTACAAATTTTATTTTAAGGACCAGTTTGCAAATAAGTGAGGATATCTTACACGCATCTCGTTTTCTCTTTCCCATGTCGATTCTCCTGGAGTGTCTTTTCTCCACATCACTCGAACCAAGTTGACTTCCTTGTTCCGAAGTGACTTCTCTTTCCTGTCCAGGATCTCAACAGGTTGCTGCTCACAAGATAAGTCGGGTTGTACAGTGAGCTCGGAATGATCGAGAATATGGCTGGGGTCACTCACATACCTTCTGAGTTGGGATATGTGGAACACATTGTGCACTCCTTCCAATGAAGGTGGAAGTGCCAAGCGATAAGCCACTTCACTGACTCGTTCGAGTATGTCGAACGGTCCAATATACCTTGGACTTAGCTTACCCCGTCTTCCAAAATGGATCACTCTGCGGTTCGGAGATATCTTCAAAAATACATGAACTCCCTGCTGGAACTCCAAATGACGGCGTTTTGCATCAGCCCGGTGCTTCTGTCAATCTTGGGTTATACGCGTTCTTTCCCTGATAGTACGGACTACGTCAACAGTTGCTACTATCATCTCAGGTCCAAGGAGTTCTCTATCTTCGATGTCATCCCAACTTAATAGCGATCGACACTTCCTTACATAAAGTGTTGCAAAAAGTGCCATCCCGATGCTTGCTAGGTAGCTGTTGTTGTATGACAACTCCATAAGATGTAGGTGGTCTTCCCACGATCCTCTGAAGTCTAACATACATGCTCTGAGCATATCTTCCAAGATCTGAATAGTTCGCTCAGACTGACTATCTGTTTGTGGATGATAAGTTATGCTGAAGTTCAAACTTGTTCCCAAGCTCGCTTGCAGACTCTGCCAAAATTGTGATCGGAACCTGGTGTCACGATCGGAGACAATGCAGACCGGTACTCCATGAAGTCTCACGATTTCCTGCATGAGTTCATGGGTATCAGAGCTAGTACATAGTTGAAGAGTTTAAAATCTAACTTAGATTCTTACCTCCATATACTTCTTTGCTAATGTCTCAATAGATTGGACAACTCGAAATGGGATGAAGTGAACCGACTTCGTGAATCGATCCAAAATAACCTATACCGCATCGTTACCTTTTGTGCCGCGAGGGAGTGCAGTCACAAAATCCATTGTGATGTGTTGCTACTTCCATTCTGGGATAGGTAACGGTTGAAGTAATCCAGCAGTCCTGTGATGTTCAGCCTTTACTTGCTGACACACCAAGCATTTAGCGATGCTTCTGGATACTTCACGCTTCATTTCATGCCACCAATAATTTTGACGCATATCTTTGTACATCTTTATACCTCCAAGGTGTACTGAATAAGGAGAGCTGTGAGCTTCCTTCATCAACTCTTCTCGCACAGAACCTTTTGGTACACACAATCTGCTGCCGTATCTAAAAATCCATCTTCATGGATGATGAAGTCTGTTCTGAGTCCATTCTCCACTTGTTCTCTGATTTTTTGCAACTTAGCATCACTTGCTTAAGCTGCTTTGATCTGATTGACAATTGTTGATTGAACTTGAAAATTCATCAAGCTTGAAGCGTTACCTGGCATGACTACTTCAACCTCCATCTGATGCAAATCCTGGTGAAGCTTCTACTGGGCGATGAGATTCAATGCTAATGGTTGGAGACTAAGGGCATCAGGTACCACATTCATCTTCCCTTGGTGATAATGCAGGTTGATGTCAAAGTCGGCCATGAGTTCTAACCATCATCTCTACCGTATAATCAACTCCTTCTGAGTAAACACATATTTCAAACTCCTGTGATCTGTGTATATGTTCACTCGTTCATCAAGAAGATAATGGCGCCAAATCTTAAGAGCAAAGATTACGGCCGCCAACTCCAAATCATGCGTCGGGTAATTGCGCTCATGAATTTTCAGCTGTCTTGAAGCATAAGCCACAACCTTACCGTGCTGATGTAGAACACATCCTAATCCCTTACCGGATGCATCGCAATGCACTTCAAAACCTCCAGATTAGTCCGGTATAATGAGAATAGGCGCTGATATCAACCTTGACTTGAGTTCTACGAAAGCTTGTTCGCATGCTTCTGACCACACGAATTCTTCATCTTTGCGTGTGAGCTTGGTCAGGGGTGTTGCTATCTTCGAAAATCCTTCAATGAATCTTCTATAATATCCAGCTAAACCTAAGAAACTTCGAATGTCCTTCACTGACTTTGGTGTCGGCCATTCGCTTACTGCTGAAACTTTCGCTGGGTCCACAGAAATTCCTTCGCCTGATACAATATGTCCGAGAAAACCAACTTGATTTAGCCAGAATTCGCATTTTTTATACTTGGCATAGAGTTGATGTTGTCATAGGGTTTCTAAGACAATTCTCAAATGTTCGGCGTGTTCCTTCCGACTCTTAGAATACACCAGGACGTCGTCAATAAAGATGACAACGAACCTGTCTAGGTACTCCCGGAAAACTTGATTCATCAAGTTCATGAATATTGCTGGTGCGTTGGTCGCCCCAAATGGCATCATAAGAAAGTCGTAATGACCATAGAGAGTTCTGAATACCGTTTTATGAATATCAGTTTCCTTGACCTTCACCTGATGATAACCTGAACGGAGATCTAGCTTGGAGAAAACAAAAGATCCACTTAGCTGATCGAATAAATCGTCGATGCGCGGGAGTGGATACTTGTTCTTTATCGTTACTTTGTTCAAGGCTCTATAATCAATGCACATTCGATATGAACCTTCCTTCTTCTTTACAAGCGGTATTGGTGATCCCTAACTTGAAGTGTTGGGACGAATCCATCCTTTCGCGAATAATTCGTCTATCTGAGTTCGGACTTCCTTCAAACCTTCCGGACTTAATCGATAAGGTGCTTTGATCACCGGTTGTGCTCCTGCTACTAAATCAATGCTGAATTCAAGATCTCGATCGAGAGGCAAACTTGATATATCGTCAGGAAATACGTTGTCGAACTCTCAAACCACTTCTGACTTTGATTCTTCCTCCGCTTGAATTGCTGCAATCACTGCCTTCCTTGGTTTCGCCTTGTATTTACTTGGCTCTAGTGTACGGTCTCCACTTTTGAAATAAAAGACCGGATGGTCTGGAATCTCGAACACTACCCTCCTTTTTCGACAGTCGATGGTAGCATAGAAGGTTCCTAGCCAATCCATTCCTAGAACCACATCGAAGTTCGGTATGTACAGCACCTTGAAGTCAGCATAGAATTCTCTGCTGCAGACGACTACTGGACACAAGTTGTATCCCATTGTTGCCTTTAGAACGCCATTTCCTGAACTGACATTCCAACTGGATACAAGCGGTGTTACTGGAATCGCATGAGTTCGTACGAACCGTTGCGATACAAAACAGTGAGATGCTCCAGTATTGAAGAGTGCTAGTGCAGGAAGTGAGGCTGCTAAGATTGTATCTAAGGATGTGGGATATGTTTTAGGTATAAGGAAAAGATATAGGTATGTCTATGAACCGAAAAAGAATTTGAAAGGGAAGTGTTACCAGTAATGACTTGGCCGGTGGCTTCAGCCTCTTCCATAGTCATCGTGAAAGCCTGTCGCCTCGGCACATTCCTCCTTACTGGAGGAGCATTCCTCTGTCTGTTCCTTGGTCCTTGAGGTGGGTTCCTTTGAGCTTGATGGAACTGAAGAGGAGGAGGTGCAGTCGGTCCACGAGGAGGTGGAGCAGGTAGTGCATGTCTCGGAGCAGGTACTTGAATGGCTGGGTGCTGCGGATAAGTGATTGCTGGCCTAGGTGCAGCATATGGGTTTTGTCTACGAGGACAAGACCCAATATCATGAGTAGTTGAGCCACAGACTAAGGCGATTTGCACGCCGACAGTCTTTCATCAGATGTCTATCTCTCCTGCAGTATGTGCAAAATGTTGGGCCGGGCCGGTTAATTGGTACTCTCGGTCTCCTGGGCATAAATGGTGGTCTTGAAGAGGCTCCTCCTGCCATCTGGTTGGATAGGCGCTTAACTGTAACAACTCCAATCTTAGTGTGCATAAAATTCATTTAAAATTAATGTATACTTGGGGTATTTACATTTCCTGTGAGTACTATAAGTATTTGATTTGCTTTTCTAATAGCAAGTAAGAGCTTGTAGCTCATTGGTAAAACCTCGCACTATTGAACCAAAGCACCAGAGTTCAAATCCCATTAGCCACATTATTTTTTAATTAATTTTCTTTTAAATTTTTAGAAGCTCAAGAGTCTACACGTGCATAACTCATAAAAACCAAAAGTCACATATAAAACAAACGAGTCCAGGGGGTAGACGAATCGGCAAGGGATACGTGGCCCCAAGACCCGACCTGACTCGGCCGGCGCCGCCGGGTCAACTCGGTCGGATCGCCGATTCTCCTTCATGAAACTTATGCCTTTTGACCTCCTTATAACCCCTGTACACTTTAAAAACCCTGCACAATTACAGAGACTTTAAAATACAATTAAAACCTAATTTAAATCTATTTTAATGCATAATTTTTAACGCATTTTGTATCAAACCCTAACCCTAAGTTTTACCTATAAATACCACTCCATTCCACACACACCCTCACTCACAAACTCTGTCCAAACTTTCAAGAAAAAATCCCTAGAACTTTTGTGTACAAGTGGAGTTAGCGAAGGGCGAAGCTCCGGCGAACTTCCGACGACGACCCTGGGAGCTCCCGGCGACGAAACGACACACCGACACGTCATACAACACCCTCTTCCTCTTCTCTAACCTAAAAGCAAGTAAGTCTCATTCTTCCTTTCCATCTTGATCTCTAAAAAGTTCTCTTTCTAAAACCCGACGGAAGCGGAGTTGATCCGACTTCCGATTCGGTTCTTCTTAAAAATTCCATCTTTTCTTAAATACAAACATACCAAACCCACACATCTTGACTACTAAACATTAGCAAAATATCATAAACATGTTTCATAGCAAAATATTTCATATTGTAATTTTTATCATACTTTTTCAGTAAAATACCATGTAGTTTAGTTTCGACATTAAACATCATAATTCCTTGCTATACCTTTAAATAGATCACGAGGTAATGACCTACCTCCTTACAACACTCATGCAATATAGCACGATACCTTTCAGGAACATAGAATACGGGAAATGAAATTTTACACATAAATACCTTTTACTATTAAAAGCTTTTTCTACAAGATTATGTATTTTTACAAATCTTTGCAAAGCGCCACTACAACCGATTTTGGGGAACCTGTTCGGGATGGTGCGAATTATCGCACATCCTCGGGCTTAGTAGTGCGAGATGCATACCTCTGTAAGGAGCATTCGGCCTCGAAAGATTTAAAAATACAAATATCTTAAGAAAATGAGATTTCTAGAAAAATGATAAATTAAATCATTTTTATAAATATATATGTGTGTGTGTGTGTGTGTCATCAAAATATCTATTTTTGATATAATATAAATATTCCAACTTTTCTAAATAAAAAAGAATCACTTTACTTGATAATACCATGCAATTCCATACAAGTTCAACACTTTACAATTAAATACCATATATTATGAAATTAGGTTTTATTCACTAGAAATGTCACATATATAAAATCTACATCTATGCGAACTCTAAAGACGATAATTAAATACTTGGTGTGTATTTTGAAAAATTATACAAAATTATTTTTACATAAAATCCCCTCAAGTTTTATAAATTACAATAAGAACCCTAGTAAATATAGGTTTAAGCGGGACCAGTCTCTTAAGCCTCAGGGAGCCGGAGATATGCGTGCTTGCCTATTTAAGGTAGACAACTTAACAAACGGTGTTATCAACACGGTAATCATTTTTAAAAAAGACACAAATCCAGTCGTCCATGTGCAGCGGTTACCGATAACACCAAACCTAATTCAGGACTTTAATTTTTTTCTAATTGTTCTGACTCAGACTGAGTCTCATTATAAATAATCTGACTTGAATATGATTCAAGTACAAACTACAATTCAATATGAATCCATGAATCCATATATTCAATCTATCAATCTGTATTGACTTACCGAACATGGATATACTTCCATTTACATGATTCTCCAATTACATCCATTTACTGATATCATGGTTTCGGCAAGTCGTCCATCTATACAATTCAAATTACAAGACAATACAATACAATCAAGATATCGCGGGGTTTAAGGGGTAGATTGGTACGGAAGGTGTTAGAAGTGGCACGAGACTGCAAGAATTAAGACACTTAACCTGTATTCCAATGCTGTTGTACCGTGGCATAAACGGTTCCTTGTACATTCCGTTCACCTTAGTCTCTGGTATACTGAGACTCCTCTCGTATACACTGGCATTCTTCTATACCAAGCTACAAACAACAGCATTAACACTAAATACAACATTATAATAATATAATACCACTTTAAAAGTTACTCTCTCTCTGTCTATTCTATCTCTCTCTTATCTTTGGGACTTACCGAGCGATCGTTCGCTGACGACGTTCCTTCTCTTTCTTCTTTGGAATGTTGTCAGGTGGTTCGGACCTTCAGGAGATCGAGCCTACCAGCGAGGACTTGGATCAGCTAGCCTACAACCCAGAGCTTTAGATTCATTGTACACATTTCATTTCAGTACTTTCCATTTCTGTTATGCCACTGTTTAGGCATTGCTTTCATTCAGATGTATTTACTTTTCCTTGTACTGTAAAAGAATGTTAATAAATAAAGTTATTGTTCATTACATTTTTCTCTTGTGTATATTCCTTTTATATTGCTTAGCGTATTTACTTCTAAGTAAATACGTAGCGGCCAGTCGCGTCCCCTTCACCGTACACCGGGAAGCAGGGTGTGACAGGTTTTGTTGGTGTCCCATGCAGGTCAAAGCTGTATGGAACCCTACCATACAGCTCAGTTCTGCGTAGACAGCCTAAGCAATATAAAACAAGAACCGGCAACTAAAACATTCTTTACTATTCATATTCCTTAAATCTTATCATTTTATAAACTTTGAATCTGTCCTAACCCAAAATTTTCTTTCAAGGTTATGGATTCCCGGAACAACACCAGCACCAATGTCAACAACACACCTCCACCACTACCACTTACACTTGCCGTCCCTGCTCCGATCAACGAGCAGACGGTTCTGCTTGAGGCGATCCGCAGCCTCCTTGAAGGACAGCAGCAGCAGACTGCTATTCTTTTGAACCGTCCAGAGGCGGAAGCACCCGGAGTGAAACAATTCCGGGCACTGCACCCCAAGAACTTTTCGGGAAAAGAGAGCCTTCTAGAAGCTGAGGAATGGGCGAGCATGGAAGATGATCTGGCAGTAGCACAAGTGCCAGAGATAGCTTGGGTCCGAGTTGCGAAGCTACAACTCACGGACAATGCACGGGTCTGGTGGAAGGCGGAAGAAAGCCGTCTTGATCAATCCATCGAATGGAAGACTTTCCGACACATGTTCAACGCAAAGTACTTTCCTGAGACTGCCATGTTCGACATGGAACAGCAGTTTATCCATCTGCAACAAGGTTCAATATGGACCAAGTCAGTAGATGAATATGACGCTGAGTTCACCATGCTCAGTCGGTAAGATATGCCTCAATAATTCGATTTTTTCAATATATCACATACTACACAGCTAACACAATACTTTAACAGATTCGCGGCACACCTGATATCGATGGATGAGATCAGAGCCCGTCGATTTCAACAAGATTTGGATTCGGAGATCCAGGCTGCACTAGCCACAGGAGATTTTCCGACTGACGAATCAGCTCTGAAAGCTGCCCGCCGTTATGAGGCAGTGGTAAAGATGAGGGGCAGACCTCAATCTGCAGGAGTTAAGCGCCCTGCCAACAAGATGGCAGGAGGGGCCTTGTCAAGGCCACCATTTGTGCTAAGGAGACCGGGAGTACCGAACAACAGGTCTAGCCCAGCCTTTTTTACCTACTGTAAGAGAGTTAGGCATATGATGAAAGACTGCCGGCGAGCCAACCATCTTTGCTTAGTCTGCGGCTCAGCTACTCATGATATTGGGTCTTGTCCTTAAAGACACAACCCAATTGCTGCACCCAAGCCAGCAATCACTTATCAGAAGAGACCAGCCCTTCAGGCACCTGCTCCAAGACTCGCTCTCCCTGCTCCACTACCTAGAAGACCACCGACTGCACCTCCTCCTCGTCAGTTCCATCAAGCTCAACAGAACATTCCAAGGAATGCTCCTCCGGCCAGGAGGAATGTACCACGGCGACAGGCTTTCACGATGACCGTGGAAGAAGCTGAGGCCACTGGCCAAGTCATCACTTGTAACCCTTTCTTCTAAAGTTTTTCTTTCAGTCATAACACCTATCTACATATTTTTTTTCCTATACCTAAAACATATCCCACATACCTTAGGTACAATCTTAGCAGCCTCACTTCTTGCACTAGCACTCTTCAATATTGGAGCATCTCACTGCTTTATATCGCAATGGTTCGTACGAACTCATGCGATTCCAGTCACACCGCTTGTATCCAGCTGGAATGTCAGTTCAGGAAATGGCGTTCTAAAGACAACAATGGGATACAACATGTGTCCAGTAGTCGTCTGCAGCAAAGAATTTTATGCTGACTTCAAGATGCTGGACATACCGAACTTCGATGTGGTTCTAGGAATGGATTGGCTAGGAACCTTCTATGCTACCATCGACTGTCGACAAAGGAGGGTAGTGTTCAAAATTCCAGACCATCCGGTCTTTTATTTCAAAAGTGGAGACCGTACACTAGAGCCAAGTACATACAAGGCGAAACCAAGGAAGGCAGTGATTGCAGCAATTCAAGCGGAGGAAGAATCAAAGTCAGAAGTGGTTCGAGAGTTCGACAACGTATTTCCTGACGATATATCAGGTTTGCCTCCCGATCGAGATCTTGAATTCAGCATTGATTTAGTACCAGGAACACAACCGGTGATCAAAGCACCTTATCGATTAAGTCCAGAAGGTTTGAAGGAGGTCCGAACTCAGTTGGATGAGTTATTGGCGAAAGGATGGATTCATCCCAGCACTTCAAGTTGGGGATCTCCAGTATTGCTTGTGAAGAAGAAGGAAGGTTCATACAGAATGTGCATCGATTATAGAGCCTTGAACGAAGTAATTATAAAGAACAAGTATCCGCTACCGCGTATCGACGATTTATTTGATCAGCTAAGTGGATCTTGTGTTTTCTCCAAATTAGATCTTCGTTAAGGTTATCATCAGGTGAAGGTCAAGGAAGCTGATATTCATAAAACGGCTTTCAGAACTCGCTATGGTCATTACGAATTTCTAGTGATGCCATTTGGAGTGACCAATGCACCAGCAATATTCATGAACCTAATGAATCAAGTTTTCCAGGAGTATTTAGACAGGTTTGTTGTCATTTTCATCGACGACATCCTGGTGTATTCAAAGAGTCGGAAAGAACATGCCGAGCACCTACGAATTGTCTTGGAAACTCTACGGCAACATCAACTCTATGACAAGTACAGCAAATGCGAGTTTTGGCTAGATCAAGTTGGGTTCCTCGGACATATTGTATCAGGCGAAGGAATCTCTGTGGATCCAGCGAAAGTTTCAGTAGTAAGCGAATAGCAAACACCAAAGTCAGTGAAGGACATTCGAAGTTTCTTGGGTCTAGCTGGATATTATCGAAGGTTCATTGAAGGCTTTTCGAAGATAGCAACACCCCTGACCAAGCTCACACGTAAAGATGAAGATTTTGTTTGGTCAGAAGCATGTGAACAAGCTTTCGTAGAACTCAAGTCAAAGTTGACATCAGCGCCTATTCTCGTTATACCGGACCAATCTAGAGGTTTCAAAGTGCATTGTGATGCATCCGGTAAGGGATTAGGATGTGTTCTACATCAGCACGGTAAGTTTGTGGCTTATGCTTCAAGACAGCTGAAGACTCATGAGCGCAATTATCCGACGCATGATTTGGAGTTGGCAGCCGTAATCTTTGCTCTCAAGATTTGGCGCCATTATCTTCTTGGTGAACGAGTGAACATATACACAGATCACAAGAGTCCGAAATATGTGTTTACTCAGAAGGAGCTTAATATGTGGCAGAGATGATGGTTAAAACTCATGGCGGACTTTGACATCAACCTGCAATATCACCTAGGGAAGGTGAATGTGGTACCTGATGCCCTTAGTCGCCAACCATTAGCAATGAATCTCACCGCCCAGTGGAAGCTTCAACAAGACTTGCATCATATGGAGATTGAAATAGTCATGCCAGGTAACGCTTCAAGTTTGATGAATTTACAAGTTCAATCTACCATTGTCAATCAGATCAAAGCAGCTCAAGCAAGTGATGCAAAGTTGCAAAAGATAAGAGAACAAGTAGAGAATGGACTCAGAACAGACTTCATCATCCATGAAGACGGATCTTTAAGATACGGCAGCAGATTATGTGTACCAAAAGGTTCTGTTCAGGAAGAGTTAATGAAAGAAGCTCACGGATCTCCCTACTCAGTACACCCTGGAGGTACAAAGATGTACAAAGATCTACATCAGAATTACTGGTAGTATGGAATGAAGCGTGAAGTAGCCAGAAGCGTCGCTAAATGCTTGGTGTGTCAGCAAGTAAAGGTTGAACATCACAGGACTGCTGGATTACTTCAACCGTTACCGATCCAGAATGGAAGTGGCAACACATCACAATGGATTTTGTGACTGCACTTCCTCACAGCACAAAGGGTAACGATGCGGTATGGGTCATTGTGGATCGACTCACAAAGTCGGCTCACTTCATCCCATTTCGAGTTGGTCAATCAACTGAGACATTAGCAAAGAAGTACATGGAGGTAAGAATTTAAGTAAGATTTCAACTCTTCAAATATGAACTCTCTATGATACCCATGAACTCATACAGGAAATTGTGTGACTTCATAGAGTACCGGTCTGCATTGTCTCTGATCGTGACACCAGGTTCCGATCGCAATTTTGGCAGAGTCTGCAAGCCAGCTTGAGAATAAGTCTGAACTTCAGCACGGCTTATCATCCATAAACAGATGGTCAGTCTGAGTGAACTATTCAGATCTTGGAAGATATGCTCAAAGCGTGTATGTTAGACTTCGGAGGATCGTGGGAAGACCACCTACATCTTGTGGAGATTTCATACAACAACAGCTACCAAGCAAGCATTTGAATGGCATCTTTTGCAGCGCTTTATGGAAGGAAGTGTCGATCGCCATTAAGTTGGGATGACATCGGAGATAGAGAACTTCTTAGACTTGAGTTGATAGTAGCAACTATTGATGTGGTTCGTACTATCAGAGAAAGAATGCGCATAGCCCAAAATCGACAGAAGCACTGGGCTGATGCAAAGCGACGTCACTTGGAGTTCCAGCCAGGAGATCACGTATTCTTAAAGATATCTCCGAACCGCGGAGTGATTCGATTTGGAAGATGGGGTAAGCTAAGTCCGAGATACATTGGACCGTTCGATATACTCGAACGAGTCGATGAAGTGACATACCGCTTGGCACTTCCACCTTCATTGGAAGGAGTGCATAATATGCTCCACATATCCCAACTCAGAAGATATGTGAGTGACCCCAGCCACATTCTCGATCATTCCGAGCTCACTGTACAGCCCGACTTATCTTGTGAGCAACAACATGTGGAGATTCTAGACAGGAAAGTGAAGTCACTTCGGAACAAGAAAGTCAATTTGGTTCGAGTGATGTGGAGAAAAGACACTCCAGGAGAATCGTCATGGGAAAGGGAAGATGAGATGCGTGCAAGATACCCCCACCTATTTATAAACTAGTCCTTAAAATAAATTGTAAATTTCGAGGAAGAAATTTTTGTAAGGAGGGTAGTCTGTAACAACTCCAATCTTAGTGTACATAAAATTCATTTAAAATTAATATATACTTGGGGTATTTACATTTCCTGTGAGTACTATAAGTATTTGATTTGCTTTTTTAATAGCAAGAAAGAGCTTGTAGCTCATTGGTAAGACCTTGCACTGCTGAATAAAGCACCAGAGTTCAAATCCCATTAGCCATATTATTTTTTAATTAATTTTCTTTTAAATTTTTAGAAGCCCAAGAGTCTACACGTGCATAACTCATAAAAACCAAAAGTCACATATAAAACAAACGAAATTGGGGTTTAGTAAAAAGGTATAAATATATACTAATAATTATAAAATAATTGGAAATTAAATGATTGTATTCATTTAAAAATATATTTATCGGATTTGGAATTTTTAAAATTTATTATATGCAGTTTGGATAAAAACCGATTAGTGCACTGCTAATCGCGATTAGGCCAAATCCGTGTTTCTACAGCTTTCCATGGCTAGTGCACCATGTCATGTTACATTTTGATTACATGTTGTGATCTTGTATTGTTTTTAGGGTATTACGTGATGGGGTTTTAATAAAAGAAAAGAAAAGGAGAAGAGGGGTAAAAAGGGTAAATATTGAGAAGAGAGAGAGAGTGAGGTTAGAATAAGTGAGAGAAAGAGAGAGGGGCAGCCTCATTCTATTCCCCCCCCCCATCATTTTACTTCTCTTTCTTCATCTCCCTCAACCTCATATCCCTCCACATTCAATCTCAAGATCCATCTCTTTCCCCTCACAAAAACCCTATACCCCCTTCACAAAAGTTGATCTCCTGTTCATCCTCTACACTTTGGACCAAGAAAAGACGGATTTTGATGACTTAGGGCGGATAGGGTTTTTCTTGAGTTTCCCAATTGAGGTAAAATTGCCTTCACTTGATTTAGTTTATGTTTTCCTAGCATTCTAGTTAGTTAGAATTGGGTTAGGGTGTGGATTTGTGAACTTGGAAAATCCTAGAGAAGGATTTGGGTAATTGTGAGGAAATGATGATGTGTAGTGGCTGTTAACAAGACTTGAGTGGTGTTTTACTGACCTAGAACAGAAAATAGAACCCAAACATGAACTTAGATCTTTCCGACATTGGTAAATTTGACGGTTTGTGAGTGTATTTAGAGATCTGGGATGACCCGGGGCCTTTGTAAATAAAGTTCCCTTGACCATGAGACGTGCAGGCAACTATGAACCACCCCCTGAAACCTGGGCCCCTACACCCACTTTCTGGCCGCAGATTTATTCGTATGGGCCGCAATTTACGGCCATGTCGGGAGAAAATGCGTTGAATTTTGGTTGGTGGGTCCCTTAGGTGATATCTAGAGCAACCCTATATGCAAAATTCCCTAGTTGGCCTACGGTGAAATCTGGGAGCACATTGAGGTGTTTTGGGTTACGTTTTCCGTATTTTGGAATGCTTGGTTTTGATATTTGGATTTACATTTGGTTGTTGGGCGTTTGTACGTCAACAACAAGGGTTGTTTGATTGTTTCGCATGCGTAGGCTATAGGTTCTAACCTATGAGCGCACCGTGTGCCGTATTTGTTTTTCGTACTTGATTTTAATAGAGATTTCGAATATGTTTTATTATAGATACCTTCGTGTGGATTCTAAGATGATGGAGGATGGTGTCATCGACTTCGGCGAGCAAGGATCAAGTGAATAGATCTGTATCTGCGGGGGAAGTCGAGTAGATGGCGTATAGCACCCCCATAAATATTAAATGGAAACCGATATATAGGATGCAGTCGTAGAAACCTAGATTAGGAAACTAGGGATATATTTAAAAGATAGTTAATGATAATATTAGTGACTGAATATATATATTGAGATATGAGAAAGCTTTAGGGATATGAAAAGTGAAATATTATGACTTATAGATAGGTAATTACACTAGAATAAGCATTAATAGTAGCGTAACATGAAACTAGATTAATAAAGTAGAATGTATATATATATATATATATATATAATTTGACTTAGTGTGATGAAAAGAAAATACGATGTGATATGATAACTTGATGATATGTTGGTATACGGATACGAGTCGAGATGTGATAATTGATACCTTTGCTGGTCCCATGATCTGAGATTGATACAGATGGGACCTGAGAGATAAGTATATATATATATATATATATATATATATATATATGGATAATGTTGTGGATCTTATGAGTTATGTCGTACGAGACGTTAGGTCCGTACCCTCTTTGTCTTATAGGTTTTTAGGATCCCAAATTGATTAATGACGCCGTACGACGATTTACCGTACGTGACGAGTTTAATAGATGATTGATCCATACCCTTGACTAGAGAATGCCGATTGATAGATTCACCGACTCGGTCATGTTAGATACGTATACCTTATCGCATTTAGCTGATTATTTAATTTATGCTATATTCATGTTATTCTCATTGTATTGCATATACCTGTGCTAGTACACCTGCACTATTATCGATGATGCGTATATCACACTTATACAGATTTGCCGGCTCACACACTTCATCATCGATAATTACCATGTCACTACACAGTAGAATTGCTGCATCATGATATGACTCTTTGCATAATTTACTTGCTATATTTTCATATACACTTTTATACGATGTTGCATTTGACCTTGGAGAAATTGGGAACCGCAGGATATATTTTAAAACTGGATTCATTTTAAAAGAGCGGTTTTCCCTTGATATGTGCATATTACCGTCCCATGTTGCGTTATATACAAATATGATTATATTTTTATTATATGTCGTATACATCATGCTTTATAATTATACGCATTGTGATATGTTGTTTTCATGAGATTTCTGAATTTGAGAACTGTGGTTATTTCAAAAGAAAATATGTATTGTTTTAAAAACCCGGTTTCTCTTGATATGATATTTGTATAGTCCACCATGAGTTTTCTCGGCTCGTGAGCGATATCATACACCCGATTCGAGGAGGAGGAGGAACCGTCTACGGGTGCATGGTGGACCCGGTATGGTACCCAGGGGCGAGAAGGTCGCAGATGATGGTGTTGAGCCCGGCAGATGGACCACTACCTACCGGTGATAGTATTTGGACTCGGCGGTTATCCGAAGGATACCGACCGGAGTCATGAGATGGATACAGGCCATTCCGGATAGTCGGAGCCTGAGATATGAGGATTTACGTATCGATGCTGGACACGGGTTTCATGATATTTTCGAGTGTCGATGCTGGACACTCGGGTTCTATGATTTGTTGTGTCATTGATGGACACACATTCTTTGATATCCTCATACATTTATATGCATATGCTTTTACGATGTTTCGAGTGGACGAGATCCACATGCATACTGGCATTGATTATATTATTGGATGATATCCATTTGCATGCTTGCGTTTATTTATTGTTGGCACATATTTACACATACGGTCACCCTAGATATCATAGTATTACCTTCATGATATAGTTGACCTAGGAAATCGTTATTTTATTCGATTTCTACCTATTGATGTTTTCTTCTCACGAGTTGGCAACTCACCCCTGTTGTGCCACAGTTCTTGCAAGTTGACCGCATGGATCGGTAGCGGCATCGTTGGCACACAGCTTGCTTTTGGGTGATTTGCTTTGGTAGGTGGTACATATCGGATCGTGCCACTATTGTATTTATATTTCCTATTGTATCTAGTCAACTCCATCAATCAAAACTAGTATTTGTATAAATAGTAAGACTTAGTGATACTTGTAGTTGCGAGATTTGAGCGATGGGTTTTATATTCGCTTCTTGGGTTGATGTCTTACTTTATTTATTATCTTTTGTGTGAATCTTCACCGTTGGGCGTCGTATACTTGTTTTATTACTTGCTTGGTTATGATCCGCCGTTTGGCGAAGAGCTAGCTCCCCCTTGGGGATGCCTTTATATTATCATGTATTGTGGTTTTGGATCAAAAAATACAAAGAAGGTGCTGCCCAAATTTTTAAAAGACGAACATGTTTTTCAACAAGTAGGATAAACTTGCATTTTTCATGTTCCTTTTTCTATGCATTTAAAAAAACACTTTTACTTCATTATACCTTATTTCAAAACATCACCTCTTTTGTTTCTTTAAAAGGTTTAGATTTATGGGTTTCAGCTTACTTGAATTACGTTACGCCTTTAGACATTGCGTGATTTAAGTGCTGGTCACGAGCTAATATTTCGGGTCGTGACAAAGTTGGTATCAGAGCGCTAGGTTTAACCTTTGTTCGAGTTTAGGTTTGACTATGTGGAGTTTAGGGCGTTTATATATATTCGGAACCTAGGCTTGACCTTACGAAACTTAAACTTGGACAGGGGGGTATTAAACCCGAACTTTCGTTACATAGGTTGACCCTGATTGATGGAGTAGGTAGCTTGAGTAGAGTAACGTATCGTACGTATGTTCCGCGGCATATTTACGATACGATGCTCCACTTAAGAAAGCTTAGGATGTACATATATTGTGATCCTTGATTCTATTTATTTCCATGATCATACCCTTATTGATTCCATTCCTCATTATGATCATGTATCCATTTTGGGATCTGTTGATTCCTTTCATTCCATTGATATGGTTTCATCGATACATGCTTGAGGTTCCTGTCACCATGGTTTGAGCGCAGATTGAGCTGCTGCTAGAGTTGCGGTCAGGGCGAGCTCGTCATGGACGAGGACTGACCATCGTGTTTTCTGGTGACACGTGAACGTCTCGAGTTTGTATCGGTGTTGTGACTTCTCGTTTGAGGCGAGTGTTCGTCGTTGCACCGTATGATTGGGATGTTTATAGAGGCTGCCAGTTGTGCGAGGACTATTGATGTACAGCATACCTCATAGATTTTGATGTCGTCTACCGTACAGACAGATGACCCAGCTGTTGCTGAGATTGATAGGATGTCGCCTCCATACTTTACGAGCTGAGATCGCTGGAGCTTTCAGGCAGAGATACGACAGATGATAGCTAGTCTATCTTGAGTTGAGAGACGAAGGGTATTCACATGTTGTCTAGGAAAAGTTAAAAAGTTCGAAACGAATGTCAGAAGCCCATTTTTCCAAGTTTAAGGTATTCGGAGGAACATGCAAGTAATTCTGTGGACCCTCTAGAAGAATGATACCCTAACTCGACATGATGACAATGGAACCGCTTTTGAACCTTAGGGTGTTTCTTGAGTTGCCCAATTGAGGTAAAATTCTCTTCACTTGATTTATTTTATGTTTTCCTAGCATTCTAGTTAGTTAGAATTGGGTTAAGGTGTGGATTTGTGAACCTGGAAAATCCTAGGGAAGGGTTTGGGTAATTGTGAGGAATTGATAATGTATAGTGGCTGTTAACAAGACTTGAGTTGTAACACCTTAGAATGTGTTTTGTAGCTAATTATATTTTAATGTGTGGTTTTTTTATAAAAAGTTTACCAAATTGGTTTTTAAATATTTTATCCTAATTATTGAGTATTTTATTATATTTTTGTTAGGCACAGACACACTTGTGCATGTAAACTAGGATGTAAATTGTGGTTTAACCATTGCTTAATCTAGGGTTAAGTTTGGTTTAGGTGTTATGGGTTGTTAAGTGTTATGGTTGTTTTTAATTAAAATGAATTTAAAATGGAATTTCTTTATTTGGTTGAAATGTTGACTTTTGAGAGAGAGAAGGAGCATGGGCTTCATGGTGAGCCATGCCTCTTAAGTGAAGTGAGAGAGAGTGAGAAGGGGGGGTTGTTTGTTTCTCTCATTTCTCACTCTCACTCTCATTTCCCTCACACTCTCACACACACACTCATCCATCAGCAGCAGCAACATCAACTACAACAACAACAAACAACAACAACAACAATAGCAAGAGCAGCAGCAGACAATAGCAGTAGCAGCAGCCTCTTTAACAACAACAACAACCACAACAACATCATCATCAGCAGCAGCATCATCATCATCTTCAACAACAGCAAGAACAGCAACAACCACAACAAGAACAGCAGCAGCAGCTTCAGAGGCAACAGCAGCAGCAGCTTCAGAAGCAGCAGCAGAGGCAAGCAGCAGCAACAGCAGGAGCTCCAGCAACTTGGAGCGGCTCCTCTCACTTCTTCTCCTGCTTCTTGTGATCCTTTTGGGTATATTTTCTGAGCCCAATTCCTAGATTTCTTAGTTGTGTGTTAGTTTAGCTTCGGTTAGTGTTAAATAGCTATTTTAGTGCTAGATTATGGTGTTTAAGTGGAATTTTGGGAAATTGTTGATTGTGTTAGCTACCCTAGTCTAATTAAGTGCTAATAGGGCCACTTCAACTGAGAAATCCCCAGATTACACTAAAATACCATAAGGTTTCTTAATTGTGCAAAATTGTCGTTTTTAAGCGATATTTGTGATATTTGTGATCTGCTTGTGACCCGATGCCTACAGAATAAAATTGAGAGGACTGGGACATGCTACCTAGGTCTAGAGCACACCACATGAACACGAGCCCCCAATTCCCATCCCAGGCCGCCAATTATGTCATTCTGGCCGCAAATTGCGGCCAGAAAGGGGAGTGGGGTTCTGGGATTTTGGGAATGGTAGTCTACTGTGCAGTGTAGTGTTTTGGCATGTCTAGTTTTGTAAGTTCTGGCCTGTAGGAAAATCTGGGACTATTTATCATTTTTGTGTCCGTGGTGTTTGCGCGATACGCGCGATACGTGAGTGGGTTCTGTGATCCAGCATATCGCGGCGTGTCGCAATGGCTTTAGACGCGTACACACACGATTCAGCGTATCATGCACACGCGCGTTTAGTTCGCGACGCGAGTTTCTCGTTTTGGTTCGATATCGCGTTTCGCGGAATATTTTGGCTTATATATGATTTCCATGTCGTATTTGCAGGTTTGCAGGCAGGAACTACGGACACGGCTACAGGGGGGAGCAGATGGTAGGATTCACCTAGCGTGGAGTGTAGGTGAGTAGATTTAACATCTACAGGGGAATCGCCCGCATGGCGTTATGCGTCTGGGCTAGGATTCAATTACCGGTCGCACATTCTACGTCATTGTAGAACTGCGCCTTTACTTTATTGCCTTGATATAGTTTTACTGTGACTAGCAGTCGTAGGACACTGCACACAATATTGACGGTTCATGTTGCACGAGCACGGATTGTATGCTACACACACACCGTCAATAATTGCCATGTCACACACTACCCCTTATAGCTACTATTGCCTACCACACATGACATCTAGCTACCGGTATACCTATAGTGTATCATACCTTTAGTGATAGGTACATTTACACCTTGCGATACAGCTACAGATATACCTTTTAGATATTTTACTTATACCGGGGGATATCTTACTCATATTCTTCTTATACCCAGGGGGGTATACGACATCAGTTCTTATAGGTAGATACCTATACATTGCTACACCTGTATGTTAGACACATATTCAGTTGCTGTCGCATATTTACATTTACTGATGTTACTTAGCTGTACCTTATCTTGTTTTCGCATACATCTGGTTCAGCTATATACTTTTGTTTACCTGCTCGCATTCAGATATATCGCATACATTTATTCCTGGATTTGCGTATTGTTTATCTGGATTTTATATGATGTTTTCGGGATTTGGGAACCGCGGGGGTTCATGAATTTATGCATACATGGAACAACCCGGTTTCCTTGATATGATATTTGTGTGTCCCCCATGAGTTTTATCGGTGCTGATTTTATACTCCATACGAGGTGTGGTTGCCGTATGAGAGTACATGGTGGGGCCCGGTATGGTTCCCCTCGGCAAGAAGATCGATGGGTTTGCCGATTGAGCCTGGAGGCGGGCGAGTACCTACCGGTGATTGGTTGGACCTGGCAGTTGTCCGGAGGATACTGGCCAGAGTCGAGAGATGGATGCGGGATGATCTGTACTGCCGGGGCCGAGGGCCGACACCGCAGACGGACCCCGTGGGCCGATCCGGACTGACGGAGCCCGATATACGAGGATTTCTGTGTCGATGCTTGGCACACTGTTTTCATGATATTTCTTTAACCCCTTTTGTATATATAACAGAGGATTTAGCCGTTGTTATATATACCCTTACACCAATATTAGTGGAATGGGACTCTAATATATGTGTATTGCCCCCATCATATTTATTTCTGTACATATATATTTACCTTTAGGATGTTAGATTCTTACTTGAGATTCGACTTGGGATATAGGTGATTCATTGAGATTGGATATTGGATATGAATGAGATTGTTGAATTGTACATTCGAGATATAGGAGAGCTATTCGATATTGTACATTGAGGTGATGTGAGACTTATATATTGTGAAAGCCCAATGTGGGGGCTGATTTGAGGATTTGGGATTTGAGTGTCTTGATGGATTGTGATCCTGCCACGATGTCAGGTTTCCGTGGAAATGACATATTCCACCCTACACCTCACCCTTACCTACTTTTATGCATAGATTCATATAGTGGTAGTACCTGTTAGTGTACCCTTATGATAAGTTGCATATCTACATTCTCATATCCTTTTTGCATGGTTATTGCATACTATTGTCATGTTACTATTGCTTCACATATTGATTGTACCTGCTAGTGTACTCTCCTTATTTCAGCATTTGCATGACATATTATTACTGTAATCGCATATCTTAGATTCATGTTGTACGTGCATTCCTGCGATTACCTGCATATGTTTTATACTATTCACGAGTTGGCAACTCACCCCCGTTGTGCCACAGGTGTTTCAGGTTGTTCCCCAGAGTAGTCGAGGCAGGCTATTTCTCTATTCAGCTATCCAGCTATCATCTTTTGCTCCAGATACCGCCTCAGCTCACAGTACTATTTTGCTTAGGTGGGTTGGTGGTTATCTGTATTTCATATTGTACCTTCGTTGTATTTGTACTCTCCATCTACTATTGTATTATTGACATAGAGACTTGGTGAGGACGTTATGTGTATTATTGTGGATTTGATGTCTTTTATATACAGCTTTTTCTCTACTGTCATTATTTTTGTGTTGCATTTATCTTGACTAGTCTTTACAAAAAGGGGGTGTTGCTAAAACTTTAAAGAAAGAAAGTAAGACTTTTAAAGAATTTGGGTTGCGATTTTCAAATGTTTCAAAACTTATATTATCTTTTCCGTATTTTTATGGTTTAGACTTCTGGGTTTTGGCTTTCTTTTACTACGTTACGTCTTAGGGCGTTACGTAGTATTAGGGCCGTCACGGGCCAATTTTGGGTCGTGACAAAGTTGGTATCAGAGCGTTAGGTTTTACCTTTCGGAGTGTAGGATGACCTTAGTATGATGGAGTAGGTAGCTTAAGCAAAGTAACGTAGTGTGTGTATGTCTGCAGCATACCCACGATGCGATACTTCGCCTAAAGTGACCTAAGTACAATTTGCTTGACATTCCTTCCTTGATGATTCATATCCTTGAGATTCGATTTCCTTGTTCTTATCGAATCTCATCTTATATCCATTTATAGCCTTGCCGTCGATGACTATGGGGACTCAGAGTGATGCAGCGAGGGCCGAGGTCAGAGTTGGCTCGGGTGAGACGAGTACTGACCAGGATGGCACTCTAGTTGCACAGGTGCAGACGGATCAGCCTACGACCTATACTATGGATAGACTTTTGGTGGAGATGCAGGACTTCCGCCAGACGATGAGTTCTTTAGTTGACGTCGTTCGGGAGCTACGACAGGAGGTTGTCACCCCTGTTACTCAGCTGTCCCTTACGGTCAGCATGCAACAGTCCGTCACCTACATAGCACCAGTGGTTGCAGCTCCAGTTGACGAGGCGCATATTCCAGAGGCTCAGAGGGTTCCAGGACAGTGGAGGACTCGTACCAGTGTACCAGCCCAGAGACAGAGGTTTGGTCGTCGGGACAGATTTCGTGGCCGTCGCGGGAGTAGCAGAGGCTTAGGACGAGGACAGTCGTTCAGCTCTCAGCCCCAGGATGGTCAGCAGTCAGCGCGTGGATGCTTTCGATGCGGAAGCCTTCAGCACTTCGTCAGGGATTGTTCCTTAGCACCTTGTCAGGATCGTTTTCAGAGAGGCCGTGGACGTGGAAGATTCGCTCAGAGGGCTCAGTCTACCAGAAGAGTTCATCCAGCTGCGAGTAGAGGGCAGACACAGGAGTTTGCTTCTACTCATTGGGACGCGCAGACGTCCAATGTGGAGTTTTCAGGTACCCTTGAGTTATATGTTCTTTTGATGTATTCGTTGTCTTCTTGCTTGTACCGTTGTTGGGTAGATTAGTAGTAGTTGTTTTAACTTCTGTCAGCGATCCTTTTGTTGCGCGACGCGTATTTCAGTTGTGTGCCAATCAGATAGGAGATAGAGATTCGTCCGACGTTTCGATCCTTCTTGAGATGTTGGATTTGACGTTCTCCTGGACACGGACTGATTAACTACGTGTTAGGCGTCTGTGGACTACAGTGAGGAAACAAGTTAGGTTTTGTTTTCCCCGGCAAGTCAGTTCTTTTTGTGCAGGTGGATAGTTGTGTCGCCTCTCACAGCTTGAATTCAGCCTTTTTCGCTAGTCGGCTACTGAGGAGATGTCGTGGATTCTTGGCGTTCATTCATGATACCGGAGTCACAGTGGGATTGTTGGACCGGGTTCCTTTCGTGCGAGAGTTTTTCCGACGTTGCTCCGGATGGGCCGGCGAAGCTTGGGAGCTAAAGGATCAGCTGCAGAGTTGTGGTTTGGGGAGTTTTGTGCGTCTGAGTGTTTCGCTTTTGGAAGCTCCTATTTCTGTTCGTCCAGGAGGAAGACGGCAGTTGGAGGTTGTGTATCGACGGATCGTCAATTGAACCGGCTTACGGTGCGGATAGGTATCCTTCACCTCGCCGTGACGATTTCTTCGATCAGCTCCAGAGTGCGAGACATTTTTCTAAGTTTGCTTGGGATCAGGTCATCATTATTGCGGATTCGGAGTGATGGCATTCCGAAGACTGCCTTATGCGTGCTACGGGCTTTGTTTGTTTTTGTGAGTCGTTGGATTCATTGATGCCCTAGCAGCATTTGTAGAGGTGATGAACCAGATTTCTTCAGGCCGTTCCTCGACCAGTTTCTGTTGTGTTATTTACGACATTCTGGTCTCTTAATGTGTCTTGAGGGACAGGAGTAACACTTGGGGATTTGTTATGCAAATACTGGGAGAGCCCCAGCAGTTTGCTAAATTCTCTGAGTATTTCTTCAGGCTTGTTTTGTGTTGACTCCCAGGTCTTATAGTCACGGGAGACGGTTTCGTATGGTTCCGAGGGAGATCGTGGCCGTACAGCTTAGGCCCAAACTTGTGTGCCGGACGGAGATCCGCAGATTTTGGGCTTCGCAGGTTTTTACCGCCGTTTCATGCAGGATTGCTGGAGTAGTGCTGCACCGTCGACTGAATTGACTGGAAAGGAGGTTTCTTTTCTTTGGACTGAGGCATGTGTACGGAGTTTTCAGCAGTTGAAGATTCAGTTAACAACTGCATCAGTCTTTCTTTGCTTTTGGTTCGGGCGACCTTGTTGTTTAACTGTAATGTTTCTTGAGTGGGCTCGAGTGTGTACTGAGGTGACACTATAGAGATATCACTTTTGCTTTCCCTACATTTGGAGGAAGTACGAGAAGGATATCCCACTCATGATCTGGAGATGGCCATGGTGGTTTTGCGTTGGAAATTTGGAGACGCTACTTGTTTGAGAGTCGTGTCAGATTTTCACGGACCACTAGAGCTTAATGTACATCTTCCTGCAGCGGATTTGGATTGTTGTGTTAGTCTCCTGCAGATTTACAGTTCTTGTGTGATCGTTGAGTATGGCTTAAGTTCGCCTCTACGGAGGGGACAGCTTGCTCATGTCCGCGCCCGACCACTTCCCTTAAATCGTTTTCGCGAGACACTGCCCGTCGATGCTCGTACATCAGAGATACTTGCGCATATTCGGCTGGGAAATGATTCGGAGACCTTGATTTGTGACAATGACGTGCTAAGTTAGGGACACGTTTGTGTACCTGACATTATCAGGTAGAGGCGTGTAATCCTAGCGCATGCACATCTGTCAACTCTCTTTATTCATTCAAGTTCCACCAGCTTTGGCGTGACTTGTGAGATAGTTACGAGTGGACAGGGATGTAAAGAGAAGTTTCAGGTTTCGTTTCAAGGTGTCAGTCTTGTTGTGTGCTTGGGTCGAGCATCTGAGGCCGGCTGGAGAGTTGCAACCTTTTACCGTTCCGAAGTAGGAATGGGAGCAGATCTCCACGAATTTCGTTATGGTTCTACCCAAGTTTAGTCAGGGTGTGACTCCATTCGGATTCTTGTCGTTCGGTTATACTCAATGTGCTCATTTGTGTTTGTTAAGTTGTGTGTTTGTTTTGTTTGTCGTCAGCAGTTGGGATCGTCACTCGCCATCGTTAGGGTTCTCCGTCGATAGCTGTTATCAGGAGACACTCCAATTGGCCACCCTTAAGCTTAGGGGTTAGGTCGTGTCGATCACCAGTCTGTTGTTCTTCTGACTCTGCGTAAGTAGGACCTTGGACCCCAGCTAGTCTAGAGACTTCGGAGGTAGTCCAGCTGTGTTAGGTCAGGATGGAAATTTTCCATTGCGAACTGAGGTCTTATGCCGACTGTGTTGGTCATAGACTTGAGTTCGCAGGGCCAGATCCTGTATTCCCATGGACTTTCCGATGAATGACGTGTTGGATTTTGGGAAGCTTATCCCAGGATTTAGGTCCTTCTGAGATCCTATAAGCGAGTTAGTTTCGTTGCCTTTAAATTGGCACTTCCGCCCAGATTATTGGACTTTCACCCCGTATTCCTTGTGATGATACTTTACATTTACCTTCATGACCTTTCTCACATGAATTGGCACCAGACCATTTAGCTGGACGCGATCTTTCGTTCACCAGCAGCCAATTGTGTTAATGGCTCGGCGGGTGGAGGAACATCGGTCAAGGGTCTTGCCATCTGTGAAGGGTTTCCTTGGATGTAGCCGTATGGTGAGTTAGTCACTTGGGAGGCTGCGAGCGAGATTTGAGGATTTTAATCTTCTCTTTGAAGGTATGCGTAATGGAATATTTGTAAAATTCGAGGACGAATTTCTTTTAAGGGGGGGAGATTGTAACACCTTAGAATGTATTTTGTAGCTAATTATATTTTAATGTGTGGTTTTTTTATAAAAAGTTTACCAAATTGGTTTTTAAATATTTTATCCTAATTATTAGTATTTTATTATATTTTTGTTAGGCGCACACACACTTGTGCATGTAAACTAGGATGTAAATTGTGGTTTAACCATTGCTTAATCTAGGGTTAAGTTTGGTTTAGGTGTTATGGGTTGTTAAGTGTTATGGTTGTTTTTAATTAAAATGAATTTAAAATGGAATTTCTTTATTTGGTTGAAATGTTGACTTTTGAGAGAGAGAAGGAGCATAGGCTTCATGGTGAGCCATGCCTCTTAAGTGAAGTGAGAGAGAGTGAGAAGGGGGGTTGTTTGTTTCTCTCATTTCTCACTCTCACTCTCATTTCCCTCACACTCTCACACACACACTCATCCATCAGCAGCAGCAACATCAACTACAACAACAACAAACAACAACAACAATAGCAAGAGCAGCAGCAGACAATAGCAGTAGCAGCAGCCTCTTTAACAACAACAACAACCACAACAACATCATCATCAGCAGCAGCATCATCATCATCTTCAACAACAGCAAGAACAGCAACAACCACAACAAGAACAGCAGCAGCAGCTTCAGAGGCAACAGCAGCAGCAGCTTCAGAAGCAGCAGCAGAGGCAAGCAGCAGCAGCAGCAGGAGCTCCAGCAACTTGGAGCGGCTCCTCTCACTTCTTCTCCTGCTTCTTGTGATCCTTTTGGGTATATTTTCTGAGCCCAATTCCTAGATTTCTTAGTTGTGTGTTAGTTTAGCTTCGGTTAGTGTTAAATAGCTATTTTAGTGCTAGATTATGGTGTTTAAGTGGAATTTTGGGAAATTGTTGATTGTGTTAGCTACCCTAGTCTAATTAAGTGCTAATAGGGCCACTTCAACTGAGAAATCCCCAGATTACACTAAAATACCATAAGGTTTCTTAATTGTGCAAAATTGTCGTTTTTAAGCGATATTTGTGATATTTGTGATCTGCTTGTGACCCGATGCCTACAGAATAAAATTGAGAGGATTGGGACATGCTACCTATGTCTAGAGCACACCACATGAACACGAGCCCCCAATTCCCATCCCAGGCCGCCAATTATGTCATTCTGGCCGCAAATTGCGGCCAGGAAGGGGAGTGGGGTTCTGGGATTTTGGGAATGGTAGTCTGCTGTGTAGTGTAGTGTTTTGGCATGTCTAGTTTTGTAAGTTCTGGCCTGTAGGAAAATCTGGGACTATTTATCGTTTTTGTGTCCGTGGTGTTTGCGCGATACGCGCGATACGTGAGTGGGTTCTGTGATCCAGCGTATCGCGGCGTGTCGCGATGGCTTTAGACGCGTACACACACGATTCAGCGTATCGTGCACACGCGCGTTTAGTTCGCGATGCGAGTTTCTCGTTTTGGTTCGATATCGCGTTTCGCGGAATATTTTAGCTTATATATGATTTCCATGTCGTATTTGCAGGTTTGCAGGCAGGAACTACGGACACGGCTACAGGGGGGAGCAGATGGTAGGATTCACCTAGCGTGGAGTGTAGGTGAGTAGATTTAACATCTACAGGGGAATCGCCCGCATGGCGTTATGCGTCTGGGCTAGGATTCAATTACCGGTCGCACATTCTACGTCATTGTAGAACTGCGCCTTTACTTTATTGCCTTGATATAGTTTTACTGTGACTAGCAGTCGTAGGACACTGCACACAATATTGACGGTTCATGTTGCACGAGCACGGATTGTATGCTACACACACACCGTCAATAATTGCCATGTCACACACTACCCCTTATAGCTACTATTGCCTACCACACATGACATCTAGCTACCGGTATACCTATAGTGTATCATACCTTTAGTGATAGGTACATTTACACCTTGCGATACAGCTACAGATATACCTTTTAGATATTTTACTTATACCGGGGGATATCTTACTCATATTCTTCTTATACCCAGGGGGGTATACGACATCAGTTCTTATAGGTAGATACCTATACATTGCTACACCTGTATGTTAGACACATATTCAGTTGCTGTCGCATATTTACATTTACTGATGTTACTTAGCTGTACCTTATCTTGTTTTCGCATACATCTGGTTCAGCTATATACTTTTGTTTACCTGCTCGCATTCAGATATATCGCATACATTTATTCCTGGATTTGCGTATTGTTTATCTGGATTTTATATGATGTTTTCGGGATTTGGGAACCGCGGGGGTTCATGAATTTATGCATACATGGAACAACCCGGTTTCCTTGATATGATATTTGTGTGTCCCCCATGAGTTTTATCGGTGCTGATTTTATACTCCATACGAGGTGTGGTTGCTGTATGAGAGTACATGGTGGGGCCCGGTATGGTTCCCCTCGGCAAGAAGATCGATGGGTTTGCCGATTGAGCCTGGAGGCGGGCGAGTACCTACCGGTGATTGGTTGGACCTGGAAGTTGTCCGGAGGATACTGGCCAGAGTCGAGAGATGGATGCGGGATGATCTGTACTGCCGGGGCCGAGGGCCGACACCGCAGACGGACCCCGTGGGCCGATCCGGACTGACGGAGCCCGATATACGAGGATTTCTGTGTCGATACTTGGCACACTGTTTTCATGATATTTCTTTAACCCCTTTTGTATATATAACAGGGGATTTAGCCGTTGTTATATATACCCTTACACCAATATTAGTGGAATGGGACGCTAATATATGTGTATTGCCCCCATCATATTTATTTCTGTACATATATATTTACCTTTAGGATGTTAGATTCTTACTTGAGATTCGACTTGGGATATAGGTGATTCATTGAGATTGGATATTGGATATGAATGAGATTGTTGAATTGTACATTCGAGATATAGGAGAGCTATTCGATATTGTACATTGAGGTGATGTGAGACTTATATATTGTGAAAGCCCAATGTGGGGGCTGATTTGAGGATTTGGGATTTGAGTGTCTTGATGGATTGTGATCCTGCCACGATGTCAGGTTTCCGTGGAAATGACATATTCCACCCTACACCTCACCCTTACCTATTTTTATGCACAGATTCATATAGTGGTAGTACCTGTTAGTGTACCCTTATGATAAGTTGCATATCTACATTCTCATATCCTTTTTGCATGGTTATTGCATACTATTGTCATGTTACTATTGCTTCACATATTGATTGTACCTGCTAGTGTACTCTCCTTATTTCAGCATTTGCATGACATATTATTACTGTAATCGCATATCTTAGATTCATGCTGTACGTGCATTCCTGCGATTACCTGCATATGTTTTATACTATTCACGAGTTGGCAACTCACCCCCGTTGTGCCACAGGTGTTTCAGGTTGTTCCCCAGAGTAGTCGAGGCAGGCTATTTCTCTATTCAGCTATCCAGCTATCATCTTTTGCTCCAGATACCGCCTCAGCTCACAGTACTATTTTGCTTAGGTGGGTTGGTGGTTATCTGTATTTCATATTGTACCTTCATTGTATTTGTACTCTCCATCTACTATTGTATTATTGACATAGAGACTTGGTGAGGATGTTATGTGTATTATTGTGGATTTGATGTCTTTTATATACAGCTTTTTCTCTACTGTCATTATTTTTGTGTTGCATTTATCTTGACTAGTCTTTACAAAAAGGGGGTGTTGCTAAAACTTTAAAGAAAGAAAGTAAGACTTTTAAAGAATTTGGGTTGCGATTTTCAAATGTTTCAAAACTTATATTATTTTTTCCTTATTTTTATGGTTTAGACTTCTGGGTTTTGGTTTTCTTTTACTACGTTACGTCTTAGGGCGTTACGTAGTATTAGGGCCGTCACGGGCCAATTTTGGGTCGTGACATGAGTGGTGTTTTACTGACCTAGAACAGAAAATAGAACCCAAATACGAACTTAGATCTTTCTGATATTGGTAAATTTGACGGTTTGTGAGTGTATTTAGAGATCTGGGATGACCCGAGGCCTTTGTAAATAAATTTCCCTTGACCATGAGACGTGCAGGCAACTATGAACCACCCCCTGAAACCTGAGCCCCTACCCCCACTTTCTGGCCGTTGATTTATTCGTATGGGCCGCAATTTGCGGCCATGTCGGGAGTAAATGCGTTGAATTTTGGTTGGTGAGTCCCTTAGGTGATATCTAGAGCAACCCTATATGCAAAATCCCCTAGTTTGGCCTAAGGTGAAATCTGGGAGCACATTAGGGTGTTTTGGGTTACGTTTTCCGTATTTTGGAATGCTTGGTTTTGATATTTGGATTTACATTTGGTTGTTGGGCGTTTGTACGTCAACAACAAGGGTTGTTTGATTGTTTCGCATGCGTAGGATATAGGTTCTAACCTATGAGCGCACCGTGTGCCATATTTGTTTTCCGGACTTGATTTTAATAGCGATTTAGAATATGTTTTATTGTAGGTACTTTCGTGTGGATTCCGAGACGATGGAGGATGGCATCATCGACTTCGGCGAGCAAGGATCAGGTGAGTAGATCTATATCTACGGGGGAAGTCGGGTGGATGGCGTATAGCACCCCCGCAAATATTAAATGGACACCGATCTATAGGATGTTGTCGTAGAAACCTAGATTAGGAAACTAGGGATATAGTTTAAAGGATAGTTAGTGATAATATTAGTGATTGAATATATATATTGAGATATGAGAAAGCTTTAGGGATATGAAAAGTGAAAGCGAATTACGACTTATAGATAGGTAATTACACTAGAATAAGCATTGAGTTTAGCGTAACATGAAACTAGATTAATAAAGTAGAATGTATATATATAATTTGACTTAGTGTGATGAAAAGAAAATACGATGTGATATGATAACTTGATGATATGTTAGTATACGGATACAAGTCGAGATGTGATAATTGATACCTTTGCTGGTCCTATGATCTGAGATTGATACGGATGGGACCTGAGAGATAGGTATATATATATATATATGGATAATGTTGTGGATCTTGCGAGTTATGCCGTACGAGACGTTAGGTCCGTACCCTCTTTGTCTTATAGGTTGTTAGGATCTCAAATTGATTAACGACGTCGTACGACAATTTACCGTACGTGACGAGTTTAATAGATGATTGATCCATACCCTTGACTAGAGGATGCCGATTGATAGATTCACCGACTCGGTCATGTTAGATACGTATACCTTATCGCATTTAGCTGATTATTTACCTTATGCTACATTCATGTTATTCTCATTGCATTGCATATACCTGTGCTAGTACACCTGCACCATTATCGATGATGCGTATGTCACACTTACACAGATTTGTCGGCTCACACACTTCATCATCGATAATTGCCATGTCACTACACAGTAGAATTGCTGCATCATGATATGACCCTTTGCATAATTTACTGGCTATAGTTGCATATACACTTTTATACGATGTTGCATTTGACCTTGGAAAAATTGGGAACCGCGGGATATATTTTAAAACCGGATTCATTTTAAAAGAGCGGTTTTCCCTTGATATGTGCATATTATCGTCCCATGTTGCATTATATACAGATATGCTTATATTTCTATTATATGTCGCATACATCATGCTTTATAATTATACGCATTGTGATATGTTGTTTTCGTGAGATTTCTGAATTTGAGAACCGTGGTTATTTCAAAAGAAAGTATGTATTGTTTTAAAAACCCGGTTTCTCTTGATATGATATTTGTATAGTCCACCATGAGTTTTCTCGGCTCGTGAGCAATATTATACACCCGATTCGAGGAGGAGGAGGAACCGTCTGCGGGTGCATGGTGGACCAGGTATGGTACCCCGGGGCGAGAAGGTCGCAGATGATGGCGTTGAGCCCGGCAGATGGTCCACTACCTACCGGTGATAGTATTTGGACTCGGCGGTTATCCGGAGGATACCGACCGGAGTCATGAGATGGATACAGGCCAGTCCGGATAGCCGGAGCCTGAGATATGAGGATTTACGTGTCGATGTTGTACACGGGTTTCATGATATTTTCGAGTGTCGATGCTGGACACTCAGGTTCCATGATTTGTTGTGTCATTGATGGACACGCATTCTTTGATATCCTCATACATTTATATGCATATGCTTTTACGATGTTTCGAGTGGACAAGATCCACATGCATACTGGCATTAATTATATTATTGGATGATATCCATTTGCATACTTGCATTTATTTATTGTTGGCACATATTTAAACATACGGCCATCCTAGATATCATAGTATTACCTTTATGATATAGTTGACCTAGGAAATCGTTATTTTATTCGATTTCTACCTGTTGATATTTTCTTCTCACGAGGTGGCAACTCACCCCCGTTGTGCCATAGTTCTTGCAGGTTGACCGCATGGATCGGTAGCGGCATCGTTGGCACACAGCTTGCTTTTGGGTGATTTGCTTTGGTTGGTGGTACACATCGGATCATGCCACTATTGTATTTATATTTCATATTGTATCTAATCAACTCCATCAATCAAAACTAGTATTTGTATAAATAATGAGACTTCTAGTTGCGAGATTTGAGCGATGGGTTTTATATTCGCTTCTTGGGTTGATGTCTTGCTTTATTTATTATTTTTTGTGTGTATCTTCGCCGTTGGACGTCGTATACTTGTTTTATTACTTGCGTGGTTGTGATCCGCCGTTTGGCGAAGAGCTAGCTCCCGCTTGGGGATGCCTTTATATTATCATTGTTCCCTGATACAAAATCAGGAAATACCTCAATGAGGTATCATATGCCCACACGTGACCAAGGGTCACGTGTTTACACGTGACAGTTTCCTATGATCTCCACTTTATAGAATTAAAATTCTAAATCAAACAAAAATGTAACAAAACAGCTATGGAAATTCCTCAATGAGGTATCACGTGCTCACACGTGACCAAGGGTCACGTGTTGACACGTGATGGTTTCCTATGATCTCCACTTTATAGAATTAAAATTCTAAATCAAACAAAAGTGTAACAAAACAGCTAAGGAAAGACCCCAATGGGGCATCACGTGCTCGCACGTGACCAAGGGTCACGTGTTGACACGTGATGGTCCCTTAGCTCTGTTAAAAGGTATAATTAAAATCTGATTAAAAGAAGGGTCGCGTGCCAACACATGACAGGCCCCTTAGCTCTTTAATTGATAGAATTAAATTCTATTTCCATGATCAAACATTAGGATCACGTACCAACACGTGATGGGATTTAAAAGCCTTCTGAATTGATAGAATTAAATTCTAATTAAGGAAAATCAAAGACCCTAACTGGAAAAATATTTCTCTAAATCTTTTCAAACAAAAAAGATGGTGCTCTGTAAAGTGGAGCACCGTTGGATTAAAAATCCAATGGTGATTAAAAATCACCAATTTATGGAAAGATTACCCTAAAATTCACCAAAAATAACAAACAGAATATCTTTTGGATTAAAAATCCAATGGTGAATAAAATTCACTGAGTGATCTAAAAGATCATATTAGTTATGAAAAACAAACAAAATCTTTTAATGAAAGATTTACTAAACAAATTGATTCTTTCCCCTCTTCTATAAATAGGGGCTAAGAAGAGAAGAGATATATAGAATTTTGGATCTTGGAATTTTCTAAAGGCAAATAGCAGAGAGAAAAGAAAGGAGAATTTAATTCTCAAGAAAAGAAACCCTATGTGAGAAAGGGGAAAGGGATCAAAGCTGTCATAAAACAAAAAGAGAATTTAATTCTCAATCTTAGAGTTTAACTCTTCTGCAAAAGAACTTAGTTCTTCCTCTGGTTGAAGATCTGCAGAAGCAAATCTCCCCACAGGTTGAGAATTTAATTCTCATCAGGGAGATTCTGCCATGCAGATCCAAAACTTAGAGGGAGAATTGAGTTTAGATTAATTCTCCCAATTTACAGGAATTTAATTCCCTCCAAGATAAAAATAGGGTTTAACCCTATATGAGAATTTAATTCTCCCAAACTCACAGGAATTTAATTCTTTCAAGATAAAACCAGGGTTTAACCCTATATGAGAATTTAATTCTCCTAAATTTATAGGAATTTAATTCATCCAAGACAAACAAAATTAGGGTTTAACCCCATATGAGAATTCAATTCTCCCAAATTCATAAAGAATCCAATTCCTCTAAATGAAATTAGGGTTTAACCCTACATAAGAAATCAATTCTTCCACATGCATAGGAATTTAATTCCTCTAAAAACCATAATTAGGGTTTAACCCTACAGAGAATTTAATTCTTAAAAATAAAGAGACTTGAAAGATCTCCATGAATGTAAAGAACTAGGTCACGTGTCCCCACGTGACCCCTAAACAGATCCCACAAAAATGAGAAGAAAAAGCTTTGAGGCAATGCTCCCACGTGCTCTCACGTGTTACCACGTGACCCCTAATAAATGCTTTAATAATCAATGCACAAATATCTATCACGTGCCAACACGTGATGGCCAGAAGATCAAAAGTGTTTAACACTTATTTGCAGAACAAAGTAAAGGAGATCTGGCCCCACGTGACCCCTTCCTCTCTAGTGTTTAACACTAATTTGAGGGTTTTATTTCCAGTGTTTAACACTGTTGTCCTCTAGTGTTTAACAATACTTTGAGAATTTCACTTCCAGTGTTTAACACTGTTGTCCTCTTGTGTTTAACACTATTTTAAAGCCAATCTTAGCCAAATTGGCTAAGTTTCCAGAGGCAAAAACCTCCCGTTTAACTAAATCTCAAAGTTGAGTAAAACTCAGAACTACAATGTTTAATTCTCAGTCAAAAACAAAAATGTTATTAGAGCCTTCAAACTCTTATTTAGCATTGCTAAGTGATGAGGGGCTGAGCCCAGGTAAATGTTTAATGGTCCAATAAAGGGCCAATACTTCAAATCTAATTGGACTTAGCCCAAGTTGGCCATAAGTCCTCAATTCAGATTTAACTGAGCCAATATGCTCATAATCTAATTAATTGATCTTAGTTCCAAATTGGACTACAGATCCCCAATCAACTCTGGTTCAAGGGTACATCTCTTCACTCCTCCGATATTTGTCGTTGTAATCCTTCAACGTCTTCAGAGAGGTGACAGGTCCCGACAACCACACATTTCACGGACTATGATGTCCTTAACCTTGACTGTGAGGTCTTTAAACTCACGGACTATGATGTCCTTAACCTTGACTGTGAGGTCTTTAAACTCACGGACTATGATGTCCTTAACCTCGACCGCGATGTATTTAAACTAACATTGGACCGTAATGTCCTTAAACTAACAATGGACCGTAATGTCCTTAAACTAATCGACCGCAATGTCCCTAAACTAAACAATAGAGCCCAATTGCTCTCTTGTTGGATCTAAACGATCCCATTAAGTTGATCTTAGTCTAAAATGAGACTAATGTATCCTTAACAAACGTTTAAATTGATCTTAGTCCCAAATGAGGCTAACGTATCCTTAAACCTAACCCCCAAACCCAAATCTAAGAAGATACGGATTTGGACTAATCCACGCCCTACGGGCGACAACATAAATTAGTCTCCGTATACAATCCACGGGCAACCAACAACAAAACAAACACACACGACACGAAGTGACCATCTGGAGAAGGAGAAAGTGGTTACCGCTATACGGTAGCGTAATTAACTGCAGGGGCTTGCGCCTGCAGGGAAGAGTGTCCCCATAATCAAAAACCCCTCAAATGAGGGGGAATCTGACGAAGTCTGCTACATCAGTCATATCCGTTTAAACTTTCGATACACGGTGCCATAAATCAACTTGGCATCTTCGGAGAGGTGAACGGATAGCACCAATTAGCATCTGTCCTCGGAATTCAAGCCCGGACGTCACAACGTCCCGGTCGCGTCTTTCGGCGGAGAACAGATTCTGGCACGCCCGGTGGGACCTTTTCCTCTTTCCACTCCACACTTCGTGTGTCGTGTTCGCGAACGAATCGCGGTTTGCTAATGGTTGCCCTTGGGTTCAAGGTACTAAGATTTGGCGTCTTGCATGGTGCAGAAAGCGAAGGATCAATGGCTTCTACTTGCATGAAGTGTTCCAGCTGCAACTGCAACTCAAGTTCCGCCTCATCTGGAGGTATAGCTTATGGGCCCCATGCGGCCTCCCTGTTCACAATGCCGATAGAGCAGGTGACGCAGGCTACCACCGGTTTGTTTTTCGGGACCATGCTCCTACCAGTGAACATTAATATCCCGCTGCCGCAAGAAGTGCAAAAGAAGTCGGTCTTTGATCGGCTCACTACTACCACGGCCCCTCTCAACGGGTCGGCCGATGTCAAGCCAACAGCGTCAGTCTTCGACAGGCTGAGCCCGAACCCCAATGGGCCTGTCGAGAAGCCCACGATAACTAAAGCGGCCATCCCAAAGCGGATAGCCATTCCTGCTCTTGAGATCACTAAGGAAACTCCTCCCGTCAAAGGATCAGTCTTTACGAGGCTAGCCACTCCGGCTCATATTCCTGCTCAAAGGTCTGTCTTTGACAGATTGGATACTGCTGCTCGACGGACGTCGGTCTTCAAGAGGCTGGTACCGGCAGCGCCTCACCAGAACATAGGGCATGACGCAGTCACCCCTCAAGCCGAAACAATCCCAACGGCTCGACACGCTCGACGTCGCTACTGGCGCCGAGTAAGGAAAGCTGGGGGCAACTCCCCTCTGGGATAACTCCGCCAGCGGTGGAAGTCAATGCTGATGTTCCAACCGGGAACAGCTTCGAGTTGCTGAATAAGGTGCGCAGAAACTCTCCTACCGCCGTACTGAAAAGATCTCCTCCATCCGTGGAGAATGTTACAGAAACGAAGCCGGAACAGTCCCCTTAGCGGCTGTCCTCCAAAATCTACAAAGTCTGGCGACAGGTTCAGGACTCAGTATTTGATCAAGATTACCCTCGCCGACAGAAAAAGGTGAAGGTTCGACAGGGAGAGAACCATCTTGCCAAACCACAAAAGGCAACAGCTGTCTAGGTACCCGTTGTAACGGCTCCCTCAACGTAAACCGCTCAAAAGAGAAGGAGGCCGGAGAAAGCCCCTGTGACTGCGGCAAATCGTAAAGACGCTGAGCCCAAACGCCCCAAGTCTGGGGGCATAATGGTGCATACTGTTTATATGGCTTCCGGAAAGGAGGAAAGCTGCACTTCTACAGGTCACCGATCGCTCACCCGATCCGTGACAAAAGCCCAGGAGCAGAAACAGAAGCTTCAGGAAATGCTAACGCAAATGGCCGCACTCACCGGGCCAAAAGAAAGCCCGGAGGCGTCATCAGAGCAGCGTCATGAACAAGAAACCGATGCTGACTTCCTCCGCAGAGTCCTCAAAAAGAAGGACAGAGAAGCAGCAGAACAAGCGGCTAATATAAAACGAATGGCGCTTCTCTTCCAAGACATGGTCGGGATGATGTTATAACCAGAACCTCCAGCTGAAGATCCTCCTATCATCATTGAAGACGACAGAGGGGAGACATCAAACCCTCCTCCGGCTCTTTCAGCAGCCAAAGAGGAAACCATTTCCAAGGCCGCTCTGGATGACTACATTGCTCAGCAAATACGTGCTCACCGGGCGAATGAAGCGTCCGGCCAAGTCGTTAAAACTGGGCGACCATATCCAGGCTGGTATGACCAGATAAAGTACCCGCCGGGATATACCATCCCTAAATTTCATGTATATAAAGGGACGGGAAATCCGCACCAGCATTTCGCCCAGTTCAAGGCTCTATGTGGTAACACCGGAGGTGATGATAAACTGCTCCTTCGCCAGTTCGTCGGCAGCTTGTCAGAAACGGCGCTCGAATGGTATTCTGAACTTCCGAACGACTCTGTCAAGACATTTGCGGAAATGGAGCTGCTGTTTACACAAAGAATCGTGAGCGCAAGCGAGCGTACCCCGATTACCGCATTAATTAACGCCAGGGTAAAACCAAGCGAAACTTGGGTACAATACGCAATACGGTGACGAAATTTATGGTCAAAATGTGAGCAGCGCATCGAGGAAGCGCCGGCAGTGGGCATGTTCGTGGGCACTCTGAACCCTCATGCGACCATTTCTCAATTCATGATGTACTTCAAGCCGACCACATTCCAAGCCTTGATCGACAAGCTTGCCCAGATGGACTAGATGGGTCACAGACCGTCTCCTCCGAAGCCGGAGCCGCGGAACGAAAAGGGTAAAGGGAAAGCGACATTCGTTGTGAATACTCAACAGCAGCCCAGTGCCCCAAAACTAACGGATCAACTGGAAGAAAGACGGCGCTACTATAATGAGAAAATGAAGCGTCCTTACTCTTTCCCTCGGGACAAAAAGAAGAGACTATTCGAACTAGGGGTGCGTAACAGGCTCATCAATCTGCCGAATCTGAAACGACCGTTGCAACCCGGCGAGACTAATAGTCCCAATTATTGCCCTTACCACCCAACGGTAAGCCATCCAATCGAAGATTGCTTCATCTTTAAGGGATGGATCGAGGATCAGTACCAACAAGGCAAGTTTGCGCTATCTGAGAAGTGGAAAGTAAGCCCACCACAACCACACACCACAACTGCACACTCCTAAGAAGACGGACACACCGGGGGCATCGTGCTCTTTTGTTGAAGAATCTCCATGGGAATTCGCTCTTTCAGCCAAAACTAAAAGAATGCTGAACGATCTCCAGACATGCCCGGCGATCAGGTGGAAGAATCCGCTGGAACCCGAGATTATCAAGGGAATGTTGAAACCGCGCCCAACTCCAAAAATTGGTGGTGATATTCAAAACACTCACACCCAGCCGTCAAAGTCTTCGAAGAAGAAAAAGAAGACCAAAAATCCCGTGAAGCCTGGTGACAAGCGCACGGACCTGCAAAAGCAGATTGACGCACTGGAAGAGTATAACCAGAAGGCGCGGACTCCAATCACACTCCAAATTTCTCAGTCACGTCCTTGAAGACAGAGATGATGGAGAAGACTCGTCGGATGAATCTGAAGATTACGTAGAAAGTTGCCATATGATCTCTCACTCGTCGATAAACGATGAAGAAGCTCCTTACACAGAGAAACTGGGGGCAGATCCTAAGCCGGAACTTCTAGAGCCATCAGACGAAATGATTGATGCATTCCTGAATGGAGCTCTTCTTAAAAGCAAGGCTGCTCGAGAGCGTGAGATGGCCATATTTGAAAAAGCCAACCGCCGGCGACTGGACGAAAGGGTTGAAACGCTCCAGCCAAATCAAAGTGCATCTGCCACAAATAAAAGCAGGTTCAAAACAAAGAAGAGGTTCGCCAAAGCTATATCGATGGGAATGAAGCTTCCACCTTCCGAAGGAAACATTCCTGGTAAAGCGAAAATACACCCTAGCTACTGCTTATATCATCGAAAGATCGCACACCCCACTGAAGAGTGCAACGCTTTTAAAAGATGGTGCGGGGGTATGTTGCTCACCAACAACATTTCAAGCGGATGAAACGCAAAATTCGTCGGGAGCAAAGAAATACGACCGAGAAGCATAAAAGAACTACCGGCAACTGTCATATGGTCGACGCTGGGGGATCGCAAGTTCTTACCTTCGGGAGCGACTCTGACGAGGAAATGACTCTTGGCCCTCTTTTCAAAGAGTCCACCTCAAGAAAAGAGCAAGACCCAAAGACCCGTGAAAATATTCAGCTGCGCAATCGTACACTGCCCGAAAAGAATTTCGGACCCACGAATAGAAAAGATAAGGGAAAAGAAAAAGTCCCTGACGATATCGCCTTAGAAGATCAAGTCGTCAAAGAGCTGACAGCCAAGGACCCGCCGAAGAAGAGTAAGGTGGACTACAACGTTCTGGCACACTTGAGAAAGCTACCTTCGCAGTTAAGCATTCTCGACGCCCTTCTGTTATCCAAAGAGGCGAGAGATTCATTGATCAAGGCGCTACAAGAGCCAGAGCAATTCCAAGCTTTCCTCGCCGAAGAAAAGATGAAAGACGAGCTAGAAGAAGTGCACACAGCCGATATCACCTTCGGCGATGAAGATCTCCTTCTTGGGACGTGCGAGCACAACCGTCCCTATTATGTCTCCGGATACTGTCACGATATAAAGATAGGCAAAATCCTGGTTGACAATGGGTCTTCCGTCAATCTCCTCAACATGAGAGTGTTGAAGGAAATCTGCATGAGCGTTCAGCACCTCGCTCGTGATAAAATCACCATCTCCGGTTTCGACTCCCAGTCATCACGGACTCTCGGGTCTGTGATACTGACGCTGCGCTTCAGGCTACTCGTCACGGATATTAAATTTCACGTCATTGACGCCAAGACTTGCTACAATGCTTTGCTCGGCCGGCCTTGGTTACACGAGTACAACATCATCCCTTCTACACAACACCAGTGTATGAAGTATTTCAAAGATGGTCTCGAGTACACTGTGACGGGAGAGTTGAACCCATTCTCCGTGAACGAAGTCTGAAAGTACGAAGATGCAAAATACTTCTTACCAGATTTTGAGGACAAGGAAAGAAGTCACAAACCGAAGAACAAAGCTATCACCACTATTCCGGTCTTCGGAAGTGATACCGAGGAAGAAGAAGAGATAGTTTATTCAGGGCCGCCCCAACGCAACAACCCGGGACCGTCCACCCCTATGTTGATCTTCGGCAGCGACTCGGAAGATGAGGTTAACGCTATATTTTCCGCTCGGCCGTCGATACAAGCCTTCGCTGATGAAGATCAAAGTTTGCAAGTTGCCATGGTTCCGCCAAAACATCATAAAGAGCTAGACGCGCTTGATACCTACAGGGTGGAAGAACTGCAGACATTCTACGTCCCTCCTAGACGAAAGGGTGAAGAGGCGATCCTATTCTACCGATCTGGGGAAACCAAAGTGGAGAAAGAAATCTGGCATGGCGCCGATTCTGCGCTCGACAGGCTCCAGCCCATCCGTCTGCCTAGATATTACACGGAAGGCTTGAAAAGGCTATTGAAGGGCCAAGGGGTATCCTTCAGACAAACTACTCGACAAGCTCGATTCTACAATAGGATTTTGGACGTCCCCGGAACTCAGCGAAAGTTGCCCAACTGGAGAATGGAAACGGTCGGGCTTGGATATGTCCAATCCAAGAAACGGGAACGAGTCCATGGTAGCTACGTCATAAATGACTTCGATGAAGAAGGAGACGCCCTGTTAGAAAATGCTGACCCTGAACCAAAACGAGATCCTACCACCAAAATGCCAAGTCCGCCGTTTGAAGAACGGATGGACAAGCTCATAAGGGAAGCGGGTCGAAAGGCCCGGGATGACCACAACCGTGAAATGGCCATTTATGAGAAAGCCAGGACGCAACGCCTCCTTCAGCAGGTCGCGGAGAATGACAATGCTCTTCCTTACCAACCCGTCATACAAAAGGCCCGATGCAGAGGCAAAAATAAATCAAAGAGCGGGAAAGGCGTTCGACAGCAACAAAGCGGGACCAAGAAGCCACACGATCGGGAATCGAGCGATCCGGATTCGTTTCTTATAAAGAAGATGGGTCGAGCATACTCTTTTCCCTAGGACAAAACACGGAAGATACTCGATCTTGCCATAAAACATCAGATGATGACACTTCCAGAGTCCAAGCACCCCGAGCAAGCGAACGAGGTCTCTCACCCAGATTATTGCTCTTATCACCGAGCAATAGGACATCCTCTCGAAGACTGCTTCACCTTCAAGAACTGGGTTGAAGACCAATATCAATAAGGCAGGTTCGCTCTATCCAGCAGCTGGAAGGTAAGCCCACCACAGAAGCATGAACCAAAAGCGACGCGTATAGCGAGAGTAGAACCAGATCAACATCGATCTTGGAAACGATCTCGTACCTGTCACGCGATAACGCGGTCAAAAGAAGAGCCCGAGAATATGTATGACCTCCCCTGGTGCTTTGAAAACGATGATGACGAGGTAATCTCATAATTTCCACCGGCACCGAAAGAGCTGGAAGACGGGATACATACTACCGCAGATAACCTCAAGAAAATTGATTTGGGGACGGAAAGTGACCCGCAACCGACATTTGTCAGTGAGCTGATGTCTGAGGAAAGGGTGGCTGCACTAAAAGACGTTCTTATGCAGCATAGAGATTGCTTCACATGGAATTATTCCGAGATGCCAGGATTAGATCCAGAGATTGCTGTACACAAATTGGCAATATCTTCGGACGTCAAACCGATCAAACAAGCACCGAGGAGAATGCGGCTCGAGCTTGAGATGAGCATCAATGCCAAGGTCAAGAAACTAATCGACTCCGGTTTTATCCAAGAGGTTTAATATCCTGATTGGATCGCCAACATCGTCCCGGTGATGGAGAAAAATGGGACAGTGCACATATGTGTGGACTTCCGGGATCTCAACAAAGCTTGTCCAAAAGACGACTTTCCAGTACCGGTCACTGAGCTGATGATAGATAACACGTCCACTCACGAAGTCTTCTCCTTCATGGACGGATCATCAGGATACAATCAGATAAAGATGCATCCAGAGGACCAGAAGCACACCGCTTTCCGGACCCCTTTGGGCATATTCTGCTACAAGGTGATGCCCTTCGGTCTAAAGAACGCCAGTGCCACCTATCAGAGGGCCATAACGAAGCTTTTCGATGACCTCATACATGAGATCGTCGAATGTTATATCGATGACCTTGTAGTTAAAAGCAAATCATACGAGGAACATCTAGAGCATCTGAAGACCGTATTTCAACGGCTTCGTCAATACAACTTGAAGATGAACCCTCTCAAATGCGCGTTCGGAGTTTCCTCGGGCAAATTCCTAGGATTCATTATCCGACACCGAAGCATCGAGGTAGACCCGTCAAAGATCAAGGCGATTATGGAAATGCCTCCGCCAAGGACTCTCAAGCAATTGCGGTCTCTCCAAGGGAAGCTCACGTATATCCGGCGATTTATAGCCAATCTCTCTGGCAAGTGCCGTCCTTATAGTCACCTAATAAAGAAATGGACCCCTTTCGTTTGGGGACATAAATGCCAAAGCGCACTGGATGAAATTAAGCAATACCTGCTGAATCCACCGGTGCTGACCGCTCCGGTCAACAGAAAGCCTCTCATTCTGTATACAACAGCTCTCGAAGGTTCTTTAGGCGCGCCGTGGGCACAAGAGAACGACCAAGGGAAAGAAAGAGCTCTCTACTATCTGAGTCGAGTTCTACTGGGGGCAGAAAGCAATTATTCTCCCATCGAAAAGCACTGCCTGGCATTGATCTTCGCAATAACGAAGCTCAGGCACTATGCGTTGGCACATGAGGTCCATCTCATATCAAAAGTGGATCCTCTCAAGTATTTGGTGTCGAAGGCCATACTAATAGGGCGGCTTGCTAAATGGGCCTTGCTCTTAATGGAATTCTCGATAACTTATCGTCCTCTTAAGGCAGTGAAAGGCCAGGCCATCGCCGACTTCCTCGCTGAGCATCCGATACCCGCCGATTCTCCTTTGAACTGCGAATTGCCAGACGAACATGCGTTTGACACGATCGACAGGGGTGATACCCGGTGGGAGCTTTACTTCGATGGAGCGTCTTCCATGAAGAAGCGCAAACAAAGCACCCCTATAATCAAATCGGGGGTAGGCCTCATCTTCGTAACTCCACAAGGAGGGATAATGCGCTTCGCCTTCTCCTTGACAGAGCCGAGGACGAACAATGAAGACGAATACGAAGCTTTGATAGCAGGTCTCGAGATCACCATCGACATAGGAATTGAAAACCTGCTCATATACGGAGACTCCCAGCTGGTCGTTAGTCAAATAAACGACGACTATCAAACGTGCAAGCCAGAGTTGGTAAAGTACGGTGAGAGAGTACAGCAACTGCTGACTCAAATTCCTTCCTACACTTTGGAAAGCATACCGCGTGCGGAAAATAGCAAGGCGGATGCATTAGCCAAGCTCGCTAAAGAACTGGCTGACGAGAGCCTCGATGACGTAAGAATCATAGTGCAGAGCCGTCGGATCCTTGCACCGGCAAAAATATCTCCGGAATCGTCCGAGGAAAAGGGAGCAACCAAGCAAATGGCTCTACAAGTAAAAGACCAAGAAAAGGTTGAGGATTGGAGGGAAGTCTTTATAGATTACTTCAAATCCCATTGAACACCTGAAGATGCGTCCTCAAAACATCAGCTCATGAAGCGAGCCCTATCTTTTGCCTTCGTCAATGATACTTTGTACAAGAGGTCATTTGATTCTCTGTGGTTAAGATGCCTAGGACCTGAAGAAGCAAAAAGAGTCGTCCAAGAAACTCACGACGGACTCTACGGTTCTCACCAAGCCGGCCCGAAGATGAAGCTGAAGATCAAAAGGATGGGCTACTATTGGCCCACGATGATCCAGGACTGCCTCGAATACGCAAAGCAGTGCCACTCGTGCCAGATTCACGGAGAATTTATCCATCAGCATCCAAATCCACTACACCCAACAGTGGCTAGCTGGCCGTTCGAAATGTGGGGAACTGACATAATCGGCCCCATCGAACCAGCATCGTCCAGAGGACATCCATTCATTTTGGCGTCAACTGATTACTTCTCCAAACGGGCAGAAGCAGTACCGCTGAGGGAAGTGAAGACGGAGAATATCCTCCATTTCTTAAAGACATACGTCATTTATCGGTTTAGAACTCCGAGACGGATCATCTCCGATAACGGGCCAGCCTACAGAAGCCACAAAATCAGCCGCTTTGCACAACAACATAACATAGACTGGAGATACTCTTCGGTCTATAATCCCCGAGCTAACGGTCTAGCTGAGGCCTTTAACAAGACCTTGACGAAGATCATGAAAAAGACGGTGTCTCGAAATAAAAAGGACTGGCATGAGAGACTGCATGAAGCTCTCTGGGCGTATCGAACTACGTTCAAAACGGCCACGAACACAACGCCGTACGCATTGGTATTCGGTACAGAGGCGGTACTCCCCCTCGAGATAGAGTTACCCTCTCTACGAGTGGCAGTTCATTACGAGCAAACGGATGAAGAGAATGCTCATCTTCGGCTTGAGGAGCTCGATGCCCTTGATGAAACCCGGCTCATAGCGCAATAAAATCTGGAGGCTTATAAAGCAAAGATGACACGCTCATACGAAAAATTAACTAGGCTGAGGACATTCCGCCAAGGCGAACTCGTGCTAGTGGTCAAAAGACCTATGATCCCCAATCGTGCCAAACGGGGGAAATTCGAGCCGAACTATGAAGGCCCGTATATCGTAGACAAGGTCTACCAAGGTGGGGCCTATCTACTCATGGACATGCATGGTGAAAGACCTTTCAGACCAATAAACGGTCGCTTTCTGAAAAAATATTACGCTTGACGAGTCACGGCCTAGGTCAATGATAGATGACGACGACTATGTCCGCTCGCTATCTTCCTAAGCCCAAACTCTATAAGTAGTAGCCAGCGCCACGGACCGAAACATCCTTAAACTAACCACGAACCGAAATGTCCTTAAACTAACACCGGACCGTAATGTCCTTAAACTAACAATGGACCACTACGTCCTAGAACTAGCTGTTAACCGAGACGTCGATAAACGAGTGTGGATTGCAGCATCCCAACGCTGATACAAAAAAAAGGAAAAGAAGAATAAAAAAAAAAGAAAAACGGTATGTCCATAAGCAAAAAGGGCACGGATGAAAACCCGAAAGGGCTCCGTGAATAAAAACAGCAGGGCTACCGACGAGTTTTGTGAAAACCCGAAAGGGCGCAATCTCGTTAAAAGACACTTGCAAGGTCCTCTCGACTTTGTAAGGAGAAACCACCTGCGTGAGATCCTTACGACTCACAAAGGAGCAACATACTTAGGGATCCCCACGATTCCTAAGGAGAAACTACACTTACAAGATCCTCACGACTCGTAAGGAGAACCCTCTTATAAGACCCTCACGGCTCATAAGATTCAAAAGTCTTAAGCTATATGGATCTAAACCTGTTCTTAAGCAGCCACCACAACCTCCAATACTGCCCTACAAGCGGCTCAATGCTGACCCTTGTATATAATCCACGGGCGCGAATAACCATTTCCCTAATAAAGTCCCATCTGTGACTAGGGATATGTCTACACGGCGAACAACCCTTGTAAGTTCTCTCGACTTATAAGGAGAAAACACTCTTGTAAGATCCTTACGAATTATAAGAGAACATGCACTTAGGAATCCTCACGATTCCTAGGGAGAAAATGCACCTACGAGATCCTCACGACTTGTAGGGAGAAATACCTTTATGAGACCCTTACAGCTCATGAAGTCAAAAGCTTTAGTCGATAGGATCCTAACCTTGTCTACTAAGCCACCTTTGCTCGACATCGACAGAGGCAAATGATGATTCGCTCCTGGCAATATCCTAGTTGTAGCGGTGCTGATGTCGAAATCAGTGTCTAACTCCAAGCTCACAGCAAAAAGCCAGCAAGCCGCACATGCATACGAAATAGCCGAAATGATGGGGCAACTTGCGACAAAATCAGCAAGTAAAAATGTATGCATGCAAAATAGCCGAAATGATTGGGCAACTCGCAATAAAAAGCAGCAAGTAAAAGTAAAAAAAATAGCCGAAATGATTGGGCGCCGCGAAAAATAGCCGAAATGATTGGGCAATCATGACCTTCGCGATATAAAAGCTGAAATGATAGAGCATCGCGGAATGAAATTAAAAAAATGATGAAATTCATGCCCTACAGGTGATATCGCATCAATCCCTGTATACAATCCAGGGGCGCAAACAAAGAAGGAATCACATCTTTCCTCCCTAGGCTTCATCAGAAGAAGGAGCCAAATCTCAACGGTTCATAGATAGCCTGGAGATCATCTCAACATTCATCTCATTACAACAGACACAACATCAAGCAAAGTGGAACAGCGACAACTCCAAATTCCATGACTCGGCGGTGCACAGATGAGCGAGAGTCAAATCCTGACTCCATGAAATGCGGATAAAGTTAACCCTTCCTGGTTATGTGGAGTGCGGCTTATGTCAATCCTGACCCCGTGGGAAACGTCCAGAGCGGATCCTGGTCCTCGCAGAGCACGGCAATGACCCCGTGTGAAGCATCCAGAGCGGAGCCTAGTCCTCGCAGAACACGGCAATGACCCCGTGGGAAGCATCCAGAGCAAATTCCTGGCCACGTGGAACGCGGCTTATGTCAATCCTGACCCCGTGGGAAACGTCCAGAGCGGATACTGGTCCTCGCAGAGCACGGCAATGACCCCGTGTAAAGCATCCAGAGCGGAGCCTGGTCCTTGCAGAACACGGCAATGACCCCGTGAGAAGCATCCAGAGCAAATTCCTGGTTACGTGGAACGCAGCTTATGTCAATCCTGACCCCGTGGGAAACGTCCAGAGCGGATCCTGGTCCTCGCAGAGCACGGCAATGACCCCGTGTGAAGCATCCAGAGCGGAGCCTGGTCCTCGCAGAACACGGCAATGACCCCGTGGGAAGCATCCAGAGCAAATTCCTGGTCACGTGGAACGCGGCTTATGTCAATCCTGACCCCGTGGGAAACGTCCAGAGCGGATCCTGGTCCTCGCAGAGCACGGCAATGACCCCGTGTGAAACATCCAGAGTGGAGCCTGGTCCTCGCATAACACGGCAATGACCCCATGGTAAGCATCCAGAGCAAATTCTTGGTTACGTGGAACGCGGCTTAAGTCAATCCTGACCCCGTGGGAAACGTCCAGAGCGGATCCTGGTCCTCGCAGAGCACGGCAATGACCCCGTGTGAAGTATCCAGAGCGGAGCCTGGTCCTCGCAGAACACGGCAATGACCCCGTGGGAAGCATCCAGAGCAAATTCCTGGTTACGTGGAACGCGGCTTATGTCAATCCTGACTCCGTGGGAAACGTCCAGAGCGGAGCCTGGTCCTCGCAGAACATGGCTATGACCCTGTGGGAAGCATCCAGAGAAACTCCTAACTCTGTGAATTGAGGATAATGGTAACCTCACCCATCACTTGCGAGTCCTCACGACTCGTAAGGGAGCAAATTCTCTTATAAGATCCTTACGACTTTCAAGAGAAAACACACTTAGGAATCCTCACGATTCTTAAGGAGAAATTACACCTACGGGATCCTCTCGACCGGTAGGGAGAAAATTCTTTATGAGACCCTCACGGCTCATAAAGTTGAAAAGTCTTAGGAGGCAGATCTTAACCCTGAATCCTAAGCCATCGTTGTCCTGCAAAGAAATCGAGATAGACTATCCACAGAATACATTCAATAAAAGGGACACACCATCGTGAAGAAAAATATGTCTTTTATTCATGAATCAAAATGAATACAAAGTACAATTCGTGAAAGAAAAAAAATGTACTCTCATTCAGAAGTATGTACAAAGGAAGAATGAAAAAATATATATACAATTCTTCAAGTCGGCGGGCGATTTAATAGATTGGCCAGTTCATCCCTCTTTCGCTGGGCCTCGTCTTCATAATTCAGTATCGTCAAGAGACGGGCTTCCGCTTGAGGCTGTTGGGCCTGGTATGAGACAAGCCGGCCTTCAAGCTCTTTTTCGGTAACCTTATGGGCCTCAACCATTTCACGAGTAAACATGGCAGCCTTATCGATAGCTACCACCTCCTTGATGGCCTCTTGGAGCACTCGCCAAAGTTCGTATGCTTTAGTGGCCTTGGCCGTAAGGTTGGCTTGAAGCTCCCTCAGCGCTTTAGAAGCCAGCTCTCTCTCCGAAAACTTGTGGCTGAGCCTTTTCTCACATGATATCATGTTCGCAGCACACCGCTTAATCAGCCCCTGTAAGCTCGCCTTCGCGGCCACAACCTCCGAAGGAAGGCGTGTACATTCGAGGACATGCAAGCAAGCCTCCACCTGCCGACAAAACTCAACCCAGACTTGCACCAATGTTTCACTATGGTAGGTGGCAAGAAAGGGAAGAGAGCCGTTAGCTTCAGCGGCAAACGCTTCGGCCGTGATCATACTGCCAGCGCGAAGGTCCTCGATTAGGGATGATAGAGAGGCGAGGCTTAGATTTGCCATCCGTTCCGAGGCACACAGAGCATAGGGGCCGGGTGGCATGGCGATGCGAGACTCCGGCGCGGTGAGAACTGGCAGAGCTGTTCAGATTTATAAATAGTCAGCGAAACTTGTAAGCAAAGAAACAATTGGAATGACGTTGAGACTTTACTTACCCACAGTCATGCAAGAGGGATCTGAAGGCTCCCCAGGCCCGTCGAGAACCTCAACTTCGTCGTCGGCCTCCAGAACTGTAAAAGACGTCGGTGTCATTTTATGAAATAGTGATAATGATGTGAAAAGAGGGTAAACAACACTAACCTTGCCCGGAAGAGAGGACGATGCGCTGAGGAGATATCGCTTGCGGAGCAGCCATCTCCAACAGGAACTGAAAGGACTGCCTGGGAGACAGATCAGCAATAGATGCCGCCAATCCGTGCAATTCTGGAAAGACAGAAGGGTTCAGATAATGGAGAGATTATTAATGTAAAATATAGAAGGCTACCTTCGACGCTCCTCCCATTCTGAGCTGGAGGGATAGCAGCTTCAGCGGCCTCCTCCGTGACCTCAGGCACATCATCGGGGACATCGACCAATGTAGCGACTTCCGAGCGAGGAGTAGCGGCTGCCACTGCAGGCTCTAGTGGAAGGACGGTAGCCTCGAATACCTGTACCCTAGTCTCCGGGTCGCCCTCAGGAAGATCCATTGGAGCGGCGGCCGACAAAGATGCCTCCCCCGAGGGAGCAAGCGCTTCAGGAGCGGGAACCACCGAAGAAGACTCCATCACAAGAGCGACGGTTGCATCGACCCCCTCCACACCGATTGGTGTTTCACTGGGGATATCAGCAGAATCTACAATCAAAGCGCGGCTCAGAGCCTCCGTCGCCGCCGAAGTCCCTGCAAAGTTTTGTACAAGGATAAGGATACATATATATGTATGCAAGCAATACAAAATATTACAAAAGAGATATATGAACATACTGATGCGCAAGGGAGCCTCCAATATGGCTTGTTCAAGCCGACGCTCCTTCCTGAGAAGATGTGCTCGCCGAGGTCCGAGGGTAGACTCGTGGCCACCGGTCCACAGTGAAAGCGCGTCCTCAGCGTCGGCCGAAACAGCCTGTTTAAGGGCCCTTTCGCCCCATTCTTCCAAAGGGCCTATAAATCGCCGTCGTATCCACGGAGGGTCTTCGTAAAAGATGACGGCAGGATAGGGCTTCTTCGGAATCCTTACGTTCTCTGATTCATCTTGCGAACGTCTTATAGCCTCAGCCAATTGTGCGGCTTCCTCGGCAGATGAGCTCGGGAAAAGTAGGCCACCATCCGATTCTTGCATAGCTAGCGGTTCATCCTAAAGAATAGGCTCAGATTCTATTAAAGAGTCGAGCAGATCGGTAGCCGTCTTCCTCTGCCTCTTGGACCCAGAACTAACCATCGAAGACGATCGTTTCCTCCCCCGTGGAGCTTTGGTACGGCATTGACCCACTTCACCTTCAATGTCCTAGCTCGGCGGTGCTACCGAGGAAGACACGGCCATTGTTGACGCCGCGGACGATGACACTGCTACCGGCGCCCTGTTAGCCCTTGATTGAGCCCGAGTACGTAGTGGCATACCAGCTGTGGGAGTTAAGTCCACTTCCGCCGCCTCTGGAATAAGCGTGACACTGGTGTCCCTCAGGGGAAAGCGAACCGTTGCACGCGGTTGCGGCGGAACTCCCGTGGCTTAAATCGGAATAGGAGCGCTGTATCCAAGAAGCACCCTCTTCTCCTCAGCAATAATTGGACTGACCCGATGAAGGTACCAGCCCGTAAAAGACCCCACACATCGAGGAATATGGTCAGCTTCAGGAATCATGAAGCGAGAACCAGTGTTCAGCCTCACAAAGTGATGAGCGGCATCACAAACAGCTTCAGGCGATAGGCTAGGCGCCACGGTAAATGCCTCGAAGGGGACGCCCTGATCATATCCAAGTTGCCGGGCAAAGCGATGTGGGTTGTACCGCATAAAAAGGGCCGCACTGTTCTGACGAAATACCAGGTAACCTGGTCTGATTGCGTACAGGTGCATGGCTTCCCTGGGCTTCAGAGAAGGTACCTCCTCGTTCGACAAATCGCAGAGCTGTTCAATCGGTCCTGAGGGAGCAGATAGGGCCCGATCAATGAATACCATTCCGCCCGTATTAGCATAGGGAGCGATCAACACACGAATAGCCCCAGACTGAGTCGGGTCAGGAGCAGAAGCGTCCACCAGCCGCATGAGTCACGGAAAAGTGTAGGCGTCATAAAATTTGGGTCTTTGGTGCACAGCAAAGGCCCCCAACACGTGCATCTCAATCCAAGATGTGAAGTAATGAAGAGAGAAATTTACCACATCTACACCTGGAGTTGAGGTATTAGCCGCGGCGCCTAACCCATGATAAAGATGCGCTAGCGCTGGAATAGCCACAGCTAGTCGTGTTCCCTCAGCAATGCGATGAGCAGGGTAAATAACCGAGGCTATCATGAAACGGCGATGCATGGGAATGACGAACCAACTAAGCCAAACGCTGATGAAGTCCACGAAGAAAGTCTCCTCAACCATACCAGGAGCTGCAATCGACTCGAATGATACTACCGACATGATGGGAATGTAATACTGCGGCAAGTCCTCTTCTTTAGTCGGCCGCCTGTTTAAACCAAACCCAAAGGGGTCATTAATGTTCGCGTCGTTAATGTTCGCGAACTTCAGAGCCGTCTTCGATAGGACATCCGCATGAGGAAGCAAGCGATAAAACTTTTAAAAGTGACGCCCTGCTCCTCTGACTCTGTGAACAGTTTGTCAAAAATACTCAGAGTCTTGATCAAACTCGGGCGCTTGTGGCGGACGGCGTTCTCGGTAGACAGGCCGTCAAGCATTGCAGACTCGATTTCGAAGACATACTCATTGGGAGGCAGCAATTCTTCATAAAGTGTCCCCCTGATCGGCAGCCCTAAGATCTCGCGAAATTCTTCCAGAGAAATTGAAACTTCGCGGTCCCCTAGAAGGAAGGTGTTGGTGGGGAGATTCCATTGGTTCAAGAAGGCCTTGACCCACCAGACATGGGGAGATTGGTAGTGGAAAATGGATGCATATATCGCCTGATAAAGTCCAGCCCTCTGTAGTCGCGCGCGATGGGCGGATAGGATGTAATGAGCCCAGAGAAGGTAGCTCGTGGGATGTCGAGGGGTAAGCCCTATCTTGTAAATCTGTCCCCATGGCTGGGCTTCGCCCCGGCAAATGCGGCGCCCCAAAATATCTATAGCCGGCACCGGATGGTTCGGAATACCAGTTGTTGAAGGCTCAAGCCATCCCATAGGGGTCCAATTCGGCATCTCCACAGCAAAGGCAGTCCGTGGAGGATCCATCGGCAGGAATGGATAGGTAGGCTCCGTCGGTATCTCGCAAAGAAAACTTCGGCGACCGCGGATGATGTGACCGTACCAAGTCCCCCATAAAAGCAACTTAGTGCGACTCGGGTCATGAGCCCTGATCATTGTCACGCCCCGCTTCCCAAAGTATGCTAGATTGGGCACGTGACATAGCCAACCATGCTACCTGTGGGTAGGAAATATCCATCCACAGTCACATTACGGCTGTAGAGATATCAAGAACAAGCTAAAACCATCTAAAAACATGTCCATAATCCAGAATAACAAGAGTCAATAATAAATAAATGCGGAAGCAAATGATCCAATACAAATAACTGAAAGGTATATCCCATAATGCGGGCTCACATCAGGAAATGAATGCAGGAAATAAAACTAACTACTACTGAACTCACAGCTCAGCCTGCTGGCTGAAGTACTCCTGCTCGGACTGCGACAGCGGTACAGAATCTGGGCCATGCAAAACCCAGACGTCAGCGCGTCATGTCAACAAGTAATATAATATGAACAATGTAACATGCCATGCAAAAATAAACATGAATAAAAAAATATTGTGAAACAAACAGTGCAGGGTAGTGTGCGGTCGGTAACTAAACTGTTCTATCAGGTTTTCTATTCTAAAGTCTTTGAAATCAATTGATGAATCGTCGATGTAACTCACTAGCATCCCGTACATACCCGGGACCACGGCCACAATATTCTCGGCTGCAGCCGAGACATGCCGCTAGGCACAAAACAGGAATGTGTACACTCGATAGTATCCCGTACATACCCGGGACCACGGCCACAATATTCTCAGCTAAAACCGAGACATGCCGCTAGGCACAAAACAGGGATGTGTACACTCAATACAGGTAGTGAACTGTCGAGTTACAAGTCAGATTTTACCTTTGATTTCCCCATACCCCCAAGTTATATGTGTCGAGTCAGGTATTCAGTAATCAAGAACTAATGCCAACACAGGATCAGGTAAAAGCAGGTTTGTCTGGATAGACAGCAGGAACGGTCCATGAGGACTACATGTCAGGTTTGCTGGCATTAGGCACGAGATCAGGTAACAGGTCGGGTCATGGTACATCAGGTCAAGTCAACAGTGTACGGTACCATGTCAGGTGTATCAATATATACATGTGTAGCAATGTCAGGTCAAGATGTACGCAATATCGTGAGTGTGCTCCCAATCAGATATATAATCACACGTGGGTATTAACAACATGAAATAAGCAATGAATTAAATAATAAGGAGTTTCATTCAATCACAAGAGTGCAGTAATACAATGTAGCCGTTTAGTCATGTTAACAGGTTTAAGCACCCTTAGCGGTGCAATGATTTATGTGACGGTTCAATATAGTTATATCAGGTTAAATGCATACGAGTGTCCGAATATAACAGAACTACATGGATAATTGCCACCATCTATTTAACAGTAAAATGTGATTAAACAGGTAGATTTGATTAGTAGGTTTAAATTGTAAATTCCATGTTAACGGTAAAATGACATAATGACATATTGTAACCAAATGGGAAACGACTATACCAAGTTAAGTTTTATAAGTTTAGGGTGTCAATACATATATAAATATACTGTATAGCATGTAGCAAGGGGTACTTGCCTCGACGGGTCTCGAACTGGGGGAAAACGAAACGTAACGTCGGCGGGGAAACTCGTGACGGAAGCACGGTTCATGGATTGAACCCAAATAACGAACCAAGGAACCACACGGGTCAGAGTACTCTGCTGGATCGTCGGGACACGTCGCCGGCACGGCCGGATTCCGGCGAGACACAAAAACAGTGAATAGGGTTTCTACGGGTGTAGATCTACAGAAAGGAGGAAATGAACAGAGAAAGGAGAAGATGGGGAATACTCACTGGTCCCAGAGGCCACTAGCAACGACGGCGAGATCGACGGCGGCGAGAACGGCGTCTCCGGCGATCTGCAGAACATCCAGCAGTATGTTTCAGTTTTGAAAGATGAAGAGAGGAAGGGTGAGATGGAGAAACACTTACGAGGTGTTCAGAGGTGGTTGGGGTTCGTCGGCGACGGCCAGGGGCGGCGCAGGTGGTCGCCGGTGGAGTCTCAGGCGACGCAAAGGAGATGCAGGAGGTCGCTGCCGTGCAGGGTGCGCGGGGGAAGAGGACGAGGGTCGAGGTTGAGACGAGGAGGCGCGGGCGAGGGTGACGGTGACGCTGGCGCCGGCGTCAGGGCCGCGGCGGCAAGGATGGAGGTTGCTAGGGTTAGGGTTGCAATGGGTTTCTCGCGAGGCTCGTGGGGTTCTCTGTTGCGTTATTTTTAAAAAAAGGGAGAGGGAAATTTATACGAGGGAGAGAGAGAAAGAGATATGAAGAGAGAGAGAGATTTGAGAGGTTAGAGAGAGAGATTTGAGAGGTTAGAGATGGGGCCCACGGGAATAAAAAGGCTGGTGATTGGCTGAGCGTGGTTAGAAAAGATTCAGATAGAGGTTTAAAGATTTAATAAACAGAAAAAAATATATAAGGTTAAGAAATATATTCTAAGGTTTTAAATTATTAAAATTTGGGATTTTGGCGCTAAACAAAACATTTCCAAATTGTACCCGGATTGGGTCCAAAAATTTGAAATTTAAATAATAGGATTTTAAGCGGGTTCCAAATTTTAAAATGAGGTGTTTTATGATTAAAAAGCATACCCCCAAGATGGATACCTGTACGTGCGCGTAGCCGTCCGAACTCGCCCGTTTCACTGAACGGGACGAGAACACAAAACACGGACGCTACCACAAGACTAGGGGTGTCGAGTAGGCCAAGATGACATTTTTAATTTTATTTTAGATGCTAAAATTTGTTATGTGCAGAAATGACTTTTCCGGATAAAATTTTACAGTAAGTCCCAAACAAGCAAGATAAATGAAATGAGTACCACCTAATGCTCAAACAGTAACAGAAATTAGTAGTATTGGGCTCGGGTGTTACATTATACCCAACTACAAAAAGAATTTCGACCTTGAAATTCCAAGAATACAAGATAGAAAACTACAGAAAAAGGTGAGGAAACTTCTGCCGGATCTCATCTTCTCGTTCCCAAGTGGACTCTCCATGCGATCGATTACCCCAAGAAACAAGCACAAGGGGGATAACCTTGTTCTTAAGAACCTTTTCCCTTCGATCCACGATTTCAACCGGTCGCTCCTCAAAAGTCAAGTCTTTCTGTACTGTTAACTCCGAATGATCCAAAACGTGTGTTTCATCTCGAACATACCTTCGTAGTTGAGATACGTGGAACACATCGTGCACACCTGCCAAGGACTGTGGTAACGCCAAACGGTACGCTACCTCTCCAACGCGCTCCAAGATCTCAAAGGGTCCAACGAAGCGAGGACTAAGCTTTCCTCGACTCCCAAAACGAATCACCCCTCTAGTCGGCGATATCTTTAAGAACACCAAATCACCCACGGCGAACTCTAGAGGTCTTCTCGACATGTCAGCCCAACTCTTCTGTCTGTCTTGTGCTGCATTCATATGACTTCTGATAGTGTTGACCTTCTCAACTGTCTGCACCACCAAATCTGGTCCCAACAATCTTCGTTCACCGACATCATCCCAACAAACAGGTGAACGGCATTTACGACCATACAAAGCTTCAAACGGAGCCATCTGGATAGTTGCCTGAAAGCTGTTATTGTAAGAAAACTCCACCAAGTGTAGATGATCCTCCCACGAACCCTTGAAGTCCAACATGCATGCTCTCAACATGTCTTCAAGAGTTTGGATCGTTCTCTCCGACTGACCATCAGTTTGAGGATGATAAGCTGTGCTAAACTTCAATCGAGTCCCCAAACTTTCCTGTAAACTCCTCCAGAAGTGCGATAAGAACCGAGTGTCCCGATCGGACACGATGCTCACCGGTACTCCATGCAATCTTACAATCTCCTGCATGTACCGCTCTGCCAAAGTTTCCGTTGATTGACCAACCCGGAAAGGAATAAAGTGAGCTGCCTTGGTCAACCGATCAACAATCACCCATACTGCATTGTTGCCTTTTGGACTCCGCGGTAAAGCCGTCACGAAATCCATGGTTATATGTTCCCACTTCCACTGAGGAATCGGAAGTGGTTGCAATAAACCAGCAACCCTTTGATGTTCAGCCTTAACTTGCTGACACACCAAGCACTTAGCCACAAAGCGAGCAATCTCCCGTTTCATGCCTTCCCACCAGAAATGCTGTCGAAGATCACGGTACATCTTTGTGCCTCCTGGATGTACAGAATAAGCTGAACTGTGCGCCTCCTTCATAAGCTCTTCACGAACATCTCCCTTTGGCACACATAAACGGCTACCATACCTCAACGAGCCATCTTCGTGGATCAGTAAATCTGTTCGTAGTCCAGCTTCAGCCTGCTCTCGAAACTTTTGCAGTCTAGGATCCTGCGATTGTGCTGCTTTAATTTTCTCAATTAAAGACGACTGTACTTGCAACTGCATCAACTGTCCCGTAGAACGCGGTAGCACAACCTCCAAGTCAAATCTTCGAAAATCTGCAATGATCTCCTTCTGCGTAGTTAACACCTGAATTGTTGGTAACCGACTAAGCGCATCCGGCACAACATTAACCTTCCCCGGATGGTACTTAAAATCAAGATCGTAGTCAGCCATCAGCTCCAACCATCTACGCTGCCTCATGTTAAGCTCCTTCTGTGTGAACACATACTTCAAGCTCTTATGATCTGTAAAAACTTCGACTCTTTCGCCCAAAAGGTACTGTCTCCAAATCTTCAAAGCGAAGATCACAGCCGCAAGCTCCAAGTCATGAGTTGGATAATTCTTCTCATGGGTCTTCAATTGTCTCGATGCGTATGCTACAACCTTCCCATGCTGCATCAAAACACATCCCAATCCTTTCCCAGATGCGTCGCTGTGAATCACCAATCCTCCGGAATTGTCTGGCACGGTCAGAATTGGGGTGGTTATCAACTTCTGCTTCAACGTCTCGAAAGCTAACGCACACTTATCCGTCCATACGAAAGGTACCTCCTTACGCGTAAGCTTGGTCAACGGCTCTGCCAGACGAGCGAAGTTCTCCACAAATCTCCTGTAGTATCCGGCGAGTCCAAGAAAGCTTCTTATCTCAGCAACATTTTTTGGAATAGGCCAATCTCGAACTGCTGCAATCTTTTCTGGATCGACGGCGATTCCATCGCCCGACACAACATGCCCCAAAAACTTCACTTCCTCCAGCCAAAACTCGCACTTACTCATCTTCGCATACAATTTCTCCTGTCTCAACGTCTGCAGTGCGATCTTCAAGTACTCCGTATGCTCCTCAAAGCTCTTCGAGTAAACCAGAATATTGTCAATGAATACCACAATAAACTGGTCCAAGTACGGTGAAAAGATTCGGTTCATCAAGTCCATGAATACTGCCGGCGCATTCGTTACTCCGAAGGGCATCACTAAGTACTCGTAATGTCCATACCGAGTTCGAAACGCCGTCTTGCAAATATCTTCTGTTTTCACTCGGACCTGATGATATCCGGATTGCAAATCCAGCTTCGAGAATACCCTCGCGCCACTAAGCTGCTCAAAAAGTTCTCCAATGCGAGAGATCGGGTACTTATTCTTAATAGTCACCCGGTTTAATTCTCGATAGTCGATGCACATCCTTCTCGTGCAATCCTTCTTCTTTACTAAAAGAACTGGAGCTCCCCAAGGCGAGTTACTGCTTCGAATCCAACCCTTCTCAAGCAGCAACCTGTTTCTTAACTTCTTCCAATTCTACCGGTGCCATTGGATAATACGCTTTAGATACTGGCGCTGCACCAGGATAAGATCAATTGCGAACTCCACATCTCGCTTCGGCGGTAAACCCGATATATCTTCAAATACGTCCATAAAATCGCGAACAACCGCCGGCTCTTCTCTACTATCAACTTCCATTGCTGCAAGAATATTGTTTGTCGGCCTAGCCCTAAACTCGACTGGCCCGACAGAACGGCTTCCTCCAGTGAAGGTAAACTCGGGATGTCCGGGAATCTGGAAAATTACTTTCTTTGCTCTGCAGTCAATGTGAGCGTGGAAAGTGCCAAGAAAATCCATTCCCAAGACGACTTCATAGCTGCCCGTATCTATCACTAAGAAATCTGCAAAGAGTTCCCGTCTGCACACAACAACCGTACAATCTGTACACTCCCTACTAGATATGATTTTCCCATTCCCAGTGTGTATATCCCAGAAACTAGACAGGGTCATGCAGGTAATTGAGTGTGTAGTTATAAAGTTGGATGACATAAAACAGTGGGATGCACCAGAATCAAATAATGCCAATGCGGGAAAACCATGAACGAGTAAAGTACCAGAAACAACTTCTCCTGATGCCTTGGCTTCCTCAGCTGTCAAGGTAAAAGCTCGAGCCTGACTAGGTCCTTGAGTCAGCTGTTTCTGCCCTTGGAACGGTCTCTGCGGAGGCTTCTGAATATCATCTCTCGTACGAAGCTTCGACGGACAAGCATTAACGGCGTGATCTGCCGCTCCACAAACCAAACAGAGTCCCAGCCTCCTTCAACAATCCTTTTGCATGTGGCCAGGTAAATTGCAGTAGTTACAATTCATGCTCTTTCTTCGATCAACAATCACAGGCTTCTTCATTGGTGCTACACCACGACGGTCCACTGGAATACCCTTGCGACCATGAGCTCGGTTAGGTACAAATGCGGGCTTCCTGGCCGCAACTGCTGTCTGCTGCAAGCTCCTTTTCATCCCAGATAAACTCTGTTGTTCCCAAGCTGCAATAAGAACCTGTGAGAAAGTGGTCAAACCCAGGGAGACAATCTGCCTCTGGATGTCCACATCCAAGCTGCGCATGAACCTTCATGCCCTGTCTGCATCGTTGGCGACTAAAGGTCCAGCGAATCTGCTGAGTCTCGTCCACTCTGCTGCATGCACGTCCACGGGTGCTCCATTCTGCCTCAGCCCAATAAATTTCTCTTCCATTTCCTCCCGTGCAGTCCGCGGGAAGAACTTCTCCACGAAACTCTTAGAAAAATCCGCCCAACTGATCCGCTTGGGCAAGCGGGTCTCTTCCACAAGCCACCACTCTCGGGCGTAGTCCACTAGCTGAATGCGTACCACATCAACTCTTTTGTCCTCTGGAATCTGTGCCGCAATCAGCAAATTCTCCGTGTCAACTAGCCACTGCTCGGCTGGCAACGGCTCCTCCAAACCAGTGAATGTAGACGGACCCAAACGTCTGAAATCTGCCACGGTCCCTACTCGGTCAACTGGTTTAGCTCCAGCGTTGTTTACAGACTGCTGAACGATCTGCAAACCTTCCTGAAACAAATCTGCTTGTTGCTGGATCAGCTCGGTCTGCCTCTTTTGATTTTCCAGCATTCCCCGTATCACTCCAAGCATGGCGGCTTCGTCCACTCGCCTCTGGTACGTCTTGAAATTCTTATCTGCCATATTCCTGAAATCAAAAACACCCGACATTAGCATGATGATAGATTCAATATATAGATCAAGGCTAGAACTCCAAGATACTTAAATAGAGTACCGAATTGTAACTATGCCGCGGTATCATAGCCACAATTACTTAACTCCACCCAAGTCGCCTAAGTCCTAGAGATAACAAGAAATCATGTTTTTCGAGTCGACAGGCAAAGTAAGTTTGCACATCGTAAAAGATATAATCAGGAAGAATGTGATGCAAGAATGGTAAACGGCAAGGTGGCAGGACATGTTTCCTAAACACGGGCATTCTGATTCGTGTATTGGGTACAATACCCAACTACAAAAGAATCACCCAACTAACCTATGGCTCTGATACCAAAAGAACCATGTCACGCCCCGCTTCCCAGAGTACGCTAGATTGGGCACGTGACATAGCCAACCATGCTACCTGTGGGTAGAAGTATCCATCCACAGTCACATTACGGCTGTAGAGATATCAAGAACAAGCTAAAACCATCTAAAAACATGTCCATAATCCAGAATAACAAGAGTCAATAATAAATAAATGCGGAAGCAAATGATCCAATACAAATAACTGAAAGGTATGTCCCATAATGCGGGCTCACATCAGGAAATGAATGCAGGAAATAAAACTAACTACTACTGAACTCACAGCTCAGCCTGCTGGCTGAAGTACTCCTGCTCGGACTGCGACAGCGGTACAGAATCTGGGCCATGCAAAACCCAGACGTCAGCGCGTCATGTCAACAAGTAATATAATATGAACAATGTAACATGCCATGCAAAAATAAACATGAATAAAGCAATAATGTGAAACAAACAGTGCAGGGTAGTGTGCGGTCGGTAACTAAACTGTTCTATCAGGTTTTCTATTCTAAAGTCTTTGAAATCAATTGATGAATCGTCGATGTAACTCAATAGCATCCCGTACATACCCGGGACCACGGCCACAATATTCTCGGCTGCAGCCGAGACATGCCGCTAGGCACAAAACAGGAATGTGTACACTCGATAGTATCCCGTACATACCCGGGACCACGGCCACAATATTCTCGGCTAAAACCGAGACATGCCGCTAGGCACAAAACAGGGATGTGTACACTCAATACAGATAGTGAACTGTCGAGTTACAAGTCAGATTTCACCTTTGATTTCCCCATACCCCCAAGTTATATGTGTCGAGTCAGGTATTCAGTAATCAAGAACTAATGCTAACACAGGATCAGGTAAAAGCAGGTTTGTCTGGATAGACAACAGGAACGGTCCATGAGAACTACATGTCAGGTTTGCTGGCATTAGGCACGAGATCAGGTAACAGGTCGGGTCATGGTACATCAGGTCAAGTCAACAGTATACGGTACCATGTCAGGTGTATCAATATATACATGTGTAGCAATGTCAGGTCAAGATGTACGCAATATCGTGAGTGTGCTCCCAATCAGATATATAATCACACGTGGGTATTAACAACATGAAATAAGCAATGAATTAAATAATAAGGAGTTTCATTCAATCACAAGAGTGCAGTAATACAATGTAGCCGTTTAGTCATGTTAACAGGTTTAAGCACCCTTAGCGGTGCAATGATTTATGTGACGGTTCAATATAGTTATATCAGGTTAAATGCATACGAGTGTCCGAATGTAACAGAACTACATGAATAATTGCCACCATCTATTTAACAGTAAAATGTGATTAAACATGTAGATTTGATTAGTAGGTTTAAATTGTAAATTCCATGTTAACGGTAAAATGATATAATGACATATTGTAACCAAATGGGAAACGACTATACCAAGTTAAGTTTTACAAGTTTAGGGTGTCAATACATATATAAATATACTGTATAGCATGTAGCAAGGGGTACTTGCCTCGACGGGTCTCGAACTGGGGAAAAACGAAACGTAACGTCGGCGGGGAAACTCGTGACGGAAGCACGGTTCATGGATTGAACCCAAACAACGAACCAAGGAACCACACGGGTCAGAGTACTCTGCTGGATCGTCGGGACACGTCGCCGGCACGGCCGGATTCCGGCAAGACACAAAAACAGTGAATAGGGTTTCTACGGGTGTAGATCTAGAGAAAGGAGAAGATGGGGGAATACTCACTGGTCCCAGAGGCCACTAGCAACGACGGCGAGATCGACGGCGGCGAGAACGGCGTCTCCGGCGATCTGCAGAACATCCAGCAGTATGTTTCAGTTTTGAAAGATGAAGAGAGGAAGGGTGAGATGGAGAAACACTTACGAGGTGTTCAGAGGTGGTTGGGGTTCGTCGGCGACGGCCAGGGGCGGCGCAGGTGGTTGCCGGTGGCGTCTCAGGCGACGCAGAGGAGATGCAGGAGGTCGCTGCCGTGCAGGGTGCGCGGGGGAAGAGGACGAGGGTCGAGGTTGAGACGAGGAGGCGCGGGCGAGGGTGACGGTGACGCTGGTGCCGGCGTCAGGGCCGCGGCGGCAAGGATGGAGGTGGCTAGGGTTAGGGTTGCATTGGGTTTCTCGCGAGGCTCGTGGGGTTCTCTGTTGCGTTATTTTTAAAAAAAGGGAGAGGGAAATTTATACGAGGGAGAGAGAGAAAGAGATATGAAGAGAGAGAGATTTGAGAGGTTAGAGAGAGAGATTTGAGAGGTTAGAGATGGGGCCCACGGGAATAAAAAGGCTGGTGATTGGCTGAGCGTGGTTAGAAAAGATTCAGATAGAGGTTTAAAGATTTAATAAACAGAAAAAAATATATAAGGTTAAGAAATACATTCTAAGGTTTTAAATTATTAAAATTTGGGATTTTGGCGCTAAACAAAACATTTCCAAATCGTGCCCGGGTTGGGTCCAAAAATTTGAAATTTAAATAATAGGATTTTAAGCAGGTTCCAAATTTTAAAATGAGGTGTTTTATGATTAAAAAGCATACCCCCAAGACGGACACCTGTACGTGCGCGTAGCCGTCCAAACTCGCCCGTTTCACTGAACGGGATGAGAACACAAAACACGGACGCTACCACAAGACTAGGGGTGTCGAGTAGGCCAAGATGGACATTTTTAATTTTATTTTAGATGCTAAAATTTGTTATGTGCAGAAATGACTTTTCCGGATAAAATTTTACAGTAAGTCCCAAACAAGCAAGATAAATGAAATGAGTACCATCTAATGCTCAAACAGTAACAGAAATTAGTAGTATTGGGCTCGGGTGTTACAATCATCGCCATCACTTCCTCGTTAGACGGTGACTGAGGAAAAGCAGCCTCCGAGCGAGTGAAAGGGAAGTATGGAACAGAAGTCATTGCGCCTGAAATAAAAGAAGGGGAAACTGTTAAGCAAAGCTAACACGTGTTTATAAAGGCATATATGAAAAGACAGTGGAAGAAAGCAACAGAGGACTCATTTTATGGGACCATTGGTTACAAAACACATGGGTCCCACAAAATCAAGATGGCAGCTTACTAATGATGAGGCAAAGCAATCACTATGAGAACAAAAGGAAGAGTCTCAATAAATGAACAGTGGATTTCAAATGACCCTACACATTTCCCAAAAAAGAAATCCATCTTGGACTCTGCAAAAATCAAGCAGAACAAGGGAATTAAATTCCCAGAAAACCCTACTGCAAATCTTTTCTTTTTGTTGCAAAGAAACAACTCAGGGCAAGAAAACCCCAAGAAGTTCTCTGGGAAGAACTAAGTTCTTCAGAGGAATTAAATTCCTTTTGAACAGGGGAATTAAAGTCCCAGAAATATTTGTTTCAGAGCCAAAGCTCTTTGAGGTGGAATTAAATTCCACAGAAAAGGCAAGCATCATCATTGATCCCTGAAGATCAGAGAAACCCTAGCAAAAAGGATTTATTATTTAAAAATTGGATATCTTTGGAGAACTTAGAAAGATGGGTTCTTTGAAGGGGAAAACCCTTAGTGTGGATTTAAAATCCAAAAAGTTCTTTTTATATATGTGAAAGTTCTTTAGCCGTTCAAGATCATTACCTGAGAAAAGGGAATCTTTTAACAGAGTTAAACTCTGAAAATTTTCAAGATAGAGAACTAAGCTATGAGAAAAGAGAATTAAATTCTCAAAGGGAAAAAAGTAAGTAAGGAAGAAGAAGAGCAAAGTGGAAGCGCTTCTGAAAGGACACTGGCATTTATAGGATGTGATGGGAAACGTTTCATCCCCCCTATTCCCTAGACAGATCCAACGGTCATAAAGATGACAGCGTTGCACTCACGTGCAGACACGTGAGAACAATGCTGTGGGGGAATTTGTTCCCTGATAAAAAATCAGGAAATACCTCAATGAGGTATCACATGCCCACACGTGACCAAGGGTCACGTGTTGACACGTGACAGTTTCTTATGATCTCCACTTTATAGAATTAAAATTCTAAATCAAACAAAAATGTAACAAAACAGCTAAGGAAATACCTCAATGAGGTATCACGTGCTCACACGTGACCAAAGGTCACATGATGGTTTCCTATGATCTCCACTTTATAGAATTAAAATTCTAAATCAAACAAAAATGTAACAAAACAGCTAAGGAAAGACCCCAATGGGGCATCACGTGCTCGCACGTGACCAAGGGTCACGTGTTGACACGTGATGGTCCCTTAGCTCTGTTAAAATGCAGAATTAAAATCTGATTAAAAGAAGGGTCACGTGCCAACACGTGACAGGCTCCTTAAGTCTTTAATTGATAGAATTAAATTCTATTTCCATGATCAAACATTGGGATCACGTGCCAACACGTGATGGGCTTTAAAAGCCTTCTGAATTGATAGAATTAAATTCTAATTAAGGGAAATCAAAGACCGTAACTGGAAAAATATTTCTCTAAATCTTTCCAAACAAAAAAGATGGTGCTCTGTAAAATGGAGCACCGTTGGATTAAAAATCCAATGGTGATTAAAAATCACCAATTTATGGAAATATTTTATACAAGGAAAGATTACCCTAAAATTCACCAAAAATAACAAACAGAAAATCTTTTGGATTAAAAATCCAATGGTGAATAAAATTCACTGAGTGATCTAAAAGATCATATTAGTTACGAAAAACAAACAAAATCTTTTAATAAAAGATTTACTAAACAAATTGATTCTTTCCCCTCTCCTATAAATAGGGGCTAAGAAGAGAAGAGATATATAGAATTTTGGATCTTGGAATTTTCTAAAGGCAAATAGCAGAGAGAAAAGAAAGGAGAATTTAATTCTAAAAAAAAGAAACCCTAGGTGAGAAAGGGGAAAGGGATCAAAGCTTTCATAAAACAAAAGGAGAATTTAATTCTCAATCTAAGAGTTTAACTCTTCTGCAAAAGAACTTAGTTCTTCCTCTGGTTGAAGATCCGCAGAAGCAAATCTCCCCACAGGTTGAGAATTTAATTCTCATCGGGGAGATTCTGCCATGCAGATCCAAAACTTAGAGGGAGAATTGAGTTTAGAGAATTTAATTCTCCCAATTTACAGGAATTTAATTCCCTCCAAGATAAAACTAGGGTTTAACCCTATATGAGAATTTAATTCTTCCAAACTCACAGGAATTTAATTCCTTCAAGATAAAACCAGGGTTTAACCCTATATGAGAATTTAATTCTCCTAAATTTATAGGAATTTAATTCCTCCAAGACAGACAAAATTAGGGTTTAACCCCATATGAGAATTCAATTCTCCCAAATTCATAAAGAATTCAATTCCTCTAAATGAAATTAGGGTTTAACCCTACATAAGAAATTAATTCTTCCACATGCATAGGAATTTAATTCCTCTAAAAAACCATAATTAGGGTTTAACCCTACAGAGAATTTAATTCTTAAAAATAAAGAGACTTGAAAGATCTCCATGCATGTAAAGAACTAGGTCACGTGTCCCCACGTGACCCCTAAACAGATCCCCCAAAAATGAGAAGAAAAAGCTTTGAGGCAATGCCTCACGTGCTCCCACGTGACCTCCAAAACAAAGAGGATAAAAGCAAAGGCAATGTTGGCTTTGGGCGCTCTCACGTGTTACCACGTGACCCCTAATAAATGCTTTAATAATCAATGCACAAATATTCATCACGTGCCAACACGTGATGGCCAGAAGATCAAAAGTGTTTAACACTTATTTGCATAACAAAGTAAAGGAGATCTGGCCCCACGTGACCCCTTCCTCTCTAGTGTTTAACACTAATTTGAGGGTTTTATTTCCAGTGTTTAACACTGTTGTCCTCTAGTGTTTAACACTACTTTAAGCATTTCACTTCCAGTGTTTAACACTGTTGTCCTCTAGTGTTTAACACTATTTTAAAGCCAATCTTAGCCAAATTGGCTAAGTTTCCAGAGGCAAAAACCTCCCCTTTAACTAAATCTCAAAGTTGAGTAAAACTCAAGACTACAATGTTTAATGCTCAGTCAAAGACAAAAATGTTATCAGAGCCCTCAAACTCTTGTTTAGCATTGCAAAGTGATGAGGGGCTGAACCCAGGCAAATGTCTAATGGTCCAATAAAGGGCAAACACTTCAAATCTAATTGGACTTAGCCCAAGTTGGCCATAAGTCCTCAATTCAGATTTAACTGAGCCAATGTGCTCATAATCTAATTAATCGATCTTAGTTCCAAATTGGACTACAGATCCCCAATCAACTCTGGTTCAAAGGTACATCTCTTCACTCCTCCGATATTTATCGTTGTAATCCTTCAACGTCTTCAGAGAGGTGACGGGTCCCGACAACCACACATTTTACGGACTATGATGTCCTTAACCTTGACTGTGAGGTCTTTAAACTCACGGACTATGATGTCCTTAACCTTGACTGTGAGGTCTTTAAACTCACGGACTATGATGTCCTTAACCTCGACCGCAATGTCTTTAAACTAACATTGGACCGTAATGTCCTTAAACTAACAATGGACAGTAATGTCCTTAAACTAATCGACCGCAATGTCCCTAAAATAAACAATAGAGCCCAATTGCTCTCTCGTTGGATCTAAACGATCCCGTTAAGTTGATCTTAGTCTAAAATGAGACTAACGTATCCTTAACAAACGTTTAAGTTGATCTTAGTCCCAAATGAGGCTAACGTATCCTTAAACCCAACCCCCAAACCCAAATCTAAGAAGATACGGATTTGGACTAATCCACGCCCTACGGGCGACAACATAAATTAGTCTCCGTATACAATCCACGGGCAACCAAAAACAAAACAAACACACACGACATGAAGTGACCATCTGGAGAAGGAGAAAGTGGTTACCGCTATGCGGTAGCATAATTAACTGCAGGGGCTTGCGCTTGCAGGGAAGAGCGTCCCCACAATCAAAAACCCCTCAAATGAGGAGGAATCTGACGCAGTCTGCTACATCGGCCGCATCCGTTTAAACCTTCGATACACGGTGCCATAAATCAATTTGGCATCTTTGGACAGGTGAGCGGATATCACCAATTAGCATCTGCCCTCGGAATTCAGGCACGGACGTCACAAAGTCCCGGTCGCGTCTTTCAGCGGAGAACAATCATGTATTGTGGTTTTGGATCAAAAATACAAAGGAGGTGCTGCCCAAATTTTTAAAAGACGAACATGTTTTTCAACAAGTAGGATAAACTTGCATTTTTCATGTTCCCTTTTCTATACATTTAAGAAAACACTTTTACTTCATTATACCTTATTTCAAAACTTCACCTCTTTTGTTTCTTTAAAAGGCTTAGATTTCTGAGTTTCAGCTTACTTGAATTACGTTACACCTTTAGACGTTGCGTAATTTAAGTGCTGATCACGAGCTAATATTTCGGGTCATGACCGTACAAGTGGAGTTAGCGAAGGGTGAAGCTCCGGCGAACTTCCGACGATGACCCTAGGAGATCCCGGTGACGAAACAACGCACCGGCACCTCCTACCACACCTTCTTCCTCTTCTCTAACCTAAAAGCAAGTAAGTCCCATTCTTCCTTTCCATCTTGATCTCTAAAAAGTTCTTTTTCTAAAACCCGACGGAAGCGGAGTTAATCCGACTTCCGATTCGGTTCTTCTTAAAAATTCCATCTTTTCTTAAATACAAACATACCAAATCCTCACATCTTGACTATTAAATATTAACAAAACATCATGAACAAGTTTCATAGCAAAATATTTCATATTGTAATTTTTATCATACTTTTTCAGTAAAATACCATGTAGTTTAGTTTCGACATTAAACATCATAATTCCTTACTATACCTTTAAATAGATCACGAGATAATGATCTACCTCCTCACAACACTTATATGCAACATAGCACGATACCTTTCGGGAATATAGAATACGGGAAATGCAATTTTACACATAAATATCTTTTACTATTAAAACCTTTTTCTACAAGATTATGTATTTTTACAAATCTTTGCAAAGCGCCGCTACAACCCATTTTGGGGAACCCGTTCGGGATGGTGCGGATTATCGCACATCCTCGGGCTTAGTAGTGCGAGATGCAGACCTCCGCAAGGAGCATTCGGTCTCGAAAGATTTAAAAATACAAATATCTTAAGAAAATGAGATTTCTAGAAAAATGATAAATTAAATTATTTTTTAAATATATATATATATATATATATCATCAAAATATCTATTTTTGATATAATATAAATGTTCCAACTTTTCTAAATAAAAAAGAATCACTTTACATGATAATACCATGCAATTCCATACAAGTTCAACACTTTACAATTAAATACCATATATTATGAAATTAGATTTTATTCACTAGAAATGTCACATATATAAAATCTATATCTATGAAAACTTTAAAGACGATAATTAAATACCTGGGGTGTATTTTGAAAAATTATACAAAATTATTTTTACATAAAACCCCATAAGTTTTATAAGTTACAATAAGGACCCTAGTAAATATAGGTTTAAGCGGGACCAGTCTCTTGAGCCTCAGGCAGCCGGAGATATGGGTTCTTGCCTATTTATGGTAGACAACTTAACAAACGTTGTTATCAACACGGTAATCGTCTTTGAAAAAGACACAAATTCTGCCGTCCATATGCAGCGGTTACCGATAACACCAAAACCTAATTCAAGACTTCAATTTCTTTTCTAATTGTTCTAACTCAGACTGAGTCTCATTATAAATAATATAATTTGAATATGATTCAAGTACAAACTACAATTCAATATGAATCCATGAATCTATATATTCAATATATCAATCTGTATTGACTAAACCGAACCATGGATATACTTCCATTTACATGATTCTCCAGTTACATCCATTTACTGATATCATGGTTTCGGCAAGTCATCCATCTATACAATTCAAATTACAATACAAACAATACAATCAAGACATCGCGGGGTTTAAGGGGTAGATTGGTACGGAAGGTGTTAGAAATGGCACGAGACTGCAAGAATTAAGACACCTAACCTGTATTCCATTGCTATTGTAGCATGGCATAAACGGTTCTTTGTACATTCTGTTCACCTTAGTCTCTGGTCTACTGAGACTCCTCTCGTATATACTGACATCCTTCTGTACCAAGCTCCAAACAACAGCGTTAATACCAAATACAACATTATAATAATATAATACCACTTTAAAAGTTACTCTCTCTCTCTGTCTATTCTATCTCTCCCTTATTTTTGGGACTTACCGAGCGATTGTTCGCTGACGACATTCCTTCTCTTTCTTCTTTGGAATGTTGTCAGGTGGTTCGGACCTTCAGGAGATCGAGCCTACCAGCGAGAACTTGGATCAGCTAGCTTACGACCCAGAGCTTTAGATTCATTGTACACATTTCATTTCAGTACTTTCCATTTTTATTATGCCACGTTTAGGCATTGCTTTCATTCAGATGTATTTACTTTTCCTTATACTGTAAAAGAATGTTAATAAATAAAGTTGTTGTTCATTACATTTGTCTCTTGTGTATATTCCTTTTATATTGCTTAGTTACGCTTAGCGTATTTACTTCTGAGTAAATACGTAGCGGCCAGTAGTGGCCCCTTCGCCGTACACCGGGAAGCGGGGTGTGACATTAACTCCAGCAGATTGAAATTTTCCCCTCATCTTTACCACTGCTTCATAACGGCAGGCAGCTTTCAGAGCCGATTCATGGGTCGGAAAATCTCCTGTGGCTAATGCAGCCTGAATCTCTGGATCTAACCCTTGTTGAAATCGACGGGCTCTAATCACATCCGTCGGTATCAGGTGTGCCACAAATTTGTTAAGGTATTGTGTTAGCTGTGTAATTTGTGATATTTTAAAATCGAAATATTGAGACGTATCTTACCGACTGAGCATGGTGAACTCAGCGTCATATTCATCTACTGACTTGGTCCATATTGAACCTTGTTGCAGATGGATGAACTGTTGTTCCATATCAAAGCGAACAGTCTCAGGGAAGTACTTTGCATCGAACATGTCACGGAAAGTCTTCCTTTCGATAGGTTGATCAAGACGGCTTTCTTCCGCCTTCCACCAAACCCGTGCATTGTCTGTGAGCTGCAACTTCGCAACAGGAACCCAAGCTATCTCTGGCACTTGTGCCGCTGCCTGGTCATCTTCAATGCTTTGAGCCCATTCCTCAGCTTCTAGAGAGCTCTCTTTTCCTGCAAACTGCTTGGGGTGCAAGGCCCTGAATTGCTTCACCCCTGGTGCTTCCGTCTCTGGACGGTTCATCAAAATAGCAGTCTGCTGCTGATGTCCTTCCAGGAGGCTGTGGACTGCCTCAAGTAGAACCGTCTTCTCGTTGATCGGAGCAGCGACGGCAGGTGTGAGTGGTAGTGGTGGGGGAGTGTTGTTGACATTCATGTTGGTGTTGTTTGGGGATCCATAACCTTGAAAGAAAAAATTCGGGTTAGGACAGATTCAAAGTATATGAAATTGTAAGATTCAAGGAATATGAATTGTAAAAAATGTTTTTTTTAGTTGCTGGTTCTTGTGTTATATTGCTTAGGTTGTCCACGCAGAACGGACCTGCATAGCAGGGTTCCATACAGCTTAGACTTGCATGGGACACCAACAAAACCTGTCACGCCCCGCTTCCCAGTGTACGGGCAGAGGACGTGACGGGCCGCTACGTATTTACTCAGAAGTAAACACGCTAAGCGTATGTAAGCAATATAAAATGAAATGTACACAAGAGACAAGGTGTAAATAATCAGCAACTTTATTTATTAAATATTCTTTTTACAATACAACTGAAATGAAAATACATGGAATGAAAGCAATGCCTAAACAATGACACAACAGAAATGTAAAGGAAATGTAATGTACAAGTGAATCTAAAATTCTGGGTCTTCAGTAAACTGATCCAAGTCTTCGCTGCTGAGCTCGATCTCCAGTGAGTCCGAATCACCTGACGACATTCCAAAGAAGAAGAAAGAGAACGTCATCGGCGAAAAAATCACTCGGTAAGTCCCGTAGATAGATAAGAATGGAATAGATAGAATAGAGTATAGTTGTTTATTGTTGTCATTTAATGTTAACGCTGTTGTTTGTAGTTTGATACAGAAGAGGCCAGTGTATACGAGAGGAGTCTCACTATACCAGAGACTACGGTATACGGAGTACAAGGAACCGTTCAGCCACGGTACAACGGCAATGGAGATTCAGGTTAGGTGTCTTATGGTTGCAGTCTCGTGATACTTCTAACACCTTCCGTACCAATCTATCCTTTATAAAACCCCGCGATGTCTTAGTTGTATTGTTTGTATTGTGTTGAATTTTATAATAAATTGTATAGATGGATGACTTGCCGAAACCATGATATCAGTAAATGGATGTCACTGGAGGATCATGTAGATGGATGTATATCCATGGTTCGATTCGGTCAATATAGATTGAATAGATTGAACAGATTGAATATATGGATTCATGTTAAATTGTAGTTTATACTTGAATCATATTCAAGTCAGATTGATTGAGATTCAGTCTAAGTTAGACAATTAGAAAAGAAATTGAAGTCCTGAATTATGTTTTGTACTATCGGTAACTGCTGCACATGGACGGCAGGATTTATGTCTTTTTCAAAGACAATTACCGTGTTGATATCACCGTTTGTTAAGTTGTCTATCTTAAATTGGCAAACACCCATATCTCCGGCTCCCTGAGGCTCAAGAGACTGTATCTCCGGCTCCCTGAGGCTCAAGAGACTGGTCCCGCTTAAACTATGTTTACTAGGGTCCTTATTCTAATTTAGTATAACTTGAGGGGGGTTTATGTAAAATAGTTTTATTTAATTTTAAAATACACCTCAAGTATTTAATTATCGTCTTTAGAGTTTTTCATAGATGTTTCTTTTATTAAATGTGAAATTTCTAGTGAATATGACCTAGTTTTAAAGTATAAGGTATTTATTTGAAATATTGGAATTGTATGGTATTTTCTTGTAAATGGAATGTTTTTCTTGAATTTTGGAAATGTGAAATCTTATAAATATTAAAAATAGATATTTTGATATTAATTACATATATATTTATTTATTAAAAATATAAGTTTTATTTATAATAGAAATCCCATTTTCTAAAAAAAATGTTTTAAAAATCTTTCGATCTGTATGCTCCTTGCGGAGGTCTGCATGTCACTCTACTAGGCCCGAGGATGTGCGATAATCCGCACCATACCGAACGGGTTTCCCAAAATGGGTTGTAGGGGCACAATTGCAAAGATTTGTTAAATACACTTCTTATAGAAAAATGTTTTATAAGTTGAAGGTAGTTATATGTAAAGTCGTATTTTCCCAAATCTATGTTCCCAAATTCCATCGTGCTATATTAGATATGTGTGTTGTGAGGAGGTAGGTCAATACCTCGTGAGTTTTCTAAGGTAATACGGTTTAAAAAGTTTAAGCATGTCAAAATGAAACATGAAGGTATTTTAATGTAAAGGTGAAATAAAACTTGCTACGGTTATTATTTTGAAGTAAAATTATTCTATTGTCTTTGTTAATGATTACTAAACAATATATCACATGTTGTAGATTTGTTATTAAGAAAAAGTTGTATTTTTAAAAGAAAAGAGAATCGGGATCCGGATAACTCCGCTTCCGATACGTTTTAAGAATGAAGAGTTTGGGAATAGCAAAAGAGGGAGAGAAGGGGGACTTACTGGATGTTCGGCTAGAGGAGAAGGAGGAAGAGGTGGGAGGTGCTGATTGTTTCGAAAAAGTGTTTGTAGAATAACCGCAATCAATAACGGTGTCGCGTATAGCTAGACCAAGATGAGTACGGGTCGTCCTCTGGGAAACGTGGAACCTTTTACTCTTACTTTAGATGTGTTGAAAAAGAGAGGAGGGATAAGAATGTTGAGGAATGGTTTCTAGATCTACGTTAAGCACTAATGCAAAATATACATCTAGATTATTTATGGATGTAGTTAATATAAGAAGGGGCTTGCAGGGTACGTTAGGATTTAGTAGTTATGGATGATTAATTAAAAATTACCCTTTTTATCCTTTAATAGATTTAAAACTAGAACGACAGTGATGCATGTAGATTAGGGTTTCTGGAGGGAAAAGGAATCTCACTCTTAACCCCTATCTCGACACGGAACTCCGTTCATATCTAGCCTTTACCAAAACAATCATTAATCTAATCTCTAATCGCGGCCGAGACTAACAATGAATTGGTAGCGCGCCCGATTAGGATGTTAATGATTCTTTTGATAAAGTTTATAAACTTTATAGGACGTAAAAAGAGTTTAGGTATTTTCATCATCCATTAACCTACCCTAATCCTACGAACCCTAACAAGCGGAGAATTACTCGCGCATGTTGGGAGAAAAAGAGATGGAGAGAAAGTGCATAATTAAACTACAAAGAAATAGAATAGGAAAAAGAAAGCTACCTTTATTAATCAGCAATATTCATTACACTTTGATCCCTTAGAAAATGATTACAAATACTAGTTTGCTTCTCGATCTCTTCCAAGGAGGTAGACGAATAGTTGATGATCAGCTTGGATGCGTGAGCCGTCTTGGACTTCGTGATCTCGTCGGCTTGATGATTTTTTCAAGAGGCTCTTGGTCCATATTTATACTCCAAAAGCCAGAAACTTAGCTTCCTAATTTGGAAGCAAACAGTAAAGATTCGCCCCAAAAAATCTCAGCTTCCAACCTCTCAGATCCGCGGCGGATCCGCTGTCAAAGGGTAGGTTTGACCGCGGATCCGCGGTCTTGTATAGTGATCGTTGGATTTTCTCTTCTGTGTTTTTCTTCTTGTGACACTTGGAGATCTCTGGAAGTTTTGGAAATTGAAAATCTTCTCATGGTTACTGCCAGACTTGGTTTCCAAGTTTTGCTTTCTTAATTAGGCAAGTTTTCTTCAACAACTTAATTTCCTTGATTTTAGTCTTGGAAAAATTCTGCACAACAACTTAAATAATATTTAGTAGACTTTGTTCTACTAGGATTAGGTCAATAATATTATATACATTTTCTTACCAAATGCTAATTATAATATATCAACACATGGAAAATAGTATTTTTACAAATAAACCCTCATATGTATGATATATTATAATAAAGACCTTTTTAAATATGGAAATGGTAGGAAAAATGTAATAACAAATGTGCAGTTTTATCAACTGAACAGGTGCCGGTGCGTCGTTTCGTCGTCGGAAACTCCTCGGACGTTCGTCGGAGCTTCACCCTTTGTTAACTCCACTTGCACACAAATAGAACTTGGAATTTTCTTGAGAGTTTTGGCAGGGAATTGTGAGTGAGGAGGTGTGAATTGAGGGTGGTATTTATAGGGAAAATTAGGATTTATGGGTGAAGGAAATGCATTAAAAAATGCATTAAAATGAGGTTAAATGGGCATTTTATTGCTCTCTGGTTTAATTCAGAGTAAACAAGTAACAAGGGAGTAGTGGGGTAGCTGAAAGGGTGCAAGGGTCGAAGTTTGGGGAGCATTGGGTACGGGAGGCCCGGCGGCGCCGGCATTACCTACGGTCTCGCCGGTCGGAATCTGGTGGTGGGGCTTGGGATTCTCTCCACGCGTCCCTGTCGCTTAAATTTCCCTCGTATTTATGTTTGTTTATTCTGTAACTTATCCTATTACGTGTGTTGCACGTGTAGACTCTTGGGCTTCTAAAAGGTTAAAAAAAACTTTAAATAAAAAGAATGTGTGTCTGATGGGATTTGAACTGTGGTGCTATGGTTCAGCAGTGCAAGGTCTTACCAGTGAGCTACAAGCTCTTTCTTGCTGTTCAAAATTGAATCAAATACTTATAGGTACTCACAGAAATTGTAAATACCCCAATTGTACATTAACTTTAAATGAATTTTATGTACATAGAAATTGGAGTTGTTACACTAGTCGTGTGAGTATCGAGACTGGGCATTGATACTCCAGAATAGACTAGTGTATACATTTCTAGACCCCGACAGTGGGCGATGGTTGGTCCCGCGGGCATTGGTCTGATGCACCTAAGATCGTATACAGGTGCTCACTGGGTATAAGTACACTGGACGGACTCACCGAGAAATTCTAGATGGTACTATACCTATCGTCAGATGAAAGTTCTCAGATGACATGTGTACATGGTAGTCTTCGGACCTGAGATCGTCATTTGTCTCGTGTGAGTTCCCACTGTGCTTTGATCACTACCCTACTACGGCTCTACTGAGTCGTGCAAACAGGTTTTGGTTGGGTGTAGTCCCGAGCCACATGGAGACAGTAAGTGATTGTCAGAGATTTGTCTCTCCAGGTATTGGGAATTGATATCGCACTATGTTCGATTGGTCAGGACCATAAGATCTTGGCCAAGGCAGTTGGGATTTACTGATAGGTTGATCAGTAGTTTCCCAGATTGGTCCTGAGCTACATCATCATGAATTATCGGGTTATTAGGGTCTAACGTTTACCACTCTCTAGACCCGGTATGCGATACTTTTAGACGAAGAGACTGGACTGTACGGAGATTGTCACAAATAGGCTCAGTAGGAGTTTGGACGAGTTTGCTTGTCGGCCTTCCTTTTCGACAAGTACCTGGGTAGCCGTTACGTGCAGCTGGTACCGCTGACGTGCTTGTGATTAAACCCACTGCCAGAGTATTGTTAAGTTTTTAGAGTCCCACACAAAGGGTTTCCCGCTTCGGGCGAAACGGTGTAGAGGCCGTATGGTTTTACGGCAGGGTTCGATTATATACGTGTACTAGATACACGGATCGTGATTCGGACGGATAATACTAGTTGGCTTTGGTTTAATCCGGATCCTAATATTATATTCTTGGATTATTTTCGTCCCTTTGTATTCGTATTTTTCGGAACACGGATACGGGTATGTATATACTGTGAGGGGTATTCTTGTAATTGTGCAAGATGTTTCTAGAAGAAGACACCTCATTTTAGTTTTTATCATTTTGATTAAATGATTAATGAGGTGGAGATATGAGGTGTTCATTTGTATTAAATGAAGCATGACTACTTGGCGACTCATGGTTTACTATTATTGAGGCAAGGTGGCTTCAAGATATTTTAGTGAATTATTGAATGCTTGATAATTCACAAGACTTAGACATTTCATCATTCATTCTAACTTGAACACTCTCTCTCCTCCAAGCTTCTCTTCTTCTACCTCTAACCCTAACTGTCTCATGGGTTGATAAACCTAGGGTTAATGAGACAAATCAATCCATTATCACTCTCTATATCATCTAGGCTACTTAGATTAGCATACTAAGTACCCTAGTTATCTCGGTTTAGAGGTAGGAGCTCCAAGTAGACACTCTCAAGTGAATCATTTTTGACGCGAGGAGGCCGACGATCAAGTGCAGTGCGATCCGTACACTCTTTAAGGAGCTAAAGGAGAGGATTGAAGACCCGAAGGACTTGAGCCCTTAGGTATATTTTTCTATCATAGTAGATAGAACCCTTTAGCTTGCTAGTTAGGTTTATGGTAGATCCGGTGTTAATGGGTTATTCTAGTGCCAGTTTAAATCGTTGTAAAATTTTTGTTCCGCAAACGGTCACGGTTGATGGCCAGGGCATTAGTGTAACCCAACACAATATACGGCCACTGCATTATTTCGCCTGAACTGGGAAAACCCTCTGTGTGGGACTCTAAAAACTTGACAGTACGCTGGCAGCGAGTTACTAGATAAATCCAACCATAAGCACGTCAGCAACACTAGTTGTATGGAATGGCTACCCAGGTATCTGTCGAAAAGGAAGGCCGACGAGCAAACTCATCCGTACCCCTATTGAGCCTGTTTGTGAAAATTTCGTACAGTCTAGTCTTTTCGTCTAAGAGTATCGCATACCGGGTCAAAAGATTGGAAAACGTTAGACCCTAATAACCCGATAATTCGTGCCGATGTGGCTCAGGACCAATCCAAGAAACCATTTGTCACGACCCGAAATTGGCACGTGACGGCCCTTAAACTACGCAATGTCTACAGGCGTAACGCAATTTAAGTAAGCCGAAAACCCAGCAATCTAAACCATCAAAAGTAGTAAGTGAAAATAACAATTTTAAAACTTTTGAAATCTCAAACCAAATTCTTTAAAGTCCAACTTTATTTCCTTTAAAATTTTGGCAGCACCTCCTTTGTAAAAACCAGCCCCAAAAGGGGTACAACAAAGATAATAAGTAAAGCATCCCCAAACGGAAGAAAATACACGCCCAAAGGCGGAAAACAACCACCACAACAGATATACGACGCCGTAGCGAAGAAATAAAAGACGATATAAATAAAACTGCATAAAAGACCTCCAAGTCACAAAATAATATACAATATCGTCCTCACATCAAGTCTCTAAGTCAATACATGATAATGGTAGATAGAGAGTACATGAAATAACGAATATACAATGATCAACATCGGATAACTGCAAAACCCACATATAGCAAAACTGTACACAGTCAGCCGTAGCGGTATCCGCTGCAAAAGATGATATGATAGATAAAAGCCCTGCCTCTGACTACTCTGAGGAACAACCTGCAAAACACTGTGGCACAACGGGGGTGAGTTGCCACCTCGTGAATAGTAAATAACATATGCAGGTAATCGCAAGCATGCACGTACTGCGCGAATCTATCACGTGCAAGCTAATAGCAATAAATGGTCATATGTATGCAACAGTCATGAAAGATACTCTACCAGGTACAACTAATACATGAAGCAATAAATGGCAATATGTATATGCAACAGTCATGAAAGGTACTCTATCAGGTATTACTAATACATGAAGCAATGCATATAAAATAAATGCGAAGTATGGGATAAAACATGTCATCCTCACGGAATCCTGACCTCGTGGCAAGACCAAAGTCCATCAAGACAATCAAAATCCCAAATTTTCCTCAAATCAACCCCCAAATTAGCTCTCATATCCTGTAAGTCTCATATATCCTGAGTGTCCAATATCAAGTAAATCTTATATATCCTGAGTGTCCAATATCAAGTAAATCTCATATATCCTGTATCCAATATCAAGTAAATCTCATATATGAATAAGTATATTTGCATGAATCATTATGACGATGTATATAAATTAGATATGTATACATATATATTAGCGTCCCATTCCACTAATATATATATATATATATATAGCAGTGTCCCATTCCACTGTTATATATACTTAGGAGTAAGAATATCATGAAAACAAGTGTCTAGTATCGACACATAAAGACTGATCTATCAGGTGCTGTCACCACGACTGGCCCTGATAGGTACGTATCATACGCTATCTCGAAAACCCGAATGCCCAACTTCGACCCTCGCATTTCGACGTATCCATACGTACATAACTCCGATCGGTATCCCCACGATAACCGCCGAGTCTAAATATTGTCACCGGTAGGTATGGTTCCCCCACTAACTCATCGTCTACTCCACTATCTTCTTGCCCCGGGTACCTCCGGGCCCCACCATGTACCCGCACACGGCCCACACCGCTCCTCGCATGGGGTATATCTCAGAACCGAGAAATCTCATGGTGGATGTTGAAATATCATATCAAGAAAAACCGGGTTTTTCAAATAATGCATAATTTCATGAAACTACCACGGTCCTCAAATCCAGAAAATATCATGAAAAATCCATATCTCAATGCGAAAATCCATGAATATAATATATGCAGCATAAAACTGAAATGTGAGCATATAAAGGAAAAGCCGCTATTTAACTGCAACAAGTTAATATATATATATATATATATATATCATGCGGTTCCTAATTTCTCCAAGTCCATACAACATTAAATAAAAGTGAACATGTAGCTATAGCCAGATATATGTGTAAACATGTAGGTATAGCAAGGTATATGTATCTACCTATCAGTAATGATGTAATACCCTCCAGGTATAAGTGTAAGTATGTATGCAAGATGTACATGTAGCTATGTCTCATATGTGTATATACCTATCACTAATGGTACAATACCATATAAGTATATGGGTAACTAGTATGTAAGCATGTCAAGGCATATGTGTAAGCAAGTAGGTATACAGGTATGCTATATGTCATATGCACGAAGGAAAATAAGGATCATGTCTCAATATCCCTAAACAATACAATATCACATATGTATAGGTGTTGTGCGTGTCATGGCAATTATCGACGGTATGTGTGTAGCATACAATTAGTGCTCGTGAAACATGAACCGTCAATAATGGTGTTGTGTCTCATTAGTACTAAGTCCATACACAATAGGAAATGAGATATGCAACAAAGGTATACATGCACAATCAATATCCATATATTTCTAACTAATAGTCATATCATTTATTCTAGCCTAGACGCATAACGCCATGCGGACGATTCCCCTGTAGATATTAAATCTACTCACCAACGCTCCTGGCTAAGTAAAGCCAACCACTTGTTTCCCCTTCTTCGCAGTGTCCAAAGTCCCCGCCTGCGAACCTAAAACATAAAACAATATAACAAGTATGTATATTAGCAAACGACCAATAACACGTACAAACTACGTTTGACCGACGCACCAACTCCAAACATACTCTCAAGTGTTCGCTTAGTAGTTAACGTGCATAGCGACACAACGAAACCAACTCAAGAGCAATAGAACACAACGACACGAACTGTATCGGATAACGTAACGCGTGAAAATGAAACACAAGAAAACAAGCAAGCGATCCCAGATTTTGCTACACAAACAATTTTTAAAAGTTGCGCATACCACAAGACCTCACACAACCCCAGAGACCTCTACTCCAAAATACACCACCAACCACCCCACTCTGGCCGCAAATTGTGGCCAGAACCATTAAATATGCGGCCATATCTTGAGGGAATGGGCTCGTATTTTGAGGGTAGGTTCTAGGTCACTACATTAGGTCACTGTGATGGGAACTTTTCCAACAAATATCTGGTTTGATAGCAGATCATCCGAGACCCAAAACTACACTAAAAATACGATATTTACCCGAAACAAAACTATACGCAATCTAAACTGAAACTAACAAGCTACGCAACACTAAAAAGGCTAACTTAACAGAAAGAGATCATTACCTACTCGCACAAGCTCAAAGATCCTAGCTTTCCAAGCTCCAAGGCATCCAAGAGGCAAAACAAGTCTAAAGATGTGATTTTTATGAGATTTTGTGAAGTTTAGTGTATGTTTAGTGAAGGAATTAGCAAGTGTTCAGTTGAGGGAAGAAGAAAATGAGAAAGAGATAGAGAATGAGAGAATGAAATGATAAAGAGAGAGAGTGAGATGAAAAGAGAGAGAGGTGAGTGTAAGGGGTGAGTGCATCCTTGCATTAACTCACACAATAATGCAAGCATGACTCACCATGCCACTTCTCATCCAAATAAAACCATAAAGAAAATATCTTCTCTCTCAACAAATATCAAGAGAATAAGATTAAAGTTAAGGATTAGGTTAAAGCAAAGGATTGGATTAGGGTTAAGTTGTCATGGTCACTAAAACTAGATTAACACAAACACAACCTCACATAAACATGCACATGTGTGTGCATGCCATAACAAATAATAATAAATTATTAATTAAATATTATAAAATGTGAGGAACCCAAATCGGTAAACTTTTTTACCAAAAACCCGCATTATTGTCTAATTAACACTAATCGCATTTCTAAGGTGTTACACCATTGATCTAACTATCAGTAAATCTCATCTGTCTTGGCCATGGTCTTATGGTGCTGGCCAACCAAATATAGTGCGAAATCGACTCCTTATACCAGGAGAGATGAATCCTTAACAATCTCTTACTGTCTCCATGTGACTCGGGACTGTACCCAACTAAAGTCTGTTTGCACGACTTGGTAGATCCATGGTAGGGTAGTAATCTAAGAATAGTGGGAACTCACACGAGAAAAATAACGACCTCAGGTCTAAAAACTAACATGTACTCATATCACCTGAGAACTGTTATCTGACAATAGATATAATACCATCTAGAAATTCTTGGCAAGCCCGTGCAGTGTACTCACCTCTAGTGAGTACATGTATACAATCTTAGGTGCATCACGCCAATGGTTGTAGGACCAACCACCGCCCCTCGTCGGGATCTAGAAACATATACACCAGTCTACTCCAGAATATCAATCCTCAAACTCGATACTCCTACGACTGGGGATATTTAAGGATGTGTTTATGGACTACCCAGTCCCCATATATATGATCGCCATTATAACGTTGGTAGTTAAGCAATAATCCTATGAGTTTTATCAACATGTATTAACGATACGTAATAATAAGTAAAATATATTCGCATGTTGAGATAAAGACAAACCAAATAGCATGCTATCATATCGAGAAAGATTGTCCTGTGCATACATATGTCTAAGCATCCACTACATATATACAATAATGGCATTTAGGGTATACATATCCAACACAAAAAAGATTTGCACGAATTTCAAAGCCCATCCAAAGACTTATAAAGGGTTTGTAGAGAAATTTTTCCGTTTGTTGAGTTGTGCGGTTAAGATTTCCGGTTTTATGAATGGATGAGTAAGAGTAGTTTTAATTTTTACCCTCAGAATATAAGTGACTTATATGGACATTTAGATTTAAGAAGTTCTTGTCTTTTATGGACTTCTTCTTAAAGTTGCAATTGGAATCGAAAGGCTTATTTCTTGTGAACACGTTTGCGGTTTAGTGTAATTCTTGAAAACCTATTCGAGCTTTCTTCGTTGCCCAATACCCCATATATTTTAATTCCATTACTTCATAACCCCCCATACTTCTATTCCGTTAAGTTTTGTGAAAAAAAAAGAAAATGAATCGCGCCTGTATAGCCTACTTTTCCTTTTTCCTTCCAATATTGATCTCTTTATCCTATTAAAACCGGATAAGGTTCTTATAGCATCCCTATTTGAAGCGAAATTACAGAAACATCTTATTCATTATCTGTGGTGTGATACATGTCACATATAGTTAGACAAAAGGACAAGGGATACATGAATAATGATGGATGTTCTTTTTTTTATATATTATGACATAGAGAGAGCCTCATGAATATATGAGAGAAAATTGTTATCTTCTCTTGATGCCCATTTTCATTCTCAAGAGAGGACCACCATCTTCCTCTTCTCATGTGTTGAGAACAAAGAGAAAAGAGAGGAAAATTAGTGACCTTTCATTTGCGTCACTTCCTTTTACAATCTAGCAAATTGTTTGAGAGCAAGTTACTTCTTTAGAAAAGTTCCAGGGGGAGTTAGAGTTGGTAAATAATAGCTTCAAGCGGATCCTTTTTGGTGGGTTGCAAGATGAATCAAGCTTTATCCAAACCGAAGAAGGGGATCAAAAACATGGGTTGTTCGTTAATCGTAATGAACCACGTGACAAAGATTGTAGCTTCTGATCCTATAATTTAATTTAGTGTAGATTATTCTTGTTTACAATTACATGTATGATAAAGTTCCTAGGGCTAAGCTCATGGCGATAAATAAAAAAGATTGTTTTATATTCCGCATTCGGTTTGCAATTGTTGTGAACGAGTAATCGCAAACTTACAAGAGATTGGGAAAAGGGGGGGATGGGTTTGGGTCGGAGAGGGGGGAGCCGGCGATAACGGTGATGATGAGATGAAGTTGGTGATGAAGAAGATGGCGATGATGAAGGTGGTGGTGGTGGTGGTCGGTGTCGGGGGCCAGGCAGTGACATGACATAAACGGTGCTAACGTGTCACCGTTAACTTTAGTAATTTGTTATCATTTCAAAATTAATAGTAGTTTTCTGATTTGTGACCCAAAGATGTTGGAGTTTTGAGTGAGTAAGGCTAACAATAATCAAACAACTGTAGCTAATTAAAGTAGCAACTCAGTGAACAAAATATATCAAACATTTGTTAACCACAAAATAAGAGTTATTAAATATATTATTAATTATTTTATGTTTCCATATGGAATCCATTTGGGCCATGTTGAAGCTTGTTTTAATCTTTTGATACATAATATCGGTGAGAGATTGGATCGGCACAAGTTATTTCCAGCATAAACCTTCGTACATTTACAAAATGACCCATTTTAATAGTATAATCATCGCCCGATTAAATGATCAAGAGCCAACGGGGCGCTTGAAACTTGCGCTCTTAAGCATGCATACTGATAGAGGTCTGGATCTCCTTAGATACTATCCTCCGTCGATCAGCCGCAAGCGTTGCTGGACGATTGGGATTGGATTTGGAGGCCGTCTCCTGGAATGTGTGGATCTCAATGGGTTGTGTTTGAGGTGGAAGCCGAGTTACCAGCAAAGAAGTCTCGGGATGGGTGATCACCGTAGGACCCTCCGACGATCAAGTTAGCCGAGTAATTTGAGCAGAGTAGTGGCTTATCAGGTTTAAGTTGCCTTCCCTGAGTCATTTGAGAGAGGAGTTTTATAGTGGGCGCATGGAGCGAGCAGGCGCGAGGTCTTCGTCTTCGGTCACTCTCCTAATGTCACGCGTGCGTGAATGATGGGATTTCTTCATTAATGACGGGATACGTTCATTAATGGGGGGAGATGCGTCAGCGTGGGATGCGGGACGTGGGGCGACGGTTATCTCGTCTTGGCGAGATACGCGGAGCCGTTGCGGAAGCGCTAGGGCTTTGCAATCTCGGTTGATCGGGGGAGACCGAGAAAGCTCGACATCCTTGGAACCTGGAGACGAGCGGGAGGCCGAGGAAGCTCGGCATGGTTGGAGCTCGGAGACGAGCAACGAGAAGACTGAGGAAGCTCGGAGGCGAGCTGTTGGCAGTTTCCTAGGTGAAAGGTGGAATGTCTTCACAAGGTCTTCCGAAAGGTTGGGTATGCTCAACGTGGAGGGGTCCCGGGGATTGTCCCCGATACGGCTCATTTATTCCACCCCCGTAGAGTCCGGGATACGTCATCTGCCATGTGCTGTAATCTGAGAAGACACCATTTATGAGCATCATCGCATATCATTAGAACGAGGCTCAATTTGAACACAATTTCAACTCCATGCAAACCAATCCAATTTGAAGTTGCAACTGCAACGTCATATATCCAAAAGATAATTTTTACCATCACATTAGCCTTTTGGCCTTTTTGGGATTTTTGAAATAATTTTATTATACTTTAAAAATATTATAAAACCTTATCAAACTATTAATATTATATGAAATTGATATTTTGATTAACCCGTACAAACCATAATTAGATTGAAATCCTAAAATTTCTTACGGATAGATTGAATAGACTCAAAATGGACGGAATATGATATTTTTTACAAAAATAACTTTCAGTTTTTTTACTAAAATGCCTTTCGATATGATTTTATAGCATTTTTTAAGTTCAATAGGGTTATTTCAAAAACATAAAAAGATGGATGGAGTTCAGTAAAATTCACCAAATATCCAATTGTCAAAATTTGTTCTTCCACGAGATGTTCCACCTACATCCAACTAAACATCCCTAAGACAGCATGCAACCCGATCGGGTCGGATCCAAACAAAATCCGAATTGATCCGCTATCGTTGTCGGATCGGATTCAATATCTGTTGGCTCCAACCCAACTCCATTTAAGTTTTTTTTGGTGGGATACAGCTGCTCTCTCTCTCTCTCTTGCTCTCTCAACCGAGGACTTCTTCTCTAGAAATGGTTCTTCAATCAACAGCCGCAGATTTCCGCAAACCAAAGACCCTCGACAACAAATACGTGAGCATTCTGAAATTTCTTTGTGATTTGTTTTGCAGTTTATATGTGATTTTTTTTTAATTCTAAAACAAAAATTGAATTTTTTTGATTAGGTGCTTGGGAATGAGATTGGGAAAGGAGCTTATGGAAGGGTTTATATAGGCTTGGATTTGGAGAATGGGGATTTTGTGGCTATAAAGCAAGTCTCTTTGCATAATATCTCACGAGAAAATCTCAACATTATAATGGTGTGAATTACTTTCACTTATGTTTCAGTGTTTGAGCATTGCTTTAGTTTGGTTGATTATACGTTTTCTGGTGATACAAGTGAATTAATTGTCTACAAGGGCTATAAATTGAAAGAATTTAGTAGGGGATTAGGTTAAATTACTTGATTGGGAGTTTAAATATCGATTTTATGACTTTGTTGACATGCCAAATTTTTGTATTGATATTTAATGAAGTTTTCTTTAAAATCACTTTAGCTTTTAATAGATACCGTTTATGATGGGTCAGAAACTATTCCCAGGATATAAAGAGTCATCTATCGATTATTTGATACTTTGCTCGAGGAAATGGCATTTATGGACAAGAAAGGGGATTTCTGAGTTCATATATTTGCAGTCGAAGTCCGACCAAATTCATAAAGGTAGTAATATGATGGTTTGAATTTGGGGACCTACGACTCGACAGAGCTAGGATTACGCGGTCTATTTAAACTTTCCTGTGGCCTTTCACACACTTATTTTATCCTGTTAGAGTTAGGGTTATAGGTAGGTTAGGGGTAGTGCGTAGTGACTTATGCGAACTGGGAGCTTGGGGAAGTACTGACGAGCATTATCATATGCAGTTTCCTGCTCCTAATGCGCATCAGTATAAAATGTGCAAAAGATTAAGGATGTGATTCGTGAAGACTATATTGGTGAAGCTAGTTTGCTATAAGTATAATCCAAGCTATGTGCACACAAGGCGCATATGTATTAACTATTAAGATAATCTAACCTCATTTAGGACTCAAGATCCTGGAAGAGTACAATTTGGAAGATGAATCATGTAAGAAGTTCAATATTCTCTATTTCGAATTTAAGAAGGATATTAGGTGGGCCTCAATTGCCATTGTAGAAAACGTTGGAAAATTTGTGAATTTTGTTCAAGGTGATATCATCATATTACAGTGTTACTCATTATTCTCATATGATATATGTCTATTCTGCAATTAACGATCAGTATTCTGAATTCTAAGCTGCGATGGCCATGAAGTAGTTTTAATGTATCTACTTATTGGTTTCCTTGCCAGTTATCATTATTCTATTATATGTTGTTAAATTCGGATCATGTTGCTCTACGTAAATAGCAAAAACATGCATGTCCGTATATTTGCCTTTTGGATTGTGAGCATCATCAATTTTCTTGCATTTTTATATGATACTTTGAGCATCCTTAAAATTTTCCTTACTATTATTTTTTGTGCCACCTTCTCGCACATGTGGGATCATTCAATGCCGCAGCAAGAAATTGATCTACTAAAGGTACTACTCTCTGTCTTCGTACTTTGCAAGTTTATTCTGTAATTTTGTTTAAAGTTAATTTTTCACATATTTGGGCGTTCATGCGAATTCCTAGGATATTGGAATATCAATTACACATTATCCTATTGGAAACAGATAATGAAGAAGATTACAAGAACTGTAAAGCCTTGGTTCGTTTCTAGTTGTTCACGCTAGAATGACCCAACATGCTAGTGCACTATTCATTTGGTGGTTCTGCTCAAGTAGTTGGATCTATCTTCTGAAATTTAAACGAGGAGCAACCGTCCCTACTGGTCCTTAACTAGATCTGTCCCTGCATCTGACATCACACTTGGGGTAATATGCGGGGGCACGATTAGTTGGTTAGCACATGACTTGCTACTGTAACAAGGAGTTGTCGCTGATCACCCTTGCTTCCTTAAGCTGAGTCTATCAGCAAAGCATTATGTCTCTCGGCATGGTTGAAATCTTGGCCAATCCCAAACCGAGATGGCCGATCCCAAAAATGGCCACCCTAGTTGTGGGACTGGTACCGTCCCATGCCAAGTAATATTGTTTTTACCATTTCATATTAGGTTTTCGAATTAAGTTTATGAAAGGTTAGTGGGTTTACTATGAAATCTTGGCCAATCCCAAATCGAGATGGCCGATCTCAAAAGTTTATGAAATCTTGGCCAATCCCAAACCGAGATGGCGGATCCCAATCCCAAAAATGACCATCCTAGTTGTGAGACTCCCATGCCAAGTAATATTGTTTTTACCATTTCATATTAGGTTTTCGTATTAAGTTTATGAAAGGTTAGTGGATTTACTAATGGGTTAATGGGTTCATTAATGGTTTAAAGGGTTTATTATAGATTATTGGGGACTACGGTTAGTTTGATATTATCAATACGACTTTCGACATCATCAATTACAAAAGAATTTGACAAATCGTTTATAGTTATATTTAATATTTTTTCCAATTCTTAATAATTCTTTTTCTCAAACGATATGATATCCGATATTCTGATCCGATACGGCCGATACAGCTGAGATTACCGATTCCGGTCTCAAAAGTGTATGTTCGATACCGATACCAATATCTTAAACCTTATTTCTAGGTTTGATACCCCATATATTCTATAAGGGTTCATTTCCATAAAGATCTACAGTTTTATACTCTTCTTGACTACCTAATTTAAATTACATATTTTATCTATTCGCACTGGTAGTGAAAATGTAGTAGTGCATCCCTGGAAAAATACAGTTGCAATTAAAAAGACTGTAATGCGTGAACTAAATCGCATAGGATACTGCATGATGCGGTCATAAGCATCAATGTAGGATTTAGAATGATTGGCTAATCTTTGGTTTTGCTTGCAGAATCTTAACCACAAAAATATTGTGAAGTATCTTGGATCAGTAAAAACGAAGCAACACCTGTACATCATTCTAGAGTAATTAGCCTTTAACTCATTTTTTTCTTTCTTCACCAGTATTCTCCCTCTCCCTCGCATGCTCACGTGCGTGCGTGTATATGCCTGCGTGCGTGCGTGCATCTTTACCATTCTATATATATATGTGAATGAAGCAACTCTATCTAGGTACACATTGTCATCTGTTTTGTAGGTATGTGGAAAATGGTTCACTTGCTAATATTATCAAACCCAATAGTTTTGGTCCCTTCCCTGAGTCATTGGTGGCTGTTTACATCTCTCAGGTGCATATTAGCTATTTCATTATTTGTGTTTTTTTCCCACTTTGATAGCTGAATATTCATTATTCTTCATGAACAGGTTTTGGATGGTTTGGTCTATTTGCATGAGCAAGGTGTTATTCATCGTGATATTAAGGGTGCAAATATTCTGATTACGAAAGAGGTATCTTTTTTTTTGTTGGGGTTTTGAGCCATTCACTTTTAGTTTTTCAGGTCACTATTGTGATTGCATCATAAAATATACTGTGATCCCTACATGTAATTTATCTCACTTATTGATTCTATTTAATTAATTGTAATCATTGGTCATGTGTTTCTTATTTCAACCTATTTTCAGATGGTTCACGTTCCTGCTTAGGTGTATAATCTGAAAATTATGTCTATATGTGCTTATTTCGTTTAACTACTGTCCTGGTGAATCGTGCTTAATTTAGTACTAACCCGTGCTTATTAATCTTGTTACTGTTTTGAGCTGTTGCATTTTGATTTAGTTGCCTTGTCATTGTTCTTACATATTCTTTGCTCTCCTTTGGCTTAGCCTGTACCTATTAGAAGTTTAGAATGCTCAAGAATGCCTGTGTCCTGCAGGAAGGTATGCTACAGCCTAAAGGCTGTAATGAATCATATTTTTATCCTCTCATGAAGCCTTTATTAGGGAATGGAAAAAGAAAAGAATTATGGAAGTGAATTTATAAATAAAAATAACAGAAAAGAAAAATATGAGAAAATTACTTGAAATACTAAAACAATAACAAATTATGCTTGTGATTTAATTTGACCTCATGTGCAGCTAACACCCAATACACCCCATAAAATAAGATATTATACAACACAAAGTAGGCAATTAACAAAGTGATGACTGCTTTAACAACATAAAAAGGTAATAGTCAATTCCTATGGATGGAACATGGTTTAAAATCTCGGAATCGGTTTCCGTATTGGTGGTTACTTTTTGAATCAGAATCTGCTGTCTCGGCCATACTGGCCGTCTAGGATCGGAAATATTGGATTTTATATCATATAACAAAACAAAAATTTGAAATCAGGAAATTCTTTTTAGAAAATATTAAAAGCTTTGTCAAATTTCTAAAACGGCTGTTATAATACTTGGTAAAAATAACCATAATATTATTGATATACTTTTTAGTAATTAATGATGTCAAATATACCGTAATTCAACAAGTTGTTATTTAACCCAGGAACCCATTAATAAACTTAATACTAGAGTCCTAGTAATCAGATGGGAAACTCGCTATACCTTGGTATCGGATAGTGTCAGAATCGAAAAACTTGGACGATCAATATTTGGATCGGAATCGGCCATCTCAGATCTGGGTCGGCCGAGATTTCAAACCATGGGATGGAATATACTGTTACTTTTGAAAATGCTTTAAACAATCATTATGTTCAAGCCTTATGGATGTACTGCTTGGAATTATAAGGATGGATTATGGTGTCATCAAACCTGACAAAATCAGCATAAAATACATTTTGGAAGTGTGAGAAGAGTGATTAGTTTTCTTTTGCCTGGAAGTTCATAAGAAGCTGGAGTATAACTTGCCTTATCGAACAACCTCAGCCGGATTTGAGATCCAATGACCTGAGGGCCCACCAAATCTAAAATCATGCTTGTGAGGCATGTGGAGGATGTTTTGGTTCAAGGTTTCCAACTTGTAGAGAATATTTTCTAGTGTCAAATCTTAAGAATCCAGAATGTAGGAATTTAATCAGACATCAAATATGTAATATCATTATTAATCTTTAATTGTACTCATGGTCCCAAACTTAATCATATTGATCAAAACGCCATTGAAAATTGTCATGCTTATTTGTACACAACCCCATTCAAGTTTATACTACAAATTTGAAGGCTAACAACTCAAAGCCATAGGAGAGAGATGATAAAATCAACTACATGACATAGAAATTATGAGGCAGGTCTCAGAAGCACCTTGTGTAACTTGGGGATTCTTGGTATTTCTGCTGCATTATCAAAACATTGTTTATTTTATGTACTCATTAATTTTGTTTATGTGGATATACCGGTCTTGATTGTTACTAAGCAGAAAGTTCTGCATGGTTGTCAGTGTGCACACATTTCTCCAGAAAGCTGTTAGAACTTATAACAACCTATGTTTTTTTCCTACTCTCTACTCTTTAGTCGTATTATTCACCTATACGCTCTTGTTTTATTCTGAGATTTCGAGTCAATTTGGTGGATGTTTTTCTAGGGTCTTGTTAAACTTGCAGACTTTGGAGTTGCAACAAAATTGAACGAAGCTGATCTTCATTCACTTTCAGTGGTTGGCACACCATACTGGATGGCCCCTGAGGTAACTGCTTGAATATGGTTCATGGCATTTTGTATACCTTTAGGTAGCTACTTAAATTATTCCACTTAGTTCAAAACTCGTGTTTAAAAATAATTTTATATGTTCATTTTTTAATAGTATTACACACTAAAAACAATTTTTTTACTAACAAATAGGTATAGGTAATCTCATCTAGACAATCAGCTCCCATTTTGGTGCATAGCCTTACAAAAAGCTACAAAATCGTCATTATATAAGCTTGTAAATCCAAGTTGAGCTGTTTTCATCCCCTGGCAAAGCAGATATTCAGCCTGTTATGTGAGAGTTTGGACCATGGGTGCAATTTACAGTATCCAGGAAAAGAAGAGGGACGTCAGAAGGCTTTTATTTTATAAGCATGCAAAGTTTGTGCAACGGGCCACAGTTGTTCCTCCTGATAAAAATACTTTGTTTTTATTGAAGTGGTTGGAGAGAGTAAGATCTGATAGCAGTATTGAGAACCATCAAACCATGTCCTAGTTATGTTGCTTTCTACATTATCTATCCTTCAACTATTTGCCAACCTATTTCAATGACATTAGTTATATCCATCCTCTTTCCTGATATCTGACACAAATTTGATAACCTCAGATAGGCAATTAACGAAACAACACCATCTAAGTATAAACGGCATAAAATATGTTTAAGCAGTCTTTATGGTCTGTACATTAGTAACATTACTTGAAGTTCTGTTGTGTGTATAAATTAAAATTTTCTTTTAATATGTATCGAACTATCCGTCCATAGAAGAAGTAAAAGAAGCACGGGCTTTGTTGGAAATTATTGCTGCTTTTTTTAAAATAAAATTTTTATGTATGACATACAACATTACTTATTCTGCTAATAACTTGCTAATCTGTTTCTTGTTCTTCTTTCCTCTCGTTGCATGACTGCCATTTTATTATGTCAGGCTGTTCAAATGTCGGGGGTTTGTTCTGCATCGGACATTTGGAGTGTTGGTTGCACAGTTATTGAGCTGCTAACATGTGTTCCCCCATATTTTGATCTTCCAGTTATGGCAGCATTTTACCGAATCGTCCAGGTTTCTGTCAAATTTCATTTTCACTGGATTTTTTGTTATTGCATGACATCTTTATTCATAAGGTAATCTAATTTTCAGACGATCTTTATAACCACATCTTTCAGTTTCCACTGCATTGAAACTCAGAAGTCGTAATTGGGTTTAGGGGATCTATTCATATAAATTCTGACACGCCCGTTCAAGTCGAGCACTCTTTTTTTGTGGGCTAGTACTTGGGCTTTTGCACAACGATATTTTTTAATCCACTAGTCAATTGTGTGCCAGTGGGATTTGAAACTGGTGTAGCTCTAGTACCATATCAAAGTTCCTCCACTGCACCGAAATCCGAAGCTGTTATGTATTGAGGAATGTACTTTTGCCTTCTAACAAACTCTCCCCAACCCCACCTAAAACTAACAAGATGATGTGCCCTTGTGATACAGTTGTAGGAAAGGAAAAAATAAGATAAAGAAGCAGCGGAAAGATTGCCAGATCAAGATGAAAGTGTTACCCAATGAATTTTTTCTTACGTCATACAATTTTAGGTGTAATAAAAGCAAGAGATTTTAGGTTCTTGCCCATTATTTTAGATTAGGTGATCTGAGGCCTTTTTCCCCTTTGGATATGTGGAACTTACTGGGTCTATTTTGACATTATTGATCTGTTACTCTATAATTGCATGACTTTAAGTGTATATTCAGTGTCAGAATGGTAGTAAAAGAGTGCTGGCATTATTTAATTGTGTAGGGATATTTTGGTCTCTCATAAAGCCGTAGGCTAATGTTTTTAGACGAGTTACACATTTGGGAGCCTTTTTTTATATAAAAAATGTGTGCATCATGTAGACCCTGGGTTGGATAAGTTATATAAATGGAACGTGCTATAGCTATTGAAAATTGTGGAATGAATGACGTGACAAACAGAAGGTTTCATTTTCTGCATCTGAAGGGTTCCATTCAGATAGGAGTCCATGAAACAACAAGCTTTGAGAAAATTATATTTGTTACATGATCTTTCATATTTGTAATTCTCTTGGATTTTTCTTTTATAAATTTCTGGTAGAGTGGTACATAATTCTTATTAGTTATGAGACTTTTTTTAACTTTTCGCTTCAATTTCAATCACTTTTAGGATGTGCATCCTCCCATGCCTGATGGACTATCAGCCGACATTACCGATTTTATTAGTCAATGTTTTAGGAAGGTACAAGATTAAATTTACAACTGCAGTGTTTTCGTATTTAGATCGATTGAACATTCACCGTCTAACATCTAATAACATTATACAAGCACTCTCCACTCTTTACTTTTTCTGCGCTAACATCAAGAAGCATTTTTAGGATGCAAGGCAGAGACCAGATGCAAAAACATTATTGTTGCATCCATGGATTCAAAATAAAAGGTGTCTTATATTACCAGGAAGATCAATTAGGTAAGTAGGAGTACCTATAATTTTTATTTTTTATTTTATCAATACCTTAGAGGAACAAGGCTCAAGTGTTTTCCACATTGCCACATTTATTTTCCTTTTTTTATTATTTGCCTCATCTACATATTCTAAATTACATGTTAACTCCATTCTTTTGGCCAAATAGATGTAGCATGCCCTATTGGCAAGATAATTCAACGCAATCAGTTAAAGCCTAAAACGGATGGATACCGTGGCTTCTGCAATAATAAATGGCATAACAGGATGCTTAAAGCAACCCAATGCAGCTGAATGATCCTGTATTTCTTGTGTGTTCAATTTGGATTTGGCGTGTGTGTGTGTGGGGGGGGGGGTTAGACTCTGTCAAAATAGAGGTTTTACTCACTTCCTGATAGTCATTTTTCTATCCTAACATATCAGCTGTATGATCTATTACCATTGAACAAACAACATTTCGATTAGAACATCCTTGTCTGCATAACCATGAAGCATGCAGTTTTGTGGAAATGTGATCCTCTTTTCGAATTCCCATAAATGTTGTGCTCACTTCCTTCCCTTTCTATTCGACTGGTTTGATTGCTGCTTTGATATAGTATGGACATTCTAGGTGGGAAAATAAATTCTGAATTATTGCAAACACACAATAATGAAAGGCCCTACTATACCCATCCATGGGATTTACCCCCAAACCATTACAAGTTACGACAGTAATTGGAAATTACATTCAAACATTCGTAATTCGTGGTCTAATTAGACAACATATTGCTTCTAACATAGCGATTGCGAAAAGTAAAATTCGGGAAAAAGAACTGATTGTATAAGACGGAAAGCTGTGGTAAATTTACAGAGCTAAGAAGCATCATGTTTTGACATATCATCAATGATTTTTTTTTGTGAAAAGTTCCTTCAACAATCTTTTAATTTTTGTTTGTTGCTCTTCTTTAACAGTTATCGTTGCTTCATTACTAAACTATATGCTCGCTACATTGTACCTCTATTTTTCTACTAATAGAATAGCAGATCACCACCATTCTATTTATATATTATCACTGGAGTTTCTTATGAGAGAGAAATGATGCATCATTCAGTTCTGTAAGAACCAATCTTTGTCTGTTCACCGACTTGTGCTATTTTAGGGTCATTGGGGATGATGCTATCGCAGATTACGATGATTCAACGGGTGACGACGATCATGGTGATGAAAGCCCATTAAAAGAGAATATAAAGAGCGGTGATCGGAAAGTTGAGCAAGTAAACTACCAGTCACCATTAACATTATCATCTTGTTACAGTGGATTTATGTCCAATTTCATACATGCATATAAGCTTCAACTGATGTTAAGAACTGCTTGTTCCCTAAAAGCTTATGAATATCAGTATTGGCTATTTGATTTTATGTATGTTTTTCTCATAATTGTGCCATTCTATTAATCTTTGATTTGTAACTTTTCTTTCACGTGGCAATTCAGGAGACATATGAGAAAGAGCATAAAGCTACAGATATTGTGGAAACGAACGAGTTTGAAATTAGTTTGAAAGGTGAAGTGGCTAGAATTCCTACTTCAGTTTTTCCATGAAAAGCCACCAACAAGCTCTTCAATTATTGAAGCAGTACCCATTAATCTAATTGACATTAGTGACCTTTCCTATGTTAAAACAGTGGCTAACGATGCTGTAAAGTCTCAAGGATTTAGCATAGAAAATGCTAATGGTGAAGGAAGGCGTATTCTTGATGAAAGTAAATTATTTTCCTATAAACCTGGAGTTCGGAAAGATGGTGCTGCAAAGGTGATATATCCATTTTTCTTGATAGAGGTCTACATTTATTCTTAAACAGTTTATTGTATGGTCCCCTTCTGTTAACTGCTTTTAATAAATTATTCAAAATGTTCTTTGCCTGTGTTTTGGAACGTGACTTTGTCACCACATGCTATGGGATTACGTGTTCATGTCCATATTTGTTACTGATATGGTTCCTCAGCGTAGGTTATTTATCGAAGCCAGTACTTAAGTATTAATATGTTATTATTTTGGCTTAATTTCAATAAACTACCAAAAATATACCTGTTTTTCACTAAACTACCACAAATATTAAAGATTACAAGTAACTGCAAAAAATTTCAAATTAACACTTCCTATTTCTCTAAACTACCCTAATAGCATTTTACAATTTTTGTTGACACCATTATATCAATTTAGTAAAATGCGGGTATAATTCCCTAGCAAAAGGCAAAATGTTTGCGTGAAGCTTTTTCATAGTTTCTTGTATAATGCAGTGAAAAATGGGGATAGTTTTTGGTAGTTTAGTGAAATTAAGCCTCTTATATTTTAAATGAATAATGATTATAAGAATTTTATTCTTTATTGCTTTCTCTTGTGACCAAGAATAATTGTGCGGTTTTATGGCCAGTTTGAATTTTTCCAGAACTTTCTTACTCTTGTTGTTTCGCTTGATCTGCTCATACATTTCCGTAATAATTCATGCAAAGGTCCTGGTTGACAGAGTTCCATCGTATCAAGGTGCTTCAGCTTCAACCTCGAATACAGGCCAAAGAAATATACTTCGGTATGATGACAAGAAGAATGATTTGGGAAAAGAGCTCAAGGCTTGGATTTCTAAGACACGTATGGAAAATGAGTCAGAGCAGAGAAACAACAAGATGTTTCTAGAAATGGTGATGGATGCTATCAATGAAAAAGTGATTGATAGTTCGGTATGCATGTTTGGCCAATAAGTGTTCTTTTACTATATTTATAATAACTTTATAACAGTGTGTATTTATACTAATTGGTGTCTAGTTTTAGCAAACGAATCTTCAATGCTTGACTTTGTATTTTGTGTGCAGGTCCTTGATGACAATCTGCATTCCGGCAGCATTTTCCAGTTTCAGGTATTTATTGAGCATCAGATGATAATTCGGTCTATTTTTTTGGATTGTTCATGTTCTGATTGTACTTGAAAATTATGCCAAACTTATTGATATACCGGGTTTTAATTCCTCAAGATATCTATTTCTTGTTAGATAAATCCTGCATTTCACTAGTTAATGATGGAAAATTGCTATGTCATGTGGATTACTAAATGAGTAAAATGGCACCACACAAGTTATCTGGAACTTTTCTTGAGAATGCATGCCTAACCAAGGCATGAGCTCTTTCTTATCAGTCACGCCCAGAGATGGTGGTTGGCAGCTGATCACAATCCCCTTCTCTGAGAGGACCAGAAAACCTATTGCACGTGCAAAAGTCATAAGATCTCATGAATGAATATATATTCTAAATCAATAACTAATAAACTAATGGACGTGTTTCCAATTTTTCAATTTGACCATATAGTGAAATATGAATCATACCAACTCCAACTTCTTTAAAGACTACAGAATCCCACAGATTTTTTTTACAGTTCATAGCTAAGACTAATAATGTAAATACATACTCATATGATAAAGCTAGCACTCCAACATACAACCTCTAGTTTGTTCGCCAATCTCCATGCTAATTTGAAAAGTTGTTAAAATCGGGGTCAGCAAAACCTCAGCTGAACTTATATAAGGCTCACATGAGATAACTTATGCAATGAAATTTATATAAAAACAGATATATAAAGTCAAACAAATAATCAAGCCTGAGAATATATATGTAAGAATCAACATGTAACATAAAATATAAGAGTCAAAGAATAAAAATTAGACAATATTATAATCAAGAGATTCCTACTTACTCACCATTGGTGGTTTTACCTACAACGAGCTGCCTACAAAGGCGAATCTCTTGGGCATGTAACGCGGTCTACAACACATCTACGGGGCAATGGCACAACTATCATCCACTCATAAACCATAAATTATTTACTTTTAAGTTGTACACATTTAGGTAATGATAATACGATGATTAAGGAAAACAAATAACATGTGAAGGCATAAAGACATAATTTTTATAATCATAACAAATCCAAGAGTATTTATATCTAACGATTTATAGCTCATAATCAAGAAGATGTTGGCAATGTAATCATTTATAGGATATAGGGAATTAAAAAAGTGAAGGTATGTGAGTAGAAGACATAAATCATAAATCACACCTCCATATGAATCTATTACTTATCGCGATTGCAATAAATCCGCTACGTGAGCAAACTCCAAAGTTGATTCCTATCTTATAAACATATAGGAGATGCATGCAATATTTGTTGCAAAAAAAACTTTCAGTTTCTTTGTTTGGTTAGCAACAAACTTGAATTGGAATGAAAATGGAGCTTCAAAAACAACAAATTCTTTCAACATTTGTTGCAACCATTTTGGTTGTAGCAAATATTGCAACTTTGGAAATGGTGAGCATTACACTAATTATATATGCCACATAATTGTATATGCCACAAGCAAATTTACAACAAATGTTGCATTTTCTGTAATTTTTTATTCAACGAAACACAAAAAAAGGTTTGGATATGGAAATCCAATTACAAAACTTAAAGATAACCAAATAACGGATTTGGCCTTTTTTGCAACGAATGTTTCATACAACATTTGTTCATGCTACAAGTGATGCAATTCTTTTTTTGTTGCTAACCAAACATCCCCATATTGTAATATTTATTAATCCCATAACATCGACATATAATTCCAGGCTAATAACCTAAATCTACCCAAAACCTTCTAATAACTTTAAAAATAATTATGTAGAATTTTAAGATATTTTTGTTATTTTATTATCTCGTATTTTTATATAGAAAGAGGCAATTACTAATTACTATAATTCAAAAGGTTTGAATATAATTTTCCAAACCAAAGAAAACTAGTTGGTTTTGGCTCATCCTAAATAATCAGGTTTAAAAAGTCGACTAAAATAAAATTCTTAAACAAGTGAGAAACTAGTATTAAGTTGTGACAAGTGCAACAGTAATTAACTAATTATCAAGGGCCTATACCGAATTCTCTAATTAAACTATTCTTGATATACTCGATTTTTAAGTGAGTATGATATGATTCAGACAGAGTCAGATGTAAATCCAACCAACAACCCAGTCAATTATTTTTAGCTGCAGTGTAAGATGGATCAAGTTTCAAGTGATAGAAATTAAATTCAATTCGAACGTTAATGTTAATTTTATCTCTTAGTTTTGATCCAAATCGAAGCCTAAGAATTCGTAATAGCGGGAAGGCTCGATAATAAAAATTGGATTTCTAATCCCTTTTTGTTTTCTTTTTTGTGTATGGAAGAATAGGTTGGTTAATATTATGATCCTTGGGTTTTAAATTGAACTAATTCCGAATTTGTAGTTACAAAACCTTTTGTCGACCTCAATTTAAATCTTGATCCGGTCATTAATTGCCCGCTAATTCAGAATTTGAATTTCATACTAATTTCAAAAATAATGAAACTAAAATTGAGCATTATATTATGCCCCCTCCCCCCGAACCTGTAACCCACTCCTGTTAGGTCGTCATAATTTTCTCTCGTGTCAAATTTCATCTTTGAGTTCAATCTTAATTCTCAAATTAAAATCCCAAATCAAAAGAAACTTTTGATCCTAAATTTTAGCAAATCTTAACTCATAACTGGGAAGAGGTCAATGGCAAGGAAAAAAAGCAGAGATGGGATGTTGCAAGGAGCGAGAGCAGGAAAGGATTGAGTCAATCATTTGCAAGAAAGATTGGATGGGAGAAGAGAAAGAAGAGAGAATTTTTTGTAAGTCGTATAAAAGAGAGAAAGATTATTTTCTAACGCATGCGTCTTCAAGCTCTTTATACTCCTAATAAATATATTATAAATAACAAAATCAACAGGTCCCAAAAACTTTAAGGTGTGTAATTAAACTATGTAGGATCTTGATATTATTGAGGCCCCGTTTGGATATGGAGGTAGGATAACTGTAGTTTAGTTTTAAGTGGAGGTAGAGGAGATGCAAACTATGGTTTGTAAGCCTTGAACTCAAAAAATGGAGTTTGCAAAACTTTGATCATATCGGAGTTAAGATAACTGCAGTTATCTAAACTCCGAAATGGTCGGCAAACATGGTATATTTAGCATTTTGGAGTTAAATTTTGCTAACTTTATGGAAGTACAGTTTAGAAAACATAACTCCATTCCCAAACAGGGCCTTATTGGTTTTTCAAAGTTTCAGTCATTTTTGCACTTAATGCACTTCTTGTTGCATTGTATGTACAAACAGGGCCTCATGTGCTGGACCCGGCGTGATTCTCATGTTGGTTCATGTAGCCTACCCCATATGCTTGGGATAAAAGGCGCAGTTGTTGTTGTTGTTGCATTGTATGTACAATTATGTAGAACTTCAACCCCTCTTCCCTCTATAATTGTTTAGATTGCTACCTTCATGGTTTCTGTAAAGCAAACATGTGACTCGTATATCATAACACTATTACTTTATCCTGCGTTTGATGAAAAACTTTATGTAAATATTATCCTAGAACCCTTCTTTTGGCACAAATTCACATTATGCAATTTAGTTAGTGTGATTCTCGTAACTTATGAAAATGACACAAACACATATGCCAGACGCTACAAATTTGTAAAATGCAACTCTCTCTCTCTCTCTCTCTCACACACACACACACACACACACACACAAAAGGTGTCAGCCTAAAATCATACCGTGCAATTTAGAGCCACACCATCATTTTGATCCACTCATCCACTTGCTCTAAAGTAGTCATGTTCCACTTGCTCTAAAGTAGTCATGTGCAATTTTGATGCTCTAAAGCATGCATGGAGCGATGGTAAAAGGAACGGTTTACCTATAGTAGAACATATAACGAAGCTCGATAATGGTGAATAAATGTTCAAATCTTATAAGTTATTTTCTTCATGACTAATTTATCGCATGCGGATAATAATGAAAGTGTGGATCATGAGCATCTATTTAGATTTACAACACGATATGTTAGGCCGACTCCTTTGGTTGCAACGTATGGGCCTAACTCACCATAGGAAGACGTCATCATGCACACCCACACGCACGCACACACACAACAATGATAGAGAGAACCGAGTATACATTACTGTAGGAATTTCCTGCAGGCGGGACATGGCATCAAACTATTTATTGATCCATGTGCAATTTGTTATGCAGATACAAGAATTTTTTAGATTAGAATAGAAAGAAGTAAAGGTACATAAATCGATGAATAGTGTGTTTCCATGTGCCATGCCACAGTAGGAGTGCGTGCATGTGTGTGTGTGTGTGTGAATTTATTGGAAATGAAGAAAAAATTGTGTTATAGTACACTGAAGTTATAGCAGTGCACAAATCATGGCCGGTTCAGAAAAATTGGAGGAATAAAACATTCATAAAGTCACAATATCATTTAAATTCCAAAAGGTGGGTTTTGCACTGCTCTCACATGTCGAAATGATACTTGAGTTGCTGTACTAGGAAGGACCAAGCTTTAATTTGTACTCGCTTATGTCTAGATGATATTTGAGTTGCTGTGGTTGAAATAAAAAAAAATTATACATGCATGTCCAGATGATTTTATGAATATTTCCTTGCCATATAACGGTTTCTGGTTTTCCTCCAGTCTGTTGAGTTCAGAAATTTGGTTGGTTTGCTAAAGCCTGAACAACCTGAAGATGTGATTTTGTCAACATGCCAAAAACTTGCTGAATTCTTCATCCAGCATCCTGAGCAGAAACATGTTTTTTTGTCCCAGCATGGTTTCCTTCCATTGATGGAACTTCTAGACGTTCCCAGAAACCAGGTATGTATATTGACTATTGCTTCATGTTATATGATTATCTTATGAATTTATCTTGTATTAATATATTCCTTTTGACGTAAAAGCAGGGCTAAACACATCCCGCCTCATGAATCTTGTATTAATATATAGAAAATTGTGGTTTATTTAGCTGTGTGCATATCATGAATAGCATAAATACTGGTTTTTTGTGCAGGTTATCTGTTCTGTGATTCAGATTATTAATCAGCTAGTCAAAGATAATGTTGCTTCCCTGGAAAATGCTTGTATGGTTGGCCTTGTGAGACTTTGTACTCAACCTTATTTAATTTTTTTTCTATATCTGACCTTGTTTCTAGCAATTACTAGCTTCATATTTCATATATACCTTAAACTGCAGATTCCAATTGTAATAAACTTTGCTGTGCCTGGTCGCCCTCAAGAAGTTCGTTTGCAAGCAGCCTTTTTCCTGCATCAGCTTTGTCAGTCTAGGTTTAGATTCTCTACTTTGTTTAGCAGGCGCAGGAACGCTTCACTTTAGATAGTGAGATTAATTGGTTGATCGATTGTATTCTCATACTGTTTTTCCATTCAGCATGCAGACATTGCAAATGTTTATAGCTTGCCGAGGGATACCTGTTTTGGTGGGGTTTCTTGAGCCTGATTATGTCAATTACAGGTTAATAATTTAAGCTATTGTCAGCACTTTGTTTTTTGGGGCTAAATTACACTAGAGTACCTTTAACTATCTCTTTTTTTATTGAATCCATTACAGTAAACTCCCTTAAACTTTATTTCACTAAAATACATTTAAATGTAGCACTTTCAGGGAGCTTGCTGTAATGAAAAAAACTAGAAGGTGGTTCAGTGAGAGACAGCGATAGTTAACCTGTTAAGGGTACTTTAGTGTAATGTAGCCTTTCTAATCTTACCTCTCGTTGGTAACTTCCGACAGTGCCTTGATCATTTATTTAATTTTAGGAAAATGGTTCATGTTGCGATAGATGGCTTGCGGCAGGTCATTAAGCTCCAGCACTCAACTCTGAGAAATGATTTTTGTCGCATAGCTGCAAAGAACGGAATATTTCCGAGGCTTGCGAACACCCTTCACAATTTGAATGAAGCAACTCGTGCAGCCTCTATAGCATCTAATTTCCATGAGATTGCAAGTGAAAATGATGGAAAATCAACAAATAGGGTTTCTTCAGCTGCATCTTCAGAGAAGGACGATTATAAATCTGAATTTTTTAGGCAGCAAAAAAGAGTCTCTGTTTCTGCTTCCGTACAGCCAGCACATTCTGAATCCTCATCAAATCAAGAAGCATCACAGAAAGAAGAGATTAGATTTAGGCCTTTGCTAAGTGTCTTACAAAAGGAACCGCCTTCTTGCCTTGGCTCTGGGCAGCTCGATTATGCTCAACTGGAAAGAAATGAAACCAAACTGCCTCTAATGCATGCTTCTTCAGTAAGGAAGACAAGTGGGAAACTCGAACTTTTGATGGGAAAGTTTGCAGGCATAACTCGTATCCCTCTCTTAAAAATGCGATATTATAAATTGCAAGACCAAGGCTTTCTGGCTTTTACTTATAAGGGTCGTTTTCTCATAGTTTTAAAAAAATGTTTCTTAAAAAAATTATCTCCATCCATGTTTGTTTTTAGGCCGACCTCTAGCCCTCGTTGCACCATTACGGCAATTTTGTCACCTCTAACTGGCACACGTCCTACATAAGCACATAGAGAATTTTTTTCCGTTAGTTCGTGGGTATGTAGTACTCCATCAGTTCTACTTTAGCCATCGTATTCTGAATACTGTTTACCCTCTCTAAAAACCTTTAACGAGCTAACATTTAAAATAGGTAGAGTTTAAATAACACAAGGTTTTGTGTTCTAGAAATTTGCCCAGAAGGTCCCGGGGTTGGAGACTTCCAACAAGCGTAAGCATTTACTGGTAATCAATTACACCTTATTGTCTCAGGATATGCCTAGACGGGATATCTTATTAGGTTACTCAAATCACATATCTCTCTCTCGCTCTCTCTCTCTCTCTCTCTCTCACACACACACACACACACACATCACATTATATTGCAGATAATGTAGTTGCAAAGAGATAACATGAGAATTCATTATATAAAAATCGTTATGTTACATTGTTTTCTGGGTACAATTCAGAATACAAATTGTACAAAAAAGAGATTAAATACTCAAATATTCGAATTATTCGAGTAAATAATCAAAATGCGGGGGTTTTAATGTTAATTTTGACATTAACAGAGAATATGATGATACCCTGAGTGGGACCCAGCCTATATCCAAAGTGAAGTGGGAACCCTATTTCGGGTTTCTGCACACAGTTTGCCAGTACTCTATTTTGGGGTATCCGCTAAGGCAAAGTGGGAGTGGATACTTCATGTGAAGTATCCACAATTGTTTTTTAACACAACAATTTGGCATATTTGCCAATTCTCTCTTCTTTTTTAGTTGGAATAACTTTTTGTGTTATTTCCAAAACTCTGTTATGAACATGAGTGTATGTATCATGTTCAAAACTTGGATGAGAACATTTAATTTCTTTCATATTTTGTTTTAAGAAAATAGGGTTTATTTCTATTTTCAAGTTTTATACGCAGAAAATAGAGTTTTCTCATGTTCAGATTTTATCCAAGGAAAATAGGGTTTTCCCCCATTTTCAGTTCATGTGAGAAAAATGGGGTTTCCCTCATTTTCAAGTTTGAGACAGTTTCCTTTGTGTCTTCAGTTCAGAGTGACATGGAATTTCCTATGTCACTGTCCATGTACAAGAACATAGCATTATTCCCATGTTTAAAGGTTCTTCCGTCTTTCAGAACATGGAAAATTCCATGTTCTCTGTCACGGAGAGATGGCCACAGGGAACACATTTGTGTTGAGAACTTGTCAAAGTTCTTCCAAATGGTCCTCCTGAGCCGGGGAGAAGGATCAAGAAGAAGAATAGACCTTGCTCCAAGTTCTTACCTTGTCTCTTTTTTTTATTGATGATGATCCTCCTTTTTTGCCCCCTTGAAATGATATTTATAGGGGCAGGGAACAGTTATTAAACTGTTCCCATGTTTCAGGGTTTGTTTTTTTTTTTTTTTTTTGGGTGGGGTGGGGGGGGGGGGGATGCCCTCGCTACTACTAGAAAATGGGCCATACTCCTGTATTGGATACCTCATTTTGAGGTATCCGCTGCTGCTCCAACTGAGCGGTTGAAAGTGGATACCCGCAATGGGATATCCGATATAAGGGGTAGCCAACAAGGGGTATCCACCCAAGTTAACTAACTTGCATACTAAGTTCTTTTGGGGGGATTTTCTTTAAGAGTCAATATTTTTTACTTAAACAAATGCATAAACAGCATCCTCCTCGATCTCACCATCCTGATAACCTATATTCTATGTAACAGAAATATTATTCCCTGTTATTTTCTGAGTATCTATTTGCTTTGTACACATTTTTTCTCAGAGTCTTGCCAATGTTTGCATTTTCTTAATTTCTAGGTTTTGCTAAGCCCTGTAGTGTCTAAAGCATGTCTCAGTCCATGTACTTTGAAACCATTTTTGGACTCATAAATAAATAACATGAAATGACGATATTTCATCCAGAATGTGCCTAGCATATTCATCACTAACCGATGCAAAGAGAGGATATAACCTTTACCCTTTGTGTGATCTATAGAGCAGGAAATATCTCCGTTCCTCATTCAATTGTTCTTGCTTTATTAGTTGCTCCATGTTACATAGCTTTGATCCCACTTTAATCATGCATGAATTTCATAAACTAGATATTCAAATAGTTTATGTTTATATTCCTGCAGCATCAATATAAATCATTTTTTACCAACTGTAACGCCATTACAACTACGAGGAAACTTATTTTAGTATTGGTCACTATTGTTGGTCATCTGTAATCTTTGCAGCAGTTCAAGTTTCTCCAATCATGACACTTTTACTTCATCTAGCCAAATATTGTAACCAAATCATGTTGGTCTCGTTTGAACCAAGTTTAACATTATTGCACAACTGCAAGTGAATTGTTTATAGTGTTTGTTTCTGGAGTTGGTCATCTGTTAACCTTTGCGTAAGTATCAGCTATGTTAGGCGCATCATTTGTTTGCTATATTTCACCACAAGTTTTTTTTAAAAAAAATTGTTTTCAAGGTATACAGACCTTTTAACCTTTGAGTTATAAGGTTAAATCCATGTGGCTGTTTTGTTTCCTTAGTCTACGTGATGCACACACAGTGCTTGCCTGTGTAAAAGAATTTTGGTTTTTTACTAGTATATCATTTTAATGAAACACCTGCTTACAGTTGTGGATAATTTATACTGCAATTAAATAAGGTAATTATTAGTTTTCTAATTATCTTGTTTTTGAGAAATAGTTTCTAATAGTTCTGTATTTGTAGAAAATTATAGTGGAATAATTTCGATCACCTGCCAGTGTTTTTTATTCTACTGCTTAGATATCATTCCCGGAAGCTGATAGCTTTTCAAATAGACATTGTATTAACTATTTAAGTGCTGATCTTGTAGTGTGGGATTTGTTCTTTTACCATCTTTGTTAACTAACATTTGTTTAATTTCTTGCAGCTGTCTCAAAACATAGACGAGAACTTAAAAGTTTAGATTCTAATAAGAACCTATCAAGGAAATCAAGCGAAAAGTTTGCAACACCAGTTGTGACTTCAATTTATAGTGATGAGGCTTCAACATCTGCATCTGGTGTTTTAAATGCAAGACCAGAGATTACGATGTCTTCTGGATTTCCCCCCCAAACAGTGTCCCCATTTGATGCTGATGTGGCGAGGGAATATCTTGAGAAAGTGGCGGATCTATTGTTGGAGTTTGCCGAAGCAGACTCCATTGTAAAATCCTACATGTGTAGTCAAAGCTTGCTTGGTCATCTCTTCGATATGTTTAATAAAATAGAGTCTCCAATTCTCTTTAAGGTATATGCCATCATTGTTAAAAGGGTTAATTGTACAAAACACCCCTGTAGTTTAACCCATGTATCACTTAGGAGCTTCAAGTCGTTTCTTAGCGCAAACACGGCCTCTGTTTATTGACCAAAACACTTAAAACCTCTCAACATCACTCTTAATGACTCAAATGCCTGTTTAATCGCGATCTTATTTTTCAAGATTTCTTGTTAAAACGAGAGATTTTTTAAAATATTTTCAGTTAGAGATTGTCTTTTAATATATTTTTTAGAAAAAGTTTTGAGGATTTTTCTTTCCACACGTCATGCTAAAAACCAGAGTTGTATTCCAATTTGAAACCTCTTCCTCTTTTGAGTTAAAATAGAAGAGATGGCGTCTTTAATATAGCTAGTACTTCAACTCTTTCATTTTGTTTATGCTACTGATTCTGATTTCTGGCCTCATTCGCCTCTTAACCAATGCAGATTCTGAAATGTATCAATTATTTGTCAACGGATCCAAACAGTTTAGAAAATCTTCAGCATGCAGATGCAATTAAACATTTGATTCCAGTTCTTGAGCTTCATGAAGGTTCCCTTGAATCTCAGATGCGTAAGGAAGTGAGTATCCATTTTCATTGCTGCTCCCTTAACTAATGTAGATTCTCTATGCATATTTCGCAGGTGAACTTTATCATTTTGTTCAATGGGACTTCACACCTTATTTATATTCTGACTAGATATGATACTTCCAACTTTGATGTGCTGAAATAAGCAACCGGCTGCCTTAGGATGTGCTTCTTTTCTGTTGATAAATTATAGCAGTTTCTACAAACTGCTTGTATTTTGTTACACGGTGATGTATTCCAGATAAGCGATCAGCTTATATATTACTTCTATATATAAAAGAAATCATCTGCCTTAGGAAATGTTCTTTTCTGTTGATAAATTATAGCGGATTCTACATACTGCTTGTATTTTGTTACAGGGTGATGTGTTCCAGATAAGCGATCGGCTTATATATTACTTCTATAAAAGTAATCATCTGCCTTAGGAAATGTAATTTTCTGTTGATAAATTATAGCAGATTCTACCAACTGCTTGTATATTGTTACAGGGTGATGTATTCCAGATATTTTAACTTGATTAAAAAATAAGTAGACTTTTAAGAAGAATAACATTATTGAAATGATGTTATGCTGGATTCTGATTCACCCTTTTATTAAAGTGTTTTGCTTCAATATGAGAGGGTAAGTTTGGGTTCTCGAAATTTTTATTGTAAACCTCTTTGCATCACAATGCCTAGATTGAATGTACCAACCCCTGTCGCTGCTCCTTGGCTCTTTAATCACAGATGTAACCAATAACTACCACTGATCACTATTTTTTTTTTGCCTAGGTCCTCAATGCACTATTTAATCTTTGCAAGATCAACAAGAGGTGGCAAGAACAAGCAGCCGAGAATGGAATTATTCCACACTTGATGAATTTCATTACGTCAGATTCGCCATTAAAGCAGTATGCATTGCCTCTACTCTGCGACATGGCCCATGCTTCTCGAAACTCTCGAGAGATATTAAGAGCTAATGGAGGTTTGGATGTATACCTTAACTTATTAGAAGATGGGGCGTGGGCGGGGACTGCATTGGATTCTATAGCAGTGTGTTTGGCTCACGATAACAACCTTAGAAATGTAGAAGAAAAATTGCTGAAGAAGGAAGCAATTCAGAAATTAGTCAAGTTTTTCGAAAGCTGCCCCGAACAACATTTTGTTAATATATTGGAGCCTTTCTTGAAAATAGTGACGTATGTTGACTTCTACAAGCTACACATTCTTTTTTTAAAAATAAAAATAAAAACAAAAATGTTTTCTGTTTAATTGGGAAAAAACCGCCACTACAGTACCACCCTATATATAGCACATACCCCAGCAAGTTGTTTATTTAGTCCAAAGGTCCCCTCTGCTCTCAAACCAAAAACTCAAATTCTACTCTAAACACAAATAATTTCTAAGTTATTAGGCAATCATCTACATGGTTGGATAGAGTTGAATTTGAGTTTTTTGAGAGATTTTTAATCGATGAGCAAGGTCGTGTATGCACTAATAAATTAGGGGGGATTAGTGCCATATGAGGTAAACTGCAGCGTGGGCGTTATGCAATTAACCCTATTTTGTATTTTTCTTATTGTTTGCATTCTGGAAATTTCAGGAAATCGCCCCGAATAAATACAGCAATGGCTGTCAATGGCCTGACTACTTTGCTCATTGCGAGACTCGGCCATCATGAGGCTATCGCTCGTCTCAATCTACTGAAACTACTAAGGGTTAGTTGAGAATATTGATGATGATTATTTTCACGCTAAATTGCAGGAAAAACACTTTCTCATTTTTTTGCCCATAATGCAGGGGTAAAATTTTCTGTTTTCAACAGTCGCACATTATTCATAAATTTATATACATTTTAAGATGCCTTCATATTTTTTAAATGCCCTTAATTTTACTGCCATTTGGTTACTTATTCAGTGATATTTCTTACTTTTATACTTTCAAAAGAAGTGTATTGTAGGAAATTAGAGTAGAAAAATAAAGAGAGGTGGGTGGGTGTCTGTTTCTTCTTTTTTCTGGGATGTGGGGAGGGGGGCATGTGGTAAACACATGTGGTAAACAGATGTTTAAGCGTGGTTAATATGTGGCTTTGGAAAGTGATCTCCCCCCCCCCCCCCCCCCCCCAGCAGGGTATGACCCTTTGTTTTCAAAAATTACACCTTATTCATATATTTATTTCTTATAAGATGGCCTTTTTATTTCCAAATGCCCTTGATTTAGTACCACTTTCTGTAACTTTTTCAGTGATAGCCATGTTACATACTTTCATGAGGGGTGTGCAAAAAGGAATAAAAAATTGAATTCATTGAAAATAAATGGTCATCATGCTATACGTGCAAAAATGAGACAATTTAGCCTCATTTTGAGCACCATTAAGGTTGCGGAAATTTACTGATAAGTTTTGCTGGTTCAGGCTGTCTATGAGCATCATCCACACCCGAAGCAGCTTATAGTTGAGCATGATCTCCCACAAAAGCTACAGAATTTAATTGGGGCACGCAGAGAAGGGCAGCGCATTGGAGGTCAAGTCCTGGTCAAGCAGATGGCGACTGCTCTGCTTAAAGCTCTTCACATCAACACTGTTTTGTAAATCCATTCGATTCTTTTTCATTCCCTTTTTTTTGTCCCATACCTTTAATTTATCTACTACTTGCAATGTATGGTTCATTCCCAAATAAAATGTACATAGAGCTCTGCTTTTTGTTTTTGTTATCCTTCTTTCAGCCCTACGTATTTTTTTGTTGGTTAAGCTGGTTATTGTTTATAAATGATTCAACTGGATGTAATTTTGTCAAATCTGACAACTGTAGAGATTGCCATCGATTTTTAAGGGGAAAATTTGCTTTGTAATAGGCTTGACCCTGTTATTCAGCCCCCCTGCCCCCCCTTTTTAACCATCTTTTACCTTAAATATATACAATCAAAAAATGGCATCTTGCCCTCGCCATTTGGCGAAAGCAAATTTTTTTTTTTGCATTTGGCAATTTTCAATCCGATCAATTGACATTTCATCACTTATGAAGCTTTGGCAAGTCTTCTTTTTAGGTCTTTTAACTAAAATCCTCTTCATACTTTCTTAATTACTAAAATGCCTTTATATATTTTGTATTTATTTAAATGATCTCATGTATATTTAAGTTGCATTAAAAAACACCTTCATGACAAAAAAAAATTATTTTGGTATATTCCATTAGAAGTCCAACGGTGAATCTCATATATCGGATTAGGATTTTAAAATCTTCCAGCCCTTATTCTTTTTCCCAAAATTCCTGTTTTTTCTTCTTAATTGGGTGTATCTTTCAAATTAATCATGAAAACCGAAACCGAATCGTTTTTCTCAATCTTCATCAGCAACGAGTTTGTCTCTTCAATTACAAGCTTTGAGTTTATGGATGTCTTATTTGAGATTTAAAAGGAGAGCGATTTTTTACTTGCGCTAAATTCCAATCTTCAATTAAACGAGGACGTGGTTTCTTTTTATTGGAAAAAGACCTATCTAAATGCCAAGAAAGTAGGAGAGCGGCTCAAGCATAAGCTCCCACTCTATCTTCTGTTACGAAGCTAATTTTTTTATGGAAAACTGATGAAGGGATTTTTTTAGTGCAATTTAAATGTATGAGGGTTTTTTCAGTAAATATGAAGTATGGGATGCTCATTAATAATTAGCAAAGCATTAGTGGGCTTCAGTAAAAAGTCAATTTTTTTCCTATTATTTTAGATATATCCGCTGCTTTTTTGTGTTTCCACCAACCCTCGTTCTTACTGTGTTTCCACCGACCCTCATTGTTAAATGAATTTACCATCACATTATGCAGTACAATAATCAACAAGTAATTTGATTTAAAGTTACAGCGTACTAAAATTCAAGGTTAGACCCAACTTCCTTTGGGATTAGAACAGGTTATTCTTTAAAACTAATCATAAATTGCTCGATCAGCCAGCTTAAAGTCTGTAGAAAGTGATATTTCTATTTCGATATCTGCGAAAACACGCTAGAAAAGTTAACGTTAGGGTGCATTTTGACAAAGTTAACTGAATCAACAAGCGATTAAATCAAACAACGCACATGTATCATTTCTGATATCTGAATTCCAGACAGGAAACCAAGCGATGAATATATAGCACCTGCAACAGGCTGTGAACAAACAAGTTCCCCAAAAATATGAGACATTACAAGAAACTCCATGAAGGAGAGCAACATATCTCTAAGCAGAGGGTCACATATTATGACATCAAAAATCAAGATCCTTGGGATTTAAAAACAACTAAATTAAAATCATAGTCCCTTGAGAGTCATTTTCAGTTTAACGATCTCAAAATACCAAATATTGCTCCAACACAATGGAAACAACCACCTAAAAGTCCAAGCAAGGAAATAACTTGATAACAAAATCTTTCATCGGATAAATATTGAAAAACGAAAAAACTAGGGTTGCTGGCTCATTCATCCTCTTGGCTTCGTAGCCTAGCGAGCTTGTTAGTAACAACAATATCCAACTGAGCGGCTCTTTCGACAATCTCCTTTCGCTTCCTCGTAGAAACGTTGTGTGCAATCTCAGCACAGTAGGTCCTGTTGATCAATGAGAATAAATTTGGTGAACATGCCATCTACTACTACTAGTTATAGGCACAGTTTCCTGTCATGTGCCATGCACAAAAAAAAATATTGCTGGAAACATATTAGCGATTATTATAAAGTTATAATCTTATTGAACCATTACTTAAAAATCTATCGTTTTTAAGAATCTATATGCAAAAAAATAATAAATAAAAATAAAAAATTTGTTGTGGTGGTTGTTTGTTAGCTTTTTGTGTGTGCGTGTGTGTGAGTGTGCGGGGGAAAGAGGAGGGGATCATAAATTTTGAACCTTTTAAAAAACTTGTATAAAATAGGAAGGCATCACAAAATCTACTGGTTTTTCACTATACTTTGTTGAAGATACAGTACAATGTTTACAAAGATACAAACTGAAAGTCCAGAATTTCAAATCTCCTCCCAAAAGAAATTTACATTATAATTGAAAAAAAAGATGCATTAATATAGGTTTCTGTCCACAAGGAATTGAGGAAAAAAGGCCTCTAGAAGAGAAACAATAATACAAAACTCAAAAAAAAACACAGCTATTATATTTAGAACGGCTTCATCAAACTTAATATGGTCCATGTTAATGTTTTATGGTTATATCATTTGCATATTTGTGTACACGAGCTAGGATTATTGTTTATGCGAGCTAGCTAACTCGCTCTGTGTGTGTTGCAGCTTTTAAATTATATTTTAGTTGTATAGTGCTCTATGTTGCTAATTAGACCATTATGCTTATAAAATACATATCTGTATACTTATGATGCACTTAACAATAAGTGATACAATATAAGGAAACAGTTTTGTAATATGTATCACGATTCAAAAACTTTGATTATACCTGTTGTGCATCATGAGCAACTCCAACTCTGAAATGTTGTGGACAACAAACTTCTTGAAACCATTTGGCAGATAGTGGCGGGTCTTCTTGTCAGAACCATAACCGATATTGGGCATCAAGGTGCATCCTTTGAACTTCCTTCGCACACGTGAGTCAATACCCTTCGGTCTTCGCCAGCTTGGCTGTTGTAATACATTCAATCAAAGAAAATTTCATCAAGTTAGATCAGAATTGCTTGAGATCTTCTGAAATTTGGCTTGTATACTGGAAACAAGCACAGCAGAATTTAAATAATAGTTGCATCAAACACAATTCAGAAATGTAAGTTAAAAATCATTCCACAAACACAATACAAATACAATAAATGCTATTAAAAACTTCCCCTATTTACATTAGTTTCGCTTGCATGGAGGTAACTTCAAAAGGATGCTTCTTTTGTGGGCGTGCGTTTTTTTGGGTCATTTTTCCCTCTGTGTGTGTGGGGGGGGGGGGGCGGGCGGGGGGGGGGGGCGAGTAAGGTATTAAAAAACAAACGGAGAATACACCATAGCCAAATATTCAACTGTTGACCAATGGTTCTATATATGTTAATTATTGAGAATTTAGTTTATTCACCATTGTTGTACATCTGAACTCTAATGATAGTTTATTCCCAAAATTATAATATGCAAACAGGTCAGGAGTTGTAACAAAACAAAATACAATGTGTATGACCAATACCCAGTTAAGAGTTAAGACACACTAGTTAAAACAACTCATTACATCAGAACTAACGAACTCGATCAACTGACAAGTAATTGTGGATGCATGACAGCACACCTATAACAAAAACCCGACCTACTGAGTTGAGTATCAGTGTTCAATTACCATAACTCCTCAAAGGTAAGTAAACGGTGTTCATTCATTCTTTTGTTTATTTATCTCAATATCAGTATAATATGAAACTTGTGACATCTTTCGAAAGGCTTTAACCTATAACAAAACATGCTTGCGTGTTGATTACTGTGTTATACATCCCACATCACCATGACACATTTGTTAGTGAAAGTTCATCAATTCAATATTCCATTATCACGATTTAGTATAAGATACCCAATTAGGAGTATTTCAAGGTCATCGATTGGAATCCACCTTGACTCTTAGAAACCAATAGTATTATGTAATTGCACTCATGCTATTATTTCTGAACAACATCAGCATCTAAGAGCTAAAATCTTTAACAGTTAATTCAAAATACAAACTTGTTGCATCATTCTATAAGCTAAGCAATATTCAACTCTAATTAGCAAAAGACTCAGATAAAATTACAATAGAATAACAAAAGTAAAAATGATACCTTGACACAGATGTAGCGGTCGCTATGGGTCCTCTTGAACCTCTTGACCCGCTTCTTGACGATCTTCTTCGTCAACAACGGGACCGCCATTTGTTTCCCTAAATTCAAAAGAAAGCACCAATCTTAATTGATTACAGCAACAGAAAGAAAGAAAGCAAATCCTAATCCCAATAAACTAGGGCATTCGATAAAAAGAACAGAGATTTACTTACGATAGATGAAGAATCGCCGCTCCTCGCTCACCGCCGCTCCAAAACCTAACCCTGGCCCTAAAAACGATGGCTTTTTCAAGCTTCGCTCAAGTATAAATATGAGGGTTCGATTTCGGTTCAGGAAATGGTTGGACCCAAACCCAGTAACTTCTGGGCTCGGGGTCAGGATAGACCCAAAACCCTCATTCAGTTTCCCTGATTAAAATTGAATTGATAAATGTATTTTGATGTTGGAAAAAATATATATATATATATATATGCATTTGTAGGCAAGTAGCCTCTAATTGAAATCTTTCGAATTTGAATATCATGAAATTGAATGAATATATGCATTAATAAAGCATTGGATTATGTAATATCCACTGACAGGCATATTTGAATGGTATGTGGCATTTGGAGGGAGGCTGTATTGATAGGTGGCGATCTTCTAATATATTTATGCATTATAAACCAATTTGGCTTTCCTGAGATTTTACTTTCGTTCGGCTGTTGGTATTGACGGAGTATCTTCGTTGGCGTGTAATATGATTTTCTCTCATCCTTATCCGTTTTTTGGCTACACATGTTTCTAAAGCTCGGCAAAAAAAACACTTGCGTTTCTAAAGTGCCATCACTTATGCTGGATATTGATGCTTTTACTCGATAGGATTCGCATGTCTTTTGTATATGTATAGGGCATAAGAATTTAATTTTATAGAATATTTCAATGAGATTATTTCATTTTAATTTAGAAAGAAATAGAGATAGAACTTTAGCAACCAACATTTTGAGACTTTGTGAATTTAAGGCCTTATCTGGATAGGATCTATCGCATAAAAAAAAATTCAAATGTCATTTTTCCGCCGGATTGTCCTAATTCTGCAAAAGAGTTGTTTGGATGTGTATTTTTTTAATTTTTGATCCAGAGAAAACCCTCTGCTTTGCACATATCCACTGAATTAAAAAATTGGGTGAGAGTCAATTTGTCTCTTATTTTTATCTTTGTTCTTCTCTCTCTTTTATCTCCCTTCTCTCAAAATATCTTGATCCCTCCACTTTCTCCTCAACGTCAAGATCCGATCCAATGAGCTTCCCGACGCCGTCTCCATCCTCGAAGCTCCGGAGGCGTCGCCCCAACCCTGTGCTCACCGACGATCTCATCGTCGACATCCTCGTCCGCCTCCCCGCCAAATCCATCGGCCGCCTCCGCTGCCCCTCCAAGCGATGGATCCTCTTCACCTCCTCCCAGAAATTCGTCCTCTTCCAACGCCGTCCTCGCCCGAGCCTCAAGCTTCTTCCTCTTCACATACAAACAAAACCTTGCCGAGCACGTGCCCTTCGATCCCTCCGCCTCCATCTCCGACCCCGCCCTCTCCTTCCTTGATTTTGATGCTGTTTCGTTTGCTCTGGCTCATTGCTGAACATTCTTTGGTCGAGGAAGCTCTCTAGGAGATTGGGTTTGGGAATTTGAGGGATTTTGTGAGAGTTTTTAAGAATGTCTGCTGTTTGTGTGAAGTGGATCGATGGACTCCAGTTCTCGGCGTTGTTCTGCGCTTCGCCACAAGATGAGCAGCGGCGGCAGACGAGAGAATTGATTTGAAATATAAGTTTGGTTTATTTTGTGTTGCTGAAATCGATTGTCGATTTCAAATTTCCAGTGTTTATCTTTATTATCTCATCACTAAGCTATCGATCTTATTTGGTACATTTTAGCACTTGTGTCAAAGGGTTGCTAAATTTTATCTGTGATGGGTGCATCATAATTTCTTATTGTTTTCTTTTAACTTTCTTTTCGTATTTTTTTAAATCCGGAAATGAATGGCAATATTGTTTATAACATAGTTGCTTGGAGGCAATTGCACTATGAATCATCTGGTGCACGCTGTAGTTTTTATGTATATGATTCATCTGTCAAGCGCACTATGGTTGCGGCCTAAATACATGTTTGTTGGTTGTCTATCGAGTCAAAAATTAATTCCGCACTCTTGGAAGTGAGATGCAGTAACTATGAATATGTTCAAAGACTTTTAATGTTGTTGTTCTCTCACTAGTACAAAGATGGCTTGTCTCTACATTTCAAAAAAACCATAGAAACTACATTAGATGGTTGCCCCAACGGTTACCACAGTAGGGCACCGTTTGTCCCTACAAGGCACACAGCAAGGGCATTTCAAAAGGGAAAAAAAAACTTTTGTGGCAAGCTTGAGTTGCATTTACCGTGTCGACAGAGAAATCCCTAACTACAGAGTCAATGTCGGTTTTTTTTATAAAAAAAAAAAAAACTTTTATCTCTCTCTTCTCAATCCCTCTCCATCTCCATTCTCATTTCGAGCCTCGTTCTTAATTCCCAAATCCCCGAAACCCTAACCGTAATTTTTCCATCCATGGCCATAAAGAATCCCATCGCCGCCACGGCCGCCACCGACGATGCCAAGGCGAAGAAGGCCAAGAAGTCCGCGGCGCCGAAGAAGGCTCGAGCGGCCCTTGCCCATCCTACTTATCACGAGGTTTCACTCATCAAACTCAAAAATTTACGGTCCCCCCCCCTGTTTTGTGTTTGTGTCGTTAGATCTGATGGTGTCTTTTTTTTGTTGGAATTTTTTTAGATGATCGGAGAGGCGATTATCTCGCTGAAGGAGAGGCCTGGATCGAGCCAGGTCACGATCGCAAAGTTCATCGAGGACAAGCACAAGGCCCAACTCCCTTCCAATTTCAAGAAGCTTCTTCTTGGTGAACTGAAGAAGCTCACCGCCGGCGGCAAGCTCACCAAGATCAAGAATTCCTACAAGTTCGCCTCCGCCCTAATCTCTTCGAATCATTTCCTGGGTTCCCAAATGAAACGACGGAAATGGGCCAGATCCAGTACTCGGAGAAATACTTCAATGACACCTACGAATACAGATCCAATTCCTTCAAAATTTTCTACTATTCTCTTCGATTGTGATCTCTAACCTCAAATTCTCAACAATTTTCAAGGGAGGCAGGTTGTTCTCCCCACTGAAGTCGCGAAAATGCTGCCCAAGAATCGCCTTCTCTCCGAGGTAAATCCCCCAAATCCTCAGGTTGCTTTTGATGTTTTCTTCGAAGTGAGGGTTTTTATGGATCTTTTTTGGTTGATGATTGAATGAGCGGAGGGCGATTGGGGTTCAGCAGAGCAAGGGATGGATTCACTATGCGATTCATTGCCCCGAGCCTCACATCATGCTCTTTCGAAGGCTGCTCAATTTCCACCACCACCAGCAGCAGCAGCAGGAGAATCAGGCCCTTGCAACGAGCTGCTTAAAAAATATATATTTTAAATGTATAAAATGATGTCCCTACGAGTTTCGCACTAGGAGCAAATTTATAACTGCTGGGGTATTTATCTGGCCCTGCGAATCATAATTTTAGCGGTTTGCTTCTATGGTTCCAACCGTAAGGACAAGCCGTGTTCGTAGTAGTGTTTACGTATGGACCGGTTCAAAGCTATGGCCACAACTTGGCTTGTTGGTGATTTTGTGAAATCTTTCCCACAAAGTTGGGCTGTTTTTGAAGTTTTAGAGTAGGGGATGTATCAATAGGGTATATTTGATTGTGTATTTTTTAATATCGTAGTGACGAAGCTTCAATGACTGCAGAGTTTGTATAAAACTCTATTAACAAAAATTGTTGAAGAACTTCAAATCTTTCTCCTGATTCATGTTGTTTTGTTGAGGTGATTTTATGGAAGTTTAATGCCGATTGTAGAATGTTTAACTTAAGAAGAATAATGTAAATTGTTTGACTCGATGTCTATCTTATGCCCATGTAGTAAAACACCGATACCTCCTTTCATATTATATAAAATCATGCATGGATATTTCAAAAAATAAAAAATAAAACAAAAACTAATTTGCATGGATTATGCTTATATGGTGGATATTTATATTTGTTGTGGCAAAATATTGCATAAGCTCCATGCATCACATTAGGGCTGTTAAAAATCTTACAGCTTGGAGCTCGGCTCGGGCTTGTTTGGCAACAAAACAAGTCGAGCTTGAACAAAAGTCTAAGCTCAGTGATATAAACAAACAAGTATGAACACGACAGGCTCAAGCTCGGGTCGTGTTCAAACTCGGCTTGTTTAAGGCTAATGTAAAGTTAGATAATTTGTACGTTATTTGGTATTCATTACGGGCATGTTGGTCAATTGCAACTTTTCGATAAAGACGGAACTTTTAAAACTAAAACATTTTCATAGAATTTTTATAGAACTAGATTTTTTTTATAGAATTCAAGAACTATTAGAGCTAAACTAGAATTGAAAATTGAAATTATATTAGATTATTTTATTTTTATTGTTGCAGTGCAAATTATATATAATTAGAAAACATTTAATTGTTTCTAAATGGTTTATAAAATCAAAAATTATTTTACTGTTTTAATTGTAGAAAATGAGATTTCTATATACCGATAAAACATAATCAAACCTATATTTCTTTTCGTTTGGTCAAATTAGGATTACATACATGTTTAAATGATTTTTATAATTTGTAATTAATTTTGGAGGCCTTTAAATTAGATGGGTTTAATAAAAATCGAGAAGGTTTGTGTTGAATCAATTGGATTTGGTGATAAAAAAAGAGGGGCAAAAAATATTTAAAATCTTATCGGAAAGAAAATGGAGGTGGAGGAGAGGAGGAAGGGAAAAAGAATGAAGACTGTGATTTGGTAGTTCTGATTTTTAATTTTTGTTCTATCGAAATAGATAGGATAATTTTTCAGGACGAAACTTTCATTTTGTATATAAAAAAGTTTTAGATAGAACATTTTTTCTTTTAGTTCCAGTTCCAGTTCCATTCATAACTAACACCAAATTTAGAACTTTAAGTTCTAGTTCTAATTCACTAACACTAATTAGTATAGTGTCCCGTATGTTCCAGTTCTAATTAACTATTTGTTCCAATTGACTAACCTCCTATGGATAAATATATGATTACTTATTCCTCAATTTAGATTATAATTATTAGCTTGTTTTGTTAACTGGGACTTATATCATGATAAATATTGAATCAAATATTCGTTATACTGAAATATTAAAGAACTTTAATAATTAATAACTTTAAATTTTGTTGACAAAATTTAAAACAAAATTTAAACTCATTTATTTAATTCTTATACGACATTCCTCGCAGCTCACTTTATCAGATATAATATTAACGTTGATATGATATTTTTATATATTGAATTAATTATTTATAGTTTTTTTTAGATTTTAGTTAGGCTCGATAAGCTCGAGGCTCGTTCGGGCTCAATGATGGCTCGGCTCAAGCTCGTTTGATAAATTAACACGCCAAGGTTGAATTAGTTTTTAAGCTCGTTTAAATAACCGAGTCAAACCGAACAACCAGAAGCCCAGATTGTTTTGGTCGATTTTCAACCCTAATCACAATAATATTTAATTTCATTACAAGAGCACACATACAAGCAGTAGAACAAAATTGGACAAAATACAGGCACATCGATAGGATTTTAAAATGTTAATATGAAATCAACACAGAAGATAGTTGCGATTGAAAACATGAAGTGAAATAAGAGCCCCTTTTATCAATGACTAATTAAATTGGAGAGACCTAGGAGGTTGAATTATCGATACCCATTCAACTCTGTTTCAAGAGGAGGAATTTTTCCATGTGCCGGCCGTATATATCCGGACAGGAGAAAGAAACAAATAGATATGGATCCCACCAAGCTGTCCGAATGGTGCCTGAAATTCTCCATTTCTTTCTCTCTTCAGTCTGGATGTATACGGCTGGCACATGGAAAAAATTTCCGTTTCAAGAAAATGATCTCTCTCTTTTCAAAGCTTAATGTCAATATTTTGAAAAGAGACGGTTATATCCTTATTATATATATGGAGAGAGGGAGAGCCAGCGAGCCAGCGTGTGAGCGTGTGTTCTTGCAATTAGCAAAAGAAAAATGCTCAACCTATGCATTAGTCTTGATATCGAAACTCAATTAATTATATAAAAATGATTTAACTGACTTAATACTCTATTAATATATGTAACAAGAATATATTTCAAGTCTCCGAGCACTAAAATAATCTGATATAAACTTATATAAACAATTATAATTTTTTTAAAACACAACTCATATGTAGTAACATGATATAAACATGATATAAACGATAAACACAAATCCTTAAGAACTCAACTGGCATTCAATAAACCTATATAGTTGCTCAACACAAATCCTTATAAAATAAATACAAAAGCATCGAATTACAACAAAAACAACTCGATAAGAATGGGAGAGACACGTTCTCAATCAAACCTTTCAATTAAGCAATAATAGTTATTCTAATTGTTTGATACAAAGAGTGAGACTTTATCGATCAATCTTTCCGTAAACTTCATCAAATACAGTTGCAAAACATTTTCCAAAAGCTCATGATAATCCTATATATAGCATAAACCCAATTACACCAAAGAAGCATATAGCGGAAACAATTCATCATGCAACTTAGAAGAGATTAAATCCATCAGGGGATGATGTTTCATGCAGTTAAGAAGTAAAAAATTAGTTAATAGTATTGTGGTTAAAAAATTACTAGCTAGAATGGAGTTTAAAAAAAATGGTGGGGTGAAATGAGAAAAAATAACTATCAAGCTTAGACATTATTATCCAATTAAGAATCCCTGAATACCTATAATTGAGATCTTAAGAACATACCTCTAATATTGGAGAGAACTAAACTAATGAAGACGATGGAAACGAAGAGGAAGAAGAGGATCTCAAACCCACTCCGCCAATCCAACCCGTTTTACCACGATTCATCACCTATAGAAATATCTAAAATGATTTGATTTGTTTCAGGCATTGGATATGCGGATTTTAGAAAAACTTAGGGTAAATTGTCAAAGCCCCCAAGCACTTTTTTCTGTTTGGCTTTTTTCCGTTTGGCTTTTTTCCGTTATCAAACACCCCGTCCCCGTCCCAAAACAATTGTCAAAATCACCCTAAAAAGGGTTTTGGTTGTCAAAAAACCCTGTGATATCTAGTAGTTTTTTGCTATATCTGGTTTTCTGCGATATCTAAGGAGTAACTAGCGATATCTAAACAGTTGCCTGTGATATCTAAACCGTTTTCTGAGATATTTAAATAGTTTGTATGAATTTGTTAGATATAGCAGGCTACTATTCTACTAGGATGATGCACAAGAAATGGTTGGGATAGCTCAGTTGGTAGAGCAGAGGACTGAAAATCCTCGTGTCACCAGTTCAAATCTGGTTCCTGACACGTGAATAATGTATCGAAAAGATATTGATAAATACATCTTACAAATTAATTGAGACAGATCGGGACGCCCTAAGATCAGAAAGAGGGTGCCATTAGTTAGATACCGAAGGAAAAAATTCTATGAGGGTTTTGACTACTGCTTCAAGACCAGAAAGCTTTTGACAGCGGAAAAAACGCTTGGTTTTTTTTTGACAATTTTCCCAAAATTTTATAGGGTTTGGAGGGAAAAGTGGCCGGCAAAAGGAGCAGCGTCCAGGCTTCTCATTTCCCACGAGATGGGAGATTCCGCGAACTTTCGGCGGGGTTTTCTCAGAAAAATCTTTTTTATAAGGGCTTGCAGAGAAATTTCACTACAGGCCCTTACATAAAAGTATTTTCCGTTTTTCTCAAGCGGGGCCCACAGCTAAGATGATGGGGGTGGGGGTGGGGGGGGGGATTTTGAGGCAATGGAAGCAACGGCTTAAATATAGAAATAACACCAATGCTATTCCTCAATGCATTGCAGCCACCCCGGCATCCAAATGGTCTACCGTGCCAGCCGGCACCGGAGAATCCAGTGGCAATTATGAGCCATTGGTTATGATCCAATGGATGAGAGGCTTTCAGCAAAAAGAGAAAGAAGAATACGAAAAAGAATAAAGAATTATCAAAATAATTATATATTACTAATTTCTTCATGGCTCTTGGGGAGTTGGAATTCTTTGGACATTTAAACCCATCAATTACCAAAATAATTATTTATTATTGGCGCCCATAAAAACTTATTTTCATCCATCAATCACCAAAAGATTTGGTATTTTCATCCATTACTAATTTCTTCGATGCTCCCCATTAATTATTCTAAGGTATGGACACATCATGGATATGCAACTGCAAAAGAACAATTCAATATTGGAGTTTTTTTTATTGAATAAGCAACACACAAGCATTGCTCATTGATGATGCTCGATATCGATGGTCTTTCAGATCAGGACAAGTGGCAGATGACGTGTCCCAGGGCTCACAAGAAAGGACCTACAGTGGCCGACCAGACCATCCATGTGCCCGTCCTACAAGCAAACGCTGGCTCACCTCCGAACCCCCAGCACAATTGGCCTCCTCGGCCTCACAGCTCGTCTTTGAGCTATCACAGGCCCGAGCCTCCTCGGCCCTCTCAGCTCGCCTCCGGGCTCGAGCAGAACCAAGATACCTCGGCTCTCCCACTCCTCCGCGATCTCTCCCGCCGAGGTCATCTTCCTCGGTCTCATCGACCGATCAACGACACCGCTCGCAGGCGTAACCGCCATCCCGCGAATCTCGCCATGCGCGAGATCTCCGCCGGCCACATCCCACGTTCCACGCCACCACGATCCCCCATTAACGAGCCTGTCTCGCCATTAATGGGAGGTCCCGCTCATCACGCGGGCGTGATGTCGGGAGCTTAACGGCCGGCGTGATTCTCGCGCCTGCCTCACCTGCTGCCACCGCTATATAAACCCCTCTCCCAGACTATTGAGGTAAGCCATTTTTATTCCACTAAGCTGTTACTCTGCTCGGATCTCTAGTCTAACTTGATCGTCGGAGGGTCCTCGGTGGTACAACCACCTCGGGACTTCTTTGCAGGTAACTCGGCAACCACAACCTCAACCCATTGAGATCAACACGCTTCAGGAGAGACACCCTCCAGATCAAATCTTAGCCACCCATCGCCGCCATCAGCAGATCAACGGGAAGCAACATCTGAAGGAGATTTCAGCCCTCCGTCAACTGGCACCGTCTGTGGGAACACCTTGATTCCACAAAAACAAAAATTCGCCTTCCGATCTCAACCTAATGGCGAGCGATCATCACGACAATCCAAGCACTAGCCGCCGCCTCCCCCTCAACGGAGGTGCGGACGGACCTCCTCCGCCGAATACCGTCAACACCCTCGCCGGCCGGATAGACCGACTTGCGTCCATCGTGAAAGCACTCGTCCGCGTCTAAACGGCGGGGCAAGATAGCCAAGTCGCCGCTCTCCCGCCTCGGGGCCAAGACCCCTACAGGGGAAGAGAAGACCCCGTCTGCGTCGGCACTGCCGACCGCCGCCTCATCAATTCCGCCAACCGCGGTTTTCCCGGGTCGACGCACTCGGAAACCCGGTGGGCACCGCTAAGTTTGGCTCCGAGGTCTTATGCTAGAGAGTTTCGCCCCGAGTCTCGTCGCACCCCTGTCCCTCCCGAAGCGGTGGCGGTCAGCTCGTCTGTTTACAGGCACGACCGGCACCCCCTCTCTCGACGGGGTCGCGCACGCGAGACTCTTCACGGCAGCTCAAAAACAACCCTACCGGGGAGGGGGGGGCGGGGCGTAAGGAACCTCACCAAAAGGAACCAAGGCTCGTCGAAAATCGTGGTTATGACGGCCAGGGGTACGTCGGGTACATACGAGACTCAGCACCCCGCGCCAACCGCGGAGGCCGACAGTCGACTGACGAAGAGGTCGAGGGAGACCGGGCCAATCACTTTTGACGATGCGGACTTTCACGGCACATCCCAGCGGGCACCCTCCTGCCCATCAGACGCTGAGGATCTGAAGCCCTCATCGCGAGGCCGCCGCGTCCCATCCCCTGCCGGCATCTTCCCGCCTATCATACGCTAAGGATCTGAAGCCCTCATCGTGAGGCCGCCGAGTCCCTTCCTACTCGGCGCATCCCCAGCGGGCATCCTCCTTCCCATCAGACGTTGAGGATCTGAAGCCCTCATCGCGAGGCCGCCGAGCAGCCACCCTGCTCGGCGCATCCCCAGCAGGCATCCTCCTGCCCATCCGACGCTGAGGATCCGAAGCCCTCTCCAAGAGGCAGCCCGGCAGCTACCCTGCTCGGCTATCCCTGGCTAGTAGCTCCCCTACCACACAACGCTAGGGATGAAAGCCCTCGCCAAGAGGCGGCCCTGCAGCTACCCTGCTCGGCTATCCCTGGCTGGTAGCTTCCCTACCACACAACGCCAGGGATCAAAGCCCTCACCAAGAGGCAGTCCGGCAGCTACCCTGCTCGACTATCCCTGGCTGGTAGCTCCCCTACCACACAACGCCAGGGATGAAAGCCCTTGCCAAGAGGCAGCCCAGCAACTACCCTGCTCGGCTATCCCTGGCCTGTAGCTTCCCTACCACACAACGCCAGGGATCAAAGTCCTCACCAAGAGGCAACCCTGCAGCTACCCTGCTCGGCTATCCCTGGTTAGTAGCTTCCCTACCCCACAACGCCAGGGATCAAAGCCCTCGCCAAGAGGCACCGGGCAGTAACCCTGTTCGGCCATCCTTAAGGACAAAAAACCCTCGCCAAGAGGCACCGGGCAGTAACCCTGCTCGGCCATCCTTAGTAGGCCACTTACGGCCCCTCCCGCGCTAAGGATGAAAAGCCATCGCAAGAGGCAACCGAACCCGCCCTTGTTCGGTTATCCCTGCCTGGTAGCATCCTACCCCAACAAACCAGGGATCAAAGTCCTCCCAGAGGCAACCAGACCCACCCTTGTTCGGTTATCCCTGGCTGGTAGCTCCCTACCAAACCAGGGGTCAAAGCCCTCGCCAAGAGGCACCTGTTCAGACCATAATATTGCATTTATCATTCCCCTATTCTTATCCTTTTTATAAATAAACAGGTACTCTTGACGCACGTTTGTTGCATATTATAGGATACAGGTTTCTGGAGCAAATACAGTGAAAAAGACACAAAACAACAGAAAAATGGATTTTTGACCAACTATTAGACGGATCCTAGTCAAGCCTAGACGAAGAACAGTACAAGGTCCAAAATGTCATGTGAACGGTTAAAAGATCGCTACAAGTATTCACTGAAATATCTGGAAGAGAATAAGAAGCCCAACAGAGAAACTACATATGGAAACAGAAGCCCAAAGAGCCACTGAACCAAGCCCAAAAAGCACAGGGCCCAACTCCCTTCTTTAGCCGCGGAACCGCGGCCAAACCTAGCCTGGCGCCGCGGTTCCGCGGCCATCAAGCGCCCGTGTCGGTGGAAAATCTCTGGGTTGTTGCGTCGGTGCAGATGTTAGGATTTTACGTGGGCAAATCTGTAATTTTGCATGTGCGAGAGTCTGTAACCCTAGGTTTCCTATTTTCCTATAAATTGTAGTTTTAGATCTGTAAAATGTATGCCTCTTTTCAATCAATAAAATTCAGAAATTCTGAGAGAAAAATTCAGATCTGTTCTTCTTGTTTGAAGGGAGCCGTCAACCTAGTAAGTATTTTATTCCTTTAATTATAATGTCTTCTCATCCCCTAATGAGCGAGTAGTCTCCTCGCTTGTTAGGGTTAGCCTTAGGGAAAGGGTTGAGAGATGAGATCTCTCGCCCCTTTCAATACCACCTTCACCTAATGAATTAGAACTTCACGCATACGAGCACAACCGCTCCCTGCGGCATCCTACCCTTCGAGGTAACGATGAACCGTAGTATAAAGGGCCGGTTCCGCGCGTTTTCCGTGAGGGTTAGGATAATTATCAACAAAGGTAGGGTACAAATCTAGAGGAAGAAACATCTTCCCAAAAGATTTGTATCCACTTTATTGATAATTAACTTAACATCTAATAGATCTAAAAAAGTAGGCATTGAAAGCGGTGATGAAAAATGTTAATCTCCAAAACTTCCCCTAAGCCTAACCCTAGCAAGATTCTTAATTAGATTAATTAGATCCAGTATTTTAGATTTTTCTAAACCAATCAAAACTACAAATTGAATCAACTCGTTAAAACACATAAAAGGAATTTACCCGTCTCTGTGGATCGACCCGTACTCACCGGCTAGCTGCGAAGCGACGCCGTTTCTGATTGCGATAAACTACATATTTTTGGAATAATCAAATGGCGCCGTTGCCGGGGACGGCGTAATCTTTCTTTTTGTGAATTTTCGGGTTGATATAAATTTTAAAAAATTATAAAAATCTGAAAATATAAAAAATAAAAAAAATAAAATCAAATTTGATCTGTTTGAAGGGTGTATCTTTTGGATCTTGCAGGAACAGCGAAGAATCACGGATCTGGAATTTTACAGAGGGCAAATCAAAATTTGGTACATAAGAACAGGGAGGAATTGAAAGTACAGAACCACAAAAGATTTTCCAGAGCACGATCCCTCTTCTCAGCCGCGCTTCTGCCGCAATAACTCCCCCAGGCCGCGGTTCCGCGCTTGAATTGCCACGTCAGCCCTAAAAATTTGTGTGGTTTGTTTTCTCTCCCTCCCTTCTGCAACCTCCATATCTCTGTCTGTGAAAATTTTCTGCAGGAATTCTTTGCGTAAAGAGTCTTTCTCCCCCTTCTCGATAACAGATTTTCTGCAGGTTTCTTTGCGCCGCGCTAAAAAAAAAATTCTGATTGCAAGTGAAATTTTATTGTTTTGCGTAATTTAACCGGACTCTAAGGGGCTGATTGACCAAACTCAGATTGGGTGGGGATTTCATCACCCTTCCCAGGACCCCAGAAAACACCTAAGCATTTTGCATCGACCACAATTAATTAAAAAAAGATTAGATTCAGACCTAAGGACATCGAGCTCAATAGGAAAAGGACTAGTATAGGCATCGGCCGTTTATCCTAACCGACTTTGCGGTGTCTAGGCTAGTGGTTATTAATTAGGCCCATTGTAGTGGTGGTTCCTTCCCACTTACCTGGCCGTATTTGTCCGTGAAGAGACGGTTTGAGGTCCTATATCTAGCCCTAGTTGGGAGCTGTCTAGCAGACCTAGGCAACCCTAGATCTAGGCCTGATTGTGCATGTGTGGTTGATACTTTTGTGTCACGAGTCCGTTTTCAAAAACCTCTTTGCAAAACTTTCACATAAAAAATTAAAGAAAAATCTTTTCAAAACTTGCAACTTGCCGCTAAGAAAACTTGCACCTTCACCATTTCTCCTTCATTGACGTTATCTTACCCCCACATTCTGTTTTTCTATTTTTTTTTTCTGGCTGCACTACCCTTTAGTGTATGTCATCTTGGACTAGGGATACTAACGCCCGATTAGTCCGTGTTTCGTTGGTACCGACCAACGAACCCTTCGACGAACCCTTCGTCGACATTCCGTCCACTTCCTTACCTCCAACCTCAAATTCTTTCACCGAAGGTATGTCGGGATTCAACCCCAACGATACCTTACCGACGGGAATGATTCCACCTCCGCCAGGTGCGAATAACCCGAATCTTTCGCCTGTTGTAGCGCCCGCACGAGTCGCGCTCCAGGATCTCTTCTACCCCGTCCGCACTTCCTTACCTACATGTCTTTCACCCCCACCGGCGAATGGGGATAATTTTGAAATAAAACCACACTTCATCAATATGCTGCCTAAGTTTCATGGTTTGGAATCCGAAGATGCATATATTTTCATTAATAAATTCCAAAACGTTTGCAGCATGATGAAGGCAACCCAATTAAGTGATGACGCAATAAGGCTAAGGGTCATTCCTTTTACCTTATGTGACCTAGCCGAGAAGTGGCTATACAGCACCGCATCACATTCCATTAGAAATTGGGACGAGTTTGTGAGAGCTTTTCTGAAAAAGTTCTACCCTCATCATAAAACTGCTAGAATCCGAAACGAGATTATACAATTTTCACAGCTTCCGTCCGAACCATTCTGGAAGTGCTTCGAGAGATTTAAAGACCTACTTGTTCAATGCCCTCATCATGGGATAGAAAATTGGCAACTTTGCCAAACATTATACGAGGGATTGAACGCAGCAACGAAGCAGTTGCTAGAAACAATTTGTCAAGGTCATTTTCTCTCCAAGTCTAGCGACGAAGCTTGGCAGTTTCTTGAGGACCTAAGTGAGCAAACAATTCAGTGGGAGAGTACCAAGACCACATCATCTTCTTCAGTTGGTCAATCTAGGGCAGGCATACATCAAATAGATATGTCGATTGCTATGAAGGCCGAGATGGCCTCACTTATGAAAAAGCTAGAAGCCATTGAGACAAAAATCTCATCGACTTCTCCTGCCCCTACTCTACCCACACGAACTGTTTGTGCTTGTTGTTCTAATCCATCACATCTAACCGAAGAGTGCCCTTATAATGCACCTATTCAAGGACAGGATCAAGTCAATGCTGCATTCCAGCAAAGACAAAGAAATGATCCGTACTCTTCGACGTACAATCAGGGGTGGAGGAGTCACCCAAATTTCGCTTGGAACCAAAATCAACAAGGCCAAGGAAATAACAATTTTCAAAGAGCTCCTCCACAACAACAATAAGCACCCTTACAAACTCAAAACCAGCAACCTTTCCAACAACAACCTTATACAAATCAAGCGAACAATTTGGTTCAACCAAATGATGATAAGGTTACCTCGCTCGAAAAAAGTCTAGATGCATTTCTTAAGCAAACTACAGAATCCGCAGCAAGATTTGAAAGTTATGTTCAATCTTTAATGAATAACAATGCCTCACACGATCAGAGTATCAAATCTATTGAGGCACAAATTGCACAATTAACTGCTGCGTTGAGCGAGAGAGAAAAGGGAAAGCTTCCATCTCAACCATTGCCCAATCCTGGTCACACACAAAACGCATATCACAATCACAATGTAAATGCGGTGACCACGTTGAGATCCGGAAGAGAGTTGCAAAATAATGTGGGAACTAGTGATGACATCCCCGCCGGTGGTTCTTCTTCTTCCCCTTCTTCATTTTCTTCACTTCCTTCTTCACCTTTTTTTTTAGAGCCTATTCTCCACCCTTCACACGGCTCTACTTCTTCTGACTCGAACGGACCCATTTCTCACAACACGAACACATCTACACCGGGATCCGTTCCTACTCCACATTCTACTCCACAGACTTTTGACTTAACAAATTTTCAGAATGCTCCATTCCCAAGTAGGTTGAGTCCTAATAAACCAAATACACAAGTGGAAAAGATTGTGGAGATATTTAAGCAGGTTAGCATAAATATACCTCTCTTGGATGCTATCCAACAAGTCTCTTCATATGCGAAAATCTTAAAGGGCTTGTGCACCTCGAAGAGAAAGGCATCTCAAGTACCCAAGAAAGTGCTAGTGGCTAGTGCAGTGAGCAATGCTATTAACCACCATCAAACCTTACCCCAGAAACGAAAGGACCCCGGCTGTCCTACTATTTCAATCACAATTGGGGATAAGAAAATTAATCGAGCACTTTTAGATCTTGGGTCTAGTGTTAACCTGATTTCTTACTCCGTGTACGAACAATTAGGGGTTGGAGAGTTGAAACCCACTCGTTGCAATCTCCAAATGGCTGATCGATCAATCACCTATCCAAGGGGTCAACTAGAGGATGTGTTGATCAAAGTCGGGGAATTCATATTCCCCGTTAATTTTATCGTTATGGATACACAACCTGTTGCTAACCCAAGAAACCAAATTCCGGTGATTCTTGGTCGACCATTTTTGGCCACTTCCAATGCCGTAATAAATTGTCGCAATGGCTCCATGACTCTATCCTTCGGAAAGAGGTCTAGTGAGTTCAATATTTATAAGATGGGAAGTCTGCCCCCCGTGCCTAAAACTAGTACACGAGAAGTTTGCTCTATTCACGAAATCACGCAGGAGGACTGCGAGCTTGAAAGATTTCTATTTGATGAAAACAGTTTTGACGCCACTAGTGCGTCCCTCCTTGAGCCTACTACTGTTGACACAACCGATGTTGATTATGAATGTTTCACTTTTTTGGATAATGACGACTCACAGCCCGAATATGAGTCGTTTGAATTTTTGGATGAGTCAGTCGAACCATCCGAATCGGTTGTTTGCAGTGATTTCAAACCTGTGTTAGAGTCCTTTGAGTTCGAGGTAGATTCCGCAATGGTTCTTTCGCCTCAGAAATTCGAACTCATGCCCTTGCCGTCTCACCGTAGATATGCTTACATAGGTGAGAATGAGACTTTTCCCATTATCATATCAGCCTCTCTAGCCTTCGAGCAAGAGAACGCTATTTTAAAAGTCTTACAAGATAGGCGGTAAGTTTTCGGTTGGACTATGGCGGACATCGAGAAGATAAGTTCCCTCATAAGTGAATATCATACATAATTGATGGATGATGCCATGTCAATAGAGGACCCACAGGAACATCTTGGGGGTATTGTGGTGAGTCAACCTCCTCCCTTAGAAGTTGAAATACCCCCATTTCTTTTAATAAGGTACGAGAATGCCAACACTCCACTGATTGCTGATCATTTACATTCTCGTTTCGATGCATCACCATCACCTGTATATTTACCTCCACACCTCCCATACCACTACTTCTATCTTCCCCAATTCTTTGCGGACCACCGCAACTTATTTTTCCACCAACCAATATTCTCTACTGATAAATTTTTCAAATGGTTGGTGTTGACTTTTGGCCGATACAAAGTTTGGCAGTAATGTCTAACATAGTTTAAATGAAGTTTGGGGGATGGTCTTTTTGTATATATTTTTGTTTTTCTTAACAATAAAAAAAAAACTATAAATAAATAAACAGGGGAGTATCGGTATTTTGACCCTCTTGGTTTAGCATGACAGTGAGGACACTGTCAAGTTCAAGTTTGGGGGTATGCTCGGTACGTCTTCTTCCTTTGCATTCATTTGTACATATTTTTGCATTTGCATACTTATTTGAAAACCCATAAAAATTTGAAAAATTTCAAAAATTATAAAAATTAATGTATTCAATTTTGGCTAATTGACTTGAGTTTGACAAATAGGTTAACTGGTTAGGAACAACTAGATCTTAGACTTAGTAAATTAAAAACCCTAAAAATAACATTCCTTAAAGTTTAACAGTAGAAAGTATATGCCTTGTAGTTTATTTAGAAATAGGCAAATTTTGGGTTCACTTCTTGGGCTAAGTCAAAATGAGGGAAGAGTATTGATGTTCTTATTAGAGTATAAGTTTGAAAAATAGTTCCTAGCTTAAGTCTAAATTCTGAAAATGTATACCCTACAAATTGCACATTCACGCACCTTGAAACTTGGAATAGTAGAAGAGACCTTGAAATGCTCTTGTCTAAAGTCCTTAGTATGAAAAAGTGTGAATAAAGAAAAAAAAAATGGACACTGGTTTTTGTGATTATTTAAGGCTGCAAAAATAGAAAAATATTTAGCGAGGGTGCTTCGTCACCTAGTGCCTTAGACCAACTGGTTTGGGAGTCACTGCTAAAGCCTTGGGTGTTGCAAAGACTAGGAAGTACGCTTTAAAGTGCAAACGCATTTTGTAATCGGTCGTTGGTACCTCAAGAAGTATTAACGGTCGCATGAAGGATGTGTAAGCAAATTAAATTCACCAACTAATTAGTACTTTGGACAACGGACAAAGGGCATGATTGCTTGATTTGAATCTCCAAGTGTAGGGGTGATCTATACACACACGTAGGGGTATGTGATTGGAATCTAGATAAGAGAAATGAATGAAGAATAGAACTTGTATTTTTAATAGAGTTGATAGAAATTCCTAAGTGGAGATAAAACCCTAGAAGGAAGACTTAAGAGATGCCAAAAGCTAAGTAGGTCTACATAACATATATAATCTTAAGTTAAATAATGAGGAAGCGTGAAGAATATGGGTGGATAATTTACAAGTAGAAGATAATAGAATTCCTTGTTAGAAAACCTAACTGGAGAACAAAAGTCAATGGGCTGAGTTGATAGGATTTTGTGGGTAGTATCCGCTGAAAACCCTCAGGAGACAACACTCCTCCTACTAGGGACACCTAGAGGTTTAACGGCTTGTTGTACGTACTCAGTGCAATCGCGTTTCCCTACGAAAGTGCGGTTAGGATTTTAGTGAATAAAATAATAAGTTTGCTCGAGGACGAGCAAAAGATAAGTTTGGGGGTATTTGTTCAGACCATAATATTGCATTTATCATTCCCCTATTCTTATCCTTTTTATAAATAAACAGGTACTCTTGACGCACGTTTGTTGCATATTACAAGATACAGGTTTCTGGAGCAAATACAGTGAAAAAGACACAAAACAACAGAAAAAAGGGATTTTTGACCAACTATTAGACGGATCCTAGTCAAGCCTAGACGAAGAACAGTACAAGGTCCAAAATGTCATGTGCATGGTTAAAAGATCGCTACAAGTATTCACTGAAATATCTGGAAGAGAATAAGAAGCCCAACAGAGAAACTACATATGGAAACAGAAGCCCAAAGAGCCACTGAACCAAGCCCAAAAAGCACAGGGCCCAACTCCCTTCTTTGGCCGCGGAACCGCGGCCAAACCTAGCCTGGCGCCGCGGTTCCGCGGCCATCAAGCGCCCGTGTCGGTGGAAAATCTCTGGGTTGTTGCGTCGGTGCAGATGTTAGGATTTTACGTGGGCAAATCTGTAATTTTGCATGTGCGAGAGTCTGTAACCCTAGGTTTCCTATTTTCCTATAAATTGTAGTTTTAGATCTGTAAAATGTATGCCTCTTTTCAATCAATAAAATTCAGAAATTCTGAGAGAAAAATTCAGATCTGTTCTTCTTGTTTGAAGGGAGCCGTCAACCTAGTAAGTATTTTATTCCTTTAATTATAATGTCTTCTCATCCCCTAATGAGCGAGTAGTCTCCTCGCTTGTTAGGGTTAGCCTTAGGGAAAGGGTTGAGAGATGAGATCTCTCGCCCCTTTCAATGCCACCTTCACCTAATGAATTAGAACTTCACGCATACGAGCACAACCGCTCCCTGCGGCATCCTACCCTTCGAGGTAACGATGAACCGTAGTATAAAGGGCCGGTTCCGCGCGTTTTCCGTGAGGGTTAGGATAATTATCAACAAAGGTAGGGTACAAATCTAGAGGAAGAAACATCTTCCCAAAAGATTTGTATCCACTTTATTGATAATTAACTTAACATCTAATAGATCTAAAAAAAGTAGGCATTGAAAGCGGTGATGAAAAATGTTAATCTCCAAAACTTCCCCTAAGCCTAACCCTAGCAAGATTCTTAATTAGATTAATTAGATCCAGTATTTTAGATTTTTCTAAACCAATCAAAACTACAAATTGAATCAACTCGTTAAAACACATAAAAGGAATTTACCCGTCTCTGTGGATCGACCCGTACTCACCGGCTAGCTGCGAAGCGACGCCGTTTCTGATTGCGGTAAACTACATATTTTTGGAATAATCAGCACCGGACAGTAACCCTGCTCGACCCGTCCTTAAGGATCAAAGCCCTTACAAGAGGCAACCAGGCCCGCCCTTGCTCGGTTATCCATGGCTGGTAGCTCCCTACCCCAACAAACCAGGGATCAAAGCCCTTGCCAAGAGGCACCGGGCAGCTACCCTGCTCGGCCCTATCCTTAGTAGGCCACTCACGACCCCTCCCGCGCTAAGGATCAAAGCCTTCGCCAAGAGGCACCGAGCAGCTACCCTGCTCGGCCCCATCCTTAGTAGGCCACTCACGGCCCCTCCCGCGCTAAGGATCAAAACCCTCGCAAGAGGCAACCGGGCCCGCCCTTACTCGGTAATCCCCGGCTGGTAGCTCCCTACCTCAACAAACCAGGGATCAAAGCCCTCGCCAAGAGGCACTGAGCAACTACCCTGCTCGGCACCATCCTTAGTAGGCTACTCACGTCCCTTCCAACAACTGAGGAATATGAACTCAACAAGAGGCACCCGGTTCTACGTCTAAGCAATCTCCACCTCGACTTCGGGGCCATGGGGATACCTTCTTCGCACCGGTCTTTGCACACTCGGCAATCGAACAGATTCAACTCGATGTGTGACCGCTAGACAAAGAACCGACGCAAAATGAAGGCAGACTGTGCAAATACAAGTATCTACCAACAAAAGGAAGTACAAGCACAAACACTGCTGCGAAAACAAAAAATCTTTATTCAAAGAGTCAAGAGTCTTTACAAGGGTATTATGGGCTCCTCAGCCTTACAAAAATGCCCGAAGGCCTACAAAATACCCAAAGCAACAAAAGAAGAAAAAAAAATGAAGACAAGGGGCTTCAGGCCTTAGGGCCGGACGCGATACCGATGAGCTCGACGTCCACCACAATTGGGGATGCGTCCGTCACAGGAGCCTTGGCGTCGCCCTCGCCGAGAGTCCCTTCCCCGACAGTGCTCCCGGGGGAATCCCCCTGCTTGTCATCCCCGCAGGGATATTCTGCTCGGAGCTCTTCATCAGCAAACTCCGGCACCGGGCCTTGACGGCGTCGAGAGCCTCGTGCCAGATGAGGGTGGTGACCGAGGCAAGGATGGTGTAGAACTGCTCCGACTTCTGGAAGTTCTCTACCACCTCTGCCGCTCCGAGGTCGACCCACTTCGCCGCCTCTACCGCAGCCCCCAGCTCCTTTCGGAGGGTGCTCACTGACTTCTTCATGGTGCCGACAAGCACCTCGGAGCCCTGAAGCTCGGCCTCGGCGGCCTGGGTGGCCTCGCGGAACCTGGCCACCTCATGCTTCGAGGCAGCCACCTCCTGCTTCGCGGCCGCCGCCTCCTGCTTCGTTGCTGCCACCTTATACTGTGGTTGTCACACGGTTGTTTCTCCACATAGGACATGGATATAATATCAGAGTTTCTGGTCACTAGATCTATGGTTTTAGATCAAGATTTGGGAAGTGTTCCAATTTGGGTACTTGACACTATTCTAAAGTGTTTTAGAATGGACGACTCCTGGCATGGTGGTGTAGCTGCAGGTGATGGAGTCACCCTCTCTAAAGGTGTCTTACAAACTAAAAGGGAGAGAAATCTGCATGATTAGTATATCACTTGCTTTGGCAATTGAGTTAATCATGAAATGTCAAGTACCACACCAGATGTTGTTTTTGCACTAGCTGCAATAAACATATATTAATCCAATCCTAGAGAAACGTGGGGAAGCAGTATTGAACATAAATGGATGTTCTAGGGATATGGTAACGGCAACCTCCTTCGGGAGACGGTTATCATTTCAGGCTTCCAAGATGACTTGGATGACAGAGTGGCTATCGGAGTTTAGTTTTTTCCTCTTCTGAAGGACGGTATGTTAGACAGGAGCTCCAAGCGGATACCGAGGAAGGCATGGCGCAGTATACTGATTAAGTTTAGTGGACGATACAGTCTAAGAAGTTTGCTGGATTTGGAGTTCATTTGTGAACTGGGTCCCATCAGATATCCAGACAAATTCCAAGACAGGTATCGCTCATTTTGGGAGATAACTTTCTCCGCGAAGTTGAGATATAGAGAGATATAGAAAGATACATCGGAGCGGATCTACTCACTGAGGCTATTTCTCGAACACATTAATTTCACAAACAGGCTTTGTGAGATTGATTAGTAGAGAAGTTGGGTGTTCGGTATCACACGGGATGTGAGTATGCGACATCACAATAATTGGCCTTAAGTGCAAGTGGGAGATTGTTGGATATAGTGCCCTCAAGGCAATTATCATAGTCGCAGGTAGGCGATTGTGATGATTGAGGGAGGACCTATACTGGTAGAACAATCTTACTCGAGATGATAGTATGCTATCTGGTTTGTCTTTATCATCATGTATATGTTGATAGAGCCCAAAGGATTCTTGCTTGACTACCAGCATTATGATGACGATCATATACGTGGGAGCTGGGGGTCTATAAGCACATCCTTAAATGTCCCTAGTCGTGGGAGTATCGAGACGGGCATTGATACTCCAGAGTAGACTAGTATATACTTATCTAGACCCTGACGAGGGGCGGTGGCCGGTCTCACAAGCCATTGGTGTCAGTTGTTCACCTAAGATAGTATACAGGTGCTCATTAGGTTATGAGTACACCGGACGGACTCGCCAGGAACATGCTAGTTGGTATTATACCTATTGTCAGATAGCAGTTCCCTGGTGACATGTATCCAGGTTAGTATGTCGACCTGAGATCGCCATTTATCTCGTGTGAGTTCCCACTGTGCTTTGATTACTACCCTACCACGGCTCAAAGGAGTCATGCAAACAGGTTTTAGTTGGGTACAGTCCCGAGCCACATGGAGGCAGTGAGCGGATCATCAGGGATTCGTCTCTCCCGATGTCGCGCAGTGCATGGATGGCCATCATCAGAAATCCTCGGCCGGGGTATACGAGAATTACCGATCCAGGATCGATAGTTTCTCAGGTGGTGATGGGTTTCATACCGACATGAATTATCGCGTTATTAGGGGTCTGACTTTATCCACCCCCTAGACCCGATATGCGATATTCATAGACGAACGGACCGGACTGTACGGATATTGTCACTGTCAGGCTCAGTAGGGTTTCAGGATGAGTTCGCTCGTCAGCTTCCCTTTCGCTCAATACATGGACAGCCGTTACGTACAGCTAGTACCACTGACGTGCTTGTGGTTAAACCTACTGCCCGCGTATTGATGAGTCTTTAGAGTCCCCCACAGAAAGTTTTCCCAAGTTCGGGCGAAACGTTGTAGAGGCCGTATGGTTTTATGGAAGGTCTAATCATATACGTGCACTTGTGCATGCATCATGATCGGACGGATCATACTAGTGGGCTTTAGTTTAAGCCGGATCCTAGTATTAGATTTGTTGGATTACTTTCGACTCATTGCATTTGTATTCAGTCGAAATGTGGATGCAGATATGTTTATACAGGTAAGGGGTATCCTTGTGATCCGTCACGAGTTTACTTTAGATGTTGCCATTCTCTTTTTGGATTAAACATTTGGATTAATGTTTATTAGTGGTAATTATGAGCTCAAGTCATCATGAGGAGCATTAATTGTGGCATGTGCATGGATGATGACTCATGGTCTTTTTATTTGTGCAAATGTCACCTTTTTGATTGATTGGGAGTGTTGAAATGATATGAGGAGAGAGAGAGAGAGAGGACAGCCATGAGGCTAAGGGGTTGGTCTTGAGATTATTAGAGCTCTCTCACATTATCATTCCAACATAATATAACAAAAGAAAGCTCTTCTTCTTCCTCTTTCTTCTTGAGCTCACAATCTCCATTAATGGCTTCATCTTCAACCTCCATCCATACAATCTCATGAGTTGAGAATCAATGGATGCTTGAGACAAAGTTATCACACACATTCTCTACCTCATCTTAGACATGTCGGCTAGCAAACTTCATGTCCGAGTTGCTTCGGTTTGAAGCGGGAGCCCGTAAAAAGACTTCTTGACGTGGTGCCCTTTCGACGAGGAGACCGGAGATCGAGCGAGATCGGAGATGCCGCGAGGAGCTAAGGATGGTGGCTAAAGACCGAAGGACACGGATCGATCGGTATAGCCATTCTAATTTCTTTGTAGTTTGCTAGTTAACGGTTAATGGAACGATCCGGGTTTTTGGTTATGGTAGCGCTAAGTTTTGAAAAGTTTTTGTTCCGCATTTGGCCTCGGAAAGACGGCCGGGCGCTGCCGTAACCCAACACTGGGCGGGGCTGAGCCCGGCCCAACTGAGGGCCCGCTTAAAAAGCAGTACATCAGCCCGAGGAATAGGCTCCCACGCCGCCACTCTCGCCGCGTTGGGGTCATTGGACGGATTTCCCTGCCAGCACCTATCCCTAGACCACTGGACGGGTACGGGCCAGTCCTCACCCTCTGGCGGTCCGACGAAGAAAAACTTCTTCTTCCAATCGTGGATGGAAGAAGGCAGGACGACAACCCCTGACCCGTCTACACTCCCCCGCTATTTCCTAAAGGAGAGGTAAACCCATCTCGGGTCGCCCGCATGAGTTCCGCGGTGACTTTTATAAATAAGGGAGGAGGCAAGGATGGACAGACTAAAGGGGATCGTCTGCAACTTCAGCCGGACCAGGAACCCAAGGAGAATTCTCCAGGAGTTCGGCACCAGCTGGCCCGGGGCTTACCCAAAATAATTTAACACAGCCACAACCTCGAGAGAGAAAGGCAGGCGCATTCCGTCCCAGAGGGCTTCCAGGTATAAGGCGATCTCTCTACCCCTCACCGGATCTGCCCTCTCTCCTTCCTCGGCCAATAGCAGCGTGTAGCCGGAGGGAATATGGAAACGAGCTCGAGTGGTCGCAAGCTCGTCCTCACATCCTACTGAGGACGACGCACCAGGGGCATCCGCCGCCACTGCTCCCGGAACAGCCCTAGACGCGCGCCCCCGGGAAGAGGATTTGACCCCAACTTCCTGAGGGGGCTCCAACCCAGGGGAAGAATCCCTAGTATCAACCCCTACGACATTTACAGACTCCTCAAAACAAGACATCTAACCTGATGGGAAGAAATCCTTGAGAAGTGAAAAAGCTGAGATCCGACCTAAAGGGGAGAGCGCCGAGCTAACAAGAATCAGAATCAGGAAAATGGGAAGAGAGAGAGATCCTTAAATAGGCCTCCCCTCGATTTATACAGCCAGCATCCTCATCCAACGGCGACGGTCGACTCCCACCAAAACGGTTCGCTGCATTCAACGGCCACGATCGCTCTACCTATCGCAAGCACATTAGCTGCGTCCCATCGGATGCCAGAAACCTGCGGCACGTCACGCCAGCCAACCAGCACCCAACACGTGGCCCATCGCTTCACCAAAGAGCACACGATCCGGCGCACCCTCTTTAATGAAAAAAACCCCGCCTTGATTCGCTAGCCTCATCCAGAGAAGACAACCAATTACCCAAAGACACGCCCGACGATATCTCGGAAATGAGCTCACCTCAGGTGATCCGGCAAACCACTCTCGACCCGACCCGTCAGCTGGTCAGGACGAGAGTGGGGGGCTAATGATAATGCTCGATATCAGTGGTCTCCCAGATTAGGACTGTTCTCCGCCGAAAGACCAGGAAGACTGACGTCTTGCCTGAATTTGGGGGCAGATGCTATTTGGTTTTATCCGTCCACCTCTCCGAAGATACCAAGTTGATTTATGGCACCGTGTATCGGAGGTTTAGACGGATGCGGCCGTTGTAGCAGACTTCATCAGATTCCTCCTCGTTTGAAGGGTTTTTGATTATAGGGACGCTCTTCCCTGCAGGCGCAAGCCCCTGCAGTTAATTACGCTACCGCATCGCGGTAACCACTTTCTCCTTCTCCAGATGGTCACTTCGTATCGTGTGTGTTTGTTTTATTTTTTGTTGCCCGTGGATTGTATACGGAGACTAATTTATGTTGTCGCTCGTAGGGCGTGGATTAGTCTAAATCCATATTTTCTTAGATTTGGGTTTGGTTTGGGTTTAAGGATCGTTAATCTCATTTGAGACTAAGATCAACTTAAACGTTTGTTAAAGATACGTTAGCCTAATTTTAGAATAAGATCAACTTAACCATTTGTTAAGGACACGTTAGTCTAATTTTAGACTAAGATCAACTTAACAGGATCATTTAGATCCAACAAAAGAGTATTTGTGCTCTATTGTTTTAGGTTAGGGACTTTGCGGTCCATTGAATGTCTGGTTGCCGAGACTCGCCACCTCTCTGAAAACGTTGAAGAATTACAACGACATATATCAGAAGTGTGAGGAGATGTACCCATGAACCAGTGTCAGTTGAGAGATCTGTAGTTGGATTGATTTAAGGATAGTTAATCTTGTTTGAGATTAAGATCAACTTAAGTGGTTGTTAAGGATACGTTAGTCCCATTTTAGACTAAAATCTACTTAACATGATCATTTAGATCCAGCAAAAGAGCATTTGGGCTCTATTGTTTTAGTTTAGGGACATTGCGGTCCGTAATTAGTTTAATGACATTACGGTCCAGTTTAAAGACATCATAGTCTGTTTGGTTTTGATTCAACTGTTTGGGGATGCACCAAAAGTTATCGGTTATCGGGACCCTCCATCTCTCTTAAGACGCTGAGGAATTACAACGACATGTATCAGAGGTATGAAAAGATATACCCTTGAACCAATGTTGGTTGAAAGGCTTTGGGTTTTGCTTTGAATGTCATATGAGATGATCAATTTTGGAAGACAAGAGTGTATTTGAGGTTCAGTCAAAAGGGGGTCCTGCTTCTGGTAGACTTAGCTAATTTAGGCTAAGATTGGCTCAAATATAGTGTTAAACACTAGAGTACACTCGGCTATCGCGTGCTCCCATGTGATGCGCTTAGAATAGTGTAAACACTAGGGATGAAGCGCACAAAATAGTGTTAAATAACAAAAAAAGAAGCGCTCACGTGGGATCATGTGAGGCGCTTGAGTATTGGGCCAGAATTCCCTTATTTTATTCTCAGAATATGCAAATAAGTGTTAAACACTTAATCTTTATGACCATCACGTGTGGACACGTGATAGTGCTCATGCATTGGGTATTAACTCCTCAGTTTTACCCCCCTTTCTCCTTTTTTTAAAGGGGTGTTTGTCAGGGGTCATGTGGAGACACGTGACGTGTCCAAAATCTGTTCTGCCCTTTTTATTTTGAGGAGTCTGTTCAAGGGTCACGTGGGAGCACGTGACCTAATCTTATTCGTTCTCTTTTGATCATTGAGGGGGACAGTCGCGTATTGCCACGTGATCATGTTGGGTACTTGATCTTTTTACGTGCATGGAGAGATAAATCCATTGTTTAATAATTAAATTCTCTTATAGGGTTAAACCCTAATTTTATTTAGAGGAATTAAATTCCTATATGTTCGAAAGAATTAAATTCTTTAAACTCAATTCTTCCTCTAAGTTTTGGATCTGTATGACAGAATCTCCCCGATGAGAATTAAATTCTCAACTTATGGAGAGATCTGCTTTTGCAGATCTATTACCATGAAGAAGAACTAAGTTCTTATATTAAGGGTTAAACCTATCTTTGTTGGAGGAATTAAATTCCTACGTGCTTTGTGGGGGAATAAAATTTTCTGAACTTAGCTTCTCCCTTAGGTTTTATATCTGCATGGCAGAATCCCCCAGATGAGAATTAAATTCTAAATTTATGGGGAGATCTGCTTCTGCAGATCTTCAACCAAAGAAAGAACTAAGTTCTTATTCAGAAGAGTTAAACTCTTAGTTTGAGAATTAAATTCTCTTTTTGTGGGAGCTTATAGAATGATCTCTTTCCCTCTCTTATCTAGGGGTTTTTTCTTTTCTGAAGAGATCTTCTTCTTTTTGGAGAATTAAATTCTCTTCTTTTCTCTCTCTGTTGTTGTATATCTTTTTTTTTAATCCCTCATTTCTCTTCCTTCTTGGCTCCTATTTATAGGAGAGAAAAAAGAATCAGTTTGTTCAGCCAATTTTTCATTGAAAGATTTTGATTGATTTTATAACCAACATGATCTTTTAGATCACTCGGTGAATTTTATTCACCATTGGATTTTTAATCCAAAAGATATTTTATTTGTTGTCCTGGCAATTTTTAGGAAAATATTTCCTTGTACAGAATTGTTCAACCAGTATTTTTCGGGCTGTATTTTGACAAGCTCCCGAATGAGAAACAACTAAATTCTGAAGGTATTGAAAGCACCTCGAAAAAACCTTCGATTTGATATATTATGAGCCTCATAATTCATCCGGGATCAAAAGTTATGAGCAAATGTGCTATGCACATGTGATCTAAGGAAGAAGATGCGAACCGGTATTTTTCGAGCTGTATTTTGACAAACTACGGAATGAGAAATAGCTAAATTCTGATTGTATCAAAAGTGTCTCGAAAAATCCTTCGATTTGATATATTATGGGCCTCATAATTCATACGGGATCAAAAGTTATGAGCAAATGTGCTATGCACGTGTAATCTAAAATAATGCTCTACTACATGGGGAATACATTTTTAGTCCCACATCGGGAAAATGAGAGATCGCTTCTCTACCACTCCCATATAAATAAGAGGGGATATCTCTTAAAAAAGGGAGAGTTCAATCCTCAAAGGATTCAATTCTCAAAGGAGCTTAGTTCTTTAAGATAGGAGCCTGCTCCTTCCCATAATGTGCATATGCGCAAGCGCCATGTGCGCTACGTGCAATGCGCATGTGCCCGCCGTGCGTGCACCATGTGCAACGCACGTGCGCACCACATAAGAATATTCAATAATATTAAAAGGAGATTCGTTATCCATAGGAGCTTGCTCCTCCCCATAATGCGCATATGCGCAAGCGCCATGTGCACTACGTGCAACGCACGTGTGCCCGCCATGCGCGCGCCACGTGCAACGCACGTGCGCACTACATGAGAATATTCAATAATATTAAAAGGATATTCGTTCTCCATAGGAGCCTGCTCCTCCCCATAATGCGCATATGCGCAAACTCCATGTACGCTACGGGCAACGCACGTGTGCACGCCATGCGCACACCACGTGCAACGTACGTGCGCACCACATGAGAATATTCAATAATACTCAAAGGAGATTCGTTCCCCATAGGAGCTTGCTCCCCCCCATAATGCGCATATACGCAAACTCCATGTACGCTACGTGCAATATGTGCGTCCAACACGTGCGACGCACGTGCGCGAACGTAAAGAAGCCTTTTTCAGCAGCGAGAAGCTTAAGCTCCAGCATGTTCTTCCCCCCTGATGAGTGGGACATGGTTCAAAGGGTATATCCCTTCACACCTTCGATATATGGCACTGTAATCTCTCAGTGTCGTCGGAGAGATGGTGGGTCCCATCGACCAATAATCATTCTTTCCAAAATAATAAAAAAAGAAGAAAGACAGAAGCATAGAGAACCCCCCCTAAACTTTGAAAAATTCAAAGAAAAAGAGCAAGCTCTTGCAAGAAGATACTTCTTCAAGGTAAAGATGATGGATGATGAACACGGAGATGGAATCATCTCATAGAAAGAAAAATTTATTTTCTTTAAAAAAAGATTATAGATCTGCAAGACAAAAAATTCTTTCACAAAAGAGATCAAAAGATCTCATCATAAAAGAAGAACATAATTCTTCTCACAGATCATGGATCTATAAAGGCAAAGCCTTTCATTAAAATAAGAGATTGAAAATCTCTCTTGCAAAATAAGAGCTGTTGTTCTTAAATCTTGAGACAAAGTCTCTTTTAAAAAAACATAAATTTGTTTCCAGATCATAAAATTGATCAGATGCGCCTTGCGCTCTTGAACTGCGCTTCTGTGCTCTCTGGACCGGCGCTCAGCACCAAAATGCGCCACGTGTCAACCACGTATGCGCCAATTAACAACTTGCGCTTTGCGCTTCTGAAATAGCGTACTGCGCTCATGAGCTGGCGCTCAGCGCCAAGCGCATCACGTGTCACTCACGTGTGCGCCACTAAACTGAAAGCGCAATGCGCTCATGGATTAGCGCTCATAAACTGGCATCATGCGCTCGTTATCTAGCGCCTAGCGCTGAGTGCGACACGTGTCCCTTACATGTGTGCTACTTGGCAGAAGCACAATGCGCTCTTTGATTGGCGCAAAGCGCCTAGCGCACCACGTGTTGCGCTGACAGAATTAAATTCTGTCTTTTAATAAGCCTATAGCTCTGATGAATGCTCAACATTCAATACAAGACAAAAAAACATTGTCAAAAGGGTCAAGCACAAATAAAAGCTCAACAGCCCTAAATAAAATGTTAAATATTTTAATCTGATTGGACTTAGCCCAAGATTGGCCATAAGTCCTCAACTTATATTAATTGAGCCCATCTGCTCATAAATATTTCAACAGATCTTAGTCCCAAATTGGACTACAGATCTTCCAACCAACTCACACCGGTTCGAGGGTACATCTTTTTACTCCTCTGATATTTGTCGTTGTAATCCTTTAACGTCTTCAGAAAGGTGACGGGTCCCGACAACCACACATTCCATGGACTGTGAGGTCCTTAAGCCCATGGACTATGATGTCCTTAACCTTGACTGTGAGGTCTTTAAACTCACGGACTATGATGTCCTTAACCTTGACTGTGAGGTCTTTAAACTCACGGACTATGATGTCCTTAATCTCGACCGCGATGTCTTTAAACTAACATCGGACCGAGATGTCCTTAAACTAACAATGGACCGTAATGTCCTTAAACTAATCGACCGCAATGTCCTTAAACTAAACAATAGAGCCCAATTGCTCTCTTGTTAGATCTAAACGATCCCGTTAAGTTGATCTTAGTCTAAAATGAGACTAACGTATCCTTAACATACGTTTAAGTCGATCTTAGTCCCAAATGAAACTAACGTATCCTTAAACCCAACCCCAAAACCCAAATCTAAGAAGATACGGATTTGGACTAATCCACGCCTTACGGGCGACAACACAAATTAGTCTCCGTATACAATCCACGGGCAACCAAAAACAAAACAAACACCCACGACACAGAGTGATCATCTATAGAAGGAGAAAGTGGTTACCGCGATGCGGTAGCGTAATTAACTGCAGGGGCTTGCGCCTGCAGGGAAGAGCGTCACCATAATCAAAAACCCCTCAAATGAGGGGGAATCTGACGAAGTCTGCTACATCGGCCGCATCCGTTTAAACCTTCGATACACGGTACCATAAATCAACTTGGCATCTTCGGAGAGGTGGACGGAAAGCACAAATTAGCATCTGCCCCGAAATTCAGGTTAGACGTTTATCGCGTCTCCGGTTTTCGGCGGGGAACAGATTCTGGCACGCCCGGTGGGACCTTTTCCTCTTTCCACTTCATACTTCGTGTGTCGTGTTCGCGAACGAATCGCGGTTTGCTATGGTTGCCTGTGGATTCGAGGTACTAAAATTTGGTGTCTTGCTCCGTGCAGAAAAGAGAACATCAATGGCCTTTAACTGCTCCAGCTGCAACTCACGTTCCGCCTCATCTAGAGGTATAGCTTACGGGCCCCAAGCGGCCTCTCTGTTCACAATGCCGATAGAGCAGGTGACGCAGGCTACCACCGGTTTGTTCTTCGGAACCATGCTCCCACCAGTGAGCATTAACATCCCGCTGCCGCAAGAAGCGCAAAAGAAGTCGGTCTTTGATCGGCTCACTACTACCACGGCCCCTCTCAACGAGTCGTCCGATGTCAAGCCAACAACATCAGTCTTCGATAGGCTGAGCCTGAACTCCAATGGGCCTGTCAAGAAGCCCACGATACCTGAAGCGGCCATCCCAAAGCGGATAGCCATTCCTGTTCTCGAGGTCACTAAAGAAGCTTCTCCCGTCAAAGGATCAGTCTTTACGAGGCTGGCCACTCCGGTTCCCATTCCTGCTCAAAGGTCTGTCTTTGACAGATTGGATACTACTGCTTAACGGACATCGGTCTTCAAGAGGGTGGTACCAGCAGCGCCTTACCAGGACAGGGGGCATAACGAAGTCACTCCTAAAGCTGAAACAATCCCAACGGCTCGACACGCTCGACGTCGACACTGGCGCCGAGTAAGAAAGGCTCCCCCCCTGGGCTAACTCCACCAGCCCCAACGGTGGAAGTCAATGCTGCTGTTCCAACTGGGAACAGCTTCGAGCTGCTTAACAGGGTGCGTAGGAATTCACCCACCGCCGTACTGAAAAGATCTCCTCCACCCATGGAGAATGCACCGAAGGAGAAATCGGAACAACCCCCTTAGCGGCTCTCTTCCAAAATTTACAAAGTCCGGCGACAGGTTCAGGACTCAGTAATTGATCAAGATTACCCTCGCCGACAGAAAAAGGTGAAAGTTCAGCAAGAAGAGAACCATTCTGCCAACCCACGAAAAGCAACAGATGTTTGGGTGCCCGCTGCAACGGCCCCCTCGACTTCAACTTCTCAAAAGAGAAGGAGGCCAGAGAAAGCCCCTGTGACTACGGCTGGCCACAAAAACGCTGAGCCCAAACGCCCCAAGTCTAGGGGCATACTGGTGCATACCGTTTATATGGCTTCCGGAAAAGAGGAAAGCCGTGCTTTCACGGGTCACCGACCGCTCACCCGATCAATAACAAGGGCTCAGGAACAACAACAGCAGAAGCTTCAGGAGATGCTGACTGCAATGGCCGCACTCACTGGGCCAAAAGAAAATCCAGAGACCTCGGAGCAGCGTCGGGAACAAGAAACTGACACCGAGTTCCTTCGAAGAATGTTCGAGAGGAAAGAAAAAGAGGTTGCGGAACAGGCAACCAATATAAAGCGAATGGCTCTCTTGTTCCAAGACATGGCTGGGATGATGTTACAGCCGGAACCTCCAGCTGAAGACCCTCCGATCATCATTGAAGATGACAGAGGGAAGACATCGAACCCTCCTCCGGCTCTTTTAGCAGCCAAAGAGGAAACCATTTCCAAGGCCGCTCTGGATGACTACATTGCTCAGCAAATACGAGCTCACCAGGAGAATGAAGCGGCCGACCAAGTTGTTAAAACTAGGCGACCATACCCAGGCTGGTATGACCAAATAAAGTACCCGCCGGGATATACGATCCCTAAATTTCATGTATACAAGGGGACGGGCAATCCCCACCAGCATGTCGTCCAGTTCAGGACTCTATGTGGCAACACCGGAGGTGATGATAAATTGCTACTTCGCCAATTCGTCGGCAGCTTGTCGGAGATGACATTCGAGTGGTATTCTGAACTTCCAAACGACTCCGTCAAGACCTTCGCAGAAATGGAGCTATTATTCACCCAGCGATTCGCGAGTGCTAGTGAACGTACCCCAATAACAGCATTGATCAATGCCAGGGTGAAGCCAGGTGAAACGTGGGTTCAATACGCAATACGATGGCGGAATATGTGGTCGAAATACGAACAACGCATCGAAGAAGCGCCGATGGTGGGCATGTTCGTGGGCACTCTGGACCCTCATGCAACTATTTCCCAATTCATGATGTTCTTCAAGCCGACCACGTTCCAAGCCTTGATCGACAAACTGGCCCAAATGGACCAGATAGGTCATAGACCGTCTCCTCCAAAGCCGAAGCCGCGGAACGAGAAGGAAAAGGGGAAAGCGACCGTCGTCGCTAACGCTCAACAGCAGCCCAGTGGTCTAAGACCAGTTGATCACCAAAATAATAGAACTCGATCTCTCGAAGATAAAATGAGACGCCCTTACTCGTTCCCTCGAGACAAGACGAAGAGGTTATTCGAGCTTGCACTGCGCAACAGGCTCATCAATCTGCCGGAGCCAAGACGCCCAGCACAACCAGGCGACATTAGCAATCCTAACTATTGCCCTTATCACCGAATGTTGGACCATCCGATCGAGGATTGTTACATCTTCAAAAGATGGATAGAAGATCAGTACCAGCAGGGCAAATTCGTATTATCTGAGAATTTGAAGGTGAACCCGCCTCGGCCACACACTCCTAAGAAGACGGATACACCGGGGGCATTATGCTCTTTCGTAGAAGAAGCTCCATGGGAGGTCGCTCTTTCAGCCAAGACGAAAATAATGTTGAAGGATCTCCAAACATGCCCGGCGATCAGGTGGAAAAATCCACTCGAACCCGAGATCATCGAAGGAATGTTAAAACCGCGTCCAACTCCAAAGATCGGTGGTGATAGCCAAAGCACTCACACCCAGCCATCGAAATCTTCGAAGAAGAAGAAGAAATCTAAGAAGCCCGTGAAGCCTGGTGACAAGCGCACAGACCTGCAAAAGCAGATTGACGCACTGGAAGAGTATAACCAAAAGGCGTGGACTCCAGTCACACTTCAAGAGTTTCTTAGCCACGTCCTTGAGGATGGAGATGGCGATAATGGAGAAGACTCATCGGATGAATCTGAAGATTATGTGGCAAGTTGCCATATGATCTCTCACTCGTCGATAGACGATGAAGAAGCTCCTTACACAAAGAAACTGGGGGCAACTCCTGAACCGGAACTTCTAGGGCCATCAGACGAAATGATTGATGCGTTCCTGGACGAAGCTCTTCTTAAAAGCAAACCTGCTCGAGAGCGTGAAATGGCCATATTTGAAAAGGCCAAACGCCGGAGACTGGACGAGAGGGTTGAAACACTCCCGCTAGATCAAAGTGCATCCATCGCAAATAAAAACAGGTTCAAGACAAGGGAGAGATTCGCTAAAGCCATATCAATGGGAATGAAGCTGTCACCCTCCGGAGGAAATATTCTTGGTGAAGCGGAAACACATCCTAGCTACTGCTTATATCATCGAAAGATTGCGCATCCTACCGAAGAGTGCAACGCTTTTAAAAGATAGTGGCAGGGATATGTTGCTCACCGGCAACATTTCAAGCGGATGAAACGCGTCGGGAGCAAAGAAGTACGACCGAGGAGCGTAAAAGAACTACCGGCAACTGTCGCATGGTCAACGCCGGGGGATCGCAAGTTCTCACCTTCGGGAGCGACTCTGACGAAGAAATGACTCTTGGCCCTCTCTTTAAAGAGTCCACCTTGGGAAAAGAGGAAGAACCGAAGACCTGTGAAAACATTCAGCTGCGTAATTGTACGCCGCCTGAAAAGAATCTTGGGCCCGCGAACGGTGGGTCGAATAGAAAAGATAAGGGGAAAGAAAAAATCCCTGAAGACATTGCCTTAGATGATCAAGTCGTCAAAGATCTGACAGCCAAGGACCCGCCTAAGAAAAGTAAGGTGGATTACAACGTTCTGACACACCTGAGGAAGATACCCTCGCAACTCAGCATTCTCGACACCCTCTTGCTATCAAAAGAAGCGAGAGATTCTCTGATCAAGGCGTTACAAGAGCCCAAACAGTTCCAAGATTTTCTCGCCAAAGAAAAGATGAAGAACGAGTTGGACAAAGTGCACACAGCCGATATCACCTTCGGCGATGAAGACCTCCTCCTCGGGACGTGCGAGCATAACCGTCCCCTGTATGTCTCCGGATACTGTCATGATATCAAGATAGGCAAAATCTTGGTCGACAATGGGTCCTCCGTTAACCTCCTCAATGTAAGAGTGTTGAAGGAAATCTGCATGAGCGTTCAACACCTCGCTCGGGATAAGATCACTATCTCCGGGTTTGACTCCCAGTCATCAAGGATGCTCGGGTCAGTGATACTGACGCTGCGCTTTGGGCTACTAGTCACTGACATCAAGTTTCACGTCATTGACGCTAAGACATGCTATAACGCTTTGCTCGGCCAGCCTTGGTTACACGAATACAACATTATTCCTTCTACACAATATCAGTGTATGAAGTACTTCAAAGATAGTCTCGAGTACACCGTAACAGGAGAGCTGATCCCATTCTCCGTGAATGAAGTCCGAAAGTACGAAGATGCAAAATACTTCCTGCCAGATTTCGAAGACACAGAAAGATGTCGCAAACCGAAGGATAAGAACAAAGCTATCACCACTATTTCGGTCTTCGGAAGTGACACCGAGGAGGAAGATGAGATAATTTATTCCGGGCCACCCCAACGTAACAAGCCGGGACCGTCCACCCCTATTCCGGTCTTCGGTAGTGACTCTGAAGATGAGGTCAATGCCGTATTCTCTGCTCGGCCATCAATACAAGCCTTCGCCGATGAAGACCAAAGTTTGCAAGTTGCCATGGTTCCGCCAAAGCATCATAAAGAGCTAGACGCGCTTGATACCTACAGCGTGGAAGAACTGCGGACATTCTACGTCCCTCTCAGGAGAAAAGGTGAAAAGGCGAAAAGGCGAAAATGCGATCCTATTCTATCGATCTGGGGAAACCAAAGTAAAGAAAGAAATTTGGCATGGTGCAGATTCTACACTTGACAGGCTCCAGCCCATCCGTTTGCCCAGATATTACACAGATGGACTAAAGAGACTCTTGAGACGCCAAGGTGTACCCCTTAAGCAAACTGCGCGACAAGCATGGTTCTAAAACAGGATCTGGAACGTTCCCGGAACTCAACGAAAGTTGCTCAACGGGAGAATGGAAACAATCGGGCTTGGATATGTTCGATCCAAGAAACGGGAGCTATTCCGCGTCTGCTACGTCATACATGACTTTGATGAAGAAGGAAATGCTCTGTGGGAAGATGCTAACCCTGAACCAGAACGAGCTCCCGCCGTGAAAATGCCAAGTCCGTCGTTTGAAGAACAGATGGACAAGCTTATAAGGGAAGCGGGTCAAAAGGTTCGAGACGATCATAATCGCGAAATGGCCATCTATGAGAAAGCCAGGATGCAGCGCCTTCTTCAGCAGGCTGCAGAAAGTGACGATGCCCTTCGTCGCCAGCCCGTCATACAAAAGACCCGACGCAGAGGCAAAAATAAACCAAAGAATGGGAAAAGCGTTCGACAGCGACAAAGCGGAACAAAGAAGCCACACGATCGAGAATCGAGCAACCAAGATTCGTCTCTTATAAAGAAGATGGGTCGAGCATACTCTTTTCCCCAGGACAAGACACAGAAGATACTTGATCTTGCCATAAAACATCAAATGATTACCCTCCCGGAGTCCAAGCACCCCGAGCAAGCAGGTGAAGTTAATCACCCAAATTATTGCTCCTATCACCGAGCAATAGGACATCCTCTCGAAGACTGCTTCATATTTAAAGACCGGGTAGAAGACCAGTATCAGTAAGGCAGGTTCGCTCTATCCAGCAGCTGGAGAATAACCCCGCCGCAGAGACATGAACCAAAAACCACGAGAGTATAACCAGATCAACATCGGTCTTGGAAACGATCTCGTACTTGTCACATGATAACGCTGTCGAAAGAAGAGCCTGAGAATACGGATGACCTCCTCTGGTGCTTCGAAAACAAAGATGACGAGGTGATCTCAGAGTTTCCACCGGCGCCAAAAGAGCTGGAAGATGGAATACATACTACTGCAGATAACCTCAAGAAAATTGATTTGGGGACGGCAAGTGACCCGCGACCGACATTCGTCAGTGAGCTGTTGTCTGAAGAAAGGGTGGCTACGCCAAAGGACGTGCTCATGCAGCATAAAGATTGCTTCGCATGGAACTATTCCGAGATGCCAGGACTAGATCCAGAGATTGCTGTCCATAGGTTGGCGATTTCCCTGGACGTCAAGCCGATCAAACAAGCACCGAGAAGAATGTGGCTCGAGCTTGAGATGAGCATCAACGCTGAGGTCAAGAAGCTAATCGACTCCGGCTTCATCCAAGAGGTTCAGTATCCTGATTGGATCGTCAATATCGTCCCGGTGATGAAGAAAAATGGAACGGTGCGCATATGTGTGGACTTTCAGGATCTCAATGAAGCCTGCCCGAAAGACGACTTCCCAGTACCGGTCACCGAGCTGATGATAGAAAATACGTCCACTCATGAAGTTTTCTCCTTCATGGATAGCTCGTCAGGATACAATCAGATAAAGATGCATCCCGAGGACCAGAAGCATACCGCTTTCCGGACCCCTTTGGGTATATTCTGCTACAAGGTGATGCCTTTCGGTCTAAAGAACGCCGGAGCCACCTATCAGAGGGCCATGATGAAGATTTTCGATGACCTCATACATGAAATCGTCGAATGCTATATCGACGACCTCGTAGTTATAAGCAAATCATACAAGGAACATTTAGAGCATCTGAAGATCGTGTTTCAACGCCTTCGGAAATTCAACTTGAAGATGAATCCTTTCAAGTGCGCATTTGGAGTTTCCTCGGGCAAATTCCTAGGATTCATCATACGACATCGAGATAGACCCGTCGAAGATCAAGGCGATCATGGAAATGCCCCCGCCAAAGACTCTCAAGCAGCTGCGATCCCTCCAAGGAAAGCTCGCATATATCCGGCGCTTCATAGCCAATCTTTCCGGCAAGTGCCGTCCTTACAGTCACCTGATGAAAAAGGGAACCCCGTTCGTCTGGGATCATAAATGCCAAAGCGCACTGGACGAAATCAAGCAGTACCTACAGAATCCGCCAGTACTGGCCGCTCTCGTTAAAGGAAAATCTCTCGTCCTGTATACGACAGCCCTCGAAGGTTCTTTAGGCGCGCTGTGGGCACAAGAGAATGATCAAGGGAAAGAAAGAGCTCTCTACCACTTGAGTCGAGTTCTACTGGGGGCAGAAAGCAATTACTCCCCCATCGAAAAATACTGATTGGCGTTGATCTTCACAATAACGAAGCTCAGACACTATGCGTTGGCGCACAAGGTCCATCTCATATCAAAAATGGATCCTCTCAAATACCTGATGTCGAAGGCCATATTAACAGGGCGGCTCGCTAAATGGGCCCTGCTCTTGATGGAGTTCTCGATAACTTATCGTCCCCTTAAGGCAGTGAAAGGCCAGGCCATCACCGACTTCCTCGCTGAACATCCGATACCTGCCGACTCTCCCTTGAACTGCGAATTGCCAGACGAACACGCGTTTGACACGATCGAGGAGGAGAGAAGAGAAAATGATACCCAGTGGGAACTATACTTCGATGGAGCATCTTCCATGAAGAAGCGCAAATAAAGCATCCCCATAATCAAATCTGGGGTAGGCCTCATCTTCATAACTCCACAAAGGAGGAATAATGCGCTTCGCCTTCTCCTTAACAGAGCCGAGGACGAACAATGAAGCCGAATATGAAGCTTTAATAGTAGGACTTGAGATCGCTGTCGTCATGGGAATTGAAAACCTCCTCATATACGGAGACTCCCAACTGATCGTTAGCCAAGTAAACGGCGACTATCAAACGTGGAAGCCAGAGCTGGTGAAGTACGGTGAGAGAGTACAACAACTGCTGACTCAAATTCCCTCCTACAGGCTAAAAAGTATACCGCGTGCGGAAAATAGCAAAGCGGATGCATTAGCCAAGCTCGCTAAAGAACTGGCCGACGAGAACCTCGATGACGTGAGAATCGTTGTGCAAAACCGTCGGGTTCTTGCACCGGCAGAAATATCTCCAGAGTTGCCTGAAGAAAAGGAAGATATCGAGCAAACGGCCCAACAAATAAAAAACCTAGAAAAGGCTAAGGATTGGAGAGAAGTATTTATAGACTACTTCAAATCCCGTCGAACGCCTGAAGATGCGTCCTCAAGACATCAGCTCATGAAACGAGCTCTATCCTTCGCCTTTGTCAATGACACTCTATATAAGAGATCATTTGACTCTTTATGGCTAAGATGCTTGGGACCAGAAGAAGCAAAAAGAGTCGTCCAAGAAATTCACGACGGACTCTGCGGATCTCATCAAGCCGGGCTAAAGATGAAGCTGAAGATTAAAAGGATGGGCTACTATTGGCCTACGATGATTCAGGACCGCCTCGAATACGCGAAGCAGTGCCCCTCGTGCCAAATTCACGGAGACTTTATCCATCAGCATCTAAATCCACTGCATCCAACGGTGGCTAGCTGGCCATTCGAAATGTGGGGAACTGACATAATCGGCCCCATCGAACCAGCATCGTCCAGAGGACATCGATTCATTTTGGCGACAACTGATTACTTCTCCAAATGGGCAGAAGAGTACCGCTAAGGGAAGTGAAGACGGAAAATATTCTCCATTTCTTCAAGACGCAATTTGGAACTCCGAGACGGATCATCTTCGATAACGGGCCAGCCTACAGAAGCCACAAGATCAGTCGCTTCGCACAACAACATAACATAGACTGGAGATACTCTTCAGTCTACAATCCCCGAGCTAACGGTCTAGCTGAAGCTTTTAACAAGACCTTGACAAAGATCGTGAAAAAGACGGTATCCTGAAATAAGAAGGACTGGCACGAGAGACTGCATGAAGCTCTCTGGACGTATCGAACTACGTTCAAAACAACCACTAACACAACGTCGTATGCATTGGTATTCGGTACAGAAGCGGTACTCCCCCTCGAGATAGAGTTACACTCTCTACGAGTGGCAGTTCATTACGAGCTAACGGACGAAGAGAATGCTCACCTTCGACTTGAGGAGCTCGATGCCCTTGATGAAACCCGGCTCATAGCGCAACAAAATCTGGAGGCTTATAAAGCAAAGATGACGCGCTCATATGAAAGATTGACTAGGCCGAGGACATTCCGCCAAGGCGAACTCGTGCTAATGGTCAAAAGACCTATGATCCCCAATCGTTCCAAACGGGGGAAATTCGAGCCGAACTATGAAGGCCCGTATATCATAGACAAGGTCTACCAAGGTGGGGCCTATCTACTCATGGGCATGCATGGTGAAAGACCTTTCAGGCCAATAAATGGTCGCTTCCTAAAGAAAAACTACGCCTGACGCGTCACAGCTTAGGTCAACGATAAATGACGACGACTATGTCCGCTCGCTATCTCCCTAAGCCCAAACTCTATAAGTAGTAGCCGGCTAACGGACCGAAACGTCCTTAAACTAACAACGGACCGAAACGTCCTTAAACTAACAACGGACCACTATGTCCTAAAACTAGCTGTTGACCGAGACGTCGATAAACTACTGTAGACTGCAGCATCCTAAGGCTGGTACAAAAAAGAAAGAGAAAAGAATAGAATAAAAAGAAGAAGAAAAAAAAGGTATGTCCATAAGCGAAAAGGGCACGGATGAAAACCCGAGAGGGCTCCGTGAGTAAAAACAGCATGGCTACCGGCGAGTTTTATGAAAACCCGAAAGGGCGCAATCTCGTTAAAAGACACTTGCAAGGTCCTCTCGACCTTGTGAGGAGAAACCACCTGCGTGAGATCCTTACGAATCACAAGGGAGCAACACACTTAGGAATCCCCACGATTCCTAAGGAGAAATTACACTTGCGAGATTCTCACGACTCGTAAGGAGAACTCTCTTATGAGACCCTCACGGCTCATAAGATTCAAAAGTCTTAAGCTACAGGGATCTGAACCTGTTCTTAAGCAGCCACCACAACCTCCAATACTGCCCTACAAGAGGCTCAATGCCGACCCTTGTATACAATCCACGGGCGCGAATAAACATTTCCCTAACAAAGTCCCATCCGTGATTAGGGATATGTTTACACAATGAACAGCCCTTGTAAGTCCTCTCGACTAAAAAGGAGAAAATACTTTTGTAAGATCCTTACGACTTACGAGAAGCCATACACTCCGGAGTCCTCACAATTCCTCAGGAGAAAACACACCTACGAGATCCTCATGACTCGCAGGGAGAAATACCTTTATAAGACCCTTACAGCTCATGAAGTCAAAAGCCTTAGTCGACAGGATCCTAACCCTGTTTGCTAAGCCACCTTTGTTCGACATCAACAGAGGCAAATGATGATTCGCTCCTGGCAATATTCCAGTTGTAGCGGTGCTGATGCCGAAATCGGTGCCTAACTCCAAGCTTGCAGCAAAGAAGCTAACGAGCCACACATGCATACGAAATAGCCGAAATGATAGGGCAACTTGCAACAAAATCATCAAGTAAAAATGTATGCATGCAAAATAGTCGAAACGATTGGGCAACTCGCAATAAAAAGCAGCGAGTAAAGATAAAACAAATAGCCGAAATGATTGGGCAATCGCGACCTTCGCGATATAAAAGCTGAAATGATAGAGCATCGCGGAAAGAACTAAAGAAAAATGAAATTTATGCCCTGCATGTGAAATCACGTCGATCCCTGTATACAATCCAGGGGCACAAACAAAGAAGGAATCACACCTTCCCTCCCTAGGATCTATCAGAAAACGAAGCCAAATCTCGACGGTTCAGGGATAGCCTAGAGATCATCAACAGCGTTCCTCCCCATTCCAGCAGGATTCAGACGCTGCAATCAACTCTGGAGCCACGGCAAAGCCCCTACTCCAAATCTCGATGGTTCACAGACAACCTGGAGACCACTTCGATATTCGTCTCATTACAACAGACGCAACGTCATCCAAATGACCCCGTCGCGGAAACACGTCATCTACATGACCCCGTCTCGGAAACACGTCATCTACATGACCCCGTCGTGGAAATATGTCATCCACATGACCCCGTCGTGGAAATAGGTCATCGACATGACCCCGTCGCGGAAATACGTCATCCAAATGACCCCGTCGCGGAAATACATCATCCAAATGACCCCGTCGCGGAAATACGTCATCCAAATGACCCCGTCGCGGAAATACGTCATCCACATAACCCCGTCGCGGAAATACGTCATCCACATGACCCCGTCACGGAAATACGTCATCTACATGACCCCGTCTCGGAAACACGTCATCCAAATGACCCCGTCGCGGAAATACGTCATCTACATGACCCCGTATCGGAAATACGTCATCCACATGACCCCGTCACAGAAATACGTCATCTACATGACCCCGTCTCGGAAATACGTCATCTAAATGACCCCGTCGCGGAAATACGTCATCTACATGACCCCGTCTCGGAAATACGTCATCCACATGACCCCGTCGCGGAAACACGTCATCCAATGACCCCGTCGCGGAAATACATCATCCACATGACCCCGTCTCGGAAATATGTTATCCAAATGGCACCGTCGCGGAAATACGTCATCTACATGACCCCGTCTCAGAAATACGTCATCCACATGACCCCGTCGCGGAAATACGTCATCCACATGACCCCGTCGCGGAAATACGTCATTTACATGACCCCGTCTCGGAAATACGTCATCCAAATGACCCCGTCGCGTAAGTACGTCATCTACATGACCCCGTCTCGGAAATACGTCATCCACATGACCCCGTTGGGGAAACACGTCATCCAATGACCCCGTCGCGGAAATACGTCATCCAAATGACCCCGTCGCGGAAATACGTCATCTACATGACCCCGTCTCGGATATACGTCATCTATATGACCCCGTCTTGGAAATACGTCATCCAAATGACCCCGTCGCGGAAATACGTCATCTACAATACGTCATCCACATGACCCCGTCGCGGAAATACGTCATCGAAATGACCCGTCGCGGAAACACGTCATCCACATGACCCCGTCGCGGAAATACGTCATCTACATGACCCCGCCTCGGAAATACGTCATCCAACGACTCCGTGGAACACGGCCAAAGTTAAACTTGACCCCGTGGGAAACGCCCAGAGCAACTCCTGATTCCGTGAAACGCGGATGATGTTGATCTCATCAAACACTTACGGGTCCCCTCGACCCGTAAGGAAGAAAACTCTCTTGCAAGATCTTTACGACTTATAAGAGAATACACACTTTGGAATCCTCACGATTCCTAAGGAGAAAATACACCTACGAGATCCTCTCGACTCGTAGGGAGAAAAGTCTTTATGAGACCCTCACGGCTCATAAAATTGAAAAGTCTTAGGTGGTAGATCCTACCCCTGTCTCCTAAGCCATCACTACCTTATAAAGAGTTCAAGATGAACTGCTATCTACCATCTATGGGCCACACTTGCCAAAGCCATATGCCACCGAAATGGAGAAGTTACTCATGAGCATATAAACTACTTCACGCCAGAGTAAAACATAAAGAAATAGAAGAGTGCGGCTCATGGAGCTGAGGGTTTGGGACTATATCCCTTAAGAGTCGAGATTTGAGTCAATGATAAATGACGACGCTTGTGTCCGCTCGTTATTTTCTCAGATCAAGATTCTGAAAATTATATACCAACCCGAAACTGGTCATACACTATGAATTACTCTGCACTACTTCACCCACGTATATACTTACGTGGGCAAAGTAGTGGGGGGCATTTGTTCCCGCCAAAAATTTCTGCGAAAAAAGAGCCCAAGGCATTAAATGGCAGCGATACGCTTAAGAAAATGTGAACCAGTATTTTCCGGGCTGTATTTTGACAAACTTCCGAATGAGAAAGAACTAAATTCTGATGGTATTGAAATAATCTCGAAAAAACCTTCGATTTGATATATTATGGGCCTCATAATTCATCCGGGATCAAAAGTTATGAGCAAATGTGCTATGCACATGTGATCTAAGGAAGAAGATGCGAACCGGTATTTTTCGAGCTGTATTTTGACAAACTTCGGAATGAGAAACAGCTAAATTCTGATGGTATCGAAATTTTCTCGAAAAATCCTTCGATTTGATATATTATGGACCTCATAATACATCCGGGATCAAAAGTTATGAGCAAATGTGCTATGCACGTATAATCTAAAGTAATGCTCTACTACACGGGGAATGCATTTTTAGTCCCACATCGGGAAAAGGAGAGATCGCTTCTCTACCACTCCTATATAAATAAAAGGGGATACCTCTTAGAAAAGGGAGAGTTTAATCCTCAAAAGATTCAATTCTCCATAGGAGCTTAGTTTTCCATAGGAGCTTAGTTCTCCAAGATAGGAGCCTGCTTCTCCCCATAATGCGCAAGCGCCATGTGCGCTACGTGCAACGCACGTGTGCCCGCGATGCGTGCACCACGTGCAACGCATGTGCATACTACATGAGAATATTCAATAATATTAAAAGGAGATTCGTTCTCCATAGGAGCCTGCTCCTCTCCATAATGCGCAAGCGCCATGTGTACTACGTGCAACGCACGTGTGCCCGCCATGCGCGCGCCACGTGCAACGCACGTGTGCCCACCATGCGCGCGCCACGTGCAACGCACGTGCGCACCACATGAGAATATTCAATAATATTAAAAGGAGATTCGTTCTCCATAGGAGCCTGCTCCTCCCCATAATGCGCATATGCGCAAACTCCATGTACGCTGCGGGCAACGCATGTGTGCCCGCCATGCGCGCACCACGTGCAACGCACGTGCGCACCACATGAGAATATAAAATAATACTCAAAGGAGATTCGTTCCCCATAGGAACTTGCTCCCCCCATAATGCGCATATGCGCAAACTCCATGTACGCTACGTGCAATATGTGCGCCCAACACGTGCGACGCACGTGCGCGAACATAAAGAAGCCTTTTTCAGCAGCGAGAAGCTTAAGCTCCAGCCTGTTCTTCCCCCCTGATGCGTGGGACATGGTTCAAAGGGTACATCCCTTCGCACCTTCGATATATGACACTGTAATCTCTCAGTGTCGTCGTAGAGGTGGTGGGTCCCAACGACCAATAATCCTTCCTTCCAAAATAATAAAAAAAGAAGAAAGACAAAGGCATAGAGAAACCCCCCCATAAACTTTGAAAAATTCAAAGAAAAAGAGCAAGCTCTTGCAAGAAGATACTTCTTCAAGGTAAAGATGATGGATGATGAACACAGAGATGAAATCATCTCATAGAAAGAAAAATTTATTTTCTTTAAAAAAAAGATTATAGATCTGCAAGACAAAAAGTCTTTCACAAAAGAGATCAAAAGATCTCATCATAAAAGAAGAACATAATTCTTCTCACAGATCATAAATCTATAAAGGCAAAGCCTTTCATTAAAATAAGAGATTGAAAATCTCTCTTGCAAAATAAGAACTGTTGTTCTTAAATCTTGAGACAAAGTCTCTTTTAAAAAAACATAAATTTGTTCCCAGATCATAAAATTGATCAGATGCGCCTTACGCTCTTGAACTGGGCTTCTGCGCTCTCTGGACCGGCGCTCAGCGCCAAAATGCGCCACGTGTCAACCACGTATGCGCCAATTAATAACTTGCGCTTCTGAAATAGCGTACTGCGCTCATGAGCTGGCGCTCAGCGCCAAGCGCACCACGTGTCACTCACGTGTGCGCCACTAAACTGAAAGCGCAATGCGCTAATGGATTAGCGTTCAGCGCTCATAAACTGGCATCATGCGCTCGTCATCTAGCGCCTAGCGCTGAGTGCGACACGTGTCCCTTACATGTGCGCTACTTGGCAGAAGCGCAATGCGCTCTTTGATTGGCGCAAAACGCCTAGCGCACCACGTGTTGCGCTGACAGAATTAAATTCTGTCTTTTAATAAGCCCAGAGCTCTGATGAATGCTCAGCATTCAATACAAGACAAAAAAAACATTGTCAAAAGGGTCGAGCACAAATAAAAGCTCAACAGCCCTAAATAAAATGTTAAATATTTTAATCTGATTGGACTTAATCCAAGATTGGCCATAAGTCTTCAACTTATATTAATTGAGCCCATCTGCTCATAAATATTTCAACAGATCTTAGTCCCAAATTGGACTACAGATCTTCCAACCAACTCACACCGGTTCGAGGGTACATCTTTTTACTCCTCTGATATTTGTCGTTGTAATCCTTCAACGTCTTCGGAGAGGTGACGGGTCCCGACAACCACACATTCCATGGACTGTAGGGTCCTTAAGCCCATGGACTATGATGTCCTTAACCTTGACTGTGAGGTCTTTAAACTCACGGACTATGATTTCCTTAACCTTGACTGTGAGGTCTTTAAACTCACGGACTATGATGTCCTTAATCTCGACCGCGATGTCTTTAAACTAACATCGGACCGAGATGTCCTTAAACTAACAATGGACCGTAATGTTCTTAAACTAATCGACCGCAATGTCCCTAAACTAAACAATAGAGCCCAATTGCTCTCTTGTTGGATCTAAACGATCCCGTTAAGTTGATCTTAATCTAAAATGAGACTAACATATCCTTAACATACGTTTAAGTCGATCTTAGTCCCAAATGAGGCTAATGTATCCTTAAACCCAACCCCCAAACCCAAATCTAAGAAGATACGGATTTGGACTAATCCACGTCCTACGGGCGACAACACAAATTAGTCTCCGTATACAATCCACGGGCAACCAAAAACAAAACAAACACCCACGACACAGAGTGACCATCTGGAGAAGGAGAAAGTAGTTACCGCGATACGGTAGCGTAATTAACTGCACGGGCTTATGCCTGCAGGGAAGAGCGTCCCCACAATCAAAAACCCCTCAAATGAGGGGGAATCTGACGAAGTCTGCTACATCGGCCGCATCCGTTTAAACCTTCGATACACGGTGCCATAAATCAACTTGGCATCTTCAGAGAGGTGGACGGAAAGCACCAATTAGCGTCTGCCCCGAAATCCAGGCCAGACGTTTATCACGTCTCCGGTTTTCGGCGGGGAACAAGAATCTTTCTATAAATTGTTGATTTTTAATCACCATTGAATTTTTAATCCAACGGTGTTCCCTTTTATAGTGTGCAATCTTTTTTGTTTGGAAAGATCTAGGGAAATATTTTTCCAATTAAGGTTTTCGATTCCTTTTAATTAGAATTTAATTCTATTAGTTCAAAGGGTTTAGGAGTCTATCACGTATTGGAACGTGACCTCACTAATTAAGCAATTAATTAGAATTTAATTCTATTAGCTCAGAGGGCTCAGAAACCCATCACGTGTTGGCACGTGACCCCACTGATACAACATTTAATTAGAATTTAATTCTATTAGTTCAGAGGGCTCAGAAACCCATCACGTGTTGGCATATGACCCCACTGATACAACATTTAATTAGAATTTAATTCTATTAGTTCAGAGGGCTCAAAAACCCATCACGTGTTGGCACGTGACCCCACTGATAAAGCATTTCCAATTGTTTATTTTATTCAGCGTCTATAGGCTTTGCCTATAAAAGGTTACGTGTTTGCACGTGAGACATGGTCACGTGTGGGCATGTGACCCCCCCTTTTGGGGTTTTTCTTGCTGCTTTAATTTAGAATTTAATTCTATTAATTCAGGGGGTTCAAGAGCTCATCACGCGTGGGCACGTGACTTTAACAATTTAGGCAATTCAGACACAGATAGAATCTGCCCATAAAAGGTCACGTGTTTGCATGTGAGGCCCCATCACGTGTGAGCACGTGACGCCCCATCACGTGTGGGCACGGGATGCCCCATTTGGGGTTTTCCTGGCTGCTTTATTTGATTTTATTCAGTTCCCAAGAGGGAACAAATGCCCCCACTGCGTTGTTCTCACATGTTTGCACGTGAGTGCAACGCTGTAACATTTGTGGCCGTTGGATTTGCCTAGGGAATAGGGAAGATGAACCGTTTCCTATCATGTCTTATAAATGTAGGGGTTTCTTCAGAAGCGCCTCCACTCCTTCAACTTCTTCCTTCCACATTCTTGCCATGAGAATTTAATTCTCCTTCTCAGAGCTCAGTTCTCTGTTCAACTAAATAAAATCCAGAGTTTAACTCTGTCAACAAAAAGAATCCTTGTTTCCCCAATCAGAGCAAGGCTCTGTTTAAATTTCAAAAAAAAATTCAAATTTTGAAGCAACGCTTCAAATACCGTGCGCTGCGCGCAACGCGCCATGTGTCAGAAGTTGATACGACAGCGCAACGCCCAAGGCGGTGCGTCCAATCAGAGCAGGGCTCTTTTAAAAACTAAAAGTAAAAGAAACAACTTTCAGCTGCGCAAGCGCTGCGTTGCGCGACACGTGTCTGCGCAGTTGCGCACGCACAGCTGCGCAAGCGCTGCGCTGCGCGACAGGTGTCTGCGCAGTTGCGCAAGCACAGCTGCGCAAGCGCAAGCGCTGCGCTGCGCGACACGTGTCTGCGCAGTTGCGCAAGCACAGCTGCGCTGCGCGACACGTGTCACGCGCTGGGGGAGTTGCGCAAAACAGAATAAATCTTTTCTGTTCTTGTTAAAACAAGAAGATTTTCTTCTGTAAAGCAAGGGCCTTTGGATCAAAGATCCAACGGTGGGGAAAATTCCCCAAATCATTCAGAGAAAGATTCTTTTAACAAATTTAACTAATTTATGGGCACTATAAAAAGGACCCCAGACCTCATTTCAAAGGGGAAGAACATTTTTTTAAAAAAAAAGGAGAGAAAGAGGACTCTGAAGAACTCCTTAAGAATAAAAAAGGTAAAAACCTTTGAAAGAAGAGAAATTTCTCTTATGAACAGATCAGTGATCTAAGAACAAGATCATGGATCTTCAATAAATAAATAAACAAATAAAATAAAAATAAAAATAGTGCCTTGCACTTGTTATGAACCTTTGGTTCTCTGAAACAAGAAAAAAACTTGTTTAGATCAAGGGATCAAAAAGTGCTTTGCACTTCTGTTTTGAATCTAAAAAGATTCTTAGTGCTTTGCACAAATGCAGTGCATTACTTAAAGGGCCAGGCCCAAGCCAAAAAGGCCTAACAGGTCTAATAAAATGCAATGCATTGTTTTTTTTTTAAAAAAAGGGGCAGAGCCCAAACTAAAATAGATGCTCTGCATCATAAATAAAGGGACATAGCCCAAATCAAAAGCCTAGCAGACCAGAATAGAATGCAATGCATTATTAAATATGGGCAAAGCCCTAGCACATGCCTAATAGGCCAAAGATCAAGAAAAATGTTGAATATTCTCAACTGGACTTAACCCAATTTTGGCCGTAAGTCCTTAAATTAAATTGACTGAGCAAGATTGCTCTCTTAAATCAATTTACTACCGGTTCGAGGGTACATCTCCGAACTCCTCTGACATCTATCGTTGTAATCCTTCAACGACGTCAGAGAGGCGACGGGTCCCAACGACCACACATGAATATGGACTACGGGGTCCTTAAACTCGTGGACCGAAACGTCCTTAAACTAATATGGGACCGAAACGTCCTTAAACTAATATCGGACCGAAACGTCCCTAAACTAATATCGGACCGAAACGTCCCTAAACTAATGTTGGACCGAAACGTCCTTAAACTAATATCGGACCGAAACGTCCCTAAACTAATGTTGGACCGAAACGTCCTTAAACTAATATTGGACCGAAACGTCCTTAAACTAATATCGGACCACCACGTCCCTAAACTGGAATATGGACCACCACGTCCCTAAACTGGCGATGGACCACCACGTCCCTAAACTGGAAAATGGACCAATACGTCCCTAAACTGGAACAATAGAGCCTCCAAATGCTCTTTTGCCGGATCTAAACGGTCCCGTTTAAGTTGATCTTAGCCCCAAATACGGCTAACGTATCCTTAGACATTTAAATGAATGATAAAACTCCAAATCAACTTTGGTTCAAGGGTACATCTCTGAACTCCTCTGACACCTGTCGTTGTAATCCTTCAACGACGTCAGAGAGGTGACGAGTCCTGACGGCCATATATTAAATGAATCGCTACGTTAAGTTGATCTTAGTCTCAAACAGGACTAACGTATCCTTAACGAACGTTTAAGTCGATCTTAGCCGCAACGCGACTAACGCATCCTTAAACTAAAAACACCAAACCCAAATCTAAGTAAATACGGATTTGGACTAATCCACGTCCTACGGGCGACGGCATTACTCAGTCTCCGTATACAATCCACGGGCAACCACAAACAAAACAAACACACACGACACGAAGTGAAATGCTGGAGAAGGAGAAAGTTGTTACCGCGATGCGGTAGCGTAATTAACTGCAGGGGCTTGTGCCTGCAGGGAAGAGCGTCCCCACAATCAAAAATCCCTCACCCTGAGAGGGAATCTGACGAAGTCTGCTACATCGGCCGCATCCGTCTAAACCTCCCATACACGGTGCCATAAATCAACTTGGCATCTTCGGAGAGGTAGACGGATAAAACCAAATAGCATCTGCCCTGAATCTCAGTGTCAGGACATCGCGGTCCTGTGCGCCGTCTTTCGGAGGGGAACAGATTCTGGCACGCCCGGTGGGACCTTTTCCTCTTTCCACTCCACACTTCGTGTGTTGTGTTCGCGAACCAATCGCGGTTTGTTAACGGTTGCCTTTGGATTTCCAAGTTACTAAGATTTGGTCTTTTGTCTGGCGCAGAACTCAAGCATCCATGGATTCTAACTGCACCAACTGCGCGAAGTGCCACTGCAACGGACGCTCCACCTCACCTAGAGGTGTAGCATATGGGCCCCAAGCGGCCTCTTTCCTCGCTCTGCCGGTAGAACAGGTGACCCAGACCACCACCGGCCTGTTTTTCGGGACCATGGTCCCACCTACAAGCTTCTCTATGCCGATACCTGCACCGGAAGTCAACAAGAAGTCGGTGTTCGACCGGCTCACTGCTACCACGACCCCTGTCAACGGGTCGCCCACCACCAAGCCAACAGCCTCTGTCTTTGTGAGGCTGGATCAAAACTCTGAAGGGCCCGCTAAGAAGCCCAGGAACTCTAAAATGGCTGTCCCAAGGAGGGCAACGGCCGCTGCTCCGGAAGACGTTAAGGAGGCTTCTCCCGTCAAAGAGTCAGTCTTTTCAAGACTGACGATTCCCGTTCCTGCCCCTACACGAAGATCTGTCTTTGACAGATTGAATATTACCCCGTAAGGAACAACCTCAGTTTTTAAAAGGTTAACACCGGCGGTGCCTCATTCAGACAGGGGGCAAAAGGAAGATGTCTCTATCTCTGAGCCAGTCCCAATGGCTCGTCGTGCTCTACGTCGCCATTGGCGACGAGTGAGAAAGGCAGGGGGCAACTCCCCCTCAGGGCTAACTCCACCGGCTCCAGTGGTGGAAGTCAACGCTGCTGTTCCAACTGGGAACAGCTTTGAACTGCTGAGGAGGGTACGGAAGAATTCTCCAACCGCTACACTGAAAAGATCTCCTCCGCATGCGGAGAGAGTTCCAGAAATGAAACGAGAACAGCCTCCTCAATGGCTGTCTTCAAAAATTTATAAAGTTTGGCGGAGGGTTCAAGACTCCGTGATTGACCCAGGTCACTCTCGTCGTCAGAAAAAGGCGAAGGTGGAAAAAGACAAAGACCGTCCCATTAAACAGCAGGAGACAACGATCGCTAGGGTACCCACTTCCACGGCCCTTTTAACTTCAACGGCCCACAAAAGAAGAAGGCCGGAGAAAACCCCCGCACCGGCGACAAACACCAGAGGTGATGAACTTAAACGCCCCAAGTCAGGGGGCATAACAGTTCATACGGTTTACATGGCATCGGGAAAAGAAGATAGCCGCATTTCAACAGGTCATAGACCGCATACGAGGTCAGTGACCAAGGCCCAGGAGCAGCAGCAGAAGCTCCAAGAAATGATGAACGCTATGGCCGCACTTACGGGGCCAAAAGAAATCCCGGAAACGTCCTCGGACGAGCGTCTAGAACAAGAAACGGACACCGAATTCCTTCGGCGCGTACTAGAGAAGAAAGATAAAGAAGCTGCGGAGCAGGCAGCCAACATAAAGAAAATGGCCCTCCTATTCCAGGATATGGTGGGTATGATGATTCAACAAGATCCACCTGCTGAAGATTCCCCGATCATTCTTGAAGAAGATAGGGGAGAGACGTCGAATCCTCCACCAGCTCTGTCCACAGCTAAAGAGAATACCATCTCAAAAGCTGATTTGGATGAATACATCGCCCAGCAAATACGGGTGCATCATGCGACCGAAGCGGCCGGTCAGGTCGTGAAAACGGGGCGGCCATACCCAAGTTGGTACGATCAAATCAAGTACCCGCCAGGTTATACAATTCCCAAGTTCCATGTCTACAAGGGGACGGGCAATCCTCATCAGCATGTTGCCCAGTTCAGGGCACTCTGCGGCAACACCGGCGGCGACGACAAGCTGTTGCTTCGCCAGTTTGTTGGAAGCTTATCAGATACGGCGTTCGAGTGGTATTCTGAACTCCCAAACGACTCTATTAAAACCTTCGCGGAGATGGAGCTGCTGTTTACTCAACGTTTTGCAAGTGCCAGTGAACGTACCCCGATGACGGCACTGATTAACGCCAGGGTAAAACCCGGCGAGACGTGGGTTCAGTACGCTATACGATGGCGGAATTTGTGGTCAAAGTGTGAGCAACGTATTGAAGAAGCTCCCGCAGTTGGTATGTTTGTGGGAACCCTCGATCCACAAGCAACCATTTCGCAGTTTATGATGTTTTTCAAGCCGACTACCTTCCAGGCCTTGATCGACAAATTAGCACAGATGGATCAGATGGGCCATAAACCTCCTCTTCCAAGGCCGGACTCCCGAAATGACAAAGGGAAGGGAAAAGCGATCGTCGTCGCTAATGCTCAACAACAATCGAGCGACTCGAAGCCGGTTGCTCGTCAAAATAATATGCGCCCGTACGTACCCCTTGAGGATAGGATGGGACGTCCTTATTCCTTTCCCCGCGATAAAACGAGGAGGTTATTCGAGCTGGCGTTGCGCAACAGACTCATAAATCTGCCGGATCCAAAACGTCCGTTGCAACCAAGTGACGTCAACGAGCCCAACTACTGTCCTTATCATCGAGTACTAGGCCATCCGATCGAAGATTGCTACGTTTTCAAGAATTGGCTTGAAAACCAGTACCGAGAGGGCAAGTTCGCGTTATCTGACAAATGGAAGGTGAATCCCCCGCAGCCCCACACCTCTAAGGGGACGAATACGCCCGGGGCAACATGCTCCGTCATTGAAGAAGCTCCTTGGGAGGTTGTATTATCAGCCAAGACAAAGAGGATGCTAAACGATCTTCAGGCATGTCCAGCGATCAAATGGAAGAACCCGTTGGAACCGCAGGTCATTGAAGGGATGTTGAAACTGCGTACAACTCCAAAGACTGATGGTGGTGGCTCAAACACTCGCAACCAGCCGTCAAAATCTTCGAAAAAGAAGAAGAAGAAATCTAAGAAACCCGTGAAGCCTGGCGACAAGCGCACGGACTTACAAAAGCAAATTGACACGCTAGATGAATACAACCAAAAGGCGCGGACTCCCATTACGCTCCAAGAGTTCCTCAATCACGTCTTTCAAGAAGAAGATGAGGGAGAAAGTTCATCGGATGAATCCGAGGAAAATATAGTGAGCTGTCATATAATCTCCCATTCGATCACGAACGATGAAGAGACTTCTGGCACTAAAACGCTGGGGGCAGATACCGAATCAAGAATTCCGGAGCTATCAGTCGAAATGATTGACGCGTTCCTTAACGAAGCTCGACTGAAAAGTAAAGCTGATCGAGAACGCGAGATGGCTATATTTGAAAGGGCCAAGCGCCAGCGACTTGATGAAAGAGCTGAGGCGATCCCGCTGGAGCAAAACACCTTCGCTACCGACAAAAGCCAATTCAAGATAAAGAAAAGGTTTGCTAAGGCCACATCAATGGGCATGAAGCTACCATCCTCTGAAGGAAAAATTACTGGTGAAATAGAAATGCACCCCTCATTTTACTTATATCATCAGAAGGTTTCGCACCCCACTCAAGAATGCAAAGCTTTCGATAAATGGTGGCAAGGATATGTTGCTCGTCAACAACGCTTCAAGCGGGAAAAGCGTAAAACTCGTCGAGAGCAAAGAAATACGACCGAAGGGCTTAAAAGAACTACCGGCGATTGTCGCATGGTTAACACTGTCGGGTCACAAGTGCCTACATTCGGGAGCGATTCTGATGAAGAGCTGGAACTCGCCCCTCTCTTTAAAGAGTCAACTTCGGGAAAAGAAGAAGAGCCAAAGGTTTGCAAAAATATCCAGCTACGCAATCGGACGTTACCTGAAAAGAATCTCGGACCCTTAAACAAGAAAGATAAAAGGAAAGAAAAGGTCTCTGAGGATATTACTCTAGATGACCAATTTGCGGAAGAGCTAACCGTCAAGAATCCGCCGAAAAGAAATAAGGTGGATTACAATGTCTTGGCGCATCTGAGGAAGCTGCCATCACAACTCAGCATTCTTGATGCCCTGTTACTATCAAAAGAGGCGAGGGATTCTTTGATTAAAGCGCTACAAGATCCGGACCAGTTCCAAGCCTTCCTGGCCGAAGAAAAGATGAAGAATGAGTTGGAAGAGGTGCACACGGCCGACGTTGCTTTTGGCGATGAAGACCTTCTCCTTGGGACGTGCGAACACAATCGCCCTCTCTATGTCTCAGGATACTGCCATGATATAAAGATAGGAAAAATCCTGATCGATAATGGATCGTCTGTTAATCTCCTCAACGTGCGAGTGTTGAAGGAAATCTGCATGAGCGTCCAGCACCTTGCTCGGGACAAGATCACCATCTCCGGGTTCGACTCCCAATCGTCAAAGACTCTTGGATCTGTGATATTGACGTTACGCTTCAGGTTGCTCGTCACAAATATTTAATTCCATGTCATAGACGCCAAGACATGCTACAATGCTCTGCTCGGTCGACCATGGTTACACGAGTACAATATTATCCCTTCTACACAGCATCAGTGTATGAAATATTGTAAGGATGGTCTCTTGTACACTGTGGCAGGAGAATTGAATCCGTTTTCCGTGAATGAAGTTCGTAAGTATGAAGATGCCAAATACTTCTTGCCGAGTTTCGAAGACACGGAAAGGTGTCACAAGCCTGAGAACAAAACTAACGCCACCATCCCTGTCTTCGGCAGCGATACCGAGGAGGAAGAGGATATAACTTATTCGGGTCCGCCCTAATACACCAAGCTGGGACCATCCGTTCCTTCATTGATCTTCGGTAGTGATTCGGAGGATGAAGTTCATGCTGTATTCCCTGCTCGGCTGTCAATGCGAACTTCTGCTGATGAAGAGCGAAGTCTACAGATAGCCATGGTGCCGCCTAGACACCATAAAGAACTGGATGCACTTAATATCTAAAGTGTAGAAGAGTTGCGGACATTCTATATCCCTCCCAGGAGAAAGAGAGAGAAAGCAATTCTGCTTTACCGCTCTGAAGAAAATAAAGTAGAGAAAGAGATCTGGTATGGAGCAGATCCAACGCTGGACAGGCTTTAACCCATTCGTCTACCCAGATATTATACAGAAGGCTTGAAACGACTGTTAAAGCGCCAAGGGATACCCTTCGAACAGACTGTTAGGAAGGCCAAATTCTATGACAGGGTTTGGAACGTCCCCGGAACTCAACACAAGCTACCTAATGGGAGGATGGAGACGATCGGGCTCGGATACATCCGGTCAAAGAAACGAGAGCTATTAAATAGCTGCTATGTCATATATGACTTCGATGAAGAAGCGGATGCTCAATGGGAGGACGCTAATCCTGAGCCAATAAAAGTGCCAGATGCAAAGGAACCCAGTCCGTCGTTCGAAGAACAAATGGACAAGCTTATAAGGGAAGCGGGTCAAAAAGTCCGAGACGACCATAACCGCGAAATGGTCATCTACGAGAAAGCCAGAACGCAACGCCTTCTCCAATAATCCGTGAAGGATGAAAAGGCTGCTCCCTGTCAACCTGTTATAAAGAAGGCTCAGCGCAAAAGCAGAAATAAGTCGAAAGGCCAAAAAGGCGCTCAACAACAACAAAGCAGGGCTAAGAAGCCACGCAAACGGGAGTCGAGCGCTATTGATCTATCCCTTATGAAGAAAATGGGTCGAACGTACTCGTTTCCTCGGGACAAAACGAAGAAGATACTTGACCTCGCTCTAAAACATCAGATGCTTACACTGCCGAAGTCCAAACACCCCGAACAAGCAGGCGAAGTCTCACACCCAGACTATTGCTCTTATCACCGAGTAATAGGGCATCCTCTCGAAGATTTCTTCACCTTCAAGAATTGGGTCGAAGATCAGTATCAGCTTGGCAAATTCGCTCTGTCCGACAACTGGAGGGTAATGCCACCACAAAAGCACGAGCCCAAGGCCACGAAAGAAGAACCAGTTCTGCATTGGGATTGGAAGCGAATTCGCACCTGTCACATGATTACAATATTAAAAGAAGAGCCCGAGGACATAGATGAGCTCCCTTGGTGCTTCGAAAACAGCAGCGACGAGATAATCTCAGAATTCCCACCAGCGCCAAAAGAGCTGGAAGATGGAATCCATACCACTGCAGATAATCTCAAGAAAATTGAGTTGGGGACAGCAAATGACCCGCGACCAACATTCATCAGCGAGCTGCTATCTGAAGAAAGGGTGGCTGCGTTAAAGGATGTGCTTCTACAGCATAAAGATTGCTTCGCATGGAACTATTCCGAAATGCCGGGACTAGATCCAGAAATTGTTGTGCACAGATTGGCGATATCTCCGAACGTCAAACCAGTCAAACAGGCGCCGAGAAGAATGTGGCTCGAGCTTGAGATGAGTATCAATGACGAGGTCAAGAAGCTGATCGACTCTGGTTTCATCCACGAAGTTCAATACCCTGAATGGATCGCCAACATCGTCCCGGTGATGAAGAAAAATGGGACAGTGCGCATATGCGTGGACTTCCGGGACCTCAATAAAGCTTGCCCGAAAGACGATTTCCCAGTGCCAGTCACCGAACTGATGATAGACAATACGTCTACTCATGAAGTTTTCTCCTTCATGGACGGCTCATCAGGGTATAATCAGATAAAGATGCATCCAGAAGACCAGAAGCACACAGCCTTCAGGACCCCTTTGGGAATATTTTGTTACAAGGTGATGCCCTTCGGTTTAAAGAACGCCGGTGCCACCTATCAAAGGGCCATGACGAAGATCTTCGATGACCTTATACACGAAATCGTCGAATGCTATATCGACGACCTCGTTGTTAAAAGAAAATCATACGAGGAACATCTCGAGCATTTGAAGACTGTATTTCAACGCCTTCGACAATACAACTTGAAAATGAACCCGCTCAAGTGTGCATTCGGAGTGGGATTCATTGTTCGACACCGAGGTATTGAAATAGATCCGTCAAAGATTAAAGCGATCATGGAAATGCCTCCGCCGAGAACTCTCAAACAGTTGCGATCTCTCCAAGGGAAGCTCGCATACATATGGCGATTTATAGCCAACCTTTCAGGAAAGTGCCGTCCCTACAGCCACCTGATGAAGAAGGGAGCCCCATTTGTCTGGGATCACAAATGCCAAGGCGCACTGGACGAGATCAAGCAATACCTGCAGAACCCGCCGGTGTTGGCTGCTCCGGTCAAGGGAAAACCCCTCATTCTTTATACAACCGCCCTCGAAGGTTCCTTAGGCGCATTATGGGCACAAAAGAACGATCAAGGGAAAGAAAGAGCACTCTACTACTTAAGTCGAGTTCTGCTGGGGGCAGAAAGCAACTACTCTCCCATTGAAAAACATTGCCTGGCGTTGATTTTTGCGATAACAAAGCTTAGACACTATGCGTTGGCGCATGAAGTCCGTCTCATTTCAAAGGTGGACCCCCTTAAATACTTGATGTCGAAGGCCATATTGACGGGACGACTCGCTAAATGGGCCCTGCTCTTGATGGAGTTCTCGATAACATATCAACCTCTCAAGGCAGTGAAAGGCTAGGCCATCGCCGACTTCCTCGCTGAGCATCCGATACCGGCCGACTCTCCTCTGAATTGTGATCTTCCAGACGAACATGCGTTTGATGCGATCGATGGTGATGATACCCGATGGGAGCTTTATTTCGATGGAGCATCCTCCGTGAAGAAGCGCAAACAAAGTACCCCTATAATTAAATCGGGGGTAGAACTCATCTTTATAACTCCACAAGGAGGGATAATGCGCTATGCGTTCTCCCTGACGGAGCCGAGGACAAACAACGAAGCCGACTACGAAGCTCTGATAGCAGGCCTCGAGATCGCCATTGACATGGGAATTGAAGACCTCCTCATATACGGGGATTCTCAACTGGTCGTTAGTCAAGTAAACGGCGACTACCAAACGTAGAAGCCAGAATTGGTAAAGTACGGCGAAAAAGTGCAACAACTGTTGACCCAAATTCCCTCCTATACTTTGGAGAACATACCGCGCGCGGAAAACAACAAAGCAGACGCGCTGGCCAAACTTGCTAAAGAACTGGCTGACGAGAACCTCGATGACGTTAGAATCGTGGTACAAAGCCGTCGGGTGCTTGCCCCAGCAGAAATATCTCCGGAATCATTCGAAGAAAAAGGAGCGAGCGAGCAGACGACCCTGCAAGTAGAAGATTGGGAAAATACCGAGGATTGGAGAGAAGTCTTCATAGATTACTTCAAGTCCCACCGATTGCCCAAAGAAGCGTCCACGAAACATCAGCTCATAAAACGAGCTCTGTCTTTCGCCTTCGTCAATGATACTCTGTACAAAAGGTCATTTGATTCTCTGTGGCTGAGATGCTTAGGACCCGACGAAGCGAAAAGAGTCGTCCAAGAAGTTCACGACGGACTCTGTGGTTCTCATCAAGCAGGCCCTAAGATGAAGTTGAAGGTCAAACGGATGGGCTACTATTGGCCCACAATGATTCAGGACTGTCTCGAATATGCGAAGCAATGCCACTCATGCCAAATTCATGGGGACTTCATCCACCAGCATCCAAATCCACTACATCCAACGTTGGCTAGCTGGCCATTCGAGATGTGGGGGACTGATATAGTCGGCCCCATCGAACCAGCATCATCTAGGGGACATCGTTTCATCTTGGCGACGACTGACTACTTCTCCAAATGGGCAGAAGCAGTACCGTTAAGAGAAGTTAAGACGGAGAATATCCTCCATTTCTTCAAGACGCACGTCATATATCGGTTTGGAACTCCGCGACGGATCATCTTCGATAACGGGCCAGCTTACAGAAGCCACAAGATCAGTCGCTTCGCGCAACAGCATAATATAGACTGGAGATATTCCTCGGTTTACAATCCGCGAGCCAACGGACTAGCTGAAGCCTTCAACAAGACCTTAACAAAGATCATAAAGAAAACGGTGTCCCGAAATAAGAAAGACTGGCACGAAAGACTGCAAGAAGCTTTTTGGGCATATCGAACTACGTTCAAGACGGCCACAAACACAACGCCGTACGCGTTGGTGTTCGGTACAGAAGCAGTACTCCCCATCGAGATAGAGTTACCCTCTCTACGAGTGGCAGTCCACTACGAGCTGACGGACGAAGAAAATGCTCACCTTCGGCTTGAGGAGCTTGACGCCCTTGACGAAACCCGGCTCATAGCGCAACAAAATCTGGAGGCTTATAAAGCAAAGATGACGCGCTCGTATGAAAGATTGACCCGACCGAGGACATTCCGCCAAGGCGAGCTTGTGCTAGTGGTCAAAAGGCCTATGATCCCCAATCGCGCCAAGCGGGGAAAATTCGAGCCGAACTATGAAGGCCCGTACATCATAGATAAAGTTTATCAGGGTGGGGCCTATCTACTCATGGACATGTACGGTGAAAGGCCTTTCAGGCCGATAAACGGTCGCTTCCTAAAGAAATACTACGCTTAATGAGCCACAACCTAGGTCAATGATAGATGACGACGACTATGTCCGCTCTCTATCTTCCTAAGCTCAAGCTTTATAAAAAGTAGCCGGCCTTCTCCATGGCGGACCGAAACGTCCTTAAACTAACGACGAACCGAAATGCCCTTAAACTAATAGCAGACCGAAACGTCTTTAAACTACTACCGCAGCATCTTTAGGCTGACGAGATATAAAAAAAAACATATAAAAATAAAAAAAAACGGTATGTCCATAAGAAAAAGGGCACGGATGAAAACCCGAAAGGGCTCCGTGAGTAAAAACAGCAGGGCTACCGGCGAGTGTTCATGAAAACCCGAAAGGGCGCGACCTCGTACAAAAAAAAAGAGAGAAGAAGAAAATAAAAAGAATAAAAAAAAACAGGTATGTTCATAAGCAAAATGGGCACGGATGAAAACCCGAAAAGGCTCCGTGAGTAAAAACAGCAGGACTACCGGCGAGTGTTTGTGAAAACCTGAAAGGGCGCAACCTCATTAAAAGACACTTATAGGGTCCTCTCGACCTTGTAAGGAGAAACCACCCGCCTAAGATCCTTACGACTCACAAGAGAACAACACACTTAGGGATCCCCACGATTCTTAAAGAGAAAATACACTTGCGAGATCCTCATGACTCGTAAGGAGAACTCTCTTATGAGACCCTCACGGCTCATAAGAGTTGAAAGCCTTAAGTTACAGAGACCTAAACCTGTGCTTAAGCAACCCCCACAACCTTCGATATTGCCTTACAAGTGGCTCAATACTGACCCTTGTATACAATCCACGGGCACGAATAAACATTTCCCTATCCAAGTCCCATCCGAGACTGGGGATATGTTCGCATAGTGAATGACCCTTGTAAATCCTTTCGATTTACAAGGAGAAAACCCTCCTGTAGGATCCTTACGACTTACAGAGGAACATACACTAAGAAATCCTCACGATTCCTAAGGAGAAAATACACCTACAAGATCCTCACGACTTGTAGGGAGAAATAACTTTGTGAGACCCTTACGGCTCATGAAGCCAAAAGCCTTAGCCGACAGAACCTTAACCCTGTTCGCTAAGCTACCTTTGTTCGACATCGACAGAGGCAAATGATGATTCGCTCCTGGCAATATCCCAGTTGTAGCGGTGCTGATGCCGAAATCGGTGTCTAATTTCAGGTTTACGGTGAAAAGCCGGTAGGTCACACATGCATACGAAATAGCCGAAATGATGGGGCAGCTTGCAATAAAAAAAACAGCGAGTAAAGAAAATGTATGCATGGGAAATAGCCGAAATGATTGGGCACCGCGAAAAATAGCCGAAATGATTAGGCAATCGCGACCTTCGTGATATAAAAGCTGAAATGATAGAGCATCGCGGAAATAAAATAAAATAAAAAGAAGAAATGATAAAACTTGGCCCTACAGTTAAGATCACATCGATCCCTGTATACAATTCAAGGGCGTAAACAAAGAGGGAACCATACTTTCCCAGCAGGCTCCGCTAGAAGACGAAGCTAAATCTCGACGGTTCAGTCCAACTCCGAAGAAACCAGTATTTTCATCAAATTCCTCGACTCACGGATACAAACACTCCTTGACGAGAGCCTCTTGATCCGCGTCGACTCGCAGAGCCACCAGTGCCTCCGTGGGAATCCTCGACTCGTTTCAAACCCCAAGGAAACAAATAATCCTTGGCGCTTGGGAAACAAATAATCCCTAGCAAACTCCTCGACTCACGGATACAAACACTCCTTGACGAGAGCCTCCTGATCCGCGTCGACTCGCAGAGCCACCAGTGCCTCCGTGGGAATCCTCGACTCGTTTCAAACCCCAAGGAAACAAATAATCCTTGGCGCTTGGGAAACAAATAATCCCTAGCAAACTCCTCGACTCACGGATACAAACACTCCTTGACGAGAGCCTCCTGATCTGCGTCGACTCGCAGAGCCACCAGTGCCTCCGTGGGAATCCTCGACTCGTTTCAAACCCTAAGGAAACAAATAATCCTTGGCGCTTGGGAAACAAATAATCCCTAGCAAACTCCTCGACTCACGGATACAAACACTCCTTGACGAGAGCCTCCTGATCCGCGTCGACTCGCAGAGCCACCAGTGCCTCCGTGGGAATCCTCGACTCGTTTCAAACCCCAAGGAAACAAATAATCCTTGGCGCTTGGGAAACAAATAATCCCTAGCAAACTCCTTGACTCACGGATACAAACACTCCTTGACGAGAGCCTCCTGATCCGCGTCGACTCGCAGAGCCACCAGTGCCTCCGTGGGAATCCTCGACTTGTTTCAAACCCCAAGGAAACAAATAATCCTTGGCGCTTGGGAAACAAATAATCCCGAGCAAACTCCTCGACTCACGGATACAAACACTCCTTGACGAGAGCCTCCCGATCCGCGTCGACTCGCAGAGCCACCAGTGCCTCCGTGGGAATCCTCGACTCGTTTCAAACCCCAAGGAAACAAATAATCCTTGGCGCTTGGGAAACAAATAATCCCTAGCAAACTCCTCGACTCACGGATACAAACACTCCTTGACGAGAGCCTCCTGATTCGCGTCGGCTCGCAGAGAAACCAGTGCCTCCGCGGGAAATTCCCGATTCGTCTCAACTTGCAAATGAAGCCTTAGGCAGCAGGGACTAAAAAACTTGCTCCCTGAACAATGGGACCCTGCAAGTCAATCCAAAATGGTCTCTTGCATACTATTCACGGGTCTCACTCTCCAAGGTCGAGTTTGGACAAGGAGGGAAACAACCGCTTACGAGTCCTCTCGACTCATAAGAGGGAAAATTCTTTTATAGGATCCCTACGACTTATAAGAGAAAACCACACTTAGGAATCCTCACGATTCCTAAGGAGAAAAACCCACCTACGAGATCCTCTCGATCCGTAGGGAGAAAAGTCTCTCTGAGACCCTCACGGCTCATGGAGTTGAAAAGTCTTAGGCAGCAGATCTGAACCTGCGGCCTAAGCCATCGCTATTTCTTAAGAAAGTCAAGATGCATGCCCTATTATCCGTCAATCATGGTTACTAAGGTGGCACGCTGACAACGAAAGAAAGAAAAGGGCGGAGAAATGACACAAGACGTTACAAAAAAAATGTGTATCTTTTATTCATAGACTTGATTGAGTACAAGATACATTGTGCTAAAGAATAAAAAATATGCATATACATTTTTTATTTACAAGTACAAACGATACAAGGAGAGTTACTGAGAAGGAAGCCTCTTGAATAGCTCTATCAATTTCTCGCGTACTTCCTTCCACGCCTTCTCTTGATTAGCCGCCATCGCCAGTTCGGCCTCTACTTGAGCCCGCTGCTGCATGAAGGAGGCAAGCTGTTCCCCAACGACCTGCTGAGCTGCTTCACGGCCTCGGGCATCACGCTCGGCGGCATCAAGCTTCCTCTTCAGTGCTAGCCCATTAGAAATACGCTCCAGAAGTCCTTCAAAGACGACTTTCACCTCAGCAGCATTCGCCCTAACTTCAGCGCGTAGGCGAGCAGCTGTGCTTGAAGATTCCTGACGTTCCTTCAACCGTAAAGCTGCTTCTTGCTCCAAATGACGGAAATAAGAAGTGCTTTGCTGGAACCAAGCTGTCCGTTGGGTGCTTATGGCCAAAACTTCAGGAGAAGGACGCGTCGACTCCAGCCGATGTAGGCAGGCCTCGACCTTCCTGCAGTGGTTAACCCAAGATTCGACGACGCCTTCATTGTGAAAGTTTACGAGCGCTGCCAACATTGGGTTAACTTCCACAGCAAAATCTGCGGCAGAAGGGAGAGCGTCCGCGTTAAGCTCTTCGATATACCCGCTCAGCATGCCCAAACTCATCACGACACCCTTTGAAGATGGACGTTTCAAGAAAGGGCCTGTCGATGAAAGGACACGAGACTCAAGAGGGATCGGAGTCGGAACGATAGCTGCAAAACAAAACATGGTTAGACGATGGTTCAAGAGATGTTAAAGAATCGTCAAAAAGGAAATTTACTATACCAGCTGCAACAGATGGTAAAGCTGGAAGAGCCGGTAGCGTGGCAGGTCTTGCGTCCCCTCCTTCAATTCGTGGCACTACAATAAGGAAGAGGAAAAGTCAGAAATCATCCCATTGCTAAAAAAGGGGGGGGGGAAATAAAGACATCGAAATGAAAGTATACTCACCGGCACCACTAGAAGGAGAAGCGAATTCGCATGGGAAGGATAAGTGTGGGAGCAACACTTGGTATAGATGATCAAAGAGCACTCCTGAAAGGACACAGTGGTATAACGTTAGTACATAAGCTACACGTTTAAAAGACTAACTCATGAGTCGTAAATCCATACCTTCTAGCATCCGCGATGGTACAAAGGAAGGCTGGGAGATGACCACCGCCAGAGCAGTAGTTGACGGTGCTCCTTCGAGCAATGGAGCATCGGCACTGGCCGCGCCTGCGTTAAAAACAAAGACAGAATTGTTAGAAAAGATTGCAAGATATGTAAAAAAAAAAGAGGGAATGATGGTAACTCGAAGTTTACCCGACGAGCTGCCAGCCGAAACTGAGGCAATTCCCTCCTCCATCGACATGAGGCCACCACCCGTAACCTTATCACCCGACTCGATAGGGACCGTCGTCGTGCTCGCGCGACCAGGAGACGGCAGAAGATCGTAGACGGGAAGGGCAATGATTGGAGCGTTGCCGGACTCTTGGAAGGAAGCGGCTGACTCTTCCCCAAGAGTCGTACCCATCTCACCCGCTACTTCCTCGGGCTCCGCTGTCTCCATCGGCTCATCTACCGTCACCACGAGGTCGCCAGCCTCAAGTGCCTCGTCCGCCATCACCCCGGACTCAGTTGTAATGATCGTTTCATCTGCCGCCACTTCAGGCTCGGCATCAACGACCTTCTCGGCTATAGGCCCCTCGACCTCCGCACCAAGCTCCATGGCCTCAACGATGTTGCCCACTATCAGCTCGAGTTCGACAGGAACCGCCTCCTCTGTCCCCCTGGGTTCAATGGTCTCCGCCTCACCCTCGGTCGGACTTGGCCCTGCAAAATAATAGATATAAGAACCGTCGACATTATAACCCTCACAATAAAAATTCTGAAAGAAATGTTACCTAAAGTGGACTTATCATTTGCGTTTCGAACGGCGTGCACCACTTGTCGGCGAGCAGTGGATAGGGCGACAGGGGCCTCTCCGGAAGGAGTATCTGCCCGAGGGACGGTGCTTGGGCCCGCTCCCATAGCCAAAACAGTCCGGCGCGCCTTCGCCTCGCGCCTCAGCTGCTTTCTCTCCTCCTGGGCCGTTGAAACGGACCTCACCAGAGCCTCTCTCATTGAGGCGTCTTCGTCCGTGAGTAGGGATGCCTCCAAATTTTTCAAGGCATCCCTCGTCGTTTTGTCAAGTCGAGGCTCTTGCAGCAGCCCCGACGAGACCGGGACGTCAGTAACAGTCTTGGGAAAGATCCCCGCATCAACTGATATAGCCCCTACAAAGAAACAAAGGAAGAAGGTTAGGTTGACCATCAGAAGAGATAACAAATTTTTCTTATGAAAGAAAAGGGGGGTGGAACGTACCAACGCCTGCTAGAGCACGTTTCTCCTCCTCCTCTTGGAAGGTTTTCAAAGAGGCAGCAATAGCTTCTTCGGTAGAGACACCTGTTGAAAATGGGAAAAGTATTAGTCAATAATAATGATAAAAAATGCGATGAAATGATGAGGAAAGCGGCTAATAATCACCTGACTCCATGAGTTTGCTTAACATCGCTTCGAGCCTCGCTGATCGCTCAGAAGCTGCAATAGCGGCCGCCAAATTGGTGTCTGCAGGGTCTACCAAGAAGCCCTTATTGCTGCCATATTCACTTATTCCTTTGGTAAGAGGGGCCTCAGGCTCTAAATTGAGGATCGCGTCGAGAGAAAGGATCGACTTCTTCTTCTTTTGCCCGCCAGCTCTAGATGCACCTGGAATTGATTTGCGCTTGGCAGTCACCTTGGGGCGGCGGGTCCCGATATCCGCTCCTACGCCGGACTCTGGCGACATTACACTAACCGTCTTCGTAGGAACACGGGGTGCCTGTGGTGCATTCACCGTAGCAGACAGCGGCAATCCAGGCGGGGGGCTCAACACTCGTGGTCGGTCGACTCCGGCATCTTTCAACGGAGGAATGACCGGGATCCTTGGTTGCAAGGGGGCCTTGCGATCACCGCCAGGAGGCGCACCCCTACGGTCAACCAGTATACGCTTCTCCGTTAAGATAATTGGGCCCACCGCATGCGCATACCAAGCCACGTACGTGTTAAGCATCTTAGGGACACAGCTGGGTTCACTAATGAAGAAATAGGAACCCGTGTTAAGCCGTGTGAAATGATGCATTGCATTCTTCATCCCCTCTCGGTTGACCACTGGCTTTTCCAAGAAAGCTTCCATCGGGATCCCTTGGTTGTAGCTCGATTGCTGAGCAAACCGGTGCGGGTTGTACCTCATGAAAAGTGCGGTCTCGTTCTGCTTAAACACTAGATAGCCCGGCCGAATGGAGTAGAGGTGGAGGATTTCCCGAGCCTTCAATACGGAAGCCCCGTCCTTGAAATCATCGCGCAGTGGCACTACTGACTTAGTAGTCTCTGAGCCTATGGTTATAACCTTATCCACAAAGGAAATCTTTGCCCCGACCAGATGTGAACGAAGGAGCAGCCCCCTAGACTCCCGTGGGGGTGCGAACACAATTGAAGCGCCGACCAACCGCATGACTCTCGGGAGTCTGCATTTCTCGAAGAACGGAGGAATCTTATGGACACCGAACACCCCTTGCACGTGCATTTCCATCCAAGAGGTGAAATAATGCGTCGGGAAGTTAGCAGGCTGTACCCCCGGCTCACTAGCGTCCGCCGCTACGCTAAGTCCTTTATAAAGGTAGGCCAGCCCGGCGATTCCTACCGATAACTGTAAACCAGCCACCATCCGATGCGCTGGGTAAAAGACGGAGGACCGCATGTGACGCGGGTGCATGGGGAGCGCAAAGCTGCATAGCCACAAACCCAAGAACCCAATAAAAAAGGTCTCTTCATCCATGCCCGAGACGGCAATTTCTGAGAAAGGGACGACGGCAGCGCCAGGGAGATAAAAATCCCTTTGATCATTCTCCGATACAGGTCGGCGGTCTAAGCCGAAGCCGAAAGGGTCGTCGAACTGGGCAAACTTCTCACTCCGCTCTGATAGGAGCTCTGGGCGAATGAAGCGGGCAATAAAATCTGCGAAACTGATGCCCCGGTCGCCCAATTCCAGATGGAGTCCTTCGTAAATCTCCAACATCTTCACCAGGCCCGGATACTGATGCTGGACGGCGTTTTCCGGAGTTAGGTCAAACACCAGCGGCTTGGTGACAAAAACGTATTCGTCAGGAGGTAGCAACTCCTCGTAATGCTCCCCCCGCATCGGTAAACCCGAGAGCTCAGCTAACTCCTCCAAGGAAATTGAGACCTCCCTATCCGCCATCAAAAAAGTGTGGGAAGGGATATTCCATTGTTCAATGAAGGCTTTGATCCACCACGTTGGAGGAGAGGGATACTCGAAGAGCGAGACGTAGATGGCTGAATACAACCCAATCTTCATTAGGTGAGTCCTTTTCGCTGATAAGATGTATCGGGCCCACTGCAAGTATCCGGCGGGCGGTCGCGGCACCAATCCAATATTATAGGCCTGTCCCCAAGAGCGTGCTTCACCCTGACAGATTCGCCTTCCTAAAATATCTATTGCCGGCGGCGGCTGCACGGGAATAACACCAATTGCGGGTTGAAGGAGGTCATCCGAATTCCAATTTTTAACCTCCACGGCATACTTCGCCGGGGGTACGTCCGCATAGGGGATTGGAGTTATGGGTTTAGACGGCGTCGCAAAACTGAAACTGCGGCGACCCTGGATGATCTGGCTATACCACCTCTCCCACAGTTGGAGTTTTTTGCACTCGGGGTCATGATCCTTAATAAGAGCGAGCGCCACCCGGTCCACTGGCGAATGAGGGAACCCTCCTTCCGAGCGAACAAAGGGGAAAGACAAATCGTCAGACATGTTTCCTGTGGAAAGACAAAAATAACCGTTTAGTGTTCTAATGCTTGGCATTTTAAAATCTTTCTCCACACTGTGATGCAGTGGGTAGGGGACCAAAGGGGGACCCACAAAATCTGGATGACGGTGCATCATTTAATAAGACAATCCCATCATGAGACTGTCAATTCATGGAAAAAGTTCCACAAAAGAATATCCTCATTGATGGGAAATCCCTAGAGACAAGGAGAAAATCTCCTCTTTTAGAGCAAAGCTCTGTCACAGAGTGACATTTGTCAAACTCTGGTCTCAGGGGAACAAGATTCCTCAAAAGAGCATAGCTCTTTGGTAATAATGGAAAGATCCATCAGATTTTTTTAACACACTTAAAAGAATTAAAATTTTGGAATATTGAGAAATCCATGGAAACTTATAAAAAAAAATTCTTCATTTTTCGAATCTAAAAAGATCTACATTTGATCCAAGAGCAAGGCTCTGTTCATGGGTTAAAACCCATGGACAAGATCTCTGTAGATCTGTAAGTTTTTGAGAGCAAGGCTCTGGTGATAAAACTCTAAAGGGTTTTTTTTAGATCAAAGATCTATAAGAGCAAGGCTCTGTTAATTAAATTAAATTAAATTTAATTTAAATTACCTAGAGTGATTCTAAGTTCTGAACTTTGAAGTTCTTGGGGAAAGAACAAGAGCAAGGCTCTGAAAATTCTTAGGCAAGAGCAAGGCTCTGAGAATCAAAATTCTTAAAAGTTGTAAGAATTTTCTAAGGACCAAGGGTCCTATTTATAGGCGCCTGCGCCCCTTCAACTTATCAGTAGATCCAAGGGCTGAGGTTTTGCCACCGCTGCACTCACGTGCGCGCCACGTGAGCGCAACGGTGGGGGGGGCATTTGTTTCCCCAATCAGAGCAAGGCTCTGTTTAAATTTCAAAAAAAAAATTCAAATTTTGAAGCAACGCTTCAAATACCGTGCGCTGCGCGCAACGCGCCATGTGTCAGAAGTTGATATGACAGCGCAACGCCCAAGGCGGTGTGTCCAATCAGAGCAGGGCTCTTTTAAAAACTAAAAGTAAAAGAAACAACTTTCAGTTGCGCAAGTGCTGCGCTGTGCGACACGTGTCTGCGCAGCACAGCTGCGCAAGCGCTGCACTGCGCGACACGTGTCACGCGCTGGGGGAGTTGCGCAAAACAGAATAAATCTTTTCTGTTCTTGTTAAAACAAGAAGATTTTCTTCTGTAAAGCAGGGGCCTTTAGATCAAAGATCCAACGGTGGGGAAAATTCCCCAAATCACTCAGAGAAAGATTCTTTTAACAAATTTAACTAATTTATGGGCACTATAAAAAGGACCCCAGACCTCATTTCAAAAGGGAGGAACATTTTTTTTAAAAAAAAAGGAGAGAAAGAGGACTCTGAAGAACTCCTCAAGAATAAAAAAGGTAAAAACCTTTGAAAGAAGAGAAATTTCTCTTATGACAGATCAGTGATCTAAGAACAAGATCATGGATCTTCAATAAATAAATAAACAAATAAAATAAAAATAAAAATAGTGCCTTGCACTTGTTATGAACCTTTGGTTCTCTGAAATAAGAAAAAACTTGTTTAGATCAAGGGATCAAAAAGTGCTTTGCACTTCTGTTTTGAATCTAAAAAGATTCTTAGTGCTTTGCACAAATGCAGTGCATTACTTAAAGGGCCAGGCCCAAGCCAAAAAGGCCTAACAGGTCTAATAAAATGCAATGCATTGTTTTTTTTTTAAAAAAAGGGGCAGAGCCCAAACGAAAATAGATGCTCTGCATCATAAATAAAGGGACAGAGCCCAAATCAAAAGCCTAGCAGGCCAGAATAGAATGCAATGCATTATTAAATATGGGCAAAGCCCTAGCACAGGCCTAATAGGCCAAAGATCAAGAAAAATGTTGAATATTCTCAACTGGACTTAACCCAATTTTGGCCGTAAGTCCTTAAATTAAATTGACTGAGCAAGATTGCTCTCTTAAATCAATTTACTACCGGTTCGAGGGTACATCTCCGAACTCTTCTGACATCTATCGTTGTAATTCTTCAACGACGTCAGAGAGGCGACGGGTCCCAACGACCACACATGAATATGGACTGCGGGGTCCTTAAACTCGTGGACCGAAACGTCCTTAAACTAATATCGGACCGAAACGTCCTTAAACTAATATCGGACCGAAACGTCCCTAAACTAATATCGGACCGAAACGTCCTTAAACTAATATCGGACCGAAACGTCCTTAAACTAATATCGGACCGAAACGTCCTTAAACTAATATCGGACCGAAACGTCCCTAAACTGGAATATGGACCACCACGTCCCTAAACTGGCGATGGACCACCACGTCCCTAAACTGGAAAATGGACCACTACGTCCCTAAACTGGAACAATAGAGCCTCCAAATGCTCTTTTGCCGGATCTAAACGGTCCCGTTTAAGTTGATCTTAGCCCCAAATACGGCTAACGTATCCTTAGACATTTAAATGAATGATAAAACTCCAAATCAACTTTGGTTCAAGGGTACATCTCTGAACTCCTCGTTGTAATCCTTCAACGACGTCAGAGAGGTGACGAGTCCTGACGGCCATATATTAAATGAATCGCTACGTTAAGTTGATCTTAGTCTCAAACAGGACTAACGTATCCTTAACGAACGTTTAAGTCGATTTTAGCCGCAACGCGACTAACGCATCCTTAAACTAAAAACACCAAACCCAAATCTAAGTAAATACGGATTTGGACTAATCCACGTCCTACGGGCGACGGCATTACTCAGTCTCCGTATACAATCCACGGGCAACCACAAACAAAACAAACACACACGACACGAAGTGAAATGCTGGAGAAGGAGAAAGTTGTTACCGCGATGCGGTAGCGTAATTAACTGCAGGGGCTTGCGCCTGCAGGGAAGAGCGTCCCCACAATCAAAAACCCCTCACCCTGAGGGGGAATCTGACTAAGTCTGCTACATCGGCCGCATCCGTCTAAACCTCCGATACACGGTGCCATAAATCAACTTGGCATCTTCGGAGAAGTAGACGGATAAAACCAAATAGCATCTGCCCCGAATCTCAGCGTCAGGACATTGCGGTACTGTGCGCCGTCTTTCGGAGGGGAACAATCCTTTTTCAGGTAAGGAACTTGAACGGCCGAGGAACTTTTCTTCTCCTTTTATAAAATTCTCTTTGGATTTTAAATCCACACCAAGGGTTTTTTCCCTTTAATAAAAACTCATCTTTCCAAGCTCTAAGAATGCACGATCTTTAGGTAGTAAGCTCCCAAACTTATTGTCTGTTTCAATAAGCTTTTTCTTAATCAGTCTGCCTACTAAACTTTCACTGATTTTCCTTTTCAGACGTTATGGCCGCTCATCCGTATGATCTCGACGAGATTATTTCTTATGGAGACATTCATGCACTAGGTCGCTACCAGAACTAAGAGTTTACAAACGCTCAGTGCGCCGAAATCATGCGTCGCTTTGATGAATAAAATAGTCGACTGCTTCCTCGTCGTTCCGCACTTTTGGAGCTCATTGTAAGAGCGATCTGGGAAGCACTTCCTTTATTCTATGACAGCATGCCGCTTAAAGTATTGGATGACGCCGAAGATAAGGTACACTCGGTGTATCTGATGGGCCTAATCTCAAAGAAAAGGCGAGACAATCTTATTGATATTCTGCATCAAACTTTTCAACGGGTGACGATAATCGCTGCCTATCAAAGGGCGGAGGACATCAGTGAGGACCCTGACGCTTGTGATCGTGAGAGGAAGCATACGAGAATGGTCAGAGAGGCTTGAAACGTTTTAGATGGCTTAACTTTTGAATTTCTCAATCCATGTCCTGAATTTGATGTCTTTCCACAGTAAACATTTTAATGATATTTTTGTTTACCTTTTTCATCACTGTAAGAGTTTTCTGAAGTATGAATAGACAATTCTTGTTTCCACATGTTTATTTTATGCACTAAACCTTTTCCGCACATACATAAATGGGTATGCTTCGAACGCTTAACTGGATGCGAATCAAATGTTCTTCTTACTGTCATTCAAAGTATGTGATTGACGTCCGTAGGTTACGCATTTTCATGTCGATTTGACGCAGAGCAGTTTACGCACTCTTGAGTAGCACCTCCATTTCTCTGGCATGTAATTTTGGCAAATGTGGTATGTAAATAGTCCATCTTGACCTCTTTGTAGGGTAGTGATGGCTTAGGCAATAGGTTCAGGTCTGCCACCTAAGGCTTTCCAATTTTATGAGCCGTGGGGATCTCATAAAGATTTTTCTCCCTATGAGTCGAGAGGATCTCGTAGGTGTATTTTCTCCTTAGGAATCGTGATGATTCCTAAGTGTATTTTTCTCTTGAGAGTTGTAAGGATCTTCCAAGAGAATTTTCTTCCTTACAAGTCGAGAGGACTCATAAGTGATTTTCTCCTTAGGAATCGTGAGGATTCCCAAGTGCGTTTTTCTCTTGAGAGTCGTAAGGATCTCCCAAGAGAATTTTCTTCCTTACAAATCGAGAGGACTCGTAAGTGTTTGATGAGTTGACCTACTCCCGAGTCAAAGCATTGCTTCGACGGGGAGGTTGAGGGTTGACTTTTGGCCGTTTTCCACGGGGTCAGGATTGATTTTAGCCGTGTTCTACGGGGTCATGGGTTGACTTTGGCCATATGGGGTCAGGATTGACTTTAACCATATGGGGTCAGTGGTTGACTTTAGCCATACGGGTCAGGATTGACTTTGGCCGTACAGGGTTAGGGGTTGACTTTAGCCATACGGGGTCAGGGGTTGACTTTAGCCGTACGGGGCCAGGATTGACTTTGGCCGTACGGGTCAGGGGTTGACTTTAGCCATACGAGGCCAGGATTGACTTTGGCTGTACGGGTCAGGGGTTGACTTTAGCCATACGGGTCAGGATTGACTTTGGCCGTACGGGGTCAGGGGTTGACTTTAGCCATCCGGGATCAGGATTGACTTTGGCCGTACGGGGTCAGGGGTTGACTTTGGCCGTACGGGGTCAGGATTGACTTTGGCCGTACGGGGTCAGGGGTTGACTCTCGGTTGTCTGTGCACCGCCGAGTCCTGGAACCGGGAACTTTGCTGCGGCTCCGTTTTGCTGACGCTGCGCCTGTTGTAACTAGACGAATGTCGAGGTAGTCTTTAGGTTATCTGTGAACCGTCGAGATCTGGAACTAGGTACTTTTCCATGGCTCCGTTGGTTGATGTCGTGTCTGCATCCTGCTGGAATGAGGAGGAACGCCGTTGATGATCTCTAGGCTGTAGATGTCGCCGTCGAAATCTGGAACTAGGAACTTTGCTATGGCTCCGTTTGGTGGATGTCACGTCCGTATCCTGCTGGAATGAGGAGGAACGCCGTTGATGATCTCTAGGCTGTAGATGTCATCGTTGAAATCTGGAACTAGGAACTTTGCCATGGCTCAAGTTTGGTGGATGTCGCGTCCGTATCCTGCTGGAATGAGGAGGAACGCCGTTGATGATCTCTATGCTGTAGATGTCGCCGTTGAAATATGGAACTAGGGACTTTGCCATGGCTCCGTTTGGTGGATGTCGTGTCCGTATCCTGCTAGAATGAGAAAGAACGCCGTTGATGATCTCTAGGCTGTAGATGTTGCCGTTGAGATTTGACTCTCTGTTTGAAAGAGCCTGGTGGGATGATATGATTCCCTCTTTGTTTGTGCCCCTGGATTGTATACAGGGATCGATGTGATCTCATCTATAGGGAAAAAAGTTTCATTTCATTTTTTTTTATTTCTTATTTCTTTCCGCGATGCTTTATCATTTCAGCTTTTTGTATCGCGAAACTTGCGATTGCCTCATCATATCGGCTATCTTACGCGGTGCCCAATCATTTCGGCTATTTTTTTTTGTTTTTACTCGCTGCTTTTTATTGCGAGTTGTCCAATCATTTCGGTTATTTCTATATGCATATATTTTACTTGCTGATTTTGTTGCAAGTTGCCCTACCATTTTGGCTATTTCATATGCATTTATAGATCGCTGATTTTTGTTGCGAGTATTGAGTTTGGAATCTGATGCCAATCTCAGCATCAGCATCGCTACAACTGGAATATTGCCGGGAGCGAATCATCGTTTGCCGTGAAAGGACTTGGGATTTGATGCCGATTTAGGCATCAGCATCGCTGCAACTGGGAAATTTCCAGGAGCGAATTATCATTTGCCTTTGTCGATTCGAACAAAGGTGGCTTAGCAAACAGGGTTAGGATCCTGTCGACTAAGGCTTTTGACTTAATGAGCCGTAAGGGCATCATAAAGATTTTTCTCCCTACTAGTCGTGAGGATCTTATAGGTGCATTTTCTCCTTAGGAATCGTGAGGATTCCTAACTGTGTGTTCTCTTATAAGTCGTAAGGATCTTACAAGAGTGTTTTCTCCTTATAAGTCGAGAGGACTTACAAGGGTCGTTCACCGTGTGAGCATATCCCTAGTCGCTTGTGGGACTTTGTTAGGGAAATGTTTATTCGTGCCCCTGGATTGTATACAAGGATCAATATTGAAATGCTTGAAGGGCAAAATCGGGGTATATGACGGTTTAAGAACAGGTTCAGATCCCTCTAGCTTAAGGCTTTTGAATCCTATAAGCCGTGAGGGTCTCATAGGGGAATTCTCCTTACGAGTCGTGAGGATCTTGTAAGTGTGTTTTCTCCTCAGGAATCGTGGGGATTCCTAAGTGTATTTCTCCCTTGTGAGTCGTAAGGATCTCACGCAGGTAATTTCTCCTTACAGGGTTGAGTGGACCTTGCAAGTGTCTTTTAACGAGATTGTGCCCTTTCGGGTTTTCACAAACTCGCCGGTAGTCCTGCTGTTTTTACTCACGGAGCTCTTTCGGGTTTTCATCCATGCCCATCTTGCTTATGGACGTACCGTTTTTTTTGCGTCAGCTTTGGGATGCTGCAGCCCGTAGTAGTTTATAGACGTCTCGGTCAGTAACTAGTTTAAAGACATTACAGTCCATCGTTAGTTTAGGGACGTCTCGGTCCGTTGTTAGTTTAAGGACATTTCGGTCAGTTGCTGCAACGGTTTCGTTGGCTACCACTTATAAAGTTTGGGCTTGGGAAGATAGCGAGCGGACATAGACGTCGTTATCTATCATTAACCCAGGCCGTAACTCGTCAGGCGTAGTACTTTTTTAGGAACCGACCGTTTAATGGCCTGAAGGGTCTTTTGCCATGCATATCCATGAGCAAGTAAGCCCCACCTTGGTAGACTTTGTCTCTGATGTATGGGCCTTCGTAGTTTGGCTCGAACTTCCCTCGTTTGGCACGATTGGGGATCATAGGTTTCTTGACTACTAGCAAGAGTTCGCCTTGGCGGAATGTTCTCGGCTTAGTCAATCTTTCATACGAGCGCGTCATCTTTGGTTTGTAAGCTTCCAAGTTTTGCTGTGCCATGAGCCGAGTTTCGTTGAGAGCATCAAGCTCCTCAAGCTGAAGATGAGCATTCTCTTCGTCCGTTAGCTCGTAATGAACTGCCACTCGTAAGGAGAGTAACTCTATCTCCAAAGGGAGTACTGCTTCAGTGCCGAATACCAATGCATACGGTGTTGTGTTTGTGGCCGTTTTGAACGTGGTTCGATACGCCCAGAGAGCTTCATGCAGTCTCTCGTGCCAGTCCTTCTTATTTTTGGACACCGTCTTTTTCACGATCTTCGTCAGGGTCTTGTTGAAAGCCTCAGCTAGACCATTAGCTCGGGGATTATAGACCGAAGAGTATCTCCAGTCTATATTATGTTGTTGTGCGAAGCGGCTGATTTTTTAACTTCTGTAGGCCGACCCGTTATCGGAGATAATCCGTCGCGGAGTGCCGAACCGATAGATGACATGTGTCTTGAAGAAATGGAGAATATTCTCCATCTTCACTTCTCTTAGTGGTACTGCTTCTGCCCACTTGGAGAAGTAATCCATTATTGCCAATATGAATCGGTGTCCTCTGGATGATGCTGGTTCAATGGGCCCGATTATGTCAGTTCCCCACATTTTGAACGGCCAGCTCGCTACTATTGGGTGTAGCGGGTTTGGATGCTGGTGGATGAAGTCTACATGAATCTGGCATGAATGGCATTGCTTCGCGTATTCAAGGTAGTCCTGAATCATCGTGGGCCAATAGTAGCCCATTCTTTTAATCTTCAGCTTCATCTTTGGCCTGGCTTGATGAGAACCGCAGAGTCCGTCATGAGTTTCTTGGACGACTCTCCTTGCTTCTTCCGGTCCCAGGCATCTTAGCTACAAGGAGTCGAACGATCTATTATACAGAGTATCATTGACGAAGGCGAAAGACAGAGCTCGTTTAATGAGCTCATGTTTTGAGAACGCATCTTCAGGTGTATGACAGGATTTGAAGTAGTCTATAAAGACTCCTCTCCAATTCTTAGCCTTTTCCCGGTCTTTTATTTGTAGGGTCGTCGGCTTGATCGCTCCCTTTTCTTCGGACGACTCCGGAGATATTTCTGCCGGTGCAAGAACCCGACGGCTCTGTACCACGATCCTTATGTCGTTGAGGTTTTCGTCAGCCAGTTCTTTAGCGAGTCTGGCTAACGCATCCGCTTTGCTATTTTCCGCGCGCAGTATGCTTTGCAGGGCGTAGGAAGGGATCTGAGTCAGCAATTGCTGCACTCTCTCACCGTACTTTACCAACTCTGGTTTGCACGTTTGATAGTCGTCATTTACTTGACTAACGACCAGTTGGGAGTCTCCGTATATGAGGAGGTTTTCAATTCCCATGTCGACAGCGATCTCGAGACCTGCTATCAAAGCTTCATACTCGGCTTCATTATTTGTCCTCGGCTCTGTTAAGAAGAAGGCAAAGCGCATTATCCTTCCTTGTGGAGTAACAAAGATGAGGCCTACCCCCGATTTGATTATAGGGGAGTTATGCTTTCGCTTCTTCATGGAAGATGCTCCGTCGAAATAGAGTTCCCATCGGGTATCTATTGGATATAGTGCCCTCGGAGTCAATTATTGGATCGCAGGCACGTGATTGCAATGATTGAGGGAGGACCTATACCGGTAGGACAGTCTTACTCGAGAGGTTTGTATACTATCTGGTTTGTCTTTATCATCGTGTACATGTTTTAGGTGACATTGTAGTTCACTATTACACGTTGATAGAGAATAGTATGCTACTATGGTTTATCTTTATCATCGTGTACTGCTTTAGGTGACCTTACAGGTCACTATTGCACGTTGATAGAGCCCATAGGATTCTTGCTTGACTACCAGCAGTTTGATGGCGATCATATACGTGAGAGTTGGGTAGTCTATAGGCACATCCTTAAAGTGGTCCCTAGTCGTGGGAGTTTCGAGACTGGGCATCGATACTCCATTAGTAGACTAGTGTATACTGTCGAGACCCCGACGAGGGGCGGTGGCCGGTCTCACAAGCCATTGGTGTCAGTTGGTTCACCTAAGATGTATACAGGTGCTCATTGGGTTATGAGTACACCAGACAGGACTCGCCGGGAACATGCTAGTTGGTATTATACCTGACGTGAGATAGCAGTTCCCTTGTGACATGTGTACGGGTTGGTTCATCGACCTGAGATCGTCATTTGTCTCGTGTGAGTTCCCACTGTACTTTGATTACTACCCTACCACGGCTCAAAGGAGTCGTGCAAACAGGTTCTAGTTAGGTGCAGTCCCGAGCCACATGGAGGCAGTGAGCGGATCGGCACGGGTTCCTCTCTCACGGTATTGGGGGTGAGGTCGCGCTGTGTCTAGGAGAGCCATTACACGAAGTCCTTGGCCAAGGCAGGAGATTTACTGGTAGGTATTCCAGTAGTATCTCAGGGTGTTCTGGGCTACACTCCGACACGACTTGTACCGCTTTTGGGGGTCTGACTTTTACCAACCCCTAGGCCCGACATGCGATGCTCATAGACGAACGGACCGGACTGTATGGATATTGTCACTGACAGGCTCAGTAGGGAGTCAGGATGAGTTCGCTCATCGACCTCCCTTTTGGTCAATACCTGGTAGCCCATTACGTACGGCTAGTACCTCTGACGTGCTAGTGGTTAAATCCACAGCCAGTGTATTGACGAGTCTTTAGAGTCCCCCACAGACAGTTTCTCAAGTTTCGGGCGAAATGTTGTAGAGGCCGTATCATATATGGCAGGGTCTGATCATATACGTGCGGTATTGCATGGATCATGATCGGGCGGATCATACTAGTAGGCTTTGGTTTAAGCCGAATCCTAGTATTAGATTTGTTGGATTACTTTAGTCTCATCGCATTCGCAATCAGTCAGAATGCGGATGCAGGTATGTATATACAGGTGAGAGGTATCCTTGTGATCCGTCACGAGTTTACTTTAGATGTTGCCGTATCTTTTTATTGTTGCAAACATTTGGATTAATGTTTCCATTTGGAAATTGTGAGCTAGAAATCATCATTTTGTGCATTAATTGTGACACATGCAAGGCTGGTGACTCATGGTCTCTTTTTATGTGCATATGTCACATTTGATGTTTGATTGGTGTTGATATGATGAGAAGAGAGAGAGAGAGGGGCTGCCTTGAGGGGGTGAGCTATCATATTATTGTTTCAACAAACTCTCTCATTTCATCATATGAATCACAAAAGGAAAAAGAAAGCTTCTTCTTCTTCTTCCTCCTCTAGCTCAAAATCTCCATTTAATGGCAACACCTCTAACCTCCATCCAAATCAATGGATGCAAGAGACAAAGTGATCACAAAAATTCTCTACATCATTTTGGACACGTCGGCTAGCACACTTCGTGCCCGAGTTGCTTCGGATGAAGCGGGAGCCCATAAAAAGACTCGTAGATGTGGTGCCCTTTCCGATGAGGAGATCGAGACCGGAGTTGCCGTGAGGAGCTTGGGATGGTGGCCAAAGACCGAAGGACACGGATCGATCGATATAACTTTCCAACCCCCTCTCTAGATAGCTAGTTGTAGGTTAATGGTTCGATCCGGGTTTTAAGCATACGATAGCACCGATTTCTAGTTTGAAAAAGTTTTCGTTTCCGCATTTTGGCCTCGGAAAGACGGCCGGGGCGCTACCGTAGACTTACATGGTATCAGAGCCACGCCATTAACCTTTACTAGATTGCTCTAACGTGTTTAGAACTTCGATCGGACGAAATTTCCAAAAACTGCATTTCCAAGTCACAGTTTCTGTCGAATTTTTCCTGTGGTCAAAAAATTAATTAGTGTGCTGTAGAAAAACAGGCAGGGTTTTTTAGGAGCACTGTAGAAATTTGGTACGACGATCTAATAGTAACGCCGCGGAACCGCAGCCGTACCCTCCTTTTGGCCGCGGTTCCGCCGCCATACTGTGGCTCCATCTCACCAAATTTCTTCAGGTGGTCTCTGACTTGGAATTGGGGTTTCTGGTATATTCTGTTTGGGCCCAGATTTTGTTTGAGTACTGGGAATTGTGCTTGGGGCCCACTTCGGGAAATTTTGTTGATCGAAAATTTTAAACATGTTAGTTCACAGTATTTACATTATATCTGCGACCGTGAATGTCATTTGATCGGTAAATCCTGTCTAATTGCTATAGTTCTTTTGGACAGATTTGCGAATGTGACATTCACGTTGATGTTTTGTGTTGTGCTGTGATGTTGCGGATTTGTCGTGGTGGATAGCCTGGATGCAATGGTAGTACATTTTGATTGTATATGTACATTTGATATTGCGGGGCAAGCGTCCGACATGTGGACTGCCGTCACTGCCTGTTTGTATATTATTCTTTTGGGGCACGACCGGGCTGAGGTCGATGCACCCGTTATATATTTTACTTTCTGTACTAGGATTACCCCAAGGTGGTGTGCACGGATAGCCGGGTTCTAGAGGGCAACAGGCCCACATCTCATGGCTTTGAGACGGAGGGGGCTTCACTCTAGAATTGGTGGGCTATTCGCCGCACTCGTAGGGGGTACAGGTTGATCCAAGGAGCGGTGCTCAAGTTACCGGATTCCGTGAAGTGCTAGGTGGTCCATTCACGTTGTTGAAGGGGGCTGCCTCGCTTCAGGTTTTGGTTGGTAACTTGTCGTGCCCGTAGGGGTCTAGGATTTCATTGCACAGGCTATCCACACGACCAGGGGAACGTCGGGTTTCAGTAGCGGCTCTATGAAACCCGGGGATCCTAGATATATGTATTGTTCTGTGATGCTTATTAAATTTCTGTGATGTTGCATTTTATCACGCCTTGAGCGAATATTATATATTGATATATATACTAGTAGATGTTGTATATGTTTTACACCCGCGCTAGTCCATTCCCCGCTCTGTCGTTAGTTAAGTAACCTAACGGGTGATGACGGGACCCAGTGGCGAATGCGGATGGCATATACGTACATCGTATTTTCGTTCTTTTGTGGTGTGATTAATTGATGAGACTGCATTGATTCGGATCAATGCAAGCTAAACAAACCTATTCTGATATTGTTGGAACATTTTTCAAGAAAAAAAGCTGTTATTGCAAGGACGTACTCTTTTGTTTTGCACAGTGGTATTCGGTTATGAATATCCAGCACCTCAGTCGACGAGGCAAGGGCCGAGATCCCTTCACCGGGAGTGACCCCTTGGACAGAAGTTTGCGTCAGGGTAATAACTTCACTATAGTCGATTACTTTTTGCTTTGTACAGTGGTATTCAGTTGGAATATCGTGCACCTCATTCTACGGGGAAAGAGCCGAGATCCCTTCACCGGGAGTGACCTTTTTAGCAAAGGTTTTCGCCACTATATTTTTATAAAAAGCTATATGGTTCCTTCAACGATATCAAGTTCATTACGTTAAAGGTTTTTCGCCAAAAACCATTCATAGCCCTCCGTCATTTCAGAAGGGTACCACTTAGTATTCATGCTATGTATGTTGGCCTTCGTCAAGGCATAGTGTATGGTAGCTATTTGTTACTTTTCTGCTGCATAGATGATGCGTTGGTTTGGGACAGTCGTACTACTATTCTGGCCTTCGTCAAGGGTATGTACGGGTGGGTTCAAATTAACCTGGATAATGACGGGTAGAATTTGACATGTGACTTATGATATGTTGGCCTTTGTCAAGGTCATAATAGCATGGGGTAAAAATCACATCGGGAGTTTCTAAAGAAACTGAAACTTGCCAGATATGCGCATACCTTCTGGAGTGTGATAACGTGAGTGGATTCTATCACGTTATCATGCGATGATGGTTGGATCCCGATTCCCACTGATGAGTTGGTTTACTCCTCGGGTGATCCCGACTAATTCTTCTTTCAGGTTTGGAGGAGAATTTGATGATACAGTGGGAGGTTTCCTAATCAGATAAATTGGTAACCATTCTGATCTAGGTTAGAGTGCACGCTGAGTGTTTATTTTCTCTCTCTCTTTGGCAGCGACCATGACCTGACCCTAGACTATGACTCAGTGACCAAGTTAACCGAACCTTCTTAAAACACTGGCTTTTGGATTGTCTGGGTTGCATATCTCAATGCCACTCCTACTTTTACCCTTTTCTCCAGAACACCCCGTAAAACTATGAACATCCACTTCCATTGGATAAAACCATCGTATGGTTATATACGAACTCGAAGGAATTTATTCTAGGATGGTTTCCGGTTCTGGAGAAAACGAATAGGACTATTCAGTTGTCTTTTCCTTTTTACCTTCTCTCAGGTTACGAGTGCTCCTTGGATTAGGACGGTACACCTATTACGCTAATTTGATAGTCTTCTTCCAAATCATAGGCAGGTGCCGAACGGTAGGGAATGAAGAAAACCAATTAGCCTAACGAAGGTGTACAGAAGATATTAAGTAAAGACATATAAAGGGATTAGTAAGAGGGCAAAGTAAATTGCGACTGCTATTCATGACCAAACCAAGTATTTCTTCGCCAATCCTATTTCACCTTTGTATTTCTCCAGGACACTCCGTATCACTATGAAGATCCACAGTTATTTGGATACTCCATTGTATGGTTATATACGAACTCGAAAGAACTTATTCCAGTTCGGGGATGGATTCTGGTTCAGGAGAAATAGGAATAAGATTTATTCAGTTGTCTTTTATCTTCACCTTCTTTCAGGTTACGAGTACTCCTAAGGTTAGGAGAGTACACCCATTATGCTTATTGGATAGTCTTCTTCCAAACCATAGGTTGGTGCCGAACGGTAGGGAGGGAAGAAAACCTTTTAGCCTAAAGGGGTGCACATAAGGTAATGACTAAAGACATATAAAGGGATTTGGAGAGATGGCAAAGAAATATACGGTTACAGTTGTGAATCTGATAATGGAAGAGGCATTACTAGGAATACCCGGATACCTCTTCGAAACATTTACATGTTTCAGTTTCACTGTGTATTGTTAAAAGAAAACTGATTTCCCAATTAGCCCTTACTCCAGGGTATGTATTTACCAGGTTTGATTCTCACATCTTTATGGTTTTACAGATGATGAGTGGGAGTAAGTTATTGGGAATTAGGTGATCATTCTCATTATATCGGAATTCGTTGTAATTGGTGATATTTGAGGAAATCACCTGGGTTGTTTGCCGGACGGCAAATATTTGGTTTTGAATATCCGTTGTTATGCACCAATTTCAAATTGATATATCTGTACGTCTATTTTTATAGAGTGAGATATAACTTTTTGAAATTATGTCCATGACATTTACCTATATCAGTGGATGGTTAGGTAAGGAGCATTAAACATCAGTGTAATTCTTCTTAACCATAAGTACAGTTTTCAACCTACGACACACAGGGAATGAGTTATTAGACTCAGGGGACTTATACAAAGCATTGTATATTGTCCAGTGTCCATTAGGACAGAGGGGTTGGTCCTCGTACTATACTCTGTTTACTTGTGACTTCTCTGGTTTTAGACATGTGTTTCGTAGAAACACAAGGTCATAGTTTTGAGAAGTTATAGGTATAAGAATAAAGTAGAGAACCAGGCGTTGCAAGTATCGGGATTCTTCAAGGTGATCAAAGATGTAGATACTTGTGTATGGTATTCAGTTGAAAGTAATGATTAAGAGAACTTGCTTCTCTTTTAGGTTACTCATAATTGGAAGCACTCCTAAGTTGAGTAATGCTGATCGGCCTCTCTCCATTTAGTTGACATGCACTGGAGACAGCTGCATGATTTGAATCTGGTTCCAATTAAATCAGTGCCTCTGTTTCTATATTGGATATAGAACGGTTCATATCTTAACGATGTTAAGGTACTGGGAGTTGTCTGGCTTATGCTTAAAACCAGACTCTGGATAACTCAAGGCATGTTTCTGTAATGGTTGTCTGTGGATTGACCCGGGCTATGACGAGGGTTGACTTTCTACCATCTGGAAGATCAATAGTGATATTGTTCTTGACTCGCCACAGTTTTGATAAAAATGGATTTTTTCAGAAAACAGTAGTGGGAGTATGGTAGAACTGGAAGTGATTCCAGAACCGCAAACGATTATTGAAAATTTGATAAGAATCTAAAGATTCAATCTGGTTTGACACTCCATTAGCCACTCCGCAGATATGGTGGGTAAGCTCAGGCACCCGAGAGGTTCTCCGGTAGCCTCAAGGACGGTGATAGGGAGGTTTTTGTTTACCCAGACTTGCCATTGCTGTTGTTCCAGACTGTGAGACCCGGCAGGAGGATGAGTATAGCGTCATTCTAAACTAGTTTTAGAAGTGTACGTGTATATGACTCTGCCAGAGGGTTGTCGTAGTCAGTAGGAGCAGCGGAAGCACTGGTGGACAAGTAGCTTATGTCTAGTTATGGACTAAAGCAGATATAGCGGAGATAGATCATCTATTTCTGATGTGACAGTCATAGGTTTGACTTCATCAGAATAGGGGATGGATCTGTTAAGAAGGTAGTAGGGTGTGATGTCCTGGTATTTGGATGACATACACATAGTAGGAAGTAAAATTCCTATACTACGATCGGTTATACTGTGGTTGTCACACAGTGGTTTCTCCACATAAGGATATGGATATTATATCAGATATTCTGGTTACTAGATCTATGATTTTAGATCTAGATTTGGGTAGTTTCCCAATCTGGGTACTTAGACAGTATTCTAAAGGTGTTTTAGAATGGACGACTCCTGGCAAGGTAGTGTACCTGCAGGTGATGGAGTCACACTCTCTAAAGGTGTCTTAAAGACTAAAGGGGAGAGGGATGTGCATGATTGGCAGATCACTTGCTTAGGCAATTGAGTTGATCATGAGATGTCAAGTACCACACCAGATGTTGTTTTTGCACTAGATGCAATATGTTGATATTGATCCAATCCTGGAGAAACGATCAGAAGCAGTTTTAGAACATAAGTGGATGTTCTAGGGATATGATAACAACAACCTCTTTCGGGAGACGGTTATCATTCCAGGCTTCCAAGTTGACCTGGATGACAGAGTGACTGTCAGAGTTATAGTTTTCCCTCTGACGAGAGGCAGTTTTTTGGACAGGTGGTCCAAGAAGATATTGAGGGAGGTATAGCGCAGGATACTAATTAAGTTCAGTTGACGATACAGTCTAAGAAGTTTGGATTTGGAGTTCATTTATGAACTAGGTCCCATCAGATATCCAGACATATTCTAAGACAGGTATTGCTCATTTCGGGAGATGGCTTTCTCCGCAAACTTGAGATAAAGAGAGATATAGAAAGAAACATCATGGCGGATCCACTCACTGAGGCTATTCCTCGAACGCAATAGTTTCGCAAACGGGTTTTGTGAAACTGATTAGTAGAGAAGTTGGGTGTTCGGTATCACACGAGCTGTGAGTATGCGACATCGCAATAATTAGCCTTGAGTGCAAGTGGGAGATTGTTGGATATAGTGCCCTCAGAGTCAATTATTGGATCGCAGGCACGCGATTGCAATGATTGAGGGATGACCTATACCGGTAGGACAGTCTTACTCGAGAGGTTTGTATACTATCTGGTTTGTCTTTATCATCGTGTACATGCTTTAGGTGACATTGTAGTTCACTATTACACATTGATAGAGAATAGTATGCTACCATGGTTTATCTTTATTATCGTGTACTGCTTTAGGTGACCTTACAGGTCACTATTGCACGTTGATAGAGCCCATAAGATTCTTGCTTAACTACCAGCAGTATGATGGCGATCATATACGTGATAGTTGGGTAGTCTATAAGCACATCTTTAAAGTGGTCCCTAGTCGTGGGAGTTTCGAGACTGGGCATCGATACTCCATTAGTAGACTAGTGTATACAGTCGAGACCCCGACGAGGGGCGGTGGCCGGTCTCACAAGCCATTGGTGTCAGTTGGTTCACCTAAGATGTATGCAGGTGCTCATTGGGTTATGAGTACACCGGACATGACTCGCCGGAAACATGCTAGTTGGTATTATACCTGACGTGAGATAGCAGTTCCCTGGTGACATGTGTACAGGTTAGTTCATCGACCTGAGATCGTCATTGTCTCGTGTGAGTTCCCACTGTACTTTGATTACTACCCTACCACGGCTTAAAGGAGTCGTGCAAACAGGTTCTAGTTGGGTACAGTCCCGAGCCATATGGAGGCAGTGAGCGGATCGGCACGGGTTCGTCTCTCACGGTATTGAGGGTGAGGTCACGCTGTGTCTAGAAGAACCATTACACGAAGTCCTTGGCCAAGGCAGGAGATTTACTGGTAGGTATTTCAGTAGTATCTCAGGGTGTTCTGGGCTACACTCCGACACGACTTGTACCGCTTTTGGGGGTCTGACTTTTACCAACCCCCTAGGCCCGACATGCGATGCTCATAGACGAACGGACCGGACTGTACGGATATTGTCACTGACAGGCTCAGCTGGGTGTCAGGATGAGTTCGCTCATCGACCTCCCTTTTGGTCAATACCTGGTAGCCCGTTACGTACGGCTAGTACCTCTGACGTGCTAGTGGTTAAATCCACAGCCAGTGTATTGATGTAACATTTCAAAAAGATAAAATATTAATTTTGGGAATTTTTATAATTTAATATTATTTTATTGAATATTTTAATATTTTGGTATTATTAAATACAAATAAATGGGAAAAATTTTGGAAAAATTATGGAAAATTCCAAAATAGGGTATTCTATGGGATTATGACATTTTAAAGTTTTTGTGATTAGTTTGACACTAATTTAGTGCTAATCGCGATTAAAAATCGCTAATCGGTTTTTTTAGCATTTTTATGCAAAAAATGCACATTCGGCTTAGTTATTTAAAAAACCTTGACTTCAAACATATTTTCCTTCACTTCTTTAAAAACCAGTTTTCTTTACTTACTCTTAAAATGGTTTTAGATTTCTGGGCTTTGGCTTACTTGGATCAGATGGAGTCCTATAGACTTTATATGGTTCAAGGGCCAGTCACGTGCTCTTTCGGGTCGTGACAAAGTTGGTATCAGAGTGCTAGGTTGACCTTTGTTCGAGTCTAAGTTTGACTATGTGGAGCCTAGGGCGTTTATATATATACGGAACTTAGGCTTGACCTTACGGAACTTAGACTTAGTCGAGGGGGTATTAGACCCGAACTTTCGTCGTATAGGATGACCCTTGGTTGATGGAATAGGTAACTAAAGTAGAGTGACGTACCGTGGGTATGTTCCGCGGCATACTTACGACACACCACTCCGCTTAAGGAACCTTAGGATGTACATATTTTCGAGATCAGTGGCTCTCTTCATATCCATGATTACACATCCATTTGAGATCCTCGATTCTATTAGTTTCATGATCATACCTTCATTGATGCTGTTCCTTCCTATGATCATGTATCCACTCTGGATCTGTTGTTCTCTTTCTTGCCATTGATCTGCTCACTTCGATACTCGATTGAGGTTACTGTTGCCATGTTGAGCGCAGTTTGGGCTGCTGCTAAGGTTACGGTCAGGGCGAGCTCGTTTGGTACGAGGGCCGACCATTGTGTTTTCTGGTGACATGGGAACGTCTCGAGTTAGTATTGATGTTTGTGACCTCTAGTGGAGGCGAGTGCTTGGTTTTGCACTGGATGATCAGGCCATTGTTAGAGCTGCCAGTTGAGAGAGGACTGTTGATGTACAACATACCTCAGGGATTATGATGTCGCCTACCGTGCAGACAGATGGACCAGCTGTTGCTGAGATTGATAGGATGTCGCTTCCGGAGCTTACGAGCTGAGATTGCCGGAGCTTCCTAGCAGATATGAGACAGATGATAGCTAGTCTACCCGATTTGAGAGACGAAGGTGATTCGTCCGATTTATGCGCCGGAGCGGGCCCAGTTGAGTTGAAGATTTCCAGTGTGGAGAGTCTTACTCAGATCTAGAGCAGACCGATTCAGAGATGACCGCCAATGTGTCGCCTTCCCTGGAGGATTGAGGCGCTGTTCGGCGTACAGGCGAATGTGCCAGTTGCTGCTGCAAATGACGGGATATCGCCCAGATGGTTGGAGCTACTGCAGCATGAGCATATACTTAGAGAGATGATAGCGAGTCGCTAGTCACCTGAGGATGAATGACTAGGACATTTGGTTCGTCCGTTTACCGATGCGAGGTCATCAGATAGATTGTTTCCAGCTAGAGACGACTTCACACAGGTTCGTGGAGAGTCGACAGAGACGATCGAATGTCACGAGCCCATTTTCCAAGTTTAAAGTATACGGAAAGACATGCAGGTGATTCTATGGACCCTCCAGAAGAATGAAACCCTAACTCGACTTAATGACCGTGTGAAAGCCTTTGAACCTTAGGGTTTGCGGCAGTTCCGCAGCGCCATTAGTGAGGCTTGGGTTTGCCCTTCTACGGCTGGACCACCGACGCTGTGGCATGTACTCGATACTATTAAACTGTACTCAAGATGTTGATCTCTTGGGGGATTATAAGGTTCTGACGAGTCGATCGAATGTTCGACATCATTCGGATATCATGTGATGGGATGCTTTGCTTGGGAGACTCCAGATACGAGTATAGCCGTTGGAGTACAGTCCATGCAGCCACGATGTGACGAGTCCGAATCAGTCGACATTGAAGCAGAGTGAATAAAAGAGTTCGCAAGAGATTTCGACGAGATGACGTCTTACTCCGCTGACATCAGTGGTGTGATACGCACCCAGAGGCGTTGTATATGGATATATCTTCCAGAAAGAAGCGCGATAAGTATGTAGCCGTTCCGGAATAAGAATTTGCTTCAGCAATGGATGGTGACTTCCGGGCAATTCGGCAGGAATGAGATTGGAGAGAGAAACCTCGACAGGACCTTTCTGGAAAACGATATGAGAAGACCTAGACCCAGGAGTTGTCATATTGCGCACACCCAGCAGGACAGAGTTGGGCATCGTCGACGAGGTAGTTGACCAGGTTCGAATAAGGGAACTTACCCAGATGCGTTGCGAATTGATCAAGACGGACGAGTATTGAGCATTCCTCCGATGGTTGGGACGCGTTCCCGATGACCTGTTCGGCCAGACATCTTCTATAGAATGAGGAAGCTACAGAGTACGCGATTTCGAATTCGTGCGAGACGCTGACGAGCTGTCATTACTTCCCGTCGAGACCAGAGGTCAGATATGCTTACAGAGGCGTTGGGATGCAACCAGATTCCGAGAAATGTTGTGCAGAGGACACAGATGTCCATTGAGCGAGAAGAGATTATGCAAGAGTACTAGCCTCTGTACAGATCGGCATAGGCATGATTGGAAGAGACCCTGAGCAGGATTCCTTCCAGGACACTGCTGCAATGATGTTTGCACCCAGGATCAGATGTGTGACGTACATTCAGAGTGCCAGAGGCCGACGCCAGTGATATGCTGCTTTATGAGTGGTCGTGAGGATCGACCGAGAGATGACCAGAGAAGTGCCAAAACGGAATCGTCCCCGTTAGCACACCTGACAGGGCTGATGAGCCGATTGATTGTGAGATAGGGATCCCCAGAGAAGATAAGGACCCAGAGACAGAGGACGCCAGACCGTGAGCAAGAGGCAAGTAGATATCTTGCGCTACTAGCATTGGATGCACCGACTCCTTCTCGACCTTGAAGGAGGAACTACCGACGACGGTATTTATGATTTGTGATTTTGTGATTCGATTATCACGTATCCGTCATCTTGGATTTTGGTATTTTGGGCGTTCTATTGCATGATTTAGTTTTGGTGACTGAGTTTCATGATATTGTTTCATGCACCCACTGGATATTTATATTTTACGCATAAGTTATTACATTTGAGCTATTGATTGTGATTTCATGCCTATTTTATGCCGGTGATTTGATTTACGCTTCCAGCCTAGTTTCATGTACTTTTAGTGTTTCGATTTTGCACTCGGTATAGCTTATATGTGCTTGTAGTGCATTGATATGTGTTTTGTGCACGCAGTTGCACACGTTTATGATTTTCTTTATATCTGGGTACACTTAGTGTTGCTGCTTACGCATTTGAGTTATTGCTGGTATTTGTGCATGGGATGCACCAGTTCTATACTCGTGCGTTTGTCGCACCAGTTTTATGTTTCTTGCGTTTATCGCATCAGATTTATATTTCATGCCTTTGTTGCACCGGATTTATATTTTGTGCATTACGGTTGCACCTGACTTCGATTTGATGTCTTTCGATATGTCGATTTTGATTCTGATATTGATATGGGTTCTTGCACTCCGTGCTTTTGACTGGACTTACGCATGTTCGGCGTTGCTATTGGATTTTGTGATTCCGTGCATGTTGAGTACGCAGGGTTTAGATTTTCATTCGTGCACGATGGATGCACCGATTTGGATTTTCGCGCATGTTGGGCGCATGTTTTGATATACGATTCTGGTGCACGCCAGATGCACTGGATCGGGATTCTTCGTGCATGTCACATGCACCTGATTTTTGCTGTCAGGCACACACATTGCCTATGACAGATGTTTCGTGCACACCAGTGGCACCTAGATGTTGTTTTGTACACCTGTTTGACACATATGGATTTTGATTCCGTGCGCACCAGACGCACCGGATGTTCTTAGTTACATTTTTGTAGATTGATTTCCTATAGAGCAGTACATTTTTATGATATTCGCTACAGATTGATGTTTTCGGAACCCCGACAAATTGGATATTACTGAAATGTTTTGGTATTTGGGGGTTTAAATTTAAATTCGGGGACCGAATTTATTTAAGGGGGGTAGATTGTAACATTTCAAAAAGATAAAATATTAATTTTGGGAATTTTTATAATTTAATATTATTTTATTGAATATTTTAATATTTTGGTATTATTAAATACAAATAAATGGGAAAAATTATGGAAAATTCCAAAATAGGGGATTCTATGGGATTATGACATTTTAAAGTTTTTGTGATTAGTTTGACACTAATTTAGTGCTAATCGCGATTAAAAATCGCTAATCGGTTTTTTAGCATTTTTGTGCAAAACATGCACATATCATTCTTTTTCACACTTGTGCATTTTCACCATGGTTTGCTTTGGGGTTACTATTTATGTGAGAAGGGTTTTTTAAGAGAAAAAGAAAAGAAATTGGAAAAGGATTATTATAATGAGGTATGGGTGAGAGAGAGAAGGGTAACCTTTGACCAAGACTTGGCCATTCCTCTATTTCTTCACCATTCCTCTCTCCCTCTTCCTTGCTTGCTCCTGCTGCTGCTCCTCCCTCACTTCCCCCCCCCTCTTCAAGCCCTCTAAACACATCCAAAACAACTCCAAAACCCAATCTCCATTTCATTAAATGTGTGCACAAGCTCTTGATCTACACTTTGGACTAAAGAAGCAAGGATTTCGGCCACTAGGGGCAACTCAAGAATTTTCTTGATTTGCCAAATGAGGTATTTTCGGGATCATTAACTTAGTTTTAGCATTTCCTTTACCCCCATGTTATGATTGAACCGATATTATGTGATTTGGTGACTTGAGGAAAAACCTAGTTAGGGTTTGAGGGAAACTTGTGTTTTATTGTGGAATTGAGCTCAGTTGAGATTATATAAACACCCTAGTGCATGAATGGAGACCCAAAACCTGAGAGTTGAAACCCGGAATACGGATTTAGAAACCGATATCGGGGAATTTGTGAAATCTGTGAAGGGTATATTGAATCTTCTATCACCCGAGACATCCTAAATTAAAATTGATTGGACAGTGACATGTGCAGGCACCCAGGAAGCTACCATCAGAACCCTAGCCCCTACCTCCTATAGCCGGCCGCATATTTATCCATTCTGGCCGCAATTTGCGGCCAGACCATGATGGATTTGCCTCGTTTTGGTTTTGGTGTCCCCTTACCTGTAGATTAGACCCCTGGCATATATAGATTTGTATAATTTGACCTAGGATGAAATCTGGAACATGTTTCCTAAGTTGTTGTTTTGGATTCGTGTTTCCGTATTCCGTATTCTTAAGTCTGAATTTGTGTCTTGTGTTTTACCTCGACTATTTGGCGTTTATACAACGATATAGAGGATTTATTGATGGTTTTGAAGGCATGCCATAGGTTCTAACCTATAGGCCTCTTATCGTATCGTTTTGGGTTTCGTGTGCCGTTTTAGCTTTGATTTGGTTTTAATGCGCATATACGATACTTTGATGTGTAGGTACCCCATGAAGACTTCGGGACGACAAGCAAGCGCGTGGCGACGTCCACAAATGAAGACACAAGGTGAGTAGATTATATCTACTGGGGGAAGTCGGGTGGATGGCGTATAGCACCCCCGCAGTCCGTAGTTGTTATATATATATGATAGTTAGGTGTATTATGGATAGTGTAGGGTTAGAAGTGACTAGTGTAGTTCATAGTCGCGAACCCTAGAATAGAATTACACCTACACGCACACCCTTGCATATTCCTTATACTTGCACTGTGTTGATGATATTGGATGACATTGGAGATGAGTCGATGATGTTAGGCCTTGTGCCGCGAGATCGGTGATTTGATGTGATTCGTATTTGGGATACGATACGTGATCTCTAGCGGGCCTTGGGACGTGTGCTTGCACACGTAGTATATTGATGGTATCAGTTGTACTAGACTTAGATCAGTACCCCAGATTATGTGATATGATGTTAGTGATACCTGAGATGTGATGAGATATTATGATATTGACCCGTACCCAGCTATTGGGATGCCGTACGATGATTTACCGTACGAGCCTATATTGATGATAGATCCGCGCTCATGATTAGAGGATGTCTTACGAAATACTGTATCGTACGCGATATTATTGAGGCGGGATCACCGACTAGTATGTCTATATATATCGACTCAGATTTAGGTGGTTTCCATACCCCTCCTGATTGACTTGATACTTAGATCTGTAGTTGCATAGTAGATGCTTCACTGTGGTGTTGATTATTTGATCTCCGCATATTCATGCTATTCGCATTGCTGGCATATGTTTATTGCTATATTATTATCATGCTGTTAGGACACCAGCACAATTATCGATGATGCGTATGTTCCACGCACACTATTTGCCGGCTCACACACTTCATCATCGATAATTGCCATGCCACTACACTGTAGTACTGATGCATTCATGATATGATTCTTGCATGGCATATTGTACACTTATACCTGTACACAAACATAGATGATTCTGACTTGATTGGAGATTTGGAAACCGCAAGATGTTCTTCAAAACTGATTCTTTTTAAAAGAGCGGTTTCCCTCGACATGTGCACATTACTATTCCATGTTGCATGACTTATGATATGCTTACCTTTCTTACATGTCGCATACATCATTTTTTGATTATACGCATTGAGATATGTTGTTTCCATGATATTTCTGGATTTGGGAACCGTGGGTATTTCAAAAGAGAATATATAATTGTGTTAAAAACCCGGTTACCCTTGATATGATATTTCAGTGCGTCCACCATGTGTTTTCTCGGTGCTGAGAGCGACATGTGAAACCTGATTCGAGGAGGCGGATGAGGCCGATTGCGGGTACATGGTGGACCCGGTATGGTACCCCGGGGCGAGAACGGTTTCGCTGTGTAGTAGACGGTGAGCTTGGCAGAGGGACTACTACCTACCGGTGATTGTATTTGAGCTCGGCGGATATCTGGAGGATACCGACCGGAGTTGAGAGATGGACATGGGCTGACCCGTACTGCCGGGGCCGAGGGCCGATACCGCAGACGGAGCCCCATATGGATGAGGATATGGGCTGACCCGTACTGCCGGGGCCGAGGGCCGATACCGCAGATGGAGCCCCATATGGACGAGGATTTACGTGTCGATACTAGGCATGGGTTTTATGATGTTTTTCCATGATTTTGTTTATATCCTCATATTTGCATACATGATGCTTGTTGTCATTGGGTGACGGGTGGACGGGTTCCACGTTTATTGTCATTGGGTGACGGGTGGACGGGTTCCACGTATATACAGACATGGATCACATACAGACTGGATTGACATTGATCATACTTCATTTGTATATATAACAGGGTATGAGGGCGCTGTTATATATACCCTTACACCAATATTAGTGGTATGAGACGCTAATATATGTGTATTGATATCCTTTTGATACTTCATCATATTTACTTCATGCAGACATACCCTATACCGATGACATGTTTTTACCTGAGTACTTGGCACTACATACCTGTTTAGATGTTGCTTTGCCACCTTATCATGTATCAGGCTTATTCTTTGAGGTTTATTACTGATTGTTGACCTAGGATTATGTCTTGCATTCGGTTTCTGCTTGTAGATATTCTCTATTCACGAGTTGGCAACTCACCCCCGTTGTGCCACAGTTCTTGCAGGTTTTGTCGTACAGGTTCCGTAGCGGCATTTCTGGCACACTGCTTCTTTAAGGGTGACTTGCTTGGGTAGGTGGGTTCTTTTGCATCAAGAACCACCATTGTACTTGTATTATTCTTGTATCTAGAAATTCCATCAACCAAACCTGTATATTGTTTCAGACTTAGACATTTGTGATGTATTATTCGGCCTTAGAGTCGCGCTTAGTAGTATTGCGGTTTTCATGCTTACTAAGTTTCTTTTGGATTTGATCCTCGCCATTCGGCGTTGTATATTATATTGCATGTGTGGTTGTGACCGTCAATTGACGAAGAGCTAGCTCCCGCTTGGGGTGCCTTTTTCTTTGCATATATTGTTATTCTTGTTGTACCCCATTCGGGGCTAGTTTTTACAGAAGAAACTCTGCCGAAATTTTTAGAAAAGACTTTACCTTTTAAAAAAAATGCACATTCGGCTTAGTTATTTAAAAAACGTTGACTTCAAACATGTTTTCCTTCACTTCTTTAAAAACCAGTTTTCTTTACTTACGCTTAAAATGGTTTTAGATTTCTGGGCTTTGGCTTACTTGGATTAGATGGAGTCCTATAGACTTCATATGGTTCAAGGGCCAGTCACGTGCTCTTTCGGGTCGTGACAAAGTCCTATAATTTAATATTATTTTATTGAATATTTTAATATTTTGGTATTATTAAATACAAATAAATGGGAAAAATTTTGGAAAAATTATGGAAAATTCCAAAATAGGGTATTCTATGGGATTATGACATTTTAAAGTTTTTGTGATTAGTTTGACACTAATTTAGTGCTAATCGCGATTAAAAATCGCTAATCGGTTTTTTAGCATTTTTGTGCAAAACATGCACATATCATTCTTTTTCACACTTGTGCATTTTCACCATGGTTTGCTTTGGGGTTACTATTTATGTGAGAAGGGTTTTTGAAGAGAAAAAGAAAAGAAATTGGAAAAGGATAATTATAATGAGGTATGGGTGAGAGAGAGAAGGGTAATCTTTGACCAAGACTTGGCCATTCCTCCATTTCTTCACCATTCCTCTCTCCCTCTTCCTTGCTTGCTCCTGCTGCTGCTCCTCCCTCACTTCCCTCCCCTCTTCAAGCCCTCTAAACACATCCAAAACAACTCCAAAACCCAATCTCCATTTCATTAAATGTGTGCACAAGCTCTTGATCTACACTTTGGACTAAAGAAGCAAGGATTTCGGCCACTAGGGGCAACTCAAGAATTTTCTTGAGTTGCCAAATGAGGTATTTTTTGGATCATTAACTTAGTTTTAGCATTTCCTTTACCCCCATGTTATGATTGAACCGATATTATGTGATTTGGTGACTTAAGAAAAAACCTAGTTAGGGTTTGAGGGAAACTTGTGTTGTATTGTGGAATTGAGCTCAGTTGAGGTTATATAAACACTCTAGTGCATGAATGGAGACCCAAAACCTGAGAGTTGAAACCCGGAATACGGATTTAGAAACCGATATCGGGGAATTTGTGAAATCTGTGAAGGGTATATTGAATCTGCTATCACCCGAGACATCCTAAATTAAAATTGATTGGACAGTGACATGTGCAGGCACCCAGGAAGCTACCACCAGAACCCTAGCCCCTACCTCCTATAGCCGACCGCATATTTATCCATTCTGGCCGCAATTTGCGGCCAGACCATGATGGATTTGCCTCGTTTTGGTTTTGGTGTCCCCTTACCAGTAGATTAGACCCCTGGCATATATAGATTTGTATAATTTGACCTAGGGTGAAATCTGGAATATGTTTCCTAAGTTGCTGTTTTGGATTCGTGTTTCCGTATTCCGTATTCCGTATTCTTAAGTCTGAATTTGTGTCTTGTGTTTTACCTCGACTATTTGGCGTTTATACGACGATATAGAGGATTTATTGATGGTTTTGAAGGCGTGCCATAGGTTCTAACCTATAGGCCTCTTATCGTATCGTTTTGGGTTTCGTGTGCCGTTTTAGCTTTGATTTTGTTTTAATGCGCACATACGATACTTTGATGTGTAGGTACCCCATGAAGACTTCGGGACGACAAGAAAGCGCGTGGCGACGTCCACAAATGAAGACGCAAGGTGAGTAGATTATATCTACTGGGGGAAGTCGGGTGGATGACGTATAGCACCCCTGCAGTCCGTAGTTGTTATATATATATGATAGTTAGGTGTATTATGGATAGTGTAGGGTTAGAAGTGACTAGTGTAGTTCATAGTCGCGAACCCTAGAATAGAATTACACCTACACGCACACCCTTGCATATTCCTTATACTTGCACTGTGTTGATGATATTGGATGACATTGGAGATGAGTCGATGATGTTGGGCCTTGTGCCGCGAGATCGGTGATTTGATGTGATTCGTATTTGGGATACGATACGTGATCTCTAGCGGGCCTTGGGACGTGTACTTTCACATGTAGTATATTGATGGTATCAGTTGTACTAGACTTAGATCAGTACCCCAGATTATGTGATATGATGTTAGTGATACCTGAGATGTGATGAGATAGTGTGATATTGACCCGTACCCAGCTATTGGGATGCCGTACGATGATTTACCGTACGAGCCTATATTGATGATAGATCCGCGCTCATGACTAGAGGATGTCTTACGATATACTGTATCGTACGCGATATTATTGAGGCGGGATCACCGACTAGTATGTCTATATATATCGACTCAGATTTAGGTGGTTTCCATACCCCTCCTGATTGACTTGATACTTAGATCTGTAGTTGCATAGTAGATGCTTCACTGTGGTGTTGATTATTTGATCTCCCCATATTCATGCTATTCGCATTGCTGGCATATGTTTATTGCTATATTATTATCATGCTGTTAGGACACCAGCACAATTATCGATGATGCGTATGTTCCACGCACACTATTTGCCGGCTCACACACTTCATCATCGATAATTGCCATGCCACTACACTGTAGTACTGATGCATTCATGATATGATTCTTGCATGGCATATTGTACACTTATACCTGTACACAAACATAGAGGATTCTGACTTGATTAGAGATTTGGGAACCGCAAGATATTCTTCAAAACTGATTCGTTTTAAAAGAGCGGTTTCCCTCGACATGTGCACATTACTATTCCATGTTGCATGACTTATGATATGCTTACCTTTCTTACATGTCGCATACATCATGTTTTGATTATACGCATTGAGATATGTTGTTTCCATGATATTTCTGGATTTGGGAACCGTGGGTATTTCAAAAGAGAATATATAATTGTATTAAAAACCCGGTTACCCTTGATATGATATTTCAGTGCGTCCCCCATGTGTTTTCTCGGTGCTGAGAGCGACATGTGAAACCCGATTCGAGGAGGCGGATGAGGCCGATTGCGGGTACATGGTGGACCCGATATGGTACCCCGGGGCGAGAACGGTTTCGCTGTGTAGTAGACGGTGAGCCTGGCAGAGGGACTACTACCTACCGGTGATTGTATTTGAGCTCGGCGGATATCTGGAGGATACCGACCGGAGTTGAGAGATGGACATGGGCTGACCCGTACTGCCGGGGCCGAGGGCCGATACCGCAGACGGAGCCTCATATGGATGAGGATATGGGCTGACCCGTACTGCCGGGGCCGAGGGCCGATACCGCAGACGGAGCCCCATATGGACGAGGATTTACGTGTCGATGCTAGGCACGGGTTTTATGATGTTTTTCCATGATTTTGTTTATATCCTCATATTTGCATACATGATGCTTGTTGTCATTGGGTGACGGGTGGAAGGGTTCCACGTTTATTGTCATTGGGTGACGGGTGGACGGGTTCCACGTATATACAGACATGGATCACATACAGACTGGATTGACATTGATCATACTTCATTTGTATATATAACAGGGTATGAGGGCGCTGTTATATATACCCTTACACCAATATTAGTGGTATGGGACGCTAATATATGTGTATTGATATCCTTTTGATACTTCATCATATTTACTTCATGCAGACATACCCTATACCGATGACATGTTTTTACCTGAGTACTTGGCACTACATACCTGTTTAGATGTTGCTTTGCCACCTTATCATGTATCAGGCTTATTCTTTGAGGTTTATTACTGATTGTTGACCTAGGATTATGTCTTGCATTCGGTTTCTGCTTGTAGATATTCTCTATTCACGAGTTGGCAACTCACCCCCGTTGTGCCACAGTTCTTGCAGGTTTTGCCGTACAGGTTCCGTAGCGGCATTTCTGGCACACTGCTTCTTTAAGGGTGACTTGCTTGGGTAGGTGGGTTCTTTTGCATCAAGAACCACCATTGTACTTGTATTATTCTTGTATCTAGAAATTCCATCAACCAAACCTGTATATTGTTTCAGACTTAGACATTTGTGATGTATTATTCGGCCTTAGAGTCGCGCTTAGTAGTATTGCGGTTTTCATGCTTACTGAGTTTCTTTTGGATTTGATCCTCGCCATTCGGCGTTGTATATTATATTGCATGTGTGGTTGTGACCGTCAATTGACGAAGAGCTAGCTCCCGCTTGGGGATGCCTTTTTCTTTGCATATATTGTTATTCTTGTTGTACCCCATTCGGGGCCAGTTTTTACAGAAGAAACTCTGCCGAAATTTTTAGAAAAGACTTTACCTTTTAAAAAAAATGCACATTCGGCTTAGTTATTTAAAAAACCTTGACTTCAAACATGTTTTCCTTCACTTCTTTAAAAACCAGTTTTCTTTACTTACGCTTAAAATGGTTTTAGATTTCTGGGCTTTGGCTTACTTGGATCAGATGGAGTCCTATAGACTTCATATGGTTCAAGGGCCAGTCACGTGCTCTTTCGGGTCGTGACAAAGTTGGTATCAGAGCGCTAGATTGACCTTGGTTCAAGCCTAAGTTCCATCTTTTTGAAATGTTACAATTGACGAGTCTTTAGAGTCCCCCACATACAGTTTCTCAAGTTTCGGGCGAAACGTTGTAGTGGCCGTATCATATATGGCAGGGTTCGATCTTATACGCGCGGTATTGCACGGATCATGATCGGGCGGATCATACTAGTGGGCTTTGGTTTAAGCCGGATCCTAGTATTAGATTTGTTGGATTACTTTAGTCTCATCGTATTCGCATTCAGTCGGAATGCGGATGCAGGTATATATATACAGGTGAGAGGTATCCTTGTGATCCGTCACGAGTTTACTTTAGATGTTGCCGTATCTTTTTATTGTTGCAAACATTTGGATTAATATTTGCATTTGGAAATTGTGAGCTAGAAATCATCATTTTGTGCATTAATTGTGACACATGCAAGGCTAGTGACTCATGGTCTCTTTTTATGTGCATATGTCACATTTGATGTTTGATTGGTGTTGATATGATGAGAAGAGAGAGAAAGGGGCTGCCTTGAGGGGGTGAGCTCTCATATTATTGTTTCAACACACTCTCTCATTTCATCATATGAATCATAAAAGGAAAAAGAAAGCTTCTTCTTCTTCTTCCTCCTCTAGCTCAAAATCTCCATTAATGGCAACACCTCTAAGCTCCATCCAAATCAATGGATGCAAGAGACAAAGTGATCACAAACATTCTCTACATCACCTTGGACACGTCGGCTAGCACACTTCGTACCCAAGTTGCTTCGGATGAAGCGGGAGCCCGTAAAAAGACTCGTATATGTGGTGTCCTTTCCGACAAGGAGATCAAGACCGGAGTTGCCTCGAGGAGGTTGAGACAGTGGCCAAAGACCGAAGAACACGGATCGATTGGTATAGCCTTCCAACCCTCTCTCTACATAGCTAGTTGTAGGTTAATGGTTCGATACGGGTTTTAAGCATACGATAGCGCCGGTTTCTAGTTTGAAAAAGTTTTCGTTTCCGCATTTTGGCCTCGGAAAGACGGCCGGGGCGCTACCGTAGACTTACAGTATCATTCTCTCTTCTTCCCCCGTCGATCGTGTCAAACGCGTGCTCATCTGGCAGTTCGCAATTTAGGGGTGAATCTTCAGGGATCAGATGCTTAGTGAGGAAATCGGCGATGGCCTGGCCTTTCACCGCCTTGAGAGGACGATATGTTATCGAGAATTCTATTAAGAGGTGGGCCCATTTAGCGAGCCGTCCTGTTAGCATGGCTCTTGATGTCAAATATTTGGGAGGATCCACTTTTGATATGAGGTGGACCTCTTGTGCCAGCGCATAGTGTCTGAGCTTCGTTATCACGAAGATTAACGCCAGGCAGTGTTTTTCGATGGGGGAGTAATTTTTTTCTGCCCCCAGGAGAACTCGACTCAAATAGTAGAGAGCTCTCTCCTTCCCTTGGTCATTATCTTGTGCCCATAATGCACCTAGAGAACCCTCTAGGGCGGTTGTGTACAGAATGAGGGGCTTTCCCTTGACCGGAGCGGTTAGTACCGGCGGGTTCTGCAGGTATTACTTAATTTCGTCGAGTGCTCTTTGGAATTTGCGATCCCAGACGAATGGGATTCCCTTCTTCATCAGGTGACTGTAGGGACGGCATTTGCCGGAGAGGTTAGGTATGAACTGTCGGATATACGCGAGCTTTCCTTGGAGAGACCGCAGTTGTTTGAGAGTTCTTGGCGGGGGCATTTCCATGATCGCCTTGATCTTCGATGGATCTATTTCGATGCCTCGATGTAGTACGATGAATCCTAGGAATTTTCCCGAGGAAACCCCGAACGCGCATTTCAGAGGATTCATCTTCAAGTTGTATTTCCGAAGACGTTGAAATACTACTTTTAGATACTCCCAATGCTCCTCGTGCGATTTGCTTTTCACCACATGGTCGTCGATATAGAATTCGACGACTTCATGTATGAGGTCATCGAAAATCTTCGTCATGGCCCTCTGATAGGTAGCGCCGGCTTTCTTTAGACCGAAAGGCATCACTTTGTAGCAGAATATGCCCAGAGGAGTCCGGAAAGCGGTATGCTTTTGGTCTTCGGGATGCATCTTTATTTGATTGTACCCTGATGATCCATCCATGAAGGAGAAGACTTCATGAGTGGACGTGTTGTCTATCATCAGCTCGGTGACCGGTACGGGAAAGTCATTTTTCGGACATGCTTTGTTGAGGTCCCGAAAGTCTACGCAGATGCGTACTGTCCCATTTTTCTTCATCACTGGGACGATGCTGGCAATCCAGTCAGTGTACTGAACCTCTTGGATGAAGCCGGAGTCGATTAGCTTGATATGCATCTTAAGCTCGAGCCGCATTCTTCTTGGTGCTTGTTTGACTGGCTTGATGTCTGGAGATATCGACAATCTTTGCACTGCTATCTCTAGATCTAGTCCCGGCATCTCAGAGTAGTTCCATGTGAAACAGTCTTTATACTGCATGAGCACGTCTCTTAGCGTAGCCACCCGTTCTTTAGACAGCAGCTCACTGACGAACATAGGTCGTGGGTCGTTTGCCGTCCCCAAGTCGATCTTTCTGAGGTTATTTGCAGCAGTATGTATCCCATCTTCCAACTCCTTCAGCGCCGGTGGAAACTCTGAGATCACTTCGTCATCATCGTTTTCGAAGTACCGGGAGAGGTCATCCATATCCTCGCGTACTCCTTCTCCTTACAGCGTTATCGCGTGACAGGTACGAGATCGCTTCCAAGACTGATGTTGATTCGGCTCTACTCTCGCTGCATACGCAGCTTTCGGTTTATGCTTCTGTGGCGGGGCTACCCTCCAACTGTTGGATAGAGCGAACCTGCCGAGTTGGTATTGGTCTTCAACCTAGTTTTTGAAGGTGAAGCAGTCTTCAAGAAGATATCCTATCGCTCGGTGATAGGAGCAATAATCCGGATGAGAGGCCTTGTTCGGGGTGTTTGGACTCCGGGAATGTCATCATCTGATGTTTCATGACGAGATTGAATATCTTCCTTGTCTTGTCTTGGGGAAAAGAATATGCTCGACCCATCTTCTTTATAAGAGATGAATCCTGGCTGCTCAATTCTCGATCGCGTGGCTTCTTGGGCCCGCATTGCCGCTGTCGGACACTTTTTCCATTCTTTAATTTGTTTTTGCCTCCGCGTCGGGTCTTCTATACGACAGGTTGGCGACGAAGAGCATCGTCATTCTCCGCAGCCTGCTGAAGGAGGCGTTGCATTCTGGCTTTTTCATAGATGGCCATTTCGCGGCTATGGTCATCCCGGGCCTTTTGACCCGCTTTCCTTATTAGCTTGTCCATCTGTTCTTCGAACGACGGACTTGGCACTTTCTTGGCGGGACCTCGTTTTGGTTCAGGGTTCGCGTCTTCTAACAGAGCATCTCCTTCTTCATCAAAGTCATGTATAACGTAGCAGTCATGGAATCATTCCCGTTTCTTGGATTGAACATATCCAAGCCCGATCGTTTCCATTCTCCCGTTGGGTAATTTTCGCTGAGTTCCAGGGATGTTCCAGATCCTGTTGTAGAACCCAGCTTGTCGAGCAGTCTGTTTGAAGGGTACGCCTTGGCGCCTTAACAACCTTTTTAATCCTTCTGTGTAGTATCTGGGCAGACGGATGGTCTGGAGCCTGTCAAGTGTAGAATCGACACCATGCCAGATTTCTTTCTCCACTTTGATTTCCGCGGATCGATAAAAGAGGATCGTCTTTTCATCTTTTCGCCTGGGAGGGACGTAGAACATCTGCAGTTCTTGCACACTATAAGTATCAAGTGGGTCGAGCTCTTTGTAGTGCCGCCGCGGAACCATGGCGATCTACAAACCCTGATCATCTCCAATAAAGGCTTGCACTGATGGATGAGTCGAGAATACTGCGTTGACCTCGTCTTTAGAGTCACTGCTGTTCCCCTCCGAAAGACGGCGACGACGACGTGGAGACGTCTTGCCTGAGATTCGGGGCAGATGCTATTTGGTTTTATCCGTCCACCTCTCAGAAGATTTCAAGTTGATTTATGGCACCGTGTATCAGAGGTTTAGACGGATGCGACCGATGTAGCAGACTTCGTCAGATTCCCCCATCGCTTGAGGGGTTTTTGATTGTGGGGACGTTTTTCCCTGCAGGCGCAAGCCCCTACAGTTAATTACGCTACCGCATAGCGGTAAAAACTTTCTCCTTCTCCAAAATTTCACTTCGTGTCGTGTGTGTTTGTTTTGTTTGTGGTTGCCCGTGGATTGTATACGGAGACTAATTTATGCCGTCGCCCGTAGGACGTGGATTAGTCCAAATCCGTATTTACTTAGATTTGGGTTTGGGGTTTTAGTTTAAGGATACGTTAGCCATGTTTGAGGCTAAGATCAACTTAAACGTTCGTTAAGGATACGTTAGTCCGATTTGAGACTAAGATCAACTTAACGGGAAGAGCATTTAGGGGGCTCTATTGTTCCAGTTTAGGGACGTAGTGGTCCATTTAATATATGGCCGTCGGGACCCGTCACCTCTCTGACGACGTTGAAGGATTACAACGACAGGTGTCAGAGGAGTTCGGAGATGTACCCTTGAACCAAAGTTGATTGGGGGATCTATAGTCCAATTTGGGACTAAAGTCTGTTTGAAGGTTTAAGAATACGTTGGCCATATTTGAGGCTAAGATCAACTTAAACGGGATCGTTTAGATCCGACAAAAGAGCGTTTGGGGGTTCTATTGTTCCGGTTTAGGGACGTAGCGGTCCATAGGTAGTTTAGGGACATTGCGGTCCATTGCCAGTTTAGGGACATGGTGGTCCATGTTCCAGTTTAGGGACGTGGGGGTCCATTTCCAGTTTAGGGACATAAGGGTCCATCGTTCCCGTTTTGGGGACGGATATTAGTTTAAGGATGCATTAGTCCAAGGGTTTAAGGACCCCATAGTCCATATGGATGTGTTTAAGGACGCATTAGTCCATTAGTTTAGGGACGCATAAGTCCATGGGTTTAAGGACCCCACAGTCCGTATGGGTGTGTTTAAGGACGCATTAGTCCATTAGTTTAAGGACGCATAAGTCCATGGGTTTGAGGACCCCACAGTTCGTATTTTGGTTTAAGGACGCATAAGTCCATGAGTTTAAGGACCCCACAGTCCGTATGGATGTGTGGTTGTCGGGACCCGTCACCTCTCTGACGTCGTTGAAGGATTACAACGATAGGTGTCAGAGGAGTTCAGAGATGTACCCTTGAACCGGATGTAAATTGATTTAAGAGAGCAGTCTTGCTCAGTCAATTTAATTTGAGGACTTACGGCCATGGTTAGGCTAAGTCCAGTTGAGAATATTCAACGTTTTTATCTTTGGCCTATTAGGCCTGTGCTAGGGCTTTGCCCCTGTTTAATAATGCACTGCATTTTTGATTTGGGCTCTGTCCCTTTTAAATGATGCACAGCATCTGTTTTTGTTTAGGATCTGCCCTTTTTAAAATAATGCATTGCATTTTATTAGGCCTGTTAGGCCTTTTTTAATTGGGCTTGGCCCTTCTGTAAATAATGCAGTGCATTAATCAAACTGACAGTGACCATGTGTCCTGTCAGGCGCTTTGCACCAATTATTGAGCGCAAGCGCATGTGGATGTGACACGTGTCACGCTCGAGTGAGCGCAAGCGCAGTGCGCTGCGCCAGTGCGTTGCGCTGTTGAGCTGTTAGCACGTGTCGTGCTCTGGTGTGTTGCGCCAATTTCAGAGAGCAATGCTCTATCTTAAAGGTGCATAGCGCAAGTTGTTATGGTGCTGACACGTTGCGCTCTCTGGTGGCTTGCGCCAATTCAGAGAGCACAACAGTGCAGATTTGCAAGTGTAAGGCACTGTTTTAATTATCTTGATCCAATTTTGGATTCAAGAAAAGAATCTTTAAGATTCCAGAACCAATGGTTCATAAAAAAGGCAATGCCTTTGATATTATTTATTATTATTTTTTTTATTGAAGATCCTTGATCTTGTTCTTAGATCAATGATCTATTCAGAAGAAATTCTTCTTTTTTATTCAAAGGTTTTACCTTCTTTTTTTTCTTCTTGAGTTCTTCTCAAAATTCTTTTGAGTTCTCTCTCTGTTTCTGTCTCTGTTTTTCTCTCTGTGTTGTGTTTTGAAATTGGGGTCTAGGGGCCTTTATATAGTGCCCATTAATTTGTTAAATTTGTTAAAGAGATCATTCTCTGAGTGATTTAGGGATTTTTCCCCATCGTTGGATCTTTGATCCAAGGGCTTCTGTTTTACAGAAGACAATTTTCTTGTTTTAACAAGAACAGAAAGATCTTAATGGAATTTTAATTCTGTTTGGCGCAAACGCGTCTGCGCTTGACACGTGTCGCGCAACGTAAGGCGCAGCGCAACTGCGCTGACATGTGTCGCGCAGCGCAACTGCGCAACGCATCTGAAGTATTGCTTCTTTTAATTTTGTTTTTAAATAGAGCCTTGCTTTGATTGGGCGCACTGGCTTGGGCGCCGCGCTGACGTATCAGTTTTTGACACGTGGCGCATTGCGCGCAGCGCAAGGAATTTGAAGTGTTGCTTCAATTTTTGAATTTTTGAAATTCAAACAGAGCTTTGCTCTGATTGGGGGAAACAACTGCCAAAGACCAGAATAGGGGTAGACGGTCCTGGTTTGTTGCATTGGGGCGGTCCTGAATAAACTATCTCTTCTTCCTCCTCGGTATCGCTCCCGAAGAACGGAATGGCGGTGATAGCTTTTTGCTTATTCTCCGGCTTATGGCACCTTTCCGTGTCTTCGAAGTCTGGCAAGAAGTATTTTGCATCTTCGTATTTTCAGACTTTATTCACGGAGAATGGGTTCAGCTTCCCTGTCACAGTGTACTCGAGACCATCCTTGAAATACTTTATACACTGATGTTGTGCAGAAGGGATGATGTTGTACTCGTGCAACCAAGGCCTGCCGAGCAAAGCGTTGTAGCAAGTCTTGGCATCAATGACGTGAAACTTGATGTCAATGATGAGTGACCCGAAGCGTAACGTCAGTATCACAGACCCGAGTGTCCGTGATGACTGGGAGTCGAACCCGAAGATTGTGATTTTATCCCGAGCGAGGTGTTGAACGCTCATGCAGATTTCTTTTAGCACCCTTACATTTAGGAGGTTGACAGAGGATCCGTTATCAACTAGAATCTTCCCTATCTTGATGTCATGGCAGTATCCGGTGACATCCAGGGGACGATTGTGGTCGCACGTCCCGAGGAGGAGGTCTTCATCACCGAAAGTGACGTCAGCAGTGTGCACTTCTTCCAGCTCGACCTTCATCTTTTCTTCGGCAAGGAAAGCTTGAAACTGTTCGGGTTCTTGTAGTGCCTTGATCGGAGAATCTCTCGCCTCTTTAGATAGCAGAAGGGCATCGAGAATGCTTAGTTGCGAGGGTATCTTCCTTAGGTGTGCCAGAACGTTGTAATCCACCTTGCTTTTCTTGGGCGGGTCCTTGGCTGCCAGCTCTTCGACGACTCGGTCATCGAGGGTGATATCCTCAAGGACCTTTTCTTTCACCTTATCCTTTTTGTTCGATCCCTTGTTTGCGGGATCGAGATTTTTTTCAGGTAGCATGCGATTGCGCAGCTGAATGTTCTCGCAGGTCTTCATCTCTTCTGTTTCGGAGATGGATTCCTTGAAGAGAGGGCCGAGGGCTATTTCTTCATCCGAATCACTCCCGAAGTTGAGAACTTGCGATCCCCCAGAATCGACCATATGACAGTTGCCGGCAGTTCTTTTATGCTCATTGGTTGCGCTTCTTTGCTCTCGACGAGTTTTGCGCTTCATCCGCTTGAAATGCTGCCGGTGGGCAACATATCCTTGCCACCAGTTTTTAAAGGCGTTGCACTCTTCAGTAGGGTGTGTAGTCCTCCGATGGTACAAGCAGTAGTTTGGATGTACGTCTGTTTCGTCGGGATGTATTACACCAGGAGTGTTTCCTTCGGAAGATGGCAGCTTCATCCCCATTGACATGGCTTTGGCGAATCGTTTCCTTGTCTTGAACCTGCTTTTGCTGGCGGCGGATGTGGTTTGATCTGGTGGGAGTGTTTTTACCCTTTCGTCCAGTCGCCGGCGTTTGGCTTTTTCGAATATGGCCATTTCGCGCTCTTGATTGGCTTTGCTTTTCTGACGAGCTTCGTTCAGGAATACGTCAATCATTTCTTCTGACGATCTCAGGAGTTCCGGTTCAGGGTCTGCCCCCAGTTTCTCTGCATCAAGATCTTCTTCATCATTTATTACCGAGTGAGAGATCACGTGGCAGCTTGCCACACAATTCTCAGGTTCACCAGACGAGTCTTCTCCCTCATCTTCGTCGCCATCTCCGTCTTCAAGGATGTGGTTGAGAGACTCTTGGAGTATGACCGGAGTTCGCGCCTTCTGGTTATATTCTTCCAGTGTGTCTATATGTTTTTGCAGGTCCGTGCGTTTGTCGTCAGGATTCACGGGCTTTTTGGTCTTCTTCTTCTTCTTTGAAGATTTTGATGGCTGGGCTTGAGCGTTTTGATTATCGCTGCCAGTTCTTGGTGTCGGGCGCGGCTTCAGCATTCCCTCAATGATCTCGGGCTCTAACAGGTTTTTCCACTTGATCGCCGGGCAAGTGTGAAGATCCCTCAGCATTCTTTTCGTCTTGGCTGAAAGAGCGACCTCCCATGAAGCTTCTTCTATAAAAGAGCATGATGCCCCCGGTGTGTCCCCTCTTTTGAGAGTGTGCGGCTAAGGCGGACTTACTTTCCAATTCTCGGATAGTGCGAATTTGCCCTGTTGGTATCGGTCCTCAATCCAACCTTTGAAGATGAAGCAATTTTCGATTGGGTGGCCTATCACTTAGTGATAGGAGCAATAATTGGGATTACTGGCCTTACCAGGTTGCAATGGGCGTTTTGGATCCGACAAGGTGATGAGCATGTTGTGCACCGCTAGCTCAAACAATCTCCTCATTTTATCCCGGGAAAACGAATAAGGGCGCTTCAGTTTCTCATTAAAGAATCGCCGTCTTTCGTCTTGGTGGTCAGTTGGTTTTGGACCACTGGGTTGTTGCTGTGCATTGGCGACGAAGGTCACTTTCCCTTTCCCCTTTTCGTTTCGAGAATTCGCTTTTGAAGAGGACGACCTATGGCCCATCTAATCCATCTGAGCCAGCTTGTCAATCAAGGCCTGGAAGGTGGTCGGCTTGAAGAACATCATGAATTGGGAAATGGTCGCCTGCGGATCGAGGGTTCCCACGAACATGCCCACCGCAGGCGCTTCTTCGATGCGTTGTTCGCACTTCGACCATAGATTCTGCCACCGTATCACATACTGGACCCATGTTTCGCCAGGCTTCACCCTTGCATTGATCAGTGCCGTGATTGGGGTACGTTCACTAGCGCTCGCGAAACGTTGGGTGAATAGCAGCTCCATCTCTGCAAATGTTTTGACAAAGTCATTCGGGAGTTCAGAATACCACTCGAATGCTGTATCTGACAAGCTGCCAATGAATTGGCGAAGCAGTAGTTTGTCGTCACCCCTAGTATTACCGCACAAGGCTCTAAATTGAGCAACATGCTGGTGTGGATTCCCCATCCCCTTATATACATGGAATTTAGGGATCGTATATCCCGGCGGGTATTTTATTTGGTCATACCAATCCGGGTATGGTCATCCAGTCTTAACAATTTGCCCGGCCGCTTCGCTCGCCTGATGAGCTCGTATCTGCTGAGTGATATAGTCATCCAGTGTGGCTTTGGAAATGGTCTCTTCCTTGGCCTCTGAACAAGTCGGAAGAGGGTTCGATGTCTCTCCCATATCGTCTTCAAGGATAATCGGAGGGTCTTCAGCTGGAGGATCCGGCTGTAACATCATCCTGACCATATCTTGGAATAAAAGCGCCACTCGTTTTATGTTGGCAGCTTGTTCTGCTGCCTTTTTGTCCTTCTTCTCGAGGATTCTGTGGAGGAACTCAGCATCGGTTTCTTGTTCATGACGCTCTCTGACGACGTTTCCGGTCTTTCTTTTGGCCCAGTGAGTGCAGCCATCTATGTTAACATTTCCTGGAGCTTCTGCTGCTGCTCCTGGGCCTTTGTTACGGATCTGGTGAGTGGTCGATGGTCCGTAGAGATATGGCTATCCTCTTTCCCGGATGCCATATAAATAGTGTGCACCACCATGCCCCCAGACTTGGGGCGTTTAGGTTCAATGCCCTTTAGATTCATCGCAGACATAGGGGTTTTCTCCGCCCTTCTTCTTTTGTGAGCGGTCGAAGTTGAGGGAACCGTTGTAGCGGGCACCCAAATAGATGACATCTCCTGTGGTATGACAGAGTGGTATTTCTCTTGCCGAACTTTCATCTTCTTCGGTTGGCGGGATTAGTCTTGGTTGATCACCGATTCTTGGACCTGTCGCCAAACTTTATGAATTTTAGAGGACAGCCGCTGAGGGGGCTGCTCTGGCTTCACCTTTGTAGCGTTCTCCATAGATGGAGGAGATCTTTTTAGCATGGCCTTCGGAGAGCTCTTGCGTACCCTCCTAAGTGGTTCAAAGCTGTTCCCAGTTGGAATTGCAGTATCAATTTCCACCATCGGAGCTGGCGGAGTCAGTCCAAAAGGAGAGCTGCCCACAGCCTTCCTTACTCGGCTCCAGTGACGACGGCGAGCATGTCGTGCTGACGGGACCGGCTCAGTTATGGGGGTAGCTTCGTCATGCCCCCTGTTCTGATAAGGGGTTGTTGTCGTCGTTAGCCTGTCAAAAACCGACGTCCGCTGAGAGGGTATGGCCAACCTGTCGAAGACAGACTTTCAGAGAGGGGTAGCAGTTTTGATGACTTCGCCTGGAACGGGAGCTGAAACGGTCAGTCTTGCAAAGACCGACTCCTTAGCATGGGAAGTCGCTCTGATGAGTTCAGGAACAGGAATGACTATCCGCTCCGCTTCAGGTATCGCGGGCTTCTTCATGGGCCCACTTGAACTTTGGCCCAGTCTGTTGAAAACTGATGCACTGTACTGGGGCGACCCGTTGAGAGGGGCCGCGGTAGTTGTAAGCCGATCAAAGACCGACTTCTTCGGAGCTTCTTGCGACGACAATGGGGCGTTGAAGCTCATTGGTGGGAGCATGGTCCCAAAGAATAGCCCTGTGGTGGCTTGCGTCACCTGGTCTACCGGCATTGTAAAAAGGGAGGCCTCTTGAGGCCTGTAGGTCACTCTTCCGGCGAGGACGGAGTGGGAGTTATTGCAATTAGTGCAGTTTGAAACCACTGATCTTTTGTTTTTCTGCACGGAGCAAGATACCATATCTTAGTATTTCACATTCAAAGGCAACCATGTCAAACCGCGACTTGTTTGCGAAACACGACACACGAAGTGTGGAGTGGAAAGAGGAAAAGGTCTCACCGGGCGTGCCAGAATCTGTTTTCCGCCGAAAGACCGGGAAGACTGACGTCTTGCCTGAATTTAGGGGCAAATGCTATTTGGTTTTATCCGTCCACCTCTCCGAAGATACCAAGTTGATTTATGGCACCATGTATCGGAGGTTTAGACGGATGCGGCTGTTGTAGCAGACTTCGTCAGATTCCCCCTCGTTTGAGGGGGTTTTGATTGTGGGGACGTTCTTCCCTGCAGGCGCAAGCCCCTGCAGTTAATTAAGCTACCGCATCGCGGTAACCATTTTCTCCTTCTCCAGATGGTCACTTCGTGTCGTGTGTGTTTGTTTTATTTTTGGTTGCCCGTGGATTGTATACGGAGACTAATTTATGTTGTCGCCCGTAGGGCGTGGATTAGTCCAAATTCGTATTTTCTTAGATTTGGGTTTAAGGATCGTTAATCTCATTTGAGACTAAGATCAACTTAAACGTTTGTTAATGATACGTTAGTCTAATTTTAGACTAAGATCAACTTAACCATTTGTTAAGGACACATTAGTCTAATTTTAGACTAAGATCAACTTAATAGGATCATTTTGATCCAACAAAAAATCATTTGTGCTCTATTGTTTTAGTTTAGGGACCGTTTCCCCCAATCAGAGCAAAGCTCTGTTTGAATTTCAAAAATTCAAAAATTGAAGTAACGCTTCAAATTCCTTGCGCTGCGCGCAACGCGCCACGTGTCAAAAACTGATACGTCAGCGCAGCGCCCAAGGCAGCGCGCCCAATCAGAGTAAGGCTCTATTTAAAAACAAAATTAAAAGAAGCAATGCTTCAGATGCGCTGCGCTCTGCGCTACGCGACACGTGTCAGCGCAGTTGCGCCGCGCCTTGCGCTGCGCGACACGTGTCAAGCGCTGGTGCGTTTGCGCCAAACAGAATTATAATTCCAGTAAGATTCTTCTGTTCTTGTTAAAATGATAAGATTGTCTTCTGTAAAACAGAAGCCCTTGGATCAAAGATCCAACGGTGGGGAAATTTCCCCAAATCACTCAGAGAACAATCTCTTTAACAAATTTAACAAATTAATGGGCACTATATAAAGGCCCCTAAACCCCAATTCCAAAACAGAGAGAGATACATCAACACAGAGAGAACTCTTCTAAAGAAAATTTTGAGAAGAACTCAAAAAGAGAAAAAGGTAAACCCTTTGAATAAAAAAAGAAGAATTTTTCTGAAAAGATCATTGATCTAAGAACAAGATCAAGGATCTTCAATATGAAAATATAATAATAACAAAAGGCATTGCCTTTTTTATGAACCATTGGTTCTGGAATCTTAAAGATTCTTTTCTTGAATCCAAAATTGGATCAAGATATTAAAACAGTGCCTTGCACTTGAAAATTTGCACTGTTGCGCTCTTGCGTTGGCGCAAACCACCAGAGAGCGCCACGTGTCAGCTCCAAAACCACTTGCTATATGCGCTTTTAAAATAGAGCGTTGCTCTCTGAAATTGGCGTAACTCACCAGAGCACGCCACGTGTCAGCAGCGCAACAGCGCAGCGCTTGCGCTCACCCGAGCGTGAGATATGTCACCTCCACATGCGCTTGCGCTCAATAATTGGCGCAAACCGCCTGACAGGCCACATGGCCACTGTCAGTTTGATTAATGCACCGCATTATTTACAGAAGGGCCAAGCCCAATTAAAAAAGGCCTAACAGGCCTAATAAAATGCAATGCATTATTTTAAAAAGGGCAGAGTCCAAACAAAAACAGATGCTGTGCATCATTTAAAAGGGACAGAGCCCAAATCAAAAAGGCCTAGCAGGCCAAAAGAAAATGCAGTGCATTATTAAACAGGGGCAAAGCCCTAGCACAGGCCTAATAGGCCAAAGATAAAAATGTTGAATATTCTCAACTGGACTTTGCCCAATCATGGCCGTAAGTCCTCAAATTAAATTGACTGAGCAAGACTGCTCTCTTAAATCAATTTACATCCGGTTTAAGGGTACATCTCTGAACTCCTCTGACACCTATCGTTGTAATCCTTCAACGACATCAGAGAGGTGACGGGTCCCGACAACCACACATCCATACGGACTGTGGGGTCCTTAAACCCATGGACTAATGCGTCCTTAAACTAATATCCGTCCCTAAAGCGGGAACGATGGACCCCCACGTCCCTAAACTGGAACATGGACCGCCATGTCCCTAAACTGGCAATGGACCGCAATGTCCCTAAACTACCTATGGACCACTACGTCCCTAAACTGGAACAATAGAGCCCTCAAACGCTCTTTTGTCGGATCTAAACGATCCCGTTTAAGTTGATCTTAGCCTCAAATATGGCTAACGTATCCTTAAACCTTCAAACAGACTTTAGTCCCAAATTGGACTATAGATCCCCCAATCAACTTTGGTTCAAGGGTACATATCCGAACTCCTCTGACACCTGTCGTTGTAATCCTTCAACGTTGTCAGAGAGGTGACGGGCCCCAACGGCCATATATTAAATGGACCACTACGTCCCTAAACTGGAACAATAAAGCCCCCTAAATGCTCTTCCCGTTAAGTTGATCTTAGTCTCAAATCGGACTAACGTATCCTTAAAGAACGTTTAAGTTGATCTTAGCCTCAAACATGGCTAACGTATCCTTAAACTAAAACCCCAAACCCAAATCTAAGTAAATACGGATTTGGACTAATCCACGTCCTACGGGCGACGACATCACTTAGTCTCCGTATACAATCCACGAGCAACCACAAACGAAACAAACACCCACGACACGAAGTGAAATTCTGGAGAAGGAGAAAGTGGTTACCGCGATGCGGTAGCGTAATTAACTGCAGGGGCTTGCGCCTGCAGGGAAAAGCGTCCCCACAATCAAAAACCTCTCAAGCGAGGGGGAATCTGACGAAGTCTGCTACATCGGCCGCATCCGTCTAAACCTCCGATACACGGCGCCATAAATCAACTTGGCATTTTCGGAGAGGTGGACGGATAAAACCAAATAGCATCTACCCCGAATCTCAGGCAAGACGTTCAGTCTTTCCCGGTTTCCGACGGTAAACAGGGACTTTGCGGTCCATTGAATGTCTGGTTGCCGAGACTCGCCACCTCTCTGAAGACGTTGAAGAATTACAACGACATATATTAGAAGTGTGAGGAGATGTACCCATGAACCAGTGTCAGTTGAGAGATCTGTAGTTGGATTGATTTTAAGGATCGTTAATCTCGTTTGAGATTAAGATCAACTTAAGTGGTTGTTAAGGATACGTTAGTCCTATTTTAGACTAAGATCTACTTAACAGGATCATTTAGATCCAGCAAAAGAGCATTTGGGCTCTATTGTTTTAGTTTAGGGACATTACGGTCCGTAATTAGTTTAAGGACATTACGGTCCAGTTTAAAAACGTCATAGTCTGTTTGGTTTTGATTCAACTGTTTGGGGATGCACCAAAAGTTATCGGTTATCAGGACCCTCTATCTCTCTGAAGACGCTGAGAAATTACAACGACATGTATCAGAGGTATGAAGAGATATACCCTTAAACTAATGTTGGTTGAAAGGCTCTGGGTTTTGCTTTGAATGTCATATGAGATGATCAATTTTGGAAGACAAGAGTGTATTTGAGATTCGGTCAAAAGGGGGTCTTGCCTCTGGAAGACTTAGCTAATTTAGGCTAAGATTGGCTCAAATATAGTGTTAAACACTAGAGTACACTCGGTTATCACGTGCTCCCACGTGATGCGCTTAGAATAGTGTTAAACACTAGGGATGAAGTGCATAAAATAGTGTTAAATAACAAAAAAAAAAGAAGCGCTCACGTGGGGTCATGTGAGGCGCTTGAGTATTGAACCAGACTTCCCTTATTTTATTCTCAGAATATGCAAATAAGAGTTAAACACTTAATCTTTATGACTATCATGTGGACACGTGATAATGCCCATGCATTGGGTATTAACTCCTCAGTTTTACCCCCTTTTCTCCTTTTTTTTTAAATGGGTGTTTGTCAGGGGTCACGTGGAGACACGTGAGGCGTCCAAAATATGTTCTGCCCTTCTTATTTTGAGGAGTCTGTTCAAGGGTCACGTGGGAGCACGTGACCTAATCTTATTCGTTCTCTTTTGATCATTGAGGGGGAGAGTCACGTGTTGCAACGTGATCATGTTGGGTACTTGATCTTTTTACGTGCATGGAGAGATAAATCCCTTGTTTAAGAATTAAATTCTCTTATAGGGTTAAACCCTAATTTTATTTAGAGGAATTAAATTCCTATATGTTCGAAAGAATTAAATTCTTTAAACTCAATTCTCCCTCTAAGTTGTGGATCTGCATGGCAGAATCTCCCCGATGAGAATTAAATTCTCAACTTATGGAAAGATCTGCTTCTGCAGATCTATTACCATGAAGAAGAACTAAGTTCTTATATTAGGGGTCAAACCATATCTTTGTTTGAGGAATTAAATTCCTACGTGCTTTGTGGGAGAATAAAATTCTCCGAACTTAGGTCCTCTTTTAGGTTTTGGATCTGCATGGCAGAATCCCCCCGATGAGAATTAAATTCTCAACTTATGGGGAGATCTGTTTCTGCAGATCTTCAACCAAAGGAAGAACTAAGTTCTTATTCAGAAAAGTTAAACTCTTAGTTTGAGAATTAAATTCTTTTTTTATGGGAGCTTATAGAATGATCTCTTTCCCTCTCTTACCTAGGGTTTCTTTCTTTTCTGAAGAGATCTTGTTCTTTTTGGAGAATTAAATTCTCTTCTTTTTCTCTCTGTTGTTATATCTCCTTTGTTTTTTTTATCCCTCATTTCTCTTCCTTCTTGGCTCCTATTTATAGGAGAAAGAAAAGAATCAGTTTGTTCAGCCAATTTTTCATTGAAAGATTTTGATTGATTTTATAACCAACATGATCTTTTAGATCACTCGGTGAATTTTATTCACCATTCGATTTTTAATCCAAAAGATATTTTATTTGTTGTTCCTGGCAAATTTTTGGAAAATATTTCCTGGTACAGAATCTTTCTATAAATTGGTGATTTTTAATTACCATTGGATTTTTAATCCACTGGTGCTCCCTTTTACAGAGTGCAATCTTTTTTGTTTGGAAAGATCTAGGAAATATTTTTCCAATTAAGGTTTTCGATTCTTTTTAATTAGAATTTAATTCTATTAGTTCAGAGGGTTTAGGAGTCTATCACGTGTTGGCACGTGACCTCACTGCTTAAGAAATTAATTAGAATTTAATTCTATTAGTTCAGAGGGCTTAGAAACCCATCACGTGTTGGCACGTGACCCCACTGATACAACATTTAATTAGAATTTAATTCTATTAGTTCAGAGGGCTCAGAAACCCATCACGTGTTGGCACGTGACCCCACTAATAGAACATTTAATTAGAATTTAATTCTATTAGTTCAGAGGGCTCAGAAACCCATCACGTGTTGACACTTGACCCTACTGATAAAGCATTTCCAATTGTTTATTTTATTCAGCGCTTATAGGCTTTGCCTATAAAAGGTCACGTGTTTGCACGTGAGACCTGGTCATGTGTGGGCACGTGACCCCCCTTTTGGGGTTTTTCCTTGCTGCTTTAATTTAGAATTTAATTCTATTAATTCAGTGGGTTCAAGAGCCCATCACGCGTGGGCACGTGACTTTAACAATTTAGGCAATTCAGACACAGATAGAATCTGCCCATAAAAGGTCACGTGTTTGCACGTGAGGCCCCATCACGTGTGGGCACGTGATGCCCCATTTGGGGTTTTCCTGGCTGCTTTATTTGATTTTATTCAGTTCTCATGAGGGAACAAGGACACGTGGCAGATGACGTGTCCCAGGGCTCACAAGAAAGGACCTACAGTGGCCGACCAGACCACCCCTGTACCCGTCCTACAAGCAAACGCTGGCTCACCTCCGAGCCCCTGGCACAATTGGCCTCCTCGGCCCCACAGCTCGTCTTCGAGCTATCACAGTCCTGAGCCTCCTCGGCCCTCTCAGCTCGCCTCCGGGCTCGAGCAGAACCAAGATACCTCGGCTCTCCCGCTCCTCCGCGAGCTCTCTCGCTCCTCCGCGAGCTCTCTCGCCGAGATCATCTTCCTCGGTCTCATCGACCGACCAACGGCACCGCTCGCAGGCGTAACCGCCATCCCGCGAATCTCGTCATGCGCGAGATCTCCGCCGGCCACATCCCACGTTCCACGCCACCACGATTCCCCATTAGCGAGCCTGACTCGTCATTAATGGGTGACGTCGGGAGCGTAACGGCCGGCGTGATTCTCGCGCCTGCCTCGCCTGCTGCTACCGCTATATAAACCTCTCTTCCAGACGATCGAGGTAAGCCATTTTTATTCCACTAAGCTGTTACTCTGCTCGGATCTCTAATCTAACTTGATCGTCGGAGGGTCCTCGGTGGTACAACCACCTCGGGGCTTCCTTGCAGGTAACTCGGCAACCACAACCTCAACCCATTGAGATCCATACGCTTCAGGAGCGACATCCTCCAGATCAAATCTCAGCCACCCATCGCCGCCATCAGCAGATCAACGGGAAGCAACATCTGAAGGAGATTTCAGCCCTCCGTCACTCATCAATTAGATAATTCTAGTTTGGAAATTGAAAATCAAAATGCAACTTCGTCGTCCCAATCTTAAAGCACCGGCCCATACAAAACAAAAGAGGATGTACATAACTCTCAAATCGAGGTAGATGCAGGGCGAAGAGATTATGGTTGAAATTGAGAGGAGGCAGGGTGAATTTAGTATTTAGCACGATGCGACTATTGGGATATATTTCATGAATAAAAAATTAATTAGACATGTATCTTTTATGTCTATGTTTATGTTTATGTTTTATACGCACGTCTTGATATACACACCTGCATCACCACGTGCAAAATGCTAGTATAAAAATATAACCAACATATCATAGTTGGTATTTTAAGGAAGAAGTAAACATGATTGCACCAGATGATCGCTAGGCATCGCGCATGTGGGGGAGCGCATAAAAGGTGCTTTTGGGACTTATCAGACGCACTTAGCTGCAGATATCACAAAGAGTCTCAAAATTACGAATTTAAACGAAAAGTTGCAACGAAAGATTGTGTTAATTCTTAAAATGAACAAAATATTATAAAGCTAGACAAAGAATATTTGAATAAAGAGTCAGGAATTCATATGAAATTATGCAAATGTAATTTTTCAATCAAATATGCGAGGATATAGAATCCATCACAAATGTCTCTCACTCTTTTATGTTCACTGGCGGATCCATACATAGCCGAGAGGAGGCGACATTATGTTCACTGGCGGATCCATACATGGCATGGGGGGTGGGGGGCGCCCCTGTGAATTTTTTTTTAGTAGGCCCACTGGGTGATCGCGGCTGGGAGAGGGCGTCGGCTAGGGTTTGTATGTGGGATGGAGGAGAGAGGGAGGGGAGGGAGAAGAGGATGAGGTGGAGGCTGCGGAGGTCGTTGAGGACGACGAAGAGAGCGATGTTGTGGGAGTAGATGGCGGTGGTGAGGCTGGGCCAGAACTCACTCATCGCTTCTCTCTTGCTTTTTAACAAACCCTTGAAGCCGCCAAGCTCCTTCACAACACAACCTCTCAACTGCCCAACTCACTCTGTAACTCAACTCTTGCAGCTCTCTCCTCAAACGAGCTCGTCGACCATGCACACAACCCGTTTGGTAGAATGCTTGAGAGGAAAATCGAGTTTAATGACGTGTGTTTTTCCTATTTTGCCAAAAGGATGTGTAAATTTGAAGGATTGGATAGGATTCTGTGTTTGGCGGAGGAAGTTAAGGGGCTGTTTGGTTGCAGGATTTGTATGGATTTGGACCGTGGAACCCTAGGATTCCATAATTTTGTGTTTGATTGATGGATTTGGATTTCTTGGTTTTTTATGGGAGGCCCACCACAAAACAAGGATTCTTGAATCCTAAATTTTTTTAAGGATTTGGCACTATTCATTATACTTTTAGATGAGACTCGTGTACTTTATTTATTTAATAATCCTCTCTCTATCTATCTCTTTCTAAAATTCTCAAATCCAAGTCTCACTTTATTTTCACTAACCAAACAAAGTTTACAAGAATCTACAAATCCAATATTAGGAATTCAAACCCAACAAAACAACAAATTACCAAATCCAGAAATTTCAAACGCACAAATTTGAAATCCAAATTTCATAATCTTACAACTAAACAGACCCTACAGAAATGGCTTGTGGTGTTAATGGGTCGGTTGCCGCTGCATTCATTGTTGATGGGTTTTGTAGAGCTGGCAAAATTGAAGAAGCTTGGGATGTTTCAGAAGAGCTGAGAATAATTGGGATGCTCTAGAAATCCTATGGTTTTGTATAGAATTTGAGTGTTGTTTAAGGGGTTTTGATCAATGATGAGCGGAGGGTTGTTTACTTGCCTAATTAATCACTTGAGAGGCTATAAGTGCTATATGAGATAAACTATGCAATTAACCTTTTAACCTCCACAACACGGTTTTAAGCCCGTTTAATTTTCGCTCTATCTAACCAAATTTACTGGATCTACCACGGCTTATGTTGATATATATGTGAGTTCGGACTGCAAGTTAGGGCTGCAAACTGTTTTCAACATATATAGTCTCTCAAACTTGAACAATCATGGAAGACGAGTTTGTGGACCCATTGCAACAGATGCAAATATTGTCTTAAGCAAAGAAAGAATGATGGTTCCTCGATTCAAGTAGTAAATTCATATATTATCCATAAACAACCATTATAACCATACTCTACACCACCAATAGTTTATAAAATATATATAAAGCCATATGAAAAAAAATATATTCCTTTATCTTTTAGATTTAAAGGAAAAATTGTTATCCAGCATTTTTTATCCAGACAGTTAGGCTTATATGGTGGAAAAATTATACCCGACCCCATCTTTAAAATCTCTTTCTTTTTTCCTACCGTCAAAGCATTGAAAAACTTCGATTTTTGTGCATGAAACATATTAAAACCCGAAAAATAATTTTTTTTAAAGTAAAAAATTTTGCGGTTTTCTTTTGGAATTTCAAAAAAATATATGGAAAAAACAAAGAAAATATAATATTTTGATATTATTGAAAAATTCGCTATTTTCATGTGCTAAGCATCTAAAACATCAAGAAATTCAGGAAACAAAATGTTTGAGATTTTTTAAAACTCAATGATTTCCATGTGCTACAACATGCATAATATCAAAAAAAAACATAACAAAATTATAAAGATTTAAAAAAATTTGTGATTTTCTCATGCTAGAACATGTAAAAATATAGAAAAACGAAAGAAAACAGAACATATTGAGCTTTAGAAAATTTCGCGATTCCGTGTGTTAACAAAAAATATTGAAGATCGAAGAAAACGGAAAAATATGAAAATTTTGCGATTTTTGAAAATTTCACTAATTTTGTGTGCTACAACGTGCAAAATATTTTAAATTTAAAGAAAACAAAAAAATAAGATTTTTTAAAATTTCTTGATTTTCGTGTGTTGCAAAATACTCGGAGTATCAATCACTCGGACATGATTTCTTTGTATTTTATTGTTCTGTCAAGTTTTTAATAGCAAATGGTTCTTCACTTCACATAGTATTTTGCCCTCTTGACATTCGGAAGTTCTCTAAAGTATGAGCTGGTAAAATCCAAAAAAACACTAAAATTTTGAGATTTTTGAATTTCATGATTTTCATTTACTGTAAATTATGCAAAGTAATGAAAGAAAACATATTTTTTAGATTTTTGAAAAATGCGTTTTCATGTGTTATATTATCAAAATATTGAAAAAGTGAAGTAAACATAATTAGCAAAATGCTGATAAAACAAAGAAAAAAGAATTTTTTGGGAGTTTTGAAAATTTTCATGCTCTGTGTAGCACGCAAAATAATAAAAAACTGAAAAAACAAAAATTTGAGATATTTGAAAATTTCATGTAGTATACAAAAAATTAGATTATTTAGTATTTAGTATTTAGAAGAAAACAAATGTTTTTGATATTTTAAAAATGTTCGTGATCTTTGTATGCTATAAATATTAAAATCCTTGATAAACAGAAAATATTAGATTTTTGATAATTTCACGATTTTGGTGTGTTATAACATGCAAAATACTGAAATTTGATTTTTTAAAAAAAATGTTACAAAATTCGTGTATAGCATGCAAAATTTTGAAAAGTTGAAAGAAATAGAAAATTTTAGGATCTTCGAAGATACAGCTACTTTCATGTGCTATAACAAACAAATATTGTAAAACTGCAAAAAAAAATTAGATTTTTGAAAATTTCGTGATTTTAGAGTGCTAATAGCAAGCAAAATATTGAAAAACGAAGAAAATATGAAAGTTTGAGCAAATTACGCAATTTTCGTGTGTTAGGTTTCAAATTATTATAAATTTCAGAAAAATAAATAATTTTAGGATTTCTGTAAATTTCATGGGTATCATGTTTAAAATGTACCGGTATATCAGCCGGTATATGTAATAACTCCAATTTCAATGTACAGAAAATTATTTAAAAGTTAATATACAATTGAGTTATTTGCAATCCTGTGTACACTATAAGTATTTGTTTTACTTTAGAATAGCAAGAAATCATTTATAGTATATTGGTAGAGCCTTGCAATGTTGTAATATAACCTTATGATCGAATCTCCCAGCCACATTATCTTTTTATTAAATTTTCTTTTAATTTTTTAGAAGCCCAAGGGTTTGCACGTGCACTACACGTAATATGATAAGTTACAGACTAATAAAACATGTGCACTAAATAAAACCAAGCGACACCAGCACGTAGCACAAATCCCACCGTCCATCGCCGGATTTAGGCCGACGACGCAAGCAAGGGGGGCCGGTACCGCCAGGCCGCCCATAGGAAAAGGCCTCCATCTTTTCACCCGAGCATCCCTTGGCCTACCCAACTACCCCCATATTGTTTGTTTACTCTGCATTCATCCAGAGAACAATAAAATGCCATTTAATCCCATTTTTAATGCAAATTTTAATGCATTCTTTAACCCTCTAAATCATAATTTTTCTTATAAATACCACACTCCATTTCACTCATCCTCACTCAGAAATTCCCTGTCAAAACTCTCAAAAATTCTCAAGTCCTTTTAGTGTGCAGGTGGAGTTAGCGAAAGGTGAAGTTCTGGCGACGTTCCAAGGAGATTCCGGCGACGAAACGACGTCCCGACAATTCCCTAGCCTTCCCCTCTCTTTTCTCTTATTCCTTAGCCAGTAAGTCCCTTCTCCCCTTCTCTTCTACTATCTTATAAACTCTCATTTCTAAAATCCGACGGAAACGGAGTTAATCCAACTTCCGATCCGGTATTTCCTTAAAAAAGGTTATTTTTCTTAAACAATCAATACCATACTCTCATATAATATTTAAAAAATATTAACAAACACTTTAAAATAAGTTTCATCTCAAAATAATCTTTTATGCAACTTTTATCGTATTTTTATGGTAAAATACCACATACTTCATTTTCGATATAAAACAACATAAAACTTGTATCACCTTTAGATAACTCACTAGGTAATGACCTAGCTCATCACAACACACATTTTTGACATAGCACGATGAAGTTTTGGGAATATAGTTATGGGATAATACGACATTACAAATAAATGCCATCAAACTTGCAAAACCATTTCTTTAAAAAGTGTATTATTCAATTCCTTACAATTACGCCTCTACAACCCATTTTGGGAAACCCTGTTCGGGATGGTGCGGGTTACCGCACATCTTCGGGCCTAATAGAACGAGATGCAGATCTCCGAAAGGAGCATTCGATCTCGATGGAACTTTTAATGCATTTTTCTTTAGAAAATGAGATTTCTACAAGAATAAATAAAATTTATTTTATTAAATATATAACTATTATTAAAATATCTATTTTAATTATATTATATAAATATTCTAAGTTTTCAAAATCAAAAGAATCACCGTTACATGAAAATACCATCCAAATACAAAACAATACCGATATTTCAATAAAATACCATATACTATGAAAACTAGGTTCTACTCACTAGAAAATTTACTTTTATAAAATATAAATCTATGAAAACCCTAAAAACGATAATTAAATACTTGAGGTGTATTTTGAAAATTATATCACACTATTTTTTACATAAAACACTCTCAAGTTATACTAAATTATAATAAGGACCCTAGTAAACAAAGGTTTAAGCGGGACCCGTTCTCTTGAGCCTCAGGGAGCCGGAGAATATGGGTGCTTGCCTATTTAAGGTAGACAATTTAACAAACGGTGTTATCGACACGGTAATTGTCTTGAAAAAGACACAAATCCTGCAGTCCATGTGCAGCAGTTACCGATAATATCAAAACTAATTCAGAATTTCAATTTCATTTCAAAGTATCTGACTCAGACCGAGTCTCAATCTAATCAATCTGACTTGAATGTGATTCAAGTATAAACTACAATTCAACATGAATCCGTCTATTCAACCTATATCAATCTATATTGACCGAACCGAACCATGGATATACTCTGTCTACATGACTCTCCATTTACATCCATTCCATTTACTGATATCATGGTTTCGGCAAGTCATCTATCTATATAACAAACAATACAATCAATACAAAAAATATCGCGGGTTTTAAAAGGGTAGATTGGTACGGAAGGTGTTAGAAGTGGCATGAGACTATAACCATAATACACTTAACCTGAATATCCATTGCCGTTGTATCGTGGCTGAACGGTTCTTTGTGCTCCGTATACCTTAGTCTCCGGAATAGTGGGACTTCTCTCGTATACATTGGTATTTTCTGTACCAAACTACAAACAACAGCGTTAATAATATAATCAAATATTATAAATTATATTCTCTTTCTGTCTGTTCTATCTCTACTCACCTTTGGGACTTACCGAGCGATTGTTCACTGACGACATTCCTTTTCTTCTTTCTTTGAAATGCTGTCAGGTGTTTCGGACTCATTGGAGATCGAGCCCAGCGCAGAAGATTTGGAGCAGTTAGCGTTTGACCCAGAGCTGTAGGCACTTGTACATATTTTCATTTCAGTTATGCCATTGTTTAGACATCGCTTTCTATTCATATATTTACATTTTAGTTGTACCTGTAAAAGAATGGTTAGTAAATAAAGTTGCTGTTCATTTACATTCCTGTCTCTTGTGTACTTTACTTTATATTGTTTAGATACGCTTAGCGTATTTACTTCGGAGTAAATACGTCGCGTGACCCGTCTCGTCTCCTTGCCGTACACCGGGAAGCGGGGCGTGACAGGTTTTGTTGGTGGCCCATACAGGTCAGTTCTGTATGGACATGCATGTCAGTTCTGTATGGACATGCGGGTTAATTCTGAATGAAGTCCTAAGCAATATAACACAAGAACCATCAACTAAAAACATTCTTTACACATTCCATAAATCTTCCAATTTCATATATTTTGAATCTGTCCTAACCAAAAATTTTCTTTCAAGGTTATGGATTCCCCAAACAACATCAGCACAAATTTCAACAACACACCACCACCTCTACCGCTGTAACAACTCCAATTTCAATGTACAGAAAATTGTTTAAAAGTTAATGTACAATTGGAGTATTTGCAATCCTGTGTATACTATAAGTATTTGTTTCATTTTAGAACAGGAAGAAAGTACTTGTAGCACATTGGTAAAGTCTTGCACTGCTGTGACGTAGCCCCTGTGATCGAATCCCCTAACCCTCATTATTTTTTTATTTAGATTTTCTTTTAATCTTTTACAAGTCTAAGTTGCACGTGCACTACACGTAGAATGTTAAGTTACAGAATATTTAAACATGTGCACGAGACTAGTTGAAGCGACGGGGACATGTGGCGGCGATCCAAGCATCTACCGCCGGAAAGTGACCGGCGAGATCAAGGAAAATGCCGGCACCGCCGGGCCCCCTGTGTGTAATGCTCCCTATATTTCCCCCCTGCACCCCTTCAGCTATCCCACTCCTCTCACACTATTTATTTTCTCTGCACAATTCCAGAGAACAATAAAACCCCATTTAATCAAAATTTTAATGCAATTTTTAATGCATTCTTTCACCCCCTAAATCCTAATTTCCCCTATAAATACCATACCATATTTCATCCCTCTTCACTCAGAAATTCTCTGTCAAAACTCTCTAAAATTCTAAAGTCCCTTTAATGTGCAAGTGGTGTTAGCGAAGGGCGAAGTTCCGGCGACGTTCCAAGGAGTTTCCGACGACAAAACGACATTCCGACGATCCTTAAACCTTCTCCCACCTCTCCAATTTCCTTAAAGACAGTAAGTCTGTTAGTTATATGTATGCCCTAGAGGCCATTGCTGTACATGGGATGTATATTGTAGTAGATACTTGGACATATATAGGGAGGACTTTCTTGCTCGATGTAACACCCTAGTTCATTTATACCAATTCTATTTTGAGTATTTCTTTATTTATGATACTTTCTTGATTTACTGCATTTTGGGTGCGAATAATGTATTTGACATCTGTATTTGCATCTGACCCGACCCGCTTGCTGGAAACCTGTCTTGATTCCTATTTATGATTTATTCTGTCTTGTTATGTGGATCCGTGCAATTTCATTTTCTTTATGTACTGCATACTGGCATTTTATCTGGTATCTGCATTTTTTAAATATAACATTTAAAGTCGAATAAAATATTTTAAAAATATTTAGCATGGATTGCATCATACCCCTGACCCTGTGGTAGTATCCGCACCTCGTGTTCTCGTCCCGTTCAGTGAAATGGACTCGTTTGAATGGCTACGTGCACGTGCGTGGATCCGTTCTTGGGGGTATGATTTTTCGTGACCCGGATATCCTGTTTTGTTGTTGGTCGACACGTATATTTTCCGTATTTTAAAACTGGATTTTTAGATCCGACCCGGGCATGTTTTGGACTATTTTTGTATTAGCCAAAATCTCAAAATTTTCCTTAATATTTTATTCTTACCGTTTAACTTTTAAAAATCATACGAATATATATATTTAGTTCTAAATATTTTTTAAAAAAGATTTATTAAAATTTTATTAACTGTTCACACACACAGATCTCTTTCTCTCTCCTCTCGATCTCTCTTTCTCTACATAAATATATTTATATATTAAATATTATTTATATTTCACAGATCACACACACACACACTCTCTCTCTCTCTCCTCTCGAACGCTCTCTCTCCTCTCGCGAATACTGTTCCTCACGAGATCCCGTCACCTCCCTTCCCTCTACGCTCACCTTCATTCTTCCTCCTCTTCTTTAAATATGCCGCTTCGCCCACAAGAAGATCCCAGAAAAGAACCCTAGTCGTCTCCTCTTCGTCGACCTCTGCACCTTCCTCATTTCCTCCTCGCCCTCATCGTCATCCCTTCGATCCCACCTTCTTCTTCCCTCCTCCTCTCCTCTCCCGAGCACCCGACGACGACACCCTGCACACCTACAACCCAAAAAACCCCTCACCGCCTCCAACCCTCATCTCTCCGCCGATCATCCCATCACCCAGACATCACCACCCTCACCATGACCTTTGCACCCTCTCCACTGCCTCACCTCCCTCCTCGAACACCCTGCAACTCATCCGAGAACCCAAACCAAACCCCGACCTCACCTGCACACCTCGCCGGTGATCCCTTGCCGTCGCCTCACACCTTCGCAACGACCTCCTCGCCTTCTCCCAAACCCCAGGACCAACCCAGAGCACCTTCCTCTCTTCTTCTTCTTCTTCTTCTTCTTTCTTCTTCTTCTTCTTTCTTCTTTCTTTTCTTAATCTTGTTTCTTTTCCGGTGATCACCCGCCGGAGCCATGCCGCTACTGACGACCCGAGTAATCCAGTGAACATCCCCTGCCTGCGTGGTTACCTTCTTGCCTTGCCTGGACCCGTCCTGCGTGCCGCGTGTGCATTGCGACGATTACCCGACGTCGGACGTGCCGTACGCACCCGTCGTGTGTTCCGCTCAGGCAAGTTTATCTTGCTACATACTATAATACTTATCTTGCATCCATATGAATAAAAATATAATATGTTGATTGCATTATACATCCATACTAATGTTTTACTGTTTTCAGGATGCATCCATATCATTTAATATATATGTAGCTGCATCTACAGATCACATTAATTCATATTATTGCTACATTAGTACCCCATACTTGATAGTGTGCATCTTACATAATCTTGGAGCTGTAAATGTGACCCCTGATCGATATTTGTGCACCCATACCATTAATTATAACTAGTTGTATGCCATGTCACATTATTTCATATTACTGTTATATCAACACCCCATGTTTGATAATGTGCATCCTATATAGTCATGAAGCTATAATTGTAACCCCTGATAGATATTTGAGCATCTATGCTTTCACCGTACATTCGTACCTTTACCGTAATTCGATACTTGCTACATTTTACTGTTGGGCACCCACTTGATACATGTACACTACCTGACATGACCTGATATATCACTACTTGACATGTTACCTGATTCTGTTCCTAATGCCGACAATCCTGACATGTTGTCCCGATGGACATATCCTGTTGTCTGTATAGACAAACCTGTACCTGCTTAATCCTGTGTTGGCATTAGCTCCAGATTTATTAATACCTGACTTGAACACATAACTTGGGGGTATGGGGAAATCAATGATGAAACCTGACTTGTAACTCGACAGTTCGATGCTTATACTGATCAGTTTTATGGGCTAGGCCAGCCCGGGGATGCTGCTGCTGACATCATTCATTTGTACATGTTTCCTGTTTAATGCCTACCGGCATGTCTCGGATTTCAGCCCGAGAATCTGGACCGTGGTCCCAGACACGCACGGGATACTATTGAGTTATATCGACGATTCATTAAATTGATTTCACAGACTTGAGAGTAGTTAACCCAGTAGCTTAGTTCGGATTACTCACCGCACTTCACATGTGCTTATACCCTTCACTGTTCCTTATTCGTGTTACTGTTATACTTTATTACTGTTCATACTCATGCCTACATATCTTGTTACCTCCTGATTATATTATTGTTGATATTATGACGGATTGACATCTGGGTTTTGCATGGCCCAGATCCTTTACCTTTCTCGCAGGCCGACCAGGAGTACTTCAGTCGACAGGCCGAACAGTGAGGAGCATTTTGGTATTTAGTTTAGTTTAGTTTTCTTTCAGCGTTTTCATTTCCTGATGTGAGCCCATATTTTGGACGTACTTTCCAGATTGTTTTGTTTATTGGATTTATTGCCTCCACATATTATTTCTTGACTCGTTTATTCTGGCATATGGATATGTACTAGATAGTTTATTTTATTTCTACTGTTCTTGATATCTTATAGACAGCCGTAATGTGACTATGGAGGGATGTTTCCTAGCCACAGGTAGCATGGTTGGCTCTGTCACGTGCCGATCTTAGCGTACTCTGGGAAGCGAGGCGTGACAGGGTTTGTTTGGTATCAGAGCATAGGATTTAGGTTAATCGGGTTTGATTCTTTTTGTAGTTGGGTATTAGACCCAATACACGAATCAGAAAACCGTAATTAGGAACATATCCTGCCACATTGTTCTCATGATTCTTGAATCTTATCTTTCTCTTGACCCTTGTCTTGACGATATGCAAACAACTTTGCATCTCGGCTTGAAATCCTTTTGGTTCCCTATTGTTTCTCCCGTCCTATTCCTTTGATTCTGATACTAGGATTTAGGTGACTTTAACGAAGTTATGTGATTGTAACTATGAACTGCAGCATGGTTACAATGCGGTACTCTATCTAAGTAACTTGGAGTCCTAATCTTGATTCTTTTCCTTGTTTTATGGTCGTTATTTTTACCTTGCTTCTCTCGGTTTCATTGCCTACCAGTTTATGTTCATCGCAAGTTTTGAATCCTATTTATCATACTAATCCTCTTCGGTGACTTGGTTTCAGGATCATGGCGGATAGAAATCTGCGATCGTACTAGAGGCGTGTTGATGACGCCGCATTGCTTGGAGTAATTCGTGGGATGCTGGAGAACCAGAAGCGGCAAACCGAGATAAATCAGCGGCAAGCCGAAGCTTTTCAGGAAGGTTTGCGGACCGTCCAGCAGTCCGTAGATGCTGTTGCAGCCAAACCAGTACAGCGTATGGGTACCGTGGCGGATTTCAGGAGACTTGGTTCGTCCATTTTCACTGGTTTGGAGGAGCCGTTGCCGGCGGAGCAGTAGCTAGTTGATACGAAGAATCTGCTCGTTGCAGCACAAATTCCGGAGGACCAGAGAGTGGATGTGGTACGCATCCAATTGGTGGATTATGCCCGCGAGTGGTGGCTTGTTGAAGAGACCCGTTTGCCCAAGACGATCAGTTGGGCAACTTTCTCGCAGAGTTTCTTGGAGAAGTTCTTTCCGCAGACTGCACGGGAGGAAATGGAAGAAAGATTTATCAGTCTGAAGCAAAATGGCGGATCCGTGGATGCGCATGCGGCTGAATGGACACGGCTCAGCTGATTCGCAGGACCTTTGGTGGCCAAAGAAGCTGATAGGGCACGAAGGTTCATGCGCAGTTTGGACGTAGAAATCCAGAGGCATATTATATTTCTGGGATTGACTACTTTCTCGCAAGTTCTTAAAGCAGCCAGAGAGCAGCAGAGCTTATCAGTGAAGACAAGGGGTGCACAGTAGCAGGCGGTTATAGTACGGAAGCCGACGTTTACGCCGAACCGAGCTCCTATACGCAGATGTATTCCGATGAACCGACGTGGCGTGGTGCCGATGAAAAAGCCGGTCATAGCCGATCAGAGAAGGAGCGTGATTTATGACTTTTGCCATCTACCCGGGCACCTAAAAAGAGATCACCGAAGGATGCTGGGACTTTGTTTGGTTTACGGATCAGCGGATCATACTATCAATGCCTGTCCGTTGAAGCTTCGTTTGAAGGAAGATTCTCAGAAGCCACCGCAGAGGCAGATTCAGGGGCAGAAGCAGATAACTCATGGACCCAATTAAGCTCGAGCGTTTACTCTGACGGCTGAAGAGGCCAAGGCTTCAGATGAAGTTGTTTCAGGTATCCTACTTGTTCATGATTTTCCCGCATTAGCATAATTTGATTCTGGTGCATCCCATTGTTTTATGTCGTCCAAGTTTATTACCGCACATTCGATTTCTTGCACGGACCTGTCTAGTTGTTGGGACATACACCGTGGGAACGGGAAGATCATATCTAGTAGTGAGTGCAAGGATTGTTCTGTTGTTATTTGCGAATGAGAGTTATTTGCAGATTTCTTGGTGATCGATACTGGCAGTTATGATGTTGTCTTGGGAATGGACTTTCTCGGCACTTTCCACTCTCACATTGATTGTAGGGCAAAGAAAGTGATTTTCCAGATTCCCGGACATCCGGAGTTTGTTTTTGCTGGAGGTAGCAGTTCTGTCGGGCCAGTCGAGTTTAGGGCTAGGCCGACACACAGTGTTCTTTCGTCGATGGAAGTTGATAAGGAGGAAGCGCCAGTTGTAGTTCGAGAGTTCATGGACATGTTCGAAGACATCTCGGGTTTACCGCCAAAACGAGATGTGGAGTTCACGATCGATCTTATTCCTGGTGCAACGCCAATCTCAAAGGCGTACTATCCGATAGCACCAGTGGAGTTGGAAGAAGTAAAGAAGCAGGTTACCGAATTGCTTGAGAAGGGTTGGATTCGCTGCAACAATTCACCTTGGGGAGCTCCAGTTCTTCTAGTAAAGAAGAAAAATGGCACAAGGAGGATGTGTATCGATTATCGAGAATTGAACCGGATGACAATTAAGAACAAGTACCCGATCCCTTGCATTGGCGAATTATTCGAGCAACTCAGTGGCGCGAGGGTATTCTCGAAGCTGGATTTGCGGTCCGGATATCATCAGGTCCGAGTTAAATCAGAGGATATTTGCAAGACTGCGTTCCGAACTCGGTATGGACATTACGAGTATTTAGTGATGCCATTCGGAGTCAGGAATGCACCGGCGATATTTATGGACTTGATGAACGGAATCTTTTCACCGTTCTTGGACCAGTTTATAGTGGTGTTCATCGATGATATTCTGGTCTACTCGAGGTGCCTAGAAGAGCATGCAAAACATTTGAAGATCGCACTACAGACATTGAGGCAAGAAAGATTATATGCAAAGATGAGCAAGTGCGAGTTTTGGCTTGAAGAAGTGAAGTTTTTGGAGCACGTAGTATCCGGAGATGGAATCACTGTTGATCCCGAGAAGATTGTAGCAGTTCAAGATTGGTCGATTCCGAAGAACGTAGCAGAGATCAGAAGTTTTCTTGGACTTGCCAGATATTACAGAAGGTTCGTGGAGAATTTTGCTCGTTTGGCTGAACCTTTGACTAAGCTTACGCGAAAGGAAGTACCGTTCGTGTGGACGGATAAATGTGCGTCAGCTTTTGAGGCGTTGAAGCAGATATTGATAACCGCTCCTATTTTGACCGTACCAGACGGTTCCGGAGGATTGGTGATTCACAGCGACGCATCTGGGAAAGGTTTGGGATGTGTTTTGATGCAGCATGGAAAAGTTATCTTACGCATCGAGACAGTTGAAGACCCATGAGAAGAATTACCCAACTCATGATTTGGAGCTTGCAGCAGTGATTTTCGCTTTGAAGATTTGGAGACACTACTTATTGGGCGAAAGGGTTGAAGTATTCACCGATCATAAAAGCCTGAAATATGTGTTCACACAGAAAGAGCTTAACATGAGACAGCGTAGATGGTTGGAGCTGATGGCTGACTATGATCTTGATCTTAAGTACCATCCGGGAAAAGTTAATGTAATGTCGGATGCGCTTAGTCGGTTGCCAGCAATTCGGATGTTGACAGCACAGAAGGAGCTTATCGAAGATTTTCAAAGATTCGAGTTGGAGATCGTACTACTGCATTCTTCGGGACAGTTGATGTAGCTGCAAGTACAGTCGTCGTTGATCGATATCATTAAAGCAGCGCAGTCACAGGACCCAAGAGTGCAAAAGTTTCGAGAACAGGTTGAAGCTGGACTTCGAACGGTCTTGTTGATTCATAATGATGGTTCGTTGCGTTATGGTAGCCGTTTGTGTGTGCCGAAAGGAGATATTCGTGAAGAAGTTATGAAGGAGGCACACAGTTCCACATATTCCGTACATCCAGGAGGCACAAAGATGTACCGTGATCTACGACAACATTTCTGGTGGGAAGGCATGAAAAGGGAGATTACCCATTTTATAGCGAAGTGCTTGGTGTGTCAGCAAGTTAAGGCTGAACGTCAAAGAGTAGCTGGTTTATTGCAACCACTTCCGATTTCTCAATGGAAGTGGGAACATATAACCATGGATTTCGTGATAACTTTACCGCAGAGTCTGAAGGGCAACAATACAGTTTGGGTGATTGTTGATCGATTGACCAAGGCAGCTCATTTTATACCGTTTCGAGTTGGTCAGTCAATGGAAGCGTTAGCAGAACGGTACATGCTGGAGATTGTAAGATTGCATGGAGTACCTGTGAGCATCGTTTCCGACCGTGACACCCGATTCTTATCGTACTTCTGGAGGAGTTTACAGGAAATTTTAGGGATGCGATTGAAGTTTAGCACTGCTTATCATCCCCAGACAGATGGACAGTCGGAGAGAACGATCCAAACTTTTGAAGACATGTTTAGAGCTTGCATGTTGGATTTCAAGGGTTCATGGGAGGATCATCTACACTTGGTGGAGTTTTCTTATAATAACAGCTTTCAGGCGACTATTCAGATGGCTCCATTCGAAGCATTGTATGGCCGCAAGTGTCGCTCACCCGTTTGTTGGGACGATGTTAGAGAACGAAAATTTTTTGGACTGGATTTGATCGTGCAAACAGTAGAGAAGGTAAATACTATCCGGAATCACATGAAGGCAGCACAAGATCGGCAGAAGAGTTGGGACGATACATCGAGAAGACCTATAGAGTTCGCTGTTGGTGATCTGGTATTATTGAAGATATCACCGACTAGAGGAGTGATTCGTTTTGGGAGTCGAGGCAAACTCAGTCCTCGATTCATGGGGCCTTTCGAAATTATGAAGCGTGTTGAAGAAGTGGCTTATCGATTGGCGTTACCACCATCTTTGGCGAATGTTCATGACGTGTTTCATGTATCTCAACTCCGTAAGTATGTTCGAGATGAAACACACGTGCTAGATCATTCGGAGCTGACTGTAAAGGAGGATTTGATCTACGAGGAACGACCGACGTCGATTGTTGATCGAAGAGAAAAGGTCCTCAAGAACAAGGTTATCCCTCTCGTACTTGTTTCTTGGGGAAATCGCTCGCATGATGAATTGACTTGGGAACGAGAAGACGAGATTCGACAGAAGTTTCCACACCTATTCTTGTAGATTCATGTTTGTTTATCTTTTCTTGTTCCTGGAATTTCGAGGACGAAATTCTTTTTGTAGTTGGGTATAATGTAACACCCTAGTTCATTTATACCAATTCTATTTTGAGTATTTCTTTATTTATGGTATTTTCTTAATTTAATGCATTTTGGGTGCGAATAGTGTATTTGACATCTGTATTTGCATCCGACCCGACCCGCTTACTGGAAACCCGTCTTGATTCCTTTTTATGATTTATCCCGGCTTGTTATGTGGATCCGTGCACTTTCATTTTCTTTATGTACTGCATATTGGTATTTTATCTAGCATCTGCATATTTTAAATATAACATTTAAAGTCGAATAAAATATTTTAAAAATATCTAGCATGACTTGCATCATACCCCTGACCCTGTGGTAGCATCCGCATCTCGTGTTCTCGTCCCGTTCAGTGAAACGGACTCGTTTGGATGGCTACGTGCACGTGCGTGCATCCGTTCTTGGGGGTATGCTTTTTCGTGACCCGGATATCCTGTTTTGTTGTTGGTCGACACGTATATTTTCCGTATTTTAAAACTGGATTTTTAGACCCGACCCGGGCGTGTTTTGGACTATTTTTGTATTAGCCAAAATCTCAAATTTTTCCCTAATATTTTATTCTTAGTGTTTAACTTTTAAAAATCATACGAATATATATATAGTTAGTTCTAAATATTTTTTAAAAAAGATTTTTTAAAATTTTATTAACTGTTCACACACACAGATCTCTTTCTCTCTCCTCTCGATCTCTCTTTCTCTACATAAATATATTTATATATTAAATATTATTTATATTTCACAGATCTCACTCTCTCTCTCTCTCCTCTCGAGTGCTCTCTCTCCTCTCTCGCGAATACTGTTCCTCGCGAGATCCCGTCACCTCCCTTCCACCTACGGTCACCTTCCTTCTTTCTCCTCCTCTTTAAATTTGCCGCTTTGCCCACGAGAAGATTCCAGAAAAGAACCATAATCTTAGCCGCCTCCTCATCGTCGACCTCTGCACCTTCCTCATTTCCTCCTCGCCCACATCGTCATACCTTCGATCTCACCTCCTTCTTCCCTCCTCCCCTCCTCTCCCGAGCACCCGACGACGACACCCTGCACACCTACAACCCAAAAACCCCCTCACCGCCTCCAACCCTCATCTCGCCGTTGATCATCCCATCACCCAGACATCACCACCCTCACCACGACCATCACACCCTCTCCACTTCCCCACCTCCCTCCTCGAACACCCTGCAACTCACCCGAGAACCCAAACCAAACCCAGGCCTCACCTGCATACCTCGCCGGCGATCCCTTGCCGTCACCTCACACCTTCGCAACGAACTCCTCGCCTTCTCCCAAACCCCAGCACCAACCCAGAGCACCCTCCTATCTTCTTCTTCTTCTTCTTTCTTCTTTCTTTTCTTGATCTTGTTTCTTTTCGGTGATCAACCGCCGGAGCCGTGCCGGTGCCGACGACTCGAGTAATCCAGTGAACATCCCCTTCCTGTGTGGTTACCTTCTTGCCTTGCCTGGACCCGTCCCGCGTGCCGCGTGTGCGTTGCGACGATTACCCGACGTCGGACGTGCCGTATGCACCCGTCATGTGTTCCGCTCAGGCAAGTTTATCTTGCTACATGCTATAATACTTATCTTGCATCCATATGAATAAAAATATCACATGTTGATTGCATTATACATCCATACTAATGTTTTACTATTTTCAGGATGCATCCATATCATTTAATATATATGTAGCTGCATCTACAGATCACATTAATTCATATTATTGCTACATTAGTACCCCATACTTGATAGTGTGCATCCTACATAATCTTGGAGCTATAAATGTGACCCCTGATCGATATTTGTGCACCCATACCATTAATTATAACTAGTTGTATGCCATGTCACATTATTTCATATTACTGTTATATTAACACCCCATGTTTAATAATGTGCATCCTACATAGTCATGAAGCTGTAATTGTAACCCCCGATAGATATTTGAGCATTTATGCTTTCACCGTACATTCGTACCTTTACCGTGATTCGATACTTGCTACATTTTACTGTTGGGCACCCACTTGATACATGTACACTACCTGACATGACATGATATATCACTACTTGACATGTTACCTGATTCTGTTCCTAATGCCGAAAATCCTGACATGTTGTCCCGATGGACATATTCTGTTGTCTGTATAGACAAACCTGTACCTGCTTGATCCTGTGTTGGCATTAGCTCCAGATTTATTAATACCTGACTTGAATACATAACTTGGGGGTATGGGGAAATCAATGATAAACCTTACTTGTAACTCGACAGTTCGATGCTTATACTGATCAGTTTTACGGGCTAGGCCAGCCCCGGGATGCTGCTGCTGACATCATTCATCTGTACATGTTTCCTGTTTAATTCCTAGCGGCATGTCTCGGATTTCAACCCGAGAATCTGGACCGTGGTCCCGGGCACGCACGGGATACTATTGAGTTACATCGACGATTCATTAAATTGATTTCACAGACTTGGGAGTAGTTAACCCAGTAGCTTAGTTGAGATTACTCACTGCACGTCACATGTTCTTATACCCTTCAATGTTCCTTATTCGTGTTACTGTTATACTTTTATTACTGTTCATACTCATACCTGCATATCTTGTTACCTCCTGATTATATTATTGTTGATATTATGACGGACTGACGTCTGGGTTTTGCATGGCCCAGATCCTCTACCTTTCTCGCAGGCCGACCAGGAGTACTTCAGTCGACAGGCCGAACAGTGAGGAGCATTTTGGTATTTAGTTTAGTTTAGTTTTCTTTCAGCGTTTTCATTTCTTGATGTGAGCCCATATTTGGGACGTACTTTCCAGATTGTTTTGTTTATTGGATTTATTGCTTCCGCATATTATTTCTTGACTCGTTTATTCTGGCATATGGACATGTACTAGATAGTTTATTTTATTTCTACTGTTCTTGATATCTTATAGACAGCCGTAATGTGACTGTGGAGGGATGTTTCCTAGCCACAGGTAGTATGGTTGGCTCTGTCACGTGCTGATCTTAGCGTACTCTGGGAAGCGGGGCATGACACTCGATATGATAGTATGCTATCTGGTTGCACTTTGTCTTAACCTGTTGGCTTGTATAGGTAATATTGTCTTGCTCTCACATGTTGACAAAGCCCTTAGGATGTGTACTTGACTACCAGGACTATGATGCAGATCATACTAGTGGGGACAAGGGCAGTCTGCAAGTACACCCTATAATTGTTCCTAGTCGAGGGAGTATCGAGACAGGGAGAAGGTATACGGGTGCTCAGTGGAGACTGGGTACACTGGACGGACTCGCCGAGAACTCCTAGATGGTATTATACCTATCGTCGGATAGCAGTTCTCTGGTGACACTAGTACAAGTTAGTCCGTAGACCCGAGATCGTCATAGAGTCTTGTGTGATTCCCACCGTGCTTTTATTTCCACCATACCACGGTCAAGAGATCATGCAAAAAGGTGGTTTTTGGGTACAGTCTCGAGTCACATGGAGACAATGAGCGATAGGAGGGGTTTCGTCTCTCCCAGTATTGGGAGTTGATGTTGCGCTATTCTCGATTGGCCATAACAGGAAATCCCTGGCCAGGATTGCTGAGATTTACTGGTAAGTGTTATCAGTAGTTTCTCGAACCGTTATGGACCTTGCATCGGCATGACTTATCGTCTATTGGGGTCTGACGTTATACCACCCCCAGGCTGTGATATGCGATATATCTGACGAAGAGACCGGACTGTACGGTAGTGTTACTGATTGGATTCGCAGAAGTTATAGCAGGCTTGCTTGTTGATCTTCTGATCGCTCAATACCTGGGTGGCCGTTACGTTTAGCAGACCGCTTGCGGCTTGTGGGTGTTTGATATGATCATCACCTACTGTCGGCGTATTAACGTGTCTTTAGAGTCCTACACAGAGGTTTCCTAGTTCATGCGAAACGGAGTAGGAGCACATATGTGATATATCCGGGACCGAGATTAATGCGCGTATGTGATACCGCATTCTATTCTCGTGATATGTGACATCAAAGATTATGAGTTATAGCCAGGTTATCGGATCAAATGTTGATTCGATAAGTTACATTTGATATTAGTTGGTTATATGTAATATAGCCGGATTATTAAATCAAATGTTGATTTAATAATTTAATGTAGAATTAACATATCTGATATATTAAATTACATTAATTAATATTGGCTCATTTAAGTATTCATTTTTCTCATTATGATACATTAATATATATGTGATATATGTTAATTGTATTGTTTTTGCACACATGAATATATGTGATATATTTTAGTGTGTCATGCTAGGTTACACATGCAACATGTATGTATGAGACTCACACCATGCTAGGTTAATGTTATGGTTTTATTTATCATTAAGTAATTACAAATTAGTGGAAATGGATCATTACTAGAAACTTGTAGAAGTATGTGGATAAGCTTTGACCAAAGTCCACTTCTTTGTTTTTATATAAGATATTTGTTGACCCAACCATTAACCATACACCATGGTTAACTCTCTACATGGGCCAGTGTATGCGATATACTCACCCATGGTTGCATTTGAAACAAAGAGAATGATTCTTTCATCACTTCATCACTTCATCTTCTTCTTCCTCTTGAAGCTTTCTAGATTTTGACAAAGTGATGAAATAAAATGAGAAAATCAAATCTAAAGTGAGCAATATTCCTGCTTCATCATCCTCTACCATTAGCCATTTAATTTAGGGTGTTTTCTTCACTAATCTCACCATTAGTGAAGAGGTAGCATGAGCTTGAGTCTCCTCAACGTAGATCATCTTCGGCTTCGAAGGCATCGAGCAAGCTTGTTCATTTCTTCATGTGATCCTTACTAGAGTTCGGATGTTCACTACTAGGCACGAAGGGACTACTACACGGAGCTTTATAAGTGAAGGACCAGTCTACAAAGGTTGTATTCCGCATTCACTTAGATGTAAAGTTGTTTACATATTTTGTTTAACCCTAAGTTTCTAGTTAAGATCCTGGTTAGGGTTTGTTTAGCACCCCAAAATTTTAAATTAGTATGATTGATGCTTGCCTAAACCTTACCAAGGTGCTAAGCTAACCTTACAAAGTCCCCTCTCCCCCTCTCTTCTCCTATTATAAAAGCATTCATTTTTAAAACCCGACGGAAGCGGAGTTAATCCGACTTCCAATTCGGTTTTTCTATAAAACTCTACTTTTCTTAATCAATAAAATTCCATACTATCACATAATGTTTATCAAACATTAACAAACACCTTAAAACAAGTTTCATCTCAAAATATTCTTTTATGCAATTTTTGTTGTATTTTTACAGTAAAATACCACATACTTTAGTTTCGACATAAAATAACATAAAAATTGTATTACCTTTAGATAACTCACGAGATAAAAACCTAGCTCCTCACAACACACATTTTTGACATAGCACGATGAAGTTTTGGGAATATATTCATAGGATAACATGACTTTATAAATAAATACCATCAACTTACAAAACCTTGTCTTTAAAAAGATGCATTAAACAATTTCTTGCAATTGCGCCTCTACAACCCACTTTTGGGGACCCCATTCGGGATGATGCGGATTATCGCACATCCTCGGGCCTAGTAGAGCGAGATGCAGACCTCCAAAAGGAGCATTCGATCTCGATGGAATTTTTATACATTTTTTCTTTAGAAAATGAGATTTCTACAATAAAATAAATAAAATTTATTTTCATTAAATATATATATATATATATATATATATATCTATTATCAAAATATATATTTTAATTATATAAATATTCCAAGTTTTCTAGATCAAAGGAATCACCATTATATGAAAATACCATCCAAATACAAAACAATACCGATATTTCAATAAAATACCATATATTATGAAATTAGGTTTTACTCACTAAAAATTACACTTGTATAAAATATACATTTATGAAAACCCTAAAGACGATAATTAAATGCTGATGTGTATTTTGAAAATTATATCAAACTATTTTTATATAAAACCCCCTCAAGTTATACTAAATTACAATAAGGACCCTAGTAAACATAGGTTTAAGCGGGACCGGTTCTCTTGAGCCTCAGGGAGCCGGAGAATATGGGTGCTTTTTTATTTAAGGTAGATAATCTAACAAACGGTGTTATCAAAACGGTAATTGTCTTGGAAAAAGACACAAATCCTGCCGTCCATATGCAGCAGTTACCGATAACATCAAAACTAATTCAGGATTTCAAGTTCTTTTTAAAGTGTCAGACTCGGGCTGAGTCTCAATCTAATCAATCTGACTTGAATGTGATTCAAGTATAAACTACAATTCAACATGAATCCGTCTATTCAACCTATATCAATCTATATTGACCGAACCGAACCATGGATATACTCCGTTTACATGACTCTCCATTTACATACATTCCATTTACTGATATCATGGTTTCGGCAAGTCATCCATCTATATAACAAACAATACAATCAATACAAAAGACATCGCGGGGTTTATAAGGGGTAGATTGGTACGAAATGTGTTAAAAGTGGCACGAGACTGTAACCATAATACACCTAACCTGAATATATATTGTCATTGTACCGTGGCTGAACGGTTCCTTATGCTCCGTATATCTTAGTCTCCGGAATAGTGGGACTCCTCTTATATACATTGGCATTTTCTGTACCAAGCTACAAACAACAGCGTTAACTATATAATCAAACATTATAAGATATATTCTCTTTCTGTCTATTCTATCTCTACTCACTGTTGGGATTTACCGAGCGATTGTTCTTTGATGACATTCCCTTCTTCTTTCTTTGGAATGTTGTCAGGTGATTCGGACCTATTGGAGATCGAACCCAGCACTGAAGATTTGGAGCAGATACCATTTGACCCAGAGCTTTAGACACTTGTACATATTTATTTCATTTCAGTTATGCCATTGTTTAGGCATCGCTTTCTACTCATGTATTTACATTTCAGTTGTACCTGTAAAAGAATGTTTAATAAATAAAGTTGCTGTTCATTTACATTTTATTCTCTTGTGTACTTTACTTTATATTGCTTAGATACGCTTAGCGTGTTTACTTCTGAGTAAATACGTAGCGGACCTCGCCACATCCTTTTCCCGTACACTGGGAAGCGGGGCGCGGCATGTTTTGTTGGTGGCCCATGTAGGTCTGCTCTGTATGGACATGCAGGTCACTTCTGCATGGGCGTACGGGTTAATTCTGCATGAAGTCCTAAGCAATATAACACAAGAACCAGCAACTAAAAAACATTCCTTACATATTTCTTGAATCTTCCAATTTCATATATTTTGAATCTGTCCTAACCAAAATTTTTCTTTCAAGGTTATGAATTCCCCAAACAACACCAGCACCAATTTCAACAACACTCCACCACCCCTACCACTTACACTTACCGTCGCTGCTCCGATCAATGAGCAGACGGTGCTGTTTGAGGCGATCCGCAGCCTCCTGGAGGGGCAGCAGCAGCAGACTGCTATTTTGATGAACCGATCAGAAGCTGAAGCACCTGGGGTAAAACAATTCCGGGCTTTGCACCCCAAGCAATTCTCAGGAAAAGAGAGCCCTCTAGAATCCGAGGAGTGGGCTCAGAGTTTTGAGGATGATCTGGTAGAGGCACAAGTGCCAGAGATAGCTTGGGTTCGAGTTGCGAAGCTGCAGCTCACTGACAATGCACGGGTCTGGTGGAAGGCGGAAGAAAGCCTTTTTGACCAACCGATCGAATGGAGGACTTTTCGTGACATGTTTGACGCGAAATACTTCCCAGAGACTGCCCGATTCGACATGGAGCAGCAATTTATCCATCTACAACATGGTTCGATGTTGACCAAGTCCATAGATGAATATGACGCTGAGTTTACCATGCTCAGTAGGTAAGATATGTCTCAATGTTCGATTTTTAAATATCACATATTACATAGCTAATACAAAGACCTTAACAGGTTCGCGACACATTTGATACCAACTGCTGAGATCCGATCCATACGGTTTCAGCATGGTTTAGATTCGGAAATCCAATCTGCCTTGGCTACAGGGGATTTCCTAACTCATGAATTGGCTCTGAAAGCTGCCTGCCGATATGAAGCAGTAGTGAAGATGAGGGGCATACCTCAATCTGCCGGGATGAAGTGCCCTGCCACTCAGATGGCAGGAGGAGCATCTTCAAGGCCACCATTTATGCCCAGGAGACCGGGAGTACCGAACAACCGGCCCAACCCAGCCTTTTGCACTTACTGCAGGAGGGATGGACATTTGGCGAAAGACTGCCGTAGTGAAAATCGCCTTTGCCTAGTCTGTGGCTCAGCTACTCATGACATTGGGTCTTGTCATCGTATACACAACCCAAATGCTGCACCCAGGGTAGCCATCACTTATCAACAGTGCCCAGCCATCCAGGTACCTTCTCCACGACTCGCACTACCCGCTCCACCTCCTCGTGGACCGACCGCACCTCCTCCATGTCAGTTCCATCAAGCTCAACGGAACGTACCTCAAGGACCAAGGAACGGACAGAGGAATTCTCATCCAGCAAGGAGGATTGTGCCGAGGCGACAGGCTTTCACAATGACTGTGGAAGAGGCTGAAGCCACCGGCCAAGTCATTACTGGTAACACTTCCCCATCAAGCTTTATTTTCCATCTAGACATACCCATATATTTTTCTTATACCTAAAACTATCCCACATAATTTAGGTACAATCCTAGTAGCCTCACTTCCTGCACCAGCACTCTTCGATACTATAGCATCTCATTGCTTTATGTCGCAACGGTTCGTCCGAACTCATGCGATTCCAGTCAAACCTCTCGTATCCAGCTGGAATGTCAGTTCAGGGAACGGCTGTTCATATCAGAATTTTGCATTATTATATTGCCCATTCTTAATCATATTACAAATAAATAGGTGCTTTTGATCCATGTCTGCTAAATAGTTGCAGGTTACAGGTTCTCAGATCGTTACAGTGAAATTCATGAAAAGTCGCTACAAATGTGAGACTACGACCAACAATAGATGAATCCTTATGATGCCGCCTAACAGTTCAATGCACAAGGGCAGCACAAGATTCAAGACTTCAATGTGAAGCTTACGGTAAAATTCCACATAATTCTGCACTGTTGGAAATCTGGAAGAAAGTAGAAAAGATTCTGAGGAACCAAGTGAAGAAAACAGAAAATAAAAGCAACACAGAGAAACCCAGAAGAATTGGGCCCATGAGCCCACCAAATGGCCGCGGATTCACTGCCAAAGAGGCCTTTCTGCCGCGGAACCGCGGCCGTGCAATGCACGTGTCGGCGGGGTGTCGGTACTTTGACTCGGTCTTTGGGGTTGATTTGTAATTTCATGTATGGATCGGAATGTAAACCTAGGGTTTTTCCTATCTATAAATAGGAGGGCTCAAAGCCAAATAATGGTGCCTCTTCTAGGGTGCCTCTTTTGAGACGCCTCTTTTTAATTCTAGATTAAATTTTAATTCCTTTGTAATCGTTCAAGAGTGCATCAATAAAGAAATGTATTTTATTTTTATCTCGCATTCCTTTTCTGAATTTAATTCTTGCATTTTTTTATCTGTTCTTTTAATATTTGCAATTTAGTTTTCTAATATAAAAATTTATAAAAAATGAATTCTATTGTTAATACCCTAATGAGTGAGTAATTCCTCACTTGTTAGGGTTAGGATTGGGAAGGTTTGAGCGAAGGAAATCTCTCACACTCCTTTTCTTGCCCCCATAATTTTATCATAGGACTCTATTTAAATTAACCACACACTGCTCACTATGGCACCCTATCCTACAAGATTGCGGTGATTTCCTAGTTAGACCGGTTGTGGTTGATTTAAATAGAGATTAGGGCTAAGAGTTAAGAAAGGACGGACAAGGACCAAAAGGAAGAAACTAAGTTTCTTCCCAGTCGTGCTAATTTCTTTTGTTGACTATTACCCTAACACCTATATTCTTCATTAGGGCATTGAAAGCAGTGGGTAGAATCCCTTTTCCAAACTAACCTAATCCTAACCCTAGCAAGACTTTTAATCAATTTAATCTCATTCTTAGATCGTAAAACAAAACCCGATTTGATCGGATTAACTCGTTAGAAAATAAAGAAAAGGAATCCATCTCCCTCCCTATGGACCGACCCGTACTCAACCGGCTAGCTACCAAGAGACACTGTTATTGATTGCGGTATATTCTTAACTTTGATTTTAAAACGCATACGCAAAATAGCGCTCAATCAAATGGCGCCGTTGCCGGGGAGACGGTAGTCTCTTTCTTTGTGTAATTTCGGGTTAAAAAAAATAAAAAATAAAAAATTTGAAAATTATAAAAATTGAAAAATTTAAAAAAAAAAAATAAAAAAAAATAAAAAAAATTCATCTTGTTCTTTTTGAGAGGTATTGTGTGAATTGCGCAGGAAAAGAAGAGGGACAGATTCAGATCTGGAAAAAACCCAGTGAAAAAATCAATAAACAGAAGATCTGAACAGACAGAGGAGAATCATAACAACAAACAGAAAATTTTTGGAGATCCAAACTAACAGAACCACCGCGGAACCGCGGCGGATATATGCAGTTGACAGCGTAACCGCGGTCAACCAGTGACGTCAGCATCCCAAAATTCTCAGCAAGTCTTTTTGTCCTCTCTTCTACCCTCTGAACTTCACTGAAAAATTTTCCTGCAGGGTTCTTTGCGCAAATTTTTTCTCTCTCTCCAATAAATTATTTTTGTGCAGGATTCTTTGCGCTGCCAAATAAAAAAAAAATTTGCAAGTGTTTTTGGTGTGTTAACTGCTTTGCATAATTAATACGGACTTTTAAGGGGCTACAACACCAATTCAGATTGGGTGGGGATTTCATTACCCTTCCTAAGACCCAAAAAATCACAAAAAACATATGCATCAACCCTCGAGTTAATTAAAAAATATTTAGACTCAGCCAAATAAGGACTGTCGCGCTCATTAGGACAGAGGAAGGTTGTGGGCAATCAGTCTTTTATCTAAACCTGACTTTGTGGTGCCTAGACTAGACAAGTGGGAAAGGTAATTTTAAAAGGCCCGTCTCACGGTGATTCCTGAGCGGATCCCTCCTTTCTTTACTTGTGCTTACCTGGCCACAATTGGCGGTGAAGAGGCGATTTGAGAGATATCTCACAACTTGTCGCTTTAGAACAGTTAGGAGCAGTCTAGTTGACTTAGGAGACCCTACCTCTAAGTTTGATTGTGCATGTTTAAACTGTGGTTATTTGAAATTGTGCTGTAGTTCCGTATAAATTTTTGCAAAACTCTTTCTAAAAAAAACACTTTCAAAAATTTCAAAACTCCAAAACCAAATATTTCTTTTAAAAAAAAAAAATTAAAAAATTAAAAAAAATAAAAATTATCACATTCTTTTTCTTCTCATTTCTCTAACCACATCATGGGTACCCCACCTCGCAAAACTCTTGCCGAACTTTGGTACCCTCAACCAGACATTACTTCCTACGCTCATTGTTTTGGTCGAATTTCGGACGACCCCTCCATGCCAAAAATTTCTTTGAAAGATCGAATAGACACGTCTAGGGCTTCCAGTTGGACTCCGCAATCCACCTTGTATCAACCATTTCAACTTTCACCACCTTCTTACGTTGATACTACTTTTTCGAGTCTTGTTGTAACACCGAAACCCATGTCTATTGCTGAACATATTGAATAATCTCGTAACCGATCTTTCACTCCTTTCAACACTTCCAGTTCTTGGGATTAACAATTTCATTCACCTTTTTATCCAAATGTTTATCCTAATACTGTCCAACCATTCAATTCCTATCCATCCTACCCAACAGTTGCACCTTCCCTAGACATTGCTTCTACACAGCCATTTGGGAGTTTTCAGTATCCAAACAACTTTGAATCTTTTACTGAAACCCCTTTACAACCCATGTCTAGTCTGGAACAGTCGTTGGAAGATTTTATGGTAACGTCAAGACAACAGATTATGGATTTGAATGCGTCCATGGACGCCCTTATACAACCTAGTGACCCGGTAGCTAGTTTCCAACTAGCTCCAAATTTTCCAATGTATGATGAGGCGGTTGGACAGATTGAGAATTTGAGTGGTGAGAGTGAGCTGTACATCCTTCCAAATCAAACCTACCCATCCCCAATTGAATCCCACAATTCTGGTTTTGAATGTTTATTAAGTTTTCCAAATGATTCACCAGTTGAAGATAAAACGTTTAATGAGTTGTGCGACTTTGTAGTGTTTGATTTGCCAGATTGTGAAGGGTCTTTTTCGAGTAAAACCATCACTAATCCTTTTACCCTCTACATCTCCACTCTAGAACCTGAATTGATAAATATCCATGCTTTTGATGAGGTGTCTAAAAAAATTGATTTTCACTTGATTGAGGATATCGACGCCGGGAATATTTTGGATGATGAACCCGCAGATTTGACTGAATTTTTCTCTCCAATCCATCATCCCGAGTCATTAAATGTTTCTCCCGAACCCCATATGCGTCTAGATTTTGATGCTAAATGCATGGCTGAGATAACTTTTGAGGGAAATTTTGAGGATAGTATTGAGGATGAATCAGTTTTGCTGGATGAGTCGGATTTTCCAATTCATCCTGTCCCTTCCACTGACTATGTACACCCTCCTGAATCTTTAACCGATACCCTTCTTCAATCACTTCCCTCCATCCTCGTTCCGACCTTGCAAGAAACCGTTACACTTTCATTTTCAATGTCTGGTTTACCAAGTTCGACGCACCCATATTTTCTCACGAATCTTGAGGGATTTGACCTCATTTCTCAGTGGGTTGATAGATTAGCACAATCGCTTTTTACACATCGGTCATTACAAATTGTGCTAATTTATACACTCCATTTCCACCCTCAAGTTCGTATTCCATTGCTTTCTCCCACTTTCTCTGGTTCTTCTTCTAATCTTCTTTTAATGATAGCGAGTATTAATGAATCACAATCCGATAATTCCAGTTTGATCATTCCAGGAAGCCAACTTGATTTGGATACTTTTGAAAATGAGGTAGATGAGTTTTTCGAGGCTCCTACCTCTATAATTTTTGACAAATCAAGTATGATAAATTCTGACACAAAATTTACTGACAGCAAAATGTTCAATTACATCGATGAGAGTTTTGAAGAACTTTTTGCTGACGAACTCGCATTCTTAAATGACACGGATTTTTTGATTAATCAACCTCCATTTGAAGAAGTCGAAACACCACCATTTATTTTTCCCTTCCGCCATTCTTCTCCTCCACCGAGACCGTATACTGCTTCTATCTCCATACGGTCCTGTGTGTTTCTCATTTCTTTTCTCTACACTCCATTCTTTCATCAACCACACCATTATAACGATAAATTTTTTGAATGGTTGGTGCTAACGTTTGGCCTGTGTAAGGCCTTGTATAGCTTGATACTGTGTTTTTCTCCTCCCTAACTCTGAACTTTAATACTTCAACAGTGGAAACACCGTTTCACTTAAGTTTGGAGGGACTTTTTTGTATATATATATTTTTTCTTTTTCTGTTAATAATAATAAAAAAAAGAGATAAAAAAAACTAACCAGGGGTCTGCCGACAATTTTGACTCTCTTGGTGTAGCCTGACAGTGAGGACACTGTCAAGTTTAAGTTTGGGGGTGTGCTCGGTAAGGTTTCTTCCTTCGCATTCATATGTATATTTTTGCATTTGCATACTTATTTTAAAACCCATAAAAATTGAAATTTTTTAAAAATTATAAAAATTAAAAAGTTTAATTTTGGCCATATTTGACTTAAGTTCAACATGACGGTTGAATAGTGGGGAAAAACTAGATCCTAAACTTAGTAAATTAAAAACACTAAAAATAACCTTTCTTAAAGTTTAACCGTAGAAAATATATGTCCTTGTAGTTTATTTAGAAATAGGCAAAATTTGAGTTCAGTTCTTGGGCTAAGTCAAAATAAGGGAAGAGTATTGAAATTTTTATTGAAGTGTAAATCTGAAAAATAATTCCGAGCCTTTAGTCTAAATTCTGAGAATATATACCCTACAACTCGCAAATACACGCACCTTGAAACTTGGGATAGTAGAGGATACCTTGAATTGCTCTTGTCTAAAATCCTTAGTATGAGAAAAAAATTAAATAAAAGTATAAGTGTGAATAAAGAGATATAAAAAATGAACACTGGTTTTGTAATTACTTAAGGCTGCGTAAAATAAAAAAAATATATAGCAAGGGTGCTTTATCACCTAGTGCCTTAGACCAACTGGTTTGGGAGTCACTGCTAAAGCCTTAGGTATTACAAGACGAGAAATTACGCTTTAATGCGCCAACACATTTTGTAATCGGTCGTTAGTACCTCAAGAAGTATTAACGGTCACATGAAGGATGTGTGAGCAATTTCATCTAAAATTCACCAACTAAAAGTACTTTGGACGATGAAGAAGAGTATGATAGCTTGAATTGAATTTCCAAGTGTAGGGGTGATACATACACACACGAAGGGGGTATATGATTGGGGTTTGGATGAGAGATAGGAATGAAAGATAGGGTTTATACCTTCAGTAGAGATGATAAAAATTCCTAAGTTGAGACGGAACCTTAGAAGGAAAATTCAAAAGATGCTGAAAGCTTAATAAATTTGCAAAACATATACGATCTTAAGTTAAATGATAAGCGAGTGTGAAAAATATGGGTTGATGATTTCTAAGTTGAAGATAATAGAATTTCTTGCTAGAACACCGAATTGAAGAATGAAAGTCAATAGGCCAAATTGATCGGATTTTGTGGGTGGTATCCGCTGAAAACCCTCAGGAGACAACACTCCTCCTACTAGGGACACTTAGAGCTTTAACGGCTTGTTGCACGAGCTCAGTGCAATCGCGATTCCCTGCGAAAGTGAGGTTAGGATTTTGTTGAGAATAAAATGGCTTTGCTCGGGATGAGCAAAAGATAAGTTTGGGGGTATTTGTTCATATCAGAATTTTGCATTATTATATCGCCCATTCTTAATCATATTACAAATAAATAGGTGTTTTTGATCCATGTCTGCTAAATAGTTGTAGGTTACATGTTCTCAGATCGTTACAGTAAAATTCATGAAAAGTCGCTACAAATGTGAGACTACGACCAACAATAGATGAATCCTTATGATGTCGCCTAACAGTTCAAGGAACAAATGAAAATCAGTAAACAGTTCAATGCACAAGGGCAACACAAGATTCAAGACTTCAATGTGAAGCTTATGGTAAAAGTCCACATAATTCCGCACTGTTGGAAATCTGGAAGAAAGTAGAAAAGATTCTGAGGAACCAAGTGAAGAAAACAGAAAATAAAAGCAACATAGAGAAACCCTGATGAATTGGGCCCATGAGCCCACCAAATGGCCGTGGATCCGCTGCCAAAGAGGCCTTTCTACCGCGGAACCGTGGCCGTGCAATGCACCTGTTGGTGGGGTGTCGGTGCTTTGACTCGGTCTTTGCGGTTGTTTTGTAATTTCATGTATGGATCAGAATGTAAAACTAGGGTTTTTCTTATTTATAAATAGGAGGGCTCAAAGCCAAATAATGGTGCCTCTTCTAGGGTGCCTCTTTTGAAATGTCTTTTTTTAATTCTAGATTAAATTTCAATTCCTTTGTAATCGTTCAAGAGTGCATCAATAAAGAAAGGTATTTTTATTTTTATCTCGCATTCCTTTTCTGAATTTAATTCTTGCATTTTTTTATCTGTTCTTTTAATATTTGCAATTTAGTTTTCTAATATAAAAATTTATAAAAAATGAATTCTATTGTTAATACCCAAATGAGTAAGTAATTCCTCACTTGTTAGGGTTAGGATTGGGAAGGTTTGAGAGATGGAAATCTCTCTCACTCCTTTTCTTGCCCCCATAATTTTATCATAGGACTCTATTTAAATTAACCACACACCGCTCACTACGACATCCTATTCTACAAGATAGCGGTGATTCCCTAGTTAGACCGGTTGTGGTTGATTTAAATAGAGGTTAGGGCTAGGAGTTAAGAAAGGACGGACAAGGACCAAAAGGAAGAAACTAAGTTTCTTCCCAGTCGTGCTAATTCCCTTTGTTGACTATTACCCTAACACCTATATTCTTCATTAGGGCATTGAAAGCAGTGTGTAGAATCCCTTGTCCAAACTAACCTAATCCTAACCCTAGCAATACTTTTAATCAATTTAATCTCATTCTTAGATCGTAAAACAAAACCCGACTTGATCGGATTAACTTGTTAGATCATAAAGAAAAGGAATCCATCTCCCTGTAGACCGACCCGTACTCAACCGGTTAGCTACCAAGCGACACCGTTATTGATTGCGGTATATTCTTAACTTTGATTTTAAAATGCATACGCAAAAGAACGATCAATCAACGGCGTTCTAAAGACAGTAATGGGATATGATCCGTGTCCAGTGGTCATCTGCAGCAGATAATTCTATGCTGACTTCAAGGTGCTGGACATACGGAATTTCGATGTCGTTTTGGGTATGGATTGGCTCGGAACATTCTATGCTACCATTGACTGTCGTCAAAGGAGGGTAGTATTCAAGATTCCAGAGCATCCGGTCTTCTATTTCAAAAGTGGAGACCGTACCCTGGAGCCAAGTACATACAAGGCGAAACCAAAGAAGGCAGTGATTGCAGCAATTCAAGCGGAGGAAGGATCAAAGCCAGAAATAGTTTGAGAGTTCGACGATGTGTTTCCTGAAGACATATTAGGTTTGCCTCCCGATCGAGCTCTTGAATTCAGCATTGATTTAATACCTGGAGCACAACCGGTGATCAAAGCACCGTATCGGTTAAGTCCGGAAGGTTTGAAGGAAGTCCGAACTCAGTTGGACGAATTATTGGCGAAAGGATGGACTCGTCCCATCACTTCAAGTTGGAGATCACCAATTCTGCTTGTAAAGAAGAAGGAAGGTTCATATCGAACGTGCATTGATTATAGAGCTCTTGACGAAGTAACTATAAAGAACAAGTGTCCACTTTCGCGCATCGACGGTCTGTTCGATCAGATAAGTGGATCTTGCGTTTTCTCCAAGTTAGATATTCATTCGGGTTATCATCAGGTGAAGATCAAACAATCTGATATCCATAAAACGACATTCAGAACTCGCTTTGGTCATCACGAATTTCTTGTGATGCCATTTGGAGTGACCAACGCACCAGCAATATTCATGAACCTAATGAATTAAGTTTTCCGAGAGTACCTAGACAAGTTTGTTGTCATCTTCATCGACGATACCCTAGTGTATTCAAAGAGTCGGAAAGAACATGCCGAACACTTACGAATTGTCCTGGAAACTCTACAACAACATCAACTCTATGCCAAGTACAGCAAATGCGAGTTTTGGCTAGATCAAGTTGGTTTTCTTGGACATATTGTATCAGGTGATGGAATCTTTGTAAATCCAACTAAAGTTTCAGCAATAAGCGAATGGCCGACACCGAAGTCAGTGGAGGACATTCGAAGTTTTTTAGGTCTAGCTGGATATTATAGAAGGTTCATTGAAAGATTTTCGAAGATTGCAACACCCCTGACCAAGATTATACGTAAAGATGAAGAATTCGTGTGGTCAGAAGCATGAGAACAAGCTTTTGTAGAACTCAAGTCAAGATTGATATCAGCACCCATCCTTGTCATACCAGACCAATTTGGAGGTTTTGTAGTGCATTGCGATGCCTCCGGTAAGAGATTAGGATGCGTTCTACATTAGCACGGTAAGGTTGTGGCTTATGCTTCAAGACTGCTGAAGATTCATGAGCGCAATTATCCGACACATGATTTGGAGTTGGTGGCCGTAATCTTTGCTCTTAAGATTTGACGCCATTATCTTCTTGGTGAACGAGTGGAATATACACAGATCACAAGAGTCTGAAATATTTGTTTACAGAAAGAGTTGAATATGTGGCAGAGAAGATGGTTAAAACTCATGGCTGACTTCGACATCAATCTGCAATATCACCCAGGGAAGGTGAAAGTAATACCTGATGCCCTTAGTCGCCAACCATTAGTATTGAATCTCACCGCACAGTGGAAGCTTCAACAAGACCTACATCAAATGGAGATTGAAGTAGTCATGCCAGGTAACGCTTCATGTTTGATGAACTTACAGGTTTAATCTACCATTGTCAATCAGATCAAAGTAGCTCAAGCAAGTGATGCTAAGTTGCAAAATATCAGCGAACAAGTGGAAAATGGACTTCGAACGGACTTCATCATCCATGAAGAGGGATCTTTGAGATACGGCATCAGATTGTGTGTACCTAAAGGTCCTGTGCGAGAAGAGTTGACGAAAGAAGCTCATAGCTCTCCTTATTCAGTACACCCTAGAGATACAAAGATATACAAAGATCCGCGTCAAAATTACTGGTGGCATGGAATGAAGCGTGAAGTAGCCAGAAGCGTCACTAAATGCTTGGTATGTCAGCAAGTAAAGGATGAACATCACAGGACTGCTAGATTACTTCAACCGTTACCTATCCCAGAATGGAAGTGGCAACACATCACAATAGATTTCGTGACTGCACTTCCTCACAGCACAAAGGGTAATGATGCGGTATGGGTTATCGTAGATCGACTCACAAAGTTGGCTTACTTTATTCCATTTCGAGTTGGCCAATCTACTGAGACACTAGCAAAGAAGTACATGGAGGTAAGAATCTAAGATTTTAAATCTTCAAAAATGTACTATCTCTGATACCCATGAATCCATGCAGGAAATTGTGAGATTACATGGAGTACCGGTTTGCATTGTCTCCGATGGTAACACTAGATTTCGATCGCAATTTTGGCAAAGTCTGCAAGCTAGCTTGGGAACAAGTCTGAATTTCAGTACAGCTTATCATCTACAAACAGATGGTCAATGTGAGCGAACTATTCAGATCTTAGAAGATATGCTAAGAGCGTGAATGCTAGACTTCGGAGGATCGTGGGAAGATCACCTACATCTTGTGGAGTTTTCATACAACAACAGCTACCAAGCAAGTATCGGAATAACACCTTTCGCAGCGATTTATGGAAGGAAGTGTCGATCGCCATTAAGTTGGGAAGACATCGGAGATAGAGACTCCTTGGACCTGAGATGATAATAGCAACTGTTGACGTCGTTCGTACTATCAGGGAAAGAATGCGCATAGCCCATGAACAACAGAAGCACTGGGCTGATGCAAAGCGCCGTCATTTGGAGTTTCAACCAGGAGAACATGTATTTCTGAAGATATCTCCGAACCGTGGAGTGATTCGTTTTGGAAGAAGGGTTAAGCTAAGTCCAAGGTACATTGGACGTTCGACAACTTGAACGAGTCGGTGAAGTGGCTTATCGCTTGGCACTTCCACCTTCATTGGAAGGAGTGCACAATGTGTTCCACATATCCCAACTCAGAAGGTATGTGAGTGACCCCAACCATATTCTTGATCATTCCGAGCTTACTGTACAACCAGACTTATCCTGTGGGCAACAACCTGTTGAGATCCTGGATAGAAAGGTGAAATCACTTCGGACAAGGAAGTCAACTTGGTTCGAGTGATGTGGAGAAAGGACACACCAGGAGAATCAACATAGGAAAGGGAAGATGAGATGCGTGCAAGATATCCTCATTTATTTGTAAACTAGTCCTTAAAATAAAGTGTAAATTTCGAGAACGAAATTTTTGTAAGGAGGATAGACTGTAACAACTCCAATTTCAATATATAGAAACTTGTTTAAAAGTTAATGTACAATTGGGGTATTTGCAATCCTGTGTATACTATAAGTATTTGTTTCATTTTAGAACAGCAAGAAAGTACTTGTAGCACATTGGTAAAGCCTTGCACTGCTGTGTCGTAGCCCCTGTGATCGAATCCCCTAGCCTCATTATCTTTTTATTTAGATTTTCTTTTAATCTTTTAGAAGCCCAAGGGTTTGCATGTGAACTACACGTAGAATGTTGAGTTACAGAATATTTAAACATGTGCATGAGGCTAGTTGAAGCAACAGGGACACGTGGCGGCGATCCAAGCATCTACCGCCAGAAAATGACCGGCGAGATCAAGGAAAATGCCGGCACCGCCGGCCTCCCCGTGGGTAATGCTCCCCATATTTTGCCCCCCTGCATCCCTTCAGCTACCCCACTCCTCTCACACTGTTTATTTTCTCTGCACAATTCCAGAGAACAATAAAACCCCATTTAATCAAAATTTTAATGCAATTTTTAATGCATTCTTTCACCCCCTAAACCCTAATTTTCCCTATAAATACCACACCATATTTCATCCCTCCTCACTCAGAAATTCCCTGTCAAAACTCTCCAAAATTCTCAAGTCCCTTTAGTGTGCAAGTGGAGTTAGCGAAGGGCGAAGTTTCGACGACGATCCAAAGAGTTTTCGGCGACGAAACGATGCCCCGACGATCCCTAAACCTTCTCCTACCTCTCCCCTTTCCTTAAAGCCAGTAAGTCCCCTCTCCCCCTCTCTTCTCCTATTATAAAAATATTCATTTCTAAAACCCGACAGAAGCGGAGTTAATCCGACTTCCGATTCGGTTTTTCTATAAAACTCTACTTTTCTTAATCAATAAAATTCCATACTATCACATAATGTTTATCAAACATTAACGAACACCTTAAAACAAGTTTCATCTCAAAATATTCTTTTATGCAATTTTTGTTGTATTTTTACAGTAAAATACCACATACTTTAGTTTCGACATAAAACAACATAAAAATTGTATTACCTTTAGATAACTCATGAGGTAACGACCTATCTCATCACAACACATATTTTTGACATTTCACGATGAATTTTTGGGAATATATTCATGGGATAAAACGACTTTACAAATAAATACCATTGACTTACAAAACCTTTTCTTTAAAAAGATGTATTAAACAATTCCTTGCAATTGCACATCTACAACCCATTTTTGGGGACCCCGTTCGGGTTGGTGCGGATTATCGCACATTCTTGGGTCTAGTAGAGAGAGATGCAGTCCTCCGAAAGGAGCATTCGATCTCGATGGAATTTTTATACATTTTTGATTTAGAAAATGAGATTTCTACAAGAAAATAAATAAAATTTATTTTCATTCAATATATATATATCTATTATCAAAATATCTATTTTAATTATATAAATATTCCAAGTTTTCTAGATTAAAGAAATCACCATTACATGAAAATACCATCCAAATACAAAACAATACCGATATTTCAACAAAATACCATATATTATGAAATTAAGTTTTACTCACTAGAAATTTCACTTGTATAAAATATACATCTATGAAAACCCTAAAGACGGTAATTAAATTCTTGAGGTGTATTTTAAAAATTATATCAAATTATTTTTACATAAAACCCCCTCAAGTTATACTAAATTACAATAAGGACCCTAGTAAACATAGGTTTAAGCGGGACCAGTTCTCTTGAGCCTCAGGGAGCCGGAGAATATGGGTGCTTGCCTATTTAAGGTAGACAATGTAACAAACGGTGTTATCAAAACGGTAATTGTCTTGGAAAAAGACACAAATCCTGACGTCCATGTGCAGCAGTTACCGATAACATCAAAACTAATTCAAGATTTCAAGTTCTTTTTAAAGTGTCTGACTCGGACCAAGTCTCAATCTAATCAATCTGACTTGAATGTGATTCAAGTATAAACTACAACTCAACATGAATCCGTCTATTCAATCTATATCAATATATATTGATCGAACCGAACCGAACCATAAATATACTCCGTCTACACGACTCTCCATTTATATCCATTCCATTTACTGATCTCATGGTTTCGGCAAGTCATCCATCTATATAACAATACAATCAATACAAAAGAAATCACGGGTTTATAAGGGGTAGGTTGGTACGGAAGGTGTTAAAAGTCGCACGAGACTGCAACCATAATACACCTAACCTGAATATCCATTGCCGTTGTACCGTGGCCGAACGGTTCCTTGTGCTCTGTATACCTTAGTCTCCGGAATAGTGGGACTCCTCTCATATACACTGGAATTTTCTGTACTAAGCTACAAACAACAGCGTTAACAATATAATCAAATATTGTAAGATATATTCTCTTTCTGTCTATTCTATCTCTACTCACTTTTGGGATTTACCGAGCGATTATTTGCTGACGACATTCCTTTCTTCTTTCTTTGGAATGTTGTCAGGTGATTCGAACCCATTGGAGATCGAACCCAGCACTGAAGATTTGGAGCAGATACCATTTGACCCAGAGCTTTAGTCACTTGTACATATTTATTTCATTTCAGTTATGCCATTGTTTAGGCATCACTTTCTACTCATGTATTTACATTTCAGTTGCACCTGTAAAAGAATGTTTAATAAATAAAGTTGTTGTTCATTTACATTCCAGTCTCTTGTGTACTTTACTTTATATTGCTTAGATACGCTTAGCGTGTTTACTTCTGATTAAATACATAGCGGACCTCGCCACGTCCTCTTCCTGTAAACTGAGAAGCAGGGCGTGACAACTGTTTACACCTACCGTTGCTGCTCCGATCAATGAGCAGACTATACTGCTTGAGGCGATCCGCAGCCTCCTAAAGGGACAGCAACAGCAGACTGCTATTTTGATGAACCGCCCAGAAGCGGTATCCCCGGGGGTAAATCAATTCCGGGCTTTGCACCTCAAGCAATTCTCGGGAAAAGAGAGCCCTCTAGAAGCTGAGGAGTGGACTCAAAGTATTGAGGATGATCTGGCAGCGGCATAAATAGCAGAGATCGCTTGGGTTCGAATTGCAAAGCTGCAGCTCACTGACAATGCACAAGTCTGGTGGAAGGCGGAAGAAAGTCGTCTTAACCAACCGATCGAATGAAAGATTTTTCGCGACATGTTCGACGCGAAATACTTCCCAGAGACTGCTCGATTTGACATGGAGCATCAATTTATTAATCTACAACAGGGTTCGATATGGACCAAGTCTGTGGATGAGTATGACGCTGAGTTTACCATGCTCGGTAGGTAAGATATGTCTCAATATTCAATTTCCTAATATCACATATTACACGGTTAACACAAGACCTTAACATGTTCGCGGCACGTTTGATACCAACTGCTGAGATTAGATCCAGACGGTTTCAGCAAGGGTTAGATCAGGAAATTCAAGCTGCCTTGGCTACAGGGTATTTCCCAACCCATGAATTGGCTCTGAAAGTTGCCCGCCGATATGAGGTAGTAGCGAAAATGAGGGGCGGACCTCAATCTGCCGGGATGAAGCGCCCTACCACTCAGATGGCAGGAAGAGCCTCTTCAAGGCTACCATTTGTTCCCAGGAGACCGGGAGTACCAAACAACCGGCCCAACCCAGCCTTTTGCACTTACTGCAGGAGAGATGGATATTTGGTGAAAGACTGCCGGCATGCAAATTGCCTTTGCTTAGTCTGCGGCTCAGCTACTTATGACATTGGGTCTTGTCCTCGTAGACATAACCCAAATGCCGCACCCAGGCCAGCAATTACTTATCAGAAGCGCCCAGCCATCCAGGCACCTGCTCCACGACTCGCACTACCTGCTCCACCTCCTCGTGGACCGACTGCACCTCCTCCTCATCAGTTCCATCAAGCTTAACGGAATGTACCTCAAGGACCAAGGAACGGAAAGAGAAATGCTCCTCCAGCAAGGAGGATTGTGCCAAGGCGACATGCTTTCACAATGACTGTGGAAGAGGCTGAAGCCACCAGCTAAGTCATTACTGGTATCACTTCCCCATCAAGCTTTATTTTTCCATCTATACATACCTATATATTTTTCCTTATACCTAAACTTGTTGGATATATGTATGCCCTAGAGGCCACTATATGATAGTGTATGTACCGGTGTGTGTGTGTGCGTGTGTGTGTGTGTGTATTCAGAGGACAGTCTTGCTCGACATGATAGTATGCTATCTGGTTACTCTTTATCTTGACATGTTCACTTGATCATACTTTTACTCATTTGGTATATGTTGATAAAGCCCTTAGGATATTTGCTTGACTACTGGGATTATGATGTGGATCATACTAGTGGGACATGTGTAGTTTATAAGCATATTCTTGAAATGTTCCTAGTCGTGGGTGTATCGAGACAGGGCATCGATATTCCAGAGTAGACCAGCGTATACCATTCTTGTCCCATATGATGGGCGATGGATGATCCCATATCCATTTGGTGTGCTGACACCAAAGATTGTATACGGTTGCTCAGTGGAGACTGGGTACACTGAACGGACTCGCCGAGAACTCCTATGTGGTATTATATCTCACGCCGGATAACAGTTCTCAGGTGACACTGGTACAGGTTAGTCTGTAGACCCGAGATCGTCATAGAGTCTTGTGTGTCCTCCCACTGTACTTTGATCTCCACCCTACCACGACTCTACTGAGTCGTGCAAACAAGTGGATTTTGGGTACAGTCCCGAGGCACATGGAGGCAATGAGCGATAGGAGGGGTTTCGTCTCTCCCGGTATTGGGGGTTGATGTTGTGCTATGCTCGATTGGCTATAACAGAAAGTCCCTAGCTAGGGCTGCTAAGATTTACTGGTAAGTGTTATCAGTAGTTTCTCGATCTGTTATGAGCCAAATACCGACATGACTTATTGAGTTATTGGGGTCGACGATTCCATCCCTAGACTCAATATGCAGCATATCTGACGAAAAGACCAGACTGTACGGTAAGTGTTGCCAGTTGGCTCGAAGGGAGTTTTGACAGGTCCGCTTGTTTTTCTTCTGATCGCTCAATACCCAGGTGGCCGTTACGTTTAGCTGACCGTTTACGGCTTGTGGGTGTTTGATGTGATCATTACCTATTGTCAGCGTATTGACGAGTCTTAGAGTCTCACACAGTAGTTTCCTAGCTCAGGCGAAACGATGTGGTGTGCATATGAGATATTCGCGGGAGCTCGATTAAATGCGTTTATATGATACCGTATTTTAATCGGGCATTTTCTATTGGTCGGGTCATATGAGATATGACCGGTTTATTAAATCAAGTGTTGACTTAATATTGACTTTTATCTCATTTATATAAACCTTTTCTATTTGGATGTGTGTGCATGTATGCACATACACATGTTGATGTGAATGCATACATACATGCATACATGTGTGTCATGGTTGTTGATACACTAGAGATGGCAATGCAAGACTCACATGGTAGATAAATATGTATATTTTCATTATTGAGAAAAAGAAATGATTAAATCATGGTTGATTTTTCTTCATCACTATTCTTTACTTGACCAAAGTAAGACCATGGTTTAATTTCTTTTGCTCTTTAACTCACATATGAAAATATCTAGATATTTATTAACCATGGTTTGGATATGAGTGTGACTCATATATCTATTTTCATTTTCTCATTTATCTTGAAAATTATCATTATCACAAATGAGCTCAAGCTTGCCATCTTCTTCTTCCCCATCTCTCATGCTCTCTTGAGATTTCTAGTGAGTGAGTGGGATAAAAAGAAAGGGTTTTGAAGTGAGAAAACAAACCACATCATCATTCTATACTAGTTTAGCTCATTAGTTTAGAGTGTTAGCTCCACTTCCTTATTGATCAAGTAAAGCAAGGAGTTTTGAATAAAGGGACTTTGGATGGATTATCGTAGACTTGGAAGGTCTCTAGCGAGCCGGTTCAAACTCTCAAGGATCCAAGAAGTCAAGAGAAGAGATCTACAAAGGTTGTATTCTCTTCACTTAGTGATAGTTTTCTTGTAGCGTGAGATACTATTTTTTGTTACCCTAAAATTTCTAGTTCGATTCCTAGGTTAGTTTGTTTAGCACCTCCTAAAATTTTAATATGGCATGTGTGATGCTTGTGAAACCCTAGGCAAGGTGCTAAGGAAACCCTACAGTGGTATCAGAGCCAAGCTAGAAATTTAGACGATGTTAAATATTACGAAACCGAAACAACTCCGAAAAATACGGATTTTTGGAATCCTAGAATCCGCTCTCTGTCGATTTTAAAACGATCTGTAAAAATTATTTAAACAACTGCAGAAGACTGTATGTGATACATATAGAACACAGAAGAAAAATGGGGCCATTCCACCGGATTTCACCCGAGCACATGCTCAGAAAAACCGAGCATGCCGGCCTAACCTTGTCCAAATTGCCTCGTTTTGCTTCTGTGCTGTGGTATGTAGGTTTTGGGATTTCAGGTATTGTTTGTTTAGCCCAAAATTTCATGTGATGTTAATTTTGATTAGAGGCTAATTCGTAGTGTTTCATAGTCGTAATTTTAACATTGTATTGGTAACTTGGACGATGTTTAACAGTTCGAACGAATATCACACACCACCTAATTACTCTCGTTGGAAATTTTCAAGTGTCGGAATTTCCCAAGTTGAACATATTCGGAAGATCGTGCAAGTATCCTTGTGGACCCTCTAGAAGAACATAACCCCAACTCGATCCGATGACCATGGAACCGCGGCTAAACCTTAGGGTTTGTCGTAGTCCTGTGGTGCCATAGGTGAGGCAAGGGTTGAACCTTCGACGGCTGGTCCATAGACACTGTGGCACGTTTTTGGGTATTTTAACTTTGCTCAAGTGTTGAGATCCCGGGGTAATTTGTGGGTGTTTGTTGATTCGATCGAAACGTTCAACATCGTCTTGATATATATGAAAGTGATGATTGCAAGTATTGTTGTTTTTCACTTTCTTTTCTGTGACCGTAAGTGTAGTATGTGGTGTATCGCCGGTTTCGTTACTATACATCAACGACAATCGGGGTACGCATATTTATTTACGTTGATGACATGTGATGTTATGTGTTGCTGAGATATGATGTGCAGGACGTCGTGATTGAATAGCCAGGGGTTTTATGTGAGATGAGAGTTTTTTTTTATTTTCATTCATGTAAAATTAATTGTATGTAATATTCTTTTATTTGGGTCACTTTCGGGTTGAGGATGATGTCACCATTGTTTTATATTATTTACTTTTCCGCATTAGGATAGACCCAAGGAGGGGAGCACAAGTGACCGGGTTCTAGGGTTTAGTGGGAGGCCATCTTGAGAAGTCGAGACCGGGTCTCCTAAACTCTAGAATTGGTAGGGTCACTTGCCGCTCTCGTAAGGGTCTAGGGGTGTGGGCTTGGCTATTCATCGCGACCGTGGAATCCGTATTTTCTATTGATGGCTAAATACAAAATACGGACCTCCTAGATATCCTATATTTTCATATGTGTTTCTGCTGCTGATATTCTGTGATGTGATCACTTTATATGTTGAGACGAATAGTATTATATATATGATATATAATAAAAGTTGCTTATGTTTTACATCCGTGCTAGTCCCTCCCCGCTATGCCGTTAGTTAAGTAACCTAACGGTGCATAACGGGACATTGTGACGAATGCGAATGACATAAGCGTACGTTCTATTTTTGTTTCTTTTCTGTGACGGCTTAAGGAATTAAATGATGGGACTATATTAATGAGATTAATGTAAAGAAAAATGAACCTAAAAGATGTTGTAGAATAGGATTTGAAACCCACTCGGCTTTTTATGAAAAAGCAAGTTTTCAAAATGCGGAGCTTAAGCCACTTATTTAAAACCATTAGATTCTACAACGATATCATGTTTAAAGCGTTAAAGGTTTTCTTAAAAACTATTCGCAGCCCTCCGTCGTTTTAGGAAGTAGAGTACTTAGTATTCGTGCTACATATGTTGACTTTAGCCAAGGCGTAGTGTACGGTATTTAAGTGATGTCTTCCTACACAGCATATGATGAGATTAATTAGGATAAACACATGATTATGTTGACTATAGCCAAGGGTCATGTGGGTGAGTCTAATTAATCATAAAATGACGGGTATAACTTGACTAGTGCTTATGATATGTTGACTATAGCCAAGGTTATACGTGCTAGGGGTAAAAACCATATTGGGAGTTTCAAGAGTTGAAATTTGCAATGAGATTGCATACCTTCTATGTGATAGTAGGATCCCGATCCCACTATGAGCAAGAGTTGCTTCCGGGAGAGTTTTGCAATTTACAATTAGCTAATCCATTAGGTGTCTAGAAGGGTGTCAACGGGGGCTACGCCTCTGGGAAAATGAGGTTTATTCTAACTAGGTCCGTGCGACAACACGGGGAACCTCCCTCAAAGTATCGGCACTGGCCTGGCTGAACGGTTAGCGAAGTTGTAGAATGTAATTAATCCCGGCTAATTTTCTTTTTAAAGGTTTTAAGGAAAATTTGATAAAAGCAGTGGGAGATATTGATTAGACAAGATAATAACCAAGCTGATCTTTGCAAGAGTTTTCGCTGAGTGTATTCTTTTCTCTCTCTTAATGGCAGATACCAATAATAGGCCTTAAGCTTCTACTAGATAAAAACAAGCTGAATGGACCGAACTATAAAGACTGGCTGAGGAACATTAACATTGCTCTCACATATGATAAAGTATCATATGTCCTCACTGCCGCAGCCCCACCTACCCCAGGCCCTGAATCTTCTATTGCGGATAGGGAAATCCGCAAAACGTGGGATATTGACTGTGCCACTGCCAAATGCCTCGGTCTTGCATCGATGGATAATACACATCAAAAGTAGCACGAGCAGATGGATCTTCAATCCATTTTTCTCCATACAAAAGAGTTGTATGGGGAGCAATCTCGGACCCTGAGATACGAAGCATCTCGAAAGTTGTTTCAGATGCGGATGGCTCCTGGCACACCAGTAGGCGACCACGTTTTGAAGATGATTGCTCTTATTGAAGAGCTTGAGGACCTCGGATGGACAATGGATAACGAACAATATACTGATATTGTTCTTCAGTCTCTTCCCTCTGCCTTTGCTCAATTCATAGTAAACTTCAACATGCACAACATGGAGAAGTCACTACCCGAACTTCTCAATATGTTGAGAAGTACGGAGAGCACGCTTAAAGCGAAGTCCCCCACTCTGATTGTTGGACAATCTTCCTCTTCCGTCCCAAAAGCTAAGGCCAAGGGAAGGAATAAGAAGAAATCCACCAAACCGAGAGGTGGAATCAAGAAGGAAAAGGGAAATGACAAATCCAAAGCTACGGAGTCGGGGAAAGGAGAATGTTTCTATTGCAAGAAGACAGGGCACTGGAAGCGAAATTGTACTGAGTACTTGAATCTCAAGAAAAAGAAGCATGGTGATGCTTCCGCTTCAGGTGTGTTTGTAACTGAAAACTGTTTCTCTATTAACTCTGCTTCCTAGGTATTGGATACCGGTTCGGGTTCTCATATCTGCAATTCTGTGCAGACGTTGAAAAATAGCAGAGTTTTGAAGACCGGTGATCATACTCTCCGAGTTGGAAATAGTTCCAATGTACATGCAGTTTCAGTGGGAGAGTATCACCTAGGGTTGCCATCGGGTTGTATATTGGTTTTGAACCCATGTTATTTTGTACCAAACATGCTTTGCAATATTATATCCGTTTCTTTGTTAGACAATGAAGGATATCATTTTGTATTGCAGCATAATGTTATGAACATTAAACTAAATCAAGGGTTGATTGGTTGTGGTACACTTAATAACGGGATATACGTCCTTAATCAACACACAGTTTTCAACATACAACACACAAATAAAAGAAAATTTTCATATATAAATGAAGCTTTTCTTTGGTATTGTAGACTTGGTCATATTAATGAAACAAGACTAAACAAGCTTCATAAAGATGGATATTTAAATCTTTTTGTGTATAAATTTTATGCGACTTGTCAGTCTTGTATCAAAGGGAAAATGACCAAAACTCCGTTTACTGGACACGGAGAAAGAGCTACTGAGCTCTTGGGCCTCATACATAGTGATGTATGTGGGTCAATGTCTACATGTAACACCCGGCCCCTTTTTTTTTATACCAAAGACCGTATTTTGTTACTTATATTTCTCTTTATTCTTATTTAGGAATTATTTATTTTATTTATAAATTAATTATTATATTTTATTTTCAAACCCCATTTTCTTCTATTAGAACCCAAGCCCCTTTAAATAAATTTATTTCCTATTTAAATTTTTAGCCCAGCTCTTTCTCGGCCGGCCCTTTCATTTCTTTTTCCTTTTGTATTTTTCCCTGCGGCCCAGTGCCTCAGCTCACTTTCTTTTTCGTTTAGTAATTAATCAAATTTTAAACCCTAAAACCCAAACCCTAATATATCTTATTTTTTCAACTATTTCCCTCAGCCCATTCTCCCATTTGCCGGCCCTTTATTTTTCCCTCATCTCTATCAATTTTTCCCTGCGGCCCATCCCCCTCCATTTCTCACCATATTTTTATTTAATAAATCCCCGGCCCGTTCACTCAGCCCACTCAACAATTAAATTAAAATGAAATTTGAACCCCCAGCCCTAGCCCGCCTCAGTCAGCCCATCTCTTTTCCTAAAACAAAAATTCCCTTCAATTCTTTCTCCGACCCCGGCCTAAGCCCACGTAGCCCGGCCCACACTTCCTTTTCTCCAGTTTCCCCTCTTTTTCTCCCTACAGCCCGCGTCCACACTTCGACCCGCACCGCCTCGCCAACCCGACCCGCTCACCACAGTGCCTTCTCCCCCAACGGCTCTTTCCTTCCTTCGCGCGCGCGATCCGACTTCTCCGCCGCCTCCTTCGCCCACGCTCGTGCCACGTCGTCGCGACGTTATCCCACGAAGCGCACCCCCTCTCTAACCCCCGTCGCCTCCTTTCCCTCTCGTCGCCCGTTCTCTTTCCTCCTTCCTCTTTTTCCCTCACCCCCGTCACCTGTGCACTCCGTGCTCCCACCATCGCCGCCGTCGCTACCCTCCTTTCTCCTATCTCGCTCACCCGCAGCCGACCTCCCTCGCTCTCTTCTCACCCACCAGCACGACTCCTCTCGTCCTCCCCCTCGTTCACCCAGAAACCCCCTGCTTCGAGCCCTCGCCATCGACGCCGCGACGATCCCCTAAGTCGTCGTCATCCTCCCTCACCATCTCAACTCCTTCTCACTCTGTTCCTCTCTCTCTCAGATCTCTCTCTCTCTCCCTCTGCCCCTCTTTCTCCCCCTCCATCTGCGCACTCTCTCTCTGCTGCTCTCTCTCTCTCCTTCCCCTGTTTTTCTCTCTTTCATCTCTCTCGTTTCTCATACTCTCCCTCTCTTTCACCCTCTTTCTCACCCTCAGCTAGCTCTCTCTCTCTCTCTCTGAACTCACAATCTTTCTCTCAATCTCACTCTCTGGATCTCTCTCTCACTCCCTCACTCTCCCACCATTGCTCACTTTGCATTTCACTCTCTCTCTCTGTAATTCTCTCTCTAAAAATCTCTCTCTCTTCCTCAGCAATTCTCTCTCTCTCTCTGTGGCCAACAGTCCACCTTCCGGCCACCACCACACAAGCAGCCCATCATCAAGAGTTGCGACCACCGCGGACAACCCGTGCTCACCCGGAGCTGTTGCTGCCATAGTGCCGATTCGTCGCGCGACCGTGCTGTTTTACGCTGCCGTGCATCGCCTTGCCACCTCCAGGCAAGTTTTTACTTGCTTCCATGCTATTCTATAAAGGTTACAAATCAATACCGTATATGAATTATGCTTTTCTTTTCCGTAAGATTATTCAACACAACTGTTCGATACTTGTTCTCTAAGGAAATCTTTTCCCAATTTGGCAGAACTAGACAGTATTGGTTGGCCCGTATAACTGTGAACATAGTGTGTGATTTTCGTTGGATAATTTGATCGTTAACGACTAAAACAACCACCCCAAGTTTAACCGTAAAACTGAATTTCTACGGTGCCTGAAAATCGTTAATTTTACCATAAATCATGTACATATTAGAATGGTGCGTTCGAGGGCTCAAATTGAAGCTAACTCGACGAACTTTAACCCTATGCTAGTTTCCAGAAATTCCTGTACTTAAACCACGATGAAATTTGGATCGGAGTGCGACTCTGGACTGCAGTCCAGAGTGACTCCAGTTATCGGTTGCTGTTCCGTAATGGATACCATAGGTTTTCCTTAACTCGTAGGTTGCGGAACTCCGCTGTTTATTGTAGATAAATCTATTAGCTAGACAACACAATTGAATTCATCCTGTTTCGTTACTGTTTGATATTTAATCTATAATTTAGAAGATTGGGACGCATAACGGTCCCAACAAAATCAGAACTGACATATTAGTGTTAAATAGATTATAACTCCTAACGTACAGATGCGATTAAAGATCCGTTTGTTGCGTTGAAAACTTTACTGATAACCCTAGAATTCATCCAACTGTAGCGTCGCTAAATTATGATCTCAACTGGGGTTAAAATGCGTTGCGAAATGGATTCCTGATTCTGAAACCAGATTTCCAGCCGCGTGCGCTTAAAATGAAACAGTTATAACTAATGATCCTGAAACCCGTTTGACCTGAAACAAAATTCTAAGGATAGATAACTGAACATATTAAACACTACCTGTTTATCATTTCGCTAAATTATATACATATGTTTCATGATAAATCGTGCAAGTGATGGACTGCTGTTTTTATGATACCTTAGTTGTGCTTCTTATACCGTTCATGCATCATATCATGCCTATATCATTGTGGTGATAACCTAGTGACATCGTGCATTCACCCAGTGTTAGATTTTAGTGGTGATTGTGGCAAGTACGTCAGTGTTCGTGTATTCGTGATTAAGTGAAAGTGATACGTACTTGTGCACAATCAGTGTCCCTTTTATTCTATTGCATTGTCGACGTCTGTGGGATGCGTGTACGTGTGACTATAAGTGGTATGGGACACTTATGGAAGCGCTTGCACGGATGTCACAGATAAGGCATTCGACACTGCCATTTATCTTAGGTATTAGTCGGGACGTGCTTGATGGAGGTCCTGCCTCCAGTTCTCGCGCAGACTTGTCACGGATCGATTAGTATTTAGGGTTATGGTTAGCGTTTGATGTAGACCTCGGGGTGTGGGGTAGTTCAAGTGTGAATTCAACAGAATCTCGGGAGTCCCATGCCGGCTTATATATTTAGGGAGTTATATGGAGATTTACAGGGTATGTGCTATATCACCGTGATACATTCGTTACATGTTGGGCCCGTGGTCCCTTGCCCTTGGGTTCTACCCTTGGGTGGAGGACACTCGCGAGTGGTTGACTCTCACACTTGGACTGACGATAGGCTTATTGACCTGTACAGTGAGACTTAGAGACTGATAGGGTTACTGTCATTTACATTCATTCTTTACTGTCTTGACATTCATGACATATTGTTATACTGCTTTATTTTTCCGCTGCATTGATCTCTGCACATGCATATTCATTATGTTATTATTTACTGCTTCACATACCTATTATCACTGTTAGAACTGTCACTTGATTTTATACATACTATATTGCTATTGTGTCGCTCTGACGACCTGAGTATGCATGCTCAGTGTGAGGAGACGATTTAGCCTGGACCAGTGCATCACAGACTTCTTGACTTGACTTCCCGAGTTACATTCATTTGTCCCACCTCAGGTCAGTCTTTACATTGTTTACTTCAGTTACTGCATTTCTCATTACCTGCGCATTATATACTGTTTACCATGATAAACTAGAAGCCGAAGTGTGACTACGGCAGGACATTTCCTGGACCGTAGGAGCATGGCTGGCCTTGTCTACCCCTCGTATTCCGTATTTTGGGAAGCGGGGCGTGACATGGTTTAGTTGGTATCAGAGCCAGGTTTTGCATCAATTGGGATTGCAGTTTTCCGTGCATAGTTTGGCAATCTAAGACACTCTTTGGTCTAGGTTGTAAACTTGTTATTCTTGATTCATGTTCACGTAGTGTGATCAGCTATCCATTCGCTATGGTTTCGGGTGACTTGACGAGGATACGTGGTTGCCATTGCACCACCGTACTCTAATCAAGTGACTTAAAGTGATACAGCTGATTCTCCACTTGTAACGATATTCATCATCCCTAATATTCTTGAATCCTTGTTCTATCCATATCATATTTTGATTCATTTAGCGTGTGACTCACATCATTCTCGAAATTGTTGTTTCAGGATCATGTCTTCCAACGACTCTTCATCTTCATCCGCCCCCCAGAATCAGACTGTTGAGATTCTGAGTATACTGCAGGGTTTAAGGGAAGCTCAGGAGCGGACAAACGACTTATTAGCTGAAGGATTGAGAAGACAGGTGAATCAGGCACCAGCGGGAGTCTCCTATCATAAAGGGATCCCTATTGGACGAGGAAAGGAGAAGAAGATGAAGCGTCAACAGAAGCATCAGAAGAACCCTTGCTGTGGATATTGTAAGAGACCAGGACATCTTCAGAAGGATTGTCGCCGTGCCCATGGGAAATGTCTGATATGCGGTTCCGACAAACATCTTATCAACGGTTGCCCAGAAAGGAAGGAACTGCAAGGAGGAAACTCGTCCACACTCCCCACTTCTGCCAAGTGAGGATTGCCGCGTAGTTCGGACTTCGACGATAAGGCGGATCAGACGCAGGATTCAACTCGCGTAACAATGATGCAGCGTTCTGACAGTCAAAGAAGAATTATATGTTTTTCAATTTCAGTATTTTGTTGTCGTACTCTTATAAACATTTCCTTCCATTTGAACCTTGTATCCGCTGAACTTGTAGTTGAATGCAATAAAATTTGAATCGTATTATATGTATCCTTCTCTTGTCTTCTCCCTTGTTCATATTATTCAGTAGCATAACCTTTTATTCTTGATTCTACAATTCTTGCCACTGTATATCTTTTGATACTTCGTACACTTGGCCATTTTCCTTATTTCATTCCATTGTTTAATCACGACTCTCTTTCTTTCAGACCATGGCCCACCCTGGAGCAGCGCCGCATTTAGATGAGGATACACCATCTTGCGTTTCTGTAGATCACACACTGATGAGTCCTGAAGACGAGATCAACGGTCCCCAGGACAACTTCGAAAACAATGATTCAGAGGACGAAGAAGCAGCTGCCCCAGAGTTTAACGTGTTAGCTGATTCCGACGAGGAAGAAGGAGATCCCGAAGAGAACCCTGTAGAGGAAGACCCGATAGAGGAAGATCCCGATGAAGACCCCGAGGGAGAACCGATGGAAGAAAACCAAGTGGGGGAAAATCCCATGGAAGAGAATGTAGAAGAAGAGAACCACATGGGATCGGACCTCGATGAAGAAGTTCCATCTGAGGATGAAGGACCAGAAGATCAGGACCCTGCTGTGGACGAACTCCCAATAGCGATACCTGCGAGGCAGTATGGAAATGGACGCCCCTATCTGAGTGCGCGAGCCTACCGCAACCTGCTGAATCTTCACAACCGCGGCTGACGGAATTATCTTTTGATGTTGTCTTTTTGGCCAAATAAACTATTTATAGTTTAGGGCCACTTTTCGCCTTTAGGAATGCCTTGTTTCAAATTTTCTTGAATGAGATGAATCTTCGGAGTTCGTAAATTCCCGATTATCGTTTCGCTTGACACTTGTTTATTGCTCATATCCGTTTATTTTCTACTGAGTTCCCTGACTGTCCACCCCTACTCATTGTATAGTTTTCACCCTCGTTTCGATTAGAAAGTACCGCACCCTGATCCTTGGAATGAGCCACCCTCCATCCCTCGTCTGTACCCCGTTTGAGATCCTTCTAGGAGGAGAACCATTCTTGTGAAACTTCCGAGTTCACTAACTCTTCAAATTTTGATTCGTGTGTTGTACCAACTGTTGTTTTCCCCACACTTTTCCTTTTGTATTCCTGTGTTGCTCATCTTTACTCTCTGTGCTGACCCGATCCCAGACTCCTTGATCTTCAGTTTAAAGCCGACACACTTCAACCTTCTGATTGAGCCACACTTCCTTATAATCATTACCCTATCTAGCCCTATACCTATTCGTGTTTTTCCTATTACCCTAATTATATTTAGGGACGCTGTTATTCAAAATTTAGTTTTCAGTACTTTAAATTTATCAAAAAGTACGTTTTATTAATTACTCTATTTCATATATTTTAAGTACGCTGTTATTAATCTCGTTTTCAGTAGCGCAAACTTACAATGCGCATATATCGTTTCATGTTTCCTTTTTCCGTTATACGAGTTTTCTAAGTTGATTTAAAACTATTCGATCGATAAATTACCTTAAAATGTTTTAACCTATCAACTAAGTTTTCACTACCTCATTGTCATTACTATATTTTCGGGTGTTGTACCTATGCTTACTATTATAAATAGTTGAACCTTACGACTATTTTCTCTGCTTAATTTTTATAAACATAGAAGTGCACATATTTGAGTCTCGACTTTTATCGAGCACACTTTGATTGTTATTCGTTATTGTACCCTATATTCTCGTATATTTGTACTTGCCCTTATAGTTTTCATGCATTATACCTTGTAAGCCTATTTTTGTATATGGTTTTTTATATATAGGTATGTACCTTCAAAACTTTATCTACCCGTTTAAAATAAATCAGCACATATTAGTTTTCGATATGATAATCCTTCGTTTATTATTTATAGCTAGTTGTTTCTTTTAAATTTCGAGGACGAAATTTTTGTAAGGGTGGTATGATGTAACACCCGGCCCCTTTTTTTTTATACCAAAGACCGTATTTTGTTACTTATATTTCTCTTTATTCTTATTTAGGAATTATTTATTTTATTTATAAATTAATTATTATATTTTATTTTCAAACCCCATTTTCTTCTATTAGAACCCAAGCCCCTTTAAATAAATTTATTTCCTATTTAAATTTTTAGCCCAGCTCTTTCTCGGCCGGCCCTTTCATTTCTTTTTCCTTTTGTATTTTTCCCTGCGGCCCAGTGCCTCAGCTCACTTTCTTTTTCGTTTAGTAATTAATCAAATTTTAAACCCTAAAACCCAAACCCTAATATATCTTATTTTTTCAACTATTTCCCTCAGCCCATTCTCCCATTTGCCGGCCCTTTATTTTTCCCTCATCTCTATCAATTTTTCCCTGCGGCCCATCCCCCTCCATTTCTCACCATATTTTTATTTAATAAATCCCCGGCCCGTTCACTCAGCCCACTCAACAATTAAATTAAAATGAAATTTGAACCCCCAGCCCTAGCCCGCCTCAGTCAGCCCATCTCTTTTCCTAAAACAAAAATTCCCTTCAATTCTTTCTCCGACCCCGGCCTAAGCCCACGTAGCCCGGCCCACACTTCCTTTTCTCCAGTTTCCCCTCTTTTTCTCCCTACAGCCCGCGTCCACACTTCGACCCGCACCGCCTCGCCAACCCGACCCGCTCACCACAGTGCCTTCTCCCCCAACGGCTCTTTCCTTCCTTCGCGCGCGCGATCCGACTTCTCCGCCGCCTCCTTCGCCCACGCTCGTGCCACGTCGTCGCGACGTTATCCCACGAAGCGCACCCCCTCTCTAACCCCCGTCGCCTCCTTTCCCTCTCGTCGCCCGTTCTCTTTCCTCCTTCCTCTTTTTCCCTCACCCCCGTCACCTGTGCACTCCGTGCTCCCACCATCGCCGTCGTCGCTACCCTCCTTTCTCCTATCTCGCTCACCCGCAGCCGACCTCCCTCGCTCTCTTCTCACCCACCAGCACGACTCCTCTCGTCCTCCCCCTCGTTCACCCAGAAACCCCCTGCTTCGAGCCCTCGCCATCGACGCCGCGACGATCCCCTAAGTCGTCGTCATCCTCCCTCACCATCTCAACTCCTTCTCACTCTGTTCCTCTCTCTCTCTCAGATCTCTCTCTCTCTCCCTCTGCCCCTCTTTCTCCCCCTCCATCTGCGCACTCTCTCTCTGCTGCTCTCTCTCTCTCCTTCCCCTGTTTTTCTCTCTTTCATCTCTCTCGTTTCTCATACTCTCCCTCTCTTTCACCCTCTTTCTCACCCTCAGCTAGCTCTCTCTCTCTCTCTCTGAACTCACAATCTTTCTCTCAATCTCACTCTCTGGATCTCTCTCTCACTCCCTCACTCTCCCACCATTGCTCACTTTGCATTTCACTCTCTCTCTCTGTAATTCTCTCTCTAAAAATCTCTCTCTCTTCCTCAGCAATTCTCTCTCTCTCTCTGTGGCCAACAGTCCACCTTCCGGCCACCACCACACAAGCAGCCCATCATCAAGAGTTGCGACCACCGCGGACAACCCGTGCTCACCCGGAGCTGTTGCTGCCATAGTGCCGATTCGTCGCGCGACCGTGCTGTTTTACGCTGCCGTGCATCGCCTTGCCACCTCCAGGCAAGTTTTTACTTGCTTCCATGCTATTCTATAAAGGTTACAAATCAATACCGTATATGAATTATGCTTTTCTTTTCCGTAAGATTATTCAACACAACTGTTCGATACTTGTTCTCTAAGGAAATCTTTTCCCAATTTGGCGGAACTAGACAGTTTTGGTTGGCCCGTATAACTGTGAACATAGTGTGTGATTTTCGTTGGATAATTTGATCGTTAACGACTAAAACAACCACCCCAAGTTTAACCGTAAAACTGAATTTCTACGGTGCCTGAAAATCGTTAATTTTACCATAAATCATGTACATATTAGAATGGTGCGTTCGAGGGCTCAAATTGAAGCTAACTCGACGAACTTTAACCCTATGCTAGTTTCCAGAAATTCCTGTACTTAAACCACGATGAAATTTGGATCGGAGTGCGACTCTGGACTGCAGTCCAGAGTGACTCCAGTTATCGGTTGCTGTTCCGTAATGGATACCATAGGTTTTCCTTAACTCGTAGGTTGCGGAACTCCGCTGTTTATTGTAGATAAATCTATTAGCTAGACAACACAATTGAATTCATCCTGTTTCGTTACTGTTTGATATTTAATCTGTAATTTAGAAGATTGGGACGCATAACGGTCCCAACAAAATCAGAACTGACATATTAGTGTTAAATAGATTATAACTCCTAACGTACAGATGCGATTAAAGATCCGTTTGTTGCGTTGAAAACTTTACTGATAACCCTAGAATTCATCCAACTGTAGCGTCGCTAAATTATGATCTCAACTGGGGTTAAAATGCGTTGCGAAATGGATTCCTGATTCTGAAACCAGATTTCCAGCCGCGTGCGCTTAAAATGAAACAGTTATAACTAATGATCCTGAAACCCGTTTGACCTGAAACAAAATTCTAAGGATAGATAACTGAACATATTAAACACTACCTGTTTATCATTTCGCTAAATTATATACATATGTTTCATGATAAATCGTGCAAGTGATGGACTGCTGTTTTTATGATACCTTAGTTGTGCTTCTTATACCGTTCATGCATCATATCATGCCTATATCATTGTGGTGATAACCTAGTGACATCGTGCATTCACCCAGTGTTAGATTTTAGTGGTGATTGTGGCAAGTACGTCAGTGTTCGTGTATTCGTGATTAAGTGAAAGTGATACGTACTTGTGCACAATCAGTGTCCCTTTTATTCTATTGCATTGTCGACGTCTGTGGGATGCGTGTACGTGTGACTATAAGTGGTATGGGACACTTATGGAAGCGCTTGCACGGATGTCACAGATAAGGCATTCGACACTGCCATTTATCTTAGGTATTAGTCGGGACGTGCTTGATGGAGGTCCTGCCTCCAGTTCTCGCGCAGACTTGTCACGGATCGATTAGTATTTAGGGTTATGGTTAGCGTTTGATGTAGACCTCGGGGTGTGGGGTAGTTCAAGTGTGAATTCAACAGAATCTCGGGAGTCCCATGCCGGCTTATATATTTAGGGAGTTATATGGAGATTTACAGGGTATGTGCTATATCACCGTGATACATTCGTTACATGTTGGGCCCGTGGTCCCTTGCCCTTGGGTTCTACCCTTGGGTGGAGGACACTCGCGAGTGGTTGACTCTCACACTTGGACTGACGATAGGCTTATTGACCTGTACAGTGAGACTTAGAGACTGATAGGGTTACTGTCATTTACATTCATTCTTTACTGTCTTGACATTCATGACATATTGTTATACTGCTTTATTTTTCCGCTGCATTGATCTCTGCACATGCATATTCATTATGTTATTATTTACTGCTTCACATACCTATTATCACTGTTAGAACTGTCACTTGATTTTATACATACTATATTGCTATTGTGTCGCTCTGACGACCTGAGTATGCATGCTCAGTGTGAGGAGACGATTTAGCCTGGACCAGTGCATCACAGACTTCTTGACTTGACTTCCCGAGTTACATTCATTTGTCCCACCTCAGGTCAGTCTTTACATTGTTTACTTCAGTTACTGCATTTCTCATTACCTGCGCATTATATACTGTTTACCATGATAAACTAGAAGCCGAAGTGTGACTACGGCAGGACATTTCCTGGACCGTAGGAGCATGGCTGGCCTTGTCTACCCCTCGTATTCCGTATTTTGGGAAGCGGGGCGTGACACTACACATGCAAGAGGCGGTTTTTCTTACTTCATAACTTTTACTGATGATTTCTCAAGATTCGGTCATGTGTTTTTACTAAAGCATAAGTCTGAAGCTTTCGAGAAATTCAAGGAGTACAAACTTGAAGTAGAAAAACAAACAGGCATGAGCATCAAAATACTTCGATCAGATCGAGGTGGAGAGTATCTTAGTACAGAGTTTTCAAACTTCCTAAAAGAGAATGGGATTCTCTCTCAGCTCACTCCCCCTTACACACCACAGCACAACGGTGTGTCAGAGCGGCGGAATCGTACCATATTATATATGGTACGATCCATGATGAGTGATACCGAGTCACCTCTTTCCTTTTGGGGGCATACATTGGAGACTGCATCTTTTCTGCTGAACAAAGTTCCAACCAAGACCGTGTCTACCACTCCATATGAGATATGGTATGGAAAGAGACCATCTCTTAAAAGAGTTAAGATTTGGGGTTGTCCGGCTTTTGTCAAAAAGCAGAATCCAGACAAACTCGAGACACGATCGGTCAAATGTATATTTATGGGATATCCAAGACATTCATTTGGATATGTTTTCTACCACAAGGAGGAACAAAAAGTGTTTGTTTCTCAACATGCCACACTTTTAGAAAATGAATTTTTTTCCAAATGATACTGATGGTAATGTGGTGGATCTAGAAGAGATTCTAGAGACATAAGTTACAAATGACGACTTGGTTGAACCTGATGTTGCAACAGAATCTTTTGAACCTCAGCCACGCCATAGATCTGGTAGGACTTCTCGCCCACCGGAGAGATACTACGGTTTTTTCATTGATGGTGATAGAGAATATTGCGTCATGGATGATGATGACCCTACCAGTTTTCAGCAAGCTATCACGAGTGGTGACTCAGTGAAGTGGCTGGATGCCATGAGATCCAAAATGGAGTCTATGTACACCAACAAAGTATGTACTTTGGATGTTGTACCCTCTGGGGTAAAACCCATAGGGTGCAAATGGATCTCTAAGAGAAAGATCGGTGTAGATGGGCAGGTGGAGACCTATAAGGCAACGTTTGTGGCAAAAGGATTTCGTTAAAGACCAGGTCTGGACTATGACGAAACTTTTTCTCCTGTAGCTATGCTTAAATCCATTCGGATCCTACTTGCTATTGCTGCTCACTACGACTATGAAATCTGGCAGATGGACGTTAAAAAAGCTTTTCTAAATGGTGATTTAGAAAAATGCGTTTATATGGATCGGCCAGAGGGCTTCATTGATAGTGGGAGTAGCGGGAAAGCATGTAGGTTGTTTAAATCCATTTATAAATTAAAGCAGGCATCACGGAGTTGGAATATCTGTTTTGATGATGTTATCAAAGAGTTTGATTTCATCAAAAATCCAGATGAACCTTGTGTTTATAAGAAGACTGTAGGGAGAACTGTCGCATTTCTCGTATTGTACGTAGATGACATTCTTCTGATAGGAAATGATATTCCTATGCTACAGTCGGTCAAATCATTCTTATCACAAAGGTTCTCCATGAAGGACCTGGGTGATGCCACGTACATATTAGGCATACGGATCTATAAGGATAGATCCAAAAGGTTATTGGGATTGTCCCAAGCCAAGTATATCAACACCATCCTAAAGAGGTTTAGTATGGAAGACTCCAAGCGGGGTACCTTACCCGCTTACCATGGAGTCACTCTTTCCAAGGACTTTTGCCCAAAGTCTGATGAAGAGAGAGCTCGCATGAGCATTATTCCCTACGCTTCAGCCGTAGGATCAATAATGTATGCGATGTTGTGTACATGCCCTGATGTAGCTTATGCACTGAGTGTAGTAAGCAGGAATCAGTCAAACCCAGGGGAGAATCACTGGACTGCTGTGAAGAACATTCTTAAGTAAAGGACTAAAGAATTGTTCTTGGTGTATGGTAACGGGGATCTCCAAATGGAGGCCTTTACCAATTTGAGCTTCCAGAGTGATAAGGATGTCAGCAAATCTATCTCAGGGTTTGAATTTACCCTCAATGGAGTGGCAGTGAGTTGGAAGAGTTCCAAATAGGATACCGTTGCAGACTCTACGATGGAAGCTGAGTACATTGCTGCAAATGATGCTGCCAAGGAATCCGTCTGGATGAGGAAGTTCATCTCGGAGATAAGAGTAGTTCCAACCATTATTGATCCAATACCATTGTATTATGATAATAATGGGGTTGTGGCATTAGCCAAAGAGCCCAGGTCCCATCATAAGTCCAGACACATCCTGAGGCGATATCATTTAATCCAGGAGATAGTTGATCGCCACGAAATTGAGATTAAGAGAGTAGATACAAAGAATAATACCGCGGATCCACTCACCAAGGCCCTCCCTCTGCCGCAACATGAGCGACTTTTTGAGATGTTGGGTATGAGATACGCCAATAATTGGCCTTAGTGCAAGTGGGAGATTGTTGGATATATGTATGCCCTAGAGGCCATTATATGATAGTGTATGTACCGGTATGTGTGTATATATATATTCAGAGGACGGTCTTGCTCGACATGATAGTATGCTATCTGGTTACTCTTTATCTTGACATGTTCACTTGATCATGCATTTACTCATTTGGTACATGTTGATAAAGCCCTTAGGATATTTACTTGACTACTGGGATTATGATGTGGATCATACTAGCGGGACATGTGTAGTTTATAAGCATATACTTAAAATGTTCCTAGTCATGGGTGTATCGAGATAGGGCATCGATATTCCAGAATAGACCAGCGTATACCATTCTTGTCCCATATGATGGGCGATGGATGATCCCATATCCATCTAGTATGCAGACACCAAAGATTGTATACGGGTGCTTAGTGGAGACTGGATACACTGAACGAACTCGCCAAGAACTCTTATGTGGTATTATAGCTCACGTCGGATAGCAGTTCTCAGGTGACAAAGGTACATGTTAGTCTGTAGACCCGAGATCGTCATAGAGTCTTGTGTGTCCTCCTACTGTACTTTGATCTCCACCCTATCACGGCTCTACTGAGTTGTGCAAACAGGTGGATTTTGGGTATAGTCCCGAGGCACATGGAGGCAATAAGAGATAGGAGGGGTTTCGTCTCTCCCGGTATTGGGGGTTGATGTTGTGCTATGCTCGATTGGCTATAACAGGAAGTCCCTGGCCAGGGCTGCTGAGATTTACTGGTAAGTGTTATCAGTAGTTTCTCGATCTGTTATGAGCCATATACCGACATGACTTATTGAGTTATTGGGGTCGACGATTCCATCCCTAGACTCAATATGCAGCATATCTGAAGAAGAGACCGGACTGTACGGTAAGTGTTGCCAGTTGGCTCGAAGGGAGTTTTGACAGGTTCGCTTGTTTTTCTTCTGATCGCTCAATACCCGGGTGGCCATTACGTTTACCTGTCCGCTTGCAGCTTGTGGATGTTTGATATGATCATCACCTACTGCCGGCGTATTGACGAGTCTTAGAGTCCCACACAGGAGTTTCCTAACTCAGGCGAAACGATGTGGTGTGCATATGAGATATGCGCGGGAGCTCGATTAAATACGTGTATATGATACCGTATTTTAATCGGGCGTTTTCTATTTGTCAGGTCGTATGAGATATGACCGGTTTATTAAATCAAGTGTTGAGTTAATATTGACTTTTATCTCATTTATATAAACCTTTTCTATTTGGATGTGTGTGCATGTATGCAGATACACATGTTGATGTGAATGAATACATACATGCATACATGTGTGTCATGGTTGTTGATACACTAGAGATGGCAATGCAAGGCTCACATGGTAGATAAATATGTATATGTATTTTCATTATTGAGAAAAAGAAATGATTAAATCATGGTTGATTTTTCTTCATCACTATTCTTTACTTGACCAAAGTAAGACCATGGTTTAATTTCATTTGCTCTTTAACTCACATATGAAAATATCTAGATATTTATTAACCATGGTTTGGATATGAGTGTGACTCATATATCTATTTTCATTTTCTTATTTATCTTGAGAATTATCATTATCACAAATGAGCTCAAGCTTGCCATCTTTTTCTTCCTCATCTCTCATGCTCTATTGAGATTTCTAGTGAGTGAGTGAGATAAAAAGAGAGGGTTTTGACGTGAGAAAACAAACCATATCATCATTCTATACTAGTTTAGACCATTAATTTAGAGTGTTAGCTCCACTTCCTCATTGATCAAGTGAAGCAAGGAGCTTTGAGCAAAGGGACTTCGGGTGGATCATCATGGACTTGGAAGGTCTCTACGAGCCGGTTCAAACTTTCAAGGATCCAAGGAGTCAAGAGAAGAGGTCTACAAAGGCTGTATTCTCTTCACTTAGTGATAGTGTTCCTGTAGTATGAGATACTATTTGTTGTTACCCTACAATTTCTAGTTCGATTCCTACGTTAGTTTGTTTAGCACCTCCTAAAATTTTAATATGGCATGTGTGATGCTTGTGAAACCCTAGGCAAGGTGCTAAGGAAACCCTACAAAACCTATCCCACATAACTTAGGTACAATCTTAGTAGCCTCACATCCTGCACTAGCACTCTTCGATACTGGAGCATCTCATTGCTTTATGTTGCAACGGTTCGTCCGAACTCATGTGATTCCAGTCAAGCCCCTCGTATCTGTTCACCGCTGAAAAACGCGACCGGGACGTTGGGACGTCTGGCCTGAATTTTGGGGGCAGATGCTATTTGGATTTATCCGTCCACCTCTCCGAAGATGTCAAGTTGATTTATGGCACCGTGTATCGGATGTTTGGACGGATGTGGCCGTTGTAGTAGACTTCGTCAGATTCCCCCTCGTTGTGAGGGGTTTTTGATTGTGGGGTCACTCTTCCCTGCAGGCGCAAGCCCCTGCAGTTAATTACGCTACCGCATCGCGGTAACCACTTTCTCCTTCTCCAGATGTTCACTTTGTGTCGTGTGTGCTTGTTTTATTTTTGGTTGCCCGTGGATTGTATACGGAGACTAATTTATGTTGTTGCCCATAGGGCGTGGATTAGTCCAAATCCGTATTTTCTTAGATTTGGGATTGGGTTGGTTTAAGGATCGTTAATCTCGTTTGAGATTAAGATCAACTTAAATATTTGTTAAGGACACGTTAGTCTAATTTTAGACTAAGATCTACTTAACGGGGGTTTGGGATCATCTTTTATCCAATGAAAGAGCATTTGGGCTCTATCATTTTAGTTTAGGGATGTTACGGTCCATAGTTTAAGGACATCATTGTCCATGAATTTTAAGGACATCACAGTCCACAGGGTTTAGTTTAAACACGTTACGGTCATAGGGTTTAGTTTAAAGACGTTACAGTCATAAGATTTAGTTTAAAGACGTTACGGTCATAGAATTTAGTTTAGGGACATTACGGTCCGTGGAGTTTTGTTGTTGGTTATCGGGACCCGCCACCTCTCTGAAGACGTTGAATAATTACAATGACATATATCAGAGGTGTAGGGAGATGTACCCTTGAACCAAAGAATGTTCATCAGGGACTTGGTATTCCTGTTTGGCACTAAGGCCAATTTAAAAGAAGACCTATGGGCTTGGTCGATTTGGGGTTTGGCCACCCTTGGGCTCAGCCCACTTGATTATTTATTTGGACTTAATCCCTTTTGTTCAACAATGCTGAGCATTAACCTGGGTCTTGATGCTCACCCTCCTTCCTTTGTTTTGTATTGAGTGTTGAACACTCTTTGTAGCGCCGTGCTCTATTTACAGAGCGCTCATTATTTCATCAGCGCTCACGTGAGGGGCACGTGGAGCACGTGGCGCTGAGCGCTAAACTTGGAGCGCCTGGCGCTGAGCGACAAACTTGGAGTGCTAAGCTCTTCTTATAAAGTAGTGCCCACGTGAGAAGCACACGGAGCGCTTGGCGCTAATCGCCAGACTTGGAGAGTTAATCGCTTCTTATAAAGTAGCATCCATGTGAGGAGCACGTGGAGCGCTTGGCGCTGAGCGCCAGATTTGGAGAGTTGAGTACTTCTTATAAAGTAGCGCCAACGCGAGGAGCACGTGGAGCGCCAGACTTGGAGAGTTAAGTGCTTCTTATAAAATAACGCCCACGTGAGGAGCGCGTGGAGCGCTCGGCGCTGAGCGCCAGACTACTGAGTGCTAAGCACTCTTTATTTTGCAGCACTTGGCGCTAAGATTTTTCTTTCTGTGTTATGTTTTGCAAAGTTCAATTCTTTGTTCTCCCTCGGATCTTCGATCCCTAAGAACAAATTCATCCCCGTAAGAATTAAATTTTCATTTGGGGGAAACTTTCTCATGGAACTCAGATCCGAGGAAAGAACTATGTTCTTTCTTTTTATGAGGATTAAACTCTTGCAGATGAGATGATCTCTATTTTTTTTACCTTGAAGAAAATTCTTCCTCTTAAAGCTTGCTCTTCTCTTTGAGATCGAAGTTTATGGGGGGGGGGGGTTCTTCTGTGCCTCTTCTTTCGATTTCAAACTTATGGGGAGGTTCCTCCCTCTAAGACTTGAAGTATTGGGTCCTTTATATAGGGAAGACTGATTTTTTGAATCGGTTAAGAAAATCTCTCCTTGAGAGATCTCTGATTGATTTGGGGATTTTATCCACCGTTGGATCTTTGATCCAAGGGCTTCTATTTTACAGAAGACATTTTTCTTGCTTTTAACAAGATCGGGAAAATATTTTTCAATACAGAACTTATTCTGTATCTTGGTGATTTTTAATCACCATTGGATCTTTGATCCAACGGTGCTCTGATTTACAGAGCACAATCTTTCTTGTTTTAGAAAGATTTGAGGAGTATTTCCTCGGTCAAAATTTAATTCTGTATCTTGGTGATTTTTAATCACCATTGGATATTTGATCCAAAGGCGGAGAACTTTTAAGTCTAGCGCTGGCGCTCTCGTGCTTTGCACGTGAGGCGCTGCCTCAGAGTCTTTGACTCTTGGCGCTGGCGCTCTCGTATTTTGCACATGAGGCGCTGCCTCAGAATCAATGACTCATGGTGCTGGCGCTCTTCAAATTTCAAATTTTGAACAGAGCCCTACTCTTCTTACTGGGGGAAACAAATGCCCCCCACCGTTGCGCTCACGTGGCTCACACGTGAGTGCAGCGGTGGCAGCTTTTCCACCGTTGGATCTTCTTGAAAGTTGGATCGATTTTCCCTTCCTCTAAATAGGGCTTTTGGCCCTTTGAGATGACCGCTGTTCATCTTCTTACTTCTTGTTTTTTTCCTGAGAGTTTAATTCTCCTTCAGAGCTAAGCTCTTTGCCTTAAGAAACTCTTCTAGAGTCAGAACCTTACCAAAAATTTTGGTAAGGATCAAATCTTTGAAAGAATCATTTCATATTCTAGGGTTTTACCCATTAACAGAGCCTTGCTCTTCTTAGATCATAGATCTTAAAGTGGATTTTAGGGTTTCTTAACCCGTTAAACGAAAACAGAGGTTTGCTCTTCTTAGATTATAGATCAAAAATTCTTCTTTTAGGGTTTCTTAACCCATTAATGAAGAAATCTTAGAGTTCATCTTGCAGATCTTAAAGATCTCAGAGTTTTTAACTCAGTAAAAACTTTGCTTTTTAGGGTTTTGATGGATGATTCCATCGTTTTCACAGAGCATAGCTCTTGGAATTTTATTCCCTTCATAATTAGAGTTGACAGATGTCACTCCTGTTTGCAGAGCGTTGCTCTCGAGGGAGTTTAACTCCTTGGCCCGAGGAGTCTCTCATTAAACGAGGATATCTTTTTTTAAAATTTCTTTTTTTAATGAGTAATTGTCTCATCAATGATGAGTCGTCACCTTGATTTTGTGGGCCCCCTTGGTCTCTTCCCACTGCATTGCAGTGTGGTATAAAAAAATTAAAGTACTAAGTATTAGAATTTGGACTGTAGCATTGGCATCTAACCTTTGTTCTTTTTTGCGCAGGTACTATGGCCGTTTATTTGTATGATCTTGACGAAATTATCTCCTATGAAGACATTCGCGTCGAAGGCCGTTGTCAAAACCAGGAGTTTACGGACGCTCAATGCGCTGAGGTTATGCGTCGCCTCGATAAACACAACGGTCGATTACTCCCCTGTCGTTCTGCTTTGTTGAAGATTATCGTGGGAGAGATTTGGGAAGCCTTCCTGGATTTTACGAAGCCATGCCGCTGGAGGCGCTTGATAACACCGAAGACAAGGTACACTCAGTGTATCTGATGGGCTTGATCTTGAAGAGGCGGCGAGATAGTCTTGTTGATATCTTACATCATGTTTTCCAACAGACAACGATAATCTCTTCCTATCAAAGGGCGGATGATATCAGTGAAAATCCTGACGCTTGTATTTGCGAGAAGATGCACACGAGAATGGTCAGAAAGGCCAGAAGCATTTTAGATGGCCTTACTTCTGAATTCCTCAATCCATGTCCAGGATTTAATGTTTTACCATTGTAAACATTTTAATGATGTTTTTTGTTTTACTGTCTTCATCAATGTAAGAATTTTCTGCAGTATAAATGACAAATTTTCCCTTTCTATGCATTTATTTTACGCATTAATCCTTTCCGCGTATACATCAATGGGTATGCTTCAAAAACTTAATTAGATGTGAGTCGAATGTTATCTTTGTTGCCTTGCATAGTATGTGGCTGATGTCCATGGGTTATGCCTTTTTGTTTTGACTTGGTGATTGGTTGTTGATTTTTTTGCGTGCGTGCGCTTTTAAAAGATAAATCAAAGAATAGTTAACCGCAATCAAGAACATTGTCGCTTGGTAGCTAGCAGGTTGAGTACGGGTCGGTCCACAGGGATTTTGTGTATTTTCTAGTTATTCTAACGAGTTAATTCCAATTGGGGTTGGTTTGATTATCAATAAAAACTAAAGTTGATTTAGATTAGGATTAAAATCTTGCTAGGGTTAGATTTAGGTTAAGTTTGGAAATTCAATATTCCTCACCGCTTTCTATACCCTAATTAAGAACTATTTAGGTGTTAAGGTAATAATTAACAAAGGGGATTAGCACGATCGGGAAGAAACTATGTTTCTTCCTCTAGCTCCTTGTCCGTCCTTTCTTAACTCTTACCCTAACCTCCATGGAAAACATACACAACCGGTCTTTAACTATGGTATCACCGCTACCTCGTGGGATAGGGTGCCATAGTGAGCGGTGTGTGTATGTATGCATAGAGTCCTATTAAAATGTATGACGGGCAAGAAAGGGGTGAGAGATTTTCATCTCTCAAACCTTTCCCATTCCTAACCCTAACAAGTGAGGAACCACTCACTCATTAGGAAATTGATAAAAGATTTCATTTTTATGTTTTTAATTCAATAACCTAATTAACTAAACTACAGCAGATAAATAAAATTTATAACTAGGGCAGATAAATAAAATTTATACTAGGGCAGAAAAGAATTTAAACTACGGTATAGAAAAGAAAAACTTACTTTTTATTTGATGCACTCTTCAAACATTTACAGCGAATAAAATTCTGAAATTAGGAATTAAAAAGAGGCATGCTCCAAAAAGAGCTGTAGGGTTCCTATTTATAGATTATAGAAACCCTAGGGTTTACATCTGATCCCTATCTACATTTACAAAACTACCCTGAGAAGCCTGGTCAACGCACCGCTATCCACCGTCAAAACGCACCGACACGTGCTCAGCACGGCCGCGGATCCGCTGCCATATGCCTTGTTTGGCCGCGGATCCGCGGCCATCTTGGAGGCTCTTGGGCTCTGTTTCTCAGGTATTTTTCATGTTGCTTTTTACTTGACTTTTCTTCACTTGGTTCTTCAGAATGTCTTCTAGTTTCTTCCAGATTTCCACAGTGCATAATGTTGTGGACTTTTACCGTTTGCTTCGTGTTGAAGTCTTGAATCTTGTGCTGCCTTTGTGCAATCGAACTGTTTGCTGATCTTCGTTTGTTCCTCAAACTGTAGGCGGCATGATAAAGATTCTTCTGTTTGTTGGTCGTAGTCTCACTTTTGTAGCGTCTTTTCATCATTTTCACTGTTTTGTTCCGAGAACCTGTAACCTGCAACTATGTAGCAGACATGGATCAAAAGCACCTATTTATTTGTAAAATAAATAAGAATGGGAAATATAATAATGCAAAATTATGATATGAATAAATACCCCCAAACTTATCTTTTGCTCGTCCTCGAGCAAAAATAGTTTATTCTCGAAAAAGACCTAACCTCACTTTCACAGGGAAACGCGATTGCACTGAGCTCTAACAACAAGCCGTTAAACCTCTATGTGTCCCTAGTAGGAGGAGTGTTGTCTCCTGAGGGTTTTCAGCGGATACTACCCACAAAATCCTATCAATTCGGCCTATTGACTTTTATTCTCCAATTCGGTTTTCTAGCAAGAAATTCTATTATTCTCAACTCAGAAATTATCAACCCATATTTTTCACGCTTCCTTATCATTTAACTTAAGATTGTATATGTTCTGTAAATTTATTTAGCTTTCAGCATCTTATAAATTTTCCTTCTAAGGTTCCATCTCAACTTGGGAATTTTTATTATCTCTACTAAAGATATATGTCCTATTTTTCATTCCTATCTCTCATCCAAACCCCAATCATATACCCCTACGTGTGTGTATGTATCACCCCTACACTTGGAAATTCAATTCAAGCTCTTATACTCTTGTCCATCGTCCAAAGTACTTTTAGTTGGTGAATTTTTAGATGAAATTGTTCACACATCCTTCATGCGACCGTTAATACTTCTTAAGGTACTAACGACCGATTATAAAATGTGTTTGCACATTAAGACGTAATTCTTCGTCTTGTAATACCTATGGCTTTAGCAGTGACTCCCAAACCAGTTGGTCTAAGGCACTAGGTGATAAAGCACCCTCGCTATATTTTTTTTTTACGCAGCCTTAAGTAATTACAAAACCAGTGTACATTTTTTTTATCTCTTTATTCACACTTATATTTTTATTTTATTTTCCTTCATACTAAGAACTTCAGACAAGAGCATTTCAAGGTCTCCTCTACTATTCCAAGTTTCAAGGTTCGTGTTTATGCAAGTTGTAGGGTATATATTTTCAGAATTTAGACTTAAGCTTAGGAATTATTTTTCAGACTTACACTTTAATAAAATTATCAATACTCTTCTCTTATTTTGACTTAGCCCAAGAAGTGAACTCAAAATTTGCCTATTTCTAAGTAAACTACAAAGACATATATTTTCTACCGTTAAATTTTAAGAAAGGTTATTTTTAGGGTTTTTAATTTACTAAGTCTAGGATCTAGTTTTTCCTAGCTAGTTAACCGTCTTGTCAAACTCAAGTCAATTATGGCCAAAATTGAATTTTTTAATTTTTAAAATTTTCAGTTTTTTATTTGATTTTTCTTTTTATATATATTTTTTATTTTCATTTTTTCAATTTTTATGATTTTTTTATAAAGATGGAATGCAGAATTTAAACATGCAAAAGAAAAAAGAAAAATATATACAAAAATTTTAAAAAAAATATGCAATGCAAATGATAACTATTTACAACCACCACCTCCCCCAAACTTACCAAAAGCAGTGCCCTCACTGCTCGGCCCCACGCCGCACCCTTGAGCGTGAACGGGAACGCTCCTCCTTACCTAGCAGGGTTCGGATCCCCTGCTATACTTCAGTCAAACGCCGATCATGCTCCCTCGCTATCCCCCTCAACTCGTCAATACCCCTAACATCTCTTTGCATTAAATTTGCATGTTCTAAAGGGGTGAGTTCTCCCTCACTCGCGGTCGAGCTAGAGCTAGGTGTTCGGGCGGGCACGTGTTCCGCCGGTTCAGTTCTTGACCAAACATCCGTCAATCGTGTATAGGACATAGAAACGCCCTCAATGAGAGGCCTGACGGGTATGCCTCCAAGCATGTAAAATTAAAACTCCTCCACGGGGAGGAAATAGCGACACAGTTGTGTCACTAGCATGGGGCAAGGGTAGTTTGCGGCTCTTTTGCCTGCACCAATTGAGTTCAGCAGTACCGTGCACATATCGAATCGAGGGTTCCTAGTCATAAGTGTGTGCACAATATGCAGTGATGGAGTGAAAAATGTGGTGTTGTGGGAACTCCCAAAAATATTTTTTTGTGCCCACCGGCACACAGTTAAAACATTGGCGAAAAGGGTTCTCACTTGGATCCCCTTCCGCGGTTCCCTCGAGCAATCATTGCCCATTAAGGGCATGTAATCCTCAAACTGCAATGGTTGATCATGAACTGGTATGCTAGGGATTAAGGTGACTTCATGTATGAAGTCTCTATCAATGATAATCTCCCTATCACCCCACTGCAATTTGATAAAGCTGTATTGGCCGAGACACCCATCTTCTATGCACTCGTAAAAACGAGTGACTAATTCAGGAAGGGCGTAAGCGTTTGGGTGATTATATATCAAAAAATTTCATCCCCTACGTGCTATTTCATTCACAAAGTAACTTCCATATACCGCGTGTGAAAAAAATTGTGAAAAGTCACGCTCTAGTTGCATATTGGGTGCCATCAGATAAGCTACAGATCTTAAAAATTAAAAACAGAGAGGGTTTTCAGAGATCGAACCGCCTCTGAGAAAATCAGAGGGTGAAGACAGAGAGGCGCGGCGGAAGCGCGGCGGGAACGGGCCTACGGCGGCGGTTGCACGGCGCGGCGACGAGATCTCGTTGAAAAAATCGAAGCGGCGGCGGCTAGGGTTTTTTTAGAAGATGAAATTAGGGTTTGTGATCACAGAGAGGGGTCGGGGTTATTTATATAGGGGGAAGTGATGGCTATTTGTAAATAAACCCCTCTAAAAAGAGGAAATTATTTACAAATAAAAAATTTATTTTATTTATTTAATCTGGAAATTTACAAAAATACCAAATTTTTTTTATTTTCAAATTTTTATTTTTAAAGTTATTTTGTATCTATAAAATTACAAATGATACATACCCCCTGTAATACCCGGTTCTTTATATACGCCTAAATCTGTATTTTCTCTTTAAAATATGAATTTTGTTATTAGTAATTATTTAATTATTTTAAATAAACTTCCTTAAACCCAAAACCCAAATCTTTACTTCTCTCTTATCATTATTACCCCAACCCATTCTTTAATTCACTATTAGTTAATTAGATTTTCTACCTAAGCCCAGTTCCGGCCCAGCTCTCTTCTTGTTTAATTCCTTTATTTAATTCTTAACCCAGCCAGCTCGTTCCCACTCCCAGGCCAACTCATTTTTAATTCTTCCATTCAATTTTCCTTCAATTCCCAGCCCACTCGAATTTTTTTTCTTTAATTAAACCCTTTTTATACAAAAACCCCCGGCCCACTTCCTCTGAATTCTATCCATTCATCTCTTTTAATTCGCGGCCCGGCCCATCACCCCCTCTTCTATTTATTTTCCTATTTTTCTTCAACCCACTCACCTGCGGCCCGACCCACTCTCCCAACTCCTTACTGTACATCTCCCTTCTTCAAATCTCCAACGGCTACACCCCCAACTCGCGCGCGCGTTTTCTCCGCCCACGCCGCCCGCGCCCACGTCGCCGCTCATCACGCGCGACGAGCGTTACAACCGCGTTGCTCACCCCTCGTCTCCCCATCCTTTTCCCTCACTCCCCACGTTCACTTCTCCCTCCTTCGCTCTCAAATAGCTCCCCTGCACCCACGCACCCGTACACCGAGCCCCTGCCACGACGCCGGCGAGCTCCTCGTCGCATCATCGTCGCCATCAGTCACTCGTCTCCCTCCTCTCCTCTCTCTTGCTCGCGCTACAGAACCCACAATCACCGGCCACCCCCTTCCTCGTCTGCACCATCATCGACCCGTTACCACCATCGTCGTCGTCGTCGTCACCACCCTCAAACTCTCTTCCTCAGTACCCCGAGCTCGCCATCGCTCTCTCTCCCTCTCAGATTCCTCAGTCCCCTCTCTCTCCTCCTCACTCTCAGTTTTCTCTATCTCATTTCTCTTCTCTCTCCCTCACTGTCTCTACCTCCGACTCTCTCTCTCTCTCTCTAACACCCTCTCACTCACTGCATCCCCCTCTCTCTAGCTCCCTCAGTCCCTCTCTCTCTCCCTGAGTTCTCTTTCTCACTCTCCCCCTCTCTGTTCACTCTCTCTCTAACATTTTTCTCTTCCTCTCTTTCTCTCTCTAACCCTTTCTCTCTCTGAATTCTCCCTCGCTTCCTCTGCAATCTACCCATCGGCCCCGACAGCATCAGCGATCCCTAGCCACGACATTGCCAAGGCCGCAACCGCCAACTCCACCAAAACTGCGAGCCGTCGTTGCCGAGATTCGGATTCGAGACAAATCAAGTTGCCGTGCCGTGCGTGTGTCGCGCGTTCGTGACGTTACAGCCACCGTACAATCCCGGGACGTCTCCAGGCAAGTTTTTACTTGCTTTCATGCTATTCTATATATGTTACAAATCAATATCGTATATAAATTATGCTTCTCTTTTCCGTAAGACTATTCAACACAACTGTTCGATACTTGTCCTCTTAGGAAATCTTTATCAAACTTGACGGAACAAGATAGATTATATTGGCCCTGGTAGAGATGGTTAATATGTGCGAATTTCATCAGAAAATATGACCGTTAACGACTAAAACAACTACCCCCAAGTTTGATCGCAAAACTGTAATTCTGTTGCACCTGAAAATAGTTAAATTCATCATAAATCATATACCTATTAGAATGGTGCGTTCGAGGGCTCAAATCGAAGATAACTCGACGAACTTTAACCCTGTACTAGTTTCCAGACATCCCTATACTTAAACCGTGATGAAAATTGGATCGGAGTGCGACTCTGGACTGCAGTCCAGAGTGACTCCAGTCTTTGCTTGCTGTTTCGTATTGGATACCATAGAATTTCCTTAACTCGTAAGTTGCGGAACCCGCTGTTTGTTATAGATAAATCTGTTAGCTAGACAACACAATTGATTTCACACTGTTTCGTTACCACTTGTTATTTATTCTATAATTTAGAAGATCGGGACACATAACAGTCCCAGCAGAATCAGAATTGACATGTTAATATTAAACATACTATAACTCCTAACTTACAGACGCGATTGAATATCCGTTTGTTGCGTTGAAAACCTTATTGAAAAAACTAGAATTCATCCAACTGTAGCGTTGCTAAAATCTGATCCCAACTGGGGTTAAAATGCGTTGCGAAACGGACATCTGATTCTGAAACCGGATTTCCAGCCGCGAGCGCTTAAAATGAAACAGTTACAACTAATGATCCTGAAACCCGATTGGCTTGAAACAAAATTCTATGGATAGCTAACTGAACATATTAATTACTACCTGTTTATCATTTTTCCAAATTACATACATATACTTCATGATAAACCGTGCAAGTAATAGACTGTTGTTTCTATGACACCTTAATTGTGCTTTTATACTGTTCATGCATCACACCATACCCATATCATGGTAGTGATAACCTAGTGACATCGTGCATTTACCCAGTGTTAGATTTTAGTGTTGATTGTGGCTAGTACGTCAGTGTTCGTGTATTCGTGATTAAGTGAAAGTGATACGTACTTGTGCACAATCAGTGACCACATTATTCTATTGCATTGTCGACGTCTGTGGGATGCGTGCACGTGTGACTAATAAGTGGAATGGGACATTTATGGAAGCGTTTGCACGGGTGTCACAGATAAGACACCAGACACTGCCATTTATCTTAGGTATTAATCGGGACGTGCTTGATGGGGGTCCTGCCTCCAGTTCTCGTGCTGACTTGTCACGGATCGATTAGTATTTAGATCGATGGTTAGCGTTTGATGTAGACCTCGGGGTGTGGGGTAGTTCAAGTGTGAATTCAACAGAATCTCGGGAGTCCCATGCCGGCTTATATATTTAGGGAGTTATATGGAGATTTACAGGGTATGTGCTATACACACCGTGATACATTCGTTACATGTGGGCCCGTGGTCCCTTGTCCTTGGGTTCTACCCTTGGGTGGAGGACACTCGCGAGTGGTTGACTCTCACACTTGGACCGACGATAGGCTTATTGACCTGTGCAGTGAGACTTAGAGACTGATAGGATTATTGTCATTTACATTCCTTGTATATTGTGTTGACATACATGACATATCGTTATACTGCTTTACTGCTCCGCTGCGTTTATCTCTGCTCATTTATATTCTTGCTGTCAGTGATTTACTGTTATTTATATCCATTACCACTGTTAGAACTGTTACTTGACTATATACATTATATTGCTATTGTGTCGCTCTGACGACCTGAGTATGCATGCTCAGTGTGAGGAGAAGATTTAGCCTGGACCAGTGCATCACAGACTTCTTGACTTGCCTTCCCGAGTTACATTCATTTGTTCCACTTCAGGTCAGTCTTTACATTGTTTACTTCAGTTACTGCATTTCTCATCACCTGCGCATTACATACTGTTTACCATGATAAACTAGAAGCCGAAGTGTGACTACGGCAGGTCTTTTCCTTGACCGTAGGAGCATGGCTGGCCTTGTTTACTCCTCGTATTCCGTATTTTGGGAAGCGGGGTGTGACATGGTTTAGTTGGTATCAGAGCCAGGTTTTGCATCGATTGGGATTGCAGTTTTCCGTGTACAGTTTGGCAATCTAAGACATCCTTCGGTCTAGGTTGTAAACTGTCATTCTTGATTCATATTCACATCGTGCGTTCAGATATCCATTCACTATGGTTTCGGGTGACTTGACAAGGGTACGTGGTGACAATTGCACTAACGTACTCTATTCAAGTGACTTAAAGTGATACAGTTGATTCCCCACTCGTAATGATATTCATCATCTCTGATATTCTTGAATCCTTGTTCTATCCATATTATATTTTGATTCATTTAGCTTGTGACTTATATCATCCTCAAATTGTTGTTTCAGGATCATGTCTTCCAACGACTCTTCATCTTTGTCCGCTCCCTAGAATCAGACTGTTGAGATCCTTAGTGTACTACAAGGTTTAAAGGAAGCCCAGGAGCGAACAAACGACCTATTAGCTGAAGGGCTGAGAAGACAGGTGAGTCAGACCCCAGCGGGAGTCTCCTATCATACAAGGATCTCTATTGGACGAGGAAAAGAGAAGAAGATGAAACGCCAATTTGTTTCCCCGCAACAGAAGTACCAGAAGAACCCCTGCTGTGGATATTGTAAGAGACCAGGACACCTTCAGAGGGATTGTCGCCGTGCCCAATGGAAATGTCTCATATGCGGTTCCGACAAACATCTCATCAACGGTTGTCCAGAAAGGAAAGAACTGCAAGGAGGAAACTCGTCCTCACTCCCCACTTCTACCAAGTGAGGATCATCGCGTAGTTTGAACTTCGACCATAAGGCAGATCTAACTCAGAATTCAACTAGCGTGACGATGATGCAGCGTTCTGGCAATCAAAGAAGAATTTTATGATTTTCCAATTTCAATAATAATGTTGTTATCTCTTATGAATATTTCTTCCAGTTTGCGATATTGTATCCGTTGAACTTTAGTTAAATGCAATAGAAATTTGAATCATAGTATATGCATCATTCTCATGCTTTCTCTATGTCACATTCTGTTCATTATCACAGTATTTCCATTCTGATCTTTCAGTTCCTGCAGCCGCATATTTTTCCTATATTGCGTACCCCGAGTTTTCCTTGATATATTCCACTGTCTAATCATGACTCTCTTTCTTTCAGACCATGGCCCACCCTGGAGCAGCGCCGAATCTAGACGAGGATGTACAATCATGCGTTTCCCTAGATCACACACTGACGAGTTCTGATGATGAAGTCAACGGTCCCCAGGTCAACTTCAAAAATAATGATTCAGAGGACGAAGGAGCAGCCGCCCCAGAGTTTGGCATGATAGCTGATCCTGACGAAAAAGAAGTAGATCCTGAAGAGAACCTGATAGAGGAAGAGCCCGAGGGAGATCCAATAGAAGAAAATCCAGTGGAGGAAGACCCCTTAGAAGAAAACCCAGAAGGAGAGAATCACATGGAATCAGACCTCGATGGAGAAGTTCTATCCGAGGATGAAGGACCAGAAAATCAAGACCCTGCCATGGAAGAGCTTCCTTTAGCGATACCTGCGAGGCGCTATGGAAATGGACGCCCCTACCTGAGCGCGCGAGCCTACCGCAACCTGCTGAATCTCCACCAGCGCGACTGATGGGATTTCTTTTGATGTTGTCTTTCTGTCCAAATAAACTGTGTATAGTTTAAGGCCACTTTTCACCTTTGGGCATGCCTTGTTTCAAATTTCCTTGAATAAAATGAATCATCTGAGTTTGTAAACCTTTGATTATTGTTTCGCTTAATACTTGTTTATTGCCCATATCCATTTATTCCCTGCTGAGATTCCTGACTGTCCACCCCTACTCATCATATAGTTTTCACCTTCGTTTCGATTGGAAAGTACCGCACCCTGATCCTTGGATTGAGGCACCATTCATCCTTCGTCTGTGCCCCGTTTGAGATCCTTCTGGGAAGAGAACAGTTCTTGTGAAACTTCCAAGTTCGCTAACCCTTCACATCTTGATTCATATGTTGTACCGACCACTATCCTACCCTTTACCGTGTCTGAACCCTCACTGAGATTCTCTAGCAACACACCCAATGTTTGAGGTCCACCCTCCATCCTTCGTCTGTACCCGGTTTGAGATCCTTCTGGGAGGAGGACCTTCCTTAGGATTTATCGAGTTCCTTAGCTTTTCAAATTCTTGATTCATAAGATTTACCGATTGTTAGTCTCCCCCTATATTTTTCCTTGTAGTCCTTTTGTTGTTCGCCCTTACTTCCTGTATTAATCCGACCCTAATCCCTTTGATCCTCACCCTAAAGCCGCCATACTCCGACCTTCTGGTGAGCTACCTTCCCTTGTAGTCGTTACCCCAGCTAGCCCTGTTCATATTGGTGATTTCTCTATTCCCCATATATATTTAGGGACATTATTATTCAAAATTTAGTTTTCATTATTTTAAAGTTATCAAAAGGTGTGTATTGATTACTCTGTTTTATATATTTTAAGCACACTATTAGTATCCTCGTTTTCCGTAGCGCAACTTTACGCCGCGCATACTCCTGGTCCCTTTTCTTAATTTCAATATACCAGTTTTTTTTTTCTAAAATATTTTTAAATCTATTTTATCGATGCCTTATCCTAAATTGTTTCAATCTACCGACAAACCTTTCACTGCTTTATTATCGTTATCTTATTTCTAGTATTGTGTATATGCTTACCATTATTAGTGGTTGAGCCTTATACGTATTATTTCTGTTTGCTATTTTGATAAACTTAGTTGTGCACATTTGTAAGTTTCGACTTTTATCGAACACATCCTGATTATTATTGTTCGTTATTGATACCTATATTCTCGTATACATGTGTTTACTCTTATAGTTATTTCTACCTTATATCATTTAGACTTATCTTTTGTATACTGCTCTTACATGCTTATACCTTCAAGTTTCATTATCCACGAATTTCTAATAAATCCTTATATGTTAGTTTGCAATTATGATAGCTTCCGTTTATGTTTCTATGACTTATATTTTTAAATTTCGAGGACGAAATTTTTGTAAGGGTGGTATGATGTAATACCCGGTTCTTTATATACGCCTAAATCTGTATTTTCTCTTTAAAATATGAATTTTGTTATTAGTAATTATTTAATTATTTTAAATAAACTTCCTTAAACCCAAAACCCAAATCTTTACTTCTCTCTTATCATTATTACCCCAACCCATTCTTTAATTCACTATTAGTTAATTAGATTTTCTACCTAAGCCCAGTTCCGGCCCAGCTCTCTTCTTGTTTAATTCCCTTATTTAATTCTTAACCCAGCCAGCCCGTTCCCACTCCCAGGACAACTCATTTTTAATTCTTCCATTCAATTTTCCTTCAATCCCCAGCCCACTCGAATTTTTTTCTTTAATTAAACCCTTTTTATACAAAAACCCCCGGCCCACTTCCTCTGAATTCTATCCATTCATCTCTTTTAATTCGCGGCCCGGCCCATCACCCCCTCTTCTATTTATTTTCCTATTTTTCTTCAACCCACTCACCTGCGGCCCGGCCCACTCTCCCAACTCCTTACTGTACATTTCCCTTCTTCAAATCTCCAACGGCTACACCCCCAACTCGCGCGCGTGTTTCCTCCGCCCACGCCGCCCGCGCCCACGTCGCCGCTCATCACGCGCGACGAGCGTTACAACCGCGTTGCTCACCCCTCGTCTCCCCATCCTTTTCCCTCACTCCCCACGTTCACTTCTCCCTCCTTCGCTCTCAAATCGCTCCCCTGCACCCACGCACCCGTACACCGAGCCCCTGCCACGACGCCGGCGAGCTCCTCGTCGCATCATCGTCGCCATCAGTCACTCGTCTCCCTCCTCTCCTCTCTCTTGCTCGCGCTACAGAACCCACAATCACCGGCCACCCCCTTCCTCGTCTGCACCATCATCGACCCGTTACCACCATCGTCGTCGTCGTCGTCGTCGTACCTCGAGCTCGCCATCGCTCTCTCTCCCTCTCAGATTCCTCAGTCCCCTCTCTCTCCTCCTCACTCTCAGTTTTCTCTATCTCATTTCTCTTCTCTCTCACTCACTGTCTCTACCTCCGACTCTCTCTCTCTCTCTCTCTCTCTCTAACACCCTCTCACTCACTGCATCCCCCTCTCTCTAGCTCCCTCAGTCCCCCTCTCTCTCCCTGAGTTCTCTTTCTCACTCTCCCCCTCTCTGTTCACTCTCTCTCTAACATTTTTCTCTTCCTCTCTTTCTCTCTCTAACCCTTTCTCTCTCTGAATTCTCCCTCGCTTCCTCTGCAATCTACCCATCGGCCCCGACAGCATCAGCGATCCCTAGCCACGACATTGCCAAGGCCGCAACCGCCAACTCCACCAAAACTGCGAGCCGTCGTTGCCGAGATTCGGATTCGAGACAAATCAAGTTGCCGTGCCGTGCGTGTGTCGCGCGTTCGTGACGTTACAGCCACCGTACAATCCCGGGACGTCTCCAGGCAAGTTTTTACTTGCTTTCATGCTATTCTATATATGTTACAAATCAATATCGTATATAAATTATGCTTCTCTTTTCCGTAAGACTATTCAACACAACTGTTCGATACTTGTCCTCTTAGGAAATCTTTATCAAACTTGACGGAACAAGATAGATTATATTGGCCCTGGTAGAAATGGTTAATATGTGCGAATTTCATCAGAAAATATGACCGTTAACGACTAAAACAACTACCCCCAAGTTTGATCGCAAAACTGTAATTCTGTTGCACCTGAAAATAGTTAAATTCATCATAAATCATATACCTATTAGAATGGTGCGTTCGAGGGCTCAAATCGAAGCTAACTCGACGAACTTTAACCCTGTACTAGTTTCCAGACATCCCTATACTTAAACCGTGATGAAAATTGGATCGGAGTACGACTCTGGACTGCAGTCCAGAGTGACTCCAGTCTTTGCTTGCTGTTTCGTATTGGATACCATAGAATTTCCTTAACTCGTAAGTTGCTGAACCCCACTGTTTGTTATAGATAAATCTGTTAGCTAGACAACACAATTGATTTCACACTGTTTCGTTACCACTTGTTATTTATTCTATAATTTAGAAGATCGGGACACATAACAGTCCCAGCAGAATCAGAATTGACATGTTAATATTAAACAGACTATAACTCCTAACTTACAGACGCGATTGAAGATCCGTTTGTTGCGTTGAAAACCTTATTGAAAACCCTAGAATTCATCCAACTGTAGCATTGCTAAAATCTGATCCCAACTGGGGTTAAAATGCGTTGCGAAACGGACATCTGATTCTGAAACCGGATTTCCAGCCGCGAGCGCTTAAAATGAAACAGTTACAACTAATGATCCTGAAACCCGATTGGCTTGAAACAAAATTCTATGGATAGCTAACTGAACATATTAATTACTACCTGTTTATCATTTTGCCAAATTACATACATATACTTCATGATAAACCGTGCAAGTAATAGACTGTTGTTTCTATGACACCTTAATTGTGCTTTTATACTGTTCATGCATCACACCATACCCATATCATGGTAGTGATAACCTAGTGACATCGTGCATCTACCCAGTGTTAGATTTTAGTGTTGATTGTGGCTAGTACGTCAGTGTTCGTGTATTCGTGATTAAGTGAAAGTGATACGTACTTGTGCACAATCAGTGACCACATTATTCTATTGCATTGTCGACGTCTGTGGGATGCGTGCACGTGTGACTAATAAGTGGAATGGGACATTTATGGAAGCGTTTGCACGGGTGTCACAGATAAGACACCAGACACTGCCATTTATCTTAGGTATTAATCGGGACGTGCTTGATGGGGGTCCTGCCTCCAGTTCTCGTGCTGACTTGTCACGGATCGATTAGTATTTAGATCGATGGTTAGCGTTTGATGTAGACCTCGGGGTGTGGGGTAGTTCAAGTGTGAATTCAACAGAATCTCGGGAGTCCCATGCCGGCTTATATATTTAGGGAGTTATATGGAGATTTACAGGGTATGTGCTATACACACCGTGATACATTCGTTACATGTGGGCCCGTGGTCCCTTGTCCTTGGGTTCTACCCTTGGGTGGAGGACACTCGCGAGTGGTTGACTCTCACACTTGGACTGACGATAGGCTTATTGACCTGTGCAGTGAGACTTAGAGACTGATAGGATTATTGTCATTTACATTCCTTGTATACTGTGTTGACATACATGACATATCGTTATACTGCTTTACTGCTCCGCTGCGTTTATCTCTGCTCATTTATATTCTTGCTGTCAGTGATTTACTGTTATTTATATCCATTACCACTGTTAGAACTGTTACTTGACTATATACATTATATTGCTATTGTGTCGCTCTGACGATCTGAGTATGCATGCTCAGTGTGAGGAGAAGATTTAGCCTGGACCAGTGCATCACAGACTTCTTGACTTGCCTTCCCGAGTTACATTCATTTGTTCCACTTCAGGTCAGTCTTTACATTGTTTACTTCAGTTACTGCATTTCTCATCACCTGCGCATTACATACTGTTTACCATGATAAACTAGAAGCCGAAGTGTGACTACGGCAGGTCTTTTCCTTGACCGTAGGAGCATGGCTGGCCTTGTTTACTCCTCGTATTCCGTATTTTGGGAAGCGGGGCGTGACACCCCCAAACTTATTTGAAACAATGTTTTGGCTAGATGATCGAAAATTTGGGGGTAAATGGAGGAAGATCAGTCAGTATAAATCGGCTCCTGCAAAAACAGGAGCTCCTCCGACGGGTCCGCAGTGAGGAACGGTTTGAGTCGATGTCCGTTTACTTTAAACAGTGTACCGTCCTCCGAGTTTTCTAGATCTACCGCACCGTGCGGATAAACGGTGCGTACAAAAAATGGCCCTTTCTATCTAGATTTGAGTTTGCCGGGATGGAAGTGTAACCGAGTATCGTAAAGCAAAACCTGTTGGCCAGGTTTGAAAATCTTGCGCATAAGGTGTTTATCATGGAACACCTTCGTTCGGTTTTTAATAATTACCGCGTTCTCATAAGCTTCATCCCGCAGCTCATCCAATTCATTCAATTGCAGCTTTCTATTGCTGCCCGCATCTCCCATGGATAAGTTTAACTCTTTAATCGCCCAAAATGCCTTGTGCTCAATTTCAATGGGAAGGTGGCAAGCCTTCCCATAAACAAGCCGGTATGGAGACATGCCAAGATCGGTCTTGTAGGCAGTACGGAATGCCCATAATGCATCAATCAGTTTTGTTCACCAATCTTTACGGTTTTTGGAAACTGTTTTCTCCAAAATTTGTTTAATCTGCCGATTCGAAATTTCGGCTTGCCCACAAGTTTGGGGATGATATGGTGTTGACAATTTGTGAGTAATGGAGTATTTGCGCATTAAGGACTCAAATGTCCTATTACAGAAGTGAGATCCATTATCACTTATAATCGCTCGAGGATGCCCAAACCGAGAAAATATGTTTTCTTTAAGAAATCTAACAACAACCTTGTTGTCATTCGTTCGGCTGGGCACAGCCTCGACCCATTTTGACACATAGTCAACAGCCAATAGAATATACATATTTCCAAAGGAATTGGGAAATGGTCCTATGAAGTCTATTCCCCAAACATCAAAAATATCAACAACCAAAATTGGTTGGAGCGGCATTTCGTTTCTCCGCGAAATTTGTCCAAGTGTTGGCACCGGAAGCATGTCTTGCAGTATTCGTATGCATCTTTAAAAAGTCGTGGCCAGTAGAAGCCACACTGCAAGATTTTTTCTGCTGTCTTCTTGGGGCCAAAATGCCCGCCAAACGCTTGATCGTGGCAAAAAGACAGCACACTCTTAAACTCTTTTTCGGGAACACACCGACGAATGATTTGGTCGGAACAGTATTTAAAGAGATACGGTTCATCCCAGTAAAAAAGTTTTACTTAGGACAGGAATCGAAGTTTGTCCTGATTCGACCAATCGTTAGGTATCAGTCCGGTGGCTAAGTAATTTACTATATCAGCGAACCAAGGTTCGCATGACACGGTTAAGAGCTTCCCATCGGGAAAAACATATTTAATAGGAATTTCGAGTGTAGGCGAAGACGGAAGTCATGAAAGGTGGTCGGCGACTACGTTTTCACTTCCTTTCTTGTCTCTTATGACAAGGTCAAACTCTTGCAGTAAGAGGATCCAACGTATTAGACGAGATTTAGCATCCTTCTTTGCGAAAAGATGACAAAGAGATGAGTGGTCCATATAAACAATCACTGGAGAGCCGATTAAATAGGGCCTAAATTTTTCTAGTGCAAACACAACGGCTAAAAATTCTTTTTCTGTTGTTGTGTAATTCAATTGGGCTTCGTTTAATATTCGGCTAGCGTAATAAATTACGTGCGGCATCTTATTAATGTGTTGTCCAAGGACAGCACCAATGGCGAAATCAGATGCATCGCACATATTTTCAAATGGATGCGTCCAGTCGAAAGATGAAAGAATGGGCGCAGAAATAAGTGAGTGTTTCAATGACTCGAACGCTTCCATGCAGGTTGAGTCAAAATCAAAAGTGGTGTCCTTTGCCAATAAAAGAGTCAAGGGTCTAGCTATCTTGCTAAAATCCTTGATGAACCGTCTATAAAAACCGGTATGGCCAATGAAGGCTCGGATGTCTTTGACGCATTTAGGAGGAGGAAGATTGGAAATGACTTCAATCTTGGCTTTATCAACCTCAATGCCGTTTTGCGAGATGACATGTCCTAAGACAATACCTTCTCGTACCATAAAGTGGCACTTCTCCCAGTTTAAAGTGAGGTTCTTATCCCTACAGTGGGTAAGAACTGCGTCTAAGTGTAGCAAACACTCATCGAAGGAGTCGCCGAAAATGGAGAAATCATCCATAAAAATTTCCAAGAATTTATCCACCATGTCTGAAAAGATCCCCATCATACACCGCTGAAAAGTAGCGGGTGAATTGCATAACCCAAAGGGCATGCGACGGTAAGCGAATGTACCGAAAGGACAAGTAAATATGGTCTTGTCTTGATCCTTCTCGGCGATGGGAACTTGATTATAGCTGGAGTAGCCATCCAAAAAGCAGTAAAATTCGTGCCCAGCCAATCGTTCTAGCATTTGGTCAATAAAAGGTAACAGAAAGTGGTCTTTCCGTGTAGCGGCGTTGAGTTTTCTATAATCACTGCAAACTCGCCACCCAGTTTGGGTGCGAGTAGGTATTAACTCATTTGCCTCATTGGTTATGACCGTTATGCCCGATTTCTTTGGGACAACATGAATGAGACTAACCTACTGGCTATCAGAGATAGGGTAAATGATACCACTATCAAGACATTTGACAATCTCCTTTTTGACAGCCTCTTTCATTATGGGGTTGAGGTGTCTTTGTGGATGCCTTACTGGCTTGGCATCATCCATCATATGTATATGATGTTCAACTATGAGGGGACTAATCCCCTTGATGTCCGCCATAGTCGAGCCGAAAGCTTGCCGATTATTTTGTAAGACCATTAAAGGGCTTTCTCTTGCTCGAGAGCTAGAGATGCCGATATGATAACAGGAAGGGTCTCATTCTCACCTAAGTAAGCATATTTAAGGTGAGACGGCAAAAGATTGAGTTCGAGTTTCGGAGGTGAAACAATTGAAGGTAACATTGGTGAAACTGTCTCGAACTCGAAGGATTCCAACAATGGTTCAAATCGAGTGTAAGCAACCGAGTCGGATGGTTCAACTAACTCATCTGAAAAATCAAAGGACTCAAACTCGGGTGGTGAGTCTTCAAAATCGTCCAAAAAAGTGAAACACCCATAATCGTTATCCGGTGTGAAAGATATGTCAGATTCTAGGAGGAACGCACTAGTGGCATCAAAACTGCTGTGATCGAACAGAAATTTTTCGAGCTCACAGTCCTCCTGCGTGATCTCGTGGATCGAGTAAACATCAAGTATACTGGCATTAGGCTCGGAGGGCTGATTCCCCAACTTAAAAATGTTGAGTTCAATCGTTATATTTCTAAAAGATAGGTTCATCGAACCATTTCGACAATTCATCACCGCATTAGAAGTCGCAAGGAATGGTCGATCGAGTATCACCGGAATTTGACTCCGGGGGTTAGTTACAGGCCGTGTGTCCATAACAATGAAATCAACGGGGAAAATGAAATCAACTACTTTAATTAACACATCCTCTAACTCACCCTTAGGATGGGTGATGGATCGGTCGGCCATTTGGAGAGTACAATGTGTGGGTTTTAGCTCTCCAATGCCTAATTGTTCATATACTGAATAGGGTAGCAAATTAACACTAGCACCAAGATCTAAAAGTGCTCAATTTATGTTCTTATCCCCAATTGTTATTGAAATTGTAAGACAGCCGGGGTCTTTATATTTTTGTGGTAAAGGTTGGATAAGAGCATCACTTACAGCACTAGCCACGAAAACTTTCTTGGGGACTTGTGACTTCCTCTTCTTGGTGCATAAGTCCTTTAAGATTTTAGCGTAAGAAAGGACTTGTTGGATTGCATCAAAGAGAGGTATGTTAATGCTAACCTGTTTGAATAACTCTACAATCTTCTCCATTTGGGGAGTATGTTTATTGGATCTCAACCTGTTTGGAAATGGAACATTTTGAAAATTTGTTGAGTCCAATGTCTGTGGAGTAGATTGCGGAGTTGGAACGGATCCCAATGTTAGTGTGTTCGTGGAGTGAGATGTGGGTCCGTTCGAATTAGAAGAAGTAGAGCCTTGTGAAGAATGAAGAACATGCTCTGACGAAGAAGAAGATGATGAAGAAGAAGAAGCACCGGCAGGGGTTTCATCACTAATGCCCACATTATTGTGCAACACTCTTCCAGATCTCAACGTGGTCACATCATTTACATTATGATTTTGTTGTTCATAAGAAACATGTGCGTTGTGTGTGTGACCGGGATTTGGCAATGGTTGAGACAGAAGCTTTCCCTTTTCTCGCTTGCTTAACGCAGTATTTAGTTGTGCAATTTGGGCCTCAATTGATTTGATACTCTGATCATGGAAGCACTGTTTTGTACTAAAGACTGAATGGAAGTCTCCAACCTTGCTGCAGATTGTTTTAAAAATGCATCTAAACTTCGTTCTAGCGAGGAAACCTTATCGTTATTCGGCTGAACAAAATTGTTTTGAGGATAAGAGTTATTGGGTACAAAATTGTTCATTTGGTTTGGGTAAGGTTGGGGTTGGAAAGGTTGCTGATATTGAGTTTGTTGAGGTGCTTGTTTTTGTGGAGGAGGAGGACTTTGAAAGTTGTTATTGTCTTGGAATTGTTGATTTTGATTCCAAGCAAAATTTGGGTGGCTCCTCCAACCAGGATTGTAAGTTGAAGAGTATGGATCATTTCTTTGTCTTTGTTGAAAGGCAGCATTGACTTGATCTTGTCCTTGAACAGATGGGTTGTAAGGACACTCTTCGGTTAGATGGGACGGATCCGAACAACAAGCGCAAACTGTGCGTGGGGGTAAAGCAGGGGCTGGAGAAGGCGATGAGAATTTGCTCTCAATTGCTTCTAGCTTTTTCGTAAGTGCGGCCATTTCGGCCTTCATTGCAATAGACATATCAAGTTGATGTATGCCTGTCCTAGACTGACCTGATGAAGTAGATGAGGTGGTCTTAGTGCTTTCCCACTAAAGTGTTTGTTCAGCAAGATCGTCGAGAAACTGCCAAGCTTCCTCGCTAGATTTTGTAAGAAAGTGACCTTGACAAATGGTTTCCAACAACTGCTTAGTTGCTGGGTTCAGTCCTTCATATAAAGTTTGGCAAAGTTGCCAATTTTCAATACTGTGATGAGGGCACTGAACAAGGAGGTCTTTAAATCTTTCAAAACACTTCCAAAAAGGTTCAGAAGGAAGCTGGGAAAATTGAATGATTTCGTTGTGAATTCTCGCGGTCTTGTGGTGTGGGTAAAACTTTTTTAGAAAAGCCTTAACAAACTCTTCCCAATTTTTTATCGAGTGTGATGCTGTGCTATATAACCATTTTTCAGCTAGGTCACATAAGGTGAATGGAATGACACGCAGCCTTATAGCATTATCAGAAAGTTGTGTTGTCTTCATCATTGCGCAAACATTCTGGAATTTGTTAATGAAGATGTAGGCATCTTCGGATTCCAGCCCATGAAATTTGGGCAACATATTGATGAAGTGGGGGTTTAATCCTAAAGTTATCTCCATTGGAAGTGAAAGACAAGTGGGAAATGCGGTGCGGATAGAGTAGAAAAGATCCTGGAGCGCGATTCGTTGGGGCGCTTCAACAGGTGGGTGTGGTGGGTTATTCGCACCTAGTGGAGGTGGAATCAGTCCCGCGGGTAAGAGGTTGTTAGGATTGAATCCCAAAATCTCCTTAGAAGGTGCTGAATATGAAGGTGAAGGTAAAGAAGTGGATGGAATTTCGACTTCGGAGTCGAAAGCGTCATCAGTCGGCACTAACGAGACACGGACTAAACGGGCGCTAGTGTCCCTAGTCCAATTGGACATACACTAAAGAGGTATAGTGTAGTCAAAATGTGAAAACAGAAGGTGGGGGTAAGAAAACGTCAATGGAAGTGGGTGCAATGGATTTCTTAGCGACAAGTGGCAAGTTTTTGTAAAAAATTTCTGTTTTTTTTTTATATAAGGATCTTTTTGCAAAAAGATTTTTATAAGAAGCTTATACACACGTTCAAGCAATCATAATATGCACAATCAAGCCTAGATCTAGGGTCTCCTAGGTCAACTAGACTGCTCTTAACTGTTCCAAAGGGCAAGTTGTGAGATCCTCAAATCGCCTCTTCACCATCAATTATGGCCAGGTAAGCACAAGTAAAGAAAGGAGTGATCCGCTCACAAATCACCGTGAGAAGGGCCTTTTAAAATTACCTTTCCCCACTTGTCTAGCCTAGGCACCACAAAGTCTGGTTTAGATAAACGATCGATGCCTACAACTATTCCTTTGTCCTATCGAGCACGACAGTCCTTATATGCTGAGTCTAATCTTTTTTAATTAACTCCATGGTTAATGCAATATGCTTTTTATGATTTTTGGGGTTCTAGGAAGGGTAATGAAATCCCCACCCAATCTGGATTGGTGTTAAAGCCCCCTTAAAGTCAATTTTATAAATGCAAAGCAGTAAAACACACAAACACACTTGCCAATTTTTTTTTTATTGCGGCGCGAAGAATCCTGCACAAGATCAAGTTATTGGAGAAGAGAGAGAAGTTTTTGTGCAAAGAACCCTGCAGGAAAATTTTTCAGAGGAGATCAGGGGGTTACAGAGAAGAAAAGAAAGCTTACAGAGATATTTTTGCTTGCTGACGTCACCACCAGGTCGCGGATCCGCCGCGGGAACGTTCCTTTGACCGCGGTTCCGCGGTTGACTTGGTGATTCAGATCTAAAAAATTCTTCTGTTTCTCTGTTCTGATTATCCTCTGCTTGTTCAGATCTGCTGTTTGCTGTTTTGCTCTCTGGATTTTTCCAGATCTGAATCTGTTCGTCTCTTCGATTCTGCACAATTCAAACGAAAACCCTTCAAAAAATAACAAGATGATAAATTTTTATATTTTAAAATTTTTCAGTTTTTTATGATTTTTTTAATTTTTATATTAACCCGAAATTACAAAAAGAAAATAACTATGCCATCCCTGGCAACGACGCCATTTGATTGGTTGTTGATTTTTTTGTGTGCGTGCGCTTTTAAAAGATAAATCAAAGAATAGTTAACCGTAATCAAGAACGGTGTCGCTTGGTAGCTAGCAGATTGAGTACGGGTCGGTCCACAGGGATTTTATGTATTTTCTAGTTGTTCTAACGAGTTAATTCCAATTGGGGTTGGTTTGATTATCAATAAAAACTATAGTTGATTTAGATTAGGATTAAAATCTTGCTAGGTTTAGGTTAAGTTTGGAAAGTCAATATTCCTCACCGCTTTCTATGCCCTAATTAAGAACTATTTAGGTGTTAAGGTAATAATTAACAAAGGGGATTAGCACAATCGGGAAGAAACTAGGTTTCTTCCTCTAGGTCCTTGTCCGTCCTTTCTTAACTCTTACCCTAACCTGGAAAATATACACAACCGGTCTTTAACTATGGTATCACCGCTACCTCATGGGATAGGATGCCATAGAGAGCGGTGTGTGTATGTATGCATAGAGTCCAATTAAAATGTATGACGGGCAAGAAAGGGATGAGAGATTTTCATCTCTCAAACCTTTCCCATTCCTAACCCTAACAAGTAAGGAACTACTCACTCATTAGGAAATTGATAAAAGATTTCATTTTTATGTTTTTAATTCAATAACCTAATTAACTAAACTACAACAGATAAATAAAATTTATAACTAGGGCAGATAAATAAAATTTATACTAGGGCAGAAAAGAATTTAAACTATGGCATAGAAAAGAAAAACTTACTTTTTATTTGATGCACTCTTCAAACATTTACAGTGAATAAAATTCTGAAATTAGGAATTAAAAAGAGGCATGCTCCAAAAAGAGCTGTAGGGTTCCTATTTATAGATTATAGAAACCCTAGGGTTTACATCTGATCCCTATCTACATTTACAAAACTACCCAGAGAAGCCTGGTCAACGCACCGCCATCCACCGTCAAAACGCACCGACACGTGCCCAGCACGGCCGCGGATCCGCTGCCATATGCCTTGTTTGGCCGCGGATCCGCGGCCATCTTGGAGGCTCTTGGGCTCTGTTTCTCAGGTATTTTTCATGTTGCTTTTTACTTGACTTTTCTTCACTTGGTTCTTCAGAATGTCTTCTAGTTTCTTCCAGATTTCCACAGTGCATAATGTTGTGGACTTTTACCGTTTGCTTCGTGTTGAAGTCTTGAATCTTGTGTTGTCTTTGTGTAAATGAACTGTTTGCTGATCTTCGTTTGTTCCTCAAACTGTAGGCGGCATGATAAAGATTCTTCTGTTTGTTGGTCGCCATCTCACTTTTGTGGCGTCTTTTCATCATTTTCACTGTTTTGTTCCGAGAACCTGTAACCTGCAACTATGTAGTAGACATGGATCAAAAGCACCTGTTTATTTGTAAAATGAATAAGAATGGGGAATATAATAATGCAAAATTATGATATGAACACTTGGCACGAAGTAGTTTATGTACACTTGAGTAGCACCTCCATTTCAGTGGCATGTAACTTTGGCGAGTGTGGCCTTTAGATGGTCTATCTTGACTTTCTTGCAGGGCAATAATGGCTTAGGAAACAGGTTCAGATCTGACGCCTAAGACTTTTCAACTTTATGAGTCATGATGGTCTCATAAAGACTTTTCTCCCTACGAGTCGAGAGGTACGCGTAAGTGTATTTTCTCCTTAGGAGTCGTGAGGATTCCTAAGTGCGTTTTCTCTTGAGAGTCGTAAGGATTTTACAAGAGAATTTTCTCCATTACAAGTTGAGAGGACTCGTAAGTGGTTGGTGAGTTGACTTGTCTCCGAGTCGAAGCATTGCTCCGACGGGGAGGTCGTTGGCTGACTTGTTTCCGAGACGGAGGTCATTGGCTGACGTCTTTCCGAGACGGGGTCATTGGATGACGTGTTTCCGCGACGGGGTCATTGGATGACGTATTTTCGAGACAGGGTCATTGGATGACGTATTTCCGAGACGGGGTCATTTGCTGACGTATTTCCGCGACGCGGTCATTGGATGACGTATTTCCGAGACGGGGTCATTAGATGACGTATTTCCGAGACGGGGTCATTGGATGACGTATTTCCGAGACGGGGTCATTGGATGACGTATTTCCGGGACGGGGTCATTGGATGACGTATTTCTGAGACGAAGGTCATTGGCTGACATACTCCGCTTTCTGCGGTGTCAGGTTGACTTGCTCTGCTTTCTACGGTATCGGGTTGACTTTCTCCGCTTTCTGCGGTGTCGGGGTTGACTTTCTCTGCTTTCTGCGGTGCCGGGGTTGACTTTCTTCGCTTTCTGCGGTGTCAGGGTTGACTTTCTCCGCTTTTTACGGTGTCGGGGTTGACTTTCTCTGCTTTCTACGGTGGGTTGTCTGTGAACTATAGAGTCTTGGAACTGGGGACTTTGCCGTGGTTCCGATTGGAAGTGTTGCGTCCGTATCCTGTTGGAATGAGGAGGAACGCTGTTGTTGTTCTTCTGGGATGCAGATATTGCTATCGAGATCTGACTTTCTACAGAATCTGTTGGGAAATGTGGTTCCCTTTTCGTTTATGCCCATAGATTGTATACAGGGGTTAGTATGGACTCACATGTAGGGCAAAAGTTTCATTCTTTCATTTTTTTATTTCTGCGATGCTATATCTTTTCAGCCTTTTATATCGCGAAAGTCGTGACTGCCCAATCATTTCGGCTTTTTTTCGTGGTGCCCAATCATTTCGGCTATTTTTCTTTTTCTTTACCCGCTGCTTTTTTATTGCGAGTTGCCCAATCATTTCGGCTATTTTTGTATGCATATATTTTACTCGCTGATTTTTATTACGAGTTTCCCCATCATTTCGGCTATTCATATGCATTTTGGCTCACTGATTTTTTTGCAAGTATGGCACTTAAAACCTGATACCAATCTTAGCATCAGCATCGCTGCGACTAGAATATTGCCAGGAGCGAATCATCATTTGCCGTGAAAGGACTTGGAATTTGATACCGATTTAGGCATCAGCATCGCTACAACTGGGATATTGCCAGGAGCGAATCATCATTTGCCTTTGTCGATTTAAACAAAGACGGCTTAGCAAACATGGATAGAATCCTGTCGACTAAGGCTTTTGACTTCATGAGCCGTAAGGGTCATAAAGGTGTTTCTCCCTACGAGTCGTGAAGATCTCATGGGTGCGATTTCTCTTTAGGAATCGTGAGGATTCTTAAGTGTATGTTCTCTTATAAGTCGTAAGGATCCTGCAAGAGTGTTTTCTCCTTATAAATTGAGAGGACTTACAAGTGTTGTTCACCAAGTGAGGACGTTTCGCGCTGTCGGTGGAACTTGGTGGGGGAGGCATTTATTTGTGCCCTGGATTGTATACAAGGGTCAACATTGAACCGTTTGTAGGGCAAACTGGGGAATGTGATGGCTTAAGAACAGGTTTAGATCCCTGTAGCTTAAGGCTTTTGAATCTTATGAGCCGTGAGGATCTCATAAGAGGGTTCTCCTTACGAGTCGTGAGGATCTCGTAAGTGTAATTTCTGCTCAGGAATCGTGGGGATCCCTAAGTGTGTTGCTCCCTTGTGAGTCATAAGGATCTCACGCAGGTATTTTCTCCTTACAAGATCGAGAGGACCTTGCAAGTGTGCATGAATTTTTATTTTTTTTACGAGTCTGCGCCTTTTCGGGTTTTCACAAACATCGCTGGTAGCCTTGTTGTTTTTTACTCACGGAGCCCTTTCGGGTTTTCATCCGTGCCCATCTTGCTTATGGACATACCTTTTATTTTGTGTCAGCCCTAGGAGGCTGCGGTTTGTAGTAGTTTAAAGACGTTTCGGTCCGTTGTTAGTTTCAGAACATCTCGGTCCCTTGTTAGTTTAGGGACGTTTCGGTCCATTGTTGCCATTTTGGAGACAACGGCTTCGCTGGATACTACTTATAGAGTTTGGGCTTAGAAAGATAGCAAGCGGACATAGGCGTCGTCATCTATCGTTGACCTAGGCCGTAACTCGTCAGGCGTAGTATTTTTTCAGGAGGGTCTTTTGCCATGCATATCCATGAGCAAGTAAGCCCTACCTTGGTAGACTTTGTCTATGATGTATGGGCCCTCATAGTTCGGCTCGAATTTCCCCCGTTTGGCACGATTGGGGATCATAGGTCTCTTGACCACTAGCACGAGTTCGCCTTGGCGAAATGTTCTCTGCCTAGTCAATCTCTCGTATGAGCGCATCATTTTGCTTTGTAAGCCTCCAAGTTTTGCTGCGCCATGAGACGAGTTTCATCGAGGGCATCGAGCTCCTCAAGCCGAAGATGAGCATTCTCTTCGTCTGTTAGCTCATAATGAACCGCCACTCGTAGAGAGGGTAGCTCTATCTCCAAGGGGAGTACTGCTTCAGCGCCAAATACCAATGCATACGGCGTTGTGTTTGTGGCCGTTTTGAACATGGTCCGATATGCCCAGAGAGCTTCATGCAGTCTCTCGTGCCAATCCTTTTTATTTTTGGACACCGTCTTCTTTATGATCTTCGTCAAGGCCTTGTTAAAAGCCTCAGCTAGACCGTTAGCTCAGGGATTATAGACCGAAGAGTATCTCCAATCTATTTTATGCTGCTGTGTGAAGCGGCTGATTCTGTGACTTCTGTAGGCCGGCCCGTTATCGGAGATAATCCGTCGCGGAGTGCCGAACCGATAGATGACGTGTGTCTTAAAGAAATGGAGAATATTCTCCATCTTCACTTCTCTTAGCGGTACTGCTTCTGCCCACTTAGAGAAGTAATCGGTTGTCGCCAATATGAACCGATGTCCTTTGGATGACGCTGGTTCGATAGGCCCAATTATGTCGGTTCCCCACATTTCGAACAGCCAGCTAGCCACCGTTGGGTGTAGCGGGTTTGGATGCTGGTGGATGAACTCTCCATGAATCTGACACGAGTGACACTGCTTCGCGTATTCGAGACAGTCCTGAATCATCGTGGGCCAATAGTAGCCTATCCTTTTGATCTTCAGCTTCATCTTTAGCCCGGCTTGATGAGAACCACAGATTCCGTCATGAGTTTCTTGGACGACTCTCCTTACTTCTTCCGGTCCCAGGCATCTTAGCCACAAGGAGTCGAACGTCTCTTATACAGAGTATCATTGACGAAGGCAAAAGACAGAGCTCTTTTCATGAGCTGATGTCTTGAGGATGCATCTTTAGGTGCTCGACGGGATTTGAAGTAATCTATAAAGACTTCTCTTCAATCCTTAGCCTTTTCCTGGTCTTCAATTTGTATGGCCATTTGCTTAGTCGCTTCCTTTTCTTCAGACGATTCCGGAGATATTTCTGCTGGTGCAAGAACCCGACGGCTTTGTACAACGATCCTTACATCATTGAGGTTTTCATCAGCTAGTTCTTTAGCGAGTTTGGCTAATGCATCCGCCTTGCTATTTTCTGTACGCGGTATGCTTTCTAGAATGTAGGAGGGGATTTGAGTCAGCAGTCGCTGCACTCTCTCGCCGTATTTTACCAACTATGGTTTGCACGTTTGATAGTCGCCTTTCACATGACTAACGACCAGATGGGAGTCTCCGTATATGAGAAGGTCTTCGATTCCCATATCGACAGCGATCTCAAGACCTGCTATCAAAGCCTCATATTCTGCTTCATTGTTTGTCCTCGGCTCCGTTAGGGAAAAGGCAAAGTGCATTGTCCCTCCTTGCGGAGTCACGAAGATAAGGCCTACCCCGGATTTGATCATGGGGGAGCTGTGCTTTCGCTTCTTTAGGGAAGATGCCCCATCGAAGTAGAGTTCCCATCGGGTATCACTCCCTCCTCTCTCCCTATCGATTGTGTCAAACACATGCTCGTCTGGCAACTCACAATTTAGGGGTGAATCGGTTGGTATCGGATGCTCAGCGAGGAAGTCGGCGATGGCCTGGCCTTTCACTGCCTTGAGAGGCCGGTATGTTATCAAGAATTCTATAAAGAGTAGGGCCCATTTAGCGGGCCGTCCCGTTAGTATGGCTCTTGACATCAAATATTTGATAGGATCCATCTTTGATATGAGATGGACCTCATGTGCCAACGCATAGTGTCTGAGCTTCGTTATTGTGAAGATTAACGCCAGGCAGTGTTTTTCGATAGGGGAGTAGTTGTTTTCTGCCCCCAGAAGAACTCGACTCAAATAGTAAAAGGGATCTCTTTTTCCCTTGGTCATTTTCCTGTGCCCATAGTGCACCTAAAGAACCTTCAAGAGCTGTTGTGTACAGGATGAAGGGTTTTTCCTTGACTGGAGCGGTCAGTACTGGCGGATTCTGCAGGTATTGCTTGATTTCATCCAGTGCGCTTTGGCATTTGCGATCCCAGACGAACGGGGTTCCCTTCTGTAAGTGCACGGCGGCGCCCCGACCTCCATCCCGAGGCCAAAATGCGGAAGCGGTGATAAACTTTAATTTTGTGAACTTAGCAAACCGGCACCACCGCGCACTAAAACCCGGATCGAACCATTAACTAGTCCTAGCTAACTACAAGATAGGGAATAGAGATATACCGAATGATCCGAGTCCTCCGGTCTTCTCGTCATCGTCCCGATCTCTCGCGGAATGTCCTGTCTCTACCTCGTCGCCGGAAGTGCACCACATCGCCTACTTCTTTTACGGGCTCCCACCTCAATGCCGAGGCAACTCGGGCACGAAGCTGGCTAGTCGACGTGCCCAAGGTTTGCTGTAGAATGTTGTGTAGAACTTGTGTCTCATTTGGGGTTCATGGAGGTTCCTTTTTAGTGGAGGGATGATACAAGAATTATGTGGAGGAACTAGGGGAATTTTGGAGCATGAAATGAACAAAATTCCACTCTCCAAAAATTTGGACAGCCCACTTCATCTAGTGGCCGGCCATGGCAATGGTGGTGGGGTGAATGAGAGAGTGGAGAGAGTGTATCAAAAATTGGAAGCCATTCTCATATCTCATCCAAAAGAGAGAGAGAGGAATGGTTATCATATGAACCAATGATAACAAAGCAAAACCAACACTCAACTAACAACCATCTCTCATCATCAACAATCATGTCCACAAAAGTCATGCCATCATGACAAGAAGTCAAGTCAAAAGGTCAAGGTATGGAGCAACCATGATGAAGTCAAAAAGTCAAGGTCAATGAAAAGTTGTCATGATAAAACAATATGCAAAGACCCCCTCCACAAATGCCTATTTGCAACAATGCAAATAAGCCCTCCTCCACCAAACTTCGGCCAACGAACGATACAAAGGAAATTGGCCGAAACGGAAAGAAAACTGGCAACTCCAGAAAACTGTTCCCGTAATAAATTACAGGAAAACCCCGATATTGTGCATACACACCCGCATTTGTATTCCGACCGAAATACAAATGCAATGAGACAAAATCTACACTGTACTATACTAGGACCCGGCTTAAACCAAAGCCGGCCAGCAATATCCGTTAGATCCTGATCCGTGCAATACCGCACGTATCTGATCGAACCCTGCCATATACCCATACGGCCTCTAGTACAAACTGTCCGATCCTAATCTGTGCAATACCGCACGTATCTGATCGGACCTTGCCATATCTCCATACGGCCTCTACAACTTTTCGCCCGAAAGCTGAGTAACTGAATGTGGGGGACTCTAAAGACTCGTCAACACCTTAGTTGTGGATTTAACCACTAGCACGTCAGAGGTATAAGCCAATACGTAACGGGCTACCAGGTATTGACTAAAAGGGACGTTTGTGAGCGAACTCAGCCTGACAACCCTACTGAGCCTGTCAGTGACAATATCCGTACAGTCCGGTCCGTTCGTCTATGAGCATCGCATGGCGGGTCTAGGGGGTTGGTAAAAGTCAGACCCCCAAAAGCGGTACAAGTCGTGTCGGAGTGTAGCCCAGAACACCCTGAGATACTACTGGAATACCTACCAGTAAATCTCCTTGCCTCGGCCGAGGGCTTCGTGTAATGGCTCTCCTAGACACAGCGTGACCTCACCCCCAATACCGGGAGAGACGAACCCCTGAAGATGCGCTCACTGCCTCCATGTGGCTCGGGACTGTACCCAACTAAAACCTGTTTGCACAACTCCTTTGAGCCGTGGTAGGGTAGTAATCAAAGTACAGTGGGAACTCACACGAGACAAATGACGATCTCCAGGTCCATGAACTAACCTGTACACATGTCACTGTTCAGACCATAATATTGCATTTATCATTCCCCTATTCTTACCCTTTTTATAAATAAACAGGTACTCTTGACGCACGTTTGTTGCATATTACAGGTTACAGGTTCTTAGACAGAAAACAGTGAAAACGATGTAAAGACGATGAAAAAGTGGACTTTGACCAACAAATAGAAGACTCTTGATCAAGCCTACATCAAACATAAAATTCACAGAGTACAAGGCAATGCAAGGTCCAAGATTACAAAGCGAACGGTTAAAAGTCCACCGCAATTATTCACTGGAGATCTGGAAGAAACATAGAAGCTATTTTAATAAAGAACCAAATAATAAGGAAGCCCAAAGATCCAAGGCCCAAGACTTTCTTTTAAAGAGACAAAGACATAAAATTTTACCAAAGCTTGAAGTCTACTTTGACTAGGTCTTCTTAAGGATATTTTGGTAAATGTAGACATGCAAATCAATTGTAACCTAGGGTTTCCTATTCTATATAAATAGGAACTCTACTCATTGTATTTTCCTATGCCTCCCTTTAATGAATAAAATTTAGAAATCTTTTGGAGAGCATCGGTGTTTCTTCTCCATTCAGAAATTCAGATCTGACAACCCTGCATGGATGATTGGAGAGATGCATCAGTAAGTAGTTTTATTTAATTGCCCTAGTTTAGATTTTTATTCCTTGCTTTAGATGTTAGCTTTGGGAAAGGCTTTTGAGAGATGAGATCTCTCATCCCTTTCTTACTCATCACATAGAATCTATAGGACTCCATGCATGCATGCACATACCGCTCCCTACGGCATCCTATCTCTCGAGGTAGCGGTGATACCGTAGTATAAAGGCCCGGGTGTGATGTTTTCCATGGAGGTTAGGGTAAGGATCTCTAAAAGAAGGACAAGAACCTAGAGGAAGGAACACCTTCCCGAATGGATCCAATCCCCTTTATTGATAATTACCATAACTCCTCTTAGATCCTAATCTGGGTATAGAAAGCGTTGAGATTTATTTACATTTCCAAACCATTCCTAAACCTAACCCTAGCAAGATTTAGATCTAGATTAATTTAGTTTTTAGATAGAATCAATTTTTAGATTTAATAATCAACCGAACACCCTTCGGAATTAACTCGTAAGAACGAATCGGAAATTCACAAAATCCCTGTGGACCGACCCGTACTCACCGGCTAGCTGCAAAGCGACGCCGTTCTTGATTGCGGTTACAAATATTTTTGATCTATCTTTTAGAAAGCGCAAGCACGCTAAATCACATCAATCAAATGGCGCCGTTGCCGGGGACGGCGTAATCTTTCTTTTTGTGAATTTTCGGGTTGATATAAATTTTAAAAATTATAAAAATCTGAAAGTTTAAAAAAAATAAAAAATTTATCAAATTTGATCTGTTTGAAGGGTGTATCTTTTGAATCTTGCAGGAACAGCGAAGAATCAAGAATCTGGAATTTTACAGAGAGGGAATCAGAAAGTTACATATCATAACAAAGAAGAAAGTGCCCAACAGAGCAGTAGAATTTTTTTCAGCATCTGATCTCTTCACCTGACCGCGCTTCCGCCGCAAATAGGGGCCTCCCGCCACGGATCCGCGCTCCTCTTGACACGTCAGCGCACCAAATTTTGCTGGTTTGCTTTCTTTTCTTCTCCTCTGCAACCTCCCATATATCTCTCTGTAAAAAGATTTTCTGCAGGATTTCTTTGCGTAAAGAGTCTTTCTCCCCCTTCTAAATAACAGATCTCTGCAGGTTTCTTTGCGCCGCGCTAAAAAATTCTTATTGCAAGTGAAATTGTATTGTTTTGCATAATTTAACCGGATTCTAAGGGGTTAATTGACCAAACTCAGATTGGGTGGGGATTTCATCACCCTTCCCAGGACCCCAGAAAACACCTAAAGCATTTTGCATCGACCACCTTTAATTAAAAAAGATTAGACTCAGACCTAAGGACAGCGAACTCAACAGGAAAAGGACTAGGGTAGGCATCGGCCGTTTATCCTAACCGACATTGCGGTGTCTAGGCTAGTGGTTATTAATTAGGCCCACTGTAGAGGTGGTTCCTTCCCACTTACCTGGCCGTATTTGTCCGTGAAGAGGCGGTTTGAGGTCTATTTCTAGCCCTAGTTAGGAGCTGTCTAGCAGACCTAGGCAACCCTAGATCTAGGCCTGATTGTGTATGTGTGGTTGATACTTTTGTGTCACGAGTCCGTTTTCTAAAACCTTTTTGCAAAACTCACACATAAATAAAAAAATAAAGAAAAAATCTTTTCAAAACTTGCAACTTGCCGCTAAGAAAACTTGCACCTCACTTCCGCCATCTCTTCTTCATTGACGTTATCTTACCCCCACATTCTGTTTTTCTATTTTTTTCTGACTGCGCTACCCTTTAGTGTATGTCATCTTGGACTAGGGATACTAACGCCCGATTAGTCCGTGTTTCGTTGGTACCGACCAACGAACCCTTCGACGAACCCTTCGTCGATCTTCCGTCCATTTCCTTACCTCCAACCTCAAATTCTTTTTTCGAAGGTATGTCGGGACACGACCCCAACTATACCTTGCCGACGGGAATGATTCCACCTCCGCCAGGTGCGAATAACCCGAATCTTCCGCCTGTTGTAGCGCCCGCACGAGTCGCGCTCCAGAATCTCTTCTACCCCGTCCGCACTTCCTTACCTACATGTCTTTCACCCCCACCGGCGAATGGGGATAATTTTGAAATAAAACCACACTTCATCAATATGCTGCCTAAGTTTCATGGTTTGGAATCCGAAGATGCATATATTTTCATTAATAAATTCCAAAACGTTTGCGCCATGATGAAGACAACCCAATTAAGTGATGACGCAATAAGGCTTAGGGTCATTCCTTTTACCTTATGTGACCTAGCCGAGAAGTGGCTATACAGCACCGCATCACATTCCATTAGAAATTGGGACGAGTTTGTGAGAGCTTTTCTGAAAAAGTTCTATCCTCATCATAAAACTGCTAGAATCCGAAACGAAATTATACAATTTTCACAGCTTCCGTCCGAACCATTCTGGAAATGCTTCGAGAGATTTAAAGACCTACTTGTTCAATGCCCTCATCATGGGATAGAAAATTGGCAACTTTGCCAAACATTATATGAGGGATTGAACGCAGCAACGAAGCAGTTGCTAGAAACAATTTGTCAAGGTCATTTTCTCTCCAAGTCTAGCGACGAAGCTTGGCAGTTTCTTGAGGACCTAAGTGAGCAAACAATTCAGTGGGAGAGTACAAAGACCACATCATCTTCTTCAGTTGGTCAATCTAGGGCAGGCATACATCAAATAGATATGTCGATAGCTATGAAGGCCGAGATGGCCTCACTTATGAAAAAGCTAGAAGCCATTGAGACAAAAATCTCATCGTCTTCTCCTGCCCCTACTCTACCCACACGAACTGTTTGTGCTTGTTGTTCGAACCCATCGCATTTAACCGAAGAGTGTCCTTATAATGCACCTATTCAGGGACAGGATCAAGTCAACGCTGCATTTTAGCAACGACAAAGAAACGATCCGTACTCTTCGGCATACAATCAGGGGTGGAGGAGTCACCCAAATCAACAGTTCCAAGGGAATAACAATTTTCAAAGAGCTCCTCCACAACAACAAGCACCCTTACAAACTTAAAACCAGCAACCTTTCCAACAACAACCTTATACAAATCAACCGAACAATTTGGTTCAACCAAATGATGATAAGGTTACCTCGCTCGAAAAAAGTCTAGATGCATTTCTTAAGCAAACTACAGAATCCGCAGCAAGATTTGAAAGTTATGTTCAATCTCTAATGAATAACAATGCCTCACACGATCAAAGTATCAAATCTATTGAGGCACAAATTGCACAATTAACTGCTGCGTTGAGCGAGAGAGAAAAGGGAAAGCTTCCATCTCAACCATTGCCTAATCCCGGTCATGCACAAAACGCATATCACAATCACAATGTAAATGCGGTGACCACGTTGAGATCCGGAAGAGAGTTGCAAAATAATGTGGGAACTAGTGATGACATCCCCACCGGTGGTTCTTCTTCTTCTTCCCCTTCTTCATTTTCTTCACTTCTTCACCTTTTTCTGTAGAGCCTATTCTCCACCCTTCACATGGCTCTACTTCTTCTGACTCGAACGGACCCATTTCTCACAACACGAACACATCCACACTGGGGTCCGTTCCTACTCCACATTCTACTCCACAGACTTTTGACTCAACAAATTTTCAGAATGCTCCATTCCCAAACAGGTTGAGTCCTAATAAACCAAATACACAAGTGGAGAAGATTGTGGAGATATTTAAGCAGGTTAGCATAAATATACCTCTCTTGGATGCTATCCAACAAGTTCCTTCATACGCGAAAATCTTAAAGGGCTTGTGCACCTCGAAGAGAAAGGCATCTCAAGTACCCAAGAAAGTGCTAGCGGCTAGTGCAGTGAGCAATGCTATTAACCACCATCAAACCTTACCCCAAAAACGAAAAGACCCCGGCTGTCCTACTATTTCAATCACAATTGGGGATAAGAAAATTAATCGAGCACTTTTAGATCTTGGGTCTAGTGTTAACCTGATTCCTTACTCCGTGTACGAACAATTAGGGGTTGGAGAGTTGAAACCCACTCGTTGCACTCTCCAAATGGCTGATCGATCAATCACCTATCCAAGGGGTCAACTAGAGGATGTGTTGATCAAAGTCGGGGAATTCATATTCCCCGTTGATTTTATCGTTATGGATACACAACCTGTTGCCAACCCAATAAACCAAATTCCGGTGATTCTTGGTCGACCATTTTTGGCCACTTCCAATGCAGTAATAAATTGTCGCAATGGCTCCATGACTCTATCCTTCGGAAAGAGGTCTAGTGAGTTCAATATTTATAAGATGGGAAGTCTGCCCCACGTGCCTAAAACAAGTACACGAGAAGTTTGCTCTATTCACGAAATCACGCAGGAGGACTGCGAACTTGAAAGATTTCTATTTGATGAAAGCAGTTTTGAAGCCACTAGTGCGTCCCTCCTTGAGCCTAATATCGTTGACAAAACCGATGTTGATTATGAATGTTTCACTTTTTTGGATGATGACGACTCAGAGCCCGAATATGAGTCTTTTGAATTTTTGGATGAGTCAGTCGAACCATCCGAATCGGTTGTTTGCAGTGATTTCGAACCTGTGTTAGAGTCCTTTGAGTTCGAGGTAGATTCCGCAATGGTTCTTTCGCCTCAGAAATTCGAACTCATGCCCTTGCCATCTCACCGTAGATACGCTTACATAGGTGAGAACGCTATTTTAAAAGTCTTACAAGATAGGCGGCAAGTTTTCAGTTGTACTATGGCGGACATCGAGGAGATCAGTTCCCTCATAAGTGAATATCATACACAATTGATGGATGATGCCATGTCAATAGAGGACCCACAGGAACATCTTGGGGGTATTATGGTGAGTCAACTTCCTCCCTTAGAAGTTGAAATACCCCCATTTCTTTTAATAAGGTACGAGAATGCCAACACTCCACTGATTGCTGATCATTTACATTCTCGTTTCGATGCATCACCATCACCTGTATATTTACCTCCACACCTCCCATACCACTACTTCTATCTTCCCAAATTCTTTGCGGACCACCACAACTTATTTTTCCACCAACCAATATTCTTTACTGATAAATTTTTCAAATGGTTGGTGTTGACTTTTGGCCGATGCAAAGTTTGGCAGTAATGTCTAACATAGTTTAAATGAAGTTTGGGGGAGGGTCTTTTTTTGTTTTTCTTCACAATAAAAAAAAACTATAAATAAATAAACAGGGGAGTATCGGTATTTTGACCCTCTTGGTTTAGCATGACAGTGAGGACACTGTCAAGTTCAAGTTTGGGGGTATGCTCGGTACGTCTTCTCCCTTCGCATTCATTTGAATATATTTTTGCATTTGCATACTTATTTGAAAACCCATAAAAATTTGAAAAATTTCAAAAATTATAAAAATTAATGTATTCAATTTTGGCTTATTTGACATGAGTTTGACAAATAGGTTAACTGGTTAGGAACAACTAGATCTTAGACTTAGTAAATTAAAACCCTAAAAATAACCTTCCTTAAAGTTTAACAGTAGAAAGTATATGCCTTGTAGTTTATTTAGAAATAGGCAAAATTTTGGGTTCACATCTTGGGCTAAGTCAAAACAAGGGAAAAGTATTGATGTTCTTATTAGAGTGTAAGTTTGAAAAATAGTTCCTAGCTTAAGTCTAGATTCTGAAAATGTATACCCTACAATTTGCACAATCGCGCACCTTGAAACTTGGAATAGTAGAAGAGACCTTGAAGTGCTCTTATCTTAAGTCCTTAGTCCGATGAAAATAAAAGAAAAAAAATATAAAAAATGGACACTGGTTTTTGTGATTACTTAAGGCTGCAAAAATAGAAAAATATTTAGCGAGGGTGCTTCATCACCTAGTGCCTTAGGCCAACTGGTTTGGGAGTCACTGCTAAAGCCTTGGGTGTTGCAAAGACTAGGAAGTACGCTTTAAAGTGCAAACGCATTTTGTAATCGGTTGTTGGTACCTCAAGAAGTATTAACGGTCGCATGAAGGATGTGTAAGCAAATTTCATTAGTACTTTGGACAATGGACAAGAGTATGATTGCTTGATTTGAATTTCCAAGTGTAGGGGTGATATATACACACACGTAGGGATATATGATTGGAATTTTCGATAAGAGAAAGGAATGGAGAATAGAACTTGTATCTTTAATAGAGTTGATAAAAATTCCTAAGTGGAGATGTAACCCTAGAAGGAAAACTTAAGAAATGCCGAAAGCTAAGTAGATCTGCAGGATATATATAATCTTAAGTTAAATGATGAGGAAGTGTGAAGAATGTGGGTGGATAATTTACAAGTATAAGATAATAGAATTCCTTGTTAGAAAACCTAATTGGAGAACAAAAGTCAATGGGCCAAGTTGATAGGATTTTGGTGGGTGTAATCCGCTGAAAACCCTCAGGAGACAACACTCCTCCTACTAGGGACACCTAGAGGTTTAACGGCTTGTTGCACGAGCTCAGTGCAATCGCGTTTCCCTGCGAAAGTGCGGTTAGGTTTTTTGTAGTGAATAAAAAATAAGTTGCTCGAGGACGAGCAAAAGGTAAGTTTGGGGGTATTTGTTCAGACCATAATATTGCATTTATCATTCCCCTATTCTTACCCTTTTTATAAATAAACAGGTACTCTTGACGCACGTTTGTTGCATATTACAGGTTACAGGTTCTTAGACAGAAAACAGTGAAAACGATGTAAAGACGATGAAAAAGTGGACTTTGACCAACAAATAGAAGACTCTTGATCAAGCCTACATCAAACATAAAATTCACAGAGTACAAGGCAATGCAAGGTCCAAGATTACAAAGCGAACGGTTAAAAGTCCACCGCAATTATTCACTGGAGATCTGGAAGAAACATAGAAGCTATTTTAATAAAGAACCAAATAATAAGGAAGCCCAAAGATCCAAGGCCCAAGACTTTCTTTTAAAGAGACAAAGACATAAAATTTTACCAAAGCTTGAAGTCTACTTTGACTAGGTCTTCTTAAGGATATTTTAGTAAATGTAGACATGCAAATCAATTGTAACCTAGGGTTTCCTATTCTATATAAATAGGAACTCTACTCATTGTATTTTCCTATGCCTCCCTTTAATGAATAAAATTTAGAAATCTTTTGGAGAGCATCGGTGTTTCTTCTCCATTCAGAAATTCAGATCTGACAACCCTGCATGGATGATTGGAGAGATGCATCAGTAAGTAGTTTTATTTAATTGCCCTAGTTTAGATTTTTATTCCTTGCTTTAGATGTTAGCTTTGGGAAAGGCTTTTGAGAGATGAGATCTCTCATCCCTTTCTTACTCATCACATAGAATCTATAGGACTCCATGCATGCATGCACATACCGCTCCCTACGGCATCCTTTCTCTCGAGGTAGCGGTGATACCGTAGTATAAAGGCCCGGGTGTGATGTTTTCCATGGAGGTTAGGGTAAGGATCTCTAAAAGAAGGACAATAACCTAGAGGAAGGAACACCTTCCCGAATGGATCCAATCCCCTTTATTGATAATTACCATAACTCCTCTTAGATCCTAATCTGGGTATAGAAAGCGTTGAGATTTATTTACATTTCCAAACCATTCCTAAACCTAACCCTAGCAAGATTTAGATCTAGATTAATTTAGTTTTTAGATAGAATCAATTTTTAGATTTAATAATCAACCGAACACCCTTCGGAATTAACTCGTAAGAACGAATCGGAAATTCACAAAATCCCTGTGGACCGACCCGTACTCACCGGCTAGCTGCAAAGCGATGCCGTTCTTGATTGCGGTTACAAATATTTTTGATCTATCTTTTAGAAACCGCAAGCACGCTAAATCACATCAATCAGTCACCAGAGAACTGCCATCTGACGTCTGGTATATGACCAACTAGCATGTTCCCGGCGAGTCCTGTCCGGTGTACTCATAACCCAATGAGCACCTGTATACATCTTAGGTGATCCAACTGACACCAGTGGCTTGTGAGACCGGCCACCGCCCCTCGTCGGGGTCTCGACTGTATACACTAGTCTACTCTGGAGTATCGATGCCCAGTCTCAAAACTCCTACGACTAGGGACCATTTAAGGATATGCTTATAGACTACCAGCTCCCACGTATATGATCGCCCTCATACTGCTGGCAGTCAAGCAAGAATCCTAGGGGCTCTATTAACGTGTAATAGTGACCTGTCAGGTCACCTAAAGCAGTACACAATGATAAAGGTAAACCAGATAGTATACTATCATCATGAGTAAGACTGTCCTATCGGGATAGGTCCTCCATCAATCATTGTAATCACGTGCCTGTGATCGAATAATTGAATCTAAGGGCACTATCTCCAACACCTTCTTCATCAAGTGACATTAGGAGCGGCATTTGCCGGAGATGTTAGCTATGAACCGCCGGATATACGCGATCTTTCCTTGGAGAGACCGTAGTTGCTTGAGAGTTCTTGGCGGAGGCATTTCCATAACCGCCTTGATTTTTAACGGGTCTATTTCGATGCCCCGGTGTCATACGATGAATCCTAGGAATTTGCCCGAGGAAACTCCGAATGCGCATTTGAGAGGATTCATCTTCAGGTTGTATTTCCGAAGATGTTGGAACATAATCTTCAGATGCTCCCAATACTCCTCGTACGATTTGCTTTTCACCACGAGGTCGTCAATATAACATTCGACGATCTTGTGTATGAAGTCATCAAAGATCTTTGTCACGGCCCTCTGATAGGTAGCGCCTGAGTTCTTCAGACCGAAAGGAATCACTTTGTAACAGAATATGCCCAGAGGAGTCCGGAAAGTGGTATGCTTCTAGTCCTCGGGATGCATCTTTATTTGATTGTACCCTGAAGACCCATCCATGAAGGAGAAGACTTTGTGAGTGGACGTGTTATCTATTATCAGTTCGCTGACAGGTACTGGGAAGTCATCTTTTGGACAAGCTTTGATAAGGTCCCGAAAGTCTATGCAGATGCGCACCGTCCCATTTTTCCTCATCACTGGGACAATGTTGGCGATCTAGTCAGGGTACTGAACTTCTTGGATGAAGCCGGAGTCGATTAGCTTCTTAACTTCGGCGTTGATGCTCATTTCAAGTTCGAGTCGCATTCTTCTTGTTGCTTGTTTGACTGGCTTGACGTCCGAAGATATCGCCAATTTATGCACAGCTACTTCTGGATCTAGCCTAGGCATCTCGGAATAGTTCCATGCGAAACAGTCTTTATACTGCATGAGCACGTCTTTTAGCACAGCCACCTGTTCTTTTGATAGCAGCTCACTGACGAACGTAGGCCGCGAGTCATTTTTTATCCCCAAGTCGATTTTCTTTAGGTTGTCCGCAGTAGTATGTATTCCATCTTCCAACTCTTATGGCGCTGGTCAAAATTCTGAGATCAACTCATCTTCATCCTCATTTTCGAAGCACCAGGAGAGATCATCCCTATTCTCGGGCACTCCTTCTTCTGACAGAGTTATTACGTGACAGGTACGAGATCGTTTCCAAGACCAGTGTTGATCTGGTTCTACTCTCGCCATATACGTTGCTTTTGGCTCGTGTTTTTGTGGTGGGGTTACCCTCCAACTGTCGGATAGAGCGAACCTGCCGAGTTGATACTGGCCTTCAACCCAGTCTTTGAAGGTGAAGCAGACTTCAAGAAGATGTCCGATTACTCGATGATAGGAGCGATAATCCGGGTAATGAACCTCGTTTGCTTGATCGGCGTGCCGAGACTCCGGGAGCGTAATCATCTGATGTTTCACGACGAGGTCGAATATCTTCCTTGTCTTATCTTGAGGGAAGGAATATTCCCGATCCATCTTCTTCATCAGCGATGGATTCCGGCTGTCCTTTTCTTGATCACGTGGCCTTTTGGATCCGTTTTGCCACTGTCGAACGTTTTTTCCGTTCTTTGACTTGTTTTTTCCTCTGCGTCGGGCCTTTTTCTTGTCTTGGGAATGCATGGCGGGCTGATGGTGAAGGGCATTATCGTCCTCCGTAGCCTGCTTAAGGAGATGTTGCGTCTTGGGTTTCTCGTAAATGGCCATTTCGCGGCTGCGGTCGTTCCGAGCCTTTTGACTCGCTTCCCTTATTAGCTTGTCCATCTGTTCTTCAAATGACGGACTCGGCACTTTTATGGCAGGATCTCATTCTGTTTCAACATCAGCGTCTTTTAAAAGAGCATCCTCTTCTTCATCAAGGTCCTTTATGACATGGCAGCCATAGAACTGCTCCCGTTTCCTGGACTGGACATATCCAAGCCCAATCGTTTCCATTTTTCCGTTGGGCAATTTTCGCTGAGTTCCGGGGACATTCCAGATCCTGTTGTAGAATTGGGCCTGTCACGCGGTTTGTTTAAAGGGTAAGCCTTGGCATCTCAATAACCTTTTCAACCCCTTTGCATAGTATTTAGGCAGACGGATTGGTTGGAGCCTGTCAAGCGCAGGTTCGGCACCACGCCATACTTCTCTTTCGATTTTGGTTTCCCCGGATCGATAGAATAGGATCGCCTTTTCACCTCTTCGCCTTGGAGGGACTTAGAACGTCTGTAGCTCTTGCACACTATATGTCTCGAGCGCATCAAGCTCTCTGTAATGTAGTCGCGGAACCAGGGCGATTTGCAAACTCTGATCATCTCCAGTGAGGGCCTGCATTGATGGACGGACCGAGAACACTGTGTTGACTTCGTCTTCAGAGTCACTGCCAAAGAACAGAATGGGGGTAGATGGTCCTGGCCTATTGTATTGGGGCGGCCCCGAATAAACTATCTCTTCTTCCTCCTCGGTATCGCCCCCGAAGACCGGAATAGTGGTGATAGCTTTTTGCTTATTCTCCGGTTTATGTCATCTTTCCGTGTCTTCAAAGTCTGGCAGTAAATACTTTGCATCCTCGTACTTTCGGACTTCATTTATGTAAAATGGGTTCAGTTCCCCCGTCGCGGTATACTCGAGTCCATCTTTGAAATACTTCATACACTGATGTTGTGTAGAAGAGATGCTGTTGTATTCGTGTAACCAAGGTCTGCCGAGCAAAATGTTGTAGCAGGTCTTGGCGTCAATGACATGAAACTTGATGTCAGTGACGAGCAGCCCAAAGCGTAACATCAGAATCACAGACCCGAGCGTCCGTGATGACTGGGAGTCGAATCCGGAGATAGTGATTTTATCCCGAGCGAGGTGTTGAACGCTCATGTAGATTTCTTTTAGCACTCTCACATTCAGGAGATTGACAGAGGATCCATTTTCAACTAAGATTTTCCCTATCTTGATGTCATGGCAGTACCCGGTGACATACAGGGGACGGTTATGCTCGCATGTTCCGAGGAGGAGATCTTTATCGCCGAAAGTGATGTCAGCTGTGTGCACTTCTTCCAACTCGTCTTTCATCTTTTCTTCAGCAAGGAAAGCTTGAAATTGGTCGGGCTTTTGTAGTGCCTTGATCAGGGAATCCCGCGCCTCTTTAGATAGCAGAAGGGCATCCAAAATGCTTAGCTGCGAGGGTATCTTCCTCAGGTGAGCCAGAACATTGTAATCCACCTTGTTTTTCTTGGGCGGGGCCTTGGCTGCCAGCTCTTCGACGACTCGATCATCAAGGGCGATATCATCAGGGACTTTTTCCTTCCCTTTATCTTTTTTGTTCGATCCCCAGTTCGCAGGTCCAAGATTCTATTCGGGCAACGTACGGTTGCGCAGCTGAATATTCTCGCGGTTCTTCATCTCTTCCTCTTTTCCAGAGGTGGATTCCTTAAAGAGAGGGTCGAGGACTATTTCTTCATCCGAATCGCTTCCGAAGGTGTGAACTTGCGATCCCCCGGAATCAAATATGTGACAGTTGCCGGCAGTTCTTTTGTGCACATCTGTCGTGCTTCTTTGTTCCCGACGAGCCTTGCGCTTCAATCGCTTGAAGTGTTGTCGGTGGGCAACATATCCCCGCCACCAATTTTTAAAGGCGTTGCACTCTTCGGTAGGGTGTGTGACCCTTCGATGGTATAAGCAATAGTGAGAATGTACGTCCGCTTCGTCAAGGTGCATGCCGCCAGAAGTATCTCCTTTGAAAGGTGGCAGCTTCATTCCCATTGACAGGGCTTTAGCGAACCGTTTCCTTGCCTTAAACCTGTTTTTGTCTTCCGCAGACGTTCTTCGATCTGGTTGGAGTGCTTCAACCTTTTCATCCTGTCGTCGACGTTTGGCCCTTTCGAATATAGCCATTTCACGCTCTCGATCCGCTTTGCTTTTCTGAAGAGCTTCGCTTAGTAGCCTGTCAATCAATTCGTCTGATGACTGCAGGGATTTTGGTTCCGGTTCTGCCCCCAGTCTCTCTGCATCAAGAGCTTCTTTACCATATATTGACGAGTGAGAGATCATGTGGCAGCTCGCCACATAATCCTCGGGCTCTTCTGAAGAATCGTCTCCTTTATCACCGTTATCGTCTTTATTCTCAAGAACATGCTTGAAGAATTCGTCCAATGTAATTGGGGTCCGTGCCTTCTTGTTAGTGTATATGCCCTAGAGGCCATTACTGTATCATACTAGTTTGTATATTACTTGATGGAAGCTTGGGATATTCACAGTTGTATAGAAAATCTTGCTCGAAATGGTAGTATGCTACTTGGTTTGTTTCTACTTTAATGTGTGCATGTGTTTCTTTTAGCATATCGTCTATACACATTAGTGGAGCCCTTAGGATCTTTGCTTGATTACCAGCGTTGTGATGGCAGTCACACTAGTGGGGGCTGGGTAATCTACAAACACATCCTTATACAGGTCCTTAGTCGTAGGATTATCGAGACAGAGCATCGATATTCCAGAGTAGACTAGTGTATACGCTTCTCATCCCAGGAAGGGAGATGGTATGTCCCACAGCCATCAGTACGTCGTACTGGAGATAGTATGCAGGTGCTCGTTAGGTTACGAGTACACTGGATATGACTCGCTGGGAACTGTTGGTTTGGTTTTATACCTATCGTCAGTTATCAGTTCCCAGGTGACATGAGTACAGCATAGTCCGTTGACTTGACACCGTCACTTCGCCTCGAGTGTGTTCCCACTGTTCTTAGATTACTACCCTACCACGGCTCAAATGAGTCGTGCAGACAGGTAGTACTTGGGTGCAGTCCCGAAGCACTTGGAGGCAGTGACGGTTAGACAGGATTCGTCTCTCCCAGTATTGGGGGTTGATATCGCGCTGTGTCTAGGAGAGCCATTATACAAAGTCCCTGGCCAGGGCAAGCGAGATATACTGGTAGCGTTTCCAGTGTTATCTCAGGGTGTTCTGTGCTACACTCCGACACGACTTGTACCGCTATTAGGGGACTGACGTTTACCGCCCCCCTAGGCCCGACATGCGATACTCTCAGACGAACAGACCGGACTGTACGGAGATTGTCACATTCAGGCTCAATAGGAGTTCGGATGAGTTCACATCATCAGTCTTCTTATCGGCATCTACCTGGGGACCGTTACGTACAGATAGTACCGCTTGCGGCCTGTGATTAAACCCACTGCCAGCGTAGTGTCGAGTCTTTAGAGTCCCACACAGAGGGCTGTTCTCCTTTGGGCAAAACAGAGTAGAGGTTGCATGGTTTTGTGACGGGGCTCGTTCACATCCGCGCACTTGTGCACGTTTGGTGTCCGGGCAGTTATTACTAGCGGGCTTTGGTTTAAGCCAGATCCTAGTATATGTTTTGGGATTGGTTTTATCTCATTATATTCGTGTTCCTCGGAACCCGGATGCGGGTGTGTATGCACAGTTGACAGAGGCAGAGGCAGAGGCAGAGGATTCTCATTAGGGTTGTTGACCATTGACTTTTTCTAAACCCTAATGAGAATGAGAAATATGATTAATAATATTAATTAAGGATTATTGTGCCATGGTTGTGTTGACCGTTTGACTTTTGTTGACTTGTTGACTTTGGTTGACCGGTTGACTATTGTTGACATGTTGACCATCATCATTTCATTTCAAAGATGCTTCTTGTTTCTTGCAAATGCATTAATGATGAAATGATAATGGTCATTCATAAACTAACCATCAAAATTTCTTAATTATTATTATTATCATTATTCTTATTTTGGGAGCACGGTTGTAAAAAGCTATCTCATTCTCACTTGCTCATTCTCTCTCATCCATTAGCTCATCCTCTTCCTCTCTCAAAGCTCTCATCTCTCATGTGTTGAGAACCATGAGCTCTTGAGATAAAACCACCATAACTCCTCTCTACTCATTCTAGGGTTCTAGGTTTAGCAAGCCAAGCACTTTAGTTACCTCTAGGTTGAGGTGGGAGCTCAAGGTAGAGGCCTTCGGGTAGATCCTTCTTCGACAAAGAGAAGACTACGAGGAGGAGCCGTTCAAACCACTCCAAGGAGCAAGAAGAGAAGGAGTTCAAGACCAAGGTATAACCTCCTAACCGAGTAGCTAAACTTGTAGTTAGTTTGCTAGGTTTTTGTTTAGCAAAGATCCTCTTGTTTCTAGTCCATGTTGCCTTAAGAAAAAAATCGTTTTTTACCTATTCCTCCTCCCCGTAAAAACCGGGGTGGGCAACATGGACTTACACTTCTGGTTATATTCTTCCAGTGCATCGATATGCCTTTGCAGATCCGTGCGCTTGTCGTCAGGCTGCGCGGGCTTCTTGGTTTTCTTCTTCTTCTTCTTCGAAGACCTTGATGGCTGGGCCTGGGTGTTTTGCCCTTCATTACCAATTCTTGGTGTTCAGCGCGGTTTCAGCATCCCCTCAATGATTTCTGGCTCTAGCGGGCTTTTCCACCAGATTGTCGGGCATACTTGAAAATCCTTCAGTATTCTTTTAGTTTTTGTCGAGAGAACTACTTCCCTTGGAGCTTCCTCTATGAATAAGCATGATGCCCCCGGCGTGTCCATCTTTTTCGGAGCGTGCGGTTGTGGCGGGTTCACCCTCCAGTTTTCAGATAGCGTGAATTTGCCTTGCTGGTATTGGTCCTCAATCCAGCTTTTGAAGATGAAGCAATCTTCGATCGGATGGCCCAACATTCGGTAGTATGGACAGTAGTTAGGATTGTTGACGTCATCAGGCTGCAGTGGGCGCTTCAGATCTGGCAGGGTGATGAACCTATTGCACACTGCTAGTTCGAACAGTCTCTTCGTTTTATCCCGGGGAAACTAGTAAGGACGTCTCAATTTCTCGTCGAGGAATCGCGGTTTGTTGCCTTGGCGAGCAGCTTGTTTCGGATCATTCGACTGCTGCTGAGCATTGGCGACAAAGGTCGCTTTCCCTTTACCTTTTTCATTTCGAAGCTCCGTTTTTTAGGAGGGCAGTCTATGGCCCATCTGGTCTATTTGGGCCAGCTTGTCGATCAAGGCCTGGAAAGTGCTCGGCTTGAAGAACATCATGAATTGCGAAATGGTTGCCTAAGGGTCAAGGGTCCCCATGAACATGCCCACGGCAGGAGCTTCTTGTTCGTATCTTGACCATAGATTCCGCCACCGGATCGCATACTGCACCCATGTCTCTCCCGGCTTCACTTTGGCGTTAATCAACGCCGTGATCGGGGTACGTTCGCTGACGCTTGCGAACCTTTGTATAAACAGTAGCTCCATTTCTGCAAATGTCTTGACAGAGTCATTCGGGAGCTCGGAGTACCATTAGAATGATGTCTCTGACAAGCTGCCAACAAACTGGCGAAGCAGTAGTTTGTCGTCACCCCCAGTATTACCGCACAGAGCCCTGAATTGAGCAACGTGCTGGCGTGGATTGCTCATCCCCTTATACACATGGAATTTAGGGATCGTATATCCTGGCGGGTACTTTATTTGATCGTACCAACCCGGATAGGGTCGTCTAGTCTTGACGATTTGGCCGGCCGCTTCGCTCGCCTGATGAGCTCATATCTGTTGAGCTATATAGTAGTCAAGGGTGGCTTTGGAGATTGTCTTTTCCCTGACCGCTGATAGAGCCGGAAGAGGATTTGATGTCTCCCCTCTGTCGTCTTCAAAAATTATTGGAGGGTCTTCAGCTGGAGGATACGGCTGTACCATCATCCTGACCATATCTTAGAACAAGAGCGCCATTTGTTTTATGTTGGCCGCTTGTTCCGCGGCCTCTTTTTCTTTCTTCTCGAACATTCTTCGGAGGAACTCGGCGTCAGTTTCCTGTTCCTGGCGCTGCTCTGACGACGTCTCCGGGCTTTCTTTCGGCCCAGTGAGAGCGGCCATCTTCGTTAGCATCTCCTGGAGCTTTTGCTGTTGCTCTTGAGCCCTTGTCACAGACCAGGTGAGTGGTCGATGACCTGTGGAGATACGACTATCCTCTTTCCCGGAAGCCATGTAGATGGTGTGCACTACCATGCCCCAAGACTTGGGGCGTTTGGATTCAGCACCCTTGAGATTTGTCGCAGATACAGGGATTTTCTCCGGCCTTCTCCTTTTATGGGCGATTGAAGTGGAGGGGGTTGCCACAATAGGCACCCGGGCAGACGATACTTTCCGTAGCGTGGCGGCGGGATGTTCCTCTTCTTGCTGAACTTTCATTTTCTTGGAACGACGGGAGTAGTCCTTGTCGATCACTGAGTCTTGGACTCTTCGTCAGACCTTATGAATTTTGGAGGACAGCCGCTGAGGGGGCTGCTCTGGCTTTGCCTTTGTAACGTTCTCCACAGAAGGAGGAGATCCTTTCAGCACGGCGGTCGGAGAGTTCTTGCGCACCCTCCTGAGTGGTTCAAAGCTGTTCCCAGTTGGAACAACAGCGTCAATTTCCACCCTTGGAGCTGGTGGAGTCAATCCAGAAGGGGAACCGCCCCAGCTTTCCTCACTCGGCGCCAGTGACGACGTCGATCATGTCGTGTAACCGGGATCACCTCTGTTGTCGGGGTAGCTTCATCATGCCCCCTGATTTGATGAGAGGCTGTTGTTGGTGCTAGCCTGTCAAAGACTGACGTCCGCTGAGAGGGAACGGTCAATCTTGCAAAGACCGACTTTTTGGCAGGGGCGACCTCACCCGAAGCAGGAATTGGGATGTCCAGTCTTGCAAAGACCAACCCCTTAGCCGGAGAAGCCCCTTTGACGACTTCGTTTACCGACGCTGGAATGGCTATCCGTTTCGGGATAACTCCTTCTGGTATTGCAGGCTTCTTTATGGGCCCGCTTGAGCTTTGGCCTAGCCTGTTAAAGACTGAGGCGTTGGACTTGGACGACCCTTTGAGAGGGTACGTGGTAGTGGTAAGACGATCAAAGACCGAATTCTTCAGAGCTTCCTATGATGGTACTGGGGTGTTGAAGCTTATTGGCGGGAGCATGGTCCCGAAGAACAATCCTGTGGTGGCCTGTGTCACCTGTTCCACCGGCATTGCGAAAATGGAAGCCGCTTGGGACCCATAGGTCACTCCTCTGGCGAGGACGGAGCGGGAGTTTTTGTTGCAGTTGGTGCAGTTGGAATCGACCCCATCTTCTCTTCTGCACGGAGCAAGACACCAAATCTTAGTACCTCGAATCCACAGGCAACCATAGCAGACCCCGATTTGTTCGCGAAACACGACACATGAAGTGTGGAGTGGAAAGAGAAAAAGGTCCCACCGGGCGTGCCAGAATCTGTTCGCCGCCGAAAACAGATACGAAACCGCGTAGGTCGTCTGGCCTGAATTCGGGGGCAGATGCTATTTGGTTTTATCCGTCTACCTCTCCGAAAATACCAAGTTAATTTATGGCACAATGTATCGAAGGTTTAAATAGGTGCGGCCGATATAGCAGACTTCGTCAGATTCCCCCTCGTTTGCGAGGTTTTTTTTTTATTATGGGGACGCTCTTCCCTGCAGGCGCAAGCCCCTGCAGTTAATTACGCTACCGCATCGCTGTAACCACTTTCTTCTTCTCCAGATGTTCACTTCGTGTCGTGTGTGTTTGTTTTATTTTTGGTTGCCTGTGGATTCTATAAGGAGACTAATTTATGTTGTCGCCCGTAGGGCGTGGATTAGTCCAAATCCGTATTTTCTTAGATTTGGGTTTGGGTTGGTTTAAGGATCGTTAATCTCGTTTGAGATTAAGATCAACTTAAATGTTTGTTAAGGACACGTTAGTTTAATTTTAGACTAAGGTCTACTTAACGGGGGTTTGGGATCATTTTTGATCCAATGAAAGAGCATTTGGGCTCTATCATTTTAGATTAGGGACGTTGCGGTCCATAGTTTAAGGACATCATAGTCCATGAATTTTAAGGACATCATAGTCCACAGGGTTTAGTTTAAAGATGTTACGGTTATAGGGTTTAGTTTAAAGACGTTACAGTCATAAGATTTAGTTTAAAGACGTTACGGTCATGGAATTTAGTTTAGGGACATTACGGTTCGTGGAGTTTTGTTATTGGTTATCGGGACCGCCATCTCTCTAAAGACGTTGAAGAATTACAACGACATATATCAGAGATGTGGGGAGATGTACCCTTGAACCAAAGAATGTTCATCAGGGACTTGGTATTCCTGTTTGGCACTAAGGCCAATTTAAAAGAAGACCTATGGGCTCGGTCGATTTGGGGTTTGGCCACCCTTGGGCTTAGCCCACTTGATTATTTATTTGGACTTAATCCCTTTTATTCAACAATGTTGAGCATTGACCTGGGTCTTGATGCTCACCCTCCTTCCTTTGTTTTGTATTGAGTGTTAAACACTCTTTGTGGCGCCGGGCTCTATTTAAAGAGCGCTCTTTATTTCATCAGCGTCCACGCGAGGGGCACGTGGAGCGCTTGGCGCTGAGCGCTGATTGATCTCAAAAACTATCTATTACCGCAATCAAGAACGGCGTCGCATGTAGCTAGCCGGTGAGTACGGGTCGATCCACAGGGATTTTGTGAATTTCCTAGTCGCTCAAACGAGTTAATTCCTATGGGTGTTCGGATTGATTATTGATTAAATTTAAAAACTGAATTAATCTAGATCTAAATCTTGCTAGGGTTAGGTCTAGGTTAAGTTTGGAAAGTCTATAAATCTCACCGCTTTCTATACCCATATGAAGATCTAATTAGGTGTTATGGTAAATATTAATAAAAGGGATTAGGATGATTGGGAAGATTGTTCTTCCTCTAGATCCTTGTCCTTCCTTTAGAAATCTTTACCCTAACCTCCATGGAAAACCTTAAAATCCGGGCCTTTAGACTACGGTATCACCGCTACCTCGTGGGTAGAGTGCCGTAGGGAGTGGAATAAGAAGGTATGCATGGAGTTCTGTGAAAATATATGACGGGCAAGAAAGGGGATGAGAGATCTTCGTCTCCCAAACCTTCCCCAGATCTAACCCTAACAAGCGAGGAGACTACTCACTCATTAGGGAATTAAAATACATTTATCTAGGGCAGAGAATAAAAATTACCTAGGGCAAGAATTGAAATCTAAACTAGGGCAAGGAATTAAATCTACTTACAGATGCATCTCTCCAATTATCAACGCAGGGTTGTCAGATCTGAATTCATGAATTGAAAAGAAACACCGATGCTCTCCATAAAGAATTCTGAATTTTTATTAAAAGGAGGCATAAGAAATTATAATGAGTAGAGTTCCTATTTATATAGAATAGGAAACCCTAGGTTACAATTGATTTGCATGTCTACATTTACCAAAATATCCTTAAGAAGACCTAGTCAAAGTAGACTTCAAGTTTTGGTAAAATTTTATGTCTCTGTCTCTTTAAAAGAAAGTATTGGGCCTTGGATCTTTGGGCTTCCTTATTATTTGGTTCTTTATTAAAATAGCTTCTGTGTTTCTTCCAGATCTCCAGTGAATAATTGCGGTGGACTTTTAACCGTTCGCTTTGTAATCTTGGACCTTGCATTGCCTTGTACTTTGTGAATTTTATCTTTGATGTCGGCTTGATCAAGAGTCTTATGTTTGTTGGTCAAAGTCCACTTTTGCATCGTCTTTTCATCGTTTTCACTGTTTTCGCTTCTAGAACCTGTAACCTGTAATATGTAGCAGACATGCGTCAAAAACACCTGTTTATTTGTAAAAAGAATAAGAATGGGGAATATAATAATGCAATATTACGGTGTGAACAAATACCCCCAAACTTATCTGTTGCTCGTCCTCGAGCAAACTTATTTTTTATTCTCGATAAAAATCTAACCTAGCCGCACTTTCGCAGGGAAACGCGATTGCACTGAGCACGTGCAACAAGCCGTTAAACCTCTAGGTGTCCCTAGTAGGAGGAGTGTTGTCTCCTGAGGGTTTTCAGCGGATACTACCCACAAAATCCTATCAATTCAGCCCATTAACTTTAATTCTCCAATTAGGTCTTTTAACAAGGAATTCTATTATCTTCGACCCGTAAATTATCCACCTATATTCTTCACACTTCCTCATCATTTAACTTAAGATTATATATGTTCTGCAGACCCACTTAGCTTTCGGCATCTCTTAAGTTTTCCTTCTAGGGTTCCATCTCCACTTAGGAATTTTTATCAACTTTACTAAAGATACAAGTTCTATTCTTCACTCCTTTCTCTCATCTAAACTCCAATCACATACCCCTACGTGTGTGTAAATATCACCCCTACACTTGAAAATTCAAATCAAGCAATCATACTCTTTCCGTTGTCCAAAGCACTAATTATCTGGTGAATTCACATCCTTCATGCGACTGTTAATACTTCTTGAGGTACCAACAATCGATTACAAGATATGTTTGCACTTTAAAGCGTAATTCCTAGTTTTGCAACACCCAAGGCTTTTAGCAGTGTCTCCCAAACCAGTTGGTCTAAGGCACTAGGTGATGAAGCACCCTTGCTAAATATTTTTCTATTTTTGCAGCCTTAAGTAATCACAAAGGCCAGTGTACATTTTTTTCTTTATTCACATTTTTTTATTTTCTTCGTACTAAGGACTTTAGACAAGAGCATTTCAAGGTCTCTTCTACTATTCCCAGTTTCAAGGTGCGTGATAGTGCAAATTGTAGGGTATACATTTTCAGAATCTAGACTTAAGTTAGGAATTATTTTTCAAACTCATACTCTAATAAAAATATCAATACTTTTCCTTTGTTTCGACTTATCCCAAGAAGTGAACTCAAAATTTGCCTATTTCTAAATAAACTACAAAGACAAATACTTTCTACCGTTAAACTTTAAGGAAGGTTATTTTTAGGGTTTTTAATTTACTAAGCCTAAGATTTAGTTGTTCCTAGCCATTAACCTATTTGTCAAACTCAAGTCAAATATGGCCAAAATTGAATACATTAATTTTTATAATTTTTAAAAAATTTCAAATTTTTATGGGTTTTCAAATAAGTATGCAAATGCAAAAATATACATATGAATGTGAGGGAAGAAGACGTACCGAGCATACCCTCAAACTTGAACTTGACAGTGTCCTCACTGTCATGCTAAACCAAGAGGGTCAAAATACCGGCACTCCCCTGTTTATTTATTTACAATTTTTTTTTTAATTTTTTTAATGTTTTGAAATTTATTTTTTTTATTTTTTTTTGTAGAAAAAGAAAACAAAAATATATACATATATACAACAAGGTTCCCCCCAAACTTAAGATTGGCCTTACACAAGCCAAAGGTTAGCACCAACCATTCAAAGTTCTTATCGTGGTAATGGTATAGTTGGTGCAATAATGGGGTGTAGAAGAAAGAAACGAGAAGCACGCGAGACCGTGTGGAAAGAAGAATGGTAGAATATGGTCTCGGTGGGGGAGAAGAAGGGCGGAAAAGAGAAAGAAGGGTCGCGCGAACTTGAGGGTGTAAATTGAGTGAATAAATTAGCGCAATTTGTGATGACCGATGTGTTAAAAGCGATTGCGCTAACCTATCAACCCGTCGAGAAATGGGATCAAATCCCTCAAGATTCGCAAGAAAACATGGGTACGCCGAACTTGGTATAGGAGATGAAAGCGTAACGGTCACTTGCACTGTCGGAACAATAGGAAGGACGAAAGAGAGTGAATTAAGGATAGTCTCATTCTCACCGTAGTAAACTGTGTCGAACTGGAAAGATTCCATCAATGGTTCGAAACGACTGTAAGCAATCGAGTCTGATGGATTAACTAACTCATCTGAAATTGCAAATGACTCAAACCCGGGCGGTGAGACTTCAACATCGTCCGAAAAAGTGAAACACCCATAAGGGTCATCGGCTGTGAGAACTGTGTTAGATTCAAAGAGAGTTTTCAAGCTCACAGTCGTCAAGCGTGAAATGAGGCGTGGTCGGAACGATGGAAAAGAGGGAGGGTGATTTAGGTAAAGGTTCAAGAGGATGAATTAGAAAATCCGACACATCAAAGAAAAATGATTCAACCTCAATATGATCCTCACTACTCTCCTCACTATTATCCTCATAATTCTCCTCAATATTCAACTCATCCATGCCATTATCATCAAAATCAAGACGCATATGAGATTCGGGAGAAACATTTAATAACTCGGGATGATGATTTGAACATAAAATTTCAATTAAATCGACAGGTTCATCATCCGAAATATTCCCGGCGTCTATATCCTCAATCAAGTGAAAATCAATTTTCTTAGACACCTCATCAAAAGCATGGATATCTATCGATTTAGGTTCTAGATAGGAGGTGTAAAGATCGAAAGGATTAGGTGCGATTTCATTCGAAAGGGGTTCTTCACAATCTGGCAAATCAAACACTACAAAATCACACAACTCGTTTTTATTTTGAACTTGTGAATCATTTAGGACATTCGATGGAAAACTGGAGTTATGGGCTTCAATTGGGTAAGGGTAGGTTTGATTTGGAAATCCTCTCACATTCTCATTCTGTCCAACCGCCTCCTCATACATTGAAAAATTTGGAGCTAGTTGGAAACTAGCTACCGGTTCACTAGGTTGCATAAGAGCGGCCACGGACGCTTCCACATTCCTAACCATTTTGTTTGTTGCTGCGATATACGCCTCCAATGCCTCTTCCAAACTAGACTTTGGTGGTAAGGGGGTTTCAGTAAAAGATTCGAAATCGTGTGGATATGCAAAACTCCCTAATGGCTGTGTAGAATCAATGTCTAGTGAGGGTGGGAAGGTCGGGTAGGACTGGTAGGAAGTGGGTGATTGGACAGGGGTAGGGTCAACATATGGATAAAAAGGTGAATAGTCTTGTGGATCCCTAGAACTAGATGAGTGGAGAGGGGTGAAAGATCGGCTGCGAGATTGAGCAATGTGTTCAGCAATGGACATCGGCTTAGGAGAGACGGTAGGACTTGAAAAAGTGGTATCAACATATGGAGGTGGTAAAGGTTGACTTGGTTGACACAAAGTGGGTTGAAAAGTCAAACTGTTTCCCCTAGACGCCTCTATTTGATCTTTCAAAGATATTTTAGGCAAGGAAGGATCGTCTTTAAATTGATCGAACAAATTGCCGAACGACGCAAAATTATGTTCGGGATACCAAAGTTCGGCAAGTGATTTATTATGTGGGGTACCCATGATAGAAGAAAGAGAAGATAAAGAAGGTAGGTGGTGCAAGGATTTCTCAGCGACAAAAGTTGCAATTTTTAAAAAAAAAATCCTTTTTCTCTTTATTTAGAACTGTTTGCAAAAAGATTTTCGAGAAAAGAGCTAAGACACACTTTCGATCAACCAAAAATGCACAATCAGGCCTAGATCTAGGGTCACCTAGGTCAGCTAGACAGCTCCTAACTGTTCCAAAGGGCTAGAAATAGGACCTCAAACCGCCTCTTCACCGTCAATTGCGGCTAGGTAAGTGCCAGGTAAGTGGGAGGCTCCCCGCTACAAGTAGCGGTCCTAATTAAGTAACCACTTGCCTTAGACACACTTGCCTAGACACCGCAAAGTCAGGTTAGGATAAACGGTCGATGCCTATAACTAGTCCTCTGTCCTATTGAGCTCGAAGTCCTTAGGGCTGAGTCTAGTATTTTTTAATTAAAGATTGGTCAATGCAAATGCTTAATGTGATTTCTGGGGTCCTGGGAAGGGTGATGAAATCCCCACCCAATCTGAATTGGTCAAAAGCCCCTTAAAATCCGATTAAAGATATGCAAAACAGTAAATCACTTTCAATCAAATCTTTTTTTCCTATGAATTTCAAAGTTTGCAAATTTTCTAATTAAAATTTTCCTTTTTCCGCTTACTCTTTATTTGGAAATTTTGCAAAAAGATTTTCGATAAAAGATATGCAAAACAAAAAATATTACTTGCAATCAATTATTATTTTAAGCATAGGGCAACGAATCCTGCATAAGATTTGTTATTTGGAAGGGGGAAGATTTTTAAGCGCAAAGAAATCCTGCAGGAGATTTTTTCAGAAGAGATATCAGAGATTTGCAGAGGAGAAGATCAGAATACTTACATTTTTTTTTCCTTTTTAACTGCGCATCTGCCTTCTCTTTTTTTTTCGCCCTGAATCGCCCAGGCCGCGGCGGTTCCGCGGCCATAAGGGGTGTCCCGCGGTGGTTCCGCGGTCGGAATGGGGCCGCCGGCGCTTTTTTTTTTTGCTCTCCTGTTCACCAAATCTCCCTCTGTTCTGATCTGTTATTTTCTGTTTCGCTTTCTGTAGATTTCCAGATCCGTCTTTCGATTGTAGATCCTGCAAAATTCAAACAACAAAGTGCCCTTTCCAAAAATAATAGATGATAAATTTTTATATTTTTTATTTTTCAGTTTTTATGATTTTTTTAATTAAGATTAACCCGAAATTGCAAAAAGGAAATAACACGCCATCCCCGGCAACGGCGCCATTTGATTGATCTCAAAAACTATCTATTACCGCAATCAAGAACGGCGTTGCATGTAGCTAGCCGGTGAGTACGGGTCGATCCACAGGGATTTTGTGAATTTCCTAGTCACTCAAACGAGTTAATTCCGATGGGTGTTCGGATTGATTATTGATTAAATTTAAAAACTGAATTAATCTAGATCTAAATCTTGCTAGGGTTAGGTCTAGGTTAAGTTTGGAAAGTCTATAAATCTCACCGCTTTCTATACCCATATGAAGATCTAATTAGGTGTTATGGTAAATATTAATAAAAGGGATTAGGATGATTGGGAAGATTGTTCTTCCTCTTGATCCTTGTCCTTCCTTTAGAAATCTTTACCCTAACCTCCATGGAAAACCTTAAAATCCGGGCCTTTAGACTACGGTATCACCGCTACCTCGTGGGTAGAGTGCCGTAGGGAGCGGAATAAGAAGGTATGCATGGAGTTTTATGAAAATATATGACGGGCAAGAAAGAGGATGAGAGATCTTCGTCTCTCAAACCTTCCCCAGATCTAACCCTAACAAGCGAGGAGACTACTCACTCATTAGGGAATTAAAATACATTTATCTAGGGCAGAGAATAAAAATTACCTAGGGCAAGAATTGAAATCTAAACTAGGGCAAGGAATTAAATCTACTTACAGATGCATCTCTCCAATCATCAACGCAGGGTTGTCAGATCTGAATTCATGAATTGAAAAGAAACACCGATGCTCTCCATAAAGAATTCTGAATTTTTATTAAAAGGAGGCATAAGAAATTACAATGAGTAGAGTTCCTATTTATAGAGAATAGGAAACCCTAGGTTACAATTGATTTGCATGTCTACATTTACCAAAATATCCTTAGGAAGACCTAGTCAAAGTAGACTTCAAGCTTTGGTAAAATTTTATGTCTCTGTCTCTTTAAAAGAAAGTATTGGGCATTGGATCTTTGGGCTTCCTTATTATTTGGTTCTTTATTAAAATAGCTTATGTGTTTCTTCTAGATCTCCAGTGAATAATTGCAGTGGACTTTTAACCGTTCGCTTTGTAATCTTGGACCTTGCATTGCCTTGTACTTTATGAATTTTATCTTTGATGTCGGCTTGATCAAGAGTCTTATGTTTGTTGGTCAAAGTCCACTTTTGCATCATCTTTTCATCGTTTTCACTGTTTTCGCTTCTAGAACCTGTAACCTGTAATATGTAGCAGACATGCGTCAAAAGCACCTGTTTATTTGTAAAAAGAATAAGAATGGGGAATATAATAATGCAATATTACGGTGTGAACAAGCGCCAAACTTGGAGTGCTAAGCTCTTCTTATAAAGTAGCGCCCACGTGAGAAGCACGTGGGGCGCTTGGCGCTGAGCGCCAGAGTTATAGATGTTTCCTCAATTAGAGCAAAGCACTGTTCATAATTCAAAATTTGAATTAAAGCTGCACTTTTATAAAAGCGCTGCGCTGCAACTAGCGCATCCTGTGCAAAGCGCATAGGCGCTAGCGCTAGATGCGCTGCGCTCCAAGTAGCGCACCATGGGCAGCGCGCAGAAGCGCTAGCGCTGGAACTAAATGTTCCTCACCGTTGGATCAAATATCCAACGAATATGATTAAATCATCAATTAACAAGAATGAAATTCTGTTGAATCTTTCCAAATAGAAAAGATTGTGCCCTGAATTTGGAACACCGTTGGATCAATGATCCAATGGTGATTAAAAATCACTAAAATACAGAACAAATTCTGTAAGGGGGAAAGATTTTCCAATCTTGTTAAAAAACATGAAGATTATCTTCTGTAAACCAGAAGCCCTTGGATCAAAGATCTGACGATGGGGAAATTCCCAAATCAATTAGATAATAAATCTCTTTAACCGATTGAACAAATCAGCTTGCCCTATATAAAGGCCCCGAGACTTCAAGTCTCAGAGAGAGGAACCCCCCATGAACTTTGAGAAAATCTCAGGAAGAAGAAGAAGCTTTCGGCTAAAGAAGACAATTCTTTTCAAGGTAAAAAAGAATAGAAATACGAAATCATTTCAATATAAAAATAAGTATTTACTTCTTTCACAGATCATAGATCTATAAGACAAATTGTCTTTCACAAAAGAGATTATGAACATCTCATTATCAAGGGGGGGAGAATTATTCAATTCTCTTAGGATCACAGATCCATAAAGGAAAAGCCTTTCATCAAAAAGAGATTGAAATATCTCCTATAAACTAAGAACTTTGTTCTTAGAATCTTGAGACAAAGTCTCTTATCAAAGAAAAGATAATCTTCATAGCGCAAAGTTAACCTAAGAAGAGCCTTAGCGCTCCTAATCTAAGAAGAGCCATAGCGCTCCTAATTTAAAAGTGCCTTAGTGCTCTTCATCTAGCGCAAAACGCTGCAGTGCCATAGCGCTTCAAACACAGCACACTGCGCTCATTGGCTAGCGCTCAGCGCTAAGCGCGCCACGTGCTCCTCACGTGTGCGCTGCATTACTAAAAGCGCTTTGCGCTCATTATATGGCACCAGCGCCAAACGCCTCAACGCTTCAACTATAGCGCATCAGCGCTCTACATCTAGCGCAAAGCGTATCAGCGCTCTTCATTTAGCGCAAAGCGCTAAACGTATTAGCGCTTCATATCTGGCGCAAAGCGCTAAGCGCATTAGCGCTTTAACCATGGCGCACTGCGCTCATCGACTGGCGCTAGTGCCAAGTGCGCCACATGCTTTTATGTGCGCTTGGACAGAACATAAACTGTTCTTTGAATAAGCCTGGAGCTTTGATAAATGCACAACATTCAACTAAAGACAAAACATTGTCAGAGACCAAACCAATGCTTAGCATTTTTAAAGGGATTGGGATCAAACAAATATCTAACAACTCAAAAACAAATGTTGAACATTGTAATTGAATGGACTTAGCCCAAATTGGCCATAAGTCCTCAATTCAGATTAATTGAGTTCATATGCTCATAAATCACAGATCTTAGTCCCAATTGAACAACAGGTCTCTCAACCCACATCGGTTTAAGGGTACATCTCTGAACTCCTCTGATATTTGTCATTGTAATCCTTCAACGTCTTCAGAGAGGTGACGGGTCCCGACAACCATACATTTCATGGACTATGATGTCCTTAACCTGGACTGTGGGGTCCTTAAGCCCATGGACTATGATGTCCTTAACCTTGACTGTGAGGTCTTTAAACTCACGGACTATGATGTCCTTAACCTTGACTGTTGTGGTCTTTAAACTAACGGACTATGATGTCCTTAACCTTGACTGTGGGGTCCTTAAACTCACGGACTATGATGTCCTTAACCTTGACTGTGGGGTCCTTAAACTCACGGACTATGATGTCCTTAACCTTGACTGTGGGGTCCTTAAACTCACGGACTATGATGTCCTTAACCTGGACTGTGATGTCTTTAAACTCATGGACAGAGATGTCCTTAAACTAACATTGGACCGAGATGTCCTTAAACTAACATTGGGCCGTAATATCCTTAAACTAATTATCGACCGCAATATCCCTAAACTAAACAATAGAGCCCAAATGCTCTCTTGTTGGATCTAAACGATCCCCTTAAGTTGATCTTAGTCTAAAATTAGACTAGCGTATCCTTAACAAACGTTTAAGTTTGATCTTAGTCTCAAATGAGACTAACGTATCCTTAAACCCAACCCCCAAACCCAAATCTAATAAGATACGGATTTGGACTAATCCACGCCCTACGGGCGACAACATAAATTTGTCTCCGTATACAATCCACGGGAAACCAAAAACAAAAAAAAACACCCACGACACGAAATGACCATCTGGAGAAGGAGAAAGTGGTTACCGCGATGCGGTAGCGTAATTAACTGCAGGGGCTTGCGCTTGCAGGAAAGAGCGTCCCCACAATCAAAAACCCCTCAAATGAGGGGGAATCTGACGAAGTCTGCTACATCGGTCGCATCCATTTAAACCTTCGATACATGGTGTCATAAATCAATTTGGCATCTTCGGAGAGGTGGACGGATAGCACCAATTAGTATCTGCGCCGAAATTCAGGCAAGACGGACCCGCACGGTCGCGTCTCCGTGTTTCGGCGAGGAACAGATTCTGGCATGCCCGGTGGGACCTTTTCCTCTTTCCACTCCACACTTCGTGTGTCGTGTTCACGAATGAATCGCGGTTTGATATGGTTGCCCTTGGGTTCGAGGTACTAAGATTTGGTTTTGCTCAGTGCAGAAAACAAAAGATCAATGGCTTCAACCTGCACTAACTGCAACTGCAACTCTCGCTCCGTCCCATCCGGGGGAGTGACTTATGTGCCCCAAGCGACCTCCCTGTTCAAAATGCCACTGGAGCAAATAACTCAGGCCACCACTGGGATGTTCTTTAGGACCATGATCCCACCGATGAGCTTCAGTGCCCCGCTGCCGTTGCAGGAAGACCCAAAGAAGTCAGTCTTTGATCGACTTACCACTACTGCAGCCCCTCTCAACGGGTCGTCCAGCTCTAACACCTCGGTCTTCGACAGACTGGGCCAAAGCTCTAACGGGCCCGTGAAGAAGCCCGCAATTCCTGAAGGGGTTATCCCTAAACGGATAGCCATTCCTGCTCGTGGAGTCGTCAAAAAGGCTTCTCCTGCCAAGAAGTCAGTCTTCATAAGGCTGTCCATTCCGGCTCCCGCTCCGGGCGGAGTCCTCAAAGCTGCTTCCCCTGCTCAGAGGCCTGTCTTTGACAGATTGGACATTGCTGCTCAACGGGCATCGATCTTCAAGAGGCTGACGCCGATGACAACCCTTCGCCAAAACAGGGGGCATTAGGAAGTCACCTCTACAGCTGAACCAACTCCATCCGCACGACATGCTCGCCGTCGTCACTGGCGACGAGTAAGGAAGGCTGGGGGCAACTCCCCGTCTGGACTGACTCCGCCAGCTCCCATGGTGGAAATCAATGCTGCTGTTCCAACTGAGAACAGTTTCGAACCGCTAAGGAGGGTCCGCAAGAACTCTCCAACTGCCGTGCTGAAAAGATCTCCTCCACCTGTGGAGATTGCTACAGAAAAGAAGCCGGAGCAGCCCCTTCAGCGGTTGTCATCCAAAATTTACAAAGTCCGGCGACATGTCCAGGAATCGGTGATTGACCAGGACTACTCTCACCGGCCAAAGAAGCTTAAAGCTTAGCAAGAAAAGAGCCATCCCGTGGTACCACAGAAGATGTCATCCGTCTGGGTGCCCGCTGCAACGGCTCCCTCAACGTCAATCGCTCAAAAGAGAAGGAGGCCGGAGAAAGCCACTGTGACCGCAGCAAACCGCAAGGACGCTGAATCTAAACGCTCCAAGTCTAGGGGCATGGTAACACATACCGTTTATATGGCTCCCGGAAAAGAGGAAAGCCGTGCTTCCACGGGTTATCGACCGCTTACCCGATCGATAATGAAGGCTCAGGAACAACAACAGCAGGAACTTCAGGAGATGCTGACTGCAATGGCCGCACTCACTGGGCCGAAAGAAAATCCAGAGACCTCAGAGCAGCGTCGCGAACAAGAAACTGATACTGAATTCCTCCGAAGAATGCTCGAGAGGAAAGAAAAGGAGGTCGCGGAACAGGCAGCCAATATCAAACGAATGACTCTTTTGTTCCATGACATGGCTGGTATGATGTTACAGCTGGAACCTCCTGCTGAAGACCCCCCGATCATCATTGAAGACGATAGAGGGGAGACATCGAACCTCCCTCCGGCTCTTTCAGCAGCCAAAGAAGAGACAATCTCTAAGGCCGCCTTGGACGACTACATCGCTCAGCAAATACGAGCTCACCAGGCGAATGAAGAGGCCGACCAAATTGTTAAAACTGGGCGACCATATCCAGGCTGGTATGACCAAATAAGGTATCCACCAGGATACACGATCCCCAAATTCCATGTATATAAAGGGACGGGAAATCCGCATCAGCATGTTGCCCAGTTCAGGGCTCTATGTGGAAACACCGGAGGCAACGATAAACTTCTGCTCCGCCAGTTTGTTGGTAGCTTGTCGGAGACGGTGTTCGAGTGGTATTCTGAACTTTCAAATGACTCTATCAAGATATTTGCAGAGATGGAGCTACTATTCACCTAGCGATTCGCGAGTGCTAGTGAACGCACCCCAATAACGGCATTGAACAATGCCAGGGTGAAACTTGGCGAGACATGGGTTCAATACGCAATACGATGGCGGAATTTGTGGTCAAAATATGAGCATCGCATTGAAGAAGCGCCGACAGTGGGCATGTTTGTGGGCACTCTTGACCCTCAATCAACCATCTCACAATTCATGATGTTTTTTAAGCCAACCACGTTCCAGGCCCTGATTGACAAACTAGCTCAAATGGACCAGATGGGCCATAGGCCTTCCTCTTCGAAGCCGGAGCCGCGGAATGAAAAAAGGAAAGGAAAAGCGACCTTCGTCGCCAATACTCAACAGCAGCCCGGTGGTCCAAAATTAACGGATCGACTAGATGAGAGACGACGATACTATAATGAGAAAATGAAACGCCCTTATTCATTTCCCCGGGACAAAACGAGAAGATTGTTTGAGCTGGCGGTGCGCAACAGGCTCATCAATCTGCCGAATCCAAAACGACCGTTGCAACCTGGTGAGGCTAATAGTCCCAATTATTGCCCCTACCATCAAACGGTAAGCTATCCAATTGAAGATTGCTTCGTCTTTAAAGGCTGGATCGAGATCAATACCAACAGGGCAAATTTGCCCTGTCCGAGAATTGGAAGGTGAACCCGCCACAGCCACACGCTCCCAAGAAGACGGACACACCGGGGGTTAGAAGAAGCTCCATGGGAGGTCATTCTTTCAGCCAAGACTAAAAGAATGCTGAAGGATCTCCATACATGCCCGGCGATCAGGTGGAAAAATCCACCGGAACCCGAGATCATTGAGGGAATGCTGAAACCGCGCCCAACTCCAAAAATTGGTGGTGATAGCCAAAGCGCTCACACCCAGATGTCAAAGTCTTCGAAGAAGAAGAAGAAATCCAAGAAGCCTGTGAAGCCTGGTGACAAGCGCACGGACCTGCAAAAATATATCGACGCGCTGGAAGAATATAACCAGAAGGTGCGGACCCCGGTCACACTCCAAGAATTTCTCAGCCACGTCCTTGAGGACGGAGATGATGACAATGGAGAAGACTCGTCGGATAAATCTGAAGATTATGTAGCAAGCTGCTATGTGATCTATCACTCATTAATAGACGATGAAGAAGCTCCTTACGCAGAGAAACTGGGGGAAGATCCTGAGCCGGAACTTCTAGGGCCATTGGACGAAATGATTGATGCGTTCCTAAACGAAGCTCTTCTGAAAAGCAAAGCTGATCAAGAGCGCGAGATGGCCATATTTGAAGAGGCCAAACGCCGACGATTGGACGAAAGGGTTAGAACACTCCCACCAGATCAAAATACATCCGCCGCAAATAAAAGCAGGTTCAAGACGAGGAAGAGGTTCGCCAAGGCCATATCAATGGGAATGAAGCTGCCACCTTCCGAAAGAAACACTCCTGGTGAAGCGGAAACACATCCTAGTTACTGCTTGTATCATCAAAAGATTGCGCACCCCACCGAAGAGTGCAACGCTTTTAAATGATGGTGGCAGGGATATGTTGCTCACCGACAACATTTCAAGCGGATGAAACGCAAAACTCATCGGGAGCAAAGAAACACGAACGAGGAGCAAAAAGAACTACCAGCAACTGCTACATGGTCGACGTTGGGGGATCACAAGTTCTCACTTTCGGGAGCGACTCTGACGAAGAAATGACTCTTGACCCTCTATTCAAAGAATCTACTTCGGGAAAAGAGGAAGAACTGAAGAACCGCAAGAACATTCAGCTGTGCAATTGAACATTACCTGAAAAGAATCTCGGACCTGCAAATAAGGGCTCGAACAAAAAGGATAAGGGGAAGGAAAAAGTCCCTGAGGATATCGCCCTTGATGATCGAGTCGTCGAAGAGCTGGCAGCCAAGGACCCGCCCAAGAAAAGTAAGGTGGATTACAACGTTCTTGCACACCTGAGGAAGATACCCTCGCAGCTCAGCATTCTCGACGCCCTTCTGATATCTAAGGAGGCGAGAGACTATCTGATCAGGGCATTACAAGAGCCCGACCATTTTAAAGCTTTCCTTGCCGAAGAAAAGATAAAAGACGAGCTGGAAGAAGTGTACACAGCCGATATCACCTTTGGCGATGAAGATCTCCGCCTCGGGACGTGCGAGCATAACCGTCCCCTCTATGTCTCCGGATACTGTCATGATATTAAGATAGGCAAAATCCTGGTTGACAATGGGTCCTCTGTGAATCTTCTCAATGTGAGAGTGTTGAAGGAAATCTGCATGAGCGTTCAGCACCTCGCTCGTGATAAAATCACCATTTCCGGGTTTGACTCCCAGTCATCACGGACGCTCGGGTCTGTGATACTGACGTTGCGCTTTGGGCTACTCATCACGTACATCAAATTTCACGTCATCGATGCTAAGACATGTTACAATGCTTTGCTCGGCAAGCCCTGGTTACACGAGTACAACATTATCCCTTCTACACAACATTAGTGTATGAAGTATTTCAAGGATGGTCTCGAATACACTGTGACAGGGGAGTTGAACCCATTCTCTGTGAACGAAGTCCGAAAGTACGAAGATGCAAAATACTTTCTGCCTGATTTTGAAGACACAGAAAGATGTCGCAAACCGGAGGACAAGAACAAAGCTATCACCACTATTCCGGTCTTCGGGAGTGATACCGAGGAGGAAGAAGAAATAGTTTATTCAGGGCCGCCCCAATTCAACAAGCCGGGACTGTCCATCCCTATATTGATCTTCGGTAGCGACTCGGAAGATGAGGTCAACGCTGTATTCTCCGCTCGGCCATCGATACAAACCTTCGCCGATGAAGATCAAAGTTTGCAAGTTGCTATGGTTCCACAAGAGCATTACAAAGAGCTCGATGCACTTGAAACTTATAGTGTGCAAGAACTGCAGACATTCTACGTCCCTCCCAGGCGAAGAAAAGAAAAGGCAATCCTCTTTTATCAATCTACGAAAACTAGAGTGGAAAAAGAAGTCTGGCATGGTGCTGACTCGATACTTGGCAGAATTCAGCCCATCTGACTGCCCAGATACTACACAGAAGGATTGAAGAGGCTCTTGAGACACCAAGGTGTACCCCTTAAGCAAACTGCTCGACAAGCACGGTTCTACAACATGATCTGGAATGTCCCCGGAACTCAGCGAAAGTTGCCCAACGGGAGGATGGAAACGATCGGGCTTGGATATGTTCAATCCAAGAAACGGGAGCAAATCCATGGCAGCGACGTCATACATGACTTCGATGAAGAAGGAGACAATCTGTTAAAAGACGATGACCCTGAACTAAAACAAGGTCCCGCCATCAAAATGCCAAGTCCGTCGTTCGAAGAGCAGATGGACAAGCTTATAAGGGAAGCGGGTCAAAAGGTTCGAGATGATCATAATCGCGAAATGGCCATTTACGAGAAAGCCAGGACGCAGCGCCTCCTTCAGCAGGCTGCAGAAAATGACGATGCCCTTTGTCGCCAGCCCGTCATACAAAAGACCCGACGCAGAGGCAAAAATAAACCAAAGAACGGGAAAAGCGTTCGACAGCGACAAAGCGGGAAAAAGAAGCCACACGATCAAGAATCGAGCAACCAAGATTCGTCTCTTATAAAGAAGATGGGTCGAGAATATTCTTTTCCTCAAGACAAGACAAAGAAGATATTCGATCTTGTCATGAAACATCAGATGATGACACTCCCAGAGTCCAAGCATCCCGAGCAAGCAAATGAGGTCTTTCACCCAGACTATTGCTCTTATCACCAAGCAATAGGGCATCCTCTCGAAGACTGCTTCACCTTCAAGAACTGGGTTGAAGACCAATATCATCTCGGCAGGTTCGCTCTATCCAGCAGTTGGAAGGTAATCCCGCCGCAGAAGCATGAACCGAAAGCCCCGTATGCAGCGAGAATGGAACCAGATCAATGTCGGTCCTGGAAGCGATCTCGTACCTGCCACGTGATAATGCTGTCAGAAGAAGAGCCCGAAAATATGGATGACCTCCCCTGGTGCTTCGAAAACGATGATGGCGAGGTGATCTCAGAGTTTCCACCGACGCCAAAAGAGCCGGAAGATGGAATACATACTACTGCAGATAACCTCAAGAAAATTAATTTGGGGACGGCAAGTGACCCGCGGCCGACATTCGTCAGTGAGCTGTTGTCTGAAGAAAGGGTGGCTACGCTAAAGGACGTGCTCATGCAGCATAAAGATTTCTTCGCATGGAACTATTCCGAGATGCCAGGACTAGATCCAGAGATTGCTGTACACAAATTGACAATATCCCCGGACGTCAAGCCGATCAAACAAGCACCAAAAAGAATGCGGCTCGAGCTTGAGATGAGCATCAACGCCGAGGTCAAGAAGCTAATCGACTCCGGCTTCATCCAAGAGGTTCAATATCCTGACTGGATCGCCAACATCATTCCGGTGATGAAGAAAAATGGGACGGTGTGCATATGTGTGGACTTTCAGGATCTCAATAAAGCCTGCTTGAAGGACGACTTCCCAGTACCAGTCACTGAGCTGATGATAGATAATACGTCCACTCATGAAGTTTTCTCCTTCATAGACGGCTCATCAGGATACAATCAGATAAAGATGCATCCCGAAGACCAAAAGCATACCGCTTTCCGGACCCCTTTGGGTATATTCTGCTACAAGGTGATGCCTTTCGGTCTAAAGAACGCCGGTGCCACCTATCAGAGGGCCATGACGAAGATCTTCGATGACCTCATACATGAAATCGTCGAATGCTATATCGACGACCTCGTAGTTAAAAGAAAATCATACGAGGAACATTTAGAGCATCTGAAGATCGTATTTCATCGCCTTCGGAAATATAACTTGAAGATGAACCCTCTCAAATGCGCGTTCGGAGTTTCCTCAGGCAAATTCCTAGGATTCGTCGTCCGCCACCGAGGCATTGAGATAGACCCGTCGAAGATCAAAGCGATCATGGAAATGCCTCCGCCAAGAACACTCAAGCAACTGCGGTCTCTCCAAGGGAAGCTCGCGTATATCCGGCGATTTATAGCCAACCTCTCCGGCAAATGTCGTCCTTGCAGTCACCTGATAAAGAAGTGAACCCCGTTCGTCTGGGATCGCAAATGCCAAAGCGCACTGGACGAAATCAAGAAATACCTACAGAATCCTCCGGTGCTGACCGCTCCAGTCAAGAGAAAGCCCATCATTCTGTATACAACAGCCCTCGAAGGTTCTTTAGGCGCGCTGTGGGCACAAGAAAACGACCAAGGGAAGGAGAGAGCCCTCTACTATTTGAGTCGAGTTCTCCTGGGGGCAGAAAACAATTACTCCCCCATTGAAAAACACTGCCTGGCATTGATCTTCGCGATAACGAAGCTCAGACACTATGCGTTGGCGCACGAGATCCATCTCATATCAAAGGTGGATCCTCTCAAATACTTGATGTCAAAGGCCATATTAATGGGGCGGCTCGCTAAATGGGCCCTGCTCTTGATGGAGTTCTCGATAACTTATCGGCCTCTTAAGGCAGTGAAAGGCCAGGCCATCGCCGACTTCCTCGCTGAGCATCCGATACCTGCCGACTCTCCCTTGAACTGCGAATTGCCAGACGAACACGCGTTTGACACGATCGACGGGGAGAGAAGAGAGAATAATACCCAATGGGAACTCTACTTCGATAGAGCATCTTCCATGAAGAAGCATAAACAAAGCACCCCCATAATCAAATCAGGGGTAAGCCTCATCTTCGTGACTCCACAAGGAGGGATAATGCGCTTTGCCTTCTCCTTAACAGAACCGGGGACGAAAAATGAAGCCGAATACGAAGCTTTGATAGCAGGTCTTGAGATCTCTATTGACATGGGAATTGAAAACCTCCTCATATACGGAGACTCCTAACTGGTCGTTAGTCAAGTAAACGGCGACTATCAAACGTGCAAGCCAGAACTGGTGAAGTACGGCGAGAGAGTACAGTGACTGCTGACTCAAATTCCTTCCTACACCTTGGAAAGCATACCGCATACGGAAAATAGCAAAGCGGATGCATTAGCCAAGCTCGCTAAAGAACTGGCTGACGAAAACCTCGATGATGTGAGGATCATTATGCAAAGCCGTCGGGTTCTCGCACCGGCAGAAATATCTCCGGAGTCTTCCGAAGAAAAGGGAGAGACCGAGCAAACGACTCTACAAATAAAAGACCAGGAAAAGGCTAAGGATTGGAGGGAAATCTTTATAGATTACTTCAAATCACGTCAAACACCTGAGGATGCGTCGTCAAGACATCAGCTCATGAAACGAGCTCTATCATTTACCTTCGTTAATGATACTCTGTATAAAAGGTCATTTGATTCTTTGTGGCTAAGATGCTTGGGACCTGAAGAGGCAAAGAGAGTCGTCCAGGAAACCCACGACGGACTCTGCGGTTCTCACCAAGCCGGACCGAAGATGAAGCTGAAGATCAAAAGGATGGGCTACTATTGGCCCACGATGATCCATGACTGCCTCGAATACGCAAAGCAATGCCACTCGTGCCAGATCCATGGGGACTTTATCCACCAGCATCCGAATCTACTACATCCGACAGTGGCTAGCTGGCTGTTCGAAATGTGGGGGGCTAACACAATCGGCCCTATCGAACCAGCATCGTCCAGAGGACATCGATTCATTTTGGCGACAACTGATTACTTCTCCAAATGGGCAGAGAAGTGAAGACGGAGAATATCCTCCATTTCTTCAAGACGCACATCATTTATCGGTTTGGAACTCCACGACGGATCATCTCCGATAACGGGCCGGCCTACAAAAACCACAAGATCAGCCGCTTCGCACAACAGCATAGCATAGATTGGAGATAATCATCGGTCTATAATCCCCGAGCTAACGGTCTAGCTGAGGCTTTTAACAAGACATTGACGAAGATTGTGAAAAAGACGGTGTCTCGAAATAAGAAGGACTGGCACGAGAGACTGCTTGAATCTCTTTGGGTGTATCGAACTACGTTCAAAACAGCCACAAACACAACGCGGTATGCATTAGTATTCGGCACAGAAGCGGTACTCCCCCTTGAGATAGAGTTACCCTATCTACGAGTGGCGGTTCATTAGTATGCGCTGCGCGACACGTGTCACGAGCTAAGAGAGTTGCGCAAAATAGAATAAATCTTTTCTTTTCTTGTTAAAAACAAGAAGATTTTCTTCTGTAAAACAGAGACCTTTGGATCAAAGATCCAACGGTGGGGAAAATTCCCCAAATCACTCAGAGAAAAATCTTTTTAACAAATTTAACTAATTTATGGGCACTATAAAAAGGACCCCAGACCTCATTTTAAAGGAATCAACATTTTTTTTTAAAAGAGAGAAAGAGGACTCTGAAGAACTCCTCAAGAATAAAAAAGGTAAAAACCTTTGAAAGAAGAGAAATTTCTCTTATGAACAGATCAGGGATCTAAGAACAAGATCATGGATCTTCAATAAATAAATAAACAAATAAAATAAAAATAAAAATAGTGCCTTGCACTTGTTATGAACCTTTGGTTCTCTGAAACAAGAAAAAACTTGTTTAGATCAAGGGATCAAAAAATGCTTTGCACTTCTGTTTTGAATCTAAAAAGATTCTTAGTGCTTTGCACAAATGCAGTGCATTACTTAAAGGGCCAGGCCCAAGTCAAAAAGGCCTAACAGGTCTAATAAAATGCAATGCATTGTTTTTTTTAAAAAGGGGGCAGAGCCCAAACTAAAATAGATGCTCTGCATCATAAATAAAGGGACAGAGCCCAAATCAAAAGCCTAGCAGGCCAGAATAGAATGCAGTGTATTATTAAATATGGGCAAAGCCCTAGCACAGGCCTAATAGGCCAAAGATCAAGAAAAATGTTGAATATTCTCAACTGGACTTAACCCAATTTTGGCCGTAAGTCCTTAAATTAAATTGACTGAGCAAGATTGCTCTCTTAAATCAATTTACTACCGGTTCGAGGGTACATCTCCGAACTCCTCTGACATCTATCGTTGTAATCCTTCAACGACGTCAGAGAGGCGACGGGTCCCAACGACCATACATGAATATGGACTGCGGGGTCCTTAAACTCGTGGACCGAAACGTCCTTAAACTAATATCGGACCGAGACGTCCTTAAACTAATATAGGACCGAAACGTCCTTAAACTAATATCGGACCGAGACGTCCTTAAACTAATATCGGACCGAGACGTCCCAAAACTAATATCGGACCGAGACGTCCCTAAACTAATATCGGACCGAGACGTCCCTAAACCGAGACGTCCCTAAACTGGAATACGGACCACCACGTCCCTAAACTGGAATATGGACCACCACGTCCCTAAACTGGGCGATGGACCACCACGTCCCTAAACTGGAACAACAGAGCCTCCAAATGCTCTTTTACCGGATCTAAACGATCCCGTTTAAGTTGATCTTAGCCCCAAACACGGCTAACGTATCCTTAAACATTCAAGTAGACTACAAAATTCCAAATCAACTCTGGTTCGAGGGTACATCTCCGAGCTCCTCTGACACCTGTCGTTGTAATCCTTCAACGACGTCAGAGAGGTGACGAGTCCTGACGGCCATATATTAAATGAATCACTACGTTAAGTTGATCTCAGTCTCAAACAGGACTGACGTATCCTTAACGAACGTTTAAGTTGATCTTAGCCGCAACGCGACTAATGCATCCTTAAACTAAAAACACCAAACCCAAATCTAAGTAAATACGGATTTGGACTAATCCACGTCCTACGGGCGACGGCATTATTCAGTCTCCGTATACAATCCACGGGCAACCATAAACAAAACAAACACACACGACATGAAGTGAAATTCTGGAGAAGGAGAAAGTTGTTACCGCGATGCGGTAGCGTAATTAACTACAGGGGCTTGCGCCTGCAGGGAAGAGCGTCCCCACAATCAAAAACCCCTCAAGCGAGGGGGAATCTGATGAAGTCTGCTACATCGGCCGCATCCGTCTAAACCTCCGATACACGGTGCCATAAATCAGCTTGGCATCTTCGGAGAGGTAGACGGATAAAACCATATAGCATCTGCCCCGAATCTCAGGCGAGACGCGATGTCTTGGCCGCGTCCTTCGGAGGGGAACAGATTCTGGCACGCCCGGTGGGACCTTTTCCTCTTTCCACTCCACACTTCGTGTGTCGTGTTCGCGAGCAAATCGCGGTTTGCTGTGGTTGCTTATTGATTCAAAGTACTTAGATTTGGTGTCTTTCTCCATGTAGAAAACAGAAGATCGATGGCTTCAAACTGCACTGCCTGCAACTGCAACTCTCGCTCCGTCCGCGCTAGTGGAGTGACTTATGGGCCCCGAGCGGCCTCTCTTGTCAAGATACCAGTGGAGCAGGTAACTCAAGCCACCACTGGATTATTCTTTGGGACCATGCTCCCACCGTTGAGCTTCAATGCCACAATGACGTTGCAAGAAACCCCGGAGAATTTGGTCTTTAATCGGATTACCACTACCGCGGCCCCTCTCAACGGGTCGCCCAATTTCAGTACCTCAGTTTTTAACGGACTGGGCCAGAACGTCTGCAAACCTGCGATACCCGAAGCTGCCATCCCAAAGCGGATAGCTATCCCGGCTCAAGCAGACGAAATCATCGGAAAGGTTTCTCCTTCCGAGAAGTCAGTTTTTACAAGGCTGGCTATTCCGGTTGATGCTCCAGGCGAGGTCCTCAAAGTTGCTTCCCCTACCCAGGGCAGGGGGCATGAAGAAGCTTATCCAACAACGGAGGTGACTCCATCCGCAAGACACGCTCGACGTCGCCACTGGCGTCGAGTAAGAAAGGCTGGGGGCAACCCCCCCTCTGGATTTACGCCACCAGCTCCGATGGTGGGGATCGATGCTGCTGTTCCAACCGGGAACAGCTTTGAATTGCTGAATACGGTGCGTAGAAACTCTTCTACTGCAATGTTGAAACGAACTCCTTCAGCTGCGAAGAATATTCCAGAGAAGTAGTTAGAGCAGCCCCCTCAACGGCTGTCCTCTAAAATTTACAAAATCTGGCGACAGGTCCAAGAGTCGGTGATCGATCAAGACTGCCTCCGACGACAGAAAAAGATGAAGGTTCGACAGGGGAAGGATTACTCTGTCAAACCACAAAAAAGCAAAAGCTACTTGGGTGCCCACTACAACGGCTCCCTTAACTCCAATCACTCAAAAAAGGAGGCCGCAAAAAGCCCCTGTGTCTTCGACGAATCGCAAAGACACCGAACACAAACGCCCCAAGTCTGGGGGCATGGTGGTGCACACTATTTATATGGCTTCCGGAAAGGAGGAAAGCCGGGCTTCGACGGGTCACCGACCGCTCACCCGATCTGTGACGAAAGCCCAGGAGCAGCAACAGAAGCTTCAGGAAATGATGACTGTAATGGCTGCACTTACCGAACCGAAAGAAGGTTCGGAAGTATCACCAGAGCAGCGTCACGAACAAGAAACTGATGCTGACTTCTTACGTAGAATCCTCGAAAAGAAGGACAGAGAAGCCGCAGAGCAAGCGGCTAACATAAGACAGATGGCACTCCTCTTCCAAGATATGGTAGGGATGATGTTACAGCCAGACCCTCCAGCTGAAGACCCTCCAGTCATTGTCGGAAATGACGGAGGGGAAATATCTGATCCTCCTCCGGCTCTTTCAGCAGCCAAGGAAGAAACCATTTCCAAGGCCGCGCTTGACGAATATATAGCTCAGCAGATCCGGGTTCATCAGGTGAATGAAGCGGCTGGGCAAATTGCTAGAACCGGACGACCGTATCCAAGCAGGTACGACCAAATCAGTTACTCGCCGGGATATACGATCCCTAAATTCCACGTATATAAAGGGACAGGGAATCCGCATCAGCATGTCGCTCAATTCAGGGCCTTATGCGGCAATACTGGAGGCGATGACAAATTGTTGCTACGTCAATTCGTCGGCAGCTTAGCAGAAACAGCCTTTGAGTGGTATTCGGAGCTACCTAACGACTCTGTCAAAACATTTGCAGAGATGGAGCTGCTGTTTACACAAAGATTCGCGAGTGCTGGTGAACGCACCCCGATTACAGCACTGATAAATGCCAGGATAAGACCGGGCGAAACGTGGGTCCAATACGCAACACGATGGCGAAACCTATGGTCGAAATGCGAACAACGCATAGAAGAGGCACCTGCGGTAGGCATGTTTGTAGGCACTCTCGATCCGCAGGCGACCATCTCACAATTCATGATGTTCTTCAGGCCGACCACCTTCCAGGCCTTGATCGACAAATTAGCCCAGATGGACCAGATGGGTCATGGACCGTCTCCTCCAAAACCAGATTCCCGAAATGAGAAAGGAAAAGGGAAAGCGAGCGTCGTCGCCAATGCTCAGCAACAGTCGAGCAACTCAAAGCCGGTCGTTCACCAAAACAACGTGCGTCCACGCCCATCCCTCGAAGATAGGCTAGGACGTCCTTACTCGTTTCCTCAGAATAAAACGAGAAGACTATTTGAGCTGGCAGTGCGTAACAGACTCATTAATCTGCCGAGTCCAAAGCGTCTGTCGCGGCCAGGCGATCTTAATAATCCCAATTATTGCCCTTACCACCAAACGGTAAGTCACCCGATTGAGGATTGTTTCGTCTTTAAGGGATGGATCGAGGATCAGTACCTACAAGGCAAGTTCGCGCTGTCGGAAAACTGGAAGGTAAACCCACCACAGCCGCACTCTCCAAAGAAGATGGACACGTCGGGGGCAACTTGTTCTTTCGTCGAGGATGAAAACGATGGAGAAAACTCATCAGATGAATCCAAAGACTACGTTGCGACTTGTCATATGATTTCTCATTCACTGACGGATGATAAGGAGGCTTCTTGCGCTGAGAAATCAATGGCGAACCCTGAGCCGGAGATTCTACAGCCATCAGACGAGTTGATCGATGTCTTCCTAAATGAAATTCGTCTGAAAGCAAAAGCCAATCAAGAGCATGAAATGGCCATACTGGAAAAAGCCAAGGCATTCCCGTCAAATCAAAAGCCATCCACTGCGGATAAAAACAAATTCAAGACGAGGAAAAGGTTCGCCAAAGCTTTATCAGTAGGAATGAAGCTACCGCCCTTTGAAGAAAATACTCTCGCTGAGGTAGAGATGCACCCTAACTTCTGCTTATATCATCAGAAGATCATACATCCTACCGAAGACTGCGAATCTTTTAACTGTTGGTGGCAAGGGTATGTCGCTCAAAAGCAACACTTCGACAGGACAAAATGTGAAGCTTGTAGACGTCGAAAAAATGCGATAGATGATCGCAAAAGAGCCGCCGACGATTGTCATACGGCCGACTCTAAGGTATCGCAAATTATCACCTTTGGAAGCGACTCTGACGAAGAAGCTACACCCAACCCTTCCTTCAGGGAATCTATTTCCAAAATGAAGGAATTGAGGAGCTGCGAGAACGTTCAGCCATGCAATCGCACGCTACTCGGAAAAGATCCCGGCCCCGCAAACAACGGAGCGAACAAAAAGGATAAAGGAAAAGGAAAAAAGGCCTTCATCGCCAGCGCTCAACAACAATTAAGTGACCCTAGACCGGTTGCTCGCCAAAGCAACAAGCGGCAACCCCTCCAGGAAAAGTTGAAACGTCCTTACTCGTTTCCGCAAGATAAAACAAGGGGACTGTTCGAGCTGGCAATGTGCGACAGACTCATCAATCTGCCGAGTCCAAAACGTCCGTTGCGACCATGCGATGTTAATAATCCTAATTATTGCCCTTACCATCAAACGGTAGGTCATCTGATCGAGGATTGCTACGTCTTCAAGAACTGGGTTGAAGACCAATACCAACAGGGCAAGTTCGCGTTGTCCGAAAATTGGAAGGTGAACCCGCCACAACCGCATGCTCCGAGAAAGATGGATACGCCGGGGGCATCATGGTCAGTCATAGAGAAAACCCCATAGACCGAAAAGTCAATAAACTAGAGCTTCGCCTCAAAGACGGCGATGACGGACCGAAACGTCCTTAAACTAATGATGGACCGCAATGTCCTAAAACTTGCAAGGGACCGAAACGTCTTTAAACTACTACCGCAGCATCCTTAGGCTGACAAGATGAATAAAAATATATATATATATAAATATATATATATATATAAAATACATATATATGATAAACGGTATGTCCATAAGCAAAATGGGCACGGATGAAAACCCGAAAGAGCTCCGTGAGTAAAAACAGCAGGGCTACCGGCGAGTGTTCGTGAAAACCCGAAAGAGCACGACCTCGTAAAAAAAAACAACAAGAAGAAGAAAATAAAAAATAAAATAAAAACGGTATGTCCATAAGCAAAATGGGCACAGATGAAAATCCGAAAGGGCTCCGTGAGTAAAAACAGCAGGACTACCGGCGAGTGTTTGTGAAAACCAGAAAGGACGCAACCTCGTTAAAAGAACACTTATAGGGTCCTCTCGACCTTGTAAGGAGAAACCACCCGCGTGAGATCCTTACGACTCACAAGGGAGCAACACACTTAGGGATCCCCACGATTCCTAAGGAGAAAATACACTTGCGAGATCCTCACGACTCGTAAGGAGAACTCTCTTATGGGACCCTCACGGCTCATAGGATTTGAAAGTCTTAAGTTACAGAGACCTGAACCTGTGCTTAAGCAATCCCCACAATTTCCGATACTGCCCTACAAGTGGCTCAATATTGACCCTTGTATACAATCCACGGGCGCAAATAAACATTTCCCTAACTAAGTCCCATCCGAGATTAGGGATATGTTCGCACGATGAATAACCCTTGTAAATCCTCTCAACTTACGAGGAGAAAGCCCTCCTGTAGGATCCTTACAACTTACAGAGGCACAAATACTTAGAAATCCTCACGATTCCTAAGGAGAAAATACACCTACAAGATCCTTACGACTTGTAGGGAGAAATACCTTTGTGAGACCCTTACGGCTCATGAAGTCAAAAGCCTTAGTCGACAGGGCCCTAACCCTGGTCGCTAAGCCATCTTTGTTCGACATTGACAGAGGCAGATGATGATTCGCTCCTAGTAATATCCCAGTTGTAGCGGTGTTGATGCCGAAATTGGTCTACAGCAAAAATCCAGTAGGCCGCACATGCATACGAAATAGCCGAAATGATGGGGCAACTCGCAATAAAAAGCAGCGAGTAAAAATAAAATAAATAGCTGAAATGATGGGGCAACTCGCAATAAAAAGCAGCGAGTAAAAATAAAAATAAATAGCCGAAATGATTGGGCAACTCGCAATAAAAAGCAGCGAGTAAAAATAAAATAAATAGCCGAAATGATTGGGCAACTCGCAATAAAAAAACAGCGAGTAAAAATAAAATGAATAGCCGAAATGATTGGGCACCGCGAAAAATAGCCGAAATGATTGGGCAATCGTGACCTTCGCTATATAAAAGCTGAACATCGCGGAAAGAAATAAAATATAAATATATATATATATATATATATATATATAACGAAATTCATGCCCTACAGACGATAGCACAGCAATCCCTGTATACAATCCAGGGGCACAAATAAAGAGGGAACCATACCTTCCCGACAGTCTCCGCCAAAAAAGCGAAGCCAAGTCTCGACGGTTCAGCAACAACCTAGAGACAGCCGTGACATTCGCCTCAATACAGCAGACGAGATGTCACCCCAGCGTTCTACCTCCAGCGGGATTCGGACGCGACAATCAAACAAACGGAGCCACGGCAACATTCCAGCTCCTCCTCGACGTTCGTTTCGATACAGTTGACGAGTTGTCACCCCAGCGTTCTTCCTCCAGCGGGATTCGGACGTGACAAAGCAAACGAAGCGAAGGCTACATTCCTAGCTTCAACGTCTTTACGGTAACTCACATAAAACCGGAAAGACAATCGGAGATCATCTCGCACCAGCACAGAGTGGTCACCACCTTGACGTTCGTCTCGATACAGCAGACGAAATGTCAACCCCAGCGTTCTTCCTCCAACAGGATTTGGACACACCAAAGCAAACGAAGCGAAGGCTACATTCCTAGCTTCGACGTCTTGACGGTAACTCATATAAAACCGGATAGACAATCGGGGATCATCTCGCACCAGCACAGAATGGTTACCACCTTGACATCCGTCTCAATACAGCAGATGAGATGTCACCCCAATGTTCGTCTCGACACAGCAGACGCAACGTCATCAAACGAATGGAGCCACGGCAAAATCCCTAGTTCCAAACCTCGACGGTTCACCAGCAACCTAGAGACAACCTCGATGTCCGTCTCGATACAGTAGACGAGATGTCACCCCAACGTTCGTCTCGATATTTCAGACGCAACGTCATCAAAAGAATGGAGCCACGGCAAAATCCCTAGTTCCAAACCTCGACGGTTCACCAGCAACCTAGAGACAACCTCGACGTCCGTCTCGATACAGCAGACGAGATGTCACCCCAACGTTCGTCTCGACACAGCAGACGCAACGTCATCAAACAAACGGAGCCACGGAAAAATCCCTAGTTCCACCGCAACATTCGTCTCGATACAGCAGACGCAATGCCAGCAAATGAAGCAAAGGCCAAATTCCTAGCTTCAGGGTCTTGACGGCAACTCACATAAAGCCCGAAAGACTATCGGAGATCATCCCCACACCAGTGCGGAGTGGTTATAACTCATCGGGGCTCACCAAAATAAGCCTAACCTCAAGTAAAAAGCGACATGGCAAATTCCTAACGCTTGCTCTTCCGACGGTCAAACTGCCAAGGAGGATTGCTTGAAGACGTCTTGTCCAGCCCCCGAAGGGATCAGAGACACGGCAGTCGCAGGGCTACTCGAACAGCACGATTGCCTATCGAGGACTATATCAGCTTATGCGACGGTACGGTGGCCAAAACCCTAAGTACCACCAACCTTAACGGGCTTCTGTCGCAAAGAGCAGAGGTTAAATGCGACGTTAAGATGTTCTTGCGAGAAACGCTCGATTCGTCTCGACTTGTGAAAAATTGTCGAGGCGGCTCGACTCGTGAGATAAAGCCTTAGGCAGTGGGCATAAAAGAAGCCTGTTTCCTAAGCATTGGGACCCCGCAAGTTGGCCCAAAACGGTCTCTTGCATACCATCCACGGGTCTCACTCTCCAACATCGAACTTCGACAAGGAGGGGAACAACCGCTTACAAGTCCTCTCGACTCGTAAAAGGGAAAAATCTCTTATAAGATCCTTACGACTCATAAGAGAAAACCACACTTAGGAATCCTCACGATTCCTAAGGAGAAAACCCACCTACAAGATCCTCTCGATCCGTAGGGAGAAAAGTCTCTATGAGACCCTCATGGCTTATAGAGTTGAAAAGTCTTAGGCAGCAGATCTGAACCTGCGGCCTAAGCCATCGCTATTTCTTAAGAAAGTCAGGATACTCGTTCCAATCATCCGTCAACCATGTTTGCTAAGATGGTATGTTGATAATAAAAGAAAGAAGAAAGCGACGGAAAGAGCATCTGATCTACATTTGATCAAGCGTTCGAGACACATTCGTTCATGCAAAAGATTCAGAACAAAAGATAAGACAGGCTAGGAAAAACAAAAAATTTCATTAATATTGCCCGAAGTTCTTACAATCATAAAAGCAATAAATGAAAGTTACAATGGAATAACCTCAGATCCAGGGCATGGATTGAGGAACTCGAAAGCGACCCTATCTATGACTTTCCAAGCCTCGCGGACCATCCTAGTGTGCTTTCTTTCGCGAGCACAAGCGTCAGGGTCCCCTCTGATGTCTTCCACCCTCCGATAAGCAGCGAGTATGGCAGACTGTTGAAAGACCTCGTGCAAGAGATTGATAAGACTGTCTCGCCGTCTCTTTGAGATAAAGTTCAACAGGTACACCGAGTGCACCTTATCCTCAACGGCATCCAGTGCCCTAAGCGTCACACCGGAACAGAACAGGGGAAGCGCTTCCCAGATGGCTCCCACGATAAGCTTAAGGAGGGAGGAACGCCGGGGAAGCAGTGGACCATTGTACTCATCGAAGCGACTCATTATTTTAGCACCCTCCTCGTTTGTGAACTCCCGATTTTGAGAGCGGCCAAGTCGGCGGATGTCCCCATAAGAGATGATCTCGTTAAGAGCATACATGTGGGCGTTCATTGTTCCTGTGAAAGAGGATCAACAGAATTATCAGAAAGACTGATTAAGCAAAACGATATGATGCACTGAGGAATAAAATGTCATCTTCAAACTCTAAGATCAATGAAACACTCTTAAGAGTTCTTTTAGATCAAAGGGATCTATGTTTTGCCAAAAAATGCAAGTTTCGGTTCATGGGTTGAGAAACCCTGAAACAGATTCAGGAGAGCAAAGCTCTATTTGGTGAAACCCCAAAAGGATTTTCTTTAGATCAAAAGGTCTATGAGAGCAAGGCTCTGTTAATTAAACTTAATTTGATTTAATTTAAAATTTTACCTAAAAGGGATGCTGGGTTCTGAACTTTGAAAGTTCTTAAAAAGAAACAAGAGCAGGGCTCTAAAAGTTCTTAAATAAAGCAAAGCTCTGGAGTCTTTTGAAAATAAAAATCTTAAAGATGATAAGCATCTGTGGAGGACCAAGGGTCCTATTTATAGGCGCCTGCGCCCCTTCAACTTATCAGTTGATCCAAAGGCTGAGGTTTTGCCACCGCTGCACTCACGTGCGCGCCACGTGAGCGCAACGGTGGGGGGGCATTTGTTTCCCCAATCAGAGCCAAGCTCTGTTTAAATTTCAAAAAAATTCAAATCTTGAAGCAACGCTTCAAATACCGTGCGCTGCGCGCAACGCGCCATGTGTCAGAAGTTGATACGACAGCGCAACGCCCAAGGCGGTGCGTCTAATCAGAGCAGGGCTCTTTTAAAAACTAAAAGTAGAAGAAACAACTTTCAGTTGCGCAAGCGCTGCGCTGCGCGACACGTGTCTGCGCAGCTGCGCAAGCGCAGCTGCGCAAGCGCTGCACCGCGCGACACGTGTCTGCGCGGTTGCGCAAGCGCTGCACGGCGCGACATGTGTCTGCGCAAGCGCTGCGCTGCGCGACACGTGTCTGCGCAGCGCTGCGCGACACGTGTCACGCGCTAAGGGAGTTGCGCAAAACAGAATAAATCTTTTCTGTTCTTGTTAAAAACAAAAAGATTTTCTTCTGTAAAACAGAGACCTTTGGATCAAAGATCCAACGGTGGGGAAAATTCCCCAAATCACTCAGAGAAAGATCTTTTTAACAAATTTAACTAATTTATGGGTACTATAAAAAGGACCCCAGACCTCATTTCAAAGGAATCAACATTTTTTTAAAAAAGAGAGAAAGAGGACTCTGAAGAACTCCTCAAGAATAAAAAAGGTAAAAACCTTTGAAAGAAGAGAAATTTCTCTTATGAACAGATCAGGGATCTAAGAACAAGATCATGGATCTTCAATAAATAAATAAACAAATAAAATAAAAATAAAAATAGTGCCTTGCACTTGTTATGAACCTTTGGTTATCTGAAACAAGAAAAAACTTGTTTAGATCAAGGGATCAAAAAGTGCTTTGCACTTCTGTTTTGAATCTAAAAAGATTCTTAGTGCTTTGTACAAATGCAGTGCATTACTTAAAGGGCCAGGCCCAAGTCAAAAAGGCCTAACAGGTCTAATAAAATGCAATGCATTATTTTTTTTTTAAAAAGGGGCAGAGCCCAAACTAAAATAGATGCTCTGCATCATAAATAAAGGGACAGAGCCCAAATCAAAAGCCTAGCAGGCCAGAATAGAATGCAGTGCATTATTAAATATGGGCAAAGCCCTAGCACAGGCCTAATAGGCCAAAGATCAAGAAAAATGTTGAATATTCTCAACTGGACTTAACCCAATTTTGGCCGTAAGTCCCTAAATTAAATTGACTGAGCAAGATTGCTCTCTTAAATCAATTTACTACCGGTTCGAGGGTACATCTCCGAACTCCTCTGACATCTATCGTTGTAATCCTTCAACGACCTCAGAGAGGCGACGGGTCCCAACGACCACACATGAATATGGACTGCGGGGTCCTTAAACTCATGGACCGAAACGTCCTTAAACTAATATCGGACCGAGACGTCCTTAAACTAATATCGGACCGAGACGTCCCTAAACTAATATCGGACCGAGACGTCCCTAAACTAATATCGAACCGAGACGTCCTTAAACTAATATCGGACCGAGACGTCCTTAAACTAATATCGGACCACCACGTCCCTAAACTGGAATATGGACCACCACGTCCCTAAACTGGCGATGGACCACCACGTCCCTAAACTGGGAAATGGACCACTACGTCCCTAAACTAGAACAACAGAGCCTCCAAATGCTCTTTTACCGGATCTAAACGATCCCGTTTAAGTTGATCTTAGCTCCAAACACGGCTAACGTATCCTTAAACATTCAAGTAGACTACAAAATTCCAAATCAACTCTGGTTCGAGGGTACATCTCCGAGCTCCTCTGACACCTGTCGTTGTAATCCTTCAACGACGTCAGAGAGGTGAAGAGTCCTGACGGCCATATATTAAATGAATCACTACGTTAAGTTGATCTCAGTCTCAAACAGGACTGACGTATCCTTAACGAACGTTTAAGTTGATCTTAGCCGCAACGCGACTAATGCATCCTTAAACTAAAAACACCAAACCCAAATCTAAGTAAATACGGATTTGGACTAATCCACGTCCTACGGGCGATGGCATTACTCAGTCTCCGTATACAATCCACGGGCAACTATAAACAAAACAAACACACACGACATGAAGTGAAATTCTGGAGAAGGAGAAAGTTGTTACCGCGATGCGGTAGCGTAATTAACTGCAGGGGCTTGCGCCTGCAGGGAAGAGCGTCCCCACAATCAAAAACCCCTCAAGCGAGGGGGAATCTGATGAAGTCTGCTACATCGGCCGCATCCGTCTAAACCTCCGATACACGGTGCCATAAATCAGCTTGGCATCTTCGGAGAGGTAGACGGATAAAACCATATAGCATCTGCCCCGAATCTCAAGCGAGACGCAATGTCTTGGCCGCATACTTCGGAGGGGAAAAACTGACATCGTGGTAGGATCATAATCCATCAAGACACTCAAATCCCAATTCCTCAAATCAGCCCCCAAGTTGGGCTCTCACATCATATAAGTCTCGCATCTCCTTAATGTACAATATCGAGTAATCTCCTATATCCCGAATGTACAAATCAGTAATCCCATATGTATGTCCAATATCCAATCTCAATGAATCACCTAATATCCCAAATCAAATCTCAAGTAGAATTCTAACATCATAAAGGTTTATATTTGCAGAAATAAAAATGATGGGGTCAATACACATATATTAGCGTCCCATTCCACTAATATTGGTGTAAGGGTATATATAACAACGGCTAAATCCCCTGTTATATATACAAAGGTGTTTAAAGGAAATATCATGAAACAATGTGCCAAGTATCGACACAGAAATCCTGATAGGTACGTATCAAACGCTATCCCGAAAGCACGAGTGCCTAGCTCTGACCCTCGCCTTTCGACGTATGCATACGTGCAAGACTCCCAACGGTATCTCCATGATCCCCGCCGAGTCATTAGTACTGTCACCGGTAGGTACTAGCCCGCCTCCAGGCTCAATCGGCAAAATCCATCAATCTTCTTGCCGAGGGGAACCATACCGGGCCCCACCATGTACCCTCTACGGCCTCGACGCCTCCTCGTAGGGGTATATATAAATCAGAACCGATAAAGCTCATGTTGGATGCGCAAATATCATATCAAGGAAACCGAGTTTTTCAATGTATGCATAATTTCATGAACTCCCACGGTTCCCAAATCCGGAAAACATCATGTAAAATCCTAATAAACAATGCGCAAATCCAGGAATAAATATATGCGATATATCTGAAATGCGAGCATATAGATGAGAATATGTAGCTGAAACCAGATGTATGCGAAACCAATAAGGTACAGCTAAGTAACATCAGTAAACGTAAATATGTGACTGCAACTGAATATGTGTGTAACATACATGTGTAGCAATGTATAGGTATCTACCTATAAGAACTGATGTCGTATACCCCCTGGGTATAAGTAGAATATGTAAGATACCCCCCTGGGTATCAATAAAACATGAGCAAGGTATACCTGTAGCTGTATCGTAAGGTGTATATGTATCTATCACTAATGGTATGATACACTATAGGTATACCGATAAGCTAGATGTCATGTATGATAAGCAATATAGTATCTATAATGGTTGGTGTGTGACATGGCAATTACTGACGGTGTGTGTGTAGCATACAATCCGTGCTCGTGCAATATGAACCGTCAATAATATGTGCAGTGCCCTACGGCTACTAGTCACAGTACAACTATATCTAAGTAAATAGGGTAAATGCACAATTCTAACAATGACGTAGAATATGCGACAAGTATTAGAATCCTAGCCCAGACGCATAACGCCATGCGGGCGATCCCCCTGTAGATGTTAAATTTACTCACCTACGCTCCACGCTAGGTGAATCCTACCATTTGCTCCCTCATGTAGCAGTGTCCGTAGTCCCCGCCTGCAAACCTGCAATTTAGACATGGAATTCTTATATAAGTAAATATCTCGCAAAACGCGATATCGAACCCAAATGGGAAACTCGCGTCGCGAACTAAACGCGCGTGTGCACGATACGCTAAAACGTGTGTATATGCGTCTAAAACTACCGCGACACGCCGCGACACGCTGGATCGCAGAACCCACTCACGTATCGCGCAAACACAACGGACATGCAAAACGATATTAGATCCCAGATTTTCCTACAGGTCAAATCTCACAAAATTATACATGCCAAAACACTATACAACACTGCAGAGTACCCTACCCAAAACCCCAAGACCCCACCCCTCTTCCTGGCCGCAAATTGCGGCCAGATTGATTAAATCGGCGGCCATAATTGGGAGTGGAGGGTTCGTATTCTGGTGGTGGTATCTATACCTAGTGTACATGCTCCAGTTTGCTCAATTTTGTCCTAAAAGGTCCGGATCAATAGCAGATCACAGAATGTCACAAAGTCGCTTTAAAAACACCAACTTTGCACAAAGATCAAACCCTATAGTATTTTAGTGAAATCCGGGGTTACTCTCAGTTAAGGTGACCCCAACAACACCAAAATAAGCTAGGTTTACCCACACAATCATCACTTAACCAACATCTCACACAATCACCATAATTTAGCACTAAACTAACTTTAAAAGCAAACCGAAGCTAATTAACACAAGAGCTTGGCAAAAAGGGAAATTGGGTTAAGAAATATACCCTAAGGGACCCTATGAATCAGGTGAAGGAGTGTATGGGGAAGATGAGGGGTTGCTACTGCTGCTGGAGCTGCTTGCTACTGCTGATGCAAGTTGCTGCTGCTGATGCCACTACTGAAGCTGTCGCTGTCTGCTGCTCCTTCTCTGCTGCTGCTGCTTCTGTTGTTGTTGTTGTTGTTGTTGTTGTTGTTGTCTTTGCTGCTGATGCTTCAGCCAAGAGTGTGTGTGTGTGAGTTTGAGAGTGGGAGGATGAGAGCAATGAGTGAGAATGACAGAACACCAACAAGTCAACCCCCTTCTCTCTCTCTCTCTTCATTAAATGAAGGCATGGGCAAGCCATCATGCCTCATAATGCACCCTCTCTCTCTCACCAAGTCAACACAATAACAATCAAAATAAAACCCTTTTTATTTTAACAACCATGCACACTTAAAAACCCACAACACTTAAACAAATTATAAAACTAGATTAGGGAAAATGGTTAGTTAACCATGATTGCTAATCATGTTCAACCCCAAATTACAACCCTAGTTATCATGCACAAGTGTGTGCAAGCCTAGGAAAAATCTAATAAAATATTCAATAAATAGGATAAAAAAATAAAAAACTAAATTGGTAAACTTTTTATTAAAAACTATATATTAAAGTATAATTAGCCACAAAACACATTCTAAGGTGTTACAATCTCCCCCCCTCCCTTAAAAGAAATTCGTCCCCGAATTTAAAAATATACTGCTACGCGTACCTTCAAAGAGAAGATTACAACCCTCAAATCTCGCTCGCAGCCTCCCAAGTGATTACCTCACTATACGGCTACGCCCAAGAAAAACCCTTCACAGATAGCAAGACCCTTGACCGATGTTCCTCCACCTGCCGAGCCATTAATACCATTGGCTGCTGGTGAACGAAAGATCGCGTCAAGCTAAATGGTCGGGTGCTAAATCATGTGAGAAATGTTAAGAAGGTAATTGTAAAGTATCATCATAAGGAATACGGGATGAAAATTCAATAATCTGGGCGGAAGTGCCAAATTAAAGGCAACGAAACTAACTCGCTTATAGGATCTCAGAAGGACCTAAAATCCTGGGACAAGCTTCCTAAAATCCAACACGTCAATTCATCGGAAAAGTCCATAGGAATACATGATCTGTCCCTGCGAACTCGAGTCTATGACCAACACAGTCGGCATAAGACTTCAGTTCGCAATGGACAATTTCCATCCTGACCTAACATAACTGGACCATCTCCGAAGTCTCTAGACATAGCTGGGGTCTAAAATCCTACTACGCAGAGTCAGAAAAACAACAGACTGGTGATCGACACGACCTAACCCCTAAGCCTAAAGGTGGCCAATTGGAGTGTCTCCTGATAACAGCTATCGAAGGAGAACCCTAACGATGGCGAGTGACGATCCCCAACCGCTGACAACAATTACACAAACGCACAACTTAACAAGAAACAACTGAGCGAACTGAGTATAACCGGACGACAAGAATCCGAATGGAGTCACACCCTGACTAACCCTGGGTAGACACCATAACCAAATTCATGGAGATCTGCTCCCACTCCTACTTCGGAACGGTAAAAGGTTGCAACTCTCCAGCCAGCCTCAGATGCTTGACCCAAGCACACAACAAGACAGACACCTTGAAACGAATCATGAAACTTCTTTTTACATCCCTGTCCACCCGTAACTACCTCACAAGTCACGTCAATGTTGGTGGAACTTGAATGAAAACAGAGAGTTGACTGATGTGCCTGTTCTAGGATTTCATGTCTCTACCTGATAATATCAGGTACACAAATACGTCCCTAACTTAGCACACCATTATCATAAATCATGGACTCCGAATCATTACCCAGCCGAGTATGCTCAAGTATCTCTGACGAACGAGCATCGGCGGGCAGTGTCTCGCGAAAGCGATTTAAGGAAAGTAGTCGGGCGCGGACATGAGCAAGCTGTCCCCTCCGTAGAGACGAACTTAAGCTGTACTCAACGATCACAAAAGAACTGTAAATCTGCAGAAGACTATCACAACAAACAAAATCCGCTGCAGGAAGATGTACATTAAGCTCTGGTGGTCCGTGGAAAATCTGACATGACTCTCGAACAAGTAGTGTCTCCAAATCTCCAACGCAAAACCACCGCGGCCATCTCCAGATCATGAGTGGAATATCCTTCCCGTACTTCCTTCAAATGTAGGGAAGCAAAAGCGATAACTCTATAGTGTCACCTCAGTACACACTCGAGCCCCACTCAAGAAACATTACAGTTAAACAACAAGGTCGCCCGAACCAAAGGCAAAGAAAGAACTGATGCAGTTGTTAACTGAATCTTCAACTGCTGAAAACTCCGCACACATGCCTCAGTCCACAGAAAAGAAACCTCCTTTTCGGTCCTTTCAGTCGACGGTGCAGCACTACTCTAGCAATCCTGCACGAAACGGCGGTAAGACCTACTAAGCCCAAAAATCTACGGATCTCAATCCTGCACACATGTCTGGACCTAAGCTGTACGGCCACGATCTCCCTCGGAACCATACAAAAACCGTCTCCCGTGACAACAAGACCTAGGAGTCAACACAACAAGCCTGAAGGAACACTCCGAGAATCTAGCAGACCTCTGGGGCTCTCCCAGTATCTGCATAACAAATCCTCAAGTGTTACACCTGTCCTTCAAGACGCATTAAATAGACCAAAATGTCGTAAATGGTACAATAATAACTGGTCGAGGAACGGCCTGAAGAAATCTGGTTCACCACATCTACGAATGCTGTTAGGGCATCAGTGAATCCAATGACTCACTAATACACACAAAGCCCGTAGCACGCATAAGGCAGTATTCGGAATGCCATCACTCCGAATCCGCAATAATGATGACCTGATCCCAAACAAACTTAGAAAATGTCTCGCACTCTGGAGCTGATCGAAGAAATCGTCAATGCGAGGTGAATGATACCTATCCGCACCGTAAGCCGGTTCAATTAACGATCCGTCGATACACAACCTCAAACTGCCGTCTTTCTCCTTGACGAACAGAAATAGGAGCTTCCAAAAGTGAAACACTCAGACGCACAAAACTTCCCAAACCGCAACTCTGCAGCTGATTCTTTAGCTCCCTAAGCTTCGCCGGCTCATCTGGAACAACGTCGGAAAACTCTCACACGAAAGAAACCCGGTCCAACAATCCCACTGTGGCTCAGGTATCACGAATGAACGCCAAGAATCCACGACATCTCCTCAAAAGCCGACTAGCGAAAAAGGCTGAATTCAAGCTGTGAGAGGTGGCACAACTATCCGCCTGCACAACAAGAACTGACTCGACGGGAAAATAATTTCCTGACTGTTTTCTCACGGTAGTCCACAGACGCCTAGCACGTAACTAAACAGTCCGTGCCCAGGAGAACGTCAAATCCAACATCTCTAGAAGGATCAAAACAACGGACGAATCTCTATCTCCTATCCGATTGGTACACAACTGAATACGTGTCGCGCAACAAAAGAATCGCTGACAGAAGTTAACACAAACTACGACTAATCTACCCAACCACGGTACAAGTGTGAAAAAAAAACGAATACATCAAAGAACATGCGAATTAAGGATACCTGAAAACTCCACATTGGACGCCTGCACATCCCAATGAGTAGAAGCAAACTCCTGTGTCTGTCCTCTACCTGCAACTGGCTGAACTCCTCTGGTAGGCTGAGCCCTCTGAGCGAACCTTCCACGTCCACGGCCTCTCTGAATACGACTCTGACGAGGTGCTAAGGAACAATCCCTGACGAAGTGCTGAAGGCTCCCGCATCGAAAACATCCACGCGCTGACTGCTGACCATCTTGGGGATGAGAGCTGAACGACTGTCCTCGTCCTAAGCCTCTGCTACTCCCGCGACGGCCACGAAATCTGTCTCGATGACTAAACCTCTGTCTCTGGGCTAGTACACTGGTACGAGTCCTCCATTGTCCTGGAACTCTCTGAGCCTCTGGAATATGCGCCTCGTCAACTGGAGCTGCAACCACTGGTGCTATATAGGTGACGGACTGCTGCATGTTGATCGTAAGTGACAACTGAGTAACTGGGGTGACAACCTCCTGTCGTAGCTCCCGAACGACATCAACCAATGAACTCATCGTCTGGCGGAAGTCCTGGATCTCTGCCAAAAGCCTATCAATAATATATGTCGTAGGCTGATCCGTCTGCACCTGTGCAACTAAAGTGCCATCCTGGTCAGTACTCGTCTCACCCGATCCAACTCTGACCTCGGCCCTCGCTGCATCACTCTGAGTCCCCATAGTCATCGGCGGCAAGGCTATAAATAGAGATAAGATTCGATAAGAATAAGGAAATCGAATCGCAACGATATGAATCATCAAGGAAGGAATTTCAAGCAATTGTACTTAGGTCACTTAAGGCGAAGTACCGCATCGTGGGTATGCTGCAAACATACACACACTACGTCACTCTGCTTAAGCTACCTACTCCATCATACCAAGGTCATCCTACACTCCGAAAGGTAAAACCTAGCGCTCTGATACCAACTTTGTCACGACCCGAAATTGGCACGTGACGGCCCTAATACTACACAACGCCTAAAGACGTAACGCAGTAAAAGAAAGCAAAAACCCAGATATCTAAACCAAGAAAATACGGAAAAGATAATAAAAGTATTTGAAACATTTGAAATCGTAACCCAAATTCTTTAAAAGTCCTACTTTCTTTCTGTAAAACTTTGGCAACACCCCCTTTTTGTAAAAACTAGCCAAGATGAATACAACACAAATATACGACGCCGTAGCGAAGAAATAAGAGACAATAGGAAGGAAACTGTATATAAAAGACAACAAATCCACAAATAATATACAATAACGTCCTCACCAAGTCTCTAAGTCAACAACATAATAGTAGATGGAGAGTACAAGATACAACGAATGTACAATATGAAATACAGACAACCACCAACCCACCTAAGCAAAATAGTACTGTGAGCTGATGCGGTATCTGTAGCAAAAGATGATAGATGAATAGATGAATAGCCTGCCTCGACTACTCTGGGGAACAACCTGAAACACCTGTGGCACAACGGGGGTGAGTTGCCAACTCGTGAATAGTAGATAACATATGCAGGTAATCGCAGGAATGTACGTACAACATGAATCTAAGATATGCGATTACAGTATTAACATGTCATGTAAATGCCGAATAATGGAAAGTACACTACCAGGTACAATCAATATGTGAAGCAATAATAACATGATAATAGTATGCAATAACTATGCAATAGGGATATGAGAAAGTAGATATGCAGCAATCATAAGGGTACACTAACAGGTACTACCAATATATGAAACCGTGCATAAGTGAATAGGTATGAGGTATGGAGTGAAAAATGTCGTTCCCACGGAAAGCTGACATCGTGGTAGGATCATAATCCATCAAGACACTCAAATCCCAATTCCTCAAATCAGCCCCCAAGTTGGGCTCTCACATCATATAAGTCTCGCATCTCCTCAATGTACAATATCGAGTAATCTTCTATATCCCGAATGTACAATTCAGTAATCCCATATGTATGTCCAATATCCAATCTCAATGAATCACCTAATATCCCAAATCAAATCTCAAGTAGAATTCTAACATCCTAAAGGTATATATTTGCAAAAATAAAAATGATGGGGTCAATACACATATATTAGCGTCCCATTCCACTAATATTGGTGTAAGGGTATATATAACAACGGCTAAATCCCCTGTTATATATACAAAGGTGTTTAAAAGAAATATCATGAAACAATGTGCCAAGAATCGACACAGAAATCCTGATAGGTACGTATCATACGCTATCCCGAAAGCACGAGTGCCTAGCTCTGACCCTCGCCTTTCGACGTATGCATACGAGCATGACTCCCAACGGTATCTCCATGATCCCCGCCGAGTCATTAGTACTGTCACCGGTAGGTACTAGCCCGCCTCCAGGCTCAATCGGCAAAATCCATCGATCTTCTTGCCGAGGGGAACCATACCGGGCCCTACCATGTACCCTCTACGGCCTCTACGCCTCCTCGTAGGGGTATATATAAATCAGAACCGATAAAGCTCATGGTGGATGCGCAAATATCATATCAAGGAAACCGGGTTTTTCAATGTATGCATAATTTCATGAACTCCCGCGGTTCCCAAATCCGGAAAACATCATGTAAAATCCCAATAAACAATGCGCAAATCCAGGAATAAATATATGCGATATATTTGAAATGCGAGCATATAGATGAGAATATGTAGCTGAAACCAGATGTATGCGAAACCAATAAGGTACAGCTAAGTAACATCAGTAAAGGTAAATATGTGACTGCAACTGAATATGTGTGTAACATACAGGTGTAGCAATGTATAGGTATCTACCTATAAGAACTGATGTCGTATACCCCCCTGGGTATAAGTAGAATATGTAAGATACCCCCCTGGGTATCAATAAAACATGAGCAAGGTATACCTGTAGCTGTATCGTAAGGTGTATATGTATCTATCACTAATGGTATGATACACTATAGGTATACCGATAAGCTAGATGTCATGTGTGATAAGCAATATAGTATCTATAATGGTTGGTGTGTGACATGGCAATTATTGACGGTGTGTATGTAGCATACAATCCTTGCTCGTGCAACATGAACCATCAATAATATGTGCAGTGCCCTACGGCTACTAGTCACAGTACAACTATATCTAAGTAAATAGGGTAAATGCACAATTCTAACAATGACGTAGAATATGCGACAAGTATTAGAATCCTAGCCCAGACGCATAACGCCATGCGGGCGATCCCCCTGTAGATGTTAAATTTACTCACCTACGCTCCACGCTAGGTGAATCCTACCATCTGCTCCCTCCTGTAGCAGTGTCCGTAGTCCCCGCCTGCAAACCTGCAATTTAGACATGGAATTCTTATATAAGTAAATATCTCGCAAAACGCGATATCGAACCCAAACGAGAAACTCGCGTCGCGAACTAAACGCGCGTGTGCACGATACGCTAAAACGTGTGTATACGCGTCTAAAACTATCGCGACACGCTGGATCGCAGAACCCACTCACGTATCGCGCGTATTGCGCAAACACAACGGACATGCAAAACGATATTAGATCCCAGATTTTCCTACAGGTCAAATATTACAAAATTATACATGCCAAAGCACTATACAACACTGCAGAGTACCCTACCCAAAACCCCAAGACCCCACCCCTCTTCCTTGCCGCAAATTGCGGCCAGATTGATTAAATCGGCGGCCATAATTGGTAGTGGAGGGTTCGTATTCTGGTGGTGGTATCTATACCTAGTGTACATGCTCCAGTTTTCTCAATTTTGTCCTGAAAGGTCCGGGTCAATAGCAGATCACAGAATGTCACCAAGTCGCTTTAAAAACACCAACTTTGCATAAAGATCAAACCCTATGGTATTTTAGTGAAATCCGGGGTTACTCTCAGTTAAGGTGACCCTAACAACACCAAAATAAGCTAGGTTTACCCACACAATCATCACTTAACCAACATCTCACAAAATCACCATAATTTAGCACTAAACTAACTTTAAAAGCAAACCGAAGCTAATTAACACAAGAGCTTGGCAAAAAGGGAAATTGGGTTAAGAAATATACCCTAAGGGACCCTAGGAATCAGGTGAAGGAGTGTATGGGGAAGATGAGGGGTTGCTACTGATGCTGGAGCTGCTTGCTACTGCTGATGCAAGTTGCTGCTGCTGCTGATGCTGATGCCACTGCTGAAGCTGTTGCTGTCTGCTGCTGCTCCTTCTCTGCTGCTGCTGCTTCTGTTGTTGTTGTCGTCTTTGCTGCTGATGCTTCAGCCAAGAGTGTGTGTGTGTGAGTTTGAGAGTGGGAGGATGAGAGCAATGAGTGAGAATGAGAGAACACCAACAAGTCAACCCCCTCCTCTCTCTCTCTTCATTAAATGAAGGCATGGGCAAGCCATGATGCCTCATAATGCACCCTCTCTCTCTCTCTCACCAAGTCAACACAATAACAATCAAAATAAAACCCTTTTTATTTTAACAACCATGCACACTTAAAAACCTATAACACTTAAACAAAATATAAAACTAGATTAGGGAAAATGGTTAGTTAACCATGATTGCTAATCATGTTCAACCCCAAATTACAACCCTAGTTATCATGCACAAGTGTGTGCAAGCCTAGGAAAAATCTAATAAAATATTCAATAAATAGGATAAAAAAATAAAAAACCAAATTGGTAAACTTTTTATTAAAAACTATATATTAAAATATAATTAGCCACAAAACATATTCTAAGGTGTTACAAAAGTTGATTGGGAGACCTGTAATCCAACTTGGAACTAAGATCAATTAATTAGATTATGAGTGGATTGGCTCAGTTAAATCTGAATTGAGGACTTATGGCCAATTTGGGCTAAGTCCAATTAAGTTTGAAATGTTGGCCCTTTGTTGGCCTGTTGAACATTTGTCTGGGTTCAGTCCCCCCATTATTTAGCAATGCTAAACAGGGCTTGGGGCTCTGACAACATTTTGTCTTTGTCTGGGCACTGACCATTCATCATGGCTCTAGGATTTTATTTTGGATGTCACATAAAATGATCAAGTTTGGAAGAATGTAGTTGGGGTTCAATGAAAGGAGAGATCTTGTCTCTGGAAAACTTATCTGATTTGGGCTAAGGCTGGTTTCAAAATAGTGTTGAACACTAAAGAATATTTGGCAATCAAGTGTCCCCACGTGATGTGATGAAAACAGTGTCAAACACTAGGGCCAAAACGCTCAAAATAGTGTTAAACACTAGAAATGAGGTGGTCACGTGGGGTCACGTGAGGTGCCTGAGTATTAGGCCAGACCTACTTTTATCTTGTTCTCAGAATATTCAAATAAGTGTTAATCACTTAAGTCTTTGAAATCATCAGTGTGGACACGTGATAATGCCTCTGCGTTAGGCCTCAATTCTTCTGTCTTCCCTTATTTTATTCAAATAGGTGTTAAACACTTAAGTCTCCACGGCCATCACGTGTGGGCACGTGATGGGTACCCATGCATTGATTTTTAAAATGTTTATTAGGGGTCACGTGAGGGCACGTGAGGGCGCCCAAAATCAGTACTGCCTTTGGCTTTGTTCTCTTCATTTATGAGGGTCACGTGTAAGCACGTGGGGCATTGCCTCCAAGCTTTTTTTCTGCTCATTTTGGGGAGTCTGTTTAAGGGTCACGTGGGAACATGTGACCTAGTTTTGTTCTTCTTTTTCTGCTCATTGAGAATGGGGGTCACGTGTAACCACATGACCATATTCTTTACGTGCATGGAAAGCTTTAAGTCTCTTGCTTAAAGAATTAAATTCTCTGTAGGGTTAAACCCTAATCCTGTTTTAGAGGAATTAAATTCCTATGTATGTGGAAGAATTAAATTCTTATGTAGCGTTAAACCCTAATTTCATTTAGAGGAATTAAATTCTTATGAATTTGGGGAGAATTAAATTCTCATGCAGGGTTGAACCCTAGTTTTATTTGGAGGAATTAAATTCCTATGAAATTGAGAGAATTAAATTCTCATATAGGGTTAAACCCTGGTTTTATTTGGAGGAATTAAATTCCTATGAATTTAGGGGAATTAAATTCCTTAAACTCAAATTCTCCCTCTAGGTCTTGGATCTGCATGGCAGAATCTCCCTGATGAGAATTAAATTCTCAACTTGTGGGGAGATCTTCTTCTGCAGATCTTCAACCAAAGAAAGAACTAAGTTCTTATTCAGAAGAGTTAAACTCTTAAACTTGAGAATTAAATTCTCTTTTCTTTTATGGAGCTTAGATCTATTTCCCCTTTCTCACCTAGGGTTTCTTTTCTCTGAAAGGAACTTCTTTTCTCACTTGAGAATTAAATTCTCCTCTCTTTTCTCTCTGTTGTTGTTTTTTCTCCAGAAAATCCAAATTCCAAAAATCCCTTCTCTTCTCTTCTTGGCTCCTATTTATAGGAGAAAGAAAAGAAGCAATTTGTTTAATCAATCTTTCATTGAAAGATTTTGGTTGTTTCTGTAACTAACATAATCTTTTAGATCACTCAGTGAATTTTATTCACCATTGGATTTTTAATGCAAAAGATATTCTGTCTGTTATTCTTAGTGAATTTTAGGGAAATCTTTCCTTGTATAAAATCTTTCCATGAATTGGTGATTTTAATCACCATTAGATTTTTATTCCAACGGTGCTCCACTTTACAGAGCACCATCTTTTTGTTTGGAAAGATTTAGAGAGATCTTATTTTCAGTTAAGGTTCTGGATTCCCATTTAATTAGAATTTAATTTTACTATTTCAAAAGGATTAAAAGCTCATCACGTGTTGGCACGTGATCCCATTGTTTGATCATTGAAATAGAATTTAATTCTATCAATTAAAGAGTTTAGGAACCCGTCACGTATTGGCACGTGACCCCCTTGATTAAACATTTTATTCAGAATTTAATTCTGCCGTTTAACAGAACTTAAGGAATCATCACGTGTCAGCACGTGACCCTTGGTCACGTGTGAACACGTGATGCCCCATTGGGGTTTTCCTTAGTGTCTTATTATATCTTTTAATCCCTTTTGGTGTGTTTTAAAGGCCCATCACGTGGGGGCACGTGACTCCACTAATTGTCTGTTTGATTAGAATTTAATTCTATTATAACAGAGTCCCAGGAAACCATCACGTGTCAGCACGTGACCCTTGGTCACGTGTGAGCACGTGATACCCCATTGAGGAATTTCCTGATATTTTATCAGGGAACAAATGCCCCCACAGCGTTGTTCTCACGTGTTTGCACCTGAGTGCAATGTTGTCACCTTTGTGACCGTTGGATATGTCTAGGGAATAGGGGAGATGAACCATCCCCCCATCACATCCTATAAATGCAGGAGTCCCTTCAGAAGCGCTTCCACTTTTTCCATCTTCTTCCTTGCTCGTTTTTCCTTTAAGAATTTAATTCTCTTTCCCAGAGCTTAGTTCTCTGATTCAAAAATTGACAGAGTTTAACTCTGTCAACAAAAGATTTCCTTTTTTTCAGGTAAGAATCTTGAACGGCCGAAGAACTTTTTGTAGAAATCTTCATTGGATTTTAAATCCATACCAAGGGTTTTTCCCTTTAACAAGAACCCATCTTTTCCAAGTTCTTTAAAAAAGAAAACTGCTCAATCTTTAAATAATAAACCCCTTTTGTTAGGGCTCTTTTGATCTCAGAGATCGATGGCAATACTTGACCTTTCACTGGAATTTAATTCCATTCCAAAGGGTCTTTTAACTCTGAAAATGTTTTCTGGGAATTTAATTCCCCTGTTTAAAAGGAATTTAATTCCTCTAAAGAACTTAATTCTTTAAAAGAAGACTTCTTGGGATTTTTCCTCCTGAGTTGTTCTTACAGAAAAAAAATTGCAGTAGAGATTCTACTTGATTTTCGCAGAGTCCAAGATGGGTTTCCCTTTGGGGGAATGTGTAGAGTCATTTGAATTCATTGAGAATCTTCCCTTTATTCTCATGATGATTGCTTGGCCTCATTATTAGTGAGCCGCCATCTTGATTTTGTGGGACCCATGTGTTTTGTAACCAATGGTCCCATAAAATAAGTCCTTTGTCTCTTTCTTCCACTGTCTTTATATATATATATATACATTTATAAACATACATATATATATATATACACGTGTTGGTTTCGCTTAACAGTTTCCTCTTCTTTTATTTCAGGAACAATGGCTTCTCTTCCGTACTTCCCTTTTACCCGCTCGGAGGCTGCCTTTCCTCGGTCACCGTCTGATGAAGAGGTGATGGCGATGATCAGGGCTCATGACCCAAATTGCACCAATATACTTTTATGGGGGACCTGGTATGGTCATATCATCCGCGGTCGCCGCATCTTTCTTTGCGAGATACCGACAGAGCTTACCTATCCCTTTCTGCCGATGGAGCATCCACGGACCGCCTTTGCTGTGGAGATGCTGAATTGGACCCCTACGGGACGGCTTGAACCATCAACAACTGGGATTCCGAACCATCCTGTGCCGGCTATAGACATCTTAGGGCGCCGCATTTTCCAAGACGAAGCCCAGCCATACGGACAGATTTACAAAATAGGGCTTACCCCTCGACATCCCACGGGCTACCTTCTCTGGGCCCGTTATATCCTATCCGCCCATCGTGCGCAACTGCAGAGGGTCAGACTCTATCAGGCGGTATATGCGTCTCTTTTCCACTATCAGTCTCCCCATGTCTGGTGGGTTAAGGCATTCCTAAACCAATGGAATCTTCCCACCAACACTTTCTTTTTAGGGGACCGTGAAGTTTCAATTTCTCTGGAAGAGTTTCGCGAAATCTCAGGGTTGCCAGTCAGGGGGACATTCTATGAAGAACTACTGCCTCTCGATGAGTATGTCTTCGAAACCAAGCCTGCCATGCTTGACGGCCTGTCGACCGAGAATGTCGTCCGCCACAAGCGCTCAAGTTTGATCAAGACTCTGAGCATTTTTGAGAAGCTATTCACAGAGTCAGAGGAGCAGGGCGTCACTTTCAAAAGCTTTATCGCTTGCTTCCTTTGCGAAGACATTCTATCAAAGACGGCTCCGAAGTTCGCAAACATCAACGACCTCTTTGGGTTTGGTTTAAATAAGCGGACTGCTAAAGAAGAGGACTTACCATAGTTCTACATTCCCATCATGTCGGCCGTGTCTTTCGAGTCGATCGCAGCTCCTGGTATGGATGAGGAGACTTTCTTCGCGGGCTTCATCAGTGTTTGGCTCAGTTGGTTCGCCATTCCCACGCACTGTCGTTTCATGAGAGCCTCAGTTATTTACCCCGCTCATCGAATTTCCAAGGGGACTCGACTAGCTGTGGGTATTGCGGGGCTGGCGCATCTGTATCATGGGCTAAGCGTTGCGGCTAATACCTCAACCCCAGGCGTAGATGTGGTAAATTTCTCTCTTCATTACTTTACGTCCTGGATTGAGATGCATGTGCTGAGAGCATTTGCTGCGCACCAAAGACCCAGCTTTTATGACGCCTACACTTTTCCGCGACTCATGCGGTTGGTGGACGCTTCTGCTCCTAACCCGACTCAGTCTGGGGCTATTCGTGTGCTAATTAATCCCTATGCTAATACAGGCAGGATGGTATTCAACGATCGAGTCCTCTCTGCTCCCTCAGGACCGATTCAACAGCTCTGCGACTCATCAAGAGAAGGAGTACCTTCTCTGAAGCCAGGGAAGCCATGCACCTATATTCGATCAGACCAGGTTATCTGGTATTTCGACAGAACGATGCGGCCCTTTTTATGTGGTACAACCCACACTGCTTTGCTCGGCAACTCAGATATGACCAGGGTGTCCCCTTTGAGGCATTTATAGTGGATCCTAGCCCGTCGTCAGAAGTTGTTCGTGACGCCGCTCATCACTTCATGCGGCTGAACACTGGCTCCCGCTTCATGATTCCTGAAGCTGATCATATTCCTCGATGTGTGGGGTCCTTCAAGGGCTGGTACCTCCACCGAGTCAGTCCCATTATTGCCAAGGAGAGGAGGGTGCTCCTCAGATATAGGGCTCCTGTAGGGTTCCTTGGCACTCTTGTGAAGGTTCAAAAGGCATCAAACATGCCCGGATAAAAATTTAGACGTGCCGAACAACCCAAAGCCGGGATCTTTGCTAGATTATTAGGGTTAAGCATACAAGATGATAACTTTTATCTAAGTGTGAGGGATTACAACCTTTGTAGTCCGCTCCTTCGCTTCACAAGCTCCGAGTAGAAGTCCCTTTGCCGCGATCCACGATCTCCCGGACTCATGAGAGGCTCCACGACTCGAACGATCCATGCTAGCTTGAAGTGTTCCAAATCTCCGATGATCTACGTCGAAGTTGCAAAGACTCAAGCTTTCTCACTCTAAAGAGATGAACACACCAATCTCATGGGCTAGATGAGATGAGGATGAGAGAGTAGTATTTATGCTTTCTTTTTAAATCATTTTCTCATATTTATTCATCACATAAAGAATTTCTAGTGAGCTTTTTCTTAAGAGAGAAGAAGAAGATGATAATGGAAAAGATAATGATAATTCCTTTTGTGATGAATAGAAATAAAAGTATGTGATTGAAGTATTAACCATGGTCAAGGATGAGTGGCTAATAATGTGTAGAGAAACAACTAGAGTTAAGGTTTGGTTGGGTTAAAATGTGTCATCAACAAATATCTTAACCATGACAAAAGAAGTTGCTTCTAGAAGGTGCATGAAGCAACTAACCCTAATCAAACCCTAACCTCAATTAATCATCCTTAAACATGTTTAACAATTAATAATATCATGTCACAATAATATATATCACATATATATTACATATTTGCAACAAAAGAAAATAATACAATTAACATATATCGCATATATATCAATGTATCATCCAGTGAGAAAATGAAATAATAAAGCGAGCCAATATTAGATAATGTAATACAATATATCATATATATTATTATACATTAAATTATCGAATCAACACTTGATCCGACGATCCGGCTATATCAAATATTACCGACTAATATATCATGTACCGATTCATCGAATCAACACTTGATCCGATGACCCGGTTCATATCTAAATATCGTGAGAATATAATACGGTATCTCATATCGCATTATTCTCGGTCCTGCACATATCACATATGTGCCTCTACTCCATTTCGCCTGAGCCAAGAAACCTCTGTGTAGGACTCTAAAGAATCGTCAATACGCCGGTAGCAGGTGATGATCATATCAAACACCCACAAGCTGCAAGCGGTCAGCTAAACGTAACAGCCATCCAGGTATTGAGCGATCAGAAGATCAACAAGCTAGCCTGTGCGTTCTCCTATGAATCCAATCAGTAACACTCCCGTACAGTCCGGTCTGTTCGTCTGATATGTCGCATATCAAATCTAGGGGTGGTATACGTCAGACCCCAGTAACCGATAAGTCGTGTCGATGTATGGCTCATAACGGGTCGAGAAACTACTAGTAACACTTACCAGTAAATCTCTATATCATCCCTGGCCAGGGACTTCCATTTATAGCCAATCGAACACAGCACAACATCAACTCCCTATACCGGGAGAGACGAATCCCCTCCTATCGCTCATTGCCTCCATGTGATTCGGGATTGTACCCAAAAGCCACCGTTTTGCACGCCCTCTTGGACGTGGTAAGGTGGAAATCAAAGCACAGTGGGAATCACACAAGACTCCATGACGATCTCGGGTCTACAGACTACCCTGTACCAGTGTCACCGGAGAACTGCCATCTGACATGTGGTATATCACCATCTGGAAGTTCTCGGCGAGTCCGTCCAGTGTACTCAGTCTCCACTGAGCACCCGTACACCATCTCTGATGTCAAACACCGATGGATATGGGATCATCCATCGCCCATCATATGGGTCAAGATGCGTATACGCTAGTCTACCTCTGGTGTATCGATGCCCTGTCTCGATATACCCTCGACTAGGAACAGTTATAGGATATACTCATCGACTACCGTGGCCCCACTAGTATGATCTCATCATAGTCCCAATAGTCGAGTACAGATCCTAAGGGCTTTATCAACATGTGAGAGAAAAACAGTAAACCAATACAAGTCAACATGTTAAGATAAAGTGAAACCAAATAGCATACTATCATGACGAGCAAGAAAGTCCTCTCTGTATATATCTAAGCATCCATCATAATATACATCATATGTACAACAATGGCCTCTAGGGCATATACATAACTAACAATCTCCCACTTGCACTAAGGCCAGCTGCTGTAGTATCTCATACCCAGCATCCCGAAGAATCTCTCAAACTGTATCTGGGGAATAGCCTTCATGAATGGATCCGCAGTGTTGTCCTTCGTATCTACTCTCCTGACCTCGATCTCCCGGCGATCAACTATCTCCCTGATCAGGTGATACCGCCTCAGAATATGTCTGGACTTTTGATGGGACCTGGGTTCCTTGGCCAAAGCCACAGCTCCATTGTTATCGCAATACAGAGGTATTGGATGCTCAATGGATGGAACCACACCAAGTTCACAAATGAACTTCTTTATCCAGACAGCTTCTTTGGCAGCATCGTTGGCAGCGATGTATTCAGCCTCCATCGTCGAGTCTGCAACGGTATCCTGTTTGGAACTCTTCCAACATACCGCCCCTCCATTGAGGGTAAAGACAAAACCCGAGTGCGACTTAGAGTCGTCCTTATCACTTTGGAAGCTGGAATCGGTAAAGGACTCCACCTGGAGTTCTCCGTTACCATACACCAAGAACATCTCCTTAGTCCTTCGCAAGTACTTGAGAATGTTCTTCACAGCTGTCCAGTGACTCTCTCCAGGATCTGCTTGATACCGACTCACTACACTTAGTGAGTATGCTACATCGGGTCTGGTACATAGCATCGCATACATGATAGAGCCTACTGCCGAAGCATAGGGTATCCCTTGCATGCGAGCTCTCTCCAAATCAGTCTTGGGAGACATCTCTTTGGAGAGAGTGAGTCCAGAGATCGTGGGTTGGTTCTCACGCTTGGATTCTTCCATACTAAACCTCTTTAGTATGGTGTCAATATACCTGGATTGGGACAATCCCAGTATCCGTTTAGATCTATCTCTATAGATCATGATTCCCAATATGCAGGAGGCATCACCTAGATCTTTCATCGAGAATCTCTGTGATAAGAAGAGCTTGACTGATTGCAGCATAGGAATATCATTTCCTATCAAGAGTATGTCATCTACGTACAATACGAGGAAGACAACCTTACCCTCTGCTACCTTCTTATAGATACAAGGTTCATCTATATTTTTGATGAAGTCAAACTCTTTGACTACAACATCAAAACAGATGTTCCAACTCCGCGATGCTTGCTTTAACTCATAAATGGATTTAAGCAGCTTGCACACCTTTCCGCTGCTCCCACTATCTACGAAGCCTTCTGGCTGAGTCATGTACACGCACTCTTCTAAATCACCGTTTAGAAAGGCGGTCTTAACATCCATTTGCCAGATTTCGTAGTCATGGTATGCAGCAATGGCAAGTAAGATCCGGATGGACTTAAGCATAGCCACTGGAGAAAAGGTTTTGTCATAATCCACACCTGGTCGTTGACGAAACCCCTTTGCTACAAGTCTAGCTTTGAAAGTCTCAACTTTTCCATCTACACCAAATTTCTTTTTAAAGATTCACTTGCTCCCAATGGGTTTTACCCCTTCAGGAGCAATTTCCAAAGTCCATACTTTGTTGGTGTACATGGAATCCATCTCAGATCGCATTGCATCCAGCCATTTCACAGAGTCACTACTCGTGATGGCCTGCTCAAAACTAGTCGGTTCATCATCATCCATGATGCAGTCCTCGCTTCCACCATCAATGAGAAAACCGTAGTATCTCTCAGGTGGACGAGAAACCCTGCTAGATCGGCGGAGAGGCTGGGGTTCGTCGGGTACTACTGGATCCTCTGGTTCTACTAAATCTTCAGTTGTAATTTGTGTTTCTGGAACTTCTTCCAGCTATACCTCTTTGCCACTAATTTCTTTTGCAAGAAATTCCTTTTCCAAAAAGGTGGCATATTGAGAAACAAACACTTTTTGTTCCTCGGCGTGATAGAATATATATCCATAAGAATCTTTTGGATATCCTACAAACTTACATATACCTGATCTTGCCTCGAGTTTGTCCGGATTTTGCTTTTTAACATAGGCCGGACAACCCCATATCTTAACTCGTTTAAGAGATGGTCTCTTCCCATTCCATATCTCATATGGAGTGGTAGGAACCGATTTAGTTGGAACTCTATTCAATAGATATGTGGCTGTCTCCAGCGCATAACCCCAAAAGGAGATAGGTAACTCAGCAGTGCTCATCATAGAGCGCACCATATCTAATAGGGTGCAATTCCTCCGCTCCGATACACCGTTGTGCTGTGGTGTATAAGGAGGAGTAAGCTGAGAGAGAATCCCATTCTCTTTTAGATAATCCCGAAACTCATTACTTAAGTATTCACCTCCTCGATCAGATCGAAGAATCTTAATACTTTTTCCCGTTTGATTCTCTACTTCGTGCTTATATTCTCTGAATTTCTCAAAAGCTTCAGACTTGTGTTTCATCAGGAACACATGTCCGAATCTAGAGAGATCGTCAGTGAATATAATGAAGTAGGAAGAACCGTTCCTGGCATGCGTAGACATGGGACCGCATACATCACTATGTATTAGTCCTAAGAGTTCAGTAACTCTTTCTCCGTGTCCACTAAACGGAGCTTTGGTCATTTTTCCTTTGAGACATGAATGGCAAGTATCATAAGATGATAATTCGAACGGATTCAAATAACCATCCTTATGTAACTTAGCCAGTCGTGTCGCATTGATATGGCCAAGTCTACAATGCCACAAGTAGGATTCGTTCATTTCTGAATTTTTCCTCTTGTGTGTGTTTTGTATATTGAGGACTGTATTCTGATTTAGAATGAATATGCCATTATGTAACGAGCCTGATGCAATCAACTTTTGATCTAGGAATATGTTCATAACATTATCCTTTACTACAAAATTATATCCTTCTTTACTTAATAAAGAAACTGATATAATGTTGCACCTCATGTTCGGTATATAATAGCATTTATTTAGAATCAGTGTATTACGACTTGGTAATACAAGGTGATATTCGCCAACTGCTTTGGCTACAATACTTGCACCGTTCCCTACTTGAACGGAATGATCACCTTTTCCCAGTTCTCTACCTTTACGTAGCCCATGTAACAATTTACATATGTGGGATCCTGATCCGGTATCTAATACCCAGGACATAGGGTGAACTGAGAAACAGTTCTCAATAACTAACACACCCGAAGAAGATGCATCAACATGCATTTCCTTTTGGGCGGCTTGAGAATCCAGATATTCTCCTGTTTCCTGTTCAGTCTTATAACTCTTATAAGAAAGAACGGGTCCAACGTTCCCTTGCTCAGTACAATAATCGGGTTTAGTCAATACATCCATATTATTATCTTGATTATGGCCTGACATGGTCGCTACCTGGAGAGAGAGAGAAGAAAACACTTTAGTGTACGCTCTTGCAAGATTAGATTGGTTATTATCTTATCTAATCAGGATGTCTCCCACTGTTTTTATCAAATCTACCTTCAAACCCTAAAAAGGTAAGATTAGCCGGGATTAATTACACCCTACAATTTCGTCAATCTTTCAGCCAGATCAGTGTCGGTACTTTGAGGGAGGTTCCCCGTGCTTTCGCACGGACCTAATTAAAGTAAACCTCGTTTTCCCAGAGGCGTAACCTCGTTAACACTTTTCTAGACACCTACTTGATCGGCTAATTGTCCTGTGTAAAACTCTCTCAGGAGTAACTCTTACTCGCAGTGGGTATCGGGATCCAACTATCTCATAGGAGGTATGCAATCTCATTGCAAATTTCAACGCTTGAAATTCCCGATAATATTTTTACCCCTAGTGTCTTATGACCTTAACTATGGTCAACAAATCACAAGCACTAGTCAAGTTCTACCCGTCATTTCTTGATTAATTTAGACCCACCCACATGACCCTTAACTATGGTCAACAAAGTCATATGACTGTCCTAATTAATCACATCTTATGTTATATAGGAAAACATCACTTAGCTACCGTACACTGCGCCTTAACTATGGTCAACAAACGCAGCACGAATACTAAGTACTCTATTTTCCTAAAATGAAGGAGGGTTACGCAGGTTTTTCAGAAAACCCCGAGCGTAATGAACTTGATATCGTCGTAGAATCGAGTGTTTTTGAAAAGGAGTGTTTTTGAGGCTTTTCTTAGTTTCGCTAAAGGGGTCACTCCCGGTGAAGGGATCGTCGGCCCTTTCCTCATCGAATAAGGTGCAGGATATATCATATATACCGCTGTGCAAAGCAAAACTCTAAAAGCAATCAAAAGACAAACCGAGTTTTGTAGCATCTGCCAGTTTCGCTAAAGAGGTCACTCCCGGTGAAGGGATCGTCGGCTCTTTCCCCATCGAATAAGGTGCAGGATATATCATATATATCACTGTGCAAAGCAAAACTGTAGCTACCCTTTTTATAAAGTTTTGATTCTACAACATCTTTAGGTTTCTTTTCTTTTTATTAATCTCATTAATAAAAATCCCATCAGCTTATGCTTCCTAAGCATCACAGAAGAAACGAAAGCAGTAATATTTATATATCAGCATATATATAGTATAAGCATTCGTCTCAGGCAGTAATATGATCTCATCACAGAACATTGCAGCAGAAGAACATATATGAAATATTGGATATACTAGGACGTCCGTGTTTTCAATATGAGCCTGTATAAAACACGGATTCCACGGTCGCGACGAATAGCCAAACCCACATCCCAAGACCCCTACGAGAGCAGCAAGTAACTCTGCCAATTCTAGGGTTAGGAGACCCGGTCTCGACTCCTCGAGATGGCCTCCCACTGGACCCTAGAACCCGGTTACTTGTGCTCCCCTCCTTGGGTCTACCTAATGCGGAAAAGTAAATAATATACACTGGTGACATCAACCGCAACCTGGAAGTGCCCCAAATAAAAGAATATTACATTACAAATGAATTTTACATGAATGAAAATAAAAACCCTCATCTCACATAAAACCCCCGGCTATTCAGAACGCGACGATCCAATATCACATATCACAGCAACACCATAATATCACATATCATCAACGTAAGTAAATATGCGCATCCCAATTGTCGTTGATATATAGCAACGAAACCGGCGATATCACATATTACACTTACGGTCACAGAAAAGAAAGTGTAAAACTACAATATTTGGAATCCACAATCACTTTAGACATCGTAAATCCGAAATATCACATACTCCGTATTTCATGCCTAACTCTATGAATTCCACATATTGTATCACAATCCAGATAAATAGACAGTATTAAACTTTTCGAACAGATAATCAAACACCCAAAATTTCCCAAAGTGCTCAACTCTTGAGCGGAGTTCAAATGATCCCAGAATATGTCACAGTACCGGTTATCCAGCCGTAGAAGGGTCAAGCCAACGCCTCACATGTGGCACGCCGTACTGCCCCAAACCCGAAGGTTCAAAAGGCAGTTCAAGACGGTCACATAATCGAGTTAAGGTTTGTTGTCTTCTAGAGGGTCCACCGCTTAACTTGTACAATTTTTCCGAAAGATTTAAACCCCAAAAAAAATTCAACACTTGAAAGTTTTACGTGCCGGGAAAAAGTGGGTTAATGATATCCGTTCAACTAGTTTAACAGTTTCTAAATATCCGGAAAGAAATACGAATTTAAAATTTCCGATCGAGTCTACTATTACAAAACAAACCCCAGAATATTCAACACTTGAAACAGATTAAAAATACCCAGAAGCATCAACAAGAACCTACGGATATTACCATGAAGCCACGTGTCACAATCCTTCAAATCCGCCGCGGAACCGCCGCGAAAAGCATGTTTTCGCCGCGGTTCCGCCGCCGTTTTGAGGAATTGTGGGCCCGTGTTTCATGGTAATTCTTAGAATTCCCTGCTGATTTTTTTACATATTTTTAATTCAGAAAAATCCCAAATTTTGAAAAATTTCCAGAGAGGGGGCTTTTTCCGTCGGTTCGGGTTCGATCGGAGTTTTAACTTCGTAAACACGTCGCCTAATGCTCTAGCTAGGCTCTGATACCACTGTAGGGTTCCTTGGCACTCTTGTGAAGGTTCATAAGGCATCAAACATGCCCGGATAAAAATTTAGACGTGCCGAACAACCCAAAGCCGGGATCTTTGCTAGATTATTAGGGTTAAGCATACAAGATGATAACTTTTATCTAAGTGTGAGGGATTACAACCTTTGTAGTCCGCTCCTTCGCTTCACAAGCTCCGAGTAGAAGTCCCTTTGCCTCGATCCACGATCTCCCAGACTCATGAGAGGCTCCACGACTCGAACGATCCATGCTAGCTTGAAGTGTTCCAAATCTCCGATGATCTACGTCGAAGTTGCAAAGACTCAAGCTTTCTCACTCTAAAGAGATGAACACACTAATCTCATGGGCTAGATGAGATGAGGATGAGAGAGTAGTTTATGCTTTCTTTTTAAATCATTTTCTCATATTTATTCATCACATAAAGAATTTCTAGTGAGCTTTTTCTTAAGAGAGAAGAAGAAGATGATAATGGAAAAGATAATGATAATTCCTTTTGTGATGAATAGAAATAAAAGTATATGATTGAAGTATTAACCATGGTCAAGGATGAGTGGCTAATAATGTGTAGAGAAACAACTAGAGTTAGGGTTTGGTTGGGTTAAAATGTGTCATCAACAAATATCTTAACCATGACAAAAGAAGTTGCTTCTAGAAGGTGCATGAAGCAACTAACCCTAATCAAACCCTAACCTCAATTAATCATCCTTAAACATGTTTAACAATTAATCATATTATTTCACAATAATATATATCACACATATATTACATATTTGCAACAAAAGAAAATAATACAATTAACATATATCGCATATATATCAATGTATCATCCAGTGAGAAAATGAAATAATAAAGCGAGCCAATATTAGATAATGTAATACAATATATCATATATATTATTATACATTAAATCATCGAATCAACACTTGATCCGACGATCCGGCTATATCAAATATTACCGACTAATATATCATGTACCGATTCATCGAATCAACACTTGATCCGATGACCCGGTTCATATCTAAATATCGCGAGAATATAATACGGTATCTCATATCGCATTATTCTCGGTCCTGCACATATCACATATGTGCCTCTACTCCGTTTCGCCTGAGCCAAGAAACCTCTGTGTAGGACTCTAAAGAATCGTCAATACACCGGTAGCAGGTGATGATCATATCAAACACCCACAAGCTGCAAGCGGTCAGCTAAACGTAACAGCCACCCAGGTATTGAGCGATCAGAAGATCAACAAGCTAGCCTGTGCGTTCTGCTGTGAATCCAATCAGTAACACTCCCGTACAGTCCGGTCTGTTCGTCTGATATGTCGCATATCAAGTCTAGGGGTGGTATACGTCAGACCCTAGTAACCGATAAGTCGTGTCGATGTATGGCTCATAACGGGTCGAGAAACTACTAGTAGCACTTACCAGTAAATCTCTATATCAGCCCTGGCCAGGGACTTCCAATTATAGCCAATCGAACACAGCACAACATCAACTCCCTATACCGGGAGAGACGAATCCCCTCCTATCGCTCATTGCCTCCATGTGATTCGGGACTGTACCCAAAAGCCACCGTTTTGCACGCCCTCTTGGACGTGGTAAGGTGGAAATCAAAGCACAGTGGGAATCACACAAGACTCCATGACGATCTCGGGTCTACAGACTACCCTGTACCAGTGTCATCGGAGAACTGCCATCTGACGTGTGGTATATCACCATCTGGGAGTTCTCGGCGAGTCCGTCCAGTGTACCCAGTCTCCACTGAGCACCCGTACACCATCTCTGATGTCAAACACCGATGGATATGGGATCATCCATCTCCCATCATATGGGTCAAGATGCGTATACGCTAGTCTACCTCTGGTGTATCGATGCCCTGTCTCGATATACCCTCGACTAGGAACAGTTATAGGATGTACTCATCGACTACCGTGGCCCCACTAGTATGATCTCATCATAGTCCCAATAGTCGAGTACAGATCCTAAGGGCTTTATCAACATGTGAGAGAAAAACAGTAAACCAATACAAGTCAACATGTTAAGATAAAGTGAAACCAAATAGCATACTATCATGACGAGCAAGAAAGTCCTCTCTGTATATATCTAAGCATCCATCATAATATACATCATATGTACAACAATGGCCTCTAGGGCATATACATAACTAACAGCTCCTACTCCGATCCAGGCTACGGGAGTTCCACCGCAACCGCGTGCAGCGGTTTGCCCTCCCTTAAGAGATACTAGCGTCATGCTTATTCCGGATGCGGCGGAAGTGGATTTAACTCCCACAGCTGGTATGCCTCCACGAACTAGAGCTCAATCAAGGGCTAATAGAGCGCCAGTAGTAGTATCATCAGCTGCGGCGTCTGCAATGGCAGTGTCGTCGTCGGTGGCACCGCCGAGTGAGGATATTGAAGGCGAAGTGGGTCAACGTCGCGCTAAAGCATCGAGGGGAAAGAGGCGATCGTCTTCTGCAGTTAGTTCTGGATCCAAGAGGCGAAAGAAGATGGTCACCAATCTACTCGACTTTTTAGTGGAATCAGAGCCTATTCTCCAAGACGAACCACTAGCCATGCAGGAATCAGATGGTGGTCTACTTTTCCCGGGTTCATCTGCCGAGGAAGCCGCACAATTGGCTGAGGCTATAAGACGCTCACAAGACGAATCCGAGAATGTAAGGATCCCGAAGAGGCCTTATCCTGCCATCATCTTTTACGAAGACCCTCCATTAATACGGCGGATATTTATAGGTCCTTTGGAAGAAGGGGGAGAGAGAGCTATTAAGCAGGCCGTTTCAGCCGACGCCGAAGATTCACTTTAGTTGTAGACCTGTGGCCATGAGTCTACTCTCGAACCTCGGCGAGCATACCTCCTCAGGAAGGAGCGTCGGCTTGAACAAGCCATACTAGAAGCTCCTTTGCGCATCGGTATACTCATATATCCTTTTGCAGTATTTTGCACTGCTTGTATATATATACATATCCTTATCCTCGTACAAACTTTGCAGTGACTTCGACGATGGCGGAGGATCTGAGTTCGAGTCGCATTTTGACTGTAGACTCCGCCAATATCCCCAATGAAACACTAATCAGTGTGGAGGGGGTCGATGCAACTGTTGCTCCTGTGATGGAGCTTCCCTCGGTGATTCTCGCTCCCCAAGTGCTTGCTCCCTCGGAAGAGGCATCTTTGTTGGTCGCCGATTCAAGGGATCTTTCTGGGGATGGCCCGGAGATTAGGGGACAGGTAGTCGAGGCTACCGTCCTTCCGCTGGAGCCTGCAGTGGCGGCCACTGCTCCTCGCTCGGAAGTTGTTATACCGGCCCACGTCCCCGATGATGTGCCTGGGGGCATGAAGGAGGCCACCGAAGCTGCTATCCCTCCAGTGGAGAAGCATCGAAGGTAGCTTTCTATATTTTATATTAATAATTTCTCCATTATCTGAACCTTTCTGTCTTTTCAGAATTGCGCGGATTGACGACGTCTATTGCTGATCTGTCTCCCAGGAAGTCTTTTCAGCGCCTGTTGGAGATAGCCGCCCTGCAGGCGATATCTCCTCAACGCATCGTCCTCTCTTCCGGGCAAGGTTAGTGTCGTTTTCCCTCTCCTCACAGCATTATCATTATTTCATATAATGACATTGATGTCTTCTACAGTTCTGGAAGCCGATGACGAGGTTGATATCCTTAACGGGCCTGGGGAGCCTTCAGACCCTTCTTGCATGACCGTGAGTAAGTAAAGTCTCAACGTTGTTCCACCTGCTCTTTGCTTACAAGTCTCGCTGAATGTTTATAAATCTTAATAGTTTTGCCAGTTCTTACCACGCTGGAATCTCGCATCATCATGCCACCCGACCCCTATGCTCTGCGTGCCTCGAAGCGGATGGCAAAGCTAATCCTTCACTCCCTATCAGCCCTAATTGAAGACCTTCGTGCTGGCAGTCTGATCACGGACGAAGCGTTTGCCGCTGAAGCCAACGGTTCTCTTCCCTTTCTTGCCACCTACCATAGTGAAACATTGGTGCAAGTTTGGGTTGAGTTTTGTCGGCAGGTGGAGGCTTGCTTGCATACTCTTGAATGTACACGCCTTCCATCAGAGGTCGTGGCTGCAAAGGCGAGCTTGCGGGGGCTGATTGAACGGTGCGCTGCAAACATGATATCGTGCAAGAAGAGGCTCAGCCGTAAGTTTTCGGAGAGGGAGCTGGCTTCCAAAGCTCTGATGGAGCTTCAAGCCAATCTTACGGCCAAGACCACTAGGGTATATGAACTTTGGCGGTTGCTTCAAGAGGATATCAAGGAGGTGGTAGCCATTGATAAGGCCATCGTTTTTACTCGTGAAATAGTCGAAGCCCATAAGGTTACTGAAAAAGAGCTTGAAAGTCGGCTTGCCTCATACCAGGCCCAACAGGCTCAAGCGGAGGCCCGTCTTTTGACGATAATGAATCATGAAGCCGAGGCCCGGCGGAAAAGGGGTGAACTGGAAAATCTACTGAATCGTCCGCCGGCTTGAAGAATTGTATTTTTTTTTTATTCTTCTTTTGTACATACTCCTGAATGAGAGTATATTTTCTTTTATTCTTTCATAAATTGTACTTTGTATTCCTTTTGATTCATGAATAAAAGACATATTTTGCTTCATGATGGTGTGTCCTTTTTAGTAAATGCATTTTGTGGATAATCTATTTTGATTTCTCTGTAGGACAGCGATGGCTTAGGATTCAGGGTTAAGATATGCCTCCTAAGACTTTTCAACTTTATGAGCCGTGAGGGTCTCATAAAGAATTTTCTCCCTACAGGTCGAGAGGATCCCGTAGGTGTAATTTCTCCTTAGGAATCGTGAGGATTCCTAAGTGCGTTTTCTTCTGAGAGTCGTAAGGATCTCACAAAAGAGTTTTTTCCCTTACAAGTCGTGAGGACCTGTAAGTGATGGACGAGGTTGACATTATCCGCATTTCACGGAGTCAGGGGTTGCTCTGGCCATTTCCCACGGGGTCAAGATTGACTTTAGCCATGTTTTATAGGACCAGGATTTGCTCTGGATGCTTTCCACGGGGTCAGGATTGACATAGGTCGTATTCTGTGAGGACCAGGCTCCGCTCTGGATGCTTCCCACGGGGTCAGGATTGACATAGTCGTGTTCTGCGAGGACCAGGATCCGCTCTGGATGTTTCCCACGGGGTCAGGATTGACATAGGCCGCGTTCCACGTAACAAGGATTTTTCTCTGGAAGCTTCCCACGGGGTCTGATTGACATAGCCGTGTTCTGCGAGGACCAGTGTCACGCCCCGCTTCCCAGTATACGGTGAAAGGGACGCGACTGGTCCGCTGCGTATTTACTTTGAAGTAAATACGCTAAGCGTATCTAAGCAATATAAAAGTAAATACACAAAAGACAAGATATAATAAAAACATCAACTTTTATTTATTAACATTCTTTTGTACAATGCATGAAAAAGAAATACAACTAAAATAAAAGCGATGCCTAAACAATGGCATAATAGGAAATGAAAAGTATTGAATGGAAAATGTACAATGAAACTAGAGCGCTGGTTCTTCAGCAAACTGGTTCAAGTCTTCTGCAGATGGCTCGATCTCTGTCGGGTCCAAACCACCTGACGACATTCAAAGAAGAAAGAAATAGAATGTCGTCAGCGAACAGGTCGCTCGGTAAGTCCCAAAGATAAGAGGAAAGTGTAATAGACAGAATAAGAAGGTATCTTCTAAAGTTGTATTATCTTGTTGTAATGTTGTATTAACGCTGTTGTTTGTAGCTTGGTACAGAAGAATGCCAGTGTATACGAGAGGAGTCTCTATATGCCAGAGACTAGAGACACGTATAGTACAAGGAACCGTTTATGCCACGGTACAACAGCAACTGAATTCATGTTAGGTGTATTAAGTCTTACAGTCACGTGCCACTTTTAATACCTTCCGTACCAATCTACCCCTTAACCCCGCGATGTCTTGTTTGTATTGTTTGTCTTGTAAATTGTATTGGTTGTATAATTGATTGACTGACCGAAACAATGATATCAGTAAACGGATGTAACCGTAGAATCATGTAAGTGGAATAACTGGAGAACCATGTAAATGGAATGTATATCCATGGTTCGGCTCAGTCAAACTATATAGATTGATAATTGGATTCATGAATTCATGTTGAATTGTAATATTGAAGATTGTAGATCTTCGATTATACTTGAATCATATTCAAGTCAGATTAGACAGAGACTCAAACTGAGTCAGTCAATTAGCAAAGTAAAGTGAAGTCCTGATTGTTTTTATTAATTTTTCTACCTTAGATAGGCAAGAACCCGCTTCTCCGGCTCCCCGGGGCTCAAGAGATTGGTTCTGCTTAAACCTATGTTTACTAGGGTCCTTAGGATAATTTATAGAACTTGAGGGGGGTTTCTGTAAAAATACTTTTATATACTTTTCAAAATACTCCTCAAGTATTTATTATTCGTCTTTAGAGTTGTAATGAATTTGGATTTTATATTGTGATATTTCTAGTGAAAATATCCTAGTTTCAGAAATAAAGTATTTATTTGTAATATTGATTTGTTTGGAATTCATGGTATTTTAGTGTAAACTTTATTCTGGTGATTTTTAGAAAAAGGTAGAATATTTATATCATAATAAAATAGGTATTTTAAGGATAAATATACATATATTTATACAAAAAATAATTTTAATAAATATTTTATATTCTAAAAATCTCATTTTCTTAAGATGTTGTATTTTAAATCTTTCGAGACCGAATGCTCATTGCGGAGGTCTGAATCTCGCACTATTAAGCCCGAGGATGTGCGATAAACCGCACCATCCCGAACGGGTTCCCCAAAATGGGTTGTAGCGGCGCTTTGCAAAGATTGTGAAATACTAAATCCTTTAGAAAACGGTTTTATGAAATAAATGGTATTTATTTGTAAAGATATCAATTTTTCGTATTCTATGTTCTAGGGTCTCCTAAGTCAACTAGACTATTTCTAACTGGTCCAAACGACAAGTTGTGAGATGCCTCAAATCTCCTCTTCACCGCCAATTATGGCCAGGTAAGTACAAGTGAAGAAAGGAGGGATCCGCTCACGAATCACCGTGAGACGGGGCTTTTAAAGTTACCTTTCTCACTTGCCTAGCCTAGACACCACAAAGTCAGGTTTAGATAAACGACTGATGTCCACAACTTATCGTATTTTCATAATAAGAGGTATTTATTTAAAAGTGTTTCAACACTAAATCTTTTAGAAATAGTTTTATTAAGTCAATGGTATTTAAATGAAATTGTTTGTTTTCTTGTATTCTAAGTTTTTGATGGTATCGTGTTAGGTTGTATGTAAGTGTGTGAGGAGGTAGGTCGTTACTTCGTGATCTACTTTAAATGTATAGCATGTTTGATGGAGTTAAATGAAGGATTGAAACAATGTGATATTTAAGTGAAAAATACGATAAATTGAAATAGCTGTCATTTCATGTGATGAAACTTGATCAAATTTCGTATGTATAGCATGTTTGATTAGTGTTTAATAGTCAACATGAGGAAGTTTAAGTATGATTGTGTTAGTGAGAAGTGGAATTTTATAGAAAACTGAATCGGAAATCGGATTTGTTCCGATTCCGTCGGGTTTTGTAATTTCGTATTTTTAGAATAGGAAAGAGAGATAGAAAAGGGACTTACGGGTTTTAGATTACACAAGCGAGTGAGAGGGAACTAGAGGGATCGCCGATGTGTTGCGTCGTCGCCGGTAGTTCCTAAAACGATCGCCGGAAGTTCCGCCGGGAATTCGTCGGAGCTTCTCCTCGAGCTTGTTTTCAAAGTACACAAGTTTTCTTGGAATTTTGAGAGAGTGTGCTCAGAATTTTGGGGTGAAAGGGTAGAGGGTAGGGGGTGTATTTATAGGGTAGGCTAGGGTTAGGGTAGATGAAGGGTTTTTAAATAAAAATTGTAAAAAATGTGGGAAATTCATTAAAAATTATAGTAAATGGAGTATATTTAACTCTCTGGAATCGATCCATTTAATTAGAGTGTGCAAGGGAGTTTAGGAGACGAAGGGGCGCATTTCATCAGTTGACGACTCGGCCGTCCGGCCGAGTACGGCCGGCGGCGCCAGCCTGAGTCGGGCCAAGTCGAGGGTCGGGCAGGGACGGGGTCGCCGGGGGTAGGCACTGGTGCTTTTAGTTTTTCAGGTTTAGTTCAAGTTTTGGGAGTTATGGTGTGTGGACTGTTGGGCTTCCAAAGAATTTAAAACAAAATAATATTAAAAAATAATGTGGGGCAGGAGATTTGAACTCTGGTGGCTTGGTTCAGCAGTACAAGGTGTTACCAATGAGCTACAAGCTCCTTCTTGTAATTATTGTGTGAAATAAATACTTAAAGTGGTAACAGCAACATTAAATACCCCAAGTATACTTCAAATTTAAATCAAATTTATGTACACTAAAAATGAAGTTGTTACAACCAGGCTCCGCTCTAGATGTTTCCCACGGGGTCAGGATTGACATAGGCCGTGTTCCACGAAACCAGGATTTTGCTCTGGATGCTTCCCACGGGGTCTGATTGACATAGCCGTGTTCTGCGAGGACCAGGATCCGCTCTGGACGTTTCCCACGGGGTCAGGATTGACATAGGCCGTGTTCCACGTAACCAGGATTTTGCTCTGGATGCTTCCCACGGGGTCTAATTGACATAGCCATGTTCTGCGAGGACCAGGCTCCGCTCTGGACGTTTCCCACAGGGTCAGGATTGACATAGGTCGTGTTCCACGTAACCAGGATTTTGCTCTGGATGCTTCCCACAGTGTCTGATTAACATAGCCGTGTTCTGCGAGGACCAGGCTCCGCTCTGGACGTTTCCCACGGGGTCAGGATTGACATAGGCCGTGTTCCACGAAACCAGGATTTTGCTCTGGATGCTTCCCACGTGGTCTGATTGACATAGCCGTGTTCTGCGAGGACCAGGCTCCGCTCTGGACGTTTCCCACGGGGTCAGGATTGACATAGGCCGTGTTCCACGAAACCAGGATTTTGCTCTGGATGCTTCCCACGGGGTCTGATTGACATAGCCGTGTTCTGGGAGGACCAGGCTCCACTCTGGACGTTTCCCACGGGGTCAGGATTGATATAGGTCATGTTCCATGTAACCAGGATTTTGCTCTGGATGCTTCCCACGGGGTCTGATTGACATAGCCGTGTTCTGCGAGGACCAGGCTCCGCTCTGGACGTTTCCCATGGGGTCAGGATTGACATAGGCCGCGTTCCACGTAACCAGGATTTTGCTCTGGATGTTTCCCATGGGGTCTGATTGACATAGCCGTGTTCTGCGAGGACCAGGCTCCGCTCTGGACGTTTCCCACGGGGTCAGGATTGACATAGGCCGTGTTCCATGTAACCAGGAAGGGTTGACTTTATCCGCATTTCATGGAGTCGGGTTTGACTCTCGGTCATCTGTGCACCGCCGAGTCATGGAACTGGGAATTGTCGCGGTTCCACTTGGCTTGATGTTGTGTCTATTGTAATGAGACGAATGTTGAGATGATCTCCAGGCTATCTGTGAACCGTTGAGATTTGGCTTCTTCTTCTGATGGAGCCTGGGGAGGGAAGGTGTGATTCCTTCTTTGTTTGCGCCCCTGGATTGTATACAGGGATTGATGTGATATCACCTGTAGGGCAAAAGGTTTCATTTTATATATTTTTCTTTCTGCGATGCTCTATCATTTCAGCTTTTATATCGCGAAGGTCGCGATTGCCCAATCATTTCGGTTATTTTTCGCGGTGCCCAATCTTTTCGGATGTTTGTTTTATTTACTCGCTGCTTTTTATTGCGAGTTGCCCAATCATTTCGGCTATTTTGCATGCATACATTTTTACTTGCTGATTTTTTTTGCAAGTTGCCCCATCATTTCGGCTATTTCGTATGCATTTGTGGCTCGCTGGCTTTTCGCTGTGAATTTTAGGATTTGACACCGATTTCGGCATCAGCATCGCTACAACTGGGATATTGCCAGGAGCGAATCATCATTTTCCTTCGTCGATGTCGAACAAAAGTGTCTTAGTAGACAGGGTTAGGATCCTGTCGACTAAGGCTTTTGACTTCATGAGCCGTAAGGGTCTCATAAAGGTATTTCTCCCTACAAGTTGTGAGGATCTCGTAGGTGCGTTTTCTCCTTAAGGATCGTGAGGATTCCTAAGTGTATGGTCTCTTATAATTCGTAAGGATCTTACAAGAGTGCTTTCTCCTTATAAGTCAAGAGGACTTACAAGGGTTGTTCACTGTGCAAACATATCCCTAGTCACGGATGGGACTTTCTTAGGGAAATGTTTATTCGCGCCCGTAGATTGTATACAAGGGTCGAGACGCTTGTAGGGAAGAATTGGAGGTTGTGATGACTTAAGAACAGGTTCAGATCCCTGTAGCTTAAGACTTTTGAATCTTATAAGCCGTGAGGGTCTCATTGGAGGGTTCTCCTTATGAGTCGTGAGGATCTCGCTAGTGTAATTTCTCCTTAAGAATCATGGGGATCCCTAAGTGTATTGCTCCCTTGTGAGTCGTAAGGATCTCACGCAGGTGGTTTCTCCTTACATGGTCGAGAGGACCTTGCAAGTGTCTTTTAACGAGGTTGCACCCTTTCGGATTTTCACAAAAACTCGCCGGTAGCCCTGCTGTTTTTACTCACGGAGCCCTTTCGGGTTTTCATCCGTGCCCATTTTGCTTATGGACATACCGTTTTCTTCTTTTTTCTATTTTATTTTTTTTATTATTTTTTTTGTGTCAGCCTTGGGATGCTGCAGTCCACAGTAGTTTATCGACGTCTCGGTCAACAGTCAGTTTTAGGACGTAGTGGTCCATTGTTAGTTGATGGACGTTTCGGTACGTCGCCAGTTTTAGGACATAGTGGTCCATCGTTAGTTTAAGGACATTTTGGTCCATAAACCGGCTACTACTTATAGAGTTTGGGCTTAGGAAGATAGCGAGCGGACATAGGCGTCGTCATCTATCATTGACCTAGGCCATGACTCGTCAGGCGTAGTATTTTTTTAGGAAGCGACCGTTTATTGGTCTGAAAGGTCTTTCACCATGCATGTCCATGAGTAGGTAGGTGATTGAAAAGAAAATTCAAGACTGTGTAATATCGAATAAAACGAATGAGTTTCTTTGTGTCGGTAATTAGAAAATGAATAAAGTTCACAATCAAAGAATTATATTTGACCGCAATCAATTACGGTGTCGATTGTAGATCGTAAGCGAGTGCGGATCGTCCACAGGGATTGTGCGATTCGTTTTTATATTTGATTTGTTTGAATTGAATAGTTAATCGAAAAGAAAACAAAACATGATTCAAAATTTTATCGATTGATTCAGGTGTCACTAATCTAATCAAGAATCAAGAAAATGATAAACAATCGAGAATCGGGTTTCGATGATATTTCCAACCAAATGTCAAGAATCTAAATGAGGCTCGTAGGAATCGATCGGATCTATAGACGTGATGTAATCTCAAGATAACGTGTTCTTGTCCTTCGAAGAATTGATACTAGATCGATGATGATCGACGAGAGTTAGGGCTTTCTCGTGAAACTAGGGTTTCATCATTTAACCCTTGTTCTTTCGTCGATATCATTCACATTCTAGCCTCTAGCAATTTCAAGAAACGATCGTAACTCCCCAATTTCGAGCGATATCAATCAAGAAAGCATCGTAACGAAATGGGTCGTCGGTTCTTGAACTTGCTAGGGTTTACAAAACTAGTAGGAATCAAGAATCGTTTTCAGATATATTACATCATCATTCTATTGATCGTCTCGACTCCTCGACGAGCGGAGTATTACTCAAACATCACAACAAGAACCACAACTAGAAATTGAGATCGAATCATGATGCAAGAATTTAAAGAAAACAAGATAAAAGAATATCACATTTTATTTATATCAACAATTTGATTACAGTCGCTCAAGAACTACAAGAGGAAGAACTAAATTGTCGATTTGGCGTCGCTCGGCTTCGTGAGTCGCGGATCGGCTTGGACCACTTGCTCCGTTGAAGATCGGCTCGGCTCATAAAAGGTTGCAAGGTTTCTTGCTTGATGGGGTACTCGGGATCTTGGCTTTTGATTGAAATTAGCGTTAGGGTTTCACACAAGCCTTGTCACTAGACTTGTGGAAGAAGATGATGAAGGGGGTAAAATGAAGAAGTATCTAAGTCTTGGATAATGGATCCAAGTATCAAGTATATCCTTTAACCCTAGGTTTAGGCTTCTATTTATAGACTTCCCAAACCCTAGGTCTAGGTTTGAAATTACAATTCCCTTCAAAAGTTTGTTGAGGAGTTTCTAGAAAGAGTTTGTTAGGAGCTAGCTTAGGGTTTAAGCTAGGAATAATTAAGCTTAGAAAACCCTAGTTTGCTGATCTGGCAGAAACCTCTGGAGTCTTCTGGAACTTGAAGTGTCTTTCTGAAGTGTAGGAGCTGAGGTAAGTATTGTGCAGCAAAATTGGATTGAAGACTTGGCAAGGCCGCCGCGGAACCGCGGCACAAGCTGGCTCTGGCCGCGGTTCCGCGGCCATGTAGGGTCCTTGTGGCTTGGTTCTTCTGGTGTGGTCTTGAGTTGATACTTGGGCCTTTCTTTGATATGTTGATTTTTGTTTTGCCTTTTGAATTGATACCAGAACTGAAACCATTGAGTTAGCGTAATGTTTGATCAGCACCTGTAAGTTTTTGGCTTTACTTCTGGATTTTCCTGCACAAATCTTAAAACAAGTGTTGCGCAAATGTAGAGATGATGCGATGCCATGAAATGCTGTCAATTTCCTTTATAGTGTCGGTTTTAGAGTCTAATACATGCAATCTGATATTTTGCGACCGTTTTGCTAATATGTGAAATATGAATACCGTACACTTCTAAATGAGTGCAAATGATGAGGAAATTGCCGGCTAAAATATACAATATTTTCGACTAATCAAATTCCCCCAAACTTAATTTCGATCGTCTCGAGCGAACTTTTATTAAAAAGAGAAGGAGAAAATAAAGAAAGAGAAAAATTAACTAGCACACTTTCGTAGGCAACACGATTGCACTGAGCACGTGCAACAAGCCTTTAAACCTCTAGGTGTCCCTAGTAGGAGGAGTGTTGTCTCCTGAGGGTTTTCAGCGGATTACACCCACAAAATCCAATAATAAAAGAAAGATCATGAATATTACATTTAAAGAAAAGAATTGTAAAAGAAAAGCCTTGAAAATTAGGGTTTCCAACTAAGCTGGCTTTTCGGTTGTCATGAGCCCTATCTTAATGGTCATGAAAAGATGTTAGAAATCACGTCCTCCCTCAATAAAACATCGTCTTATTTTTCATTCCTATCTTTCTTCCAAACATCGATCATATAATCCTGCGTGTGTGTAAAGACATCCCTACACCCGGAGAATTCAATTCAAACTATCATACTCTTGTCCATCAGCCTCAGTACTTTTTAATTAATGAATATTTAGACGAAATTGCTCACACACTTTCATGCGACCGTTAATACTTCTTGAGGTACTAACCGACCGATTACTCATGTGCTTGCTTATTTGGTGTATTTTCCTCGTCTTGCACCACCTCAGGCATATCAGTGACTCCCAGACCAGTTGGCCTTAGGGCACTAGGTGAAGAGGCACCCTTGCTATAAATTTTTTATTGCCTTCGGTGATAACAAAACCAGTGTCCATTTTTCTCACCACTTTATATTTTATTCATTTTTTTTATTTCCTTCATACTTTTGGCTTTAAGACAAGAGCATTTCAAGGTATCCTCTACTATCCCAGGCTTTAAGACGTGTGTAAGTGCGAATAGCAGGGTATCAACGTTCAAAATGTTTGGCTTCCAGAATAGAAACTATTTTTCAGACTTATTTTTATCCTCAGATTAGTGACGTCCTTCATCTTACTAACCCTTGGAACAACGGCTCATAACTACTTATTACCAGTTCGTATAAGAAAACTTCTAATTTTCTTGGTTTTCTTAAATTTTTCTAATCTCATGGATGTAATTTTTCACTATCTAAACTTTTATTATCTTATTTATGTACAAAAAATGTTTTTATATTTTTGAATTTTTTTTTTAAATTTTTATAGGTTTTGAAAAAAATGTTTTGTGCTTATGATATGCAAATGATGCGAAAAATAAGCACAAACCTCTTCCAAACTTGTTTTCAACAGTGTCCTCACTATTGCCATCCGCTAAATCTCAAAAAACCTGTAAGCTTGGGAGGAATTTATTAGTGGGGGCAAAATATTTAAGTGAAGATCTTCCCCCAAACTTATTTTTGGCTCATCATTTTGTAAAAAAAATTTTTTTTTTAGGAGCCAGAAAAACATAGCCCCCCAATCCTGAGTTATGCAATGTTAAGCTTTGAAAATCACAAGTGGGGGTCAAAAATCATTGGTCGATGCCAAGCTTTGCAAAGACCGAAGGTTAACACCAACCATTCAAAAATTTTATCAATGCAGTGCTCGGGTTGGTGGAAGAAGAAGTGGGGAAAGGGTAAGTGGTGGAATAGAATGTGTGTGCGTCTCATTTTGGAGAGACGATGCAGTGAGTGTGATGGATTACTCGCATTCTTTTTACAAGTCAGAAGAAGGGGTGGAGGTTCAATTTCAATGATTGGGACATGATTCATCTCAACACCCGTGCTTTTTAGAAATGCGAGTTCATCAGCGAAGATCTCCTCAAAAGTTTCATCTATACCCCGAAGAATAATGTCATCACAAGGTGCGGGGTGATCTTCAGACTCTAAGAATAGTTCATAATCAGTGTTAATTGTTGACCCGGACATCTTGGTGGAAGAGTCCGTATGTGTATGATACATAGTTGGGTCAAACAATAACGTATGAAAAGAGTCAAGATCGATATCAGGAGGATCATCAACTTCGCTACTGTCGACATCCATTAAGTCGACAGAACAGACCTGAGCAGTAGGTTCAGAGGGTACACTTCCTAACTTGTAAATGTTCATCTCAATTGTCCTCTTCCCGAAGGATAGGGTCATAGAACCGTTACGACAATTGATGATAGCATTGGAAGTGGCCAAAAAGGGGCGACCTAAAATCACCGGAATTTGATTCCGTGAGTTCGCTACAGGCTGTGTATCAATTACAATAAAGTCTACAGGGAATATAAATTCCCCGATTTTTATCAACACATCCTCTAGTTCACCCCTAGGTCTGGTGATTGATCGGTCAGCCATCTGGAGAGTGCAAGGAGATGGTTTCAACTCTCCGATCCCTAACTGCTCATAAACTGAGAAAGGAAGCAGGTTAACACTTGCCCCAAGATCTAGTAGAGCACGGTTAATGTGTTTTTCCCCAATAGAGATGGAAATAGTAGGATATCGAGGATCCTTACGTTTCCTCGGTAATTGCTGGGGGAAAGCTGTGTCTACTGTTTTTGCCATGAATATCTTCTTGGGCATTTGTTTCTTCCTCTTTCTAGTGCACAAGTCTTTAAGAACTTTCGCATATGCAGGGACTTGTTGGATAGCATCTAGAAGAGGGATATTTATGTTAACCTGTTTAAACATCTCAGTGATCTTCTCCATATGTGGACTTGGTGTGTTAGCCCTTAACCGATTAGGATAAGGTGCTTTAGCAATAAGCGCTGGGTCCATCATAGGAGAAGGAAGTGTGTGTGGAACCGATCCCAGAATAGAAGTGGGGATCGTCCGTGGAGGGTTAAAAGAGGTGGGCTGAAGTGGCGAGCCTTTTGGGAAATGAAGAATAGGCTCGGAAGACGGTGGTGGGGTAGAAGAACTGGGGTCAGAACTAGAAGTGTGTGTGTGAGGAAAGGTCTCAGCCTGGGTGTTGATAGGATTGTGAATATCATCAACTTCTTCCCCAACATGATTGTCGAGCACTCTTCCAGATCTCAACGTGGTGATTGCATTCACATGATGTGAATAGCCAGGATTGGGTAAGGGTTGAGCTGGAAGTTTCCCTTTCTCTCTTGCACTTATTTCAGCTTTTAATCGTGCAATTTCTTCTTCCATCGATTTAATACTCTCGTTTTGGGACGCAGAGTTTTTCTCAATTTTATCGACAGAAGACTTCATTTCAGCCGAAACTTGCATGATATTTGTTAAGACCAAATTCATGTATTGTGCAAAAGAAGAGGATTCATCAGTTCCGGTCAACTGTAAAGGACTAGACAGTGCAGGTGTGTTGACCGGATTTTGAAAATTATGTGCTTGAAAGGGGTGCTGACTCAATTGAAGTTGTGGTTGCTGTTGTGGTGGAGGGACCCTTTGGAAATTGTTTTGGTTTGGAACCGTGTTTTGTGATTGTGATTGGTTCCAAGCAAAATTAGGGTGATTCCTCCAACCCTGATTATATGTGGAAGAAAAAGGATCGTTTCTAGGTCTTTGAAATGCGGCATTGGTATGCTCACGACCTTGAAACGGACATTCTTCCGTCAAGTGAGACGGATCAGAACAGCAGCCACATACAGTTTTGGAAAGTGACATTTGATTAAGGGAGGCGGCTAAAAATTTGTTTTCCATAGTCTCGAGTTTCTTGTGTATAGCTGAAATGTCAGCTCTAACTCCTATGGAAACATCCGATTGGTTATTGCCACTCCTAAATGATGGACTTTCCCACTGTAAAGACTTTTCAGCGAACTCTTCTAAATATCGTCAAGCTTCCCTATCATCCTTGGTCATGAAGGTGCCTTGACACATGTTTTCAAGACTCTGTTTAGTGTTAGGGTTACTGCCCTCATATATGATTCGGCAAAGCTCCCATCTCGGGATGCCGTGATGAGGACATTGAACCAATAGATCCTTGAAACATTCAAAGTATTTAGAGAATGGTTCAGTAGGGAGCTGGGCAAATTGATTCAGTTCGCTTCGGATTCGAGCTGTCTTTTGTATTGGGTAAAATTTCTTAAGGAATGCAGCGACGAATTCTTCCCAATTCGTAATAGAGTGTGCGGTAGTGTTATATAGCCACTTCTCGGCTATATCGCACAATGTAAATGGAAGAAGTCGTAGACGCATAGCATCCACTGAAAGTTGTGACGTACCCATCATTGCGCATACGTTTTCGAATTTGGTGATGAAAACGTAAGCGTCCTCAGTCTCGAGTCCGTAGAATTTGGGTAAAAGGTTGATGTATTGGGGTTTAATCTCAAAGTTATCCCCATTGGCTGGTGGTGTGGATAAGCAGGTCGAAAGAGGACCTCGAATAGGGTAGCACCTCTCCTGAAGAGAGATGCGGGGTGGATTCTGCGCACCAACGGACGGAGGCAGATTAGGGTTAAAGAAATTTGATGGAGGTGGATCCATCGGTATGGGTGTGGTAGTGGGTAAAGAAGAAGTAAATGGAGAAATATCGACTTCGGAGTCGATAAAGGGTACGCGGACTAAACGGGCACTAGAATCTCGTGTCCAGCCTATCTTGTACTAAAAAGGGTTAGTACAAGTGGCAGCGTTGGCTTATAATTAGGGGTAAATGAATGAATGCGGTGTTTGCTTTTGAAAAAAGGACGGATTTTTTTTTGAAAAAATGATGCGACACAACAAATGCAGCACACAAACCCTAGAATCTAGTGGTCACCTAGGTCCGGCTCTAGACCGCTCCTAACTGCCAAAAGACAAGTCGCGGGATAGAATCCTCCACTGCCTCTTTGTTCCCCTGTGGCCAGGTAAGTGCCAGGTAAGTGGGAAGGTACTCCACTATGTAAGTAGTGGGCCTAATTAATAACCACTAGCCTTCGACACACTTTCCTAGGCACCACAAGAAAACGCGGATAAGCAATGAATTACCCACGGCCTTCTTCTGTCCTAATTGAGCGCGACAGTCCTTAGAGTCATCTCTAGATTTCTTTTAGTTAATGTGGGTCAATGCGGATGCAAGTTTTGTGGTTTTTGGGGCCTAGGAAGGGTAATGAAATCCCCACCTAATTTGGATTTGGCCGTGCCCCTTAATATCCGTATTTATAATGCAAACAACCAAGAAACAAAATAACGCACAAATTTACTTTTGCAATTTGCGAGCTGCTATTCTTTGCAAAGAATCCTGCAGAAAAGTATTAGTTGGAGCTAAAAAGAGGAGAGAGGAGAAGGTAAGAAATCACCTGAAGCAAAAATTGCACAGAGATCCCTCCAAGCTGCCGCGTTTCCGCCGCAATTGGGCACTTAGGCCGCGCTTCCACGGTTGAAGTAGGAGAACACTGCACCAAACTTTTTCAGGGAGCTTCTGTAGACTCCCTCAGCTCTTTGGTATTTTCCAAAAAATTTTCCAAATTCCCAGCAAGCTCCAGATCTCCTTGCAATGAAACACAACAAATTGTTTAGGGTTTGCACGGATTTTGATCTCAAAAATCACAATGAAATAAATCTTTCAATTCAAACTTTGATATGAAACGAATTAGCGCGTGATCCCCAGCAACGGCGCCATTTGATTGAAAAGAAAATTCAAGACTGTGTAATATCGAATAAAACGAATAAGTTTCTTTGTGTCGGTAATTAGAAAATGAATAAAGTTCATAATCAAAGAATTATATTTGACCGCAATCAATTACGGTGTCGATTGTAGATCGTAAGCGAGTGCGGATCGTCCACAGGGATTGTGCGATTCATTTTTATATTTGATTTGTTTGAATTGAATAGTTAATCGAAAAGAAAACAAAACATGATTCAAGATTTTATCGATTGATTCAGGTGTCACTAATCTAATCAAGAATCAAGAAAATGATAAACAATCGAGAATCGGGTTTCGATGATATTTCCAACCAAATGTCAAGAATCTAAATGAGGCTCGTAGGAATCGATCGGATCTATAGACGTGATGTAATCTCAAGATAACGTGTTCTTGTCCTTCGAAGAATTGATACTAGATCGATGATGATCGACGAGAGTTAGGGCTTTCTCGTGAAACTAGGGTTTCATCATTTAACCCTTGTTCTTTCGTCGATATCATTCACATTCTAGCCTCTAGCAATTTCAAGAAACGATCGTAACTCCCCAATTTCGAGCGATATCAATCAAGAAAGCATCGTAACGAAATGGGTCGTCGGTTCTTAAACTTTCTAGGGTTTACAAAACTAGTAGGAATCAAGAATCGTTTTCAGATATATTACATCATCATTCTATTGATCGTCTCGACTCCTCGACGAGCGGAGTATTACTCAAACATCACAACAAGAACCACAACTAGAAATTGAGATCGAATCATGATGCAAGAATTTAAAGAAAACAAGATAAAAGAATATCACATTTTATTTATATCAACAATTTGATTACAGTCGCTCAAGAACTACAAGAGGAAGAACTAAATTGTCGATTTGGCGTCGCTCGGCTTCGTGAGTCGCGGATCGGCTTGGACCACTTGCTCCGTTGAAGATCGGCTCGGCTCATAAAAGGTTGTAAGGTTTCTTGCTTGATGGGGTACTCGGGATCTTGGCGTTAGATTGAAATTAGGGTTAGGGTTTCACACAAGCCTTGTCACTAGACTTGTGGAAAAAGATGATGAAGGGGGTAAAATGAAGAAGTATCTAAGTCTTGGATAATGGATCCAAGTATCAAGTATATCCTTTAACCCTAGGTTTAGGCTTCTATTTATAGACTTCCCAAACCCTAGGTATAGATTTGAAATTACAATTCCCTCCAAAAGTTTGTTGAGGAGTTTCTAGAAAGAGTTTGTTAGGAGCTAGCTTAGGGTTTAAGCTAGGAATAATTAAGCTTAGAAAACCCTAGTTTGCTGATCTGGCAGAAACCTCTGGAGTCTTCTGGAACTTGAAGTGTCTTTCTGAAGTGTAGGAGCTGAGGTAAGTATTGTGCAGCAAAATTGGATTGAAGACTTGGCAAGGCCGCCGCGGAACCGCGGCACAAGCTGGCTCTGGCCACGGTTCCGCGGCCATGTAGGGTCCATGTGGCTTGGTTCTTCTGGTGTGGTCTTGGGTTGATACTTGGGCCTTTCTTTGATATGTTGATTTTTGTTTTGCCTTTTGAATTGATACCAGAACTGAAACCATTGAGTTGGCGTAATGTTTGATCAGCACCTGTAAGTTTTTGGCTTTACTTCTGGATTTTCCTGCACAGATCTTAAAACAAGTGTTGCGCAAATGTAGAGATGATGCGATGCCATGAAATGCGGTCAATTTCCTTTATAGTGTCGGTTTTAGAGTCTAATACATGCAATCTGATATTTTGCGACCGTTTTGCTAATATGTGAAATATGAATACCGTACACTTCTAAATGAGTGCAAATGATGAGGAAATTGCCGGCTAAAATATACAATATTTTCGACTAATCAGTAGGCTCCACCCTGGTAAACTTTGTCTATGATATACGGGCCTTCATAGTTCGGCTCGAATTTCCCCCGTTTGGCACGATTAGGGATCATAGGTCTTTTGACCACTAGCACGAGTTCTCCTTGGCGGAATGTTCTCGGCCTAGTCAATCTCTCATATGAGCGCGTCATCTTTTCTTTATAAACCTCCAGATTTTGTTGCGCTATGAGCCGGGTTTGATCAAGGGCGTCGAGCTCCTCAAGCCGAAGGTGAGCATTTTCTTCGTCTGTTGGCTCATAGTGAACCGCCACTCGTAGAGAGGGTAACTCTATCTCGAGGGGGAGTACTGCTTCTGTGCCGAATACTAATGCATATGGCGTTGTGTTTGTGGCTGTTTTGAACGTAGTTCGATACGCCCAAAGAGCTTCATGCCAGACCCTCTTATTTCGAGACACCGTCTTTTTCACGATCTTTGTCAAGGTCTTGTTGAAAGCCTCAGCTAGACCGTTAGCTCGAGGATTATAAACTGAAGAGTATCTCCGGTCTATGTTGTGCGAAGCGGCTGATCTTGTGGCTCCTGTAGGCTGGCCTGTTATCGGAGATAATCTATCGCGGAGTGCCAAACCGATAAATGACGTGTGTCTTGAAGAAATAGAGGATATTCTCCGTCTTCACTTCTCTTAGCGGTACTGCTTCTGCCCATTTGGAGAAGTAATCAGTTGTCGCCAAAATGAACTGATGTCCTCTGGACGATGCTGGTTCGATGGGCCCGATTATGTCGGTTCCCCACATTTCGAACGGCCAGCTACCCACCGTCGGATGTAGTGGATTTGGATGCTGATGGATAAAGTCCCTGTGAATCTGGCACGAGTGGCACTACTTCGCGTATTCGAGGCAATCTTGGATCATCGTGGGCCAATAATAACCCATCTGTTTGATCTTCAGCTTCATCTTCGGCCCAGCTTGGTGAGAACTGCAGAGTCCGTCGTGAGTTTCTTGGACGACTCTCCTTGCCTCTTCAAGTCCTAGGCATCTTAGCCACAGAGAATCAAATGACCTTTTATACAGAGTATCATTGACGAAGGAAAATGAAAGAGCTCGTTTCATGAGCTGATGCCTTGAGGATGCATCTTTAGGTGTTCGACGGGATTTGAAGTAATCTATAAAGACTTCTCTCCAATCCTTAGCCTTTTCCTGGTCTTTTATTTGTAGGGTCGTTTGCTCGGTCGCTCCCTTTTCTTTGGAAGATTCCGGAGATATTTCTGTCGGTGCAAGAACCCGACGGCTCTGCACAACGATCCTCACGTCATCGAGGTTTTCGTCGGCCAATTCTTTAGCGAGCTTGGCTAATGCATCCGCTTTACTATTTTCCGCATGCGGTATGCTTTCCAAGGTGTAGGAAGGAATTTGAGTCAGCAGTTGCTGTACCCTCTCGCTGTACTTCACCAACTCTGGTTTGCACGTTTGATAGTTGCCATTTACTTGACTAATGACCAGTTGGGAATCTCCGTATATGAGGAGGTTTTCAATTCCCATGTCAATAGCGATCTCAAGACCTGCTATCAAAGCTTTGTATTCGGCTTCATTATTCGTCCTCGGCTCTATTAAGGAGAAGGCAAAGCGCATTATCCCTCCTTGTGGAGTCACAAAGATGAGGCCTACCCCTGATTTGATTATGGGGGAGCTTTGTTTGCGCTTCTTCATGGAAGATGCTCCATCGAAGTAGAGTTCCCATTGGGTATCATTCTCTCTTCTCTCCCCGTCGATCGTGTCAAACGCGTGTTCGTCTGGCAATTCACAGTTCAAGGGAGAGTCGGCGGGTATCATATGTTCAGCGAGGAAGTCGGCGATGGCCTGGCCTTTCACTGCCTTAAGAGGCCGATAAGTTATCGAGAACTCCATCAAGAGCAGGGCCCATTTAGCGAGCCGCCCCGTCAATATGGCCTTTGACATCAAATACTTTAGAGGATCTACCTTTGATACGAGATGGACCTCATGTACCAATGCATAGTGTCTGAGCTTCGTTATCGCGAGGATCAACGCCAGGCAGTGTTTTTCAATGGGAGAGTAATTGCTTTCTGCCCCCAGGAGAACTCGACTCAGATAATAAAGGGCTTTCTCCTTCCCTTGGTCGTTCTTTTGTGCCCACAGTGCGCCTAAGGAACCTTCGAGGGCGGTCGTATACAAAACGAGAGGTTTTCCTTTAACGGGAGCAGCCAATACAGGCGGATTCTGCAGATATTGCTTGATTTCGTCCAATGCGCTTTGGCATTTGCGATCCCAGACGAATGGGGTTCCCTTCTTCATTAGGTGACTGTAAGGACGACACTTGCCTGAGGATTGGCTATAAATCGCCGGATATACGCGAGCTTCTCTTGGAGAGACCGCAGTTGCTTGAGAGTCCTTGGAGGAGGCATTTCCATGATCGCCTTGATCTTCGACGGGTCTATCTCGATGCCTTGGTGTCGGACGACGAATCCTAGGAACTTGCCCGAGGAAACTCCGAACGCGCATTTGAGAGGGTTCATCTTCAAGTTGTATCGCCGAAGGCGTTGAAATACGATCTTCAGATGATCTAGATGTTCCTCGTATGATTTGCTTTTAACTACGAGGTCGTCGATATAATATTCGACGATTTCATGTATAAGGTCATCGAAGATCTTTGTCATGGACTTCTGATAGGTGGCACCGGCGTTCTTTAGACCGAAGGGCATCACCTTGTAGCAGAATATGCCCAAAGGGGTCCGGAAAGCGGTATGCTTCTGGTCCTCGGGATGCATCTTTATCTGATTGTATCCTGATGATCCGTCCATGAAGGAGAAAACTTCGTGAGTGGATGTGTTATCTATCATCAGCTCAGTGACTGGTACTGGAAAGTCGTCCTTTGGGCAAGCTTTGTTGAGATCTCGAAAGTCCACACATATGCGTACCGTCCCATTTTTCTTCATCACCGGGACGATGTTGGCGATCCAATCAGGATATTGAACCTCTTGGATAAAACCGGAGTCGATTAGTTTCTTGACCTCAGCATTGATGCTCATCTCAAGCTTGAGCCGCATTCTTCTCGGTGCTTGTTTGATTGGCTTGATGTCCGGAGATATCGCCAATTTGTGCACAGCAATCTCTGGATCTACTCCCGGCATCTCGGAATATTTCCATGCGAAACAGTCTCTATGCTACATGAGCACGTCCTTTAGCATATCCACCCTTTCTTCAGACAGCAGCTCACTGACGAATGTCGGTCGCGGGTCACTTGTCGTCCCCAAATCAATTTTCTTGAGATTATCTGCAGTAGTATGTATTCCGTCTTCCAGCTCTTTCGGCGCCGGTGGAAACTCTGAGATCACCTTGCCATCATCGTTTTTGAAGCACCAGGGGAGGTCATCCATATTCTCGGGCTCTTCTTCTGACAGCGTTATCATATGGCAGGTACGAGATCGTTTCTAAGACCGATATTGATCTGGTTCCACTCTTGCTATACACGTCGCTTTTGGTTCATGCTTCTGTGGCGGGCGTACTCTCCAGCTGCTGGATAGAGAGAACCTGCCTTGTTGATATTGGTCTTCATCCCAGTTCTTGAAGGTGAAGCAGTCTTCGAGAGGATGCCCTATTGCTTGGTGGTAAGAGCAATAGTCTGGGTGAGAGATCTCGTTTGCTTGCTTGGGATGCTTGGACTCCGGGAGTGTCATCATCCGATATTTCATGACAAGATCGAATATCTTCTTTGTCTTGTCTTGGGGAAAAGAATATTCTCAACCCATCTTCTTTATAAGAGACGGATCCCGGCTGCTCGATTCTTGATTGCGTGACTTCTCAGACCCGCTTTGCCGTTGTCGAATGTTTTTTACGTTTTTCAGTTTATTTTTGCCTCTGCGCCGGGTCTTTCGTATGATGGGTTGGCGATGAGGAGCAGTAACATTCTCCGCGGCCTGCAGAAGGAGGCGTTGCGTTCTGGCTTTCTCGTAAATGGCCATTTCGCGGCTATGGTCATCCCGGACCTTTTGACCCGCTTTCCTTATTAGCTTGTCCATCCATTCTTCAAACGACGGACTCGGCATTTTGATGGCAGGATTTTGTTTTGGTTCAGAGTCGGCGTCTTTTAATAGGACGTCTCCTTCTTCATCGAAGTCATGTATGACATAGCTACCATGGACTCGCTCCTGTTTCTTGGATTGGACATATCCAAGCCCGACCATCTCCATTTTCCTGTTGGGAAACTTTCGCTGAGTTCCGGGGACGTCCCAAATCCTGTTATAGAACCAAGCTTGTCGAGCGGTCTGTTTGAAGGGTACACCTTGGCACCTCAACAGCCTCTTCAATCCTTCTGTGTAGTATCTAGGCAGACGGATGGGCTGGAGCCTGTCAAGTGTAGAATCGGCACCATACCAAATTTCTTTCTCCACTTTGGTTTCCCCGGATTGATAAAAGAGGATCGCCTTTTCATCTCTTCGCCTGGAAGGGACGTAGAATGTTTGCAGTTCCTGTACACTATAGGTACCAAGCACGCTGAGCTCTTTGTAATGCTCTTGTGGAACCATAGAAATTTGCAAACTCCGATCATCGCTAGCGAGGGCTTGCATTGATGGCCGAGCTGAAAATACAGTGTTGACCTCATCTTCCGAATCGCTGCCGAAGATCAACATAGGGATGGACGGTCCCGGCTTGTTGCATTGGGGCGGCCCTGAATAAACTATCTCTTCTTCCTCCTCGGTATCACTCCTGAAGACCGGAATAGTAGTGATGGCTTTGTTCTTCGGTTTGTGACATCTTTCCGGGTCCTCGAAATCTGGTAAGAAGTATTTCGCATCTTCGTACTTTCGGACTTCGTTCACGGAGAATGGGTTCAACTCCCCTGTTACGGTATACTCAAGACCATCCTTGAAATATTTCATACACTGATGTTGTGTAGAAGGGATGATGTTGTACTCGTGTAACCAAGGCCTGCCGAGCAAAGCATTGTAGCATGTCTTGGTGTTAATGACATGAAACTTAATGTCCGTGACAAGCAGCCCAAAACGTAGTGTCAATATTACAGACCCAAGCATCCGTGATGACTGGGAGTCAAACCCGGAGATGGTGATTTTATCGCGAGGGAGGTGCTGAACGCTCATGCAGATTTCCTTCAACACTCTCACATTGAGGAGATTGATGGAGGACCCATTGCGAGAGTGTTTCCTTCGGAGGGTGGCAGCTTCATTCCCATCGATATGGGTTTGGCGAACCTCTTCCTCGTCATGAACCTGCTTTTATTCGCAACGGATGTACTTTGATCTGGCGGGAGTGTTTCAACCCTTTCGTCCAGTCGCCGACGTTTGGCTTTTTCAAATATGGCTATCTCACGCTCTCGAGCAGCTTTGCTTTTAAGAAGTGCTTCGTCCAGGAATGCATCAATCATTTCGTCTGATGGCCCTAGAAGTTCCAGCTTAGGATCTGCCCCCAGTTTCTTTGTGTAAGGAGCTTTTTCATCATCTATCGACGAGTGAGAGATCGCATGGCAACTTTCCACATAATCTTCAGATTCATCCGACGAGTCTTCTCCATTGTCATCATCTCCGTCCTCAAGGACGTGGCTGAGAAATTCTTGGAGTGACTGGAGTCCGCACTTTTTGATTATATTCTTCCAACGCGTCAATCTATTTTTGCAGGTCCGTGCGCTTGTCACCAGGCTTCACGGGCTTTTTGGTCTTCTTCTTCTTCTTCTTCGAAGACTTTGACGGCTGGGTGTGAGCGCTTTGGCTATCACCACCAATCTTTGGAGTTGGGCGTGGTTTCAGCATTCCCTCGATGATCTCAGGTTCCAGTGGGTTTTTCCACCGAATCGCCGGACATGTTTGGAGGTCCTTCAGCATTCTTTTAGTCTTGGCTGAAAGAACGACCTCCCATGGAGCTTCTTCAACAAAAGAGCACGATGCCCCCAGTGTGTCCCCCCTTTTAAGAGTATGCGGTTGAGGCGGGCTTACTTTTCACTTCTCAGACAATGCGAATTTGCCCTGTTGATACTGGTCTTCAATCCAGCCTTGAAGACGAAGCAATCTTCAATTGGATGGCTTACCGTTTGATGGTAGGGGCAATAATTGGGACTATTAGCCTCGCCGGGTTGCAACGGTCATTTTGGATTCGGCAGATTGATGAGCCTATTGCGTACTACTAGCTCGAATAATCTCTCCATTTTGTCTCGGGGAAACGAATAAGGGTGCTTCATCTTCTCATTATAGAATTGCCGCCTCTCGTCTAGGCGATCAGTTAGTTTTGGGCCATTGGGCTGCTGTTGAGTATTCGCGACGAAGGTCGCTTTCCCTTTACCCTTTTCGTTCAGCGGCTCCGGCTTTGAAGGAGACGGTCTATAACCTATCTGGTCCATTTGGGCCAGTTTGTCGATCAAGGCCTGGAACGTGGTCGGCTTGAAGAACATCATGAATTGGGAAATAGTTGCTTGAGGGTCAAGAGTGCCCACGAACATGTCCACTACCGGCGCTTCCTCGATGCGCTGCTTACATTTTGACCATAAATTTCGCCATCGTATTGCGTATTGCACCCACGTTTCACATGGCTTCACCCTGGCATTGATCAATGCCGTTATTGGGGTGCGTTCACTAGCACTCGTGAAACGCTGGGTGAATAATAGCTCCATCTCTGCAAAAGTCTTGACGGAGTCGTTTGGAAGTTCATAATACCACTCGAATACCGTCTCCGACAAGCTACCAACAAACCGGCGGAGCAGAAGTTTATCATCACCTCCGGTGTTGCCACACAAGGCTCTGAATTGAGCGACATGCTGATGTGGATTCCCCGTCCCTTTATATACATGAAATTTAGGGATCGTATATCCCGGCGGGTACCTTATTTGGTCATACCATCCTGGATAAGGTCGTCCAGTCTTAACGATCTATCCAGCCGCTTCGTTTGCCTGGTGAGCTCGTATTTGCTGAGCAATGTAATCATCCAGAACGGCCTTAGAAATGGTCTCCTCTTTGGCTGCTGAAAGATCCTGAGGAGGGTTCGATGTCTCCCCTCTGTCGTCTTCAATGATGATCGGGGGGTCTTCAGCTGGAGGTTCCGGCTGTAACATCATCCCAGCCATGTCTTGAAACAAAAGAGCCATTCGTTTTATATTGGATGCCTGCTCCGCAGCCTCATTTTCTTTCCTCTCGAGCATTCTTCGAAGGAACTCGGTATCAGTTTCTTGTTCCCGACACTGCTCCGAGGTCTCTGGATTTTCTTTTGGCCCAGTGTGTGCGGCCATTGCAGTCAGCATCTCCTGAAGTTTCTGCTGCTGTTGTTCCTGAGCCTTCGTTATCGATCGGGTAAGCGGTCGATGACCTGTGGAAGCACGGCTTTCCTCTTTTCCGGAAGCCATATAAACTGTATGTATTTACCATGCCCCCAGACTTGGGGCATTTAGATTCAGCGTCCCTGCGGTTTGCCGTAGTCACAGAGGCTTTCTCCGGCCGCCTTCTCTTATGAGCAGTTGAGGTCGAGGGAGCCGTTGCAGCGGGCACCCAGACGGCTGTCGCCTTTTGTGGATTGGCAGGATGGTTTTCTCCTTGTCGAGCTTTAAGCTTCTTTGATTGGCGAGAGTAGTCCTGGTCAATCACCGATTCCTGGACCTATCTCCATACTTTGTAAATTTTCGAGGACAGCCGCTGAGGGGGCTGCTCCGGCTTCTTTTCTGTAGCAATCTCCATAGGTGGAGGAGATCTCTTCAGCACGGCAGTCGGAGAGTTTTTGCGAACCCTCCTAAGCGGTTCAAAGCTGTTCCTAGTTAGAACAGCAGCATTGATTTCCACCATAGGAGCTGGCAGAGTTAATCCAGAAGGGGAGCTACCCCCATCCTTCCTTACTCGGCGCCAGTGACGACGGTAAGCATGTCATGCGGATGGAGTTGGTTCAGCTATGGGGATGGCTTCGTCATGCCCCCTGTCTTGGCGGAGGGTTGTCGCCGATGTCAGCCTTTTGAAGACTGGCGTTCGCAGAGAAGTAATGTCCAACCTATCGAAGGTAAAGTAGAGGAAGCAACCTTGATGATTTCGCCTGGAACAAGAGCTGAAATAGTCAGTCTTGTGAAGACCGACCCTTTGGCAGAAGAAGCCGCCTTGACGACTTCGGGAGCAGTGATGGCTATCCTTTTTGGGATAACCCTTTTTGGTATCGCGGGCTTCTTCATGGGCCCAACTGAGCTTTGGCCTAGTCTGTCAAAGACTGAGGCGTTGGAGCTGGACGACCCGTTGAGAAGGGCCGCAGTAGTTGTCAGCCGATCAAAGACCGACTTCTTCTGAGCTTCTTGTGATGGTACAGGAGCGCTGAAGCTCGTTGGCGGGAGCATGGTCCCGAAGAACAATCCAGTGGTGGCCTGAGTGACCTGTTCCACCGGCATAGCGAAGATGGAGGCCGCTTTGGGCCCGTAAGTCACTCCTCCGGACAGGACGGAGTGAGAGTTGCAGTTGCAGTTAGTGCAGGTTGAAGCCATTTGATCTTCTGTTTTCTGAACGGAGCAAGACACCAAATCTTAGTAACTCGAAAACAAGGGCAACCATATCAAACCGCAATTCGTTCGTGAACACGACACACGAAGTGTGGAGTGGAAAGAGGAAAAGGTCCCACCGGGCATGCCAGAATCTGTTCCCCACCGAAAATCGGAGACACGACCGCGTAGGTCCGTCTTGCCTGAATTCGGGGCAGATGCTAATTGGTGCTATCCGTCCACCTCTCCGAAGATGCCAAGTTGAGTTATGACGCCGTATATCGAAGGTTTAAACGGATGCGGCCGATGTAGCAGACTTCGTCAGATTTCCCTTCATTTGAGGGGTTTTTGATTGTGGGGACGCTCTTCCCTGCAAGCGCAAGCCCCTGCAGTTAATTACGCTACCGCATCGCGGTAACCACATTCTCCTTCTCCAGATAGTCACTTCGTATCGTGTGTGTTTGTTTTATTTTTGGTTGCCCGTGGATTGTATACGGAGACTAATTTATGTCGTCGCCCGTAGGGCGTGGATTAGTCCAAATCCGTATTTCTTAGATTTGGGTTTGGGGGTTGGGTTTAAGGATACGTTAGTCTCATTTGAGACTAAATTCAACTTAAACATTTGTTAAGGATGCGTTAGTCTAATTTTTAGGCTAAGATCAACTTAACGGGATCGTTTAGATCCAACAAGAGAGCATTTGGGCTCTGTTGTTTAGTTTAGGGACATTGCGGTCAATAGTTAGTTTAAGGACATTACGGTCCAAGGTTAGGGACATCATAGTCCGTGGGTTTAAAGGGACCCCACAGTCCGAGGTTAAGGACACCATAGTCCATGAGTTTAAGGACCCCACAGTTCAGTTTAAAGACGTCATAGTCTGTGAAATGTGTGGTTGTCGGGACCCGTCACCTCTCTGAAGACGTTGAAGGATTACAACGACAAATATCAAAGGAGTGAAGAGATGTACCCTTGAACCAAAGTTGATTGGGAGATCTGTAATCCAACTTGGAACTAAGATCAATTAATTAGATTATGAACGCATTGGCTCAGCTAAATCTGAGTTGAGGACTTATGGCCAATTTGGGCTAAGTCCAATTAAGTTTGAAATGTTGGCCCTTTGTTGGCCTGTTGAACATTTGTCTGGGTTCAGCCCCCCCCATTATTTAGCAATGCTAAACAGGGCTTGGGGCTCTGACAACATTTTGTCTTTGTCTGGGCACTGACCATTCATCATGGCTCTGGGATTTTATTTTGGATGTCACATAAAATGATTAAGTTCGGAAGAATGTAGTTGGGATTCAAGCAACGGAGAGATCTTGTCTCTGGAAAACTTAACTGATTTGGGCTAAGCCTGGTTTGAAAATAATGTTAAACACTAAAGAATATTTGGCGATCACGTGTCCCCACGTGATGTGATGAAAACAGTGTCAAACACTAGGGCCAAAACGCTCAAAATAGTGTTAAACACTAGAAATGAGGTGGTCACGTGGGGTCACGTGAGACGCCTGAGTATTAGGCCAGACCTCCTTTTATCTTGTTCTCAGAATATTCAAATAAGTGTTAAACACTTAAGTCTTTGAAATCATCATGTGTGGACACGTGATAATGCCTCTGCGTTGGGCCTCAATTCTTCTGTCTTCCCTTATTTTATTCAAATAGGTGTTAAACACTTAAGTCTCCACGGCCATCACGTGTGGGCACGTGATGGGTACCCATGCATTGATTTTTAAAATGTTTATTAGGGGTCACGTGAGGGCACGTGAGGGCGCCCAAAATCAGTACTGCTTTTGGCTTTGTTCTCTTCATTTATGAGGGTCATGTGTGAGCACGTGAGGCATTGCCTCCAAACTTTTTTTCTTCTCATTTTGGGGAGTCTGTTTAAGGGTCACGTGTGAACACGTGACCTAGTTTTGTTCTTCCTTTTCTGCTCATTGAGAATGGGGGTCACGTGTTACCACGTGACCAAGTTCTTTACGTGCATGGAGAGCTTTAAATCTCTTGTTTTAAGAATTAAATTCTCTATAGGGTTAAACCCTAATCCTATTTTAGAGAAATTAAATTCCTATGTATGTGGAAGAATTAAATTCTTATGTAGGGTTAAACCCTAATTTCATTTAGAGGAATTAAATTCTTATGAATTTGGGGAGAATTAAATTCTCATGCAGGGTTAAACCCTAGTTTTATTTGGAGGAATTAAATTCCTATGAAATTGAGAGAATTAAATTCTCATATAGGGTTAAACCCTAGTTTTATTTGGAGGAATTAAATTCCTATGAATTTGGGGAAATTAAATTCCTTAAACTCAAATTCTCCTTCTAGGTCTTGGATCTGCATGGCAGAATCTCCCCGATGAGAATTAAATTCTCAACTTGTGAGGAGATTTGCTTCTGCAGATTTTCAACCAAAGGAAGAACTAAGTTCTTATTCAGAAGAGTTAAACTCTTAAACTTGAGAATTAAATTCTCTTTTCTTTTATGGAGCTTAGATCTCTTTCCCATTTCTCATCTCGGGTTTCATTTCTCTGAAAGGAACTTCTTTTCTCTCTTGAGAATTAAATTCTCCTCTCTTTTCTCTATGTTGTTGTTTTTTCTCCAGAAAATCCAAATTCCAAAAATCCCTTCTCTTCTTGGTTCCTATTTATAGAAGAAAGAAAAGAAGCAATTTGTTTAATCAATCTTTCATTGAAAGTTTTTGGTTGTTTCTGTAACTAACATGATCTTTTAGATCACTCAGTGAATTTTATTCACCATTGGATTTTTAATCCAAAATATATTCTGTCTGTTATTCTTGGTGAATTTTAGGTAAATCTTTCCTTGTATAAAATCTTTCCATGAATTGGTGATTTTAATCACCATTGGATTTTTAATCCAACGGTGCTCCAATTTACAGAGCACCATCTTTTTGTTTGGAAAGATTTAGAGAGATCTTTTTTTCAGTTAAGGTTCAGGATTCCCGTTTAATTAGAATTTAATTTTACTATTTCAAAAGGATTAAAAGCTCATCACGTGTTGGCACGTGATCCCATTATTTGATCATTGAAATAGAATTTAATTCTATCAATTAAAGAGTTTAGGAACCCGTCACGTGTTGGCACGTGACCCCCTTGATTAAACATTTTATTCAGTATTTAATTCTGCCGTTTAACAGAACTTAAGGAATCATCACGTGTGAGCACGTGACCCTTGGTCACGTGTGAGCGCGTGATGCCCCATTGGGGTTTTCCTTAGTGTCTTATTATATCTTTTAATCCTTTTTGGTGGGTTTTAAAGGCCCATCACGTAGGGGCACGTGACTCCACTAATTGCCTGCTTGATTAGAATTTAATTCTATTATAACAGATGCCCAGGAATCCATCACGTGTCAGCATGTGATCCTTGGTCACGTGTGAGCACATGATACCCTATTGAGGAATTTCCTGATATTTTATCAGGGAACACCTACCCCACTACCCTCATGTTGTTTGTTTACTCTGCATTCATCCAGAGAACAATAAAATGCCCTTTAAACCCATTTTTAATGCAAATTTTAATGCATTCTTTAACCTTCTGAACCATAATTTTTCCTATAAATACCTCACTCCATTTCACTCATCCTCACTCAGAAATTCCCTGTCAAAACCCTCAAAAATTCTCAAGTCCTTTTACTGTGCAAGTGGAGTTAGCGAAGGGTGAAGTTCCGGCGACGTTCTAAGGAGATTCCGGCGACGAAACGACGCCCCGACACTTCCCTAGCCTTACCCTTTCTCTTCTCTTATTTCTTAGCCAGTAAGTCTCTTCTCCTCCTCTCTTCTACTATCTTAAAAACTTTCATTTCTAAAACCAGACGGAAACGGAGTTAATTCGACTTCCGATTCGGTTTTTCCTTAAAAAAGATTATTTTTCTTAAACACTCAATACCATACTCTCATATAATGTTTAACAAACATTAACAAACACTTTAAAACAAGTTTCATCTTAAAATAATCTTTTATGCAACTTTTATCGTATTTTTACGGTAAAATACCACATACTTCATTTTCGACATAAAACAACAAAAAACTTGTATTACCTTTAGATAACTCACGAGGTAATGACATACCTCATCACAACACACATCTTTGTAGCACGATGAAGTTTTGGGAGTATAGTTATGAGATAATACGACATTACAAATAAATAGCATCAAACTTGCAAAACCATTTCTTTAAAATGTGTATCATTCAATTCTTTGCAATTACGCCTCTACAACCCATTTTGGGGTACCCCGTTCGGGATGGTGCAGATTACCGCACATTCTCGGGCCTAGTAGAGTGAGATACAGACCTCCGAAAGGAGCATTCGATCTCGATAGAACTTTTAATGCATTTTTCTTTAGAAAATGAGATTTCTACAAGAATAAATAAAATTTATTTTTATTAAATATATAACTATTATAAAAATATCTATTTTAATTATATTATGTAAATATTCTAAGTTTTCCAAATCAAAGAAATCTCCATTACATGAAAATACCATCCAAATACAAAACAATACCGATATTTTAATAAAATACCATATACGATGAAAACTAGGTTCTACTCATTAGAAATTTCACTTTTATAAAATATGCATCTATGAAAAGCCTAAAGACGATAATTAAATACTTGGGATGTATTTTTAAAATTATATCAAACTATTTTTACGTAAACCCCCCTCAAGTTATACTAAATTACAATAAGGGCCCTAGTAGACATAGGTTTAAGCGGGACCAGTTCTCTTGAGCCTCAGGGAGCCGGAGAATATGAGTGCTTGCCTATTTAAGGTAGACAATCTAACAAACGGTGTTATCGACACGGTAATTGTCTTGAAAAAAGACATAAATCCTGCCGTCCATGTGTCTGACTTGGACTGAGTCTCAATCTAATCAATCTGACTTGAATGTAATTCAAGTATAAATTACAATTCAATATGAATCCGTCTATTCAACCTATATCAATCTATATTGACCGAACCGAACCATGGATATACTCCGTCTACATGACTCTCCATTTACATCCATTCCATTTACTGATATCATGGTTTCGGCAAGTCATCCATTTATATAACAAACAATACAATTAATACAAAAGATATCACGGGGTTTTAAAGGGGTAGATTGGTATGAAATGTGTTAGAAGTGGTACGAGACTGTAACCATAATACACCTAATCTTAATATCCATTGCCGTTGTACCGTGGCTGAACGGTTTCTTGTGCTCCGTATACCTTAGTCTCCGAAATAGTGGGACTCCTCTCGTATACACTGGCATTTTTTGTACCAACCTACAAATACCAGCGTTAACAATATAATCAAATATTATAAATTATATTATCTTTCTGTCTATTCTATCTCTACTCACATTTGGGACTTACCGAGCCATTGTTCGCTGATGACATTTCTTTTCTTTTTTTTTGGAACGTTGTCAAGTGTTTCGGACTCGTTGGAGATCGAGCCCAGCACTAAAGATTTGGAGCAGTTAGCGTTTGACCTAGAGCTGTAGGCACTTGTACATATTTTCATTTCAATTATGCCATTATTTAGACATCGCTTTTTATTCATGTATTTACATTTCAGTTGTACCTGTAAAAGAATGTTTAATAAATAAAGTTGATGTTCATTTGCATTCATATCTCTTGTGTACTTTATTTTATACTACTTAGATACGTTTAGCGTATTTATTTCAGAGTAAATACGTCGCGTGACCCGTCTCGTCTCCTTGCCGTACACCGGGAAGCGGGGCATGGCAGTATACCAGTACCAGTGTATATCCGGTATCGATATACTATAAATTTCGATTTAATTTAAATCGATCTATTTTCATATATCCAATTGGTATACCAATGAAGAAAAGTATGTCTATTATTTAATGAAGTTAGCTTAAAAAATAAATTATTATGTAATAATATGATATTATTAACCAATAATTCTCAAAAACTATTACTTGTCAATAAATAATCTAAAAATAAAAACTAAGCAGACATTAAGAACTATTAAGCATAATCATAAGAAAGGATCTCAAGCATTTTTTCTCTTTTTTGCACTGGCTGTATGCTCTAATCCTATGCACACAACACACACCTACGCACACATCATACACAAGCATCCAAAAGATCTACAAATTTGTCCCGAAATCGTTAATTTATGGCTATTTACTCTCCTCCTGGGATTCGAACCTGTGCTCATACCAACTGAGCCCTAATCTCAAGCATACAAGACACGCAAGCACACTCATACACACCACCACTCATAAGCACACAACACACAAGCATCTTAGGGGATCCATGAATTTGCCCCGAAAACGTTAATTTGTAATCACTTTCTTTCTTGGGGTTCCTAGAGTTCAAACCCAGCACTCTCCCTCAGAGGGAAAGTGCCCATACAAACTGAGCAATTACTCAAGTTTAAACAATACAAAGATTTTATTAAAGCAATTAAGTGATAGAGCGGTTGTATATGCCCTTACACATTCAATACCGTTCTTGTAATATTTGTTAAATATTAATATGATTACGGTTGCACTAATAGTAATTGGTTAACTGGGTCATATGTATTTATAATTATTATAATATCCCTAAAAATTATATTGTTAGATCATGTATTGTGATATGTCACTTGCATGGAGACATGCTTTAATCTTGTGATTTATTAAATCGGTACTTAGCCTATAACTAGTATGGAATAACTAGTTTTATAACATGCATGCATTATACTGACATGTTAGATGTGGTGATGTGTCTCAGTCACCGATAATGAAGATTCTCCAGGTATGTGTCATGAGCACGTATTATGACACATGTAGTACAGAACCACGATTGAATTCTTTAGGATATGTCACCTATGAAATAGAGAATTTAAACAATTACATAATCTTTTTGACTTGATGACATTGTTGTTTTCGATCTGTCATTTAGTAAGATTTGATATGATGGTAATTCTTGTCGTTTGACAGGAATAAGAAACCTGAAACACTGGGCTGCTTAAATATATTTAGCATAGTCACAAATTCATGATTCGGGAATAATTCGGCGAGGTCGAAAATTTGGGTTCGGAGAATTATTCGGAAAAGATCGGCAGGTATTCGGGAAAGATTCGAAAAGTGTTCGGGAAATGTTTCGAGCAAGAAATTAATATATGAGACGCTAGGTTTTGATTTTGTGAATTATTCGCTGATTTTTCGAATAATTGCGAATTATTCGACGCGTACGGCAACAGCGAGATTTAATCGGCCGGTCAAAAATTCGCGAGTTATTCGTGAATTCGCAGAATAATTCACGAATTATGTAACTATGATCTTTAGGAGGACACTGGGCTGCTTAAATAAGAAACCTGAAACACTGGGCTGCTTAAATATATTTAGGAGGACAATGGATGTCAAGATAGAAGCCGACATTTTCATGTTGATGAGAATAAGTTTACTGTTCATTCCTGTGAAGGTGTAAAATTCCTGTCGACAGATATTTTGAGAAATGTTTTTCAAAATTATATTATTATAGTAATATTTATTTTCGAAATGAATTTGTGTTCATAAGGAATGAAAATTTAGGCTCGAGTAATTAGGTGAACATGTACTGCTCATTTAATGGCTTAAGGATAAACAATTTGATGTTGGAAAGGATTGCATGTAAGTTGATATTTATTGTCATCTCACATTATGGTAGAGTTTTTATGAACAGTTAGCAAAATAGGTGTTTTGACTATTAAATTAAAACTATTAATTTATTAATTATGACTTAATTTAATTGATAGTTGGTTTTGATGTGTGACTCAATTAGTCCCATCTATAAGTCTTTCGGTGAAAGATTTAGACACAACCATGAGAAATATCATTAATTAATAATATAATTGTTGTATTATTAATATGCGGATTTTTAGTCCCACATTAGATATTTGGTCTTGAGGTATCATACCACAGCCCTATATAAAAGTAGCAATGGTTTGCTATAAGGTTAAGAATTGAATTATGAATATTTCCTTTTAAAACTATTTGGATGCCTATCAATCCATGGGGTGTCTCTTCCACAAAGGTTGATGGAATTTAGTTGGAGGTTTTTGCATTTGCAGAGGCTACCAAAAGATGTTTTATTGATATGATTAGATCCTTTGTCGATGAGATCGAAATGAAGCAAAGATATGCATTTAATTTTAAATAAAAATTCATAGTTTAGAAAATTGATACATGTGTTTCCGCTATAATCATTCATATGTTTTCTTCATTCAGTATCATAGCATCTTCAATATACAAGTCACTAGAGTCCAAGACTTTAATATTATTGTATCGGTTTAAATATATAACAATTTAATAAAAAATAAATTGTGATATATAACAATTCACCAATGATAATTACTAATCGAAATAATACATTGATTTAATTTAAAATATGTTTTTTAATTATTGTCAATAACAATTTTATCTTATAATTACTAATTAGTAAGTGATATTTACTATCTTACTTATTTATTCTTATCAGAAATGAAAAAGTACATAATGATATACCTATTATGTCAATTGATATATCGTTAATGGTAAAAAAAATTGACTGATATATCACTGTTATACCACTTGTTATTTTATTCATTAAATATTTTAATATATTAAAATATATATATTTAATGGTATACATGTCATATCAGCTGATATATCGGTACTGGTCAGTGACTGGTATATCGGTATTTCAAACATTAAATTCTATGATTTTTGCGTGCTAAAAATGCATAATATTTTTAAAAAGAGGAAAACAATTTTTTTTAAGATTTCTGAAAATTTTACGATTTTATGTTACATCACAAAAAAAACGAAGAAAACAAATAATATATTTTTAAAATTAATGATTTTTTATGCTATAGCTAGAAAAATATAAGAAAATGGAAACTTTGATATTTTTAAAATTTTGCCATATTCGTGTGCTAGCATGTAAAATGTTGAAAATTTGAAGAAGAAAAAAAAATTAGGATTTTTGGATATTTTATGATTCCCGTGTGCTTTTATAACAAACAAAATATCTAAAACAAAGAAATTTTTTAAAAAAAATTGCTGTATCACAGAAAATAATGAGAAGGTAAAGAAAAACACCAAAGTATTTGCAAATAAATGGTTTATGAGAAAAGAGTTTCTAAGAAGCGGCTCTCTTTAAACAGCTTACTACACAACATGACAAAAGTGTGAGAAGCCCACCCCCTGAGTTGTCCTCATTCCTTCTTTGTCGTGTAGTAAATTGTTTAGGAGAGCTGCGTAGCCTCCCTAATCTCATGTTTCATATATTTTACTCATAAAGTTCATAGAAGATGTTACAGTTTAAAAATTATATAATGATAAACTCTTAAATTAATATGATTTTTCTTGATTTTGAATTTCGTACTTCCATGTTGCGCGGAAGACCTGGCCAGCAACTTCCCAATTGATCAGATCTATGACAAGCTTATTCATCAACTTGCGGACACAACTCAAGCATATCATGGAGTATCCCTCTGACAGTTCACAATATTTGTCCCAAATAGCATGCATTATTGAATTGGGCTCATGCCTATCTTTAAGAATGTGTCATTTAAATTCAAAAACCTTTGTTCACACTCCCTCCCTATTCATATGATATGCACGTGCCTAGCATATGCAAAACAACTATTTTCTCTTGTCATGTGACTGGTAATTGTTATGCACCTTCATGCATAAAAGCTCAACTTTTTTCATGCCATAATCTTTTCTATGACAAGGGACTTGTGACTATCACAATCATCATGCATCAACTTTGATGTATATAGTTAGTTAGGCCTTCATCAAATCTTTGTCACGTTACCACGATTATTCTACATGGAAACGGTTAGCCCTCCAACAAATCTTCTCGTTAAAAGCTTGAATGCTTGGTGTATTTGGACCTTCAAGACTTTTGAAGCCTTTGCAATGTTGTCATCATAATCGGTGCTGAGCTCTACATAAATGAGCTAACGAACTGATTTTGTCACTCTATTGGAATATAGTAGTAGTAGGAGGAGGAGGAGAAAAGTTTTGATAAATATGGGGATGATGATTTCTACATCAACAATCTACGTGTGCGTAACAGTACTTCATTTGTTGGCACTAAGTTCTTGACCCTTAGGATTACTTTTTTCCCAAGTATCACTTGACAATAATAGCAATCTCTGATTTTGTGTCACTCTATACCAGAATCAAGGAAATGAAAAAGAATCTTCAGAATTAAGCCTAAAAAACATCAAGGAATGCCCGGATGCTCGCCTCTACATCAACGATTCTTCAATACAAAATAGGTTGAAACCTTTTTAATGATTGAGATGGTTATTATTCATTCAATGTCACTCGACATTATATAAGTGTCCGGTCGTTTGTATGTTGGAATATAAAAGAAGCCCTCAAAAGGCCCCAACAAAAGCATAGATTCCAAAACAAAGGAAAGAACATTGGCGGATATCAGGGTCATCACCGGCCTGTACGATTTGTTGCTTGCATTGACCAAAGGGCAGGTGTCATCATTTCTCATTGCACCTGTATCGGAGAAGAGTTGTCGGTGATCAGCTATACTGCAGTAGGATGACTGATCTCTGATTTAACTCGAGACTTATCACAACAATTGAGGCTTTACAAAAACATGGTCCTTATACGTAGCAGACATCACAAAAGCAGGAGCAGTGGAATCTGAACTCTTCCCCCCTGCTCTGTTCAGGAATCAAAATATTTGTGAGCCCCCCACCCCCCCACCCCTGGTTGAAAATGATAGCAAAAATTTACTGAAAACTACACTATCAAATACACCGAGTAAAACTCTACAAAAGCCTCAAAATTAAGGGGATAAATAAACCTGTATATGAACTGGTAACATCTACAATTTTGCTAGTATTTACATGGAGCCAACCCCTTATTTAACATTATAATCCCTCTCTCTCTCTCACACACACACACACACAACTATTCTAACAAGAATAATGTGTAGTGTGCATTGTCTTTCTAAGCCTCTCCAAAATCCCTGTCGCCTTTCTCCGCGCCCGCAACGTGCCTGAGCTCACAATTTCCGATATCGTCCCATGCATAGTCTCCTCCTCTCTTATTTCTCTCAATTTCATCCGATGATCGACACAGATCGCATAGAGCACCACAATCGCATTCTCTTTGTTGCGTGCACACGGGTTGTCCCTTACAATCTCAAGCAAATAAGCCACCCCATCGATCTCGATAATCTCTTCCGCCGCCTTTTTATGACCCGACACCAGTGCAAGAATCGCCAGCAATTCACCTATAAGCAATTTATCGATAAGCACTAACATCAAAGCACGTGCAACACCATCTCTCACCGCCTGTGCCTTATTATCATAGTTAGTACACATATTGAATATCGCATTGGCCGCATCTTTCTTAGCTTCCAACGTACCAAGCTCTAAGAGCGATATAAGAGGCTTCATCGCCCCTAATTCGCCAATCTTGATCTTGTTCGAGTCTAGAGCCGATAGGCTAAAAAGCGCAGCTGCGGCATTGCCAGCTGTCTTCATGGTACCGGTCTTCACTGCTTCAATAAGAAATGGGATGGCTTGGGGGTCATCACCGATGATTTTTTTATTCCTATCAAAGATTGAAAGATTAAGCAATGTTGTCACCACGTCTTCCTGTACATCAAGATCACCATCGGTGATGGCTAGGATTAATTTAGGGATTGCTTCAGGGTTTTGGCCGATAAACGCTCGGACAGAGGTTTTTTGTCTTGTTCGGAGCCGGAGATCTTTGACGGCCTGCTTTTTTATAGCGATCGAGGACGAAGAGAGATTTTTTATGAGGGTGACAAGCGAATTGCATTCGAATGCCGGGATTGGGGGTTCATCAGGATTGTTGGTGGTGGTTGGTAATGGGAGAGAGATGTTGTGATCGGTGCACCATTGGGATATCATACTTCGGATGAGGTGGTTCGGGGTGAGGCTAGGGTTTGTGAGGACTTGCTGGGTTTGCGGGCATGTACGGTTGCCAGAGTTGAGCCATTCTTGGATGAATGGCCGGTCGTAGGTCTGCAAAATATTGCATACAAATGAAACTGGGATTAGAGTTTGAAGTCTGTATACAATACCAGTAGTACATCAATCAAGTCGCAGTATATCAGTCAATACTGACCAGTATTACGGGTATTCAATATTATATTAATTTTATTACAATTAAGGGAGCTGATCCTATAAGGCCCCACCTCATTTCTTATTTTGAGGTCCACTTTTCAAACACACAATACGTTGTGTTTTTCACCGATCCGTACCGATCATCATGATCTACACATGTTAGATATGTTATATATCAAAATTTGGAGACCTCTAATTAATCCATTAAATAGACTAAAAAATTGACGGCTTCACGATGCATGAAAAACAAGTTGATGGATGTGTTAGAGGTCTTCAAATCTAACGAAACTTTATACATAACCTATTTGATACAAGTAGATCAAAGTGACCAGCACGGATCGGTGAAAAACATGGGGTTGTTTGTTTAAAAGTTTGGCCTTAAAATAAGCAAGGAGAACCGGCCTCATAGGATCATTTTCCATTATTTAATATACTGAGTTACATACATTTCTCAAATATACAGTACTGATTTTGAATGTTTTTATCATACTAGTATACCAATCATACTGATTCGGTAAACCGATAAACGCCAGAACTTCAAGCATACGTTAAGATTCTGAATACAACTCATATTAGGATTCATAAGTAGAAGTTTGGTCATTTTGACAGGCAACCGGGATTAGAATTTTGCTATAATTGCATATACCGCCCTTTGCCTTCAATTCTTACAACAGTTATCACCACTTAATTGATTTATTTGCAATCGTGGCCATGGAGTTTAGTATGGAGTGACTCTAGAATCTCAAATTTGGCCCTAATCTAGGAGTTTCAGGTACTAATAAACCGGTGCAGGGGTCAATGACAATTGTATAAGGTAGTTATGAAGGGTGATGATATATTCAATTGACCCTAGTATTAATATCAAAAGTAATGCAAAAAAAATCCAATTTCTAGTTGTAATCCTGATATCGCTTAGGGAAGAAAAGCAGAGAACATGAAAAAGAACAGGGTACACATAAAGAAATAAAACAAATAAGCAAAGTTAAAATACAAATGTGAACTGTAAGTTAATAACACATTGATTTTTATTGCATAATTCTAGCTAAAGATCCTTGTATTTGCCATATAGAAAAACAATTGCATGAGCAGAACAATAAACAAAGTACAAACAAAACTATTTACATTCTTTTGCTTGTTGACTCATGAAAAAGCAATATACATGAAACAATCTCTTCTAAATTTATTCTATTTTCTTTGTAAACCATTAAACCCAAAAATAAATAATACAATTTTCTTCATATATATATATATATATATATATATATATATATAAACAATTCACAGGACATGAAGAAAATGTAAAAAAGAACAGGGTACATAGAGAACAACTACAATTCTGATTACAAACAAATAGTTCTAAATGAAAGAAACAAGCATACAGATTGAAAATGGAAGTTAATAACAAAGTTACACACACACACACACACACAAATTAGATAATTCTCACATTGGCGATGGAGTATAATCAATAATTTATTACTGCTTGAGGAAATTAAACAATTTTCTATAATAAGAATTCATCTGCTGCAGTCTCTGAGATAATCCTTTTTTCCTAAAAATTTATTCTTTTTTTTCCTTTTCCAACTCCAAAACAAACTGAATATACTCTCCAAAACAAATCCCCACAAAAGGAATCAGAATAATAAAATTGGGAATACAAAATAATTGCAGAATAGCATATGTTCTTTACCAAAAAATTCAGGATTTCTCATCGAAAAAGATTCTCAGTCGATAAACAAAAAAAAAATCAAAAATCAAAAATCAAAAATTTGAACAAAAAATTACCTGCCCAGATGCTAAAACAACAGGATCCTTCATAATCTCCGATGAAATAGGGCACAGGAAGTGCTCAGGGACACACACTGCTGACTCAATCCCATTCATCTTCGAGCTCCCGTTGCGATTCAATTTGAGATCCCTCAAACACAACAAAGCCCTCGACGCCTCTTCAAAGGTCTCAGCTTTCGCGTCGTCTTCGTTGACAATCGCCTTCACCAACCTCTTCAGATCGTTCTTCAGCTCCTCCGCTGTCCTCGCAGTCGAGGCCACGGTGGATTTCGCCATTGATTCTGGCTCCAACCGTTTGAAGATTTTGACAAGTTTTTGGGGGGGGGATTTAGCGAGGATTTTATTGATGTGTCTTCATTTTGCTCAACAGTAGAGAGAGAGACTGAAAAACAAAATAAAACGAGAGAGAGAGTCCCAAGCGATGGGTTCTTATTAAATATTTGCTTATGTTGTCCCGCGGAACCATTTTGGGCAAGGATGATACGGTCGCGGAATATAACGGATAGAGTGTGTGAAGATATTAAGACGGAAACAATATCGGTGTTCAAAAAAACAGAAATGACAAAATGCAGCAATTGGAGTACCATATATTACAACTAACGCCTATTCATACAAGTAGATAGGGAAGATATATATTGGCTATTAATCGAAAAGATGTTTGTTAAGAAAATTAAATGATTCAGAAAAAATGCATGTAATGATCCTATGATTTTTGAAAATCCTTTCTTCTGATCTTGTGGTTTGAATGGGTTGGTTGTTTTTAGGTATGGATTTTTCCTTAATACAAGATCGAAAACTTCAAACCGCAAACTCAGTTTCATGTTATTCTGTCTGTGGTAACCGCAAGCTCAATTTCATGGTATAAATTTTTGAGGTTTGTTAGCGGTGGCTTGCGCATTAAAAAAAATTCTGTTATATACTTACATAGCCGCAATAAAATATAATGAACTGGCGAATCATACTAGCTGGTTGAGCAACCTAGCAATTCATGTTAGGACCAGTTGTAGATGAAAATTATGGTATTCCCCTTATTATTAATATAATTACATCAAACCTTTCAATATGTACAGTGCTAAACTTTTTATGTTGCCTTATTTACCATAATAATTTATATTGGTTCAAGAAAGAATTATCTTGAGATGGAAAGAATCTATCGGTCTTGACATACATCAACCCCCAAGATTTTGAGCGAGAGTTTTCTTAACTGGCCTAATCTATTGTTGATTAATTGCCATTTTCAAATGAATTATAGATTTTTTTCATTCCGTCTTGAACAATACTGTGTCAGAAAATAGACTTTGATATATCGTCCGCTGCTCCAACCAGTACGAGATATCGATATACAAATGGGTATGCTTCAAATGCTATATTGTGTATAATAAGAGCCGAGGTTTAGGAGACAATTTAACAATCTTTTAACACTGGGATTTATTGAATTATTTAGGGCTCAAACCCAATAGCAAATCGGATCTGCTTGTAGGATCCGCACCAATAGAAAAAAGTATTAAATTGTTCATGCGGAACAAGAGCTTCTCTCCATTGAGGTTTGAGTCCCGCTCGTTTTTTTGTTGTGGGCCCCTCACAATAGTGGTGAGGTGACCCACACGTTCCAGCTCGCTCACAATTATGATCCCGTGGCTTGACAACTGGCATACTTCCCTCATTTATTTATTTTATTGGAATTTTCTCCAAAGTTTTATGAGAACATAAGTTTTGAAAAATATATATTGTTGTTATTAATGTTTTTATTTATTAACTTTATTTGCCTTTATATCTGTAGAAGATCTTGATAATTAAAATGGTTGTAACGTTGCCGCGCAAGCCAAGACGGTAGGAAATTCAAAAATAGTGCTGGTATGGCCATTTAATGGAAGACATCGGGGTGTGGGTGGGATGGGGTGGGGGATGGATCCCTTTATTATTCCTTATAAAAGGTATTTTAAGTTTATAGGCTGAATTTCAACTTGCTACCATGAACTATAGACATTTTTCTTAAATGATGCGATGAACTTTCAAAATGATAGATTGATACCATGTGATGATGCTCGATATTGGCGGTCTCCAAGATCAGGACACGTCGACATGTGGCAGATGACGTGTCCTGAACTCAGAAGAAAGGGCCGCATGGGCCGATCAGACCACCCCTGTACCCGACCTGCAAGCACAAGCTGGCTCACCTCAGAGCCCCTGAAATTTGGCCTCCTCGGCCTCTCGGTTCACCCCGAGCTACCCCAGGACCAAGACTCCTCGGCCCTCTCGCTCGTTCCCGAGCCCCCCAGCCGAGGCCATCTTCCTCGGTCCTCCGACCGACCAACTCCACCACTCACAGGCGTAACCGTCGCTCCGCAAATCTCGCCATGCGTAGATTCACCGCCAGCAACATCCCGCGTTCCATGCCACCACGATACCCATTAATGGACGATCCGCCCGTTACGCGGGCGTGACGTAGGGAGCGTAACTGCCGGCGAGATTCTCGCACCTGCTGCTGCGTGTTGCCGCCACTATATAAACCCCCATCACAGAGGGGTCAAGTAAGCCATTTTTAATTCCACTTAGCCGTTACTCTGCTCGGATCTCGTACTAACTTGATCGTCGGAGGGTCCTCGGTGGTACCAAACCACTCCGGGACTTCTTTGCAGGTACTCGGCGTTAAACTCCTCAAATTATCAATCTCCTCAAAACCCATTGAGACCCGCACGCAACAGGAGATCACTTTCCAAATCCACTGGGAGATCGACGGAAGACAACATCTGAGGGAGACCCGAAAAGGACCTCCATCAGTTGGCGCCGTCTGTGGGAATCACTCCACAAAAACTAAGTTGGCCTTCCGATCTCCATCCACATGGCAAGCGACTACCCTGAAGATCCAGGTACCAGCCGCCGCCTCCCCCTTACCGGAGACGCGGATGAACCTTCCCCGGCGACCATCATCAACGCCCTCGCCAGCCGAATAGATCGGCTACAGTCCCTCGTGGAGGCGCTCGTCCGCGTCCAGACGGCCGGGCCAGGTCCCCGGATCGCCGCTCCTCCGCCTCCAGAAGGCTCTGCCCTCGTCGGCATGGCTGCCCATCGGCAGGCTACGACCCCTGGCCACAGATCTCACGGGCCGATACTCCCCGAGGCCCGCTGGGCGCCCCATGGCTCCACACCAAGATCCGCCGCCAGAGCACCTCGTCTCAAGCCTTCTCGCGACCTTTACCCCCCTGAGGAGATGTCGGTCACCTCGCCTGTCCACAAGCACGATCGACACCCCCTCCCTCGACGGGGCCGCACAGAAGGGGCTCGCCACGACGGCTCGAGGGCCACCTCGCCCGGGGATCTGAGAGACCTCATCGAGAGGAACCGGGGTCACGCCCAGACCCAGGTCTCTCACAGCAAAGGCCAGGGATCACAAGGCGCCGAATCCTCGGGGTACCACGGCCGACTCGACGCCCTCGAAAAGAAGATCGAGGGCATGCGCCGGGAAGGTAACCTCTCGGGTGACGGGGCTAAGTACGCCGCCGACTCGCCCACCAAGCAGTTTACCGAGGGACTGCTCGCTGTCAACATCTCCTCGCGCAACAAGCCCCCAAAGGTCTCACTGTTCGATGGGAAAACCGACCCCAAAGACCATTTGGATGCTTTCACCGCGGGGATGAGCTTCCAGGACCATTCCGACGCCGCCCAGTGCAGGGCCTTCCCAGCTACCCTCATCCGCTCTGGTCGGGACTGGTTCCGAGGACTCGGGCCTCGCTCAATCTCGACCTTCGACGAGCTGGCTACTCAGTTCCTCGGCCACTTCGTTGGGAACCGTCGGCAGAAGCACACGGTCGACTACCTCTTCACAATTAAGAGCGGGGACAAAAAGACGTTCAAGGCTTACATCACCCGCTTCTACAACGCCCTCCTCGAGGTCCCCGAGCACCGGGACGAGACCGTCATCACGGCGCTCAGATCTGGTCTGAGGCACAAGGAGCGGCTAGCCGAAGTGGTCCTCGATGCTCCCGTAGACGAACTGCACCGTGTCCTCGGTGCAGTTCTGGTCATAGAGGTATACCTCTTCAAAATGGATGATCTTGGGGATGGTAAAGGGGAAGTCTTGCATTCTCAACGATCTGTTTATGAAGAAAGGAAGGACCAGTGCTCCTTCAGCCTTATATAGCCCACTGCGTCCCAACAGAACTCAACAGTCGCCCGCTTTCGCCCAAATATTCGCTGCCACGCGGCGATCAACGAGCCTTCCCTGGCGGAATTGAAACGACGCGACCCCGGCGCTTCGCCTCCCCCACATTCAATGCACGTGTCGCGCGTGCGTTCGCTGCGACCGTTCCTGTTCCCCATACCTGCGACTGGATGATCGGGCGAAACCTCATAAAGAATCATCCGAGCAGCTACCCTGCTCGGTCATCCCTGACCGTTAGCTCCCTTACTCGCAACACCAGGGATCGAAGCCCTTGCCAGGAGGCGACCGCGTAGCTTCACTACCCGGTTATCCTTAGCCGGCCTCCTACGGCCCCTCTAAACGCTAAGGAACAAAGTGCCCCGTGGAGGCAGCCGAGCGGCTCCCCTGCTCGGCTATCCCTGGCCGGTAGCTTCCCTACTCGCAATTCTAGGGATGAAAGCCCTCGCCAAGAGGCAACCGCGCAACTTCACTGCCCGATTATCCTTAGCAGGCCTCATACGGCCCCTCCAACGCTAAGGATCAAAGTCCTCCTTAGAGGCAGCTCAGCAGCTACCCTGCTCGGCTATCCCCAGCTGGTAGCTTCCTACCACGGCCGAAGGGGATCAAAAGCCCTTCCAGAGGCAATCGAGCCCGAGGATCCCTCACTCGGCTATCCTTCAAGACAAAAGCCCTCGCCAAGAGGCACCGGGCGGTAACCCCGCCCGGCCAAGGGTCCTTGGTAGGCTTCTTACAGTCCCTCCCGCGCTAAGGACCAAAGTCCTCCCAGAGGCAGTCGAGTCCTTGCTCGGCTATCCCCGGCTGGTAGCTTCCTACCACAACCGACAGGGATCAAAGTCCTCACCAAGAGGCACTGGGCAGTAACCCTGCTCGGTCCCCATCCTGAAGGATCAAAGCCCTCGCAAGAGGCAACCGAGCGGCTGCCCTGCTCGGTCAACTCCGGCTGGTAGCTCCCTACCCATGACGCCAGGGATCAAAGCCCTCGCAAGAGGCATCCGAGCGGCTATCCCGCTCGGTCGTCCCAGGCTGGTAGTTGCCTACCTACGACGCCAGAGATCAAAGCCCTCGCCAAAAGGCAACCGCGCAGCTTCACTGCCCGGTCATCCTTAGTGGGCTTCTTACAGCCCCTCCAACGCTAAGGATCAAAGCCCTCGCAAGAAGCAACCAAGCGGCAGCCCTGCTCGGTCCACTCCGGCTGGTAGCTCACCACCCATGATGCCAGGGATCGAAGCCCTCGAAAGAGGCATCCGAGCGGCTACCCTGCTCGGTCGTCCCAGGCTGGTAGTTGCCTACCTACGACGCCAGAGATCAAAGCCCTCGCTAAGAGGCAACCGCGCAGCTTCTCTGCCCGGACATCCTTAGTGGACTTCTTACAGCCCCTCCAACGCTAAGGACCTAAAGTCCTCCCAGAGGTAGTCGAGCCCGACCCTCGCCCGACCATCCCCAGCTAGTGGTCGTTGCTCGCAGCGCCAGAAACCAGAAGCCCTCAGCCCATCACATGCAGAGGATCCGAGCCACCAACAAAGGGCATCAGGTCTATCCGAGTCTCGAGTGATCCCCCTCGACTTCAGGGGCAATGGAGACACTTCCTTCTCAGCAGCGCTTGGCACGCTGTTCATATCATAATTTTGCATTATTATATTCCCCATTCTTAATCATTTTACAAATAAACAGGTGTTTTTGACCCATGTCTGCTACATAGTTGCAGGTTACAGGTTCTCGGAACAAAAACAGTGAAAAAGAAGAAAAGATGATACAAAAGTGAGACTACGAACGACAAATGGAAGAATCTTGATCAAGCCTACAGTTTGAAGGCTAAATGAAGATCAATGAACAAGTTCACAAGTACAAAGGCAGTGCCAGGTTCAAGACTTCGACACGAAGCAAGCGGTAAGGTCCACGACATTATTCACTGTGGAAATCTGAAAGAAAACTAGAAGACAATCTGAGAAACCAAGTGAAGAAACAAGTAGGAAAATGCAACCTGAAGTTTACCAAAGAAGCAGAGCCAACAAGGACCTTATATGGCCACGGATCCGCGGCCAAACAGGGGTTTTGGCCGCGGTTCCGCGGCCGTGCGAAGCGCGTGTCGGCGCAAATTCTTATGGCTGGCGGCGCGTTGACTAGTCTTCTTTAGGGGTATACTTGTAATTACAGATATGACGCGATTGTAACCCTAGGGTTTCTATATTCTATAAATAGAAACCCTAAAACCTGTTTTAGGTTATGCCTCTTCTTGTGCCTCATTTCATTTTATCAAAATTCAGATTTGTAAATTTCTGCAATGTATGAAGAGAGCATCAAACAAAGTAAGTAGCTTTTTTATTTCCATGCCCTGGGTAATTTCTTTCCTGTCCTAGCATAGATTTTTCATTATCTGCTCTATTATAACTTTCATTATCTGCCCCAGTTAGATAGTTAGAAAATGTTTTTCAATTCCCTAATGAGTGAGTAGTCTCCTCGCTTGTTAGGGTTAGATTTGGGGAAGGCTTGAGAGATGAAGATCTCTCACCCCTTTCTTGCCCATCACACGTTTTTATAGGACTCTATGCATACATGCACACACCGCTCCCTACGGCACCCTATCCCATGAGGTAGCGGTGATACCATAGTATAAAAGACCGGTTGCGCATGTTTTCCATGGAGGTTAGGATAAGAATTAAGAAAGGAAGGACAAGAACCTAGAGGAAGAAGCATCATTTCTTCCCGATGGTACTAATCCACCTTATTAATTATTACCATAACACCTCATAGATCTTAAATAGGGCATAGAAAGCGGTGAGGAATATTGACTTTCCAAACTTAACCTAAACCTAACCCTAGCAAGATTTTAATCCTAGTGCAGATCAACTTAGTTTCTAGATTTAATCAATCCGACAACAATCGGAATTAACTCGTTAGAACAATTTGAGAATACATAAAATCCCTGTGGACCGACCCGTACTCACCGGCTAGCTACCAAGCGACGCCGTTCTTGATTGCGGTAATTAAATTCTTTGATAAATCAAACGGTGTCGTTGCCGGGGATGGCGTGTTATTTTCTTTTTGTAATTTCGGGTTAATATAAATTGAAAAATCATAAAAACTGAAAAATTAAAAAAAATATAAAAATTTATCATCTTGTTATTCTTTGAAGGGGTTTTCTTTTGAATTGTGCAGAATCAAAGAACAGATTCAGATCTGGAAAAATCCAGAGAGCAAAACAGAAAACATCAAATCTGAACAAACAGAGGAGTATCACAACAGAGAAACAGAACAAACCTTGGGATCTGAACCGTCCACATGACCGCTCTTCCACCGCATTGACCTGGTCTTGACCGCGGAACCGCCGCAGGGTGGTGACATCATCATTTGAAAAAATCTCTGTAAGTTTTTCTCTCTCCTTCTCTGCAACCCCAATATCTCCTTTGTAAAATTTCCTGTAGGATTCTTTGCACCAAAAATTTCTCCCTTTCCAATAATTGATCTTGTGCAGGATTCTTTGCGTCGCGCTTAAAAAAAAGAAATTTTTTGATTGCAAGTGATTGTGTTTACTGTTTTGCATATTTAAATTGATTTTAAGGGGCTTGAACACCAATCCAGATTGGATGGGGGTTTCATTACCCTTCCCAGGACCCCAAAAATCACATAAGGCAAATTGCATTGTCCATCAATTAATTAAAAAAAGATTAGACTCAGCCCTAAGGATTTCGCACTCAATAGGACAAAGGAATAGTTGTAGGCATCGACCGTTGATCCTAACCTGACTTTGTGGTGCCTAGGCTAGACAAGTAGTGAAAGGTAACTTTAAAAGGCACGTCTCACGGTGATTCGTGAGCGGATCCCTCCTTTCTCTACTTGTGCTTACCTGGCCACAATTGGCGGTGAAGAGGCGGTTTGAGGTCCTACTTCTTTCCCTTTGGAACAGTTAGGAGCTGTCTAGCTGACCTAGGTGACCCTAGATCTAGGCTTAACTGTGCATTTGTGATTGATTGAACGTGTGTCTAAGCTTTTTATCGAAAATCTTTTTTGCAAAAAGCTCCACATAAAAAAAGCACAAAAAGAGAAAAGAAATTTTTTTTACAAAAACTTGCAACTTGTCACTAAGAAATCCGTGGACCCCACATTCTTTTTCTTCTCCTTCTTACATCATGGGTACCCCACCTCCCAAAACTCTTGCCGAACTTTGGTACCCTCATCCAAACATTGCTTCCTACGCGAATTGTTTTGGTCGAATTACGGACGACCCCTCCATGCCCAAAATTTCTTTGAAAGATCAAATAGAAGCGTCCAGGAGAAACAGTTCAAATCCGCAATCCACTTTGTATCAACCGTTTCAACCTTCACCACCTTCTTTCGTTGATACCCCTTTTTCGAGTCCTATTGTAACTCCGAAACCCATGTCTATCGCTGAACATATTGAACAATCTCGTAACCGATCTTTCACTCCTTTCAACACTTCCAGTTCTTGGGATCAACAAGTCCATTAACCTTTTTATCCAAATGTTGATCCTACTCCTGTCCAACCATTCAATTCCTACCAGTCCTACCCGACTTTCACACATTCCCTAGACATTGCTTCTACACAGCCATTTGGGAGTTTCCAGAATCCAAACAATTTTGAATCTTTTACTGAAACCCCTTCACAACCCAGGTCTAGTCTGGAAAAGTCGTTGGAAGCTTACATTGCAGCAACAAACCGACAAATGAGGAATTTGGATGCGTTCATTGCCGCCCTTATGCAACCTAGTGATCCGGTAGCTAGTTTCCAACTAGCTCCAAACTTTCCAATGTACGATGAGGCGGTTGGACAGAGTGAGAATTTGAGTGGTGAGAGTGAGTTCTACACACTTCCAAATCAAACCTACCCATCCTCAATTGAATCCCACAACTCCGGTTTTCAACAAGTATCCCAAATGATTCACCAGTTAAAAATAAAACGTGTAATGAGTTGTGCGACTTTGTAGAGTTTGATTTACCTGATTGTGAAGAGCCCTTTTCGAGTGAACCCAAACCTAATTCTTTTGACCTCTACACCTCCAATCTAGAACCTGAATTGATAAATATCCATGCTTTTGATGAGGTGTCTAAAAAAATTGATTTTCACTTGATTGAGGATATAGACGCAGGGAATATTTTGGATGATGAACCCGCAGATTTGACTGAATTTTTCTCTCCAATTCATCATCCCGAGTCATTAAATGTTTCTCCCGAACTTCATATGCGTCTTGATTTTGATGATAATTGCATGGATGGGATAACTTTTGAGGAGAGTATTGAGGATAGTATTGAGGATGAACCATTTTTGTTTGATGAGTCGGATTTTCCAATTCATCCTTCTGAACCTTTAACTGTTATAATTCCTACATCACCCCCTCCTTTCCATCGTTCCGATCACGCAAGAGATCACGCTTGAGGACTGTGAGCTTGAAAAATTTCTGTTCGATCACAGCAGTTTGGACGCCACTAGTGCGTTCCTCTTTGAATCTGACACAGTTCTCACAGCCGATAACGATTACGAGTGTTTCACTTTTTCGGACGATTTTGAAGACTCACCGCCCGAGTTTGAGTCCTTTGAATTTTCAGATGAGTTAGTTGAACCATCAGACTCGGTTGCTTACAGTCATTTCGAACCATTGATGGAATCCTTCGAGTTCGAGACAGTTTACTTAGGTGAGAATAAGACTATCCCTAAATCACTCCCCTTCGTTCTTTCCATCGTTTCGACCGCGCAAGAATCCGTCGCGTTTCCGCTTCCAATGGATGGTTTACCAAGTTCAATGTACCCATGTTTTCTTGCGAATCTTGAGGGATTTGACCCCATTTCTCGACGGGTTGATAGATTAGCACAATCGCTTTTAACACATCGGTCATCACAATTTGCTCTAATTTATTCACTCGATTTACGTCCTTAAGTTCGTACTACACTTTTTTCTCTCTTCCGTTATTCTTCTCCGAATATACCGAGACCATATTCCACCCTTTTTTCCATACGGTCTCGTGTATTTCTCAACTCCTTTCTCTACACTCCATTCTTCCACCAACCCTACCATTATCACGATAGAATTTTTGAATGGTTGGTGCTAACCTTTGGCCTGTGTAACGCCTTGTATAGTTTGATTTTTCTCCTCCCTAACTCTGAACTTTCACGCTTAAAACAGTGGAAACACTGTCTCACTTAAGTTTGGGGGGGGGGGGGCTTTTTGTATATATATTTTGTTTTTCTTTTAACAATAAAAAAAAATATAAAAAAATAAACAGGGGAATACCGGCAATTTTGACCCTCTTGGTGTAGCCTGACAGTGAGGACACTGTCAAGTTTAAGTTTGGGGCTGTGCTCGGTAAGCTTTCTTCCTTCGCATTCATATGAATATTTTTGCATTTGCATACTTATTTTAAAACCCATAAAAATTGAAAATTTTAAAAAATTATAAAAATTGAAAAGTTCAATTTTAGCCATATTTGACTTGAATTTGACAAAAATGTTAACTAGCTAGGAACAACTAGATCTTAGACTTAGTAAATTAAAACCCCTAAAAATAACCTTTCTTAAAATTTAACGGTAGAAAGTATATGTCTTTGTAGTTTATTTAGAAATAGGCAAATTTTGAGTTCACTTCTTGGGCTAAGTTAAAACAAGGGGAAAGTATTGACATTTTTATTAAAATATAAGTTTGAAAAATAATCCCTAAGCTTAAGTCTAAATTCTGAAAATATATACCCTACAAATTGCACAAACACGAACCTTGAAACTTGGAATAGTAGAAGAGACCTTGAAATGCTCTTGTCTAAAGTCCTTAGTACGAAGAAAAATAAAATAAAAATACAAGTGTGAATAAAAAGATAATAAAAAAAAATGAACACTGGTTTTTATGATTACTTAAGGCCGCATTAATAAAAAAAAATATTTAGCGAGGGTGCTTCATCACCTAGTGCCTTAGACCAACTGGTTTGGGAGCCATTGCTAAAGCCTTAGGTGTTACAAGACTAGGAATAACGCTTTAATATGCAAACACATTTTGTAATCGGTCATTGGTACCTCAAGAAGTATTAACGGTCGCATGAAGAATGTGTGAGCAATTTCCTCTAAAAATTCACCAAGTGAAAAGTATTTTGGACGATGGACAAGAGTATAATAGCTTGATTTGAATTTCCAAGCGTAGGGGTGATACACACACACACGTAGGGGTATGTGATTGGGGTTTGGATGAGAGATATGAATGAAATATAGGACTTATATCTTTAGTAGAGATGATAAAAATTCCTAAGTTAAGATAGAACCCTAGAAGGAAAACTTATAAGATACCAAAAGCTAAGTAAATCTACAAATCATATATAATCTTAAGTTAAATGATAAGGAAGTGTGAAAAATACGGGTGGATAATTTCTGAGTCGAAAATAATAGAGTTTCTTGTTAGAAAACATAATTGGAGAATAAAAGTCAATAGGCCGAATTGATAGGATTTTGTGGGTAGTATCCGCTGAAAACCCTCAGGAGACAACACTCCTCCTACTAGGGACACCTAGAGGTTTAACGGCTTGTTGCACAAGCTCAGTGCAATCGCGTTTCCCTGCGAAAGTGAGACTAGGTCTTTATCGAGAATAAAATTAGGTTTGCTCGAGGACGAGCAAAAGATAAGTTTGGGGGTATTTGTTCATATCATAATTTTGCATTATTATATTCCCCATTCTTAGTCATTTTACAAATAAACAGGTGCTTTTGACCCATGTCTGCTACATAGTTGCAGGTTACAGGTTCTCGGAACAAAAACAGTGAAAAAGATGAAAAGATGATACAAAAGTAAGACTACGACCGACAAATGGAAGAATCTTGATCAAGCCTACAGTTTGAAGGCTAAATGAAGATCAATGAACAAGTTCACAAGTACAAAGGCAGTGCAAGGTTTAAGACTTCGACACGAAGCAAGCGGTAAGGTCCACTACATTATTCACTGTGGAAATCTGGAAGAAAACTAGAAGACAATCTGAGAAACCAAGTGAAGAAACAAGTAGGAAAATGCAACCTGAAGTTTACCAAAGAAGCAGAGCCAACAAGGCCCTTATATGGCCGCGGATCCGCGGCCAAACAGGGGTTTTGGCCGCGGTTCCGCGGCCGTGCGAAGCGCGTGTCGGCGCAAATTCTTATGGCTGGCGGCGCGTTGACTAGTCTTTTTTAGGGGTATACTTGTAATTACAAATATGACGCGATTGTAACCTAGGGTTTCTATGTTCTATAAATAGAAACCCTAAAACCTGTTTTAGGTTATGCCTCTTCTTGTGCCTCATTTTATTTTATCAAAATTCAGATTTGTAAATTTCTGCAATGTATGAAGAGAGCATCAAACAAAGTAAGTAGTTTTTTTATTTCCATGCCCTAGGTAATTTCTTTCCTGCCCTAGTATAGATTTTCATTATCTGCCCTAGTATAACTTTCATTCTCTGCCCTAGTTAGATAGTTAGAAAATGTTTTTCAATTCCCTAATGAGTGAGTAGTCTCCTCGTTTGTTAGGGTTAGATTTGGGGAAGGCTTGAGAGATGAAGATCTCTCACCCCTTTCTTGCCCATCACACGTTTTTATAGGACTCTATGCATACATGCACACACCGCTCCCTACGACACCCTATCCTACGAGGTAGCGGTGATACCGTAGTATAAAAGACCGGTTGCTCATGTTTTCTATGGAGGTTAGGGTAAGAATTAAGAGAGGAAGGATAAGAACCTAGAGGAAGAAACATCGTTTCTTCCCGATGGTACTAATCCACCTTATTAATTATTACCATAACACCTCATAGATCTTAAATAGGGCATAGAAAGCGGTGAGGAATATTGACTTTCCAAACTTAACCTAAACCTAACCCTACCAAGATTTTAATCCTAGTGTAGATCAATCCGACAACAATCGAAATTGACTAGTTAGAACAATTTGAGAATACACAAAATCCCTGTGGACTGACCCGTACTCACTGGATAGCTACCAAGCGACGCCGTTCTTGATTGCGGTAATTAAATTCTTTGATAAATCACACGCTTGGCGAGTAATCGAAATCAATTCGACGAACGATCGCTAGACAAATAGCCGACCTGATATGGAAGCCCAACAGTGCAAGAAGAGAAATTTTGCGAGCATTTTTCAAAAGCAGAAGATAAAGTACAAACCAAAGAAATAAAAAAGTTTTATTACCGAAGGCAAAGTCTTTACAAATGGTACTTTGGGCTCCCCAGCCTTACAAACTGCCCGGAGGCTTACAAAAATGGCGAAAGCAACAAAATAAAAGAAGGAGGAAGACGGGGGCTTTAGGCCTCGGGGCCGGGCGCGATCTCGGGGTCCTCGATATTCACCACGGGACGAGCAGGGTCCTCGGCGACTTCCTCGTCAGGAATCTCTTTCCCCTGCTCCTCGGCGTCCGCGAGGGGGTACTCGGCCCGGAGCTCTTCGTCGGCGAACTCCGGCATCCGGGCCTTAATGGCGTCGTGGGCCTCGTGCCAGATGAGAGTTGTGGCCATGGCCATGTCATCATAGAAGTCCTTCGACTTCTTGTAGCCCTCCACCGCCTTCGCCGCCGAGAGGTCGGCCAACTTCGCCGCTCTCAGGTCGTCCGGCTTCGCCGACTCGGCCGCTGCCCCCAGCTCCTTCCGAAGGGTCTTCACCGTCTTCTTCAGGTTGCCGGCAAGCACCTGAGCGTCCTCAAGTTTGTCCTCGACAGCCACGGCGGCCTCGCGGTACCAGGCGACCTCCCGTTTCTCGGCCTCCACCTCGGCTTCCAGGACGGCAACCCTCGCCATCACCGCCTACAGCTCTCGCTTGGAGCTCTCTTCCACCGAGGCGAGTTGGCCCAAAGCCTTCATCGCCGGGGCTATCACCTCGGCCTCCATGCGTAGGGCGAAGGCAACGTGCTGGAGAACCTGAGAGATAGGAAAGAGATCAGAAAAATGAAGGAGGTGCCGAATTTCACAAACAACCGAGCACTAACCTGCACAGACTCCTGGGCGATGGACGCCATCTGAGCCCTGAAGGTTCCCCCGGGGATCCTACCCCCTGCCGACTTCTCTATGTCGTGTAGCAGGCTATCCGCGATTGATAGCCCCGAGGGCACCGCGAACTGGAGGCCCCCCTCCTCCACCATGATCGGCGAGGGTGGGCCCCGGGAAGACCTCCGGGAAGACCTCTTAAGCGGCTCCGATGGGGAGACGATCTCCTCCTCCGAGGCCGGGTCCTCCAGAATTCGGGCCCGCTTTCGGCCCAGCACTCTGCTCGGCCCCGGGGCTCGGCCCCGAACGCTCATGGGATGCGGCCACCGGAAGAGAGGGAGCCGGGGCAGGCTTCGCACGAGAAGAGCTGGCGTCCCCAGCCTTCGTGACCTTCCTCGGCTGGCGCATGGAAGCTCGAAGCTCGTTCATATCCATGGGTCCTGCACAAACCAAATGCAAAGAGGTCAGCGACACGAGCAATATAAAAACCAAAAGCAAGCCTAACTTACCAACGAACTCAATGGGACTGAGCCCGGCCAAACTCAGGACCCTCTCAGACAGCAGCACGTCGAATCGGGGGATGGGCTCCCACGACGCCACTCTCACTGTGTCGGGGTCAGTGGACTGGATCCCTGGCAAGCATTTCTCCCTCGACCACTTTGTAGGCACGGGCCAGTCCTCGCCCTCGGGAGGGAAAACGAAGAAGAACTTCTTCTTCCAGTCGTGAATGGAAGAAGGCAGGGCCACAACCCCTGTCCCGGCGGCGCCCCCCTGTCTCTTTCTGAAAGAGAGGTAGACCCACCTGGTCGCCTGCTCGACCACATTTTTGAAGACGATGGAAGAATCAAGGAGGGAGAGGCTGAAGGGAACTGCCTGTAACTTCAGGCGGATTAGGAACCCGAAGAGAATCCTCCACGAGTTCGGTACTAACTAGTGTATATGCCATAGAGGCCATTACTGTATCATACTAGTTTGTATATTACTTAATGGAAGCTTGGGATATTCACAGTTGTATAGACAATCTTGCTCAAAATGGTAGTATGCTACTTGGTTTGTTTCTACTTTAATGTGTGCATGTGTTTCTTTTAGCATATCGCCTATACACATTAGTGGAGCCCTTAGGATCTTTGCTTGATTACCAGCGTTGTGATGACAGTCACACTAGTGGGGGCATGGTAATCTATAAGCACATCCTTATACAGGTCCCTAGTCGTAGGATTATCAAGACGGAGCATCGATACTCCGGAGTAGACTAGCGTATGCGCTTCTCATCCTAACAGGGGAGATGGTCTGTCCCACAGCCATTAGTACGTCGTACTTGAGATAGTATGCGAGTGATCGTTAGGTTACGAGTACACTGGACATGAATCGTCGGGAACTGTTGGTTGGTACTATACCTATCGTCAGTTATCAGTTCCCAGGTGACATGAGTACAGCTTAGTCCGCTGACTTGACACTGTCACTTCGCCTCGAGTGTGTTCCCACTGTTCTTAGATTGCTACCCTACCACGGCTCAAATGAGTCGTGCAAACAGGTAGCAGTTGGGTGCAGTCCCGAAGCACTTGGAGGCAGTGAAGGTTAGACAGGATTCGTCTTTCCCGGTATTGGGGTTGATATCACGCTGTGTCTAGGAGAGCCATTACACAAAGTCCCTGGCCAGGGCAAGCGAGATATACTGGTAGGTTTTCCAGTGTTATCTCAGGGTGTTCTGGGCTACACTCCGACACGACTTGTACCGATATTAGGGGACTGATGTTTACCGCCCCCTAGGCCCGCCATGCGATACTCTCAGACGAACAGACCGGACTATACGGAGATTGTCACATTCAGGCTCAGTAGGAGTTTGGATGGGTTCGCCTCATCAGTCTTCTTATCGGCATCTACCTGGGGACCGTTACGTACAGCTAGTACTGCTTGCGACCTGTAGTTAAACCCACTACCAGCGTAGTGTCGAGTCTTTAGAGTCCCACATAGAGGGTTATTCGCCTTTGGGCAAAACGGAGTAGAGGTCGCATGGTTTTGCGACGGGGTTCGTTCACATCCGCTCACTTGTGCACGTTTGGTGTCCGGGTAGTTATTACTAGCGGGCTTTGGTTTAAGACAGATCCTAGTATTTGTTTTGGGATTGGTTTTGTCTCATTGTATTCGTGTTCCTCGGAACACGGATGCGGGTGTGTATGCACAGTTGACAGAGGCAGAGGCAGAGCATTCTCATTAGGGTTGTTGACCGTTGACTTTTTCCAAACCCTAATGAAAATGAGAAATATGATTAATGATATTAATTAAAGATAATTGTGCCATGGTTAGGTTGACCATTTGACTTATGTTGACATTTTGACTTTGGTTGACCATTTGACTTATGTTGACAATTTGACCATCATCATTTCATATGGAAGATGCTTCTTGATTCTTGCAAAATTCATTTAATGCGAAATGATAATGGTCATTCCAAATGAACCATCACAATTTCTTTTTAATTATTATTATTAATTCATTATTCTCTCATATGAGAGTATGGTTGCAAAAAGTAGCTCACTCTCTCTTGCTCTTTCTTTCTCATATGTTTGAGCTCTCCCTCTTCCTCTCAAAGCTCTCATCTCTCATGTGTTGAGAACCATGAGCTCTTGAGATAAAACCTTCAAGACTTCACTCTACTCATTCTAGGGTTCTAGGTTTAGCAAGCCAAGCACTTTAGTTACCTCTAGGTTGAGGTAGGAGCTCAAGGTAGAGGCCTTCGGGTGGATCATTCTTCGGCAAAGAGAAGACGACGAGGAGGAGCCGTTCACACCACTCCAAGGAGCAAGAAGAGAAGGAGTTCAAGACCTAGGTATAACCTTCTAACCGAGTAGCTAAACTTGTAGTTAGTTTGTTAGTTTTTGTTTAGCAAAGATCCTCTAATTCTAGTCCATGTTACCTTGTGTTAAAAATCGTTTTTACCTATTCCGCCTCCCCGTAAGCACCGGGGTGGGTAACGTGGACTTACAATGGTATCAGAGCCTAGCTAAATAACAACTAGCATGTTAGCAAAGTGTTTGGAACTTCGATCCGAAAAAAAATCGCGAAACATGTCAAAAACATATACTTTCTGCCGATTTTTAAAACTGCTCTAAAAATATTTCCACATACCTTAAAAATCGGTGCAGGGTTTTTTAGAAACAGGCAGGAAAAACGAGCCCACGACTCGGTCAACGCGCCGCGGAAGCGCGGCGAAACTACGCGTTTCTCCGCGGATCCGCGGCCGAGTTGACTCGGCCGCGACTCGGGTTTCCTGTAGTTTGTTCAGTATGGTGTTTTGGGATTTTTTAGATATTTTGTTTCTGTCCAGATTATCCAGAGAACAATGTTGTGTTTGGGGTAGTTACAAATTGGTATTTTGATCGAAGTTCTACAAACTTTTGCTAAATGGTTATATCTGTAATGTGATATATGCACTGAACGTCGACTAATCGCTATACGTCGATTAGTGGGGGTTGTGCATATCTGTGATCTGTAATGTTGTTGGATTGTGTATATGAACTTGTTGGATTGTCACGGATGAATTGCCGGGGGTTGTGGGATAAGAGTTTTCTTTATCTTTCATTTGATGTAATATGTAAATTGATATAATATTATTTTATGGCCGCACATCCGGGATGAGGTTGTAGCCGCCATTGTATATTATTTCTTTTACTGTTTTTCCTCTCAGGATAGACCCAAGGTGGGGTGCACAAACTACCGGGTACTTTGAAGTGCCGAGTGGCCTACTCACGTTATTGAGGTAGGTTGCTTCACTTCGGGTACTTGGCGGGTAGTTTGCCGCACCCGTAGGGGTCTAGGGTGGGGTTTGGCTATTCATCGCGACTGTGTAATCCGTCTTTCGTTGCAGGCTCGAACGAAATGCGTATTCCTAGCATATCCAATGTGTTCATCTGTGATTTGGAATGGCTATCATTGCATCTGACGAATGTATATATATCTATATATGATATCTAGTAGGCGTTGCTTATGTTTTGCATCCGCGCTAGTCCAGCCCCCGCTCTGTCGTTAGTTAAGTAACCTAACGGGTGATGACGGGGCCCCGTGGCGAATGCGGATGGTATAAGCGTACGTCATATTTTCGTTGTTTTCTGCAATGGTAGGATTAATTGATGGGACACATTAAATTAATGCAAGAAAATAAACCAAAGTTAAGTCGTTGGAACAATTTCAAAACCGCTCGGTTTCTTTTCAAAACAGAAAACTTTTAACGCGGAGCTTGAACCACTTCTTTTAAAAGCTATCACGTTCCTTCGATTATATCAAGTTCACTACGTTCACGGTTTCGCCAAAACCATTCGTATCCCTCCGTCATTTCATATGGATAGTCAATGGTATTCAAGCTGTGTTTGTTGGCCAAAGTCAAGGCATAGTGATTGGTAGCTATTGGATATTCATATGTAGCATAGATAGATGCATTGGTTTGGGACAGTCGTACTGCCTTGTTGGCTAAAGTCAAGGGTAGGTACGGGTAGGTTCAAATTAACCTGGAAAATGACGGGTAGAACTTGACATGTGACTTATGATTTGTTGGCCAAAGTCAAGTTCATAAGAGCATGGGGCAAAAATCCACATCGGGAGTTTCTAAAGAAACTGAAACTTGCTAGTGCTGCATACCATTTGGAGTGTGATAATTCTGGTAGGATTCCTTCAGCTTTATCACACGATGATATTTGGATCCCGATCCTACTGTGAGTATATGCTACTCCTCGGGAAACTTTCTCACTTAACGATCAATGCTATAAACCAAGTAGGTGTCTAGAAAGGTGTTAGCGGAGCTACGCCCACAGGGAAAAGATGTTATTTAATTAAGGAACTTCGCGAAAGTGTCGTAAAACCTCCCTCGAAGTACCAACACTGGCCTGGCTGAACGGTTAAGCAAGTATTGTACGGTGAGATTGATCCCGACTAATTCTTCTTTTTTGGTTTGAGGAAGGATTCGAGAAACAGTGGGAGTCATCCTATTTAGACAAACTAAAAACCACTCTAAACTTGCAAGAGCATCATGCTAAAGTGTTTCTTCTCTCTCTCCTAATTGCAGCGACCAAACATCATGACCGGCCTTAAGTTACTACTAGATAAAAATATACTGACAGGGCCAAACTACAAAGATTGGCTCAGGAATGTCAAAATGGCAATCACTTATGACAAGTTGGGGTATCTCCTTACCACCAAAGCTCCCCCTGTCTCAGGTCCCAAATCCAGCGTCGCGGATAAGGAAATTCATAAGACCTGAGAGATTGACTGGGCGAAGGCCAAGTCCTCGTGCTTGCCTCTATGGACAATGAACATCAGAGGAGGCACAAGAATATGGACCTTGAATCCATATTTCTCCATACTAAGGAACTATATGGAGAGCAATCCCGTATCGCCAGATACGAAGTCTCGAAAAAGTTGTTTTCGGCGAGATTGGCCGTCGGATCATCTGTAGCGGAACACGTGCTTAAGATGATTGGCTATATTGAAGAGCTCGCGGACCTCGGGACCACGTTAGAGAATGAGCTCTACACTGACTTGATTCTCCAGTCCCTTCCTTCCACTTACGCACAGTTTATCCTGAACTTCAACATGCAAGGAAAAGAAGTTGAACTTCCGGAACTCCTCAACATGTTGAGGAGTGCAGAGGACACCCTACAGAAAGTAAGGGAAACATCCACTTTGTCTGTTGGAGGACCTTCCTCTTCTAGGTCCAAGGCGAGAGCCAAGGGAAAGAAGAAGAAGACCCCCACGAAACCAAGGGGCGGTGTTAGTAAAGTGGAAGCCAAGGGAAAGGCAAAGGTAGCAAAGGTAGCGGGACAGCTTGTGGGGAAGGAAGAATGCTTTTATTGTCATAAGAAAGGACACTGGAAGAAAGATTGCAGGGCTTGGAAGGCCAAAAACCAGGACCCGAAGCAAGTTGTGGCTTCGGCTTCAGGTGTGTATGTTATTGAAAACTGTCTTTCAATAAACTCTACTTCCTGGGTATTGGATACCGGATCAGGATCTCATATCTGTAATTCCTTGCAGGCACTGAGAAAGCGTAGGGTTTTGAAGGCAGGTGATATGACCCTCAGAGTTGCAAATGGAGCTGGCATGGATGCTGAGTCCGTGGAGGACTATCACTTGGGATTGTCAGATGGACATGTTTTGGTTTTGCGTGACTGTTATTTTGTACCCAGTGCGACTTGTAATATCATATTTGTATCTTTAATGTCTAAAGAAGGTTGTGATTTTGCATTTGTAAGCGATGTTGTAAACATTCACCTTAATCATGTTCTGATTGGGTCGGGTACATTAAGCAACAGTATATACGTATTGAACCAACCACAGATTTTCAATGTCCAGAATACACACAAAAGAAAGTCTCCAGAAATAAATTATGCTTTCTTATGGCATTGTAGACTGGGTCACATCAATGAGACAAGGTTAACTAAGTTGAATAAAGAAGGATATTTGGGTCCGTTCGAATATCAATCATATGCAACTTGTCAATCATGTCTCAAAGGAAAGATGACAAAGACTCCGTTCATTGGAACGGAGTAAGAGCGAGCGAGGTCTTGGGACTCGTACACAGCGATGTATGCGGTCCAATGTCTACACATGCGCGAAGTGGTTATTTTTACTTCATTACTTTTACGGATGATTTTTCAAGGTACGGATATGTCTTCTTAATGAAACATAAATCTGAAGCCTTCGAAAAATTTCAGGAATACAAGAATGAAGTAGAAAAACAAACAGGCAAAAGTATCAAGACACTGAGATCTGGTCGAGGTGGTGAATACTTGAGTGCCGAGTTCCTGGATTACCTAAAAGAGAATGGAATTCTCTCTCAACTTACTCCTCCATACACCCCACAACATAATGGTGTATCGGAGAGACGGAACCGAACCCTATTGGATATGGTACGTTCTATGATGAGTAACGCTGAGTTGCCGCGATCATTCTGGGGATATGCACTAAAATCAGCTGCATATCTTTTGAACCGAGTTCCAACTAAGACAGTGCCTACCACACCATATCAGATGTGGAGTGGGAAGAAACCCTATCTTAAGCACATTAAGACATGGGGATGTCCAGCTTTTGTCAAAAAGCAGCATGCGGACAAACTCGAGGCACGCTCAGTACAGTGCAAGTTTGTGGGATATCCAAAGAACTCCAAAGGATATTTCTTCTATTATGCAGAGGAACAAAAGGTTTTTATTTCTCGTCATGCCCGCTTCTTGGAAACTGAATTTTTGGAAAATCAGATAAGTGGGAGCGCAATAGAACTGGAAGAAATTCCAGAACCATAAGCTATTACTGAAAGCTTAGTAGAACAACAGGGTTCGAAAGAACAGGACATTCCTGCGCCGCTCCGCAGGAGTAGTAGGCAGTCTCATCCGCCCGAGAGATACTACGGTTTTCTCATAGACGGGGATAGAGAGGATTGCATCATTGATAATGATGAGCCGACTAGATTCCAGCAGGCCATTCAGAGCACTGACTCGGTAAAATGGCTGGATGCAATGCAGACCGAAATGGAGTCCATGTACACCAACAAAGTATGGACTTTGGACGTTGCTCCAGAAGGGGTAAAACCCGTAGGCTGCAAATGGATCTTCAAAAGGAAGATTGGTGTAGATGGACAGGTTGAGACATATAAGGCTAGACTTTTTGCAAAGGGTTTTCGTCAAAGACCTGGTTTGGACTATGACGAAACCTTTTCTCCAGTGGCTATGCTCAAATCCATTCGGATCCTTCTTGCCATTGCTGCTTTCCACGATTATGAGATTTGGCAGATGGACGTAAAGACCGCTTTTCTAAATGAAAATTTAGAGCAGTGTGTCTATATGGACCAGCCAAAGGGTTTCATTCAGAGTGGGAGCAGCGGGAAGGTGTGCAAGTTGCTTAAGTCCATTTATGGACTGAAGCAGGTATCGCGGAGTTGGAACATCTGTTTTGATGAGACGGTCAAAGAATTTGGCTTTATCAAAAATCCAGATGAACCATGCATTTATAGTAAAATTGTAGCACGAACTGTCGTATTCCTTGTTTTATACGTGGATGACATTCTCTTGATAGGAAATGACATTCCTATGCTACAATCTGTCAAAGGGTTCTTGTCACACAGGTTCTCCATGAAAGACCTGGGTGATGCCTCTTACATTCTGGGGATCCGGATCCATCGTGATAGGTCCAAGAGGATATTAGGACTTTCACAGTCCAGGTACATCGACACCATACTGAAAAGATTCAGTATGGATGATTCCAAGCGCGGTAATTTACCGGCTTGTCACGGGATCACCCTCTCCAAAGAGATGTCTCCCAAGACTGATTTGGAAAGGGATCGCATGTCTATTATACATTACGCCTCTGCGGTAGGCTCTATAATGTATGCGATGTTGTGTACCAGACCAGATGTAGCTTATGCACTGAGTGTGGTAAGCCGGTATCAGTCAAACCCTGGGGAGAAGCACTGGATAGCGGTAAAGAACATTCTGAAGTACCTGAGAAGGACTAAAGATATGTTTTTGGTTTACGGCGGAAAAGACCTCCAGATGGAGGCCTTTGCTGACTCCAGCTTCCAGAGTGACAAGGATGACTCCAAATCCATATCGGGTTATGTCTTTACCGTCAATGGAGGGGCGGTGTGTTGGAAGAGTTCCAAACAGGAACCGTTGCTGACTCTATGATGGAAGCGAAATATATCGCAGCATCTGATGCCGCAAAAGAAGCCATCTGGATGAGGAAGTTCTTGACAGAACTTCAGGTGGTTCCGTCCATTGTTGATCTATTACCTCTGTAATGTGACAACAACGGGGCTATAGCTTTAGCGAAGGAACCCAGGTCCCATCAGAAGTCCAGACACATCTTGAGGCGGTATCACCTGATCAGGGAGATCGTGGATCGCCGGGAGATCGAGGTTCGGAGGGTTGCTACAGAAGATAATACTGCAGATCCATTCACGAAGACCATACCCCAGACTCAGATCGAGCGGCTGATCGAGATGATAGGTCTTCGATACGCCAGTACATGGCCTTAGTGCAAGTGGAAGATTGTTAGTGTATATGCCCTAGAGACATTACTGTATCATACTAGTTTGTATATTACTTAATGGAAGCTTGGGATATTCACAGTTGTATAGACAATCTTGCTCAAAATGGCAGTATGCTACTTGGTTTGTTTCTACTTTAATGTGTGCATGTGTTTCTTTTAGCATATCACCTATACACATTAGTGGAGCCCTTAGGATCTTTGCTTGATTACCAGCGTTGTGATGGCAGTCACACTAGTGGGGGCTGGGTAATCTACAAGCACATTCTTATACGGGTCCCTAGTCGTAGGATTACCGAGACGGGGCATCGATACTCCGGAGTAGACTAGCGTATGCGCTTCTCATCTCAGCAGGGGAGATGGTCTGTCCCACAGCTATTAGTACGTCGTACTTGAGATAGTATGCGGGTGCTCGTTAGGTTACGAGTACACTGGAAAGGACCCGTCGGGAACTGTTGGTTGGTACAAACCTATCGTCAGTTATCAGTTCCCAGGTGACATGAGTACAGCTTAGTCCGCTGACTTGACACTGTCACTTCGCCTCGAGTGTGTTCCCACTGTTCTTAGATTGCTACCCCACCACGGCTCAAATGAGTCGTGCAAACAGGTAGCAGTTGGGTGCAGTCCCGAAGCACTTGGAGGCAGTGACGGTTAGACAGGATTCGTCTCTCCCGGTATTGGGGGTTGCTATCGCGCTGTGTCTAGGAGAGCCATTACACAAAGTCCCTGGCCAGGGCAAGCGAGATATACTGGTAGGTTTTCCAGTGTTATCTCAGGGTGTTTTGGGCTACACTCCGACACGACTTGTACCGATATTAGGGGACTGACGTTTACCGCCCCCTAGGCCCGCCATGCGATACTCTGAGACGAACAGACCGGACTGTACGGAGATTGTCACATTCAAGCTCAGTAGGAGTTCGGATGGGTTCGCCTCATTAGTCTTCTTATCGGCATCTACCTGGGGACCGTTACGTACAGCTAGTATCGCTTGCGACCTGTGGTTAAACCCACTGCCAGCGTAGTGTCGAGTCTTTAGAGTCCTACACAGAGGGCTATTCTCCTTTGGGCAAAACAGAGTAGAAGTCGCATGGTTTTGCGACGGGGTTCGTTCACATCCGCGCACTTGTGCACGTTTGGTGTCCGGGCAGTTATTACTAGCGGGCTTTTGTTTAAGTCAGATCCTATGTAAATCCCCGTTTTCAATTCAATAAAAGTTTCTTTTTCTGAATTCTAGTGATTTTCTTTTCCTTTCCTTCATATTCTGAATTGGTTGTTAAGCTTAATGTTTATATTTTTTCCCAAACCCTAAAAGTTAAAACCTGAAACCAAAGCCGAATTAAAACCAAGGTTAATATAAATTAAAACCCTAAGTCCTATTCAGCCCAGCCTATTCAAAATTCTTAAAATAAATCCCTTATAATTATCCCTGGCCCATTCGATTTTCCAGTCCACAGCTCATATAATCCTTCAATTAATTTTATATCCCTCGGCCCACTCCCCTTCTCAGCCCACTTCTATTTTTAATTTTTTAAAAGGATAGTTTTTGAGCCCGGCCCGTTCTCCCCGGCCTGCCTCCTCTAACCAACCCGACCCGCTTCTAAATCCTTCTTCTCCCCTCGCGATAAAAAAAAAACTTCCCGCTCGTTTCCTTCTCCCACGTTGCCCCCACGTCGCGCCGAGCTCCCCACGTCGCCCTCGCCGTCGCCCACGACCCCGACCACGACTCCCTCTAACTCACGCTCTCCAACTCCTCACCTCACTCTCACCTCCAAGCCCCTCAAAACTCTCTAACCCCCTCCAGTTTTCCCCCACGAACCCTCGAGTAACCCACTAGCTCCATCCCTACACCGACGACGACGACATCGCCGACGGCCACACCACCTCGTCCTCCTCTCTCGGTTCTCCCCTACCAACTCCACGATCACTGCAGCCTCCTCCTCCATCTGTCGAGCTTTTCCCCTGCACATCCACCTACTCGTGCCCGACCTCGATCACCACCGGCACCCTCACGCCGGCGAACTCCCCACCACGACGTCGACATCCCTACATCCTCAGCACCACTCTCATCTCTCCAGACCCGACCCCCTCTGCTCCCCCTCTCTCTCTCCAAAACACATAAAAAAAACCCATTTTTCCCTCATTGCGTACTCTCCGTGCACGCTGCCGGAGCGACCACCGCCGATATCGTCGACCCCAGCAAGTCCCAGGCCACCCACGGAGCACACTCTATACCTCCAGCGAGCACTTGAAAACTTCGACGTAAAACCCGTGTTCGATCGAGGCTCGCACGAACTTGTTTCGCGGCGTACAACGCGCGTTCGCGACATCGTTGCTGCCGTGTGACCCCGAGACATCTTCCAGGCAAGTATTTACTTGCTTCATGCTATAATAATAGTGTTACCAACCTAGATCATGTAGTTTACAAGCTTACCGATTTCCGATACGTATCATGACCTAAGTGCTCGATGTTAGTTACCTATGGAAATAATTGTCTAATTTGACGGAAATCGATATTTTATGTTGGCCCTTATAATGATGAATATCTTGTGTGAAATTCGCTGGAAAACACGATTGTTAGTAACAAAAATCGATACCCCCAAACATGTCGTTAAAACTAGAATTCTCTCGTAACTGAAAACGAATAAAAACACCATAAATCATACACATATTGGAAAGATGCGTTCGAGGGCTTAAATCGAAGCCGACTTGACGAACTTTAATCCTATGTAAATTTCTGATTATTTCTGTTATGTAACCATGAAGATAATTGGATTGGAACACGACTCTGGACTGCAGTCCAGAGCGTTTCTGATTAGTGTGTTCTGTCCAAAGACCTGCGTCCCCGTGTTTTCTGAAATAGTATGATACGGAACTTTACAGTAGTTATAATATATTTCTGATAGTAAAAGAAAACAAGTGGTTTCATTCCGATTCATCGCCGTTTGTTATTTTAAACTATATTTAAAAGGGCAGAACGTAAAGCTGTTCAGAACAATTTCTGAAATGACATATGGAGATTAAACTGTGTATAACTTTCAACGTACAGATGCGATTGAGAATCCGTCTGTTGCGTTGAATACTTTATAGAAAACCCTAGATTTCATTCAACAGTAGCATCGCTAAATTCTGAACCCAATCGGGTGCAATTCGTGTCGCGAAACGGACGTTCAGTTCTGAAACTGAATTTCCAGCCGCGCGCACTTAAAATGAAACAGTTATATCTTGAAAACCGAAACTCCGATTGAACTGAAACAAATTTTGACGAATTACAAACTGATTGTTCTATATATCTCACTTACATTATTTTTGCTGAATTCTTAACATATTAGTTTGTACAATTTATTTCAGTTCATGACATGCATGTTAATTCATAACATACAGAACTTATTGGTAGCATACAATACATATATCATACCCTTGTCATATACTCAGTATTAGTGCGTGTGGACATTACATTATCGTGCGTGATAGATGTTGGTTTAGGAGTGACGAGTACACCAATGGAAAGTGAATATTCGTGACAGTGATTGATACAGTAGACAGTGATGAAACCGTGCCATTGGTATACTTGTACACAACTAGATCAATATCATAAATAGTGTAACCTGGGAAAAGGGGAAATCAAAGTGGAAAGAGTATCGTATTTAGCGGGACCGTGTTTAGAGGATGATCATTCGAACAGAGATACTGATACATGTAGGATAGGATCTAGCGATCCGGCTGACAGGGTTATGTCCCGAGCATGTGGGCCGTTGTCTCGGGTATGTACGAGACTCCTGTTAAACATGATCCTCCTTCCACTATGTGATTTCAAACACGACCTAGAGACCGATAGGGACACATAACATATTCTGCATCATATAGTGACATAGTGACTACTTGCATTGTTCTTACACCAGTATTACCTCATATACTTGTTTCACCTTATTATAATAATATTGTTATTGTGTCGCTCTGACGACCTGAGTATGCATGCTCAGATCCCGCGGGAGGACCAGCACAGGAGACGGATCTACCCTTCGAGTTCACGGAGATTTAGACCAGTGTACCTTCTATTTTTCTGCTTTCCCTTAAAAGTGATCGTAAGTTTGACTTTGGTTAGTATCTGTTCTTGTTATCTGTAATTTGTGAACAATGGAATATTAATGTAATAAATTAGTGATGTGATTCCTTTAACACTGTGCTTTATTTACTGATTACCATGTAGTGCTAGAAGCCGAAGTGTGACTACGGCGGGATGTTTCCTTGACCGTAGGAGCATGGCTGGCCTAGTCATCCCTCGTTTTCCGTATTCTGGGAAGCGGGGCGTGACATGGTTTAGTTGGTATCAGAGCCTGTGTTTAGTATCAAGGGATAACATTAACTATGCTGTATTACGTTATTCTTGTTTCACTACTCTTGATTTCCATCCTTGAATCTGATCCTATCCTTTTGAATCTTCCAGGGATATGACGTCCCCGAACGACCCCTCCTCGGACTCCAGCTCTCAGGACCGCACGGAAAGGATACTCAGTGCACTGACCACTCTCGCGGAAGCTCAGGAGAGGAAGACCGACTTGCTCACTGAGGGACTCAGGGCGATTACCGCCACAGGAGGACCCTCCGCACTTATTACCGCCCCCGAGGGCGTTGTTCCACCAGCTTATCATGCTAGGGCTGGTACAGTAGCAGACTTCCGACGGTTACACCCAGCTGCGTTTACAGGGCTAGCTGAACCCTCTGAGGCTGAACAATGGCTGGTGAACATGGAGAATTTATTGACGGCCGCCAGGGTTCCAGAGGAAGACAGAGTGGACGTGATAAAGATACAATTAGAAGACGAGGCCCGTACATGGTGGTCGGTGGAAGAGAGCAGACTTGACAGGCCGATCGAATGGAGCAAGTTTAAGGAGTGCTTCCTAGATCATTACTTTCCTTCCACAGCCAAGGCAGAAATGGAGGAGAGGTTTATTCTTTTGAAGCAGAATGGACGCTCAGTGGATGTTTATGCGGCAGAGTTCAACCGCTTGAGTCGTTTCACTCCGTACATGGTCGCCTCAGAAGCTACCAGGGCCAGACGTTTTCTTCAGGGGTTAGATTTTGAGTTGCAGCAGTTAATTGCATCGTTGGATTTACAGACTTTCGCACAGGTGCTCAACGCAGCGAGAGTTCAGGAGCAATTGATTAACAAGTTCAGGAGACCCCCAGTCGTTCCAGCTCGTACCCACACGCCATCTCGAGGAGCCATACCGGTTCACAGAGCAGGAACGACGCAAATGAAGCGCCCGTTCGTACCACAGCAGCGCCCCCAGAGACAGGGCGTAACTTACGGCTATTGCGGTAGAGGAGGACATACCCAGAAGGACTGTCGCCGTGCCAAGGGACAGTGCTTGATCTGCGGTTCCAGTCAGCACAGGATTGGCAGTTGCCCTGAGCGAGCAGAGGTACAGGGAAGTTCTGGACCGCCACAGCAGAGGCCGCAGGAGCAGAGACAACCCTTTACAGGTCGCGGTCAGGGACGGGCTTTCACCTTGACCGCCGAGCAGGCGGAAGCGTCAGGAGATGTGGTTACAGGTACTCTACTCATACATTCCTTGCCAGCTAGAGTACTTTTTGATTCAGGAGCATCGCATTGTTTCTTGTCTGAGTATTTCACTGATACACACTCAATACCACATGAACTACTAACAAAGGGATGGGAAATTCATACGGGTAATGGCATTATTATATCTAGCCGAGAATGTAGATTATGCCCGGTTGTAGTATGTGGCAGGGAATTCTATGCGAATTTCCTCTTAATTGGGACAGGCAGTTACGACGCAATTCTTGGGATGGATTGGATGAGCACTTTTCATGCTGTTATCGATTGTCGTGCAAGGAATGTGATCTTCTGCATTCCCAATCACCCGGAGTTTATTTTCGAGGGCGGAAGCGAATCTTTAGAGCCAGCTAAATACAGAGCAAAGCCTAAGGAGCTGACAGCTATGGAGATTGATAGGAGCCCAGCCCCAGGAATTGTTCGGGACTTTCTGGACGTGTTTCCCGAGGATTTACCAGGTCTACCACCTCCTCGAATTTTGGAGTTCTCAATCGACCTGACTCCAGGTACAGCCCCAGTATCCAGAGCTCTATACAGAATGGCACCAGTTGAATTGGCGGAATTGAAGAAGCAGGTTGAAGAACTATTGGAGAAAGGATTCATTCGGCCAAGCGCTTCACCGTGGGGTGCACCAGTTCTATTGGTAAAGAAGAAGGATGAATCGTTGCGAATGTGTATAGATTACCAGGAGCTGAACAAGGTTACCATAAAGAACAAGTACCCAATACCGCGCATTGACGACCTATTTGATCAACTAAATGGAGCCAAGGTTTTCTCGAAGTTGGACCTCCGTTCTGGGTATCATCAAATCAGGGTAGAAGCCGAGGATGTGTGCAAGACGGCTTTCAGGACCCGATACGGACATTACGAGTTCCTTGTGATGCCGTTCGGCGTTACCAACGCCCCAGCAATATTCATGGACTTGATGAACAGGGTGTTCGCAAAATACTTGGACACGTTTGTCGTTGTGTTTATCGACGACATACTGGTCTACTCGAAAACTCAGGAGGAGCACGCTGAACACTTGCGCACAGTCCTACAAATTCTTCGGGAAGAGAAGCTGTATGCGAAGCTAAGCAAGTGTGAGTTCTGGCTCGACAAGGTGTAGTTTTTGGGACATATTGTTTCGGTCGAAGGCATCTCGGTGGACCCGGCAAAGATAGAATCTGTCAGAGATTGGCCGACGCCGAAGTCAGTGGCTGAGATCAGGAGTTTTCTGGGATTAGCAGGCTATTATCGGAGATTCGTCCAAGATTTCTCAAGAATCGCGGAACTATTGACGCGGCTGACACGGAAGGACGTGCCGTTTACATGGACAGAGGAGTGCACTCAGGCATTCGACACACTAAAGCAGAAATTAACCACGGCGCCTATTCTTACTGTACCAGATGATTCCGGTGGTTTGGTGATACACAGTGATGCCTCAGGAAAGGGTTTAGGCTGTTTTTGATGCAGCACGGACGTGTGGTTGCTTACGCCTCTCGACAACTGAGAAACCACGAGAAGAACTACCCTACACATGACTTGGAGTTAGCTGCGGTAGTCTTTGCGTTGAAGATTTGGAGGCACTATCTATTGGGAGAGAAAGTGGAGGTGTACACTGATCACAAAAGTTTGAAGTATGTTTTCACCCAGAAGGAATTGAATATGAGGCAGCGCCGATGGCTAGAGCTGATGGCACATTACGACTTGGACCTTCAGTATCACCCGGGGAAGGTGAATGTTGTACCAGATGCGCTCAGTCGCAAGCCAGCGGTCATGATGTTGACCGATCAGAGGAGCATTATTGAGGATTTTCAGAGACTTAAACTTGAAGTCGTTACGCCGAACGCACTCAGTCAACTTTGGCAGCTACAAGTGCAATCTTCTCTGGTGGATCGCATCAAGAGTGCACAAGCGGACGATCCCCGATTGCAAAAGTTCAGAGAGGAAGTGAAAGCTGGACTGAGAACGGATTTGATTATACATGAAGATGGCTCTCTGAGATTCGGTAGCAGACTCTGCGTACCTAAGGGAGGAGTTCGAGAAGAAGTTTTGGCTGAAGCACACAGTTCAGCTTATTCGGTGCATCCGGGAAGTACAAAAATGTATCAGGACCTAAAGCAGCACTTTTGGTGGAACGGAATGAAGCGGGAAATTGCGAGGTTCGTATCCAGGTGCTTGGTATGCCAACAGGTGAAGGCGGAGCATCAGAGGACAGCAGGACTGTTACAACCCCTGCCGATACCGGAATGGAAGTGGGAGCACATTACTATGGATTTCGTGACGGCCTTACCACGGAGCCCTAGGGGCAATAACGCCATTTGGGTTATTGTCGATCGCCTCACAAAAGCTGCACACTTTCTACCTTTCCGAGTAGGACAGTCGATAGAATCATTGGCAGAAAGATATATGCAGGAGATTGTACGACTCCACGGTGTTCCAGTCAGCATTGTGTCAGACCGGGACACGAGATTCTTGTCGCACTTTTGGAAGAGCTTACAGGAGAGCTTGGGTACCCGCCTAAATTTCAGCACAGCTTATCACCCACAGACGGATGGACAATCCGAGCGTACGATTCAGACACTCGAGGACATGTTGAGAGCCTGTATGTTGGACTTTCAAGGTTCCTGGGAGGACCATCTGCATCTAGTTGAGTTCTCTTATAACAATAGTTATCAGGCTAGCATTCAGATGGCTCCTTTTGAAGCACTATACGGGCGGAAGTGTCGATCTCCAGTATGTTGGGATGATGTGGGAGAGCAAAGACTACTGGGCCCCGAACTCATCGTTCAGACAGTCGACAAAGTTCAACTGATCAGACAGCGCATCAAGGCGGCTCAGGATCGACAGAAGAGTTGGGCAGACACCAGCAGAAGGGCACTCGAGTTCGAAGTCGGAGATCATGTGTTCTTGAAGATTTCCCCTACTCGTGGAGTTATCAGGTTCGGAGGTCGGGGAAAACTTAGTCCCCGCTTTATCGGACCTTTTGAGGTGCTAGAGCGAGTAGGACAGGTGGCCTATCGACTCGCCTTGCCTCCATCGCTAGCTGGTGTGCACAATACCTTCCACGTGTCACAGTTGCGGCGATATGTTCGGGATGAGAGCCATGTCCTAGACCATTCGGAGCTAGTTTTGGGTACCGATTTATCGTACGAGGAGCAGCCTACTACCATTCTCGACCGCAGAGAGAAAGTGCTGAAGAATAAGAGCATTCCTTTAGTCCGAGTGTCTTGGGGTGGTCGTTCCCCAGGAGAATCCACCTGGGAGCGGGAGGAAGAGATCCGTGATCGATATCCATATCTTTTTGTTTAGTACCATGTATTCTTGCATCCTTGTCAAATTTCGAGGACGAAATTTTTGTTAAGGGGGGTATGATGTAAATCCCCGTTTCCAATTCAATAAAAGTTTCTTTTTCTGAATTCTAGTGATTTTCTTTTCCTTTCCTTCATATTCTGAATTGGTTGTTAAGCTTAATGTTTATATTTTTTCCCAAACCCTATAAGTTAAAACCTGAAACCAAAGCCGAATTAAAACCAAGGTTAATATAAATTAAAACCCTAAGTCCTATTCAGCCCAGCCTATTCAAAATTCTTAAAATAAATCCCTTATAATTATCCCTGGCCCGTTCGATTTTCCAGCCCACAGCTCATATAATCCTTCAATTAATTTTATATTCCTCGGCCCACTCCCCTTCTCAGCCCACTTCTATTTTTAATTTTTTAAAAGGATATTTTTTGAGCCCGGCCCGTTCTCCCCGGCCTGCCTCCTCTAACCAACCCGACCCGCTTCTAAATCCTTCTTCTCCCCTCGCGATAAAAAAAACTTCCCGCTCGTTTCCTTTTCCCACATCGCCCCCACGTCGCGCCGAGCTCCCCACGTCGCCGTCGCCGTCGCCCACGACTCCCTCTAACTCACGCTCTCCAACTCCTCACCTCACTCTCACCTCCAAGCCCCTCAAAACTCTCTAACCCCCTCCAGTTTTCCCCCATGAACCCTCGAGTAACCCACTAGCTCCATCCCTACACCGACGACGACGGCGTCGCCGACGGCCACACCACCTCGTCCTCCTCTCTCAGTTCTCCCCTACCAACTCCACGATCACTGCAGCCTCCTCCTCCATCTGCCGAGCTTTTCCCCTGCACATCCACCTACTCGTGCCCGACCTCGATCACCACCGGCACCCTCACGCCGGCGAACTCCCCACCACGACGTCGACATCTCTACATCCTCAGCACCACTCTCATCTCTCCAGACCCGACCCCCTCTGCTCCCCCCCTCTCTCTCCAAAACACATTAAAAAACCCATTTTTCCCTCACTGCGCACTCTCCGTGCACGCTGCCGGAGCGACCACCGCCGATATCGTCGACCCCAGCAAGTCCCAGGCCACCCACGGAGCACACTCTATACCTCCAGCGAGCACTTGGAAACTTCGAAGTAAAACCCGTGTTCGATCGAGGCTCGCGCGAACTTGTTTCGCGGCGTACAACGCGCGTTCGCGACATCGTTGCTGCCGTGTGACCCCGAGACATCATCCAGGCAAGTATTTACTTGCTTCATGCTATAATAATAGTGTTACCAACCTAGATCATGTAGTTTACAAGCTTACCGATTTCCGATACGTATCATGACCTAAGTGCTCGATGTTAGTTACCTATGGAAATAATTGTCTAATTTGACGGAAATCGATATTTTATGTTGGCCCTTATAATGATGAATATCTTGTGTGAAATTCGCTGGAAAATACGATTGTTAGTAACAAAAATCGATACCCCCAAACATGTCGTTAAAACTAGAATTCTCTCGTAACTGAAAACGAATAAAAACACCATAAATCATACACATATTGGAAAGATGCGTTCGAGAGCTTAAATCGAAGCCGACTTGACGAACTTTAATCCTATGTAAATTTCTGATTATTTCTGTTATGTAACCATGAAGATAATTGGATTGGAACACGACTCTGGACTGCAGTCCAGAGCGTTTCTGATTAGTGTGTTCTGTCCAAAGACTTGCGTCCCCGTGTTTCCTGAAATAGTATGATACGGAACTTTACAGTAGTTATAAGATATTTCTGATAGTAAAAGAAAACAAGTGGTTTCATTCCGATTCATCGCCGTTTATTATTTTAAACTATATTTAAAAGGGCAGAACGTAAAGCTGTTCAGAACAATTTCTGAAATGACATATGGAGATTAAAATGTGTATAACTTTCAACGTACAGATGCGATTGAGAATCCGTCTATTGCGTTGAATACTTTATAGAAAACCCTAGATTTCATTCAACAGTAGCATCACTAAATTCTGAACCCAATCGGGTGCACTTCGTGTCGCGAAACGGACGTTCAGTTCTGAAACTGAATTTCCAGCCGCGCGCACTTAAAATGAAACAGTTATATCTTGAAAACCGAAACTCCGATTGAACTGAAACAAATTTTGACGAATTACAGACTGATTGTTCTATATATCTCACTTACATCATTTTTGCTGAATTCTTAACATATTAGTTTGTGCAATTTATTTCAGTTCATGACATGCATGTTAATTCATAACATACAGAACTTATTGGTAGCATACAATACATATATCATACCCTTGTCATATACTCAGTATTAGTGCGTGTGGACATTGCATTATCGTGCGTGATAGATGTTGGTTTAGGAGTGACGAGTACACCAATGGAAAGTGAATATTCGTGACAGTGATTGATACAGTGGACAGTGATGAAACCGTGCCATTGGTATACTTGTACACAACTAGATCAATATCATAAATAGTGTAACCTGGGAAAAGGGGAAATCAAAGTGGAAAGAGTATCGTATTTAGCGGGACCGTGTTTAGAGGATGATCATTCGAACAGAGATACTGATACATGTAGGATAGGATCTAGCGATCCGGCTGACAGGGTTATGTCCCGAGCATGTGGGCCGTTGTCTCGGGTATGTACGAGACTCCTGTTAAACATGATCCTCCTTCCACTATGTGATTTCAAACACGACCTAAAGACCGATAGGGACACATAACATATTCTGCATCATATAGTGACATAGTGACTACTTGCATTGTTCTTACACCAGTATTACCTCATATACTTGTTTCACCTTATTATAATAATATTGTTATTGTGTCGCTCTGACGACCTGAGTATGCATGCTCAGATCCCGCGGGAGGACCAGCACAGGAGACGGATCTACCCTTCGAGTTCACGGAGATTTAGACCAGTGTACCTTCTATTTTTCTGCTTTCCCTTAAAAGTGATCGTAAGTTTGACTTTGGTTAGTATCTGTTCTTGTTATCTGTAATTTGTGAACAATGGAATATTAATGTAATAAATTAGTGATGTGATTCCTTTAACACTGTGCTTTATTTACTGATTACCATGTAGTGCTAGAAGCCGAAGTGTGACTACGGCGGGATGTTTCCTTGACCGTAGGAGCATGGCTGGCCTAGTCATCCCTCGTTTTCCGTATTCTGGGAAGCGGGGCGTGACATCCTAGTATTTGTTTTGGGATTGGTTTTGTCTCATTGTATTCGTGTTCCTCGGAACACGGATGCGGGTGTGTATGCACAGTTGACAGAGGCAGAGGCAGAGGATTCTCATTAGGATTGTTGACCGTTGACTTTTTCCAAACCCTAATAAAAATGAGAAATATGATTAATGATATTAATTAAAGATTATTGTGCCATGGTTAGGTTGACCATTTGACTTATGTTGACATTTTGACTTTGGTTCACCGGTTGACTTATGTTGACAATTTGACCATCATTATTTCACATGGAAGATGCTTCTTGATTCTTGCAAAATTCATTTAATGCGAAATGATAATGGTCATTCCAAATGAACCATCACAATTTCTTTTTAATTATTATTATTCTTTCATTATTCTTTCATATGAGAGTATGGTTGCGAAAAGTAGCTCACTCTCTCTTGCTCTTTCTTTCTCATATGTTTGAGCTCTCCCTATTCCTCTCAAAGCTCTCATCTCTCATGTGTTGAGAACCATGAGCTCTTGAGATAAAACCTTCAAGACTTCACTCTACTCATTCTAGGGTTCTAGGTTTAGCAAGCCAAGCACTTTAGTTACCTCTAGGTTGAGGTAGGAGCTCAAGGTAGAGGCCTTCGGGTGGATCATTCTTCGGCAAAGAGAAGACGACGAGGAGGAGCTGTTCACACCACTCCAAGGAGCAAGAAGAGAAGGAGTTCAAGACCCAGGTATAACCTTTTAACCGAGTAGCTAAACTTGTAGTTAGTTTGTTAGTTTTTGTTTAGCAAAGATCCTCTAGTTCTAGTCCATGTTACCTTGTGTTAAAAATCATTTTTACCTATTCCGCCTCCCCGTAAGCACCGGGGTGGGTAACGTGGACTTAGAGGCCAGGGGCTAGACCGAAAAAGTTCAGCGCTTCGACAACCTCGGGAGAGAAGGGCATGCGCATTCTACCCCAAAAAGCTTCCAAATACATGGCGATCTCCCTGCCCCGTACTTGGTCTGCCCTCTCTCCCTCCTTGGCCAGACGAAGCGTATAACGTGAGGGGATGTGGAAGCGAGCCTAAGCATTGGCGAGCTCGTCCTCATGCCTCACCCAACACGAGGCGCCGGGGGCAGCATCTACCGCCTCCTCCCTGGGGGCTGCCCCCGCCGCACGATCCCGGGGAGAGGATCCGACCCCTACTCCCCGGGAGGACTCAGGCTCAACTAAAGGGTCCCTAGAACATACTCCTGCGACACTTACTGACTCTACAAAGGAAGACATCTAACCTTGAGAAGGGATCCTCGGGAAACGAAAGCGGAAGAGAGAAGACGAGCGCCGAGCAACCAGGAATTAGAACGGGGAAATATGAAGGAGTAGGGGCCCTGGAACGGGCCCCATCCCTATTTATCACCGCAAGCGATCTCATCCAACGGCACCCTTCATCTCCCGCCAAAACGCCTCCTCGCGTCTAACGACTCCGATTGCTCCACTTGTCGTTCCCACACTGGACCGCGCCTCGTCAGACGCCGCAGGTCTGCACATGTCGCGTCGGCCAACCGACGCTCGACACGTGGACCATCGCTTCAGTGGCAGGATGCATGAACCAGCGCACCTTCCTTAAATGCAGAGATCTCGCTCTGATCCCCTGGCAGAAAAGACAGCCGACAGCCCGGGGACGAGTCCCGACGAAACCTTAGGAGTGAGCTCACCCCGGGCGGCCCGACAGTCCACTCCTGACCCGACCCGCTAGCTGGTCGAGACAAGAGTGGGGGATAATGATGATGCTCGATATTGGCGGTCTCCAAGATCAGGACAAGTGGCAGATGACATGTCCTGAACTCAGAAGAAAGGGCCACATGGGCCGATCAGACCACCCATGTAGCGAACCTGCAAGCACAAGCTGGCTCACCTCAGAGCCCCCTGAAATTTGGCCCCCTCGGCCTCTCAGCTCACCCCGAGTTGCCCCAGGACCAAGACTCCTCAGCCCTCTCGCTCGTTCCTGAGCCCCCCAGCCGAGGCCATCTTCCTCGGTCCTCCGACTGACCAACTTCACCACTCACAGGTGTAACCGTCGCTCCGCAAATCTCTCCATGCGTAGATTCACCGCTAACAACATCCCGCGTTCCATGCCACCACGATCCCTATTAATGGACGATCCGCCCTTTACGCGGGCGTGAAGTCGGGAGCGTAACTGCCGGCGAGATTCTCGCGTCTGCTGCTGCGTGCTGCCGCCACCATATAAACCCTCATCACAGAGGGGTCAAGTAAGCCATTTTTAATTCCACTTAGCCGTTACTCTGCTCGGATCTCGTACTAACTTGATCGTCGGAGGGTTCTCGGTGGTACCAAACTATCCCAGGACTTCTTTGCAGGTACTCGGCGTTAAACTTCTCAAATCACCAATCTCCTCAAAACCCATTGAGACCCGCACGCAACAGGAGATCACATTCCAAATCCACCGGGAGATCGACGGAAGACAACATCTGAGGGAGACCCGAAAAGGACCTCCATCACCATGAATTTTAAAAAGTATCAAAATAGCCCCTTGACGGTGTTACAAAAATACCGGTAATTTAGTAATTTTCCGTTAACGCCGTCATGGTTTTTTTTTCTTCTTCGAAAGTTCATGGTATCAATCCATCATTTTGAAAGTTCATGGTATCATTTGGGGAAAATACTTATAGTTCATTATAGCAAGTTGAGATTTAGCCTTTAATATCCAAAAAGATACAATCCACAGGCGTAACTAAAAAATTTGTAACCCGGTATTCGAATGTGTTCGAACATAGAATTGCTCGTGCAATAATATGTGATGCCGGTTGAAGTCCCGCTTTAACATATGATGCTGGGAGTTATCCATCTTGAAGAACTCTTTATTTTTCATTGATAATATGAACCAAGCACCAAGAAGGAGAGATAAGAAGATCTGTCACCCACTTGTCAATATTCGAAGCATTATGTATGAGTAGGCAATGTTAGAAGCGAATGACATTTGAAACTAAATAAGTTCAGTGCCGATCACATTCATCTGCAGAAGGAGATGCAAGACCCTCTCAAATATTGGAAATACCTGATGGCATGCATGGTACTAAAGTAGACGGTTTGCACATTTACGGGACTAGAGTGGGGCCCACATGCTTTGTGGCGAATCTTCAAGACCAACCTCTCAAGTATTTGATTAGAAATGAAGAAGATCCTAACCCTAAGCAGAATTAACACAAGTAAATTCTTTGTCAAAACTTTTGTTTTGACTATATAAAATTGATTCCGAAACCGCACATGATATGGGTCAATTAACTCAGCTAACCTTTAAGACAAAGGCTGGTCTCCATTGTTAGTCCAACCTTCCTTCGTGGGCAGTAAACGGTAAATGGAAGGAGCACACGAGACAACATCTCATTTTGTATAGCTGTTCTCTCTCAAGGTTATAAAAATACGGATACAAACATTAGTCATCTTCCGGTTCTGCAGAGGCTCTTAAATCGCCGTCTTAACAAAAAACGATCTATCTATTCTCTCTTGCGATCAAAAAGTTAATTTAACTGAATCCTAATCCGAAAGACGTAGATAATCAAAACCCTAATACGCCATTACTTCGTTGTTAACTTAAGCATTGGAAATTATCAAAACAAATAAAATAAAATAAAATAAGAAAAATGCTTGGCTTAAATGAATTCATTCTCTAGCTAGGGACCTCTAAATGTCAACTCTCATGGGTGGGGATCTAGCTAGGGACTCCATTTCATTGTGGAAGTAACTGCACAAGGATTTTAAACAAGTGTCCTTCGCTAAAACTGAAAATATTTCTTCACCAAAAATAAAAAGAAGAGTCAACAAAATTAAAATTAAGGAGGGACACGAATATTGGGCGAATAAGTGGTAGAGACATGACAACCACCAAAATTATTCAAGCTATATAGGCGTAGGTTATATATGGCATTATATACAGATTGATAGCGATTTTCATCCACGAGTAGCTTTCTCATTCACCCAAATGGACGCATATGATGCTGGGAAAAACAACAGCTAGGATTCTACGTGGGGTTATTTGCACAAAACACCCCTATAATCATTCTGAACAGAGTTTTGAGTGTATTTTAGGGTCTTGGTTGATGGACAAAAAAGGTGTTTGTGCTAATAAATTACTTAAGATCATATAATTGCAACACATGGCAAACCATAGGCTGCTTCCATGCAATTTATCAATACATATCAACGGGCTGATCAATGTTTGTTTCAACATATATAGGTGTTTAATGAGAGGCAGGAGGATATTTGATTGTCCATGCTGCAACCATGGTGCATGGCTTATGTTAATTGTTTCGACAAGGACACGCATGTGAGAATATTGGAAAGCCTTTCTCCTTCACCATCCCACCAATGATTCCAATCTTCTCTCCATCTTCGATCCATCAATGATGATGCTTACAAGTGGTGTCTTCTCGGATTACGACACGTGGCGGATGACGTGTTCTGAAGGCTACGGAGGTGGAATAAATGAGTTGCATTATGAGGATTTCTCAGGACTTCGTCTCGAGGAACGTGTCCGACCTTTCAGGAGACCTCCCTGAATATATTCCACCTTCACCTAGGAAACTACCAACAGCCCGTCTTCGAGCTATCTCAGTCTCCTTGCTCGTCTCTGAGCCGTCTGACATGCCGAGCTTTCTCGGCCTCCTTGCTCTTCTCTGAGCCGTCTGACATGCCGAGCTTCCTCGGCCTCCCAGCTTGTCTCCGAGCTCCTGACGTGCCGAGCTTCCTCGGTCTCCCTGATCAACCAGGAGCGCGGATCCCATGCGCCCTGCAAAAGCTCCGCGTATATTGCCAGGGTGAGATATCTGCCTCCCCACGATCCGTGTCCCATGCTGGCGTATCCCTCTCTTAATGGGCGTATCCCTCCATTAATGGGCGCATCCGCCATTAAAGACGAGGATAACGCGGGGGCGTAACCGACGGTGGTGATCTCGCGCTCGCTCGCTCCAAGCGACCCCTATATACACCCCCCTCTCAGACGATTCAGGCATCTGAATTTTATCTCAATACGCCGCTACTCTGCTCCTATTCCTCAACTCTAACTTGATCGTCGGAGGGTCCTCTGGTGGTCACCCACCCCAGGACTTTTTTGCAGGTAGCTCGCCTTCCAATACTAACCCATTGAGATCCACACCCACCAACTCCAAAACCAAATCTCAGCCGTCCTAGATTGCCATCGCATGATCGGCGGAGGACATCATCTGAAGGAGATCACGACCTCCATCAGTTGGCGCCATTTGTGGGAACGAGAGAAATTTTTTGTTCCACAACAAAAGTTGATCTTCCGCCCTCAACCCAATGGCAAGCGATGATCGATACGATCCGAATACGAGCCGCCAACACGGAGGCGGGAGCGGCTCTTCTCCCCCTCCAAACCTCATCAACGTCCTATCGAATCGACAGACTCACGTTGATAGTGGACGCCCTCGTCCGCGTTCAGACGGCGAGCCCGGCTCACCAGGTCGCGGTTCCCCCAATGACAACGACGCGCATAGAAGGGCCGATGCCCACTCTCCCCTCAGCGTCACCGAGCGCCGTCTTGCCAACTCTGGCAACCACAGCCCACGCGTGAGCCATGATTCCATAACCCGCTGGGCTCCGGAAGGCTCCACACCCCGGTCTCGGGGAAGACTGGGCCATCACCCCAAAGTCCGACGCACACCCACACCCTCTGATGAATCCCTTCCAGGCATGACCGACACCCCCACTCGCGTCAAGACCGCGGAGGAGCATGTCGGGGCTACTCGAGAAGAACCTCACCCGAGGATCTGAGAAATCCGATAGAGCGGAATCGAAGCCACACCGCAGTGCAGACCAGGAGCGGGGATAGTCTCCACTCCGACTGTGCTGAATCCTTCGGTTACCACCATCGACTCGAGGCCCTCGAAAAGAAGATCGAAGGTATACGGTGAGACGGCTATTCGTCCGGCGAAGGGGCTAGATATTCTGCGGATTCTCTCATGAAGCCCTTCACCAAGGAATTGCTGGCCGACTGTGTCTCATCCAAGAACAAGCCATCCAAGGTGGCTCTCTTTGATGGGAAATCCGACCCGAAAGATCACTTGGACGCATTTACAGCGGGCATGAGCTTCCAAGATAACTCGGACGCAGCTCAATGTCGCGCCTTTCCCACTACCCTAATCCGGGCATGTCGGGACTAGTTTCGGGGGCTAGCGCCCCGCTCCATCTCGACCTTTGATGAGCCGACCACCCAGTTCCTTGGTCACTTCGTCGGGAACAGACGACAGAAGAGGACGGTCGATTACCTCTTCACCATAAAAAGCGGGGACAAAGAATCCTTTTTAGGGATATGTCACTCGCTTCTACAATGCTCTCCTTAAGGTCCCCAAGCACAGCGATGAGACGGTTATCACTGCACTAAGGTCGAGTCTTAGGCATAAAGAGTGGCTCTGCTCTTTTGCATTAGCGCAACCTAAGACTATGGCCGAAGTAAAAGCTTGGACCGAGCGGGAGATCCAACTCGATTCGGAGGTAAGCTCGAATCTTCCCAGAGGCGACCAAGCTGACTGAAAGAAGAGGGGCTGAGAAGAGAAAAATAGGATCGACCGACCAAAACCTTACTCCCCGAAGTTCCAGGAGTACACTCCTCTTAACATCTCCCAGACCGAGCAGTTGGAGGAAGCTAAAGGCGAGAGGTTCTTCAGGCTCCCGCCGGCTACCCGAAGCACGGGCAAGTGGCTCCGAAGCCCATATTGCGCCTATCACCGGACGCAAGGACATCCGACTGAGGATTGTAAATAGCTGCGCGATTACATCGAGGAGCTGATCCGCTCCGGCCATTTGGCAAAGTACCTGCAAGATAAACGTCAAGCAGATAGGGGCGAGCCGATCAAATTAAAGACGGAGAGCTGACGATCGGACATATCATGGTCATCGCCGACTGACCCTAGTCTGAGTAGCAAGGACACCTACCGAAACCGGTCATTCAATGCAGGAGAATTTAAATTGAACCACATAATCTTTATTTTATTCAATAATAAATATTCTTGCTTCCCTGCAATCTGAACTACTTCTCGTTGTCCCGTGCTAAAACTCCCTGCAGGGCCGACGAATGTCTTCCTGCTCGGTCATCCACAGCGGGTAGCTTTCTGCCCAACAATGTTGTGGATCGAAGCCCTCATCACAAGGCCGCCGAGTAATTTCCTGTTGGCCCATCCCTAGCGGGTAGCTTCCTACCCAACAACGCTAAGGATCGAAAGCCCACCTCGTGAGGTGACCGAGTAGCTTCCTTCTCGATCATTCACCAGCGGGCAGCTTCCTGCCCAACAACGCTATGGATCGAAGCCCTCATCACGAGGCCGTCGAGCAATTTTCAGCTGGCCCATCCCTAGCGAGTAGCTTCTGAAAGTACGCCTTAGCACAACTACTAGGTTTTTAGAAGTATCAAGTATGCAAATTTAAAAAATCTAGTATGCTAATGCATGCCATCCAAGAATCGAACTAGAGAATTAGGGTTTTATTGCATGTAAACAAACTTTACACTAAGTGAAATAGGAATACATTCTTTGTAGACCGGTCCTTCACTTCTAAAGCTCCAAGTAGTGGTCCCCCAAACTCTTCTTAGGCTCCACTAGGCGAAAAAAACAAGCTTGCTTAAGAATCTTCGAGGCCGAAGATGATTTACCTTGAGAAATCACTAACTCAAACCACCTCTTCACTAATTGAGGAATTAGTGAAGTAAACAACCTATACTAAATGACTAGTTTGGTATAAATTGATGAAGTAGAAATTTTGCTCACTTTAGAATTATTATCTCTCTTTTTCTTTTCTCACCTCACTCAAAACTATAGAGCAAAGAAGGAGATGAAGAAGATCTACTAATGTGAACCATGGGTGTCACGACCCGAAAGGTACGGAATGTGACTAGCACTTAAATTACGAAACGTCTCAAGGCGTACGTAATCTAAGTAAGCCAACGCCCAGAAATCAAAACCCATTTAAGCAATAGAGTGAAGGAAAAACCAATTTATTGAAAGCGATTTTAATCAAATAAGTTATCTCAAGCTTTTTAAAAGCAACTTCCATTTTTCCAAAAATTTCGGCAGAGTCTCCTTTGTAAAAACTGGCTCCAAAAACGGGTACAAAACAGGAATATACATAGAACATGAAATAAGGCATCCCCAAGCGGGAGCTAGCTCTTCGCCGAAGCGGACTCAAATCCCACGCAATGTAAATTAGCAATGTGCAAAATAAGTATAAAGAGGCACTAGTAATAAACATCATGTCGGCTCAAGTGAGCTCGACCCCAAAATACAACATAAAAGTCCATAAATCTCACTTCCTCGACTAGGTCAATATACATCAATACAATAACAGGTACAGTAGATGGAGTACTCTAGATACAATGAATATATAAGGTGGAAACAAAATAATATCACAACCCACCTATGAGCAAAAGCCTCAAGTCCAGGCGAAAGGAGCAAAAGGAGCAAGTGTGTCCGCCGCTACTGTGCCGACAGAGCGGACCTGCAAAAAGGCTGTGGCACAACGGGGGTGAGTTGCCAACTCGTGAGTAATAAATAACATCTATGGAGGCTATCGTAAGCATGCACGCAAGTGTCATAACATCAACAATACTGATATGGCATGATATACTAGCAGATATGTATGCAACATGAATCAATGTACAATACTAATCTGGCATGATGTGCAAGCAGGTATGTATGCAACATGAATCAACTTATGATCTGAATATGTAGATATAAGAAATCATTATTTTCTTCTTAGAAATCTATTTTGAAATATCAGCATAATATCAATAGAATCAACAGAAATCCGTGTCCAGCATCGACACCTCAAACAACTATCTCAAATCTCATGTATCCATATCACAGTATCTCAGGGCCCACCCGTCCAGCTGACCCATCTTAAAGTATCAATATCTCAACATCTCACGGCCACGGTCGGTATCTTCTGGATATCCGCCGCGCCAACAATCACCGGTAGGTAGTCTGCCCCTGCCAGGCTCATCGTCTACACCTCGATCTTCTTGCTCCGGGGTACCTTATCGGGCCCACCATGTACCCGAGACGGTTCATCCAACTCCTCGAAACGGGTCTCGAAAACCAACAGAAAACTCATGGTGGACGACAAATGTATCATATCACGAGAAAAACCGCAACTTTCAATGTTTAAAATAATATTAGGTTTATTAAATCCTTACGGCTTTTCCCAAAATCTCATAAATCTCAAGTGCTGAAATCCTTAAGAAAATCATCATAAGTGCACATGTCAATGATAATGAATGCCTACAGTATCAATAAGTCGAACTGCAATGTATGACTAATAGGCTAGACATGAACGAATGATGTAATGAGGTACATGCATATGAATAGCAATCCTACATGTTTATCCTGAGGAATTTAAATGTATTAGCACAGGTTTAAGCATCATATATGGTGAAATAGTTCTAGATTTCTGGTTATACAAGTTATCTAGTGTTGTGGCATAGCAATTACCAAGGTGTGTGTGTCCGCATGAATAGTGCTCGTGCTGCATAAAACCCTGGCAATGGTGCAAGTGTCCTATGAAATGAGTCGCACATGTATGTAAGTATATAGGATCATGAATCCAGCAAGATGTTTAAGTAGGCACTATACTCATGAATACTAGTACCACTAGAAGTCTTTTAAATTATCCAATCTAACGGGCGTCTTGCGCCATCCAAACGATTTCCCCCCCGTAGATATTGCATCTACTCACCGTGATCTCGTGCTAAGTGTAGCCGACTACCTGCTTTCCCTTCTGTGCGGCGTCCGAAGTACCCGCCCGTGAACCTAGAAATTACACAAAGTAATACACATAAGCTAAAATCCTGCAAAAACGCAATATTAAGATTATACGAGAACTAGCGTCGCAAGCTAAACGCGTGTGTATATGTAATACCAATACGTGTGTGCACACGTTAAAAACCTCCCCGATACGCTGTGACACACAGCAACACGCTGTGACACACAGCAACACCTGACCCACCTCATAACGTACGAGTCGCGTAAGTCACAAAACACTGGTTTAGGTAGTTGGTCCCAGATTTCTCCTGACGCAAAACCTAACTAAACTAGCAACACCAAACACCAAGAAACACCCTCAGGCACCCTCAGGCACCCTCATGCAAGGAACCAAGCCCAAACTCCTACAGGGGGCCGGCGAGATCGGAAATCTAGGGGAAGTCGCCGGATTTGGGGTCGGGAAACGGGCTCTAAATCCTATACAATACTCTAAAATTCCTTCACATCATTCTGTATATGTTTGCAAAACAAGAATAAAATCATAGATATAGCAGATTTACCGTATCCCATAATATGTTTAGAAACGTTTTTTTAAAAAAAACACTAATTTTGTACATTAGGGTACATTTGAGTAATCTGGTGAAAAGGCTTTGATTAAGTGACACCAACAACACATAATATAGTTAATCTAACCATAAAACCCTAATTTAACCTAATCTCCATCCAAACTACCAATTCATCATCTAACTCACAACACACTAAACTAGCTATACTATCCCAGATTTTGCTCACAGTCATTACAACAAAATCTAACAGTACCAAAAACCCTTAAACCATAGCAGATAGCTACCCTAAAAAGTTCAAGTCTCCAGCCCCTCCCCAGGCCGAGGTCGTCGGATTTCCCCCAAAAGCCACCGGCCAAAACCGCCCAGGTAGGTCCCAAACTTTAGGTGCACACTCAGGGTAGCTAGGTCTACACTTATATACTGTTTGGGTTAAGCAAAAGGTCTCGGGGTCACAGCAGATTACAAGCACCCAAAACATGACACAAAAATACGATATTTGAGCAAAATTGAAACTTTAAGGTTCTAACTGGAATTATAAGACACAACAACATGTTAACTAACTAATTAATCAATAAGAAGAAGACTACCTTCCCAAACTTCCTCAAAACTCTTACTTTTTTAGCTCCAAGTGGTCCCCATGGGTTTTGGCTTATGTTTTGAGAAGGGTGTAGTGTGATTTTTGAAGAGGGTTAGTGGGGATCTTGAAAAATTTAGGGTAAGGCTTGAAGGGGGGGCTGAAGCTTCAGTTTAGAGAGAGGGAGAGAGGAGGGAAAATATGGGAGAAGAATAATGGAAATTCAAATAATAGAGAGAGAGAGTGAGAGGGGGTTAGGGGACAAAGTATGACACATTCTCTCTCCTCATTTAATACCAAGCATGTTTTGTCTCCTCTCTCTCTTCCTCCTTCTCCAAGTCAACCCCAAAAGGAAAATTCATTTCTTTTTTTTTTTTGAAATTAAAGCACTTAATTTAATTACATATTTATCTAATGAAATGATTAAAACGCCATGGCTACTAAGCATGGTTTAACCCCACATTAGCCCTAGGTTAACATGCACATGTGTGTGCAAGCCCAAATAAATTCTAATAAAATATTCATTAATTTTTATAAAATATTTGAAAACCGTTTTGGTAAACTTTTTACTAAAAACCATATTTTCGCTTAATTAACCACTAAACGCATTCTAAGGTGTTACAATCTCCCCCCTTAAAGAAAATTTGTCCCCGAATTTAAATATATAGCTACGCGTACCTTCAAAGAGATGAGGGAATTTCTTCCACATCTCGCTCTCGGCCTCCCAAGTGATCTCTTCACCATTCGGGTTACGCCAAAGTATCTTCACAGATGGCAAGACCTTTGATCGAAGTTTCTTCGCCTGCCGATCCAATATCACTACTGGCTGCTCGGTGAACGAAAGATCGCGCTCAAGCTGAACTGTCTGATGCTGAATCATGTGAGAAGGGTCATGAAGATATCTGTGAAGCATCGACACGTGGAATACGGGGTGAACATCTGGAAAGCTGGGTGGAAGAGCCAAACGATAACCCACTGCGCCCACACGCTCGAGGATCTCGAAGGGACCTATAAATCTGGGACTAAGCTTTCCTTTTCGCCCAAATCTCATCACGCCCTTCATCGGAGAGACCCTCAGAAAAACGTGATCGCCAACTGCGAACTCTAGTCTGCGACGGCGTCTGTCTGCATACGATTTCTGCCTGCTCTGAGCCGCTCTCATCCGATCTCGAATCAACTGTACTTTCTGGGTCGTCTCTTGCACGATCTGCGGCCCCAAAATACTGCTCTCGCTAAGCTCAGTCCAACAGACGGGCGATCTACATCCCCTCCCATACAAGGCCTCGAAAGGTGCCATCTGAATAGTATCCTGGAAGCTGCTGTTGTAGGAGAACTCTACTAAGGGTAAATGATGATCCCAGCTACCACCGAAGTCTAATACGCACGCTCGGAGTATGTCCTCGAGAGTCTGAATAGTCCGCTCTGACTGGCCGTCGGTCGGCGGATGAAATGCTGTGCTGAAACTCAAACGGGTGCCCAACGCCTCCTGAAGTCTCTGCCATAGTCGGCTGGTAAACTGGGTGCCTCGGTCTGACACGATGCAAGTCGGGATGCCATGCAACCGTACGATCTCATCGATGTAAATCTGGGTATACTGAGCAAAACTGAGAGTAGTCTTCACTGGCAGGAAGTGAGCCGCTTTCGTCAATCGATCCACGATCACCCAGATGGAGTCATACCCTCGATTGGTCCTGATGAGACCCACAACGAAGTCCATAGAAATCTGCTCCCATTTCCACTCCGGAATAGGCAAAGGCTGCAACTCTCCAGCGGGCCTCTGGTGCTCGGCCTTGACTTGCTGAAAAGTTAGGCATCTCGACACGAAGTCTATGACGTCCCTCTTCATTCCGTCCTACCAATAAAAATCTCTCAGATCGCAGTACATCTTGGTGGAACCTGGATGAATGCTATATATCGATCTATGCGCCTCCTCAAGAATCTTACGCCGCAGTCCCTCACAATCCGGTATGCACAATCGAGTCCCAAATCGCAGTACCCCCTGATCATCGATCACGAACTCGGAATCTCTGCCCTGCCTAATCTGCTCCATGATCTCTGAAAGACGGTCATCACCGGGCCGTGCCTCGTGAATACGGTCAAGCAACTACGGACGTGCACGAATATGCGCAAGCTGTCCTCCTGTCGGAATGAACTCGAACTCAATTCGGCTGTCACATAAAATCTGCCAATCTGCCGACGACTGCCTCTGCATGGCGCTCAAATAAGATAGACTACCTCCGGGCCTCCTACTCAAAGCATCAGCCACCACGTTCGCCTTACCCGGATGGTAGAGGATCTCGCAATCATAGTCTTTCACCAGCTCCATCAAATGACGATGTCTCAGATTCAGGTCTCGCTGCTGAAATATGTACTTCAAGCTTTTGTGGTCCGTGAATATCTGGCACGACTCTCCGTATAGGTAATGTCTTCAGATCTTGAGTGCAAACACCACTGTAGCCATCTCTAAATCGTGCGTAGGATAATTTTGTTCATGTGTCTTCAGCTGCCGAGAAGCATACGCGATAACTCTGTCGTGCTGCATCAACACGCAACCTAGTCCCACACGAGAAGCGTCGCAATAAACCACGAATCCGCCCGATCCCGAAGGCAATGACAACACTGGTGCAGTAGTCAGACGAGTTTTCAACTGCTGGAAGCTATGCTCGCACGCCTCGGTCCAATCAAAAGGAACTCCCTTCCAGGTCAACCCGGTCAACGGTGCAGCCATATGGGAGAAATCCTGAACAAATCGTCGGTAGTAGCCAGCCAGGCCTAGGAAACTGCGGATCTCCATAACTGATGTCGATTTGGGCCAATGCTGAACGACCTCGATCTTCCTCGGGTCCACACATATGCCATCTCTCGTAATCACGTGACCCAAGAAATCAACGCTGTCAAGCCAAAACGCGCACTTGGAAAATTTCGCGAACAACTGGTGCTCCCTCAAAGTCTGCAATGTGATCCGCAGGTGCTGCTCGTGCTCCTCTCGGCTCCGGGAATACACCAAAATGTCGTCAATAAACACGATGATGAATAGATCTAGATACGTCCTGAAAATGCGGTTCATCAAATCCATAAACGCGGCTGGTGCATTGGTGAGTCCGAACGACATCACCAAAAACTCATAGTGTCCATAACGTGTGCGAAAAGCCGTCCTTGGAATATCCTCCTGCCGCACCCGCAACTGATGGTAACCCGATCGCAAGTCAATCCTCGAAAAGTATCCCGCACCCTGAAGCTGGTCAAATAAATCATCGATACGTGGTAAGGGATATCTGTTCCATACGGTAACCCTGTTCAGCTGGCGGTAATCAATGCACAAGCGCAAACTGCCGTCTTTCTTCTTGACGAACAGGACAGGAGCACCCCACGGAGAAACACTGGGTCGAATAAGCCCTTTATCTTACAAATCCTGCAACTGATCCTTCAGCTTCGTAAGCTCCACCGGGGCCATCCGATAAGGTGTATGGAAATAGGCCCCGAGCCGGGAATCAAGTCAATGCAGAACTCAATATCGCGCTCAGGCGGTAGCCCAGACAGCTCGTCAGGGAAAACATTAGGGAACTCACACACAATCGGGACCTGGTCCAACGGAACCTTTGCAGCTCGAGTATCACAAACAGAAGCTAAGAATCCCTGACATCCCTTCCGTAAGAGCTGACCGGCGCGAAGAGACGAAATCAAGCTGGGAAGGGTGACACTGCGGTCTCCCTGAATAACAAGGACTGGCTCTCCCGGAAAGCTAAATCTGACTGCCTTCTCACGGCAGTCCACAGATGCATAACAAGTGGCTAGCCAGTCCATGCCCAGAAGCACATCAAAGTCCAACATATCAAGGAGAATCAAATCAACCGATGAATCCCTCTCCCCGATACGAACGGAACACAAACGAAACACAAAACGAGCGACAAACGACTCGCCTATCGGAGTAAGAACAACAAGCGGCTGTTCTAACGACGACGACTCACGGCCCAACATCGGTGCAAAGTGTGTAGATACATACGAATGTGTGGAACCTGGGTCGAATAATACCCGCGCGTCGAAAGAACATACTGACAAGGTACCTGTCACAACGGCATTGGATGCCTGCGCATACTACGGTGTCAAAGCGAATACTCGGGCCTGTCCCCCACCAATAGCTGGCTGTCCTCTGCCTCAGCCTCTGCCTCCTCGTCCACTCTGAACAGGACCGCCGCGTCCACGGCCTCTGGGGGCATCTAACTGACATGGAGCATCACTGGGGGTAGGAAGTAGAGCTCTCCGAGGAGGTGGTGAAGGTGGTAAAGTCACGTGTAGAATTGTCGCCGCTCCCTGTCACCTCACCATACAGTCTCTGACACGATGGTTCGGACTCCCGCACCCAAAACATCCTGGCGATGCCCGCTAGCCCTGCGGGTAAGAACCAAATAGCCGACCCCGTCCAACTCCTCTGCCGCCACCATCTCTCGGAAAGAATCTGTCACGATGCCTCTGAGCTGGCATATCGGTACGAATTCTCTTCGGCCCAGAAATGGCCGAAGTCTCTGAATGCGCGCCTCCATACGTAAGGCCATGTCCATAACAACTGCATAAGTTTCGAAGTGCTGGGCGCCGATGGCAAGAAATAACTGGGTGTCGAGTCCCTGCATAAACCTCTTTACCCTTTTATCTTCAGTATCAACCAAGTACGGAGCATATCTAGACAACTGCGCAAACTGGACATCATACTCGGGCACTGTCATCCCTGGAGTCTTGCGCAAAGCCTCAAAACTACGAGCTCTAGCATCACGAACGCTCTCTGGAAGGAAACGGGCTAGAAATACTGCTGTGAACCTGGCCCAAATCATAGGAGGTAGACCTGCAGCTCGACCTCTCTCGACCGACTCACACCATGTCTGCGCAAGGCTCTCTAGACGGAAACTCATAAGCTCTACCCATCTGTCGTCGGAACATCTGAGTGAACGGCAAATCCTAGCTAGTTTGTCAAGGAATGTCCGCGGATCCTCCGCCGCATCTGTGCCGGTGAAGACTGGGGGTCTCAGCCTCATGAAATCCTGTAGCGATACTGGAATAGCCAAGGTAGTAGTAGTAGGAGCAACTGTCTGGGCAGCAGGTACCATCATAGTCTGTGCTATGGAAGATACGTCCGCCGATCTCGGTGCACGACTGGCCTCTACTAAGGACCCCACCATCTGTCGTAACTCTTGCATACCTCCCATCATCTGTCGTAGCTCCTCCATACCAGACTCTAGCCTATCCATACGGCTTGGGGAAGGTGGATCAGTCTGTCCCTGGGGAGTAGGTACACCGTCCTTCTCGGTCCTCGTCTCGGACGAGCCTGCTCGGATCTCATCTCGGGCGGCAGCCCTCTACGCCCTCGTAGCCTTCGGCGGCATAATAGCTGGTACAAGAAACAGGATAATAAGAACAATGCAATAGAATCATAGGATACACGGAATTGAAGAAGGAATTTCAAGCAAGTATATCCTAAAGTCACTTAGGTGGAGTACCGTATCGCAAGTATGCCGCGGACTTACACACGCTACGTTACCCTGCTTAAGTCACTTACTCCATCTACCAAAGGCCATCCTACACTTGGAAAGGTAAAACCTATCACTCTGATACCAACTTTGTCACGACCCGAAAGGTACGGAATGTGACTGGCACTTAAATTACGAAACGTCTCAAGGCGTACGTAATCTAAGTAAGCCAAAGCCCAGAAATCAAAACCCATTTAAGCAATAGAGTGAAGGAAAAACCAATTTATTGAAAGCGATTTTTATCAAATAAGTCATCTCGAGCTTTTTAAAAGCAACTTCCATTTTTCCAAAAATTTCGGCAGAGTCTCCTTTGTAAAAACTGGCCCCAAAACGGGTACAAAACAGGAATATACATAGAACATGAAATAAGGCATCCCCAAGCGGGAGCTAGCTCTTCGCCGAAGCGGACTCAAATCCCACACAATGTAAATTAGCAATGTGCAAAATAAGTATAAAGAGGCACTAGTAATAAAAATCATGTCGGCTCAAGTGAGCTCGACCCCAAAATACAACATAAAAGTCCATAAATCTTACTGCCTCGTCTAGGTCAATATACATCAATACAACAACAGGTACAGTAGATGGAGTACTCTAGATACAATAAATATATAAGGTGGAAGCAAAATAATATCACAACCCACCTACGAGCAAAATCCTCAAGTCCAGGCGAAAGGAGCAAAAGGAGCAAGTGCGTCCACCGCTACTGTGCTGACGGAGCGGACCTGCAAAAAGGCTGTGGCACAACGGAGGTGAGTTGCCAACTCGTGAGTAATAAATAACATCTATGGAGGCTATCGTAAGCATGCACGCAAGTTTCATAACATCAACAGTACTGATATGGCATGATATACTAGCAGATATGTATGCAATATGAATCAATGTACAATACTAATCTGGTAAGATGTGCTAGCAGGTATGTATGCAACATGAATCAACTTGTGATCTGAATATGTAGATATAAGAAATCATTATTTTCTTCTTAGAAATCTCTTTTGAAATATCAGCATAATATCAATAGAATCAACAGAAATCCGTGTCCAGCATCGACATCTCAAACAACTATCTCAAATCTCATGTATCCATATCACAGTATCTCAGGGCCCAGCCGTCCGGCTGACCCATCTCAAAGTAACAATATCTCAACATCTCACGGCCATGGTCGGTATCCTCTGGATATCCGCCGCGCCAACAATCACCGGTAGGTAGTCTGCCCCTGCCAGGCTCATCGTCTACACCTCGATCTTCTTGCCCCGGAGTACCTTACCGGGCCCACCATGTATCCGAGACGGTTCATCCAACTCCTCGAAACGGGTCTCGAAAACCAACAGAAAACTCATGGTGGACGACACATGTATCATATCACGAGAAAAACCGCAACTTTCAATGTTTAAAATAATATCATGTTTATTAAATCCTTACGGCTTTTCCCAGAATCTTATAAATCTCAAGTGCTGAAATCCACAAGAAAATCATCATAAGTGCACATGTCAATGATAATGAATGCCTACAGTATCAACAAGTCGAACTGCAATGTATGCCTAATAGGCTAGGCATGAACGAATGATATAATGAGGTACATGCATATGAATAGCAATCCCATATGTTTATCCTGAGGAATTTAAATGCATTAGCACAGGTTTAAGCATCATATATGGTGAAATGGTTCTAGATTTCTGGTTATACAAGTTATCTAGTGTTGTGGCATAGCAATTACCAAGGCGTGTGTGTCCGCATGAATATTGCTTGTGCTGCATAAAACCCTGGCAATGGTGCAAGTGTCCTATGAAAGGAGTCGCACATGTATGTAAGTATATAGGATCATGAATGCAGCAAGATGTTTAAGTAGGCACTATACTCATGAATACTAGTACCACTAAAAGTCTTTTAAATTATCCAATCTAACGGGCGTCCTGCGCCATCTAAACGATCTCCCCCCGTAGATGTTACATCTACTCACCATGATCTCGTGCTAAGTGTAGCCGACTACCTGCTTCCCCTTCTGTACGGTGTCCGAAGTACCCGCCTGTAAACCTAGAAATTACACAAAGTAATACACATAAGCTAAAATCCTGCAAAAACGCAATATTAAGATTATACGAGAACTAGCGTCGCAAGCTAAACGTGTGTGTATACGTAATACCAATACGTGTGTGCACACGTCAAAAACCTCCTCGATACGCTGTGACACACAGCAACACGCTGTGACACATAGCAACACCAGACCCACCTCGTAACGTATGAGTCGCGTAAGTCACAAAACACTGGTTTAGGTAGTTAGTCCCAGATTTCTCCTGACGCAAAAACTAACTAAACTAGCAACACCAAACACCAAGAAACACCCTTAGGCACCCTCATGCAAGGAACCAAGCCCAAACTCCTACAGGGGGCCGGCGAGATCGGAAATCTAAGGGAAGTCGCCAGATTTGGGGTAAGGAAACGGGCTCTAAATCCTACACAATACTCTAAAATTCCTGCACATTATTCTGTATATGTTTGCAAAACAAGAATAAAATCATAGATATAGCAGATTTACCGTATCCCATAATTTTTTTAGAAACGTTTTTTTAAAAAAAAACACTAATTTGGTACATTAGGGTACATTTGAGTAATCAGGTGAAAAGGCTTTGATTAAGTGACACCAACAACACATAATATAGTTAATCTAACCATAAAACCCTAATTTAACCTAATCTCCATCCAAACCACCAATTCATCATCTAACTCACAACATACCAGACTAGCTATACTATCCCAGATTTTGCTCACAACCATTACAACAAAATCTAACAGTACCAAAAACCCTTAAACCATAGCAGATAGCTACCCTAAAAAGTTCAAGTCTCTAGCCCCTCCCCAGGCCGAGGTCGCCGGATTTCCCCCAAAAGCCACCGGCCAAAACCGCCCAGATAGGTCCCAAACTCTAGGTGCATACTCAGGGTAGCTAGGTCTATACTTATACACTGTTTGGGTTAAGCAAATGGTCTCGGGGTCACAGCAGACTACAAGCACCCAAAACATGACACAAAAATACGATATTTGAGCAAAACTGAAACTTTAAGGTTCTAAATGGAATTATAAGACACAACAACATGTTAACTAACTAATTAATCAATAAGAAGAAGACTATCTTCCCAAACTTTCTCAAAACTCCTACTTTCCTAGCTCCAAGTGGTCTCCATGGGCTTTGGCTTAAGTTTTGAGAAGGGTGTAGTGTAATTTTTGAAGAGGGTTAGTGGGGATCTTGAAAAATTTGGGGTGAGGCTTGAAGGGGGGCTGAAGCTTCAGTTTAGAGAGAGGGAGAGAGGAGGAAAAATATGAGAGAAGAATAATGGAAATTCAAATAATAGAGAGAGAGAGTGAGAGGAGGTTAGGGGACAAAGTATGACACATTCTCTCTCCTCATTTAATACCAAGCATGCTTTGTCTCCTCTCTCTCTCTCTTCCTCCTTCTCCAAGTCAACCCCAAAAGGAAAATTCATTTCTTTTTTTTTGAAATTAAAACACTTAATTTAATTACATATTTATCTAATGAAATGGTTAAAGCACCATGGCTACTAAGATGGTTTAACCCCACATTAGCCCTAGGTTAACATGTACATCTGTGTGCAAGCCCAAATAAATTCTAATAAAATATTCATTAATTTTTATAAAATATTTGAAAACCGTTTTGGTAAACTTTTTACTAAAAAACATATTTTCGCTTAATTAACCACTAAATGCATTCTAAGGTGTTACAATGGGTGAGAAAATATCTCAAGAGATATTAGTAGAGAGTTAACCATGGCTAAACATAATGGTCGGGTTAATAAATATTTAGAGCAAAACAAAATTAGTGGACTAAGTCAAGACTTCTACATGCTTCCACAAGTATCTTAAGCCATGACATTTTCTACCTAATTTTGGTTTATCCATTAATAATTAAATCACCCAAATTATCTTTAGTTTGGTGTGAGTGTCACACACCCATGTCCAATGTATCATCTAACATGACACAATAGTAAATACATTAATATATATCTCATATATATTTAAATATATTTGTAGGAAAGAAATTCTTAAGTGAGCTAATATTAGTTAATATATATATATTAATATATCAAAATATAATTATATATATATATATTAATATATCAATATATATATATATATATATCAAATTATTAAATCATCATTTGATTTAATAATCCGGCTATATCATATAAAACCGACTAATATCATTTATATGTATATCAAATATGCATATAACAAATTATTGAATCAACACTTGATTCAATAATCCGGTTATATCACATATAATCTATATCGCGAGATTAGAATACTATATCATATACATGTATTAATCCCGGTCCCGCACATATCACATATGTGCCCTACTTCGTTTCGTTTGAGCTAGGAAACCTCTGTGTAGGACTCTAAAGACTCGTCAATACGCCAGCAGTAGGTGATGATCACATTAGTCACTCACAAGCCGTCAGCGGTACTAGCTGGACGTAACGGCTAACCAGGTATTGAGCGATCAGAAGATCAACAAGTAAGCTTGTCCAAATTCCCGTGAATCCTGTAAGTAATACTACCGTACAGTCCGGTCTCTTCGTATGATATGTCGTATATCGAGTCTGGGGGTGGTATCATCAGACCCCAATAACTTGATAAGTCATGCCGATGTGAGGCTCATAATGGGTTGAGAAACTACTGATAACACTTACCAGTAAATCTCATCAACAGCCCTGGCCAGGGAGTTCCTGTTATAGCCAATCGAGCATAGCGCAACATCAACTCCCAATACTGGGAGAGACGAAACCCCATCAACAGCCCTAGCCAGAGAACTACTATCTGACGATAGGTATAATACCATCTAAGAGTTCTCGCCGAGTCCTGTTCGGTGTACCCATTCTCCAATGAGCACCTGTGTACAATTTTTGATGTCAAACACTAATGGATGTGGGATCATCCATCACCTCATACAGGGTCATGAAACGCACACACTAATCTACTCTGGAATATCGATGCCCTGTCTCGATACTCTTTCAACTAGGAACAATTAAAGGATGTACTTATGGACTACCCTGGCCCTACTAGTATGATCTGCATCATAGTCCTGGTAGTCAAGTACACATCCTAAGGGCTTTATCACTATGTAACGGAGAGACGGTATAATGATACAAGTGTACATGTTAAGATAAAAAGCAACCAGATAGCATACTATCATGTCGAGCAAGAAAGTCCTATCTATATATGTCCAAGCATCCACTATAATATACAATCATGTACAATAATGGCCTCTAGGGCATACATATAACTAACAATCTTCCACTTGCACTAAGGCCAGTTGTTGTAGTATCTCATACCCAACATCCCAAAAAGTCTTTTAAATTGTATCTGGGGGTGGGCCTTCGTGAATGGATCCGCCGTGTTATTCTTCGTGTCAACTCTCCTGACCTCGATCTCCTGGAGATCAACTATCTCCCTGATCAGGTGATACTGCCTAAGAATATGTCTGGATCGATAATGGGACCGGGGTTCCTAGGCCAAAGCCACAGCTCCATTATTATCACAATACACATATATTGGATACCCAATGGTAGGAACCTCACCAAGTTCATCTCATGAACTTGTTCATCTAGACAGCCTCTTTGGCAGTATCGTTGGTAGCGATGTATTCAGCCTTCATCGTCGAGTCTGCTACGGTATCTAGCTTGGAACTCTTCCAACATACCGTCCCTCCACTGAGGGTAAAGACAAAACCTGAGACCGACTTAGAGTCGTCCTTACCACTATGGAAGCTCGAATCGGTAAAGGACTCGACATGGAGTTCACCGTTACCATACACCAAGAACAATTCTTTAGTCCTTCTCAAGTACTTAAGAAAGTTCTTCACAGTTGTCCAGAACTTTTCCCCAGGATCTGATTGACACCTACTCACTACACCTAGTGAGTATGATACATCCGCTTAGATCTATCTCTATAGATCTTAATCCCAGGATGTAAGAGGTATCACCCAAATATTTCATGGAGAAACTGTGATAAGTAGAGCTTAACCGAGTGTAGCATAGGAACATCGTTTCCTATCAAGAGTATGTCATCCACGTACAATACGAGGAAGACAACCTTACATTCTCCAACCTTCTTGTATATACAAGGTTCATCAATATTTGTCACGAGCCGAAATGGCACGTGACTGGCACTTGAATCATATGAAGTCTATATGACCCCATCTAATTCAAGTAAGCCAAGAAATCCCAGAAATCTAAACCATTTTAAGAAAGAAGTGAAAAAAACATGTTTTAAAGCAAGTGGTTTTAAATAACATAAGCCGGATATGCATTTTTAAAATCTCAAGTCTTTTCTGAAAATTTCGGCAGAGTTTCCTTTGTAAATACTGGCCCCAAAAGGGTACCACAAGCATAATATGAGTAAAGGCATCCCCAAGCGGGTGCTAGCTCTTCGTCAATTGACGGTCACAACCACGCAAGCAATATAATATACAACGCCGAAGGGCGAGGATCAAAACTCAAAAGGAAACTCAAAACATCAGGAAAACCCATAATAATACAACACGCGACTCTAAGATAGAAATAATATACAACTGGTCTTTAAGTCTGAATAAATATACAAGTTTGGTTGATGGAGTTTACTAGATAGAATTGAATATAAATAAATGTACAATGGTGGTCACGATGCAAGTGAACCCACCTACCAAAGCAATCATCCGGAAAGAAAGCAGTGTGCCAGCAAAGCCGCAACGAAACCTGTACGTCAAAACCTGCAAGAACTGTGGCACAACGGGGGTGAGTTGCCAACTCGTGAGTAGAAAATATCACAGAGCAGAAATCATATGTATGGCTCAATCCTAGGTCAATACGATCATAATATATATATCCTCAATGATAATATGGCCTGAAGCATAATATAAAGGCAAGGGTAAACATCTATGCATAAGTGTAATCCCATGTGCTCGTGTCAGTACCTCAGGTAGCAATATATCGTAAATATAAGGTATGAATGCGGAAAAATGAAAACAGAAGACATCATGAATGAGAAAACTGTTTTCTTAATATAGTGAGATTTCTGTATAAACATTTAAGTATCATCAATGAAATCATCAGAAAATCAGTGTCAAGCATCGACACAAAATATATATCTCAATATCCCAATATCAAGTAAATCTCATATATCCAATATCCAATATCGAGCACATAGGCCCCGAGCACATAGGCCCCTCTCATATCGAGCACATAGGCCCCGAGCACATAGGCCCCTCTCATATCGAGCACATAGGCCCCGAGCACATAGGCCCCTCTCATATCGAGCACATAGGCCCCGAGCACATAGACCCCTCTCATATCATGAATAAGTATAAGTGCATATACCATTATGATGATATATGATGTCGGTGTATATATATATATATATATAACATCGTCCAATACCACTGATATATATATATATATATACACACACACACGATGGGTATACATATATATATTGTAAGTCCACGTTGCGACCCCCGGTGCTTACGGGGAGGCGAAAACGGTATAAAAAACAAATTTTTATCGCAAGGGGCAACATGGACTAAACAAGGTCGGGATCGTGTCTAAACTAAACTAGCAAACTTGCTAAAGAGATTTAGCTACTCGGATGAAGATGGTTATACCTAAACTTGAACTCTTTCTTCTTCAAACTTTTGTAGAGGTTGATGGTTCTCTTCTTGTCGCCTTCTTCCGTCGAAGATGGATCCACCTCGAGGGTTCAACCTTTGGGCTCTTTCTCGAACTTGGAGTGAACTAGAATCTCCGGCTTGCTAAACCCTTGATCCTAGAGTGAGTAGAGAGTGTCTAAGGGGTGCTTTTCTTTTTAAAGAGAGGGATTCTCAACACATGAGAAGGGTTCTCTTTTGCTAGAGGAAGAAGAAGATGAAGTGAGGAGAGAGAAGCTAAATGAGATAAAATGAGCTCTTTTTCTTTTGCAACCATAACATAAAGCAAAAGAATTATCAAATAATAATAATAATGAAAATGAAAAAGGTTGATGGAAGGTTTAGGAATGACCATTATCATTTCAAACATTAAATGAATTTGCTAGAATCAAAGAGCATCTTTCTTTTGTAATGATGATGGTCAAAAGTTCAACTATGGTCAACAAGTCAACCATGGTCAACAAGTCAACATAAAAACCAACCATGACACAATTTCATTTTATTATATATTATTAATTGATATAACATAAATCCATTAGGGTTTGGAAAAAGACGACTGTCAATAGTGCATACGCACCCGTTCCGAAACCCTAATGAAAGTCATCTTCCTCCTCCTCAAATAACTGTGCATACACACCTGCATTCTTGTTCTGAGGAACATGAATACTGAGAGATAAAAGCAACCCCAAAACATATACCAGTATCCGGCTCAAACCAGAGCCCGCTGGCAATATCCGTCCGGACTCCAAACGTGCACAAGTGCGCGGATGAGAACGAACCCTGTCGCAAAACCATGCGACCTCTACTCTGTTTTGCCCAGAGGCGAATACCCTCTGTGTGGGACTCTAAAGACTCGACACTACGCTGGCAGTGGGTTTAACCACAGACCGCAAGCGGCACTAGCTGTGCGTAACGGTCCCCAGGTAGATGCCGACAAGAAGGCTGACGAGGTGAAACCCCATCTGAACTCCTACTGAGTATGAATGTGACAGTTTCCGTACAGTCCGGTCTGTTCGTCTAATACATCGCATGTCGGGCCTAGGGGGCGGTAAAACGTCAGCCCCTAATAGCGGTACAAGTCGTGTCGGAGTGAAGCCCAAAACACCCTGAGATAACACTGGAACCTACCAGTATATCTCGCTTGCCCTGGCCAGGGACTACTCGTGTAATGGCTCTCCTAGACACAGCGCGATGTCAACCCCCAATACCGGGAGAGACGAATCCTGTCTAACCGTCACTGCCTCCAAGTGCTTCGGGACTGCACTCAACCACCACCTGTTTGCACGACTCCTTTGAGCCGTGGTAGGGTAGTGATCAAAGTGCAGTGGGAACACACTTGAGGCGAAGTGCCAGTGTCAAGTCAGCGGACTAAGCTGTACTCATGTCACCTGGGAACTGATAACTGACGATAGGTATAATACCAACCTGTCAGTTCCCGATGAGTCCTGTCCAGTGTACTCGTAACCCAACGAGCACCCGTATACTATCTCCAGTACGACGTACTGATGGCTGTGGGACAGACCATCTCCCACACTGGGATGAGAAGCGCATACGCTACTCTACTCCGGAGTATCGATGCCCTGTCTCGATAGTCCTGCGACTAGGGACCTGTATAAGGATGTGCTTATAGATTACCCAGCCCCCACTAGTGTGACTGCCATCACAACGCTGGTAATCAAGCAAAGATCCTAAGGGCTCCACTAATGCGTATAAGTGATATACTAAAATAAACACAAGTACACATTGAAGTAGAAACAAACCAAGTAGCATACTACTATATTGAGCAAGATTGTTTATACAAGGTGAATATCCCAAGCTTCCATTAAGTAATATACAAGCCAGTATGATACAGTAATGGCCTCTAGGGCATATACACTAACAATCTCCCACTTACACTAAGGCCATGTACTGGCGTATCGAAGACCTATCATCTCGATCAGCCGCTCGAACTGAGTCTGGGGTAGGGCCTTGGTGAATGGATCTGCAGTGTTCTCTTCTGAAGCAACCCTCCGAACCTCGATCTCCTTGCGATCCACGATCTCCCTGATCAGGTGATACCGCCTTAAGATGTGCCTGGATCTCTGATGGGACCTGGGTTCCTTCGCTAAAGCTATAGCCCCGTTGTTGTCGCAATACAGAGGTATTGGGTCAACAATGGACGGAACCACCTGAAGTTCTTTCAAGAACTTCCTCATCCAGACAGCTTCTTTTGCGGCATCAGATGCAGCGATGTATTCCGCTTCCATAGTCGAGTCTGCAACGGTTTCCTGTTTGGAGCTCTTCCAACACACCGCCCCTCCATTGAGGGTAAAGACGAAACCCGACATGGACTTGGAATCATCCTTGTCACTTTGGAAGCTGGAGTCAGCAAAGGCCTCGATCTGGAGGTCCTTTCCGCCATACACCAAGAACATCTCCTTAGTCCTTCTCAGGTACTTGAGAATGTTCTTTACCGCTATCCAGTGTTTCTCCCCAGGGTTTGACTGATACCGGCTTACCACACTCAGTGCATAAGCTACATCCGGTCTGGTACACAACATCGCATACATTATAGAGCCTACCGCAGAAGCGTAGGGTATAATAGATAGGCGATCCCTCTCCAAATCAGTCTTGGGAGACATCTCTTTAGAGAGGGTGATCCCGTGACAAGCCGGTAGGTTACCGCGCTTGGAATCTTCCATACTGAATCTCTTCACTATGGTGTCGATGTACCTGGACTGAGAAAGTCCTAATATCCTCTTGGATCTATCACGATGGATCCGGATCCCCAGGATGTATGAGGCATCACCCAGGTCTTTCATAGAGACCTGTGTGACAAGAACCCCTTGACAGATTGTAGCATAGGAATGTCATTTCCTATTAAGAGAATGTCATCCACGTATAAAACGAGGAATACTACAGTTCTCGCTACAAATCTACTATAGATGCATGGTTCATCTGGATTTTTGATAAAGCCAAATTCCTTGACCGTCTCATCAAAACAGATGTTCCAACTCCGCGATGCCTGCTTTAGTCCATAGATGGACTTAAGCAACTTGCACACCTTTCCGCTGCTCCCACTCTGAATGAAACCCTCTGGCTGATCCATATAGACACACTCCTCTAAATTTCCATTTAGAAAAGCGGTCTTTACGTCCATCTGCCAAATCTCATAATCGTGGAAGGCAGCAATGGCAAGAAGGATCCGAATGGATTTCAGCATAGCCACTGGAGAAAAGGTTTCGTCATAGTCCAAGCCAGGTCTTTGACGGAAACCCTTTGCTACAAGTCTAGCTTTATAGGTCTCAACCTGTCCATCTACACCAATCTTCCTTTTGAAGATCCACTTGCATCCTACGGGTTTTACCCCGTCTGGAGCAATGTCCAACGTCCATACTTTGTTGGTGTACATGGACTCCATTTCGGTCCGCATTGCATCCAGCCATTTTACCGAGTCAACGCTCTGAACGGCCTGCTGGAAGCTAGTAGGCTCATCATAATCTATGATGCAATCCTCTCTATCCCCGTCTATGAGAAAACCGTAGTATCTCTCGGGCGGATGAGACTGCCTACTACTCCTGCGGAGCGGCGTAGGAATGTCCTGTTCATTTGAACCCTCTGGTTCCACTAAGCTTTCAGTAATAGTCTGTGGTTCTGGAATTTCTTCCAGTTCTACTGCGCTCCCACTTATTTCTTTTTCTAAGAACTGGTGTTCTAGAAAGTGGGCATGACGAGAAACAAGAACTTTTTGCTCCTCTGCGTAGTAGAAGAGATATCCCTTGGAGTTCTTTGGATATCCCACAAACTTACACAGTACTGAACGCGCCTAGCTTGTCCGCATGCTGCTTTTTAACAAAAGCTGGACTTCCCCAAGTCTTAATGTGACTGAGATGGGGCCTCTTCCCACACCACATCTCATACGGTGTAGTAGGCACAGTCTTAGTAGGAACTCGGTTCAAAAGGTACGCAGCTGATTCTAGCGCATACCCCTAGAATGATCGCGGTAACTCAGCGTTGCTCATCATGGACCGTACCATATCCAATAGGGTTCGGTTCCGTCTCTCTGATACACCGTTGTGTTGCGGAGTGTATGGAGGAGTAAGCTGAGAGAGAATTCCGTTCTCTTTTAAATAATTCAGGAACTCGGCACTTAAGTATTCTCCACCTCGATCCGATCTTAGAATCTTGATACTTTTGCCGGTCTGTTTCTCTACTTCATTCTTATATTCCTGGAACTTTTCAAAGGCTTCGGACTTATGTTTCATTAAGAAGACATAACCGTACCTTGAGAAATCATCCGTAAAAGTAATGAAGTAAGAGTAACCGCTTCGCGCATGTGTAGATATTGGACCGCACACGTCGCTGTGTACGAGTCCTAAGAGCTCGCTCGCTCTTTCTCCGTGTCCTGTGAACGGAGTCTTTGTCATCTTTCCTTTGAGACAGGATTGACAAGTGGCATACGATTGATATTCGAACGAATCCAAATATCCTTCTGTATGTAACTTAGTCAACCTTCTCTCATTGATGTGACCCAGTCTACAATGCCATAAGAAAGTCTGATTTATTTCTGGAGACTTTCTTTTGTGTGTATTCTGGACATTGAAAATCTGTGGTTGGTTTAACACGTATATACCATTGCTCAGTGTACCTGACCCAATCAGAACTTGATTAAGGTGAATGTTTACAACATTACTTACAAACGCAAATTCATAACCTTCTTTAGAAACCAAAGATACAGAAATGATATTACAAGTTGCGTTGGGTACAAAAAAGCAATTACGCAAAACCAAAACATGCCCATCTGTCATTCCCAGGTGATAGTCCCCCACGGCTTTAGCATCCATGCTAGCTCCGTTCGCAACTCTGAGGGTCATGTCACCTGCCTTCAAAAACCTACGGTTTCTCAACGCCTGCAAAGAATTACAGATATGAGATCCTGATCCGGTATCCAATACCCAGGAAGTAGAGTTTATAGAAAGACAGTTTTCAATAACATACACAACTGAAGCTGAAGCCGCAACCTGCTTCAGTTCCTGTGTCTTGGCCTTCCAAGCCCTGCAATCTTTCTTCCAGTGTCCACTCTTATGACAATAGAAGCATTCCTCTTTCCCTATAACCTTCCCCGCAATCTTTGTTGCCTTTTCCTTTCCCTTCGTACCCACTTTACTAACACCGCCTCTTGGTTTGGCGGGGGCTTTCTTCCTCCTTCCCTTGGCTTTCGCCTTGGACCTAGAGGAAGAAGATCCTCCTACAAACAAAGCGGGTGTTTCCCTACCTTTCTGTAGGGTGCCCTCTGCGCTCCTCAGCAAGTTGAGGAGTTCTGAAAGTTCAACTTTCTTTTCTTGTAAGTTGAAGTTCAGTATAAACTGGGCGTATGTGGATGGAAGGGACTGGAGGATTAAATCCGTATAGAGTTCACTTTCCAACGTGGTCCCAAGTTCCGCGAGCTCCTCAATGTAGCCAATCATCTTAAGCACGTGGTCCGCTACCGATGATCCGACGGCCAACCTTGCCGAAAATAACTTCTTCGACAATTCGTATCTTGCGATACGAGACTGCTCTCCATACAGTTCTTTTGTATGAAGAAATATGGATTCCAAATCCATATTCTCGTGCCTCCTCTGGTGTTCGTTGTCCATAGAGGCAAGCACGAGGCATTTGGCCTTCGTGCAATCAATCTCCCAAGTCTTACGGATTTCCTTATCCGCGACGCTGGAGGTGGGACCTGGGACGGGGGGAGCTTTGGTGGTAAGAAGATACCCCAGCTTGTCGTAAGTGATTGTCATTTTGACATTCCTGAGCCAATCTTTGTAGTTTGGCCATGTCAGTTTGTTTTTATCTAGAAGTAACTTAAGTCCAGTCATGTTGATTGGTCGCTGCAATTAGGAGAGAGAGAAGAAACACTTTAGCACGATGCTCTTGCAAGTTTAGAATGGTTTTTAGTTTTTCTAAACAGGATGGCTCCCACTGTCTCTCGAATCCTTCCTCAAACCATAAAGGAAGAATTAGTCGGGATCAATCCCACCGTACAATACTTGCTTAACCGTTCAGCCAGGCCAGTATCGGTACTTCGAGGGAGGTTTTCCAACGCTTTCGCGAAGTTCCTTAATTAAATAACCTCTTTTCCCTGGGGGCGTAGCCCCGCTAACACCTTTCTAGGCACCTACTAGGTTTATAGCATTGATCGTTTAGTGAGAAATTTCCCGAGGAGTAGCATATACTCACAGTAGGATCGGGATCCAAATATCATCGCGTGACGAAACTGAAGAAATCCTACCAGAATCACCACACTCCAAATGGTATGCAAATCTAGCAAGTTTCAGTACTTATGAAACTCCCGATGTGGATTTTTGCCCCATGCTCTTATGACCTTGACTTTGGCCAAAATATCATAAGTCACATGTCAAGTTCTACCCGTCACTATCCAGGTTAATTTGGATCCACCCGTACATACCCTTGACTTTGGCCAAAATGGCAGCACGACTGTCCCAAACCAACGCATCTATCTATGCTACACATGAACACCCAATAGCTACCAATCACTATGCCTTGACTTTGGCCAACATACATAGCTTGAATACTATTGCCTATTCATGCGAAACGACGGAGGGCTACGAATGGTTTTGGTAAAACCGTGAACGTAGTGAACTTGATATAATCGATGGAACGAGATAGCTTTTAGAAGGAGTGGCTCAAGCTCCGCTTTTAAAAGTTAGTTTTGAAAAGAACCGAGTGGTTTTTCGAAAGTGTTCCAACGACTTTAGCTTGGTTTATTATCTTGCATTAGTTCTTTTAATGCGTGATATTCTTGCATTAGTACTTTTAATGCGTCCCATCATTTAAATCCTACCATTGCAGAAAACAACCAAAATATGACGTACGCTTATGCCATATGCATTCGCCACGGGGCCCCGTCATCACCCGTTAGGTTACTTAACTAACGACAGAGCGGGGGCTGGGCTAGCGCGGCTGTAAAACATAAGCAACGCCTAAATAGAAAGCAATGATAGACATTACAGATCACAGATGAATACATTGGATATACTAGCAATCCGCAATCCTTTCGAGCCTGCAACGAAAAGCGGATTACACGGTCGCGGTGAATAGCCAAATACCCCACCCAAGACCCCTACGGGTGCGGCAAACTACCCGCCAAGTACTCGGCAGTTTGTGCACCCCTCCATGGGTCTATCTTAGGAGCAAAAACAGTAAAAAGAATTATACAAGGACGGCTACAACCCTGACCCGGTTGTGCGGCCAAACAAATAATATTATTACATCAATTTACATTTACAAATGAATGAAAGAAAAACAAAAGCTCATCTCACATCCACCCCGGCTATTCACCCGCGACAGTCCAACACATTCATATACACATTCCAATATCAAACACAGATCACAGAGATGTATAACCCCGACTAATCGACTTATAGCGATTAGCCGACGTTCAATACATTCAAACATCACAGATATAACCACCATAGTCAAAGTGTAGTGAAGTTTGGAAAAAATACGGAATTATAGGCCCCCAAAAGTAAATTTCTGTTCTGGAAAATCTGGGCACATATAATAAATCTTAAAAATCCTAAAACCAACACAGAGAAACACTGCACTAAAAACGATCACCAGAAGACATTAAACGGCGGCGGATCCGCGGCGCTAAGAATAGGTGAGGCCGCGGATCCGCGGCGATTTGAAGGAATTAGGGTATCGTTTTTCTTGGGTGTTCACACAAAACCCTGAGCCGAATTTAGGTGTATAACAAATCTTGTTTTGACCAGAAAAAATTTTAACAGAAACTTGGGTTTTGTAAAAGTTTGGTTTTTGGATTTTTCCGGTTCCGAACTTCGTTACACTTCACTACCAAGCTAGTTTAAGTTTAGTTAGGCTCTGATACCACTGTAAGTCCACGTTGCGACCCCCGGTACTTACGGGAAGCGGAAACGGTATAAAAAACAAATTTTTATCGCAAGAGGCAACATGGACTAAACAAGGTCGGGATCGTGTCTAAACTAAACTAGCAAACTTGCTAAAGAGATTTAGCTACTCGGATGAAGATGGTTATACCTAAACTTGAACTCCTTCTTCTTCAAACTTTTGTAGAGGTTGATGGTTCTCTTCTTGTCGCCTTCTTCCGTCGAAGATGGATCCACCTCGAGGGTTTAACCTTTGGGCTCTTTCTCGAACTTGGAGTGAACTAGAATCTCCGGCTTGCTAAACCCTTGATCCTAGAGTGAGTAGAGAGAGTCTAAGGGGTGCTTTTCTTTTTAAAGAGAGGGATTCTCAACACATGAGAAGGGTTCTCTTTTGCTAGAGGAAGAAGAAGATGAAGTGAGGAGAGGGAAGCTAAATGAGATAAAATGAGCTCTTTTTCTTTTGCAACCATAACATAAAGCAAAAGAATTATCAAATAATAATAATAATGAAAATGAAAAAGGTTGATAGAAGGTTTAGGAATGACCATTATCATTTCAAATATTAAATGAATTTGCTAGAATCAAAGAGCATCTTTCTTTTGTAATGATGATGGTCAAAAGTTCAACCATGGTCAACAAGTCAACCATGGTCAACAAGTCAACATAAAAATCAACCATGACACAATTTCATTTTATTATATATTATTAAGTGATATAACATAAATCCATTAGGGTTTGGAAAAAGACGACTGTCAACAGTGCATACGCACTCGTTCCGAAACCCTAATGAAAGTCATCTTCCTCCTCCTCAAATAACTGTGCATACACACCTGCATTCTTGTTCCGAGGAACATGAATACTGAGAGATAAAAGCAACCCCAAAACATATACCAGTATCCGGCTCAAACCAGAGCCCGCTGGCAATATCCGTCCGGACACCAAACGTGCACAAGTGCGCGGATGAGAACGAACCCTGTCGCAAAACCATGCGACCTCTACTCTGTTTTGCCCAGAAGCGAATACCCTCTGTGTGGGACTCTAAAGACTCGACACTACGCTGGCAGTGGGTTTAACCACAGACCGCAAGCGGCACTAGCTATGCGTAACGGTCCCCAGGTAGATGCCGACAAGAAGGCTGACGAGGTGAAACCCCATCTGAACTCCTACTGAGTATGAATGTGACAGTCTCCGTACAGTCCGGTCTGTTCGTCTAATACATCGCATGTCGGGCCTAGGGGGCGGTTAAACGTCAGTCCCCTAATAGCGGTACAAGTCGTGTCGGAGTGAAGCCCAAAACACCCTGAGATAACACTGGAACCTACCAGTATATCTCGCTTTCCCTGGCCAGGGACTACTCGTGTAATGGCTCTCCTAGACACAGCGCGATGTCAACCCCCAATACCGGGAGAGACGAATCCTGTCTAACCGTCACTGCCTCCAAGTGCTTCGGGACTGCACTCAACCACCACCTGTTTGCACGACTCCTTTGAGCCGTGGTAGGGTAGTGATCAAAGTGCAGTGGGAACACACTTGAGGCGAAGTGCCAGTGTCAAGTCAGCGGACTAAGCTGTACTCATGTCACCTGGGAACTGATAACTGACGATAGGTATAATACCATCCTGTCAGTTCCCGACGAGTCCTGTCCAGTGTACTCGTAACCCAACGAGCACCCGTATACTATCTCCAGTACGACGTACTGATGGCTGTGGGACAGACCATCTCCCACACTGGGATGAGAAGCGCATACGCTAGTCTACTCCGGAGTATCGATGCCCTGTCTCGATAGTCCTGCGACTAGGGACCTGTATAAGGATGTGCTTATAGATTACCCAGCCCCCACTAGTGTGACTGCCATCACAACGCTGGTAATCAAGCAAAGATCCTAAGGGCTCCACTAATGCGTATAAGTGATATACTAAAATAGACACAAGTACACATTGAAGTAGAAACAAACCAAGTAGCATACTACTATATTGAGCAAGATTGTTTATACAAGGTGAATATCCCAAGCTTCCATTAAGTAATATACAAGCCAGTATGATACAGTAATGGCCTCTAGGGCATATACACTAACATATATCAGCGTCCCATACCACTGATATATATACACAAGAGTAAAACAATCCAGAAAACATCATATGAAAACCATATCTTAATGCGAAATCCATGAATATAATATATATGCAACATGAAACAGTAATATGAGCATATAAAGAAAAATCTCTATTTAACTGCAACAAGTTATAAAATATATCATGTGGTTCCTAAATTCTCCAAATCCATACAACATCACATAAAGGTGAACATGTAGCTATATCTCATATGCGTATATACCTATCACTAATGGTACAATTCCATATAGGTATATGGGTAACTAGCATGTAAGCATGTCAAGGCATATGTGTAAGCATGTAGGTATACATGTATGCTATATGTCATATGCATAATGGAATATGAATCAATAACATATATGAACTATCAGCTAGCAAACTGTGTCAATGAAATAGTATTCTCTAAGTGTACGTGACATAGCAATTACCGATGAAGATTTGTGTGAGCCAGCAAGCGAGTGTAAGTGGAGTATACTCGTCATCGGTAATGGTGCTGGTGTCCTAACAGCAGGTTTCATCATTTCTAACGAAAATACATATAAGCATGCAATGCAATGCGAGCAGCATAATAAATGGTAAATGAATAATAATGCAGCAATAAAGAAAAATACATTCCTATATACGAGTCATACAGTTTTTGGTATCTGAAATCGCACGAATCGTGGTGTTTAGAAAATAGGGCTACGGTGTTTTTATGAAAAAGTACATCCTTTGAAATATCTATAGTATCCCTTGGCCTGTCTTTAAAATACTCACGATTCGTTAGTTTTTGAAATAGGTATGACTTGAGTCTAGTCTAACATCTACAAGTAAACTACAGGACTAAACTAACAGACTAATCGAAAGGGTAAGAAAAACCACCTAAGTCTGAGTCGATACATATAAATATAATAGTCGGTGATCCCGCCTACAAAACCACCAAACAACCCCGTCGCTGACGTACAAACATCAGACGACGGAACACAAAATCAAATACCAAATCCCAAATTAAAACAAAGTCGCAAAACAATGCAGCAACTCAAGAAAATGGTCCCAGATTTTACCCTAGGTGAAATTTGCCAATTTTTCACATAGGAGGGGTCTAGTTTAGTGAAGATAAAGCCCTGGACCAAACACAGATCATTTTCACTCTACCCAGGCCGCTATTTGCGGCCAAAGTGAGTAAATTTGCGGCCAGAACTTGGAGTGGGGGTTTCAGGTTTTGGGTATAGGTTCTAGCTTGCCTGCACATCTCTCAGTCTTCGCTAAATATTTTTCAGGTCACCCGGGTTATAACAGATCACTGAAACACATCACAATTCTCATAAATTCCTGATATCGGGGTTTCTAAGTTTGCTAATTGGGGTTTAAGTCTCTGTTTTAGGTCCAAAATACAATCATTACAGGGGTTTAAGGTCACTATAAGCCTCAATTACACATCACAACTCAAGAATTCCTCAAACCCTAACAAGAAATTTCCAAACCTCACTAAACGACACCAAATCGGTTCTAATCAAACATGGATGTAAAAGCAATGGAAATACTATGCTAATGGTTAAGAGAATACCTCATTTGGCAACTCAAGAAAATTCTTGAGTTGCCCCAGGTGTCCAAAATCCTTGCTTTCATGGTCCAAAGTGTAGCTTGTGAGCTTGTGCATGTTTTTAATGAAGTGGGGATCTTTTGATGAATTTTTAGTGGTGAAGTGAGGTGTTTTGTGATGGGGGAGGAAGAGGGCAGCAACCATGAGAGGGTAGATGAGAGGGAAAATGAAGATGATGAAGGAACAAAGAGCCATGCCTAGGTTTGACCCCTCACCCTCTATCTCTCTTGCCCATACCTCAATTCTTTAATGTTTTCCTTTTCCTTTTCTATTTTCTTTTATCTTTTCTCTCTTCTCATTTAAAACTAAGAAATGAAATGAAGAAAACAAAGAAAAGACATGGAGGAAAATGTAACAAGTGTAATTTGACATGGTGCATGTTTTGCACAAAACAAGCTTAATGCGCGATTAACGATATTTAATCGCGATTAGCATGAAAATAAGGAATAATAAATCACAATTAACTTAAAATTGCTTAATTCATATAAAACACCCTCTTTTTAGTAATTTCTAAAATTTTCTAAAATTTTCCCAATTTACCGGTATTTAATTATACCGCACTAATAAAATATTCGATATATTTATTATTTAATTATAAAAATTCCCCAAAATAATATTTTTATTTTTCTGAAATGTTACAATCTTTCCCCCTTAAAAAAATTCGGTCCCCGAATTTAAATTTAAACCCCTCGAATACTAAAACATTTCAGTAAAATGATCAAGTCGTCGGGGCTCCGAAATCATAAATATATAAAACACATCGTAGCGCAATGCATGCGCATGAAAAATGAGCAGATAACTCAAAATCAAAGCTCCGTCAAGCATCCCGCAATCATCGGAGTTATGGTGAAGACACCAATATCAAAGCCCAAAACAAAAACCAACATGATATACATCAAAACTATAACACGTACATAGTACGCGTCGGTGTAAACTCGTCAAAACATCTGAAGAAATGCATGTCAAACCTTTTTTTCAAGTTACTGTGCGATGTGCGTATCACTGCACAGTGGCGGACGTCTATTGTAAGGAAATAACTATACTTATATATATCCTTTATTTAACATACACGTCCCGCCGTTTTGAAAACAAATTTTTTTTAGAAGGGTTCCTTTTATAAAATGTTTCGTGTCATCCCAGACACGTAGGTAAATACTGAGACTATAGCTCCTTTTTGGAAATACCTTCGATAACTATCAATGCATGCAAAAACATATTCAGGTACTATCCTCGGACTAGTCCTGCTCAGCTACTATACTAAATAGTAAATATCATAAAACACGCTGCTCAAGAAAAATCAATCCCAAAATGTATATAGAATGCCGCGTGCGTCTGGTGTGCACGGAAATCGAAATCCATGAATGTGCCATACATGTACACAGAAATAAAATCTAAGTGCAACAGGTGTGCACGAAACACCTGTCAAAAGCAACGGGTGTGCCTGACAGCAAAACCATGTGCATCTGATATGCACAAAGAATCCCGATCTAGTGCATCTGGTGTGCATCAAAATTGCATCAAGCGCCCAAATATGCGCAAGAATCCAAATCCAGTGCACAAGGTGCACGAAAACAAATATCAAATATCACAATTGAAATCGACGGTATACAACACATTTCAATCCAAATCCACATCAGGTATACCATGGTATGTAATCTCACAACCATATGCATCAGCATGCACAAAATCAAATCAAAATACTAAAAGTGCATGAAAACTATGCCGAAAGTATAAGTCAAATCACATGCATACCATAAGTATGAAATCAAAATCAATATCTCTAATGACATCAAATCAGAGTCAAGCGCAACTGTGGTGCACAAAATCTCAATCATGGAACTAAATCGCCCAAAATACTGAAATCAAAGATGGCGGAAACAGTCCCGCTCTAGCACATCCTCTAAAGACCTCTGTCCAACTGTCATGGTCACCGTAACATGTCTCGTCGACGATGCCGAACTCTGGCCTACTGGGTGTGCGCAATATGACCGATCCTGGGTCCAAGTCTTCTCGTATAGTATTCCAGAAAGATCTTGTCGGGGTCTTTCCCGAATCTCGTTTCTGCCGAACTTCCCGGAAGTTGTCACCCTTTACTAACTCTGTTTTTTGTTCCGGAACGACTGCATACTCATCGCGACTCCTTCTGGAAGATATATCCATATACAACGCCTCTGCATGCGTATCACATCTCTGATGTCAGCGGAGTGGAACGTCATCTCATCAAAATCTCGTACGAACCTCTTACTCCACTTTTCTCTAATGTCGACTGATTCAGACTCGTCTCTTTGTGGCTGCATGGACTGCGCTCCAACAGCTATACTCGTATCTGGAGTCTCCCAAGTAATGTATCCATCACATGACATCCGAATGATGTCGAACCATTCGATCGATTTGTCAAAGTTCCATAATCCCCCAAGAGCTCAACATCTTGAGTACAGTTTAATAGTGTTCCAGTACATGCCACAGTACCTGTGGACCAACCGTAGAAGGGCAAACCCAAGCCTCACTAATGGCACCGCAGAACTGCTGCCAACCCTAAGGTTCAAAAGCGTTCCTATGGTCATTATGTCGAGTTAGGGTTTCATTCTTTTAGAGGGTCCACGGAATTACTTACATGTTTTTCCGAATACTTTAAACTTGGAAAAATGGGTTTCTGACATTCGATCGCCTTCTATCGACTCTCAACGTACCTGCGTGAAGTCGTCTCTAGCTGGAATCAATCAATCTGATGACCTCACATCGGGGTAGGCAACATATCACATGTCCTAGCCATTCCTCCTTGGGTGACTAGCGATCTTCTATCATATCTCTAAGCACAACTCGTGCGGCAATAGCTCCAACATCATATCATTCGTTTGCACGCTGAACAGTGCCTCAATCATCAAGTATAATCGGTGTATCGACGGTCATCACATTCTGGCTGGCCTCTAGCAGTGGCCCAATCCTCTGGTGTTGATCTGCACGTCCAAGAAATCTTGTAAAAGCGATCCATCAAACGCTCATGGCACGAAAACACAATAAAATGATGCATCTATGCAAATCGTGTGTCCCTGAAATCATGCCCTGGTCAGTTCTCGTTCGTGGCGAGCTCATGCTAACGCAACTCTAGCCGTAGCTCTCTTTGCCCGTGTAATCGTGGCAGCAAAATCATAAACTAATATCGATGAGGATAGATCATGAATGAATATAATGCTGTGCAAGGAAATGCACATCCTAAGGCTCCTTAAGCGGAGTAGCGTATCGTAAGTATGCCGCAGAACATACACACGGTACGTCACTCTACTGAAGTTACCTACTCCATCAACCAAGGTCAACCTAAGCGACGAAATTTCGAGTCTAATACTCCCTCGACCAAGTCTAAGTTCCGTAAGATCAAGCCTAGGTTCTGTATATATACAAACTCCCTAGGCTCTGCATAGTCAAACCTAGACTCGAACCAAGGTTAACCTAGCGCTCTGATACCAACTTTGTCACGACCCGAAATGGCACGTGACTGGCACTTGAATCATATGAAGTCTATATGACCCCATTTAATTCAAGTAAGCCAAGAAATCCCAGAAATCTAAACCATTTTAAAAAAGAAGTGAAAAAAACATGTTTTAAAGCAAGTGGTTTTAAATAATATAAGCCGAATATGCATTTTTAAAATCTCAAGTCTTTTCTGAAAATTTCGGCAGAGTTTCCTTTGTAAATACTGGCCCCAAAAGGATACCACAACCATAATATGAGTAAGGCATCCCCAAGTGGGAGCTAGCTTTTCGTCAATTGACGGTCACAACCACGCAAGCAATATAATATACAACGCCGAAGGGTGAGGATCAAAACTCAAAAGGAAACTCAAAACATCAAGAAAACCCATAATAATACAACGCGCGACTCTAAGGTAGAAATAATATACAACTGGTCTTTAAGTCTGAATAAATATACATGTTTGGTTGATAGAGTTTACTAGATACAACTGAATATAAATAAATATACAATGGTGGTCACGATGCAAGTGAACCCACCTACCAAAGCAATCATCCGGAAAGAAAGCAGTGTGCCAGCAAAGCCGCAATGAAACATGTATGGCAAAACCTGCAAGAACTGTGGCACAACGGGGGTGAGTTGCCAACTCGTGAGTAGAAAACATCACAAAGCAGAAATCGTATGTATGGCTCAATCCTAGGTCAATACAATCATAATATATATATCCTCAATGATAATATGGCCTGAAGCATAATATAAAGGCAAGGGTAAATATCTATTCATAAGTGTAATCCCATGTGCTCGTGTCAGTGCCTCAGGTAGAAATATATCGTAAATATGAGGTATGAGGAAAAATGAAAACAGAAGACATCATGAATGAGAAAACTATTTTCTTAATATAGTGAGATTTCTGTATAAACATTTAAGTATCATCAATGAAATCATCAGAAAATCAGTGTCAAGCATCGACACAAAATATATATCTCAATATCCCAATATCAAGTAAATCTCATATATCCAATATCCAATATCGAGCACATAGGCCTCGATCACATAGGCCCCTCTCATATCGAGCACATAGGCCCCGAGCACATATGCCCCTCTCATATCGAGCACATAGGCCCCGAGCATATAGGCCCCTCTCATATCATGAATAAGTATAAGTTCATATACCATTACGATGATATATGATGCGGTGTATATATATAACAGCGTCCCATACCACTGATATATATATATATATATATACGATGGGTACACACACACACATACACACACACACACACATATATATATATATCAGCATCCCATACCACTGATATATATACGTAGGAGTAAAACAATCAAGAAAATATCATATGAAAACCATATCTCAATGCGAAATTCATGAATATAATATATATGCAACATGAAACAGTAATATGAGCATATAAGGAAAAATCGCTATTTAACTGCAACAAGTTATAAAAAATATCATGCGGTTCCCTCTCATATCGAGCACATAGGCCCCGAGCACATATGCCCCTCTCATATCGAGCACATAGGCCCCGAGCATATAGGCCCCTCTCATATCATGAATAAGTATAAGTTCATATACCATTACGATGATATATGATGCGGTGTATATATATAACAGCGTCCCATACCACTGATATATATATATATATATATACGATGGGTACACACACACACACACATACATATATATATCAGCATCCCATACCACTGATATATATACGTAGGAGTAAAACAATCAAGAAAATATCATATGAAAACCATATCTCAATGCGAAATTCATGAATATAATATATATGCAACATGAAACAGTAATATGAGCATATAAGGAAAAATCGCTATTTAACTGCAACAAGTTATAAAAAATATCATGCGGTTTCTAAATTCTCCAAATCCATACAACATCACATAAAGGTGAATATGTAGCTATATCTCATATATGTATATACCTATCACTAATGGTACAATATTATATAGGTATATGGGTAACTAGCATGTAAGCATGTCAAGGCATATGTGTAAGCATGTAGGTATACAGGTATGCTATATGTCATATGCACAATGGAATATGAATCAATAACATATAGGAACTATCAGCTAGCAAACTATGTCAATGAAATAGTATTCTCTAAGTGTACGTGACATAGCAATTACCGATGAAGATGTGTGTGAGCCGGCAAGCGAGTGTACGTGGAGCATACGCGTCATCGGTAATAGTGCTGGTGTCCTAACAACAGGTTTCATCATTTCTAACGAAAATACATATAAGCATGCAATGCAATGCGAGCAGCAGAATAAATGGTAAATGAATAATAATGCAGCAATAAAGAAATATACATTCCTATATACGAGTCATATAGTTTTTGGTATCTGAAATCGCACGAATCATGGTGTTTAGAAAATAGGGCTACGATGTTTTTATGAAAAAGTACATCCTTTGAAATATCCGTAGTATCCCTTAGCCTGTCTTTAAAATACTCATGATTCGTTAGTTTTTGAAATAGGTATTACTCGAGTCTAGTCTAAAATTTACAAGTAAACTACATGACTAAACTAACAGACTAATCGAAAGGGTAAGGAAAACCACCTAAGTCTAAGTCGATACATATAAATATAATACTCGGTGATCCTGCCTCAATAGTATCACATACGATACAATATATAACATGACATTCTCGAGTCAAGAGTGAGAACCTATCATCAATATTAAGCTCGTACGGTAAATCCATCGTACGACATCCCAATCTGGGTACGGGTCGAACATCATATTTATCTCATCAATTATCTGGTATCCTTATCATCATATCTCATGAACTGGGGGTACTGATCTAGGTCTAGTACAAACTGATACCATCTGCATATATATGCGTGTATGAAAACACACGCCTAAAGGCCCGCTAAAATCTCATGTCGTATCTCATAATATGAATCAAAACATATCACCGATCTCGTGGCATCATGCCCAATCTCATCGACTCATCTCCAAATATCATCCACTATCCTCATTATCCATGTACACATACACACACACACACACCATACCTATGTGTGTGTGTGTGTGTACGTATCCCCATATACGCACAAGTAATAATAATGCATGCAAGGGGTGCGTGTGCGTGTGTGCAAACCTATTCTATGGTTCGCGACTAAGAAATCAACCACGACACTATCATCCAAATACACCAACATTTATCCCATGATCTTCTAAGACCCTACTGGTTAATCATCCAAATTTACAACACATATGTAAATGTATAACATAACATAAGCTACACTATGAACTGCGGGGTGCTATACGCCATCCACCCGACTTCCCCCGTAGATATATATCTACTCATCTTGATCCTCGCTTGCCGAAGTCGATAACGCCACACTCATCATCGTCGTCTCGAAATCTATATGGGGGTACCTACAATTTCCAATGCGTCATATAGTATTAAGAATCAGACATGAAAACCAAAACGGCATGCGAATCGCTTATAGGTTAGAACCTATAGTCTACGCCTGCAAAACCACCAAACAACCCCGTCGCTGATGTACAAACATCAGACGACGGAACACAAAATCAAATACCAAATCCCAAATTAAAACAAAGTCGCAAAACAATACAGCAACTCAAGAAAATGGTCCCAGATTTTTCCCTAGGTGAAATTTGCCAATTTTGCACATAGGAGGGGTCTAGTTTACTGAAGATAAAGCCCTGGACCAAACACGGATCATTTTCACTCTACCCAGGCTGCAATTTGCGGCCAAAATGAGTAAATTTGCGGCCATAACTTGGAGTGGGGTCTCAGGTTTTGGGTATAGGTTCTAGATTGCCTGCGCATCTCTTAGTCTTCGCTAAATATTTTTTAGGTCATCCGGATTATAGCAGATTACTAAAACACATCACAATTCTCACAAATTCCCGATATCGGGGTTTCTAAGTTTTCTAATTGGGGTTTAAGTCTCTGTTTTAGGTCCAAAATACAATCATTACAGGGGGTTAAGGTCACTATAAGCCTCAATTACATATCATAACTCAAGAATTCTTCAAACCCTAACTAGAAATTTCCAAACCTCACTAAACGACACTAAATTGGTTATAATCAAACATGGATGTAAAAGCAATGGAAATACTATGCTAATGGTTAAGAGAATACCTCATTTAGCAACTCCAGAAAATTCTTGAGTTGCCATAAGTGTCCAAAATCCTTGTTTTCATGGTCCAAAGTGTAGCTTGTGAGTTTGTGCATGTTTTTAATGAAGTGGGGATGGACTTTTGATGAATTTTTAATGGTCAAGTGAGGTGTTTTGTGATGGGGGAGGAAGAGGGCAGCAACCATGAGAGGGGAGATGAGAGGGAAAATGAAGATGATGAAGGAACAAAGAGCCATGCCTAGGTTTGACCCCTCACCCTCTATCTCTCTTGCCCATACCTCAATTCTTTAATATTTTCCTTTTTCTTTTCTATTTTCTTTTATCTTTTCTCTCTTCTCATTTAAAACTAAGAAATGAAATGAAGAAAACAAAGAAAAGACATGGTAGGAAAATGTAACAAGTGTAATTTGACATGGTGCATGTTTTGCACAAAACAAGCTTAATGCGCGATTAGCGATATTTAATCGCGATTAGCATGAAAATAGGGTATAATAAATCACAATTAACTTAAAATTTCTTAATTCATATGAAACACCCTCTTTTTAGTAATTTCTAAAATTTTCCCAATTTACCGGTATTTAATTATACCGCACTAATAAAATATTCGATATATTTATTATTTAATTATAAAAATTCCCAAAAATAATATTTTTATTTTTCTGAAATGTTACAATATTTTTTATGAAATCAAACTCTTTAACTGCCACATCAAAATAGATGTTCCAACTCTGCGATACCTGCTTTAATCCGTAGATTGATTTAAGCAGCTTGCACACCTTTCCCCTGCTCCCATTGTCTATGAAGCCCTTTGGCTGTGTCACGTACATGCTCTCTTTCTAAATCACCATTTAGAAAGTGGTCTTGACGTCCATCTTCCAGATTTCGTAGTCATGGTATGCAGCGATGGCAAGTAGGATCCGGATGGACTTAAGAATAGCCACTGGAGAAAATGTTTCATCATAATCCACACCTGGTCATTGACAAAAATCTTTTGCTACAAGTCCAGCATTGAAAGCCTCAATTTTTCCATTTACACCAAGTTTCTTGTTAAAGATCCACTTGCTCCCAATGGGTTTTACCCCTTCAGGAGCAACTTCCAAAGTCCATACCTTGTTGGTGTATATGAATTCCATCTCAGATTGCATTGCATCTAGCCATTTCACAGAGTCCCCACTCGTGATGGCCTGCTCGAAACTAGTTGGGTCATCATCTTCCATAATGCAATCCTCGTTCCCACCGTCTACAAGAAAACCGTAGTATCTCTTAGGTGGATGAGGTACCCTACTAGATCCGTGGAGTGGCTGAGATTCGTTGGAGACTATCGAATCCCTCGGTCCCACCAAATCATCAGTTGTTGTTTGTGTGGCTGGAACTTCTTCCAGTTCTACCTCATTACCACTAATTTCTTTTACAAAAAATTCCTTTTCTAAAAAGGTGGTATGTTGAGCAACAAACACCTTTTGTTCCTCACTGTGGTAGAAGATATATCCATATGAATCTTTTGGATATCCCACAAATTTGCACAGAACTGACCTTGCCTCGAGTTTGTACGGATTTTGCTTTTTAACATAGGCCGGACAAGAGACGGTCTCTTCCCATTCCATATCTCATATGGAGTGGTAAGTACTGATTTGGTTGGAACTCTATTCAATAGGTATGCGGTTGTCTCAAGCTTATAACCCTAAAAGGAAATAGGTAAATCAGCAGTACTCATCATAGAGCGCACCATATCTAATAGGATGCGATTCCTCCACTCCGATACACTGTTGTGTTGTGGTGTATACGGAGGAGTAAGCTGAGAGGGAATCTCATTCTCTTTTAAATAATACAGGAACTCTGTGCACAAGTATTCTCCTCCCCGATCAGATTGAAAGATTTTAATATTTTTACCCGTTTGGTCCTCTACTTCGCACTTATATTTCTTGAATTTATGTTTCAACAGGAACACATGTCCGTATCTTGAGAGATCATCGGTGAATATAATAAAGTATGCAGAACCATTTCTGGCATGTGTAGACATGGGACTGTATACATCACTATGTATCAGTCCCAAGAGTTCGGTAGCTCTTTCTCCGTGTCCAGTAAACGGAGTTTTGGTCATTTTGCCTTTGAGACATGACTGACAAGTTTCATAAGATGTAAATTCGAACGGATTCAAATATCCATCCTTATGTAACTTAGCTAGTCGTGTCGCATTGATATGACCTAGTCTACAATACCACAAGAAGGATTCGTTCATTTCTGAACTTTTCCTCTTGCGTGTTCAGTATACTTAGAACCGTGGTTTGATTTAGAACGTATATGCCATTACATAACGTGCCTGACCCAATCAACTTTTGATTTAGGAAAATGTTTGTAACATTATCCTGCAATACAAAATTATATCCCTTTTTACATAATAAAGAAATTGATATAATATTGCATATCAGGTTCGATATGTAATAACAGTCGTTCAGAACCAATGTATTACCATTAGGTAATAATAGGTGATATGTGACAACTGCTTTGGCTGCAGCCATTGCACCATTCCCTACTCTAAGAGAATGATCACATATTCCCAGTTCTCTACCTTTCTTTAGCCCATATAACATATTACAAATGTGGGATCCTGATCCGGTAACTAATATCCAAGACGTAGAACAAACTGAGAAATAATTCTCGGTAACGAACACAACCGAAGAAAATGCATCATCATGCTTATTTCTCGTTCGGGTCGCATAGGAATCCGGGTATTCCTCTATTTCCTGTTCAGACTTATGACAGTTATAAGGTAGAGCAGAACCAACGTTCCCCAGCTTAGTATAACAAGCGGGTTCGGTCAATACATCAATATTATTATCTTGATTAAGACGTGTCATGGTCGCTACCTGGAGAGAGAGAGAGAGAAGAAAACACTGCGTGTGCTCTTGCAAGATTAGATTGGTTATTATTTTATCTAATCAGGATGGCTCCTATTGTTTTTATCAAATCTTCCTTCAAATCCTAAAAGGTAAGACTAGCCGGAATTAATTATACCCTACAAGTTTGCCAATCAATCGCCCAGGTAGGTATTGGTACTCCGAGGGAGTCTCCCCATGCTTTCGCATGGAACTAATTAAAGAAGCTCGTTTCCGCAGGGGCGTAACCCCGTTAACAGCTTTCTTAGATACCTACTGGATCGGCTAATTGTAAAGTGGAAAACTATCCCAGGAGTAACTCTTACTCGCAGTGGGTATCAGGATCCAACTATTTCATAGAAGGTATGCAATCTCATTGCAATTTTTCAACACTTGAAATTCTCGATATTTGGTTTTACCCCTAGCAACTTATGACCTTAACAAGGTCAACAAATCATAAGCGCTAGTCAAGTTCAACCCGTCACTTCGTGATTGAATTAAACCAACCCGTACGATCCTTAACAAGGTCAACAAAGCCGTACGACTACCTTAATCCAATCGCACCATATGCGGCAGATAAGCACTAATTAGCTACCGTACACTACGCTTTGATAAGGTTAACAAACACAGCACGGATACTAAATAGTCCTTATCTGAAATGATGGAGGGCTACAACAGGTTTTTAAGAAAACTTTTGCGTAATGAACTTGATATCGTTGTAGAATCGAGTGATTTGAAAATGAGTGGTTTAAGATCTGCCTTTTAAAATCGAACTTTTTCAAAATAAACCGAGTGGGTTGTAGCATCTGCTCGCTTTTGCTAAAGAGGTCATTCCCGGTGAAGGGATCTTGATTAGTCGAAAATATTGTATTTTTAACACGGCAATTTCCCTATCATTTGCACTCATTTAGAAGTGTACGGTATTCATATTTTACATATTAGCAAAACTGTCGCAAAATATCATATTACATGTGTTAGACCCTAAAACCGGCACTATAAAGGAAATTGACCACATTTCATGGCATCGCATCATCCCTATATTGCGCAACACTTGTTTTGAGATCTGTGCAGGAAAATCCAGAAGAAAGGCCAAAAATTTATATGGTACCGATCAATCATTACGCCAACTCAATGATTTGGAATCTGGTATTGATGTAAAGGGAATTCAGGAATTCAACATATCATAGAATGTACTTGAAGACATCACAAATCAACACAGGAAGTTTGAAGCCCCACTGAGCCAACTTGGCCGCGGAACCGCGGCCTAAGCCGCCTTGTGCCGCGGTTCCGCGGTGGTCTTGCCTCTTCAGTACTCCAATTTTGCACCATAACTCCTACATCAGTATGTACAGCTCAGAATGATACAACAAATTCCAGAAGACTCCAGATACTTCTGCCAGATCAGCAAGCTTTGGGATCAACACTAAACTAGCCTATAATTCTAGAAACTTCTTCTTAAACCCTAGCTTAAACCCTAAGCTAAGCCTAACAAACTCTTTCTAGAAGCTCCTCAACAAACTTTTGGAGGGAACTTCACAAAGGCTTAGGGTTTGGGTGATCTATAAATAAGACCCTAGGCTCACTTGTAAAAGAATCCAATAATTGAGAGACTTGATCCTTGACTAGTTCATTTTAGTAGCCAATTTAGATCCATTCACTCTCTTTCTTCATCATCTTCTTCCACAAGTTTAGTGAGAGGGCTTGTGTGAAACCCTAACCCTAATTCCAATCAAAAGCCAAGATCCCGAGTACCCCATCAAGCAAGAAGCCTTGCAACCTTTTATGAGCCGAGCCGATCTTCAACAGAGCAAGTGGTCCAAGCCGATCCGCGACTCACGAAGCCGAGCGACGCCAATTCAACAATTTAGTTCTTCCTCTTATAGTTCTTGAGCGACTGTAATCAAATTGTTGATATAAATAAAAGGTGATATTCTTTTATCTTGTTTTCTTTAAATTCTTGCATCATGATTCAATCTAAATTTCTAGTTGTAATTCTTGTTGTGATGTTTGAGTAATACTCCGCTCGTCGAGGAGTCGAGACGATCAATAGAATGATGATGTAATATATCTTAAATCGATTCTTGAATCCTACGAGTTTTGTAAACCCTAGCAAGTTCAAGAATCGACGACCCAATTCCTTGCGATGCTTTCTTGATTGATATCGCTTGAGATTGGGGAGTTACGATCGTTTCTTGAAATTGCTAGAGGCTAGGATGTGAATGATATCAACGAAAGAACAAGGGTTAAATGATGAAACCCTAGTTTCATCAAGAAAGCCCTAACTCTCGTCGATCATCATCGATCTAGTATCAATCCTTCGAAGGACAAGAACACGAAATCTTGAGATTACATCACGTCTATAGATCCGATCGATTCCTACGAGCCTCATTTATATTCTTGACATTTGGTTGGAAATATCATCGAAACACGATTCTCGATTGTTTATCATTTTCTTGATTCTTGATTAGAATTGTGACACTTGAAACATTTGATAAAATCTTGAATCATGTTTTCTTTTCTTTTCGATTAACTTTTCAATTCAAACAAAGCAAATATAAAAACGAATCGCATAATCCCTGTGGACGATCCGCACTCGCTTACGATCTACAACTGACACCGTAATTGATTGCGGTCAAATATAATTCTTTGATTGTGAACTTTATTCAATTTTCTAATTACCGACACAAAGAGACTCTTATTGATCAAATGAAACCGTTATCGGGAATCATTTGAGTTGATTTACTTACTCAGTCTCGAATTTTACGATCAATCAAATGGCGCCGAAATCGGGGACTATTTGAATTGAAAACTTTTTACATACACAACCGGAATTTACAACAATCAAAATGGCGCCGTTGCCGGGGATCGCGCTCTAATTCGTTTCATATTATAGTTTTGAATTGAAAGATTTATTTCATTGAGATTTTAGAGATCAAAATTCGTGCAAACCCTAAACGATTTGTTGTGGTTCATTGCAAGGAAATCTGGAGCTGTTTGGAAATTGAAGAATTTTTTTTGAAAATTCCAGAGGACTAGGGAAGTGATCAGGAGTATTCTGCAAATTTTCTTTTCAAGAGATCGCATCATTCGACCGCGGAAGGGCGGCATTAACCTCCTATTGCGGCGGAACCGCGGCTACCTGAAGGGTTCTCTGCAAAATTTTTGCTTCAGGTGATTTCTTACCTTCTCCTCTCTCCTATTTTTAGCTCCAACTAATACTTTGCTGCAGGATTCTTTGCAAAGAATAGCAGCTCGCAAATTGCAAAATTAAATTTGTGCGTGTTTTTGATTCTTGGTTGTTTGCATTCAAAATACGGATATTAAGGGGCACGACCAAATCCAAATTAGGTGGGGATTTCATTACCCTTCCTAGGCCCCGAAAACCACAAAACTTGCATCCGCATTGACCCACATTAACTAAAAGAAATCTAGAGATGACTCTAAGGACTGTCGCGGTCAATTAGGACAGAAGAAGGCCGTGGGTAATTCATTGCTTATCCGCGTTTTCTTGTGGTGCCTAGGAAAGTGTGTCGAAGGCTAGTGGTTATTAATTAGGCCCACTACTTACGTAGTGGAGTACCTTCCCACTTACCTGGCACTTACCTGGCCATAAGGAAACAAAGAGGCAGTGGAGGATTCTATCCTGCGACTTGTCTTTTGGCAGTTAGGAGCGGTCTAGAGCCGGACCTAGGTGACCACTAGATTCTAGGGTTTGTGTGCTGCATTTGTTGTGTCGCATCATATTTTTCAAAAATCCGTCCCTTTTTCAAAGCAAACACCGCATTCATTTACCCCTAATTATAAGCCAACGCTGCCACTTGTACTAACCCTTTTTAGTACAAGATAGGCTGGACACGGGACTCTAGTGCCCGTTTAGTCCGCGTACCCTTTATCGACTCCGAAGTCGATATTTCTCCATTTACTTCTTCTTTACCCACTACCACACCCACATCGATGGATCCGTCTCCATCGAACTTCTTTAACCCTAATCTGCCGCCGTCCGTTAGTGCGCAGAATCCACCACGCATCTTTCTCCAGGAGAGGTGCTATCCACTTCGAGGTCCTCTTTCGACCTGCTTATCCACACCACCAGCCAATGGGGATAACTTTGAGATTAAACCCCAGTATATCAATCTTTTACCCAAATTCCACGGACTCGAGACTGAGGACGCTTACGTTTTCATTACCAAATTTGAAAACGTATGCGCAATGATGGGTACGTCACAACTTTCAGTGGATGCGATGCGTCTACGACTTCTTCCATTTACATTGTGCGATATAGCCGAGAAGTGGCTATATAACACTACCGCACACTCTATTACGAATTGGGAAGAATTCGTCGCTGCATTCCTTAAGAAATTTTACCCAATACAAAAGACAGCTCGAATCCGTAGCGAACTGAATCAATTTGCCCAGCTCCCTGCTGAACCATTCTCTAAATGCTTTGAACGTTTCAAGGATCTTTTAGTCCAATGTCCACATCACGGCATCCCGAGATGGGAATTATGCCGAATCATTTATGAGGGCATTAACCCAAACACTAAACAGAGCGTTGAAAACATGTGTCAAGGTACTTTTATGACCAAGGATGATGGGGAAGCTTGGAAGTATTTAGAAGAGTTCGCTGAGAAATCACTACAGTGGGAGAGTGGAACCCAACCATTGAATAGGGGTGGCGTACACCAAATAGATGTGTCCATAGGTGTTCGAGCTGAGATGGCAGCAATGCAAAAGAAGCTCGACGCTATGGAACACAAATTTTCTGCAGCCTCCCTAAACCTAATGTCGCTCCCCAAAACTGTTTGTGGGTGCTGTTCTGATCCGTCTCATTTAACGGAAGAATGTCCATTAAACTCTGCGTTTCAAGGTCACGAGCATTCTAATGCCGCATTTCAAAGACCTCGAAACGATCCATATTCTTCCACGTACAATCAGGGTTGGAGGAATCACCCGAATTTCGCTTGGAACCAAAACCAATCTCAAAACACGGTTCCAAACACGAATCAATTTCAAAGGGCTCTTCCTCCACCACAACAGCAACCCCTTCAACTCACTCAGCACCCCTACCAGTCACAAAATTTCTAAAACCAGGGCAACACTCCTGCACAGTCTAATCCTATGCAGTCGTCCTGTTCTGACGAATTCTCTCAATTCACTCAAACCATGAAATCACTTTTATCAAATTTCATAGAGGTTTCGACTGAGGTTAGATCTTCCGTCAGTGAGATAAAGAAAAACTCAGCGTCCCAAGCTGAGAGTATCAGATCGATGGAAGTTGAAATCGTACGCCTTAAAGCCGAAATGAGTGCGAGAGAAAAAGGGAAACTTCCCTCTCAACCCCTACAGAATCCTGGGCATTACAATGTAAATGCCATCACAACGTTGAGATCGGGAAGAGTGCTGAATAATCATGTCGGGGAAGGTATTGATGATACTGAAAATCATGTCAACACTCCGGCTGAGACCTTTCCACACACACACACTTCTCCTTTTGATCCTTCTTCTTCTACCACACCATCTTCTCGAGAGCCTATTCTCCATTTCCCACTAGGCTCGACACCTTCTCCCAACCCTTATAGTTCTCCACAGACGGTCCCCACACCTCTTTTGGGACCTCGTCTACCCCCTCTTCCTTCTCCTATGATAGACCCAACGCTTATTGCGAAAGCTCCTTACCCGAATCGGTTAAGGGGTAATAGAACGAGTCCTCATATGGAGAAAATTATGGAAATGTTCAAACAAGTTAACATCAATATCCCTCTCCTAAATGCAATTCAACAAGTCCCCGCTTATGCGAAAATTCTTAAGGACTTGTGCACTAGGAAGAGGAAGACCCAAGTGCCAAAGAAGGTCTTTATGGCTAATAATATTAGCACTGCTTTTATTCCCCAGCTACCAAAGAAACGAAAGGACCCAGGATATCCTACAATATCGATTTCTATTGGGGGTAAAAACATAAATCGTGCTCTTTTAGACCTTGGCGCAAGTGTTAACCTACTTCCATATTCTGTATATGAGCAATTAGGGATTGGAGAGCTGAAACCTGCTCACTGCACTCTCCAGATGGCAGACCGATCTATCACCAAACCAAGGGGTGAATTAGAGGATGTGTTGATAAAGGTCGGGGAATTTTTTTTCCCTGTAGACTTTATTGTGCTCGACACACATCCTGTAACAAACCCCCGGGGCCAAATTCCGGTGATTCTGGGTCGTCCTTTCCTTGCCACTTCCAACGCTGTTATAAACTGTAGAAACGGTTCAATGAACTTATCATTTGGAAATATGACCATTGAACTAAATATCTACAAAGTTGGAAGTCAGCCATCAGAACCCTCTGCTCATATTTTAGATGTGTGATCTGTCCGTGAGATCGCTCCCGATAGTTGTGGAGCTGAGGAACTTTGCTTTACTGATCTCGATGACATTACCACATCTCTGTTTGACTTCACACAAGATCTTAGTGAGGACACTTTACCTACACTTGAGTCCTGCACTTCTGACTTTTCTCCACCCGAGTCTGTATCTTTCACAGGCTCTGAGCTTCTTTGTAAATCCAAAAATCACTCTATGATCCCTCCTTCTATCATTTCTCCGCCCGAATTAGATCTCAAAATTTTACCGTCTCATCTGAAATATGCTTATTTAGGTGAAGGAGACTTTACCGGTTATAATATCTGCTTCTCTAGCATTGGAGCAAGAGAATGCACTTTTATCGGTATTAAGATCTAACAAAGAGGCGTTTGGTTGGAGTATGGCGGACATCAAAGGGATTAGTCCCTTGATAGTTGAACATAATATACATGTGATGGATGATGCCAACCAACCCGAGAACCACAGAGACGGTTGAATCCCGTCATGAAGGAAGCGGTCATGAAAGAGATCGTCAAATGCTTACATAATGGTATTATATACCCCATCTCCGATAGCCAATGGGTGAGTCCTATACATGTTGTTCCTAAGAAATCCGGCATCACTGTTATAACCAATGAGGCAAATGAGTTGATTCAGACACGCGCCCAAACTGGGTGGCGTGTATGTATCGATTATAGAAAACTCAATGCTGCCACGAGGAAAGACCATTTTCCTCTACCATTCATTGATCAGATGCTGGAACGCTTAGCGGGACGAGAGTATTATTGTTTTATGGACGGATACTCAGGCTATAATCAGGTCCCCATTACCAACAAGGATCAAGATAAAACCACTTTTACTTGTCCTTTTGGTACCTTTGCTTACAGTCGCATGCCCTTTGGGTTATGCAATGCTCCCGCTACCTTTCAGCGGTGTATGATGGGGATATTCTCTGATATGGTAGAGAATTTTCTGGAGATCTTTATGGACGACTTCTCGATTTTTGGAAACTCTTTTTCCGATTGCCTAGCGAATCTTGACGCTGTTCTTACTCGTTGCAAAGAGAAGAACTTGACTTTGAACTGGGAAAAATGCCATTTTATGGTCCAAGAAGGAATTGTTCTTGGACATGTCATTTCTCAGAAAGGCATTGAGGTTGACAGAGCTAAGATAGATGTCATTCAAAACCTCCCTCATCCCAAAAGCGTCAAAGATATTCGCTCTTTCCTTGGCTACGCGGGCTTTTATAGGAGATTCATTAAGGACTTTAGCAAAATTGCTAGACCTTTAACTCTTCTCCTGGCCAAGGATACGACCTTCCATTTTGACTCGGACTGCGAGACAGCTTTCGACTCACTTAAACACTCACTCACTTCAGCCCCCGTTTTATCATCACCAAACTGGGATTACCCCTTTGAGCTGATGTGTGACGCATCTGATTTTGCAGTAGGTGCAGTCTTAGGACAGCACATCGAAAAGATGCCACACGTGATATACTATGCAAGTAAGACCCTGAATGATGCTCAAATCAATTATACAACCACAGAAAAAGAACTTTTAGCGGTTGTATTTGCATTAGAAAAATTCAGGCCTTACTTAATTGGCTCACCTATAGTTGTGTATACTGACCATTCCGCTTTAAAACATCTTCTGGCGAAGAAAGATGCAAAAGGTCGACTAATACGTTGGATCCTTCTGTTACAAGAATTCGATCTTGTTATCAAAGATAAGAAAGGATGTGAAAACGTAGTAGCTGACCATCTTTCACGCATCATTTCTTCCCCGGTGACCCTGCCGATCAATGACTCGTTTCCTGACGAACAGCTCTTGAGCATATCCAATGAACCATGGTTCAGGGATATTGTGAACTATCATACCACGGGACTAATACCCAGCGATTGGTCAAAACAGGACAAATACCGTTTTCTATCCCAAGTAAAACACTTTTACTGGGATGAGCCATATCTGTTTAAATATTGTCCTGATCAGATCATTCGCCGGTGTGTCCCGAATGAAGAGTTCAAGAGTGTTCTTTCTTTTTGTCATGATCAGGCCTGTGGGGGTCACTTCGGTCCTAGAAAGACAGGGGAGAAGGTTTTGCAATGTGGATTTTATTGGCCGACCTTATTTAAGGACGCATTTGAGCATTGCAAAACCTGTACACAATGTCAGTACATGGGTAGAATATCCCAGAGAAATGAAATGCCTCACCAACCCATTTTGGTTGTTGAAATATTCGATGTTTGGGGTATAGATTTTATAGGTCCTTTTCCCAACTCCTTTGGGAATCTGTACATACTGCTGGCGGTTGATTATGTCTCAAAGTGGGTAGAAGTCATTCCTTGTCGCACTAATGACAGGAAAGTTGTCATTAAATTCTTGAAAGAGAATATCTTCTCGCGATTTGGACACCCACGCGCTATTATTAGCGATAATGGGACACATTTCTGCAACAAATCTTTCGAGACTCTGATGCGGAAATACTCAATCAACCACCGACTTTCTACACTCTATCACCCCCAAACAAGCGGGCAGGCTGAAATCTCAAACAGACAAATCAAACTTATCCTGGAGAAAACTGTTGCTAAGAATAGAAAAGACTGGTCGACCAAACTGACGGATGCTCTTTGGGCATTCCGAACTGCATATAAGACCGACCTAGGGATGTCTCCATATAGGATAGTGTTTGGGAAAGCATGTCACTTACCTGTCGAGATAGAACATAAAGCATTGTGGGCTATTAAGGAAATAAATTTTGATCTAAACCTTACTTGCAACTTTCGGAAGCTGCAACTTAATGAGCTAAGCGAACTCCGCGATGAAGCTTATGATAACGCTGTAATCACAAAGAATAGGACTAAGGTTTTTCACGATAAAAATATTTTGAGGAAAACATTTTCACCTGGTCAACAAGTCCTTCTTTATGATTCACAATTACACCTTCACGCGGGTAAGCTCCGATCTCGATGGAAGGGACCTTTTGTTGTGCGGTCTGTATACCCGCACGGGACAGTAGAAGTAGAAAATGTTAAAAACGGCACATTTTTCAAAGTAAATGGACATAGACTAAAGCCGTATTTTTCCACTGACCCCACGGAGGAGCTCTTGTTCTTACAAGAGCCAGTTTATTTGGATTAAAATTCCTCCGTCTCACCTTCATGCCCAGTATATCATTGCATCATTTTTTGAATGGAGGTGAGTGAAAAGAGTAAGTTTGGGGGAAGTTCTTCACTTATATATTTTGCCCCCACTAATAATTCCTCCCAGACTTACAGGTTTTATAGGTATAGCGTTTGGCAACAGTGAGGACACTGTTGAAAACAAGTTTGGGGGAGGTTTGTGCTTATTTTTGCATCATTTGCATATCATTTGCATAGGCACAAAACATTTCTTTTAAAATCTATAAAAATTTAAAAATTTTCAAAACCCATAAAAATTTAAAAAATTTTCAAGTATAAAAATAATTTTAATAATTACACTTTTTTGTACATAAATAAGATAATGAAAGTTTAGATAGTGAAAAATTACATCCATGAGATTAGAAAAAATTTAAGAAAACTAAGAAAATTAGAAGTTTTCTTATACGAACTAGTAATAAGTAGTTATGAACCGTTGTCCCAAGGGTTAGTAAGATGAAGGGCGTCACTAATCTGAGGATAAAAATAAGTCTGAAAAATAGTTTCTATTCTGGAAGCCAAACATTTTGAACGTTGCTACCCTGCTATTCACACTTACACACGTCTTAAAGCCTGGGATAGTAGAGGATACCTTGAAATGCTCTTGTTTTAAAGCCAAAAGTATGAAGGAAATAAAAAAAATGAAATGAAGAAAATATAAAGTGGTGAGAAAAATGGACACTGGTTTTGTTATCACCGAGGGCAATAAAAAATGTATAGCGAGGGTGCTTCTTCACCTAGTGCCCTAAGGCCAACTGGTCTGGGAGTCACTGCTATGCCTGAGGTGGTGCAAGACGAGGAAAATACACCAAGTAAGCAAGCACATGAGTAATCGGTCGGTTAGTACCTCAAGAAGTATTAACGGTCGCATGAAAGTGTGTGGGCAATCTCATCTAAATATTCATTAATTAAAAAGTACTGAGGCTGATGGGCAAGAGTATGATAGCTTGAATTGAATTCTCTGGGTGTAGGGATGTCTTTACACACACGCAGGGTGATATGATCGATGTTTGGAAGAAAGATAGGAATGAAGAATAAGATGATGTTTTATTGAGGGAGGACGTGATTTCTAACATCTTTTCATGACCATTAAGATAGGGCTCATGACAACCGAAAAACTAACTTAGTTGGAAACCTTAATTTTCAAAGTTTTTCTTTCACAATTCTTTTCTTTAAATGTAATATTCATGATCTTTCTTTTATTATTGGATTTTGTGGGTGCAATCCGCTGAAAACCCTCAGGAGACAACACTCCTCCTACTAGGGACACCTAGAGGTTTAAAGGCTTGTTGCACGTGCTCAGTGCAATCGTGTTGCCTACGAAAGTATGCTAGTTAGTTTTTTCTCTTTCTTTATTTTCTCCTTCTCTTTTTAATAAAACAGTTCGCTCGAGACGATCGAAATTAAGTTTGGGGGAATTTGATTAGTCGAAAATATTGTATTTTTAACACGGTAATTTCCCTATCATTTGCACTCATTTAGAAGTGTACGGTATTCATATTTTACATATTAGCAAAACTGTCGCAAAATATCAGATTACATGTGTTAGACCCTAAAACCGACACTATAAAGGAAATTGACCACATTTCATGACATCGCATCATCTCTATATTGCGCAACACTTGTTTTGAGATCTGTGCAGGAAAATCCAGAAGAAAGGCCAAAAATTTATATGGTACCGATCAAACATTACGCCAACTCAATGATTTGGAATCTGGTATTGATGTAAAGAGAATTCAGGAATTGAACATATCATAGAATGTACTTGAAGACATCACAAATCAACACAGGAAGTTTGAAGCCCCACTGAGCCAACTTGGCCGCGGAACCGCGGCCTAAGCCGCCTTGTGCCGCGGTTCCGCGGTGGTCTTGCCTCTTCAGTACTCCAATTTTGCACCATAACTCCTACATTAGTATGTACAGCTCAGAATGATACAACAAATTCCAGAAGACTCCAGATACTTCTGCCAGATCAGCAAGCTTTGGGATCAACACTAAACTAGCCTATCATTCTAGAAACTTCTTCTTAAACCCTAGCTTAAACCCTAAGCTAAGCCTAACAAACTCTTTCTAGAAGCTCCTCAACAAACTTTTGGAGGGAACTTCACAAAGGCTTAGGGTTTGGGTGATCTATAAATAAGACCCTAGGCTCACTTGTAAAAGAATCTAATAATTGAGAGACTTGATCCTTGACTAGTTCATTTTAGTAGCCAATTTAGATCCATTCACTCTCTTTCTTCATCATCTTCTTCCACAAGTTTAGTGAGAGGGCTTGTGTGAAACCCTAACCCTAATTCCAATCAAAAGCCAAGATCCCGAGTACCCCATCAAGCAAGAAGCCTTGCAACCTTTTATGAGCCGAGCCGATCTTCAACGGAGCAAGTGGTCCAAGCCGATCCGCGACTCACGAAGCCGAGCGACACCAATTCAACAATTTAGTTCTTCCTCTTGTAGTTCTTGAGCGACTGTAATCAAATTGTTGATATAAATAAAAGGTGATATTCTTTTATCTTGTTTTCTTTAAATTCTTGCATCATGATTCAATCTAAATTTCTAGTTGTAATTCTTGTTGTGATGTTTGAGTAATACTCTGCTCGTCGAGGAGTCGAGACGATCAATAGAATGATGATGTAATATATCTTAAATCGATTCTTGAATCCTACGAGTTTTGTAAACCCTAGCAAGTTCAAGAATCGACGACCCAATTCCTTGCGATGCTTTCTTGATTGATATCGCTCGAGATTGGGGAGTTACGATCGTTTCTTGAAATTGCTAGAGGCTAGGATGTGAATGATATCAACGAAAGAACAAGGGTTAAATGATGAAACGCTAGTTTCATCAAGAAAGCCCTAACTCTCATCGATCATCATCGATCTAGTATCAATCCTTCGAAGGACAAGAACACGAAATCTTGAGATTACATCACGTCTATAGATCCGATCGATTCCTACGAGCCTCATTTAGATTCTTGACATTTGGTTGGAAATATCATCGAAACACGATTCTCGATTGTTTATCATTTTCTTGATTCTTGATTAGAATTGTGACACTTGAAACATTTGATAAAATCTTGAATCATGTTTTCTTTTCTTTTCGATTAACTTTTCAATTCAAACAAAGCAAATATAAAAACGAATCACACAATCCCTGTGGACGATCCGCACTCGCTTACGATCTACAACTGACACCGTAATTGATTGCGGTCAAATATAATTCTTTGATTATGAACTTTATTCAATTTTCTAATTACCGACACAAAGAGACTCTTATTGATCAAATGAAACCGTTATCGGGAATCATTTGAGTTGATTTACTTACTCAGTCTCGAATTTTACGATCAATCAAATGGCGCCGAAATCGGGGACTATTTGAATTGAAATTTTTGTACATCCAATCAGGAAATCGTAACAATCAGATCTCAGCTCTTTTCTCATCGAATGAGGTGCTGGATATTCATAAAGAATACTGCTATGCAAAGCAAGAACTAGAGCTACCTTTTTGAAAATTTGATTCTACAATATCTTTAGGTTTCTTTCATTTTCATTAATCTCATTAATGAAGTCCCATCATTTATGTTTCCTAAATATCACAGAAGAAACGAAAATACAACGTACGCTTATACCATCCGCATTCGCTACGGGGTTGTTCCCTTATAAAAAAGGGATGAGGGAAAGTTCCCCACTAAAAAAGCCCCACGTGTTTAACACGTGAGTGCCTATATGCAACGCATGTAGACGCTTCAATTAAACAATTGCTAGGCTAAAACATCCCTGCGTGTTTAATACGTGAGTGCCTATATGTAACGCATATAGGCACTGCAATTAAAACAATTGCTAGGCTAAAACAGCCCCACGTGTTTAACATGTGAATGCCTATATGCAACGCATATAGGCACTGCAATTAAAACAACTACTAGGCTAAGAAGACTCACGTGTTAAACACGTGAGGGCACTTCCCTACGTAGAATTAAATTCTACTCAACAAGAAACCGTTGGATCCAAGATCCAATGGTGATTAAGCATAGAATTAAATTCTATTGAAATTTTAAATGAGAAATGATATTTGTTGTTAAACAGAAAGTTGACGGATTAAAGATCCCATAAGTTGGAAAATATTTTTCATATCTTTCTAAACAAAGAAAGATCGTGCTCCGGTTAACCAAGCACCCTTGGATTAAAATCCAACGGTGATTAAAAATCACCAATCTACAGAATAAATTCTGTATGGGAAAATATTTTCCTAATCTTGTTTAAGAAATAAGAAAATACGTTCTGTAAGACAGAAACACTTGGATCAAAGATCCAACAGTGGGTAAAACCCCCAAAATCAACTAGGATCTCTCAATGAGAGATTTTCTAAAACTAATCAACAAACTTCTCTCCACTATATAAAGAACCCATGACTTCAAGTTAAAGGAAGAGAGAGGGGAAAAAAAGAAAAGGAAAAAGAAAGAGAGAGAAAGAGAGTGCGCGCTCCCCAGAGACTTAAAGAATATACAGGGAGAGAATTTAATTTTCAGAAGAGAAGACTTGTTCCCTTGAAACACTAGGTAAAGAAAAAGACAAAAGACTGTTCTTTGCATCTCTAAGGGTTTAACCTTTTATAGAAGAACTTAGTTCTTCCTCTGGTTGAGAGCTGCAGAGGAAGATCTCCCTACAAGTTGAGAATTTAATTCTCATCGGGGAGATTCTGTCACGCTGATTCAAAACGTAGGGGAAAGAACTGAGTTCAAAAGAGTTAAACTTTTACAAAAAAACAACATATGGGAATTTAATTCCTCTAAACACTAGGGGTTTAACCCTGTAAGAAGAATTTAATTCTTGCAACGAAACAAAAGGAGAACTTGATCCCTAAGAACCACCGAAGAATAGCCCGATGATTCGTTAGTGTTTAGCACTATAACTAGGCTTCACGTGTTCTCCACATGAGTGTTCCTAATGAACAAAAAGAAACGGCTGAGACTGCATTACGTGTTTCCCATGTGGGTTCTTAAAAGAGGAGCATGGAGCACTCCCTAAGGCAGTCACGTGTTTTGCACGCGATCCCAATCAAGTGCTTAACACTTATATAAAGGGAGAGACAATAAAGCCAAGAGGGCATTGCCCCATTTGAGGCGTCTCACGTGTTTTACACGTGAGCGCTATAGGAACTAAGTGCTTAGCACTTACATAAAGGGAAATGCAATAAAGCCAAAAGGCAGAACCCAACTTTGGAGCGCCTCACGTGTTTCACACGTGAGCGCCCTAAGAACCAAGTGCTCAGCACATATATAAAAAGAGAGAAATAAATTGGCGGCGCCCATAATTGAGTATCTCATGTGCGCCATGTGAGCGCCACAGAAATCTAGTGTTTAACACTATTCCAGTGTCCACATGAAATGCACATGAGCATTGTATGTCTCAGCACTTTAGCACTATTGGGTAATTATAGAGACCCAGACCTAGCCCAACTTGACTAAGTTCTTCCAAAGTCAAGACCCCTCTGTGCTCATCATTCCCCTAAATTGATCTTAGTCCCCAACATGACTAATGGTCTGTCAACCGATGACATCCAAAATGATGTTCATCCTGCACCTCCTAATTTAATCTTAGTCTCCAAAATGACTAATGATTCTTAGATGATCCACTACGATCTTTTCCTTCCAACATGGGAATTGGTTCAAGGTTACATCTCTCTACACCTCTGATACATGTCGTTGTACTTCCTCAACATCTTCAGAGAAGTGGCGGGTCCCGACAACCAACTACTTTGGGATGCACTTTCCAAACTGACGTGCACATCCCAAATCAAACCGCGTCATAAACTGGGTGCATCCCATATCACCGCCAAATGGTGATCAACATACCGCAATGTCCTCAAACTACGACCTCACCGTCAAATGGTGATCAGTAGAACGCAACGTCCTCAAACTACGACCTCATCGCCAAATGGTGATCAGCAGACTGCAATGTCCTCAAACTATGACCTCACCGCCAAATGGTGATCAACATACCGCAATGTCCTCAAACTATGACCCCACCTACAAAATGGTGATCAACAGACCGAGATGTCTTTAAACTACAACTTTGCCTCCAAAATGGCGATAACAGACCGTAACGTCCTAAAAATAAACCAATAGAGCGCAAACGCTCTTTCATTGGATCTGAATCAAAAATGATCCTAACATCCTGTTAAGTAGATCTTAGTCTCATATTGGACTAACGTATCCTTAACAAAAAACTAACCGAGCCCCCAATCGCTCATATGCATTTAAGTTGATCTTAATTTCAAACCAGATTAACGATCCTTAAATCAAACTAAACCCAAATCTAAGATATGCGGATTTGAACTAATCCATGCCCTATGGGCGGCAACATAAATTAGTCTCCGTAAACAATCCACGAGCAACCAAAAATAGAACAAACACACATGACACGAAGTGAACTTCTGGAGCAGGAGAAAGTGGTTATCGCGATGCGGTAATGTAATTAACTGCAGGGGCTTGCGCCTGCAGGGAAGAGCGTCCCCACAATCAAAAACCCCTCGCAAACGAAGAGGAATCTGATGAAGTCTGCTATAAGAGCCGCATCCGTCCAAACCTCCGATACACGGTGTCATAAATCAACTTGGTATCTTCGGAGAGGTGGACGGATAAATCCAAATAGCATCTGCCCCTAAAATTCAGGCCAGACGTCCTAACGTCCCGGTCGCGTCTTTCGGCGTTGAACAGATTCTGGCACGCCCGGTGGGACCTTTTCTTCTTTCCACTCCACACTTCGTGTGTCGTGTTCGTGAAAAAATCGCGGTTTACTATGGTTGCCCCTAAATTCGAGGTACTAAGATTTGGCGTCTTGCTCCCGTGCAGAGAAAAAAAGAATCAATGGCTTCCAAGGGTACCTGCAACAGCAACTCTTACTCCGTCCCTGTTGGAGGAGTGATGTACGGACCAAATGCGGCTTGCATCTTCTCAATGCCAGTGGAACAGGTGACTCAAGCCACCACTGGATTGTTCTTCGGGACCATGCTCCCGCCAACAAGCTTCGGCGCCCTGGTGCCATCACAGGAAGCTCCAAAGAAGTCGGTCTTCGATCGACTTGCAGCCACCACGGTCCCTCTCAACGGGTCATCCAAGTCCTCCACCTCAGTCTTCAATAGACTGAGCCAAAGCTCAAGCGGGCCTGCAAAGAGGCTCGCAATACCTAAAGGGGTTATCCCGAAACGAATAGCCGTTCTAGCTCCGGCAGGTAAAGTCTTCAAAGGGGCTTATCCCACCAAAGGATCGGTCTTCGCAAGATTGTCCGTTCCAATACCTGCTACGGGCAAAGTCATCAAAATAGCTTCCACTACCAGAAAGACGGCCTTTGAAAGACTGGCCGTCCCCTCTCAACGGACGTTGGTCTTTGACAGTCTGGCACCAGCAGCAACCCGTAACCAAAGCAGGGGGCACGACGGAGCCGCTTCTACAACTGAGGTGGTACCATCTGCAAGGCATGCTCGACGTCGCCACTGGCACCGGGTGAGAAAAGTTGGGGGCAGCTCCCCCTCTGGACTTACTCTACCAGCTCCAACGGTGGAATTTGACGTTGCTGTTCCAACTAGGAACAACTTTGAACCACTTAACAGGGTGCGGAGGAACTCCCCAACCGCAGTGCTGAAGAAATATCCTCCACCGGTTAAAAACATGAAGCAGGTGAAGCCGGAGCAGCCCTCTCAATGGCTGTCCTCCCAAATCCACAGGGTCTGGCGGAAAGTCCGAGATTCTGTGATCCATAAAGACTACTCTCGCTGACCGGAGAAAACGAATGCTCGGCAAGAGGAAGACTATCTCTCCACTATACAGCGAGGGACTTCCTCCACACAGGCGTTGGTTATACTGGCTTCTTCGACTTCGAATTCTCATAAAAAGAGAAGGCCAGTGAACCTCCCACCTCCGGCGGCAAACTTCAAAGGCGCTGGAATGAAACGCCCTAAGTCTGGGGGCATGATTGTGCACACAGTGTACATGGCTTCCGGAAAAGAGGAGAGCCGTGCTTCCATGAGTCATCAGCCACAAACTCGGTCGCTGACGAAAGATTAGGAGCAGTAACAAAAGCTCCAGGAGATGCTGACAAAAATGGCGGCCCTCACCGGGCAGAAAGAAAGCCCGGAAGCAGCGTCCAAGCAGTGCCAGGAGCAGGAGACCGATACAGAGTTCTTGCGAAGGGTGCTGGAGAGAAAAGACAAGGAGGCCGCGGAACAAGCTATTTATATAAAGCAGATGGAGCTTCTATTCCAGGATATGATTGGAATGATGATCCAGCCAGAACCTCCAGCTGAAGACCCGCCAATTATCATTGATGACGATAGAGGGGAAACATCAAACCCTCTTCCGGCCTTATCGATGGCCAGGGAGGAGACGATCTCCAAGGATGCCCTCAACGATTACATGGCTTACAAATACGAGCTCATCAGGCAAGCAAAGCGGCTGGTGAAGTCATCAAGACCGGGCGACCGTACCCAGGCTGGTATGATCAAATCAAGTACCCACCAGGATATACGATCCCCAAGTTTCACGTGTATAAGGGGACAGGTAACCCGCATCAACACGTCGCCCAGTTTAGAGCTTTATGCGGCAACACTGGAGGTGACGATAAATTGCTGCTTCGCCAATTCGTTGGCAGCTTGTCAGAAACGGCGTTTGAATGGTATTCGGAGCTCCCAAACGACTCTGTCAAAACATTCACAGAAATGGAGCTTATATTCATGCAGCGGTTCGCCAGCGCAAGCGAGCGCGCCCCGATCACGGCATTAATCAATGCCCAGGTGAAACCAGGAGAGACCTGGGTTCAATACGCAATTCGATGGCGGAACCTATGGTCGAAATGCGAACAACGCATTGAAGAAACTCCAGCCGTGGGCATGTTCGTAGGGACCCTCGATCCCCAAGCAACCATATCCTAGTTTATGATGTTCTTCAAGCCAACCACCTTTCAGGCTTTGATCGACAAGCTGGCCCAAATGGACCAGATGGGCCACGGTCTATCCTCTTCAAAAATGGACTCTGCGAATGCAAAGGGCAAAGGGAAAGCGACCTTCGTTTCCAATACTCAACAACAGCCGAGTGATCCAAAACCGGTGGCTCGCCTAAACAACACGCGCCTGTACCAATCCCTGGAAGATAAGCAAGGACGTGCTTACTCGTTTCCTCATGATAAAATGAGAAGATTGTTTGAACTGGCAGTGCGCAATAAACTCATCACTCTGCCGGATCCGAAACGTCCACTACAGCCTGGTGACGCCAACAACCCCAACTACTGCGTCTATCACAGAATGGTAAGCCACCCAATTGAAGATTACTATGTCTTCAAAAATTGGATTGAGGACCAATATCAACGGGGGGAATTTTCGCTTTGTGAGAACTTAAGGATGAACCCACCATAGAGGCACGCTCCTAAAAAAGTGAATGCGCCGACGGCATCATTCACGTTTGTGGAAGAAGCTTCCTGGGAAGTGGTCCTTTCAGCTAAAACTAAAAGAATGTTGAAGGATCTTCGAGCATGTACGGCGGTCAAATGGAAAAGCCGGCTGGAGCCCGAGATTATTGAGGGGATGCTTAAACCACGCTCAACACCGAAAACTGGTAACGATGGACAAGACCTCCAGGCCAGGCCTTCGAAGTCTTCGAAGAAAAAGAAGAAGACCAAGAAGCCTGTACATCCTGCCAAGTCTGACGACAAGTGCACAAACTTGCAAAAATATATCGACACGCTGGAGGAATACAACCAGAAAGCGTGGACGCCAGTCACCCTCGAAGATTTTCTCAACCATATACTTGAGAATGAAGATAATGATGATGATGAGGGGAATGTCTCATCAGGAGAAACTAAAGATTATGTAGCGAGTTGCCACATGGTTTCTCATTCATCGTTAAAAGATGAAGAAATCCCCTCGGCGTCGGAAAGCAACGCCGAGGAACTGGGGGTAGGATCGGTGCTAAAATCCCCGGAACCATCAGAAGACTTAATTGACAGGATGCTAAACGAAGCCCGTCTGAAGAGCAAAGCTGACCGAGAACGTGAAAAGACCATATATGAAAAAGCCAAACGTTGGCGTCAGGCTGAGGAGGCTGCGGTAAAGATGAATCATAAAGTACTCCACCCGAGCCAAAGCACACATGCTACAAATAAGGGCAAGATCAAAGCAGAGAAACAGTTCGCCAAAGCCCTGTCAATGGGAATGAAGCCGCCCCCTCTCGTGGAAAACACTCTCGGGATTACGTGCCTTGATGAAGCAGACGTACATCCGAACTACTGCTTATACCATCGGAAGGTCACATACCCTACCGAAGAGTGCAATGCCTTTAAGAAGTGGTGGCAAGGATACGTCACTCACCGGCAACACTTCAAGCGAATAAAGGGCAAAGCTCGTCGACAACAAAGAGGCGCGACAGATGAGAATGAAGGAACGACTTGCAGCTGTCATATGGTTGATACCAGTTCAGCAAAAGGAAAATCACAAGTTCTTACATTTGGGAGTGATTCTGACGAAGAAATAACCCTCGGCCCTATCTTCAAAGAATCTACCTCCGGAAAGGAAGAAGGAAAGAAGAATTGCGAGAATATTCAGCTGCGTAACCGTACGTTACCTGAAAAGGACCTCGGACCGCAGACAATGGCTCGAGCAAAAAGGACAAGGGGAAGGAAAAAGTCCCTGAGGAAATTGCCCTCGATGATAGAGTCGTCAAAGAGATCGCAGCCAAGGATCCGCCTAGGAAAAACTAGGTGGATTACAATGTCCTGGCACATCTGAGGAAGATACCTTCGCAACTGAGCATACTGGATGCTCTCCTCCTGTCTAAAGAAGCACGGGATTCTCCGATCAAGGCATTGCAAGAGCCTTATCAGTTCCAAACTTTCCTCGCAGAAGAAAAGATAAAGCCCTTAGGATGTGTACTTGACTACCTGGATTATGATGCAGATCATACTAGTGGGACAAAGGTAGTCCATGAGTACATCCTTTAATGTTCCTAGTCGTGGGTGTATCGAGATAGGGCATCGAATAGACTAGCATATAGCTTCTCGACCCCATGTAGATGGGCGATGGATGATGCCATATTCATTGGTGTTTGAAATATGAGATGGTATACGGGTGCTCAGTGGAGACTAGGTACACTGGACGGACTCGCCGAGAACTCCTAGATGGTATTATACCTCACGTCAGATGGTAGTTCTCTGGTGACACTGGTACAGGTTAGTCTGTCGACCTGAGATCGTCATAGAGTCTTGTGTGATTCCCACCGTGCTTTGATTTCCTCTTACCACGTTCAAGAGAACGTGCAAAACGGTGGTTTTTGGGTACAGTCCCGAGTCACATGGAGGCAATGAGCGATAGGAAGGGATTTCGTCTCTCCCGGTATTGGGGGTTGATGTTGCGCTATGCTCGATTGGCCATAACAGGAAGTCCCTGGCCAGGGCTGTTTCAGAGATTTAATGGTAAGTGTTATCAGTATTTTCTCGACCTGTTATGAGCCTGACATCGGTATGACTTATCAAGCTATTGGGGTCTGACGTTTACCACCCCCAGGCGAGATATGCGACATATCAGACGAAGAGACCGGACTGTACGGTAGTGTTACTGATTGGATTCGCAGGAGTATGAGCATGCTTGCTTGTTGATCTTCTGATCGCTCAATACCCGGGTGGCCTTTACGTTTAGCAGACCGCTTGCGGCTTGTGGGTGTTTGATATGATCATCACCTACTACCGGCGTATTAACGAGTCTTTAGAGTCCTACACAGAGGTTTCCTGATTCATGCGAAACGAAGTAGGATCACATATGTGATATGTGGAGGACCGAGATTAATGCGCGTATGTGATACCGTGTTCTATTCTCGCGATATGTGATATCGGTCGGTTATATGTGATATAGCCGGGTTATCGGATCAAGTGTTGATTCGATAAATTGTTACATTTGATATTAATCGGTTGTATGTGATATAGCCGGATTATTAAATCAAGTTTTGATTTAGTAATTAAATGTATAATTATATATTTGATATTTTAACTTATATTAACTAATATCGGCTCACTTAAGAATTTTTTTCTCACTTGTGCACATAGTATATATGTGATATATATTAGTGTACAATATTGTGAGTCATGCTAGATGTCACATGAGACATGGGTGTAAGAGACTTACACCATACTAATAATAATGATAAGGTTTTATTTATCTAAAGCAAATCAAAATTAGTGGAATTAAGTCACATGGTTGAAGCTTGGAGAAGCTTGTGGAACCATTGACTAAGTCTACTCCTTTTGTTTTACTTGTAGATATTTATTAACCTAACCATTATTGTTAGCCATGGTTTAATCTCTACATAGGTTAGTGTATGACACTAACTCATCCATGGTTGCTATTCTCACCTCATGAGTTCATTCTCTCTTCATCATTCTTCATCTTCTTCTTCATTGAGAAAGCTTGCTAGCTTTTCTCAAGATGAGAAAATATTGTGAGAAAAACAAATCTAAAGTGAGCCTATTTCCTACTTCATCATTCTCTACTATTAGCCATTTAGTTTAGGGTGTTTGCTTCACTAATTCCACCATTAGTGAAGAGGTAGCATGAGCATGAGTCTTCTCGACGTAGATCATCTTCGGCCTCGAAGACATTGAGCAATCTCGTTCATTTCTTCAAGTGAACCCTTTCAAGAGTCCGGGAGTTCACTACATGCAGCGAAGGGACTACTACATGGAGTTTTAGAAATGAAGTACCGGTCTACAAAGGTTGTATTCCTCATTCAATTAGATGTAAAGTAGTTTACATATGTTTTCGTCGGATTTTCTAGTAAAAATTCTAGGGTTAGGGTTATGTAGAACGACAAATTTTTGAAATTGGCATGGACAATGCCTCCCGAAACCTTGCTGCCGTGCTAGGCAACCCTGCAGTGGTATCAGAGCCATGCTAGAAAATTAGACGATGTTTGTTAGATTACGAAACCGAAACGACTCCGAAACTTGAAACACGAAAACTTGGTTTCTGTCGATTTTAAAAGGTCTTCAAATTTTTATTAAAAAAACTGAAGAATGTTATATGTGATATAACATGAACACCACCAAAATTTGGAGCATTTTTGGCTCAAAGTGGCCGGCCACATCATGGTTAAAACCGGCGAGCTCGGCCCAATTTTGGAGTTTGGGCTTCAAATTTTCATGGTGTTCCAGCCTCTGGGTTTTGGTGTTTCAGGTGTTGTTTGTTTATGCTAAATTTGCATGTGATGTTAACTTTCTACAAAAGCAATTCGGAGTGTTTCGCAGTCGTAATTATAACATGTATTCGGGTTATTTAGATGATGTAAAAAAGTTTGAACGCATATCAATAACCCATATTTTCCATCACTGAAATTTTCCAAGAGTTGGATTTTTCCGAGTTTAAAATTTTCAGAAAATCATGCAAGCGATTCTGTGGACCCTCTAGAAGAACGTTACCCAAAATCGACTTTTTTGGATCGCGGAACCGCGGTCATACCCTAGGGTTTGCCGCAGTTCCATGGCGACATGAGTGAGGCATGGATCGGCCCTTCTACGGATGGTTCATAGGAGTTGTGGCAGTTTCTGGGAACCTTTTGAACTCGGCTCAAGTGTTGAGCTTGTTGGGATATTTTGGGTGCTTGCTTTTTCGATCGAAAAGTTTAACCTCGTCTAGCTATCTGTGATTGTGATACAATAATTGGAATCTATTTAGTTGCGTGCAAGTTTAACATTTCGATCTCGGGAGAAATCGGGAATCTTGTTGAATTACCCGACTTCTTTTGAAAAGTGTTTTCATAGTTGAGACCTAAATGTAAGATTTGCATTATTAGGCATGAAATCCAGAATATGTGATATTCCGGGTTTATGATGTCTAAGGGCAGTGACGATTCCAATTGTTGTAGTTTTTCACTTTCTTTTTTGCGACCGTAAGTGTAATATGTGGTGTATCGCCAGTTTCGTTGCTATATGTCAATGACAATTGGGATACGCATATTTACTTACGATGATGACATGAGATTTTATGTGTTGCTGTGATATGTTATATTGGATCGTCGTTTTTGAATAGCCGGGGGTTTTTATGTAAGATGGGAGTTTTTCATTTTCATTCATGTAAAAACTTGTATGTAATATTCTTTTATTGGGGCATTTCCGGGTAAAGAAAGATGTCACCGTTGATATATATTATTTACTTTTCCACATTAGGATAGACCCAAGGAGGGGAGCACAAGTAACCGGGTTCTAGAGTCCAGTGGGAGACCATCTCGAGGCGTCGAGACCGGGTCTCCTAACTCTAGAATTGGTAGGGTTGCTTGCCGCTCTCATAAGGGTCTAGGGATGTGGGTTTGGCTATTCATCACGACCGTGGAATCCGTGTTTTATACAGGCTTAATATAAAACCCAGAAATCCTAGTATATCCAATATTTCATATGTTGATTTCTGCTTCGATATTCTGTGATGTGATTACTTTATATGATGAGATAGATACTGTATATAGTATATGCGATATATTATATAGACGTTGCTTATGTTTTACACCCACGCTAGCCCTGCCCCGCTCTGCCGTTAGTTACCTAAACTAACGGTGCATGACGGGACATCGAGGCGAATGCGGATGGCATAAGCGTATGTTGTATTTATCTGTGATGCTTTGGTAACTTAAAATGATGGGACTTCATTAATGAGATTAATGAAAGAAAATAAACCTAATGATATTGTGGAATCGAATTTTCAAAAACAGGTAGCTCTAGTTCTTGCTTTGCATAGCGGTATTCCTTGTAGAATATCCAGCACCTTATTCGATAAGGAAAGAGCCGAGATCTCTTCACCGGGAGTGATCTCTTTAGCAGTAACTGGCAGATGCTACAACCTTCGTTTTCGTCTTTTGATTGCTTTTCTAGTTCTTGCTTTGCATAGTGGTATTATGAATATCATGCACCTCATTCGACGAGGAAAGAGCCGAGATCCCTTCACCGGGAGTGACCTCTTTAGCGAAACTTGCAAAAGCCTAAAAAACACTCTATTTTAAATCATTTGATTTTACAACGAAATCAAGTTCATTACGCAAAAGGTTTTCTTAAAAACATGTCGTAGCCCTCCGTCATTTCAGATAAGTAATAGTTAGTATTCGTGCTGCGTTTGTTGACCTCTGTCAAGGCGTAGTGTGCGGTAGCTGATTAGTGCTTATCTGCAAAGCATATGATGCGATTGAGTTAGGGTAGTCGTGCGACCTTATTGACCTCTGTCAAAGGTCGTGCGGGTGGGTTTATTTCAATCATGAAATGACGGGTTGAACTTGACTAACAGCCTATGGTTTGTTGACCTCTGTCAAGTTCATAGGACGCTAGGGGCAAAATTATTGGGAATTTCAAGTGTTGAAATTTGCAATGAGATTGCATACCTTCTATGAGATAGTTGGATCATGATACCCACTGCGAGTAATTGTTACTCCTGAGAGAATTTTGCAGTTTACAATTAGTCGATCAAGTAGGTGTCTAGAAAGGTGTCAACGGGGTTACACCTATGGGAAAATGAGGTTTATTTTAATTAGGTCCATGTGAAAGCAGGGGTAACCTCCCTTAAAGTACCGGCACTGGCTGAAAGATTGGCGAACTTGTACAGTGTAATTAATCCCGGCTAGTCTTTCTTTTTAGGGTTTGAAGGAGATTTGATAAAAACAGTGGAAGTCATCTTGATTATATAAAATTATAACCAATCTAATCTTGCAAGAGCATACGCTGAGTGTTTTCTTCTCTCTCTCTCTCTTCAGGTAGCGACCATGTCACGCCTTAATCAAGATAATAATATGGATGTATTGACCGAACCCTCTTGTTATACTGTACTGGGGAACGTTGGTCCCGCTCCAACATATAATTGTTATAAGACCGTGCAGGAAATAGGGGAATACCAGGATTCCCGTGCCACCCAAACGAAGAAAGTGCATATTGATGCATCTTCTTCGGGTGTGTTCATTACAGAGAATTGTTTCTCAGTGCACTCTACGTTCTGGGTATGAGATACCGGATCAGGATCCCGTTACTGTAATTTGTTATATGGTCTACAGATAGGTAGAGAACTGAGAATGAGTGATAAAGTTTTAAGAGTTAGAAACGGTGCAATTGTTGCAGCCAAAGTGTTGGCAGTTATCACCCTGTATTACCAAATACATTGATTCTGAACGAATGTTATTAGATACCGAACCTGATATACAACATCATATCAGTCTCTTTATTTAGTAAAGAAGGATATAATTTTGTAATGTTGGATAATGTTTTGAACATTTCCTATATCAAGAGTTGATCGGATCAGGCACGTTATCTAAAAGCATATACGTTCTAAATCAAACCACAGTTCTTAACGTACAAAACACACACAAGAGGAAGAGTTCAGAAATGAACAAATCCTTCTTAAGGCATTGTAGACTAGGTCATATCAATGCGACCCGACTAGCTAAGTTACATTAATATGCATATTTAAATCAGTTTGAATTTACATCTTGTGAAACTTGCCAGTCATGTCACAAATATAAAATGACCATAACTCTGTTTACTGGAAACAGAGAAAGAGTTAGCGAACTCTTGGGATTGATACATGATGATGTATGTAGGTCCCCTGTCTACACATGCCAGGATCGGTTCTTTGTACTTCATTACATTCACTGATAATCTCTCAAGATTCGGACATATGTTCCTGTTGAAACACAAGTCTGAAGTTTTTGAGAAATTCAAAGAATATAAATCAGAAGTAGAGAACCAAAACGGGTATAAGTATTATGTTCTTTGATGTGATTAGGGAGGAGAATACTTGAGCATGGAATTCCTGGACTATTCTAAAGGAGAATGAGATTCTCTCTCAGCATTACTCCTCCATATACACCACAGCACGTCGGTGTATCGGGGTGGAGCAATCGCACCCTACTAGATATGGTGCGCTCTATAATGAGTACTACTGAGTTATCTGTTTCTTTTTAGGGAATTATGCACTTGAGAAGTTGCATACCGATTGAATAGGGTTCCAGCCAAATCAGGTGCCTACCACTCCATATGAGATATGGTATGGGAAGAGCCCATCTCTTAAGTAAGTTAAGATTTGGGGTGTCCGGCCTATGTCTAAAAGAAAAATTCGGAAAAGCTCGAGGCAAAGGTCAGTTCTGTGGAAGTTTGTTGGATATCCAAAGCATTCGCAAGGGAATATCTTCTACCACACCGAGGAATAAAAGGTGTTTTATTTCTCGGCATGCCACCCTTTTAGAAAAGGAATTTATTTTGGAAAGAAATTTATGGTCATGAGGTAGAACTGGAAGGAGTTCCAGCTATACAAACTACAGCTGAAGATTTGGTAGAACTGGAAGATTCAATAGCTCCCGACGAACCTCAGCCTCCCCGCTGATCTGGTAGGGTTCCTCACCCACCTGAGAGATACTTCGGTTTTCTTTATGACAGTGGGAGCGAGGATTGCATCATGAGATGATGACCCAACTAGTTTCGAGCAGGCCTTCAAGAGTGGGTACTCTGTAAGAATGGCTGGATGCTATGCGATCTGAGATGGAATCCATATACACCAACAAAGTATGGACTTTGGTTGCTTTATCTGAAGGGTTAAACCCCCATCAGGAGCAATTATCTTGAGAAAATTACTTGGTGTAGATGGAAAAGTTGAGACTTTCAAGGCTAGAGATGTTGTAAGAGGTTCTCGTCATCGACCAGGTGTGGATTATGATGAAACCTTTTCTCCGGTACCTATGCTTAAGTCCATCCGGATTCTACTTGTCATTGCTACATATCATGACTATGATATCTGGCAGTTGGGTGTCATGACTGCTTTTCTAAATACTGATTTAGAAGAGAGCGTCTATAAGTACACAGCCAGAGAGCTTCATAGACAGTGGGAGCAACGAAAACGTGTGCAAGTTGCTTTACAGGTTAAAGCAGGCATCGCGGAGTTGAAACATCTGTTTTGATGTGGTAGTCAAAGAGTTTGATTTCATCAAAATGGTAGATGAACCTTGTATATACAAAAAGGTAGTAGAGAGTAAGATGGTCTTCCTCGTATTGTACGTGGATGACATACTCTTGATGGGAAAGGAGTTCCCTATGCTACACTCGGTCAATCTCCTCTTATCACATTGATTCTCCATATAGGATCAAGGTGATACCTCCTAAATCCTGGGTTTTGGATCTATGAAATAGATCTAAGTGGATGTTAGCATTCTTACTAGGTGCAGTGAGATGGTATCAATAGATCCTAGGGAGAATCACTGGATAGCTTCCAGGGTGGTAAGGATGACTGAATGTCAGTTACATGGATTGTATTTACCCTCAGTGGAGGAACGGTATGTTGGAAGAGTTCCAAGCTAGATACCGTGGCAAACTAGATGATAAAGGCTCGATACATCGCTACCAACAATACTACCAAAGAGGCAGTCTGGGTGTATATAAGTTCATGAGATGAATTTCGTTCCTACCATTGTATGATAATGGAGTTGTGGCTTATGCCTAGGAACCCCTGTCTCATCAGTGATCCAGACATATTCTAAAGCAGTATCACCTGATCATGGAGATGGTTGATCTCCAGGGAGATCGAGGTTAGGAGAGTAGACTCAGAGGACAACACGACGGATCCACTCACAAAGGCATTTTCCCAAGAGAGACTTTTATGGGATGGTTGAGTATGAGATAATACAACCACTATATGATGGCCCTAGTGCAAGTGGGAGATTGTTAGTTATATGTATGCCCTAGAGGCCATTACTGTACATATGATGTATATTATAGTGGATGCTTGGACATACATAGGGAGGACTTTCTTGCTCGACATGATAGTATGCTATCCGGTTACTCTTTATCTTAACATGTACACTGATTGTCTCTCCGTTACATGTTGATAAAGCCCTTAGGATGTGTACTTGACTACCTGGATTATGATGCGGATCATATTAGTGGGACAAAGGTAGTCCGTGAGTACATCCTTTAATGTTCCTAGTCGAGATAGGGCATCGATATACCAGAGTAGACTAGCATATAGCTTCTCGACCCATGTAGATGGGCGATGGATGATCCCATATCCATTGGTGTTTGACATCAGAGATGGTATACGGGTACTCAGTGGAGACTGGGTACACTGGACGGACTCGCCGAGAACTCCTAAATGGTATTATATCTCACGTCAGATGGCAGTTCTCTGGTGACACTGGTACAGGTTAGTCCGTCGACCCGAGATCGTCATAGAGTCTTGTGTAATTCCCACCGTGCTTTGATTTCCATCTTACCACGTTCAAGAGAACGTGCAAAACGGTGGTTTTTGGGTACAGTCCTGAGTCACATGGAGGCAATGAGCGATAGGAGGGGATTTCGTCTCTCCCGGTATTGGAGGTTGATGTTGCGCTGTGCTCGATTGGCCATAACAGTAAGTCCCTGGCCAGGGCTGTTTCTGAGATTTACTGGTAAGTGTTATCAATAGTTTCTCGACCCGTTATGAGCCTCACATCGGCATGACTTATCAAGCTATGGGGGTCTGACATTTACCACCCCCAGGCGATATATGCGACATATCAGACGAAGAGACCGGACTGTACGGTAGTATTACTGATTGGATTCGTAGGAGTTTGAGCAGGCTTGCTTGTTGATCTTCTGATCGCTCAATACCCGGATGTCCATTACGTTTAGCAGACCGCTTGTGGCTTGTGGGTGTTTGATATGATCATCACCTACTTCCGGCATATTGACGAGTCTTTAGAGTTCTACACAGAGGTTTCCTGGTTCATGCGAAACGAAGTAGGAGCACATATGTGATATGTGCGGGACCAAGATTAATGCGCGTATGTGATACCACGTTCTATTTTCGCGATATGTGATATCGGTCGGTTATATGTGATATAGTCGGGTTATCGGATCAAGTGTTGATTCGATAGATTGTTACATTTGATATTAGTCGGTTGTATGTGATATAGACGGATTATTAAATCAAGTGTTGATTTAATAATTTAATATATAATAATATATTTGATATATTAACTTATATTAACTAATATCAGCTCACTTAATAATTCTTTTTCTCACTTGTGCACATAGTATATATGTGATATATATTAGTGTACAATATTGTGTGTCATGCTAGATGCCACATGAGACATGGGTGTAAGAGACTTACACCATACTAATAATAATGATAAGGTTTTATTTATCTAAAGTAAATCAAAATTAGTGGAATTAAGTCACATGGTTGAAGCTTGGAGAAGCTTGTGGAACCATTGACTAAGTCCACTCCTTTTGTTTTACTTGTAGATATTTATTAACCTAACCATTATTATTAGCCATGGTTTAATCTCTACATGGGTTAGTGTATGATACTAACTCACCCATGGTTGCTATTCTCATCTCATGAGTTCATTCTCTCTTCATCATTCTTCATCTTCTTCTTCATTAAGAAAGCTTGCTAGTTTTTCTCAAGGTGAGAAAATATTGTGAGAAAAAAAAATCTAAAGTGAGCTTATTTCCTACTTTATCATCCTCTACTATTAGACATTTAGTTTAGGGTGTTTGCTTCACTAATTCCACCATTAGTGAAGAGGCAGCATGAGCTTGAGTCTTCTCGACGTAGATCATCTTCGGCCTCGAAGACATTGAGCAAGCTCGTTCATTTCTTCAAGTGAACCCTTTCAAGAGTTCGGGAGTTCACTACATGCAGCGAACGGACTACTACACGGAGCTTTAGAAGTGAAGGACCGGTCTACAAACGTTGTATTCCTCATTCACTTAGATATAAAGTAGTTTACATATGTTTTCGTCGGATTTTCTAGTAAAGATTCTAGGGTTAGGTTAGCTAGAACGGTAAATTTTCGAAATTGGCATGGACGATGCCTCCTAAAACTTTGCTGCCGTGCTAGGCATCCCTGCACTTCCCAGTGCCTGTTACCGAGCTAATGATCGATAACACGTCCACCCATGAGATCATCTCCTTCATGGATGAATCCTCAGGATACAACCAAATAAAGATGCATCCTGAAGATCAAAAGCATACCGCCTTCCGGACTCCGTTCGGTATATTTTGCTACAAGGTGATGCCCTTCGGTTTAAAGAACGCTGGCGCTACCTACCAGAGGGCCATGACGAAGATTTTCGATGATCTCATACATGAGATTGTCGAATGATATATTGACGACCTTGTGGTAAAAAGCAAAGCGTACGAGAAGCATTGGGAGCATCTAAAAATAGTGTTCCAGCGTATTCGGAAATACAATTTAAAGATGAATCCTCTGAAATGTGCGTTTGGAGTCTCCTCAGGCGAATTCCTGGGATTCATCATACGTTATTGAGGCATCAAAATAGACCCATCAAAGATCAAGGCAATTATGGAAATGCCCATACCAAGAACTCTTAAACAGCTGCAGTCTCTCCAAGGAAAGCTTGCATATATCCGGCGTTTCATAACCAACCTCTCTGGAAAATGCCGTCCCAACAGTCATCTGATGAAGAAGGGAACCTCGTTCATTTGGGATCATAAATGCCAAAGTGCACTGGATGAGATCAAGCAATACCTGCAGAATCCGCCGGTGTTGACCGCTTCAGTTAAGGGAAAGCCCCTCATCCTGTACACAACAGCTCTGGAAGGTTCTTTAGGTGCGTTATGGGCACATGAAGATGACCAGGGGAAGGAGAGAGTCCTCTACTATTTGAGTCGAGTTCTCTTGGGGGGCAGAAAACGACTACTCCCCCATCGAAAAGCACTGCCTCACACCGATCTTTGCTATAACGAAGCTCAGACACTACGCCTTGGCACATGAGAGCCATCTCATATCAAAAGTGGATCCTCTCAAATATCTAATGTAAAGGGCCATACTAATAGGAAGGCAAGCCAAATGGACCCTCCTCTTGATAGAGTTCTCGATAACGTATGGACTCCTCAAGGCAGTGAAAGGCCATGCCATCGCTGACTTTCTCGCTGAGCTTCCAATACCAGCCAATTCTTTCTTAAATTGCGAATTGCCGGATGAACATGCGTTCGATGCAATTGAAAGGGAAAGGGGAGGGAATAATGCCCGATGGGAACTGTAACAACTGGGATTATATTAGTAACTAATTATATTTTAATAAGTGAAATTTTTAATAAAAGTTTACCATATTGACTTTCAAATATTTTATCAAAATTAATAAACATTTTTCTAGAATTTTCCTAAGCTTGCACAAACATGTGCATGTAACCTAGGGTTAAAATTTGGGTTAAACCATGTTTAGGCAATCATGGTGGTCTAACCCCTTTTGTTAAGCTAATTAATTTAAATTAAGGTTTTTAGTTTTGGAAATTCAAATTGGTTTTGGGGTTGACTTGGGTTGAGGAGAGAGAGGGCATGATGGGTGTCTTGTTAGCATTTAAAGAGCGAGAGAGAGGGGTGGCTAAGCTTATGTCACCTCCTTTTCATTTCAAAACTTTTTCAGAGCCTCCACACTCTCCCTCTCACTCACATCCCTCACATCTCTCACTCACACATACACTAAAACTCACTCACTCACCCTCTCACTCAAACCCTACAGCAGTAGCTGCTACTACCTCAGCCTAAACACAAAAACAAAAACATAACAACAGCATCAGCGGCTTGTAACAGCAGCAATAGTTTTCAGCCCCAGCAACAGCAGTTGTAACCACACAACTACCATTCCCACACCTACAACAACTCTTTCTTCTTCTACTGCAGCCACACTTCACCAAAACAACAGCAACACCAGCACAAAGAAATATAACACAAGCTACAGCCTGAACTGCATCAGCCTGTGCAGTGAGCAGCAACACTAGCAGGAGCTTCAGGCAGCTGCAGCAACTCCCTCCCTCCACTTCTTCTCTTCTCCTTGGTGTAGGGGTCAATTGAGGTATACTTCTTTAGCTTAGCTTCTTAGCTTGCTAAGTTTATGTGTAGAAATAGCTTCGATTAGTGTAAAATATGAGATTTTGTGCTCGTTTTGGTGATTTGTGTGAAGTTTTGTTTAAGGGATGTTAGTGTTGGGTTGACAAGCTTAAGTAAGTGTTGTTAAGGCCAAGTTAACCTAGGAAAACCCCAGATTACACTAAAATACCCTCAGTTTTCAAATTGTGCAAAACTTGACATTTTTGAGCAAAACTTAGCTTTTTGAGATCTGCTGTTACCCCTGTAAGTTCAGAATAAAATTGATTGGACCATAGCCTACTGGTGACACCCTGACCCCACCACCAGAGCCCGACCCCACCACTCCAACCCACGGCCGCCGGAAAATTCATTCTGGCCGCAAATTGCGGCCAGACCAGGGAGTTAGGAGCTAGGGTTTTTGGTACGGGTGTCTGCTACATTTTGTAGGTCTATGATATATATAGTTTTGTAATATTCTAACCTGGGTAAAATCTGGGGCAGTATGTCGTTTTCTGGTATTTTTGGTTTGCGCGATACGCGCGATACGCGAGTGGATTCTGTGATTCAACGTATCGCGGGGTATCAGGCTGAGTTCTAGACACACACACACGTTCCAGCGTATCGCGCGCATGCGCGTTAATTCACGACGCGAGTTTCTTGTTTCATTCCGATATCGCGTTTTACGAGATTTTGATATATTGGGATTCTTGTGTAAATTCCAGGTTCGCAGGTGGGTACGTCAGACGCCGCCAGGAAAGGGAAGCAGGTGGTCATCTATACTTAGCACGCGACCAGGTGAGTAGATTTAACATCTACGGGGAAATCGCCCGTATGGCCTTAAGCGTCAGGGCGTACTAGAATGTTAGTTTTATGTGTTCATGTAGACATACTAGAGTAGCATACCTCCTTATATAGAGAGATATAATGATAGTTAGAACACTGCACTGTCACTAACGGTCCAAGTTGCACGAGCACGATTTATATGCTACACTCACACCGTTAGTGATTGCCATGACACTCACCTTATAAGATTGCTATAAACCGCATATTTGATTCTGCTTAATTGACGTTGTCATGATTTGCCGCATACTATCATATGGATATTCATACCATGCATACTGTATAAGCACTTTTGTGAGTACCTTCATTGATATATCACTACTTGGGCACATATGCATCATATGTCTACAATAGTGCACATGTACATTGCTATATTCACTTTGTATACTTATCCATTCGCACATCCATACCTATACACATATTCATATGCTACATACATGGATGACAATGACTTAATTTAAAACTAAGGGACCGCAAGCGATATTTTCAAAACTAGATCTTTCAAAAGAGCGGTTTTCCCTTTATTTTACTCTTAGCATCATACGACACATCGCATGGATTACACATTGTATTTGATTTATGTGATTTCTGGATTTGGGAACCGGAGTACTATTTTAAGAAATTACGCACTGTTTAAAAACCCGGTTTCCCTTGATATGATATTTTAGTGCGTCCACCATGAGTTTTCTCGGTTCCAGAGAGCTTGTGTGAGCATACCCGATTCGAGGAGAGGTAGGCACCGATTGCGGGTACATGGTGGACCCGATACGGTTCCCCGGGGCGAGAAGACTCGTATTGTTAGACGGTGAGCCCGGTGGAGGGACTACTACCTACCGGTGATTGGTTAGACCTGGAGATTATCCGGAGGATACCGACCAGAGTCGATAGATAGATACGGGACGACGCGTACTGTCTGGGGCCGAGGGCCGATTCCGCAGACGGAGCCCGTGGGCAGATCCGATGGACGGACGCCCCATACTGGAGGATTTGCGTGTCGATGCTGGACACGGCTGGTTTTATGAGATTTGGGGTGCCGATGTTGGGCACTCACGATTGTATGAGATTCACTGGATTTGAGGGGCGATGTGGATGACGGCGCCTGAGTTTTACTGGGATTTGGGTTTATTGATGGACACCGGTCATTTTTCCACGTTGATATTCCGTGTAGACACTATTTATTCCCATACTCAGCATTTAGTATTGACATTTCATCCTGTACCTATTGTACCTGATATAGTACACATGCTATACATGATTATCGCATACCATGCTCATGTTATATAAGGTTGTTAGATTCCATATCAGACATGATTATTGCATATCTTGCACATCATATGGAGAGACTTTTAGATTGCACTTGTTGCCTGATGTGAGCATTCAGTTCATCATATAGATGTTATCTGTTGGCATAGGTTAGAGTATCGCAGCACGTGCATACTCACGATTACCTTTATATGTTATCTACTATTCGCGAGTTGGCAACTCACCCCCGTTGTGCCACAGTGCTTGCAGGTTGCCCTTTGGAGTAGTCGCGGCTGGCTGTTTACCGCATCTTTTGACACAGATACCATTGCTGAGGCGTGTTAGCCCTTTTGCCATTAGGTGGGTTTTGTACGGTGTCTATTTACTTTTCAGTTACATCTTGATGTATATAGTACTCTCCATCTACTTTCATGTATTGAATTAGAGACAGTTGTGAGGACGATGTATGTTATTTATACTCCGGTGTCGAGCTCGTTGTGAGCCGACTTTATTTATGCAGTTTTACCTCTTATGATATTTGTTTTCACTTTACTGCTCATTCTTCGCTTCGGCGTCGTATATTATATTGTGGTGATTTCTCCGCCGTTGGGCGCGATTCTCCCATTGAGATGCTCTATTTATTTCACATGTTACTTTTACTTATATCTCGCCTTTTACCCGATTTCGGGACAAATTTTGTTGAAAGAAATGTGGTTAAAATTATTTAAATAATAACTTGGACCAAAAAGGATTTCTACTAAAGAACTTAAAGTTTTCTAAATGTTTCGACAAATATTCTATTAAATGTTTTAACACTCTATATTTTAATGGTTTTGATTTCTGGGTTCGGCTTACTTAGTCACGTTACGCCTGTAGACGTTGCGTGGTTAAGAGCCGGTCACAGGCCGAACTTTGGGTCGTGACAAAGTTGGTATCAGAGCGTAGGTTTTACCTTCGGAGTGTAGGATGACCCTGGTATGATGGAGTAGGTAGCTGCAGCAGGGTGGCGTGGTGTGTGTATGTTCCGCGGCATACTCACGACACGGTACTCCGCCTAAGCGACCATATGACTTATTGATTAAAATTCCTTCATGACTGTATACATTCTTGAGATTCGATTTCCGTATCCTTATCGAATCCTACCTTCCTTTTCAGCCACTATGCCGCCAAGGACTACGAGGGCACAGAGAGCGGCTGCGAGAGCCGAGGCTCGTGTTGACTCGTCCGAGACGAGGACTGATCCGGGCAGTGCACCTGTTGCACCCGAGCAGACTATCCCTCCTATGACAGATCAGATCACCACATTAGGGGCTGGTATACAGGAGATGGGCCAGACGGTGGGATCCAGTATGCAGGAGATGCGTCAGATGATAGGGTCGCTAGTTGAGACGCATCGAGCGCAGTGACCAGAGGTAGCTCCACCAGTCACGGGACCGCGATGGTATCTACGGCACCAGCAGTTGTCCCTGCAGCCACGGAGGTGATTACAGTATCGTTAGCAGAATTCATGAGGCTGAAGCCTCCGGTCTTCACAGGCACCGACGCAGCCGAGGACCCGCAGTCCTTCATTGATAGGATGTCCCGGATATGCCGTTCCCTTAGATGCTCAGATACGAGATGGGTCGAGTTCGCGAGCTTTCGCCTGGAAGGACTTTCGCTGCGAATCGGTCGAGAAGGGCAGAGCAGCAGGTCTTCCTCCTATGACCTGGACAGAGTTTGTGACGATCTTTCTAGCCCGCTTCCTTCCCCAGAGTGTCAGGGATGCCCGAGCACGCAGATTTGAGTCCTTACGCCAGACGCCAGAGATGACCATGGCAGAGTACGATGTGCTGTTCACCGAGCTATCAGTTTATGCTCCGTACCTAGTGGCTACTGAGGAACTGCGAGTCAAGAGATTTGTCCGAGGCTTGCTTACACCACTGTTCTTTGCGATCAGCGCACAGCATTACGAGACATATGCCGCAGCTGTAGACGCAGCCCTATTAGTCGAGGAGCGCCTTGCCGAGACTTCAGTAGTTCCAGGGCCGAAGAGGGTTCGTACTGACACAGCAGCTCAGAGACATCCGTTCAGACGCCATGATAGACGTTCTACAGGTGGCAGAGACTCGGGACGAGGTCAGATGTTTAGCTCATACCCCCAGGAGGGTCAGCAGTCGTCCCGTGGATGCTTTGAATGTGGTAGTCCACATCACCGCGTCAGAGATTGTACCGAGACATGCCAGAGGGAGCCAGCCGTACCGCATGTCACACTTCCACCTTCTTCACCCCAGAGGGCGTTACCTGTTGTACCCATAGTTGCTCCGCGTCAGACTCATGCACAGAGAGGCCATGGTCGCGGAGGGTTTGTTCCTAGAGGACGAGGCGGTCGAGACAGAGGACAGCCAGCCACCGGCAGAGTACAGCCAGCTGCTAGCAGGGGACCGCCAGTTACAGGTGGAGGACAGGCACGGGTTTTCGCGTTGACGCATCAGGACGCGCAGGCGTCCAATGCGGTGGTCTCAGGTACCTTATCAGTATGTTCTGTTGATGCACATGTATTATTCGATCCCGGATCCACGCACTCATACGTTTCTACACATTTTGTGCCGAGTTTGGGTAGAGAGTCTGGGTTGCTTGATCAGCCGCTTGTTGTGACCACTCCCGTGGGAGAGTCGTTTGTTGCTAGGCATGTGTTCTGATCCTGTGTGGTCCGTATTGGCAAGAGAGATTTGCCTGTCGACTTGATCCTTCTGGAGATGTTGGACTTCGACGTTCTTTTGGGCATGGATTGGTTGGCCACGTGCTATGCGTCTGTGGACTGCCGTGAGAAGACAGTTAGGTTTTGTTTTCCCGGCGAGTCGACTTTTGTTGTGCAGGGTGACCGTGGTGCCACCCCTCACCTTTTGATTTCTTCTCTTCACGCTGGACAGCTTTTGAGGAAGGGATGTCAGGGACTTCTAGCCTATATTTGTGATACTAGATCCACAGAGGTTCCGTGGGGTCAGGTTCCGATTGTATGTGAGTTCCCTGACATATTCCGTGATGAGCTTCCTGGGCTACCGCCTGAGCGTGATGTTGTGTTCTGTATTGATTTGATTCCCGGCATGGGGCCTATTTCTATACCGCCTTATCGGATGGCCCCGGCGGAGCTTAGTGAGTTGAAGAGTCAGTTGCAAGATTTGCTGGACAAGGGACTCATTCGACCCAGTGTTTCTCCTTGGGGTGCTCCGGTCCTGTTTGTTAAGAAGAAGGACGGCAGTTTGCGTCAGTGTATCGACTACCGGCAGCTGAACCGGGTGACCGTGCGGAACAGATATCCGTTGCTACGCATCGACGACTTGTTCGACCAGCTTCAGGGGGCAGGATATTTTTCGAGGATCGATTTGCGATCAGGCTATCATCAGCTGAGAGTTCGACAGGAGGACATTCCGAAGACAGCTTTCCGTACGCGTTATGGCCATTATGAGTTTTTGGTGATGTCGTTCGGACTCACCAACGCGCCCGCAGCTTTTATGGACATGATGAACCGCATATTCAGGCCGTATCTTGACTTGTTCATCATCGTATTCATTGACGATATATTGGTGTATTCCCGGAGCAGAGTGGAGCACGAGAGTACCTGCGGATCACACTGCAGACTTTGAGGGAGCACCGGCTGTATGCAAAATTCTCCAAGTGCGCGTTCTGGCTGGATAGCATTGACTTCTTGGGTCACGTGATTACACGGGATGGTATATGTGTAGACCCGAGGAAGGTCGAGGCCGTACGGAGTTTGCCCAGACCTACATCCGTTACTGAGATACGCAGCTTTCTAGGACTGGCCGGCTACTACAGGTGATTTGTACAGGATTTCTCCCGTATTGCTGCACCTTTGACCGGTTTGACCCGGAAGGGGGTTCCTTTCGTTTGGACGGAGGAGTGCGAGCACAGTTTCCAGCAGCTACGGACTTGTTTGACTATGGCGCCAGTGTTATCATTGCCTTCAGGATCAGGCGGGTTTGTAGTCTATTGTGACGCCTCATGAGTGGGGCTAGGGTGCGTATTGATGCAGCATGGCAGGGTGATCGCATATGCTTCCCGGCAATTGAAGAAACATGAACAGAACTACCCCACTCACGATTTGGAGATGGCTGCAGTGGTCTTTGCACTTAAGATCTGGCGACATTACCTCTATGGCGAGTCGTGCCAGATATTCACTGATCACAAGAGCCTAGAGTATATATTTCAGCAGCGAGACCTGAATCTCCGACAGCGCCGTTGGATGGAACTGGTGAAAGACTACGACTACGAGATCTTGTATCACCCGGGCAAGGCTAATGTAGTAGCGGATGCTTTGAGCAGGAGGCCCGAGGGTAGTCTATCGTGTTTGAGTGCAGTACAGAGGCAGTCGTCAGCAGATTGGCAGATACTATGCGACGGCCGAGTGCAGTTCGAGTTCACACAGATCGGGGGACAGCTTGCGCATGTTCGTGCACGCTCACAGTTGCTTGACCGTATATATGAGGCACAGCCCAGGGATGACCGTTGCTCAGAGATCGTGGCACAGATTGGGCAGGGCAGATTCTCCGAGTTCGTGATCGATGATCAGGGGATGTTACGATTTGGGTCTAGACTGTTCGTACCAGATGCCGAGGGATTGCGGCGCGATATTCTCGAGGAGGCACATCGATCAGTGTACAGTGTCCATCCCGGTTCCACCAAGATGTACCATGATATGAGAGAGGTCTACTGGTGGGACGGAATGAAGAGGGACATCGCAGATTTCGTATCGAGATGCCTGACTTGTCAGCAAGTCAAGGCCGAGCACCAGAGGCCCGCGGGAGAGCTACGGCCGTTACCCATTCTGGAGTGGTGGGAACAGATTTCGATGGATTTCGTTGTGGGTCTACCAAGGACTAGGCGGGGGTATGACTCCATTTGGGTGATCTTGGATCGTTTGACGAAAGCGGCTCACTTCCTGCCGGTGAAGATGGCTTTCGGATTTGCTCAGTACGCCCAGATTTATATCGACGAGATTGTACGACTACATGGGGTCCCGACGTGTATTGTGTCCGACCGAGGCACCCAGTTTACCAGCAGATTATGGTAGAGATTTCAGAAGGCTTTGGGCACTCGTTTGAGTTTCAGCATGGTATTTCATCCGCAGACCGACGGACAGTCAGAGCGGACCATTCAGACTCTCGAGGACATGCTCCGAGCGTGCATTTTAGACTTTGGTGGTAGCTGGGATCATCATTTACCCTTGATAGAGTTCTCCTACAACAATAGCTTCCAGGACACTATTCAGATGGCACCTTTCGAGGCTTTGTATGGGAGGAGATGTAGATCGCCCGTCTGTTGGACAGAGCTGAGCGAGAGCAGTATTTTGGGGCCACGGATCGTACAGGAGACGACCGAAAAGATACAGCTGATTCGAGACAGGATGAGGACGGCTCAGAGCAGGAAGAAATCGTATGCTGACAGACGCCGCCGCAGATTAGAGTTCGCAGTTAGCGATCACGTTTTTCTGAGGGTCTCTCCGATGAAGGGAGTGATGAGGTTTGGACAGAAGGGGAAGCTTAGCCCCAGATTCATAGGTCCTTTCGAGATCCTCGAGCGTGTCGGCGCAGTAGCGTATCGTTTGGCTCTTCTACCCAGTCTTTCGGATGTCCACCCCGTCTTCCACGTATCGATGCTACGCAGATATCTTCATGACCCTTCCCACACGATCCAGCATCAGACAGTTCAGCTTGAGCTCGACCTTTCGTTCACCGTGCAACAAGTGGAGATATTGGACCGGCAGGTGAAGAAACTTCGATCTAGGGTCCTGCCGTCGGTGAAGGTTCTTTGGCGCAACCCGAATGGTGAGGAGATCACTTGGGAGACCGAGGGGGAGATGCGGAAGAAATTCCCTCATCTCTTTAAAGGTACGTGTAGTTATATATTTTAAATTCGGGGACGAATTTTCTTAAGGGGGGAAAGACTGTAACAACTGGGATTATATTAGTAACTAATTATATTTTAATAAGTGAAATTTTTAATAAAAGTTTAACAAATTGACTTTCAAATATTTTATCAAAATTAATAAACATTTTTCTAGAATTTTCCTAAGCTTGCACAAACATGTGCATGTAACCTAGGGTTAAAATTTGGGTTAAACCATGTTTAGGCAACCATGGTGGTCTAACCCCTTTTTTTAAGCTAATTAATTTAAATTAAGGTTTTTAGTTTTGGAAATTCAAATTGGTTTTGGGGTTGACTTGGGTTGAGGAGAGAGAGGGCATGATGGGTGTCTTGTTAGCATTTAAAGAGAGAGAGAGAGAGGGGTGGCTAAGCATATGTCACCTCCTTTTCATTTCAAAACTTTTTCATAGCCTCCACACTCTCCCTCTCACTCACATCCCTCACATCTCACTCACACATACACTCAAACTCACTCACTCACCCTCTCACTCAAAACCTACAGCAGTAGCTGCTACTACCTCAGCCCAAACACAACAACAAAAACATAACAACAGCATCAGCTGCTTGTAACAGCAGCAACAGTTTTCAGCCCCAGCAGCAGCAGCTGTAACCACACAACAACCATTCCCACATCTACAACAACTCTTTCTTCTTCTACTGCAGCCACACTTCACCAAAACAACAGCAACACCAGCACAAATAAATATAACACAAGCTACAGCCTGAACTGCATCAGACTGTGCAGTGAGCAGCAACACTAGCAGGAGCTTCAGGCAGCTCCAGCAGCTGCAGCAACTCCCTCCCTCCACTTCTTCTCTTCTCCTTGGTGTAGGGGTCAAGTGAGGTATACTTCTTTAGCTTAGCTTCTTAGCTTGCTAAGTTTATGTGTAGAAATAGCTTTGATTAGTGTAAAATATGAGATTTTGTGCTCGTTTTGGTGATTTGTGTGAAGTTTTGTTTAAGGGATGTTAGTGTTGGGTTGACTAGCTTAAGTAAGTGTTGTTAAGGCCAAGTTAACCTAGGAAAACCCCAGATTACACTAAAATACCCTCAGTTTTCAAATTGTGCAAAACTTGACGTTTTTGAGCAAAACTTAGCTTTTTGAGATCTGTTGTTACCCCTGTAAGTTCAGAATAAAATTGATTGGACCATAGCCTACTGGTGACACCCTGACCCCACCACCAGAGCCCGACCCCACCACTCCAACCCACGACCGCCAGAAAATTCGTTCTGGCCGCAATTTGCGGCCAGACCAGGGAGTTAGGAGCTAGGGTTTTTGGTACGGGTGTCTGCTACATTTTGTAGGTCCATGATATATATAGTTTTGTAATATTCTAACATGGGTAAAATCTGGGGCAGTATGTCGTTTTCTGGTATTTTTGGTTTGCGCGATACGCGAGTGGATTCTGTGATTCAGCATATCGCGGCGTATCGGGATGAGTTCTAGACACACACACGTTACAGCGTATCGCGCGCACGCGCGTTAATTCGCGACGCGAGTTTCTCGTTTCGTTCCGATATCGCGTTTTACGAGATTTTGATATATTGGGATTCTTGTGTAAATTCCAGGTTCGCAGGCGGATACGTCAGACGCCGCCAGGAAAGGGAAGCAGGTGGTCGGCTATACTTAGCACGCGACCAGGTGAGTAGATTTAACATCTACGGGGAAATCACCCGTATGGCGTTAAGCGTCAGGGCGTACTAGAATGTTAGTTTTATGTGTTCATGTAGACATACTAGAGTAGCATACCTTCTTATATATATAGATATACTGATAGTTAGAGCACTGCACTGTCACTAACGGTCCAAGTTGCACGAGCACGATTTATATGCTACACTCACACCGTTAGTGATTTCCATGACATTCACCTTATAGGATTTCTATAAACCGCATATTTGATTCTGCTTAATTGACGTTGTCATGATTTGCCGCATACTATCAAATGGATATTCATACCATGCACACTGTATATGCACTTTTGTGAGTACCTTTATTGATATATCACTACTTGGGCACATATGCATCATATGTCTACAATAGTGCACATGTACATTGCTATATTCACTTTGTATACTTATCCATTCGCACATCCATACCTATACACATATTCATATGTTACATACATGGATGACATTGACTTGATTTAAAACTAAGGGACCACAAGCGATATTTTCAAAACTATATCTTTCAAAAGAGCGGTTTTCCCTTTCTTTTACTCTTAGCGTCATACGACACATTGCATGGATTACGCATTGTATTTGATTTATGTGATTTCTGGATTTGGGAACCGGAGTACTATTTTAAGAAAATACGCACTGTTTAAAAACCCGGTTTCCCTTGATATGATATTTTAGTGCGTCCACCATGAGTTTTCTCGGTTCCAGAGAGCTTGTGTGAGCATACCCGATTCGAGGAGAGGTAGGCACCGATTGCGGGTACATGGTGGACCCGGTACGGTACCCCGGGGCGAGAAGACTCGTATTGTTAGACGGTGAGCCCGGCGGAGGGACTACTACCTACCGGTGATTGGTTAGACCTGGCGATTATCCGGAGGATACCGACCAGAGTCGATAGATATATACGGGACGACGCGTACTTCCGGGGGCCGAGGGCCGATTCCGCAGACGGAGCCCGTGGGCAGATCCGATGGACGGACGCCCCATACTGGAGGATTTGCGTGTCGATGCTGGACACGGCTGGTTTTATGAGATTTGGGGTGCCGATGTTGGGCACTCACGATTGTATGAGATTCACAGGATTTGAGGGCCGATGTGGATGACGGCGCCTGAGTTTTACTGGGATTTAGGTTTTGTAACGTTTTGAAAATCGTTTCGGTGAAATTTCGAAAAAAAATCGGTAAAATAAGAGGGTTTTCTGTAAAAAGTCAAAATACAAATATTTTATTATAAAAATTAAACATACTTATTCTAGCTATGTAATTGTTATTATTTGGTGTTTATTCTGCCGCTGGTGAAATTTTAAATTTTCTGAAAAAAATATTATTTTATTATTATTTTAAGCCGTCACTAATACATTTAATTAGGGAAAATTACAAATTGGAATGAGTTGAAACAAATTTTGTGCATCTTAAAATATTAAATAAAATTTTATCATGTGGTTTTTGGAACGAAATTATTTGCCAAAACGGTTTAGAAATTATTGAAGAAAAAAGGCTTTTTTTTTAGCTTAAATGGATGTTTGGGGTATTGTATTTATCATTTTTCATCACCCCACACCCGTACACACACCCAAACCCCCATTTCCCCATCATGATGGCTGAACCCTTGCTGCCCCACTCCCACTCTTTTCCCCACTTCAAAAAGAAAAGAGAAGAAAACAAAAGAAAAGAAATGAAAGAATAAAGAATGAGTGTGTTGACTTGAGGTATGGGTTTTTGACTTTCTCTTTCTCTAATCAACACCTCACCCTCTCCCACACTTTCCCCACCTGCACAATGGCCGAGCCTCCCCCTTTCTTCAGCCCCTTCAATTCTTCATCTCATTTCTAATCAAAAATCCCCTCAAAATGCATCAAAATCCCTTCAAAATCAAAGCAAAATTAAAATCCAACTCCTACCCATTTTTTTATTTGCTATTCTTGCATGGATCTAGGGAGCAAGTTGGCATTTTAGAGGCTTAATTTTCATATTTGATCTCTTGATCATGAGGTATAATTCTAACCTTTTCTTAAATTGTGCTAATTGTTTCATGTTAGCTTAGTTAGGTTTTTTTTATTAGTTCTAGGTGCTTGAATTAAAATTCAAGAGAAGGGTTTTGAATTAATGATTAGGGTTTGTGATCAAGTGAGGTTTTTATCATTTGTTTATGGTTGTAATGAGGAGATTAACATGTAGTTGTATGCAAAATCTAAGTTAGTTGCTATTTTCTAATTTGTTAATTTAAAATTGTGATAATTTTGCTAATTGCTAACTAGGTTTTTATAATTAGTCTAATAATTAGGTTTAAAAATATAATTATGGTTTCATAGCATTATTAACATTATAATGAGTGGTTTAATACCTTAGGTTATGCAAATCTAAGCTTAATTCTTAAATCGAGAATTTTTGCTTGAAAATTGTTAAAATTGGATAATTTGTAAACTAGGTTTTTGGGGTTTATGGAATTTAATGAGATTAAATTATGGGAATCATTTTTTTGACTTATTTAAGATATTTAGTGAATATTGTGGCCTCTAGATTCGTTTAAACAACATGTTTTGTACAAAAACGGCGAATTGTGCTTGCTAGTTTTTTTGGAAAAATGACTTTTAAGTGAAATTGGGGTTTTTGTGAGTTTTAAGCTATTTTATATTAAAATTAGAGTTCGTGAATATGCAAATGAGTGTATTTGGGTTTTTCTCGATGGTTTGGCGTTTGTACGCCGACATCGAGGGTTTTTGGGTTGATTTGTGAAAATCAACCATATGTTTTGACCTATGTGGGATTCGTGTGTCGTTTTGGTCATGAGTCGGATTTTAATGCGATACGGTGCGTTATGATATGTAGGTACCCTATGTGGACTTCGAGACGACAAGCAAGAACGTGGCGACGTCAGCACCGGCGAGCGAAGATCAGGTGAGTAGATTTATATCTACGAGGAGAAGTCGGGTGGATGGCGTATAGCACCCCGCAGTTCGTGGTGATGTATACGAATACGTATACACACATTTATTGATTATATATTGTTTGAGTTTATTGATGATAAATATGGATAGTTTAGTATCGCGAAACCCTAGAGTAGTGGTCGCACCATACATGCACACACCCACCCATACTTGCATACATTCTTCTTCCATTTGTGTTTACGGGAATATATATATATAGTTATGTGTTCACATGGGTATGGGACTATGTGTTCACATACGGATTTGAGGATGATACTTGGGATTGAGATGAGTCGATGAGATTTATGTTGAGGTTGTGATATCGGTGATATGGCAGGATTCGTACTTGAGGTACGTCCTGGTGTCATAGCGGATCTTGGGGCGGCGATACAGGTGAATAGTGTTATAAATAAAATGGTCGACATATGATCGTGATATGAGACATGATATGCTAGGATATTGATATTAGGCCGTATTGGGCGATGTATACCCCTTGATGATGATGTGCTGATGATATCAGTTTGTACGAGACTGTCGATCAGTAGCCAGATCATGACCATATTGATGATATTAGTATTGTACTAGACCTAGGTCAGTACCCTAGACTATGATCTTTGATAAAGAGGATACCGAATGAATAGTGTGATGAATATGATATTGACCCGTACCCAGATTTGGGGATGCCGTACGACGGATTTACGTACGAGCTATATTTTGATGATTGATCCGCACTCTTGACTTGGGATGTCTGGTTATGGATATGATATTATTGAGGCGGGATCACCGACTGTATATATACAGGTATGTATATGTATCGACTCAGATGATAGGCGGTTTCCTTACCTGTAGTTCAGCTTGTTAGTTCAGCCGTATAGTTTAGTGTAGTTGTTAGATTAGATTAGACTCCTACCTATTTCAAAACTAGCGGATCGTGGGTATTTTAAAAGACAGGTCAAGGGATCTACGGATATTTCAAAAGACGTATCCTTTCTTAAAAACCACCGTAGCCCTATCTTCAAAACCCCGCGGTTCGTGTTATTTCAAATGGCACCATTTGTAGGACTTATATTAGATTAATGCAGATTAGTTATAGTTGCGTCTAGTTTTTTAGCTCCTGCTCATTTTGGTTGCTCGCTCCGCATCACATATTTACATTGTTATTTCATATTGCATTGTTGACATTATGCTGTTAGGACACCAGCACCATTACCGATGATGCGTATGTACTACATACACTTACTTGCCGGCTCACACACATCTTCATCGGTAATTGCCATGTCACGTACACCTTAGAAAATATTGTTGCTTAACTTAGCTTGATAGCCAGTAGTTTGACATAATATTAGTGTACATACCTTATATGCCAGCTTAGATATTGTAGTTATTACTTGTCGCTTCATGCATACTGTTATTCATTCTCATGCTTATATTCATGGTTCTACATGCTATTGATGATTCGGATTTCCATGATATTTTCTGGATTTGGAGGAAAACCGCAAAACATATATAAACTGATTTCTCTCTTTTTAAATAAAAGTGCGGTTTTTCCCATGATGTATGAGTCGTCCACCATGAGTTTGCTGATGGATTTCGAGACCCGATTCGAGGAGACGGATGAACCGTTTCGGGTACATGGTGGACCCGGTATGGTACCCCGGGGCAAGAGAAATGTATTGTTGACGTTGAGCCCGGCAGGGGAGCACTACCGACCGGTGATATTACCCGACGCGTCGGATATCCGGAGGATACCGTCGTGGTCTTGAGATGGATGGTAGGGGCCGATCTGGATTGACGGCACCCTAGATATTGATTTTGAGATATTGAGGTACAGAGATTGTGATACAGAGATATCGAGATATTTGGACACTTGTTTTGTGTCGATGCTGGGCACTGTTTTATGCTGATTTCATTATGATACCTCATTTTAAAAATACAAGGAAATCTCATTAAATTATGAAAACAGTTCTTCATTTACATGTATTCTGTTTTCATGCATTCATACCTCATTCATATGATATATTGCTACCTGAGGCACTGACACGGGCACATGAGATTACACTCGGGTCAGATATTTACCCTAGCCTTGTTATAGGCTGCTGGTTATATATTTGAGGATATATTATGATCATTGACCCAGGTTGAGTTATTTATGCGATTTCTGTGCGTAGATGTTTTTCTATTCACGAGTTGGCAACTCATCCCCGTTGTGCCCCAGTTTCTTGCAGGTTTGCCGTACAGGTTTCATTACGGCTTTGCGGGCTCAGTTTCATTCGGGTGACTTGCTAGTAGGTGGGTTTTTCTTGTATCGTACCCATCATATTACCTTGTATAATATTATTCCGTTGTATCTAGTAAATTCCATCAACCAAACATGTATTTATTGAGATAGAGACCAGTGTTGTTTATTCTTTCGACCTTAGAGTCGCTCGTTATATTTCTGGTGGTTTTGAGTTTCCTTTTGAGTTTTGATCCTCGCCGTTGGCGTTGTATATTATATTTCTTGTGTGGTTGTGACCGTCGATTGACGAAGAGCTAGCTCCCGCTTGGGGATGCCTTTTTCTTGATTTCGTATACTATTCATGTTGTATCCCGTTTGGGGGCCAGTATTTACAAAGGAGACTCTGCCGAAATTTTCAGTAAATTTTTGATGTTTTAAAAACCGCATAATTCGGCTTGTGCTATTGAAATTACTTGCTTTAAGTTGGTTTTTCCTGCACTCTACTACTTTTCTTGGTTTGGATTTCTGGGTTTTCGGTATACTTAGATTATGTACGTCTCGAGACGTTCGTAGTTTAGGTGCCGGTCATGTTCCGTACTTTCGGGCTGTGACAGGTTTATTGATGGACACCGGTCATTTTTCCATGTTGATATTCCGTGTAGACACTATTTATTCCCATACTCAGCATTTAATATTGACATCTCATCCTGTACCTATTGTACCTGATATAGTACACATGCTATACATGATTATCGCATACCCTGCTCATGTTATACAGGGTTGTTAGTGTAGGGTGTTTTTCGTCACCCTATTGAGATGGGAATACCCGCGCGCTTTTCAGGCGTACTACAGATTCCCCCTGCCTAGGGTAGGCCGGGGTTTAATGATTGTGGGGATCCGAATCTCCGGCAGCCGCGTACTAAGCTGCCGTTAATTACCCCTCGCCTTTGGAGCGAGGGAACCTCCGATTGACGGGTTAATCTGGTCATGCGAACTCAATGTGCAGTGTGCGTGTGATGTGTTTTGAAAGGGGGTTTGGATATATCGGGAGCCACGCAGAGTTTTTACGGGGGTCCCGCTACCCGGATAGCGGGCTGGGGGTCAAGGGGGCTAGCAGCCCCCTTGCGGGGTGCGGGGCAGCGTCCCGTTAGAAATTTTTTTCTAACAGGGAAAGTGTCGTGGAGTATGTGTGTGTGTGTAAATATGTATACATATGTATATATATATATATATGTATGTACATAAAAAGAGGGGGAAAAGACATCCAAAGGATGCGTGGGGCAGCACCTTGGGCGCTGTGCGCCTAAGTGCTGTGCGCTCAGGCGCTAGAGTGCCACGTGTCGGCACGTGGGCGCTCTGCGCTTGAGCACTGGGCGCTAGAGCGCAAGCGCGCCACGTGTCGACACGGGGGCGACTTGCGCTCGAGCGCTTGCGCTTGAGCGCAAGCGCGCCACGTGTCGGCACGGGGGCGACTTGCGCTCGAGCGCTTGCGCTGGAGCGCAAGCGCCACGTGTCGGCACCGGGGCTACTTGCGCTCGAGCGCTTGCGCTTGAGCGCAAGCGTGCCACGTGTCGGCACGCGGGCGCTTTGCGCTCGAGCGCTGAGCGCTGGAGCGCAAGCGCGCCATGTGTCGGCACGCGGGCGCTCTGCGCTTGAGCGCCGGCGAGAAAAAGAGGCTTTTAGCCTAAAAAAGATTTCTCGAAAGAGAAATCAGAGAGGAGTTGGACTCCTGAGAGTGTTTTTGGGGTTAATGGAAGGGGTTCTTCTTCTTCCTCCTGTTGTTTGGCCGGATCTTGAAGATCAAGAGATGTGAGATCTCAAAATCTCTCCTTTTTGAGATCTGATGGGAGATCTGAGTTCCCCTTTGCGGGTTTTGTGGTGGAAAACTACTTAGTTTTGGAAAAGAAAGAGTAAAACTCTTGATTTAATTTAAAAGAAATGAGAAGGTTTAGAACCTTGGAGAAGGAGCAGGAGGCACAAAAGAGCCCTAGTTTTTGGGGGAATGAAAGGTATTCCTTTTTTTATTCATCATGTTGCCTTATATAGGCTTACATATTCACATATAGCCCCTTGGGCTTTACAAAAATGGCATTTTAGCCATCCCATGGGTCATGTGCCATTTCATTTTTTGCATATAAGCCATGGGCTTACAAAATATTGTCTTTGTGCCCATTTTGTTTACATTCATGCATAAACAATTACATAAAATTATTTATCACATGATTTTGTTGTTGGCATGGGGAGGCTGGCTGCTGGCTCGACTTGGGCATGGGCCCGCTTGACCTGGGCTTGGGCCCACCTGGCTTGGGGTTGACTTTGATTTTGATTTGGTCAACCGGGGTGTAAATTTTTACCCCAACAGTTAGATTCCATATCAGACATGATTATTGCATATCTTGCAAATCATATGGAGAGACTTTTAGATTGCACTTGTTGCCTGATGTGAGCATTCAGTTCATCATATAGATATTATCTGTTGGCATAGGTTAAAGTATCGCAGCACGTGCATACTCGCGATTACCTTTATATATTATCTACTATTCACGAGTTGGCAATTCACCCCCGTTGTGCCACAGTGCTTGCAGGTTGCCCTTTGGAGTAGTCGCGGTAGGCTGTTTACCGCATCTTTTGACACAGATACTATTGCTGAGGCGTGTTAGCCCTTTTGCCATTAGGTGGGTTTTGTACGGTATCTGTTTACTTTTCAGTTATATGTTGATGTATCTAGTACTCTCCATCTACTTTCATGTATTGAATTAGAGACAGTTGTGAGGACGATATATGTTATTTGTACTCTGGTGTCGAGCTCGTTGTGAGCCGACTTTATTTATGCAGTTTTACCTCTTATGATATTTGTTTTCACTTTACTGCTCATTCTTCGCTTCGGCGTCGTATATTATATTGTGGTGATTTCTCCGCCGTTGGGCGATTGTCCCATTGAGATGCTCTATTTATTTCACATGTTACTTTTACTTATATCTCGCCTTTTACCCGATTTTGGGACAAATTTTGTTGAAAGAAATGTGGTTAAAATTATTTGAATAATAACTTGGACCAAAAAGGATTTCTACTAAAGAACTTAAAGTTTTCTAAATGTTTCGAAAAATATTCTATTAAATGTTTTAACACTCTATATTTTAATGGTTTTGATTTCTAGGTTCGGCTTACTTAGTCACGTTACGCCTGTAGACGTTGCGTGGTTAAGAGCCGGTCACGGGCCGAACTTTGGGTCATGACAGGAACTGTACTTCGACAGAGCATCTTCTATGAAGAAGCGGAAGCATAACGCTCCTATAATCAAAGCCGGGATAGGTCTCATCTTCGTGACTCCACAGGAAGGAATAATGCGTTTCACCCTTTCCTTATCGGAGCCAAGAACAAACAACGAGGCTGAATATGAACCTTTGATAGCGGGTCTCGAGATCGCTATCAATATGGGAGTCAAAAATCTCCTCATATATGGAGACTCCCAGCTAGTCGTTAGCCAAGTAAACGGCTACTATCAGACGTGCAAACCAGAGTTGGTAAAATATGACAAATGAGTGCAGCAACTTCTGACTCAAATTCCCTCCTACATTCTGGAAAGCATACCACGTGTGGAAAATAGCAAGGCGGATGCGTTAGCCAAGCTCGCTAAAGAACTGGCTGACGAAAACCGCGATGACGTAAGGACCATTGTGCAAAACCGCCGGATTCTCGCGCCAGCAGAAATATCTCCGGAGTTGTCTGAAAGAAGGAAAGTGACCAAACAAGCAGCCTTCCAATCAGAGGATGAAGAAAAGGCTAAGGATTGGAGAGAAGTCTTCATAGACTACTTCAAATCCCATCGAACGCCCAAAAACGCGTCGTCAAGACATCGGCTCATGAAGCGAGCCCTGTCTTTCGGTTTCGTCAGTGATACTCTATATAAGAGATCATTCGACTTTCTATGGCCACGATGCCAGGGACCAGGAGAAGCAAGAAAAGTTGTCCAAGAAACTCACGACGGACTTTGTGGGTCTCATCAAGCCGGACGAAAGATGAAGCTGAAGATCAAAAGAATGGGTTACTACTGGCCCACAATGATTCAAGATTGCCTCGAATATGCGAAGCAGTGTTACTCGTGCCAAATTCACGGGGACTTCATCAACCAGCATCCAAATCCGCTCCACCCAACGGTAGCCAGCTGGCCGTTCGAAATATGGGGAACCGACATAATTGGTCCTATTGAACCAGCGTCATCTAAAGGACACCGGTTCATACTGGCAACAACTGACTACTTTTCTAAGTGCGCAGAAGCCGTACCGCTGAGGGAAGTGAATACGGAGAACATCCTCCATTTCTTCAAGACGCATGTTATCTACCGGTTCGGCAGTCCGCGACGGATAATCTCGGATAACGGACCAGCCTACAGGAGCCATAAAATCAGCCCCTCTACAGAACAGCATAAAATAGACTAGAGATACTCTTCAGTCTATAATCCCCGAGCTGATAGTTTGGCTGAGGCTTTCAACAAGACTCTAATGAAGATCATAGAGAAAATGGTGTCCTGATGCAAAAATGACTGGCATGAAAGGCTGCACAAACCTTTCTGGGCATACCAGAAGACATTCAAAACAGCGACGAATATGACCCCATACGCGTTGGTATTCGGCACTGAAGCAGTCCTTCCTTTGGAAATAGAACTCCCCTCTCTACGAGTGGCAGTTCAATATGAGTCGACGGATAAGGAAAATGCCCATCTTCGACTTGAGGAGCTCGACGCCCTCGATGAAACTCGCCTCGTGGCACAGCAAAACCTAGAATCTTATAAAGCAAGGATGGAGCGCTCATATGAAAGACTGACTAGACCAAGAACATTCCGCCAAGGCGAATTTGTGCTAATTGTTAAAAGACCTATGATCCCCAATCGTGCAAAATGGGGGAAATTCGAGCCGAACTATGAAGGCCCGTACATCATAGACAAGGTCTACCAAGGTGGGGCCTATTTGCTCATGGATATGCTTGGCGAAAGACCTTTTCGGCCAATTAACGGCCGGTTCCTCAAGAAATGCCATGCTTGACGAGTCACGACTTCAGTCAATGATAGATGACGACGCTCGTGTCCTCTCGCTATCTTCCTGAGTCAAAACTCTAAGTGGTATTCGAAAAAAAACTTCGCCTTATACATGGTAACAACGGACCGAAACGTCCTTAAACTAACCGTTGCCTCCAAAATGGCAACAATGGACCGAAACGTCCTTAAACTAAACGTTGCCCACAAAATGGCGACAACGGATCATAATGTCCTTAAACTAAAACTTCACCTCAAAAAATGGTGAGCAATGGACCGAGATGTCCCTAAACTAACAAAGGACCGTAACGTCCTTTAAACTAAAACCTCACCCCCAAAGATGGTAAGCAATGGACCGAGATGTCCCTAAACTAACAATGGACCACTACGTCCTTAAACTGGCAATGGACCACTACGTCCTTAAACTGGCGCTCGACCGAGATGTCCTTAAACTATTACTCCGCTTCAAACATGGAGCATTGCCGTAAATACGGCGATATCTTCTCTTGGGATCTATGTTGCAATCAAAACTCCAACGACAAAGACTGTAACATAAAAGGTACGTTCACAAGCGAAATGGGCACGGATGAAAACCCGAAAGAGCGCTGTGAGTAAAAACAGCAGGGCTACCGGCGAGCTTGTGAAAACCCGAAAGGGGCGCAATCTCGTTGTAAAAAAAGTGGTACATCCACAAGCGAAATGGGCATGGATGAAAACCCGAAAGGGCGCCGTGAGTAAAAACAGCAGGGCTACCGGCGAGCTTGTGAAAACCCGAAAGGGGCGCAATCTCGTTATAAAAAAACGGTACATCCACAAGCGAAATGGGCATGGATAGAAACCCGAAAGGGCACCGTGAGTAAAAACAGCAGGGCTACCGGCGAGCTTATGAAAACCTGAAAGGCCAAAATCTCGTAAAACTTTCACTTACGAGATCCTCTCAACTCATAAGGAGAACTCTCCCTATGAGACCCTCACGGCTCATAGGATTCAAAGTCTTAAACTGCAGGAATCCAAACTATCCTTAAGCCATTATTCTCCCCAAGTTTCCCTACAGACGGTCCAATATTGGCCCTTGTATACAATCCACGGGCACAAATAAACGATTTCTCCACCAAAGTTCCACCACTGGCGAGGAATGTCCTTATATGGTGAACGCCACTTATAAGTCCTCTCGAATTGTAAGGAGAAAATACTCTTATAAGATCCTTAAGATTTGCAAGAGAAAGTATCATTTAGGAGTCCTCACGACTTCTAGGGAGAACTTACACCTACGAGATCCTCACGACTCGTAGGGAGAAAACCCTTTATGAGACCCTTACGGCTCATAGAGCCAAAAAGCCTTAGTCGACAGGATCCCGACCCTATTTACTAAGCCACCTTTGTTCAAATCTTTCACGGAAAATGATGATTCGCTCCTGGCAATATTCTAGTCGCAGCGGTGCTGATGCCAAGATTGGTATCAGATCTTAAGTGCCATACTCGCAACAAAAATCAGCAAGCCAAAATAAATGCATATGAAACAGCCGAAATGATGGGGCAACTCGCAATAAAAATCAGCGAGCAATATATGCATATAAAAATAGCCGAAATTTTTGGGCAACTCGCAATAAAAAGCAGCGAGTAAAAAGAAAAAGAATAGCCGAAATGATTGGGCACCGCGATAAAAAGCTGAAATGATTGGGCAATCGTGACTTTCGCGATATAAAATGCTGAAATGATAGAGCATCATGGAAATAAATAAAAAGAAATAAAAAATTTTCCGTGCAGGTGAGTCTATACCAACCCCTGTATACAATCCATGGGCACAAATGAAATCTTCCCGCCAGGCTTCATTAAAGGGAGAGCCAGATCCCGACGGTTCACAAAATAACCTAGAAATCAACTCGACATTCGTCTCATTATAACAGACGCAGTGTTGATGGAGAAAGCGAATGCCAAATTCCTAGCTTCATGGTCTTGACGGAAAAAAGGGCACGAAAGACTATCGGAGATCGTCCCACACCAGTGCGGAGCGTTTATAGCAAAATTCCTACCGCTTTCTCTCTCGATGGTAATGTGACCTAAGGAGATTGCTTAAAGACGTCTTGTCCAGCACCGAAGAGATCAGAAACACGACAATCGCAGGGCTACCCGAATAGCAGAGTAAAAGTTTACATATCGGGGAATGCATCAGCCAACCCAACGGTACCGTGGTTAAAAAAAATGGTACCACAAATCCTAATGGACCTCTGTCGTGAAGAGCAGGGGTTAACTGTAACGTTAGGACAAGTTTGCCTACAAGCCCAAGGGAGGCAAACTAAACAAGCTCCGAAATGAGTTCATAAACTAGAGACTCCGAAATGAGTGAATAAACTACAAACTCCGTAATGAGTATATAAACTACTTTATATGCCAAGTTGAGACAGTGAAAGAAAGAAAAGCGCTTGTATGAAATGAAATATGTCTTTTATTCATGAATCAAAATGAATACAATATACTTTTATTTATGAATGAATACAAAAGAAAAACAATATACAGCGTCAAAAATGTTTAAGTTGGCGAACGGCTCAATAGACCAGCAAGCTCGTCGTTCTTCCGCTGGACTTCGGCTTCAAGCTCCATCAGGGCTGCAAGACGAGTCCATGCCTGGGCATGTTGATTCTGATAGGAAGCAAACCGATTCTCGAGTTCCTTCTCGGCGACTTTATGGGCTTCAACCATCTCGCGGGTAAAAATAACTGCTTTGTCAAGAGCCACCACCTCTGTAATGTCTTCTTGGAGCACCCGCCAAATTTCATACGCATGGGTGGTCTCGGAAGTAAGCTGAGCCTGAAGTTCTCCCAAAGCGCTTGAAGCCAATTTCCTCTCCGAAAACTTCCGATTAAGCCTCTTCTCGCATGACTGAAGGTTGGCTGCACACCGTTCGATCCATCCCCGCAGGCTCGCTTTTACAGTTAAGATGTCATAAGGAAGGCATATGCACTCAATCCCATGTAACCAGACCTCCACTCGGCGACAGTACTCAACCCAGGTGCGCACCAACGCTTCATCATGATAGGTGGCGAGAACAGACAAGGAAGCGTTCGCTTCAGCAGAAAATTCTTCGGCCGTAACAGAGGTATCAGTGCGAAGATCTTCAATGAGAGCTGCCAGAGAGTAAATGCTCTATTTTGCCATCCTTTTAGACGCATGTCGGGCATAAGGGCCTGATGGCATGGGGATCCGAGACTCTAACGGTGTCAGGGCTGGCAAGGATGTGAAGATTTAGGTGCGGTCAGTGGTGTTTCCGAACATAGAGTAAACAAAACGATGCCAAAGATAAAGCGTCACTTACCCACAGTCATGCAAGGTGGATTTAAGAGATCTCCAGGACCGTCAAGAATCTCAACTTTGTCACCAGCTTCCAAAACTGTGGTTTAAAATGAAAAGCGTATTAGCATCATTATAAAAAAGGGAGAGGTAAAAGAGTACCGACCTTGGCTAGAAGAGAGTACTATGCTTTGTGGAGGTATTTCTCGGGGGGCCGCCATGTCTAGCAATCACTGGAAGGTTCTTCTCGGGGAAAGATCCACAATAACAGCCGCCAATTCCCGTAATTCTGAAGGAAAGAAAGTGTTAGATGACAGAAGGGTCATTAAACAAAATGTATATGTACATGAGATTACCTTCAATGCTTCGCCCGCCCTGAGCTGGGGGGATGGCAGCCTCAGCGGTCTCCTCCACACCTTCAGGTGCATCACTGGAGATATTTGTAAAACTTATGGCCGGCATGGTATTCTACAATAGGGGGACAAAAGACGCCGCTGGAGGCTCCAAGGCAGGGATGACGGCTTCAATAATCTCCTCTATACTCTCCGGTACGTCGCTAGGGATGTCCATGGGATCCATAGGCGATGATGTCAGCTCTGCTAAGGGAGTGGACATGGAAGAGACACCAGTCGCCATCGGAAGCTCCACAGTAAGGGTAGCAGCTTCAGTAATCCCCTCTACACCCGCTGGTGCGTCATGGGAGATATTCATGGAATCTGCAACCATAACCTGATCCGGACTCAAACCCGCTTCCACTGCAGAAGTCCCAGCAAAGATCGCGCAAAAATAAGAGGACATAAAAGTAATACAAATTTCTAGCCAAAGGAAGAACGTGATAAGTACGCATACCAATACGCCAAGGAGCTTGAAGTATGGCTTTTTCGAGCTGCCGTTCTTTTCTCATTAAATATGCTCACCGGGCTTCAAGCGCAAATGAATGACTACCTGTTTTTAATGCAAGCTCTTCCTCGGAAGCATCTGAGATGGGCTGTTTAAGGGCCCGTTCTTCTTCCATTAATAGAGGACCTATGTGCACCCTCCGTAATGATAGTTCGACGTCATAGAATGAAACGGGGGGGGGTAAGCTTTTTTTGGGGCGCACACGTTCTCAGTCTTATCTTGTGAGTGCCTCAAAGCCTCGGCCAATTGCACGGCCTCCTCGGCAGATAAGCCAGGATAGATAAGACCGTCACTGACTCCTCCATAGCTATCGGTTCGTCCTGAATAAACGGTTCAGACTCAAGCAGAGTGTCGAGTAAGCCGGCAACCGATTTCTTCCTCCTCTTGGAACTTGTGCCAACACTAGCGGAAGAACGCTTCCTCCCCCTTGGCGCTTTGGCGCGACGTTGCCCAACTTCACTTTCGGTATCTCCCTTTGGTGACACCACCGCTGATGACACCACTGGTGAAACTATTGCTACTGTTTCATTAGATGCCTTTTCTTTGGCTCTAGTGCGCACTGGCATACCAGCAGTGCGAGGGGTCGATTCTATTTCTGCGGCTTTGGGGATAAGTACTAAACCGCTATCCCTCAACGGAGGGCGAACCACTGACCGCGGCCGCAATGGGGCATTGGTGGCCTGAGCTAGAATGGGAGCTCTACCTTCAAAAAGCACCCGTCTCTCCTCTGCAATGACGGGACCGACCCGATGACGATACCAACCCTCAAAGGACCCTACAGGTCTCGGGAGGTAGTCGGACTCCGGGATCATGAAGCGGGAGCCGGGGTTTAGCCGCATGAAATGGTGGATGACATCACGAGTAACCTCCAACGAGAGAGCAGGCTCGACTATAAATGACTCGAGAGGGATGCCCTGGTCATAGCCCAACTGCTGAGCAAAGTGGTGCGGACTATACCGCATTAAAAGGACAGCATTGTTCCGGCGGAACACTAGATACCCTAGCCTGATCGAGAATAGGTGCATGACCTCTTTTGGTTTCAAAGCCGGGGCCCCACCCTTCGATAAATCAAACAATTGTTGAATGGGCCCCGTTGGAGCGGAAAGGACTTGATCGCTGAACACCATTCTGCCTTCATTTGAGTACGGGTTCAGCAGTACGCGAAGAGCCCCTACTTGGGTCGGATCGGGAGCGAAGGCATCAACCAACCTCATAATTCACGGGAAGGTGTACGAATCATAAAAATCCACCCGCTGGTGTGCGGCGAACGCTCCTAGTACATGCATATTGATCCACGACGTGAAGTAGTAGAGGGGGAAATTCACAGTCTCCGCACCTAGGTTTGAAGTATTAGCCGCGATGCTTAATCCGTGATATAGATGTGATAACCCCGCGATGCCAATAGCTAGCCGTTCTCCCCCAGCTATGCGTGAGCGGGATAAAGAAATGGAGGCTCTCATAAAGCGGTGATGCATCAGCATGGCAAACCAGCTTAGCCAAAGACTGATAAAACCAACGAAAAATGTCTTTTCGTCCATGCCAGGGGACGCAATCGCGTCAAAAGCTACAGTTGACGAGTTCGAAATATAGAAATGCGGCAGGTCTTCCTCCTTGGCCGGCAAGTTCCTTAACCTTAATCCAAAAGGGTCTTCAATTTTTGCAAATTTCGGAGCCTTTTTAGATATGACGCCCTCTCGAAGAAAGCAAGCAATGAAAGCATCAAAGGTGACACCTTGCCTTTCCGATGTCACAAATAGCTTTTCAAAGATACCCAGGACCTTGATTAGACTTGGGTACTTGTGACGTATGGTGTTCTCAATCGACAGTCCGTCGAGCATAGCAGGCACCGTAGCAAACACATATTCATCGGGAGGTGGTAATTCTTCATAATGCTCCCCCCGATTGGCAATCCGGAGATCTCGCGGAACTCTTCCAATGAAATTGAGACCTCTCGATCCCCTAGCAAGAACGTATTGGTGGGAAGGTTCCATTGATTCAAGAAAGCTTTAACCCACCAGACGTGAGGGGCGTGGTAATAGAACAACGAAGCATACACTACCTGATACAACCCGACCTTCTGCAGACGTGCGCGTTGGGCAGAGAGAATGTACCAAGCCCAAGAAAGATAGCCCACCGGGTGGCGGGGGATAACGCCTACCTTATAAACCTGCCCCAAGTTCGGGCTTCACCCTGACAGATTCGGCACCCCAGAATGTCAATGGCCACCACAGGTTGGTTGGGTATCCCGGTCGTTGATGGCTCGAGTCGGCCCGCGGTAGTCCAGTTAGTCGCCTCCATCGCGTAAGCAGTCTGTGGGCATTCTGTCAATGTTATAGAGCGGATGGGTTCTGTCGGCTCTTTGCCGGTAAAACTATGGCGGCCCCCGATGATATGTCCGTACCACTTTCCCCACAAGAGAAGACTAGTATGGTCCCTATCATGCGCCCTGATCATCGCCATAACCTCCTCGTCTGATGGCGACTGCGGAAAAGCAGCTTCCGAGCGAGTGTAAGGGAAGTCGGGAAGCGAGGCCATCGTTCCTAAAAAACAAAATAAAGAAAAACCCATTTAAAAATAATAATAACAATAACAAATAATAAAGTAAAATAAAATAAAATAAAACCGTGATGTGACAGGCCCACTACCTACAAAACCCATAGACCCACAAAATCTAAATAGCGGCTCACCAATGAAGAGGCAAAATAATCATTGAGAGAATCAAAAAGGATTCTCATCAAATAGTAAAGTTTAAACGACTCTTAAAACCAGTTCTGTTAGAATGCATGACAGATTCAAATCTGTGTTAAGGGCATTAAAACCCTAAAATACTCAAGAACATTAGGGAATAAAATTCCCAAAAGTCTCTGAGTCTTTCAGAGTTAAGCATTGTGGCCACGGAATTAAATTCCTTTAATAAAGGGATTAAATCCCAGAAAACTCCCATGGCGAGGAGGCAGAGAAAATGGAATTAAATTCTAAGGACCCTTAAGGATCAATGACAGGGTAAAACCCTAAGAGGAGGATCAACAATCCCCATTGATTCAAGATTTTAGAATCTACAAAAAATGTGTGTTTGATTTGGATGTTTATGAAATCAGTTCAAGAAAAGAGCAACGCTCTGTCCCTGGATTTAAAATCCACAACGAAAAAAACAAAAAAGGGGGGGTTCCGTTCATGATCCTTACCAAAGAAAAGTTTTAACAGAGTTTAACTCTGAGATTTCAGCGGGCAGAGAACTAAGCTCTGAAGAAGATAATTAAATTCATAAGGAAAATAAGTGGGGAAGAAGATGAAAGAACAGTGGTCTTCTCAGAGGCAGAAACCCCTGCATTTATAAGACATGATGGGGGGCGGTTCATCTTCCCATTCCCCTAGGCAATCTAACGGCTGTGAGGGCAGGTAGTGTTGCACTCACGTGCAAGCCACGTGAGAACAATGCTGGGGGGGCATTTGTTCCCTTATAAAAAAGGGATGAGGGAAAGTTCCCCACTAAAACAGCCCCACGTGTTTAACACGTGAGTGCCTATATGCAACGCATATAGGCACTGCAATTAAAACAATTGCTAGGCTAAAACAGCACCACGTGTTTAACACGTGAGTGCCTATAGGCAACACATATAGACACTGCAATTAAAACAATTGCTAGGCTAAAACAGCCCCACGTGTTTAACGTGAATTCCTATACGCAACACATATAGACACGGTAATTAAAACAACTACTAGGCTAAGAATCCTTACGTGTTAAACACGTGAGGGCACTTCCCTACGTAGAATTAAATTCTACTCAACAAGTAACCGTTGGATCAAAGATCCAATGATGATTAAGTATAGAATTAAATTCTATTGAACTTTTAAATGAGAAATGATATTTTCTGTTAAACAGAAATTTGGCGGATCAAATATCTCATAAGTTGGAAAATATTTTTTATATCTTTCTAAACAAAGAAAGATTGTGCTCTGTTAAACCAAGCACCCTTGGATTAAAAATCCAACGGTGATTAAAAATCACCAATCTATAGAATAAATTCTGTATGGAAAAATATTTTCCTAATCTTGTTTAAGAAACAAGAAAATATATTCTGTAAGACAGAAACCCTTGGATCAAAAATCCAACAGTGGGTAAAACCCCCAAAATAAACTAGGATCTCTCAATGGGAGATTTCCTAAAACTAATCAACGAACTTCTCTCCACTATATAAAGAACCCATGACTTCTAGTTAAAGGAAGAGAGAGAGAAAAAAAAGAAAAGGAAAAAGAAAGAAAGAGAGAGAGTGAGAGCTCCCCAGAGACATAAAGAATATACAGGGAGAGAATTTAATTTTCAAAAGAGAAGACTTGTTCCCTTGAAACGCTAGGTACAAAAAAAAACAAAAGACTGTTCTTTACATCTCTAAGGGTTTAACCCTTCATAGAAGAACTTAGTTCTTCTCTGGTTGAGAGCTGCAGAGGCAGATCTCCCCACAAGTTGAGAATTTAATTCTCATCGAGGAGATTCTGTCATGCAGATTCAAAACGTAGGGGAAAGAACTGAGTTCAAAAGAGTTAAACTCTTACAAAAAATAACATATAGGAATTTAATTCCTCTAAAAACCAGGGTTTAACCCTGTAAGAAGAATTTAATTCTTGCAAAGAAACAAAAGGAGAACTTGATCCCTAAGAACCACAAAAGAATAGCCCTGTGATTCATTAGTGTTTAACACTATAACTAGACTTCACGTGTTCTCCACGTGAGTGTTCCTAATGAGCAAAAAGAAACGGCTGAGATTGCATCAGGTGTTTTCCACACGGGTGCTTAAATAAGGAGCAATGAGCACTTCCTAAGGTAGTCACGTGTTTTGCACGCGACCTCCAATCAAGTGCTTAGCACTTATATAAAGGGAGAGGCAATAAAGCCAAGAGGGCATTACCCCATTTGAGGCATCTCACGTGTTTTACACGTGAGCGCTATGGGAACTAAGTGCTTAGCACATACATAAAGGGAAAGGCAATAAAGCCAAAAGGCAAAACCCAACTTTGGAGGGCCCACGTGAGCACCCCAAGAACCAAGTGCTCAACACTTATATAAAAAGAGAGAAATAAATTGGCAGCGCCCATAATTGAGTACCTCACGTGCGCCACGTGAGCACCACAGAAATTTAGTGTCTAACACTATTCATGAAATGCACGCGAGCATTGTATGCCTCAGCTCTTAACCACTGTTGGGTAATTATGGAGACCCAGACCTAGCCCAACTTGACTAAGTTCTTCCAAAGTCAAGATCCCTCTGTGCTTATCATTCCCCCAAATTATATTAGTCCCCAACATGACTAATGGTCTGTCAACTGATGACATCCAAAATGATGTTCATCCTGCACCTACTAATTTAATCTTAGTCTCCAAAATGACTAATAATTCTAAGATGATCCACCACGATCTTTTCCCTCCAACACGGGAATTGGTTCAAGGGTACATCTCTCTACACCTCTGATTCATGTTATTGTAATTTCTCAACGTCTTCAGTGAAGTGGCGGGTCCCGACAACCAACTACTTTAGGGTGCACTTTCCAAACTGACGTGCACATCCTAAATCAAATCGCATCCCGAACTGGGTGCATCCCATATCACTGCCAAATGGTGATCAACAGACCACAATGTCCTAAAACTACGACCTCACCGGAAAATGGTGATCAACAGACCGCAATATCCTCAAACTACGACCTCGCCGCCAAATGGTGATCAAAAGACCGCAATGTCCTCAAACTACGACCTCACCGCCAAATGGTGATCAGCAGACTGCAATGTCCTCAAACTACGACCTCACCGCCAAATGGTGATTAACAGACCGCAATGTCCTCAAACTACGATCTCACCGCCAAATGGTGATCAACAGACCGCAATGTTCTCAAACTACAACTCTGCCTCCAAAATGACGATAACGGACCGTAACGTCCTTAAACTAAACCAATAGAGTCCAAACGCTCTTTCATCGGATCTGAATAAAAAATGATCCTAACATCCTGTTAAGTAGATCTTAGTCTCATATTGGACTAACGTATCCTTAACAAAAAACTAACCGAGCCCCCAATCGCTCATATGCATTTAAGTTGATCTTAATCTCAAACCAAATTAACGATCCTTAAATCAAACTAAACCCAAATCTAAGATATGCGGATTTGGACTAATCCATGCCCTATGGGAAACGACATAAATTAGTCTCCGTATACAATCCACGGACCACCAAAAATAGAACAAACACACACGACACGAAGTGAACTTCTGGAGCAGGAGAAAGTGGTTATCGCGATGCGGTAACGTAATTAACTGCAGGGGCTTGCGCCTGCAGGGAAGAACATCCCCACAATCAAAAACCCCTCGCAAACGAGGGGGAATCTGATGAAGTCTGCTACAACGGCCGCATCCATCCAAACCTCCGATATACGGTGTCATAAATCAACTTGGCATCTTCGGAGAGGTGGACGGATAAATCCAAATAGCATCTGACCCCAAAATTCAGGCCAGACGTCCTAACGTCCTGGTTGCGTCTTTCGGCGGTGAACAGGGGTCCTGTCATACACCGTTAGGTTACTTAACTAATGGCAGAGCAGGGGCAGGACTAGCGCGGATCCAAAACATAAGCAACGTTTATTATATATCATATATATAATATAAAAAATTCGTCACACGCAGTTATATGATCTCATTGCAGAAAATTGCAGTAGAAGTCAACATATGAAATATATGATATACTAGGAGGTCCGTGTTTTAAATCATGCCAGTAAAAAACACGGATTCCACGGTCATTATGAATAGCCAAACCCACATCTCTAGACCCTTACGAGAGCGGCATGCAGCCCTGCCAATTCTAGAGTTAGGAGACCCGGTCTCGACTCCTCGAGATGGTCTCCCACTGGACTCTAGAACCCGGTTACTTGCGCTCCCCGCCTTGGGTCTATCCTAATGCGGAAAACTAAATAATATACATCAATGGTAACATCATCCTCAACCCGGAAGTATCCCAATAAAAGAATATTACATACAAATTTTTACATGAATGAAAATGAAAAACTCCCATCTCACGCAAAAAACCCCGGCTATTCAAATACGACGATCCAATATATCATATCATAGCAACACATAACATCACATGTCATCAACGTAAGTAAATATGCGTATCCCAATTGTCGTTAACGTATAGCAACAAAACCAGCGATACACCACATATTACACATACGGTCGCAGAAAAGAAATGAAAACTACAATAATTAGAATCCGCAACCACTTTAGACATCATAAACCCGGAATATCACATACTCCAGATTTCATGCCTAACACTATAAACCCGATATTTTAGTCTCAAATTGAAAACTCTTTCAATAACCAGTCGGGCAATTAAACAAGATTCCCAACAAGTGATCGAATGCTCGTCGGAAACATTAGTAGACGGCCGCACCCCCGATGTCGTTGACGAAGCGCACTTAGACGGAACACCATGACCGCGAGTACCCGAACGGATGCTTTTGGCAACGGAGTTCTCCTACAATCACTTGGTCAGGGCTATGGGGCATGGTTATCTAGTAGTGTTACCCGGCGAGTGTTCGCGTACTATACAAGATTGCGATGGAGTTTTGATCCGAATCGAAACTCTGTGGCAATCTATCGAATGAGACTAAATTGCTAGATTTACAAATCACTAACTAGTTTTCAAAGAACTAATTATAGTGGATTCCGAATATTGTATCACATATCACAGATATACTAGACGATGTTAAACATTTCGTTCGAATTATCGAACACCCATAATTCCCAGAGAACTCAACACTTAAGACTCGCTAAAAATACCCAGAGAATGCAAAATCCCAAAATGGAGCAGCACAAGAAAACTCATCCTACAACTCTATGAAAGTGCGGCGGAACGGCGGCCAAACAGGGGTTTGGGCCGCGGTTCCGTGGCGGTTCAATGGAGTCGTGGCTACGAATTTCTTGGGGCTCCATTATTTAACCTGCACAATTTTCTGCATTTTTTTAGTTTCAAAAATTCCAACTTTTGAAAAAATTTACAGAAACTTGGGAAAATATGGGTTTCGATGTTCGATCAAACACTTTAACGTCGTCTAGACCACTCCTAATGCTCTAGCTTGGCTATGATACCATGAAAGTATGCCTTAGCACTACTACTAGGATTTTAGAAGTATCAAGTATACAATTTTAAAAAATCTAGTGTGCTAATTCATGCCATCCAATAATCAAACTAGAGAATTAGGATATATTGCATGTAAACAAATTTTACACTAAGTGAATTAGGAATACAACCTTTGTAGACCAGTCCTTCACTTCTAAAGCTCAAAGTAGTAGTCCCTTAGCTCCAAGTAGTGGTCCCCCAAACTCTTCTTAGGCTCTACTAGGCGAAAGGAATAAGCTTGCTTAAGAATCTTTGAGGCCAAAGATAATTTACCTTGAGGAATCACTAACTCAAGCTATCTCTTCACTAATTGAGGAATTAGTGAAGTAAACAACCTATACTAAATGGCTACTTTGGTATAGATTGATGAAGTATGAATTTTTCTCACTTTAGAATTATTTTTTCTCTTTTTCTTTTCTCACTTCACTCAAAGCTAGAGAGCAAACTAGGAGATGAAGAGGATCTACTAATGTAAACTATGGGTGAGAAAATATCTCAAGAGATATTAGTAGAGAGTTAACCATGGCTAAAGATAATAGTTGGGTTAATAAATATCTAGAGTAAAACAAAATTAGTGGACTAAGTCAAGACTTCTACATGCTTCCACAAGCATTTTAAGCCATGACATTTTCTACCTAATTTTGGTTTATCCCTTAATAATTAATTCACCCAAATTATCTTTAGTTTGGTGTGAGTCTCACACACCCATGTCCAATGTATCATCTAGCATGACACAATAGTAAATACATTAATATATATCTCATATATATTTAAATATATTTGTAGAAAAGAAATTCTTAAGTGAGCTAATATTAGTTAATATATATATATATATTAATATATCAAATATATAATTATATATATATCAAATTATTAAATCAACATTTGATTTAATAATCCGGCTATATCATATATAACCGACTAATATCATTTATATGTATATCAAATATACTTATAACAAATTATTGAAGCTACACTTGATTCAATAATCTGGTTATATCACATATAACCTATATCGCAAGATTAGAATACTGTATCATATACATGTATTAATTTCGGTCCCGCACATATCACATGTGTGCCCTACTTCATTTTGTTTGAGTTAGGAAACCTCTGTGCAGGAGGTGATGATCATATCAGTCACCCACAAGCCGTCAGCGGTACTAGCTGGACGTAACGGCTACCCAGGTATTGAGCGATCAGAAGATCAACAAGCAAGCTTGTCCAAACTCCCGTGAATCCTGTAAGTAACACTACCGTACAGTCCGGTCTCTTCGTCTAATATGTCGCATATCGAGTCTGGGGGTGATATCGTCAGACCCCAATAATTTGATAAGTCATGCCGATGTGAGGCTCATAACGGGTCGAGAAACTACTGATAACGGTTACCAGTAAATCTCATCAACAGTCTTAGCCAGGGACTTCTTGTTATAGCCAATCGAGCATAGCACAATATCAACTCCCAATACCGGGAGAGACGAAACCCCTCCTATCGCTCATTGCCTCCATGTGACTAGGAACTGTACCCAAAATCCACCTGTTTGCACGACTCCTTTGAGCCATGGTAGGGAGGAAATCAAAGCACGGTGGGAACCATACAAGACTTTATGACGATCTCGGATCTACATACTAACCTGTACCAGTGTCACTTAAGAACTGCTATCTGACGATAGGTATAATACAATCTAGGAGTTCTCAACGAGTCCTGTATAGTGTACCCATTCTCCAATGAGAACCTGTGTACAATCTTTAATGTCAAACACCAATAGATGTAGGATCATCCATCGCCCCATACAAGATCAAGAAACGTACACACTAGTCTACTCTATAATATCGATGCCCTGTCTCGATACTCCCTCGAGTAAGAACAATTAAAGTATGTACTTGTGGACTACCCTGGCCCCACTAGTATGATCTGCATCATAGTCTTGCTAGTCAAGTACACATCCTAAGGGCTTTATCAACATGTAACAGAGAGACAGTATAATGATACAAGTGTACATGTTAAGATAAAGAGCAACCAGATAGCATACTATCATATCGAGCAAGAAAGTCCTCTCTATATATGTCCAAGCATCCACTATAATATACAATCATGTACAATAATGGCCTATGGGGCATACATATAACTAACAACTTCCTACCCAATAACGCTAAGGATCGAAAGCCCTCCTCGTGAGGCGACTGAGTAGCTTCCTGCTCGGTCATCCACCAGCGGGCAGCTTCCTGCCCAAAAACGTTGTTGATTGAAGCACTCATCACGAGGCGACCGAGCAGCTTCCTTCTTGGTCATCCACTAGCAGGCAGCTTCCTGCCAAACAACGCTGTGGATCGAAGCCCTCCACTCGAGGCAACCGAGCAGCTTCCCTGCCCGGTCCATCCCTAGCGGGTAGCTCCCTACCAAACAACGCTAAGGATCGAAAGCCCTCCTTGCGAGGCGATCGAGTAGCTTCCTTCTCGGTCATCCACCAGCGGGCAGCTTCCTGCCCAACAATGCTGTGGATCGAAGCCCTCCTCTCGAGGCCACCGAGCAGCTTCCCAGCCCGGTCCATCCCTAGCGGGTACCTTCCTACCCAATAATGCTAAGGATCGAAAGCCCTCCTCACGAGGTGACCGAGTAGCTTCCTGCCTATTCCTCCACCAGTGAGCAACTTCCTGCCCAACAACGTAGTGGATCAAAACCCTCCTCTCGAGGCCACCGAGCAGCTTTCCTGCCCACTCCATCCCTAGCGGGTAGCTTCTTACCCATCAACTCTAAGGATCTAAAGCCCTCCTACAGAGGCCACCGTGCAGATTCAAGCTTTGCTAACCTTCGAGGGGTAGATTCTTACCCTATGAAGACATGGATCTAGGACCCACATTGAGGAAGAATCAGTTATGTACGACCTATTCTAACTTGGATGATTTTCTAATCATGCTAAAACACGTGGTCGTCACCTCGACTCCGAGGTATGGACTGATACCGACCTTCCTAGCCTTGGGATACCTTTTGATTCATCTTAACTAAATGATTGCCACCTCGACTCCGGGGAGCGGGAGGGTACCGACTTTCATACACTTGGCTATTATTCGACTTACACTCGACGCGTGATCGTCATCTAAAAAGCCGGGCAACGACCTACGACCTAACACTTGCAGCAGAATGAAAATTGAAACAAGAAGAAGACTGATGAGCTAAAGTACTAACGCAGAAAGCAGACAGTCATGCAGAGAAAAATGAGCTCAACTTTATTTATATTCCGAAATTCTACAAGGTATTCTGGGCTCCTCAGCCTTACAAAAAATGCCCGGAGGCTTACAAGATTTTGAAAAGAAAAACAAAAGCTCCCGAGGGAAGAAAGCTCAGGCCGTGGGCTCATTCGGGATCTCGCCCTGCTCGACACCTCCCTCGGGGCCAGAGCTACGGTCTCTAGGACGGCTTCGCCCCCTACGGCCACCTCGGCGCCCGCCCCCTGTTGCACATCCTCGGAAAGTGGGTACTTAGCGCAGAGCAAACCGTCAGCAAACTCCGGCATTGACAACTTGACGACGTCGAGAGATTCATGCCAGATGATGGCCGAGGCTTCGGCGAGATCGACGTAGAACTGGTCCGACGCCTTATACCTCTCCAGGGACTTCATCGCTCAGACCTCGACGAGCTTCACGGCCTCGAGCGCAACACGGGCATCCTTCCTTCTAACATCTCCTGACTTCTTCATTGTGTTATAGAGGTTACCAACCTCCTCTAACTTGGTCTGGATAGTCTGGTTGGATTCACTCAGAAGTCGGTGAGATTCCTTATACTTGGAGTTCGTCAGCTCCTCAGCGACCATCCGGGTTTCGAGGGCAGCTATCTTCTCCTCCACCTGTTGCAGCCGAAGGTACAGATCCTCCTCTCGTGAGGATGATTCGCCCACCTTCTTCAAGGTCGGGGCTATCTCCTCGGATTCCATATTTACAATGAGGGCGCAGTGGTGGAGGACCTGAGGAAAGCAGCAAAAGGAGTTAGCAATGTTCAAACTAAAAAAATTATACTTAAGAAAATTCTTAAAGGGAAACGGATACCGACCTGAACAGCCTCCTAAGCTATGGCGGCAACCTAGGCCTTCAAGGTCCCACGAGGAATCTTGCCCCCAGCTGCTTGCTCCATATCGGAGAGCAGGCTGTCGGCGACGGAGAGCCCCGGGGGCACCCCGTAGCAGAAGTCCCCCTCCTGCACTGGAATTCCGGTGGAGGGCGCCCGAGAGATCGTCCTTGTTTTCCTTTTGAGGGGAATGTCTCTGGGTTCCTCCTCCTCCCCTTCTCTCTCCTTGGTCGTCGGGTCTCGCGCATGCTTCTGGCTTCCCCCGCGGCCTTCATCCGGGGCTCGGGGCACAGCGGAAGGTTTTTCCGGTGGAGTTGGATTTAAGGCCGAGCTCGGGCCAGGCCTGGACGAGCTTCCGCCCCCGGTCTTCTTTTAGGCCTTCACGGCCATAGCAGCTAAGAACTGGGATTGGTCCATTTGCTCTGCAAAAAGGAGAATACACAAAAGAGATTTAGTGACGCTGAAAAGGGAAAGGAAGATTTATCAAAGTCTAAATAGATCGTCTACGGCCCTAACTTACCCAGAAAGTACGCAGGGTTGAGCCCAACCTAGCTCAAGGCCTGCTCAGAAAGCAGGACGTCGGTCTGCTGGATCGGCTCCCACAATGACACCACCCTTTCTTTAGGTGAAGATGACTGTTTTGCTCTCGGGTAGTCGGCCCTGTGCCACTGTGTAGGCACGGGCCAATCCTCGGCCTCGGGTGGCCCGACGAAAATGAACTTCTCCTTCCATTCGTGGATGGAAGAAGGGAAGGCTACTACACCCGACCCGGCCACCCCGCCCTTACGTTTTTTGAAGGAAAAATACACCAAGCTCGGCTCATCCTTGCTGGTGCTAGGGCGATTCTTATAACAGAGGAAGGAAACGAGGAGGGTCAAACCGAAGAGGATGTTTTCAAGTTTCAACCGGACCAAAAACCCGAGGAGGATTCTCCACGAGTTCGGCGCTAGCTGGCCCGGGGCAAGATGGAAGCAGTGAAGCACCCCACATATCTCGGCTGAGAAGGGAAGATGCATTCCGGCCCGGAATGATTCTAAATACAGGGCAATCTTCTTTCCCTGCACCTGGTCCGCCTGCTCACCCTCTCTAACTAAGAGAAGCGAATAGTTGGAGAGAATATGGAATCGAGCCCGAATCTTGGTAAGTTCGTCCACATTCCTCAAAATAGAGGGCGCATCGCGGGCGTTCCCGATGGGCGCCTTAGAGGCCCTTGTCGCCACCCGACGACGAATGACACGGGCGGCCCTGACTCTAGGGGGTGAGCACGATACATATGACGCTGCAGAAGAACCCTCTCGGCTATCTAAAGACGGGGGGAGGAAGAACTGCTGGATTCGGCTCCAACAACTAGAGCCTCATCGGTTGACTCAACCCTAACTATCTCTATAGACTCCTCAGATGAAGACATCTAACCTAATTCAAGGGAATGGGCTCGCCAAAGAAAAATCACGGGTGATCCGATCTAAAAGGAAGGAGCGCCGAGCAATTTTCAAAAACGAAAGTAAAATTATTGTGGAAGTGTTGGCCCTAGAGGGCTCCCTCCTATTTATACACCCCAAAAAAGTATCCGACGGTCCAGATCGATTCCCGCTAAAATGAAACGTCGTGCCCACCAGCCATCAGAGCTCCATATGGCGATCATCCATTGGGGACGTCCCTTCGGTTGCAGGTGACAGTGACAACCTGTCGCGTCCGCCAACCGACATCCGACACGTAGCCCGATCCCAACTAGCGACTGACTAAAACGGCGCCCCCTCTTTAAAGCGCGATCATTTCATTTGATCCGCTAACGCCATCGGGGATACGCGCGAAGATTCAGGCGCACGACAAGGCGACACGTGGGCCCAAAAGATCGAAACGATGCGACTGCTAAACGCCGTGCTGTTCCCAGGCGATCCGCATTACGATTCCTTGGCTCTAAATTGAGCAGAAGAAAGACCGAGCAGACCACTCTCGACCCGACCCTTCGATAGGTCGGAACGAGAGTGGGGGTGTTCATCATTAAAAACTGCATTTTAATACCACTCATTCATTATCTATTTTGTTATATATCGGCACTATTAACCAGTGTCTGCTCAGTAATACAGATTACAGGTATCCATGACACAATACTGGAAATACACTCAAAATCATGGATATAACGTTTGTGAGCCAACACTACAACCAGAACTGCAAACCGATCGATGACCAAAGAGTTCTTTTGAAAATAAATGTGTGCACACAATTTTGGTCCAACACATTGCAAGTGTGCACACAACTCTTTGGCATGGACCATGGTGGGGCTGCCCATGGCACACACAAATGAAGGCTTATGAAATTAGGGGGATGTTTACCCCAATCAGAGTAAATCTCTGTTCAAATTCCAAGGCGGGAGATAAAGCAACGCTTCATCTTCCCCCAATCAGAGCAAAACTTTGCTTTGAAAATTTAAACTTTAATAAATGAAGCAACGCTTCAGATTCTTTGCGCTGTGCGCAATGCACCACGTGTCAGGCGCAGACGCATCAGCGCAGCGTCCAAAGCAGCGCACCCAATCAGAGCAAGGCTCTTTTAAAAAAAAAACTAAAAAACTAAAAGTAAAATAAACAACTTTCAGTTGCGCTAGCGCTGCGCTGCGCGACACGTGTCTGCGCAGCTGCGCAAGCGCTGCGCGACACGTGTCACGCGCTAAGGGAGTTGCGCAAAACAGAATAAATCTTTTCTGTTCTTGTTAAAACAAGAAGATTTTCTTCTGTAAAGCAGGGACCTTTGGATCAAAGATCCAACGGTGGGGAAAATTCCCCAAATCACTCAGATAAAGATCTTTTTAACAAATTTAACTAATTTATGGGCACTATAAAAAGGACCCCGGACCTCATTTAAAAAGGAGGAACATTTTTTCTAAAAAAAAAAGAGAGAGAAAGAGGACTCTGAAGAACTCCTCAAGAACAAAAAATGTAAAAATCTTTGAAAGAAGAGAAAATTCTCTTATGAACAGATCAGAGATCTAAAAACAAGATCATTGATCTTCAATAAATAAATAAATAAATAAAAATAATGCCTTGCACTTGTTATGAACCTTTGGTTCTCTGAAACAAGGAAAAACTTGTTTAGATCAAGGGATCAAAAAGTGCTTTGCACTTCTTCTTTTTTTTGAATCTAAAAAGATTCTTAGTGCTTTGCACAAATGCACTGTATTGCTTACAAAAGGGGCCAAGCCCAATTAAAGAAGGCCTAACAGGTCTAATAAAATGCAATGCATTGTTTTTAAAAAAGGGGCAGAGCCCAAACTAAAATAGATGCTCTGCATCATAAATAAAGGGACAGAGCCCAAATCAAAAGCCTAGCAGGCCAGAATAGAATGCAGTGCATTATTAAATATGGACAAAGCCCTAGCACAGGCCTAATAGGTCAAAGATCAAGAAAAATGTTGAATATTCTCAACTGGACTTAACCCAATTTTGGCCGTAAGTCCTCAAATTAAATTGACTGAGCAAAATTGCTCTCCTAAATCAATTTATCTCCGGTTCGAGGGTACGTCTCCGAAATCCTTTGACATCCATCGTTGTAATTCCTCAACGACGTCAAAGAGATGACGGGTCCCAACGACCACACATCAATACGGACTGTGGGGTCCTTAAACTCGTGGACCGAAACGTCCTTAAATAATGTGGACTGCGGGGTCCTTAAACTAGTGGACCGAAACGTCCTTAAACTAATATCGGACCGAGACGTCCTTAAACTAATATTGGACTACCATGTCCCTAAACTGGAAATGGACCACCATGTCCCTAAATTGGTGATGGACCACCACGTCCCTAAACTGGAAAATGGACCACTACGCCCCTAAACTGGAATAATAGAGCCTCCAAATGCTCTTTTGCCGGATCTAAACGGTCCCGTTTAAGTTGATCTTAGCCCCAAATACGGCTAACGTATCCTTAGACATTTAAATGAATGATAAAACTCCAAATCAACTTTGGTTCAAGGGTACATCTCTGAACTCCTCTGACACCTGTCGTTGTAATCCTTCAACGACGTCAGAGAGGTGACGAGTCCCGACGGCCAGATATTAAATCGATCATCACGTCAAGTTGATCTTAGTCCAAAACAGGACTAACGTATCCTCGACGAACGTTTAAGTTGATCTTAGCCGCAACGCGACTAATGCATCCTTAAACTAAAAACACCAAACCCAAATCTAAGTAAATACGGATTTGGACTAATCCACGTCCTACGGGCGATGGCATTACTCAGTCTCCGTATACAATCCACGGGCAACCACAAACAAAACAAACACACACGACACGAAGTGAAATTCTGGAGAAGGAGAAAGTTGTTACCGCGATGCGGTAGCGTAATTAACTGCAGGGGCTTGCGCCTGCAGGGAAGAGCGTCCCCACAATCAAAAACCCCTCAAGCGAGGGGGAATCTGACGAAGTCTGCTACATTGGCCGCATCCGTCTAAACCTCCGATACACGGTGCCATAAATCAACTTGGCATCTTCGGAGAGGTGGACGGATAAAACCAAATAGCATCTGCCCCGAATCTCAGCGTCAGGACATCGCAGTCTTGTGCGCCGCCTTTCGGAGGGGAACAGATTCTGGCACGCCCGGTGGGACCTTTTCCTCTTTCCACTCCACACTTCGTGTGTCGTGTTCGCGAGCAAATCGTGGTTTGCTGTGGTTGCCTGTGGATTCAAGGTACTAAGATTTGGTGTCTTGCCCCGTGCAGAAAACCGAAGATCGATGGCTTCGAACTACACCGCCTGCAGCTGCAACTCTCGCTCCATCATTGCTAGAGGAGTGACTTATGGGCCCCAAGCGGCCTCCCTTTTCAAAATGCCGGTGGAGCAGGTGGCTCAAACCACCACTGGACTATTTTTTGGGACCATGCTCCCACCAATAAGCTTCAACGCCCTAATGACATTGCAAGAAGCTCTAAAGAAGTCGGTCTTCGATCGACTTACCACTGCCGCGACCCCCCTCAACGGCTGTCCTCTAAAATTTACAAGGTCTGGCGACAGGTCCAGGAGTCAGTGATTAATGAAAACCATCTTCATCGACAGAGAAAGATGAAGGTGTGGCAGGAGAAGGATTACTCTGTCAAGCCACAAAAAACAAAAGCTACTTGGATGCCCACTACAACGGCTCCCTTAACTCCAATCACTCAAAAAAGGAGGCCGCAAAAAGCCCCTGTGTCTTTGGCAAATCGCAAAGACACCGAACACAAACGCCCCAAGTCTGGGGGCATGGTGGTGCACACCGTTTATATGGCTTGCGGAAAGGAGGAAAGCCGTGCTTCGACGGGTCACCGACCGCTCACCCAATCTGTGACGAAAGCCCAGGAGCAACAACAAAAGCTTCAGGAAATGATGACTACAATGGCTGCACTCACTGAGCCAAAAGAAAGCTCTGAAACGTCTTCGGATGAGCGTCAAGAACAAGAAACCGACGCTGACTTTTTACGCAGAGTCCTCGAAAAGAGGGACAAAGAAGCTGCAGAGCAAGCGGCTAACATAAAGCAGATGGCACTCCTCTTCCAAGATATGGTAGGGATGATGTTACAGCCGAACCCTCCTGCTGAAGATCCTCCGATCGTCCTTGAAGACGACAGGGGAGAAACGTCAAATCCTCCGCCGGCTCTATCAACAGCCAAGGAGGAGGCAATCTCCAAAGTTGACCTAGACGAATATATAGCTCAGCAGATCTGGGTTCATCAGGCGAATGAAGCGGCTGGGCAAATTGTTAGAACCGGACGACCGTATCCGAGCTGGTATGACCAAATCAGTTACCCGCCAGGATATACAATCCCTAAATTCCACGTATATAAAGGGACAGGGAATCCGCATCAGCATGTCGCTCAATTCAGGGCCTTATGCGGCAATACTGGAGGCGATGACAAATTTTTGCTGCGTCAATTCGTCAGCAGCTTAGCAGAAACAGCCTTTGAATGGTATTCGGAGCTACCTAACGACTCTGTCAAAACATTTGCGGAGATGGAGCTACTGTTCACATAAAGATTCGCGAGTGCTAGTGAACGCACCCCGATAACAACACTAATAAATGCTAGAATAAGGCCAGGCGAAACGTGGGTCCAATACGCAACACGATGGCGAAACCTATGGTCGAAATGCGAACAACGCATAGAAGAGGCACCTGCGGTAGGCATGTTTGTGGGCACTCTCGATCCGCAAGCGGCCATCTCCCAGTTCATGATGTTTTTCAATCCGACCACCTTCCAGGCCTTGATTGACAAGCTGGCCCAAATGGACCAGATCGGTCATAGGCCTTCTTCTTCAAAGACAGAGCCTTGGAACGAAAAGGGCAAAGGGAAGGCAACCTTCGTTGCCAATACTCAACAACGGTCGAACAACTCAAAGCCGGTCGTTCGCCAAAACAACGCGCGCCCACGCCCATCCCTCGAAGAGAGGCTGGGATGTCCTTACTCGTTTCCGCAGAATAAAACGAGAAGACTGTTTGAGCAGGCAGTGCGCAACAGACTTATTAATCTGCCGAGTCCAAAGCGTCTGTCGCAGCTAAGCGATCTTAATAATCCCAATTATTGCTCTTACCACCAAACGGTAAGTCACCCGATTGAGGATTGTTTCATCTTTAAGGGATGGATCGAGGATCAATACCTATAAGGCAAGTTCGCGCTGTCTGAAAACTGGAAGGTAAACCCACCACAGCCGCACTCTCCAAAGAAGAAGGACACGCCGGGGGCAGTTTGTTCTTTAGTCAAGGATGAAAACGATGGAGAAAACTCATCAGATGAATCCGAAAACTACGTAGCGACTTGTCATGTGATTTCTCACTCACTGGCAGACGTTGAAGAGGCTCTTTGCGCTGAGAAACCAATAGCGAATCCTGAGCCGGAGATTCTACAGCCATCAGACGAGTTGATCGATGTCTTCCTAAGTGAAATTCGTCTGAAAGCAAAAGCCAACCAAGAGCGTGAAATAGCCATATTGGAAAGAGCCAAAGCATTTCCGTCAAATCAAAAGCCATACACAGCGGGTAAAAACAAATTCAAGACGAGGAAAAGGTTCCCCAAAGCTCTATCAGTAGGAATGAAGCTACCGCCCTCTGAAGAAAATACTCTCGCTGAGGTAGAGATGCACCCTAACTTCTGTTTATATCATCAGAAGATCATACATCCTACCGAAGACTGTGAATCCTTTAACTGTTGGTGGCAAGGGTATGTCGCTCAAAAGCAACACTTCGACAGGAAAAAGTGTGAAGCTTGTGGACATCGGAAAAATGCGATATATGAGCGCAAAGGAGTCGCCGCCGACTGTCATATAGCCGACTTCAAGGGATCGCAAATTATCACCTTTGGAAGCGACTCTGACGAAGAAGCTACCCCCAACTCTTCCCTTGGGGAATCTATTTCAAAAACAAAGGAACTGAGAAGCTGCGAGAATGTTCAGCCATGCAATCGCATGCTACTCCAAAAAAATCCCGGCCCCGCAAACAACGGAGCGAACAAAAAGGATAAAAGAAAAGGAAAAAAGGCCCTCGTCGCCAGCGCTCAACAACAATCAGGTGACCCTAGACCGGTTGCTTGCCAAAGCAACAAGCGGCAACCCCTCCAGGAAAAGTTGAAACGTCCTTACTCGTTTCCGCAAGATAAAACAAGGGGACTGTTCGAGCTGGCAGTGTGCGACAGACTCATCAATCTGCCGGGTCCAAAATGTCCGTTGCGGCCAGGCGATGTTAATAATCCTAATTATTGCCCTTACCACCAAACAATAGGTCACATGATCGAGGACTGCTACATCTTCAAAAACTGGGTTGAAGACCAATACCAACAGGACAAGTTTGCGCTGTCTGAGAACTGGAAGGTGAGTCCGCCACAACTGCACGCTCCGAAGAAGATGGATACGCCGGGGGAATCATGTTCATTCATGGAGAAGGACTCATAGACCGAAAAGTCAATAAACCAGATATTCGCCTCAAATACGGCGACAATGGACCGAAATGTCCTTAAACTAATAGCGGACCGAGACGTCCTTAAACTAATAGCAGACCGAAACGTCTTTAAACTAATACCGCAGCATCCTTAGGCTGACGAGATAAAACAAAAAAACAAAAAAAAACGGTATGTCCATAAGCAAAAAGGGCACGGATGAAAACCCGAAAGGGCTCCGTGAGTAAAAACAGCAGGACTACCGGCGAGTGTTCGTGAAAACCCGAAAGGGCGCGACCTCGTAAAAAAAAAAGAAGAAGAAGAAAATAAAAAGAATAAAAAAAAACGGTATGTCCATAAGCAAAACGGGCACGGATGAAAACCCGAGAGGGCTCCATGAGTAAAAACAGCAGGACTACCGACGAGTGTTTGTGAAAATCCGAAAGGGCGCAACCTCGTTAAGAAACACTTATAGGGTCCTCTCGACCCTATAAGGAGAAACCACCCGCGTGAGATCCTTACGACTCACAAGGGAACAGCACACTTAGGGATCCCCACGATTCCTAAGGAGAAAATACACTTGCGAGATCCTCACGACTCGTAAGGAGCATTCTCTTATGGGACCCTCACGGCTCATAAGATTTGAAAATCTTAAGTTACAGAGACCTAAACCTGTGCTTAAGTAACCCCCACAACTTTCGTTATGGCCCTACAAATGGTCCTATATTGGCCCTTGTATACAATCCACGGACGCGAATAAACATTTCCCTAACCAAGTCCCATCCGTGACTGGGGATATGTCCACACGGTGAACAACCCTTGTGAGTCCTCTCGACTCATAAGGAAATAACACTCTTGTAAGATCCTTACGACTTATAAGAGAACATATACTTAGGAATCCTCACGATTCCTAAGGAGAAAACGCACCTGCGAGATCCTCACGACTCGTAGGGAGAAACACCTTTATGAGACCCTTACGGCTCATGAAGTCAAAAGCCTTAGTCGACGGGATCCTAATCCTGTTTACTAAGCCACCTTTGTTCGACATCGACAGAGGCAAATGATGATTCGCTCCTGGCAATATTCCAGTTGTAGCGATGTTGATGCCTAAATCGGTATCAAATTCCAAGTCCTTTCATGGCAGATGATGATTCGCTCCTGGCAATATCCCAGTTGTAGCGATACTGATGCCTAAATCGGTATCAAATTCCAAGTCCTTTCATGGCAGATGATGATTCGCTCCTCGCAGTATTCCGGTTGTAGCGATGCTGATGCTGAGATTGGCACTAGATTCCAAGTTCTACGCTCGCGATAAAAATCAGCGAGCTGAAAATGCATATTAAATAGCCGAAATGATTGGGCAACTCGCAATAAAAAACATCGAGTAAAAAAAAAATATATATATATATATATATATATATAGACGAATTGATTGGGCAACTCGCAATAAAAAACAGCGAGTAAAAATAAAATAAACAGCCGAAATGATTGGGCAACTCGCAATAAAAAGCAGCGAGTAAAAACAAAATAAACAGCCGAAACGATTGGGCACCGCGAAAAATAGCCGAAACGATTGGGCAATCGCGACCTTCGCGATATAAAAGCTGAAATGATAGAGCATCGCGGAAAGAATAAAAAAAAATGAAAGAATGAAACTTTTTGCCCTACAGGTAAAATCACATCGATCCCTGTATACAATCCAGGGGCACAGATAAGGAGGGAACCATACCTTCCCAACAGGCTCCATCATAAAGCGAAGCCAAATCTCGACGGTTCATAGACAACCTAGAGACCATCTCGACATTTATCGCAATATTACAGACACGATGTCAACAAATGAAGCAAACGAAGATCCCGAGCTTCAGGGTCTCGACGTCAACATCGACAACTTAGAGATCACCAACGGCGTTCCTTCGCAATCCAGCAGGGTGTACATGCAAAGTTAACAAAAGACCTCACGGTCGAACCAAGCGGAGTGACGGAAAAATCCCAGCTCCACCTCAGCATTCGTTTCAATACACCAGACGCAGTGTGAGCAAATGAAGCGAAGGCCAAATTCCTAGCTTCAAGGTCTTAACGGCAAGTCATATAAAGCCTGAAAGACCACCAGAGATCATCTCACATGGAGTGTTCACCTCCTCGACGTTCGTTTCGATACAGCGGACGAGTTGTCGCCCCAGCGTTCTTCCTCCAGCAGGGATTCGGACGTGACAAAGCAAATGAAGCGAAGGCCACATTCCTAGCTTCAACGTCTTTACGGTAACTCACATAAAACCGGAAAGACAATCGGAGATCATCTCGCACTAGCACAGAGTGGTCACCACCTTGACGTTCGTCTCGATACAGCAGACGAAATGTTAACCCCAGCGTTCGTCCTCCAACAGGATTTGGACACACCAAAGCAAACGAAGCGAAGGCCATATTCCTAGCTTCGACGTCTTGACGGTAACTCATATAAAACCGGAAAGACAATCGGAGATCATCTCGCACCAGCACAGAATGGTCACCACCTCGACGTCCGTCTCAATACAGCAGACGAGATGTCACCCCAATGTTCGTCTCGACACAGCAGACGCAACGTCATTAAACGAATGGAGCCACGGCAAAATCCCTAGTTCCAAACCTCGACGGTTCACCGGCAACCTAGAGACAACCTCGACGTCCGTCTCGATACAGTAGACGAGATGTCTCCCCGACGTTCGTCTCGACACTTCAGACGCAACGTCATCAAACGAGTGGAGCCACGGCAAAATCCCTAGTTCTAAACCTCGGCAGTTCACCAGTAACCTAGAGACAACCTCGACGTCCGTCTCGATACAGCAGATGAGATGTCACCCCAACGTTCGTCTCGACACAGCAGACGCAACAATCATCAAACAAATGGAGCCACGGCAAAATCCCAGCTCCACCCCAACGTTCGTCTCGACATAGCAGACGCAACATCATCAAACAAACGGAGCCACGGCAAAATCCCAGCTCCACCACGACATTCGTCTCGATACAGCAGACGCAATGCCAGCAAACGAAGCAAAGGCCAAATTCCTAGCTTCAGGGTCTTGACGGCAACTCACATAAAGCCCGAAAGACTATCGGAGATCATCCCCACACCAGCGCGGAGTGGTTATGACTCATCGGGGCTCGCCAAAATGAGCCTAACCTCAAGTAAAAAGCGGCATGGCAAATTCCTAACGCTTGCTCTTCCGACGGTCAAACTGCATAGGAAGATTGCTTGAAGACGTCTTGTCCAGCCCCCGAAGGGATCAGAGACACGGCAGTCGCAGGGCTACTCGAACAGCACGATTGCCTATCGAGGACTATATCGGCTTATGCGACGGTACGATGGCCAAAACCCTAAGTACCACCAACCTTAACGGGCTTCTGTCGTAAAGAACAGAGGTTAAATGCGACGTTAAGATGTTCTTGCGAGAAACGCTCGATTCGTCTCGACTTGTGAAGAAATTGTTGAGGCGGCTCGACTCGTGAGATAAAGCCTTAGGCAGTAGGCATAAAAGAAGCCTGTTTCCTAAGCACTGGGACCCTACAAGTTGACCCAAAACGGTCTCTTGCATACCATCCACGGGTCTCACTCTCCAAGGTCGAGTTTCGACAAGGAGGGAAACAACCGCTTGCGAGTCCTCTCGACTCGTAAGCGGGAAAATTCTCTTATAGGATCCTTATGACTTATAAGAGAAAACCACACTTAGGAATCCTCACGATTCCTAAGGAGAAAAAACCACCTACGAGATCCTCTCGATCCGCAGGGAGAAAAGTCTCTATGAGACCCTCACGGCTCATGGAGTTGAAAAGTCTTAGGCAGCAGATCTGAACCTGCGGCCTACGCCATCGCTATCTCTTGGAGAAGTCAAGTTATCTGCCGATTATGTTTATCCAGATAACATGCTGATAATAAAGGAAAGAAGAGAGTAACAGAAAGAGTATCCGATTTACATTTGATCAAGCGTTCGAGACACATTCATTCATGCATAAGCAAAAAACTCAGAACAAAAGATAAGGCAGGCTAGGAAAAACAAAAATCTTCATTAATATTGCCAGAAGTTCTTACAATCATAAGAGCAATAAACGAAAAACATTATTACAAGGGAATAACCTCGGACCCAGGACATGGATTGAGGAATTCAAAAGCGACCCTATCTATGACTTTCCAGGCCTCACGGACCATCCTACTGTGCTTTCTTTCGCGAGCACAAGCGTCAGGGTCCCCCCTGATGTCTTCCACCCTCCGATAAGCAGCGAGTATGGCAGACTGTTGAAAGACCTCGTGTAAGAGATCGATAAGACTGTCTCGCCGTCTCTTCGAGATAAAGTTCAATAGGTACACCGAGTGCACCTTGTCCTCAGCGGCATCCAACGCCCTAAGCGGCACGCCGGAACAGAATAGGGGAAGCGCTTCCCAGATGGCTCCCACGATAAGCTTAAGGAGGGAGGAACGCCGGGGGAGCAGTGGACCATTGTATGCGTCGAAGCGGCTCATAATTTCAGCACACTCCGCGTTTGTGAACTCTCGATTCTGAGAACGGCCAAGTCGGCGGATGTCCCCATAAGAGATGATCTCGTTAAGAGCATACATATGGGCGTCCATTGTTCTTGTGAAAGAAGATCAACAGAATTAGCAAACCGACTGATTAAGCGAATTCTTGTTAAAAAACGAGCACAGACAGTTAAACTCCTCGAGAGCAATGCTCTACGAACAGGAGTGACTATCAAAATCCTAATAAGGGAAATTTAAAGAAGTCCCCCAAGATTCTGAGATCACTACTATTAAAAGATGATATAGTCCATTAAAATACAAAACTCCATTTTTAATTTTCATTATTCATATTCAAACTCTTAAAAGTTCATCATTTTTAGATCAAAGAGATCTATGTTTTGACAAAGACGCAAGGTTCTGTTCATGGGTCAAGAAACCTTGAAACAGATTCTTGAGAGGAAGGCTCTATTGGTGAAACCCCAGAAGGGTTTCTTTAGATCAAAGATCTATAAGAGCAAGGCTCTATTAATTAAAATTGATTTAATTCAAGACTAATTCTTACCTAAATAATTCCTTTTAAAGAAAATCTAAGAGTTCTTAAAAACAAGAGCAGGGCTCTGAGGTTCTGAAAATAAAATTTTTGGAGATGATGATCATCTGTGAAGGACCAAAGGTCCTATTTATAGGCACCAAGTGCCCTTTCAACTTCCAAAAACTGCCGCGACGGTTGGGATTCTGCCACCGTTGCGCTTGCGTTTGGAGGCCACGTAAGCGCAACGGTGGGGGGGCATTTGTTTACCCCAATCAGAGCAAAGCTCTGTTCAAATTCCAAGGCGGGAGATGAAGCAACGCTTCATCTTCCCCCAATCAGAGCAAAGCTTTGCTTTGAAAATTTAAACTTTAATAAATGAAGCAACGCTTCAGATTCTTTGTGCTGTGCGCAATGCGCCACGTGTCAGGCGCAGACGCATCAGCGCAGCGCCCAAAGCAGTGCACCCAATCAGAGCAAGGCTCTTTTAAAAAAAAAACTAAAAAACTAAAAGTAAAATAAACAACTTTCAGTTGCGCTAGCGCTGCGCTGCGCGACACGTGTCTGCGCAGGTGCGCAAACGCTGCTCTGCGCGACACGTGTCTGCCAGCTCAGCGCTGCGCGATACGTGTCTGCGCAGCTGCGCAAGCGCAGCTGCGCAAGCGCTGAGCTGCGCGACACGTGTCACGCGCTAAGGGAGTTGCGCAAAACAGAATAAATCTTTTCTGTTCTTGTTAAAACAAGAAGATTTTCTTCTGTAAAGTAGGGACCTTTGGATTAAAGATCCAACGGTGGGGAAAATTCCCCAAATCACTCAGAGAAAGATCTTTTTAACAAATTTAACTAATTTATGGGCACTATAAAAAGGACCCCAGACCTCATTTCAAAAGGAGGAACATTTTTTCTAAAAAAAAAAAGAGAGAAAGAGGACTCTGAAGAACTCCTCAAGAACAAAAAAGGTAAAAAGCTTTGAAAGAAGAGAAAATTCTCTTATGAACAGATCAGGGATCTAAAAACAAGATCATTGATCTTCAATAAATAAATAAATAAATAAAAATAGTGCCTTGCACTTGTTATGAACCTTTGGTTCTCTGAAACAAGGAAAAACTTGTTTAGATCAAGGGATCAAAAAGTGCTTTGCACTTCTTCTTTTTTTGAATCTAAAAAGATTCTTAGTGCTTTGTACAAATGCACTGCATTGCTTACAAAAGGGGCCAAGCCCAATTAAAGAAGGCCTAACAGGTCTAATAAAATGCAATGCATTGTTTTTAAAAAAGGGGCAGATCCCAAACTAAAATAGATGCTCTGCATCATAAATAAAGGGACATGGCCTAAATCAAAAGCCTGGCAGGCCAGAATAGAATGCAGTGCATTATTAAATATGGACAAAGCCCTAGCACAGGCCTAATAGGTCAAAGATCAAGAAAAATGTTGAATATTCTCAACTGGACTTAATCCAATTTTGGCCGTAAGTCCTCAAATTAAATTGACTGAGCAAAATTGCTCTCCTAAATCAATTTATCTCCGGTTCGAGGGTACGTCTCCGAAATCCTTTGATATCCATCATTGTAATTCCTCAACGACGTCAAAGAGATGACGGGTCCCAACGACCACACATCAATACGGACTGCGGGGTCCTTAAACTCGTGGACCGAAACGTCCTTAAACTAATGTGGACTGCGGGGTCCTTAAACTCGTGGACCGAAACGTCCTTAAACTAATATCGGACCGAGACGTCCTTAAACTAATATTGGACCACTATGTCCCTAAACTGGAAATGGACCACCATGTCCCTAAGCTGGCGATGGACCACCACGTCCCTAAACTGGAAAATGGACCACTACGCCCCTAAACTGGAATAATAGAGCCTCCAAATGCTCTTTTGCCGGATCTAAACGGTCCCGTTTAAGTTGATCTTAGCCCCAAATACGGCTAACGTATCCTTAGACATTTAAATGAATAATAAAACTCCAAATCAACTTTGGTTCAAGGGTACATCTCTGAACTCCTCTGACACCTGTCGTTGTAATCCTTCAACGACGTCAGAGAGGTGACGAGTCCCGACGGCCAGATATTAAATCGATCATCACGTCAAGTTGATCTTAGTCCAAAACAGGACTAACGTATCCTCGACGAACGTTTAAGTTGATCTTAGCCGCAACGCGACTAATGCATCCTTAAACTAAAAACACCAAACCCAAATCTAAGTAAATACGGATTTGGACTAATCCACGTCCTACGGGCGACGGCATTACTCAGTCTCCGTATACAATCCACGGGCAACCACAAACAAAACAAACACACACGACACGAAGTGAAATTCTGGAGAAGGAGAAAGTTGTTACCGCGATGCGGTAGCGTAATTAACTGCAGGGGCTTGCGCCTGCAGGGAAGAGCGTCCCCACAATCAAAAACCCCTCAAGCGAGGGGGAATCTGACGAAGTCTGCTACATCGGCCGCATCCGTCTAAACCTCCGATACACGGTGCCATAAATCAACTTGGCATCTTCGGAGAGGTGGACGGATAAAACCAAATAGCATCTGCCCCGAATCTCAGCGTCAGGACATCGCAGTCTTGTGCGCCGCCTTTCGGAGGGGAACAGGGGACAAGAGTGTTAAATGCTAAAAATGTGTGATGTGATATAAAGCTATATATTTCCCTCGAAATCCCTGAGTGCAGACCAAGTTCATGTAGAGAAATCAAGTAGCACCAGTGGAATTATCGAGAGAACACAAAACCACCACATCAACACGGGCCTAGATGCTCGAAATTGGGCCGGCTACATACCCACTAAAACCAAGCTCGCTGGCCCCCTAGCCCAATAGTCCCCATATTTCTTCTGTCCCTCCTTTGAAGTCACATCAACTCATTTTTATTACTTGTTTAATTTTCTTTTGAGCCTATAAATACAGACCAGGGAGCAAGGGATGAAGGGTCTTACATTGTCTCATTCTTTACACTAAAACCTCTTTTGCTTTCTTTTTGTTCTTGTATATAGCTAGTCCCTCTTGAGTTCTTTACCTTCTCTTGATCTTGCAACCTCTTCATTGAGCTTGCAAGTTTAAGTTTTGGTTATTGAACTCAAGAGTTGTATCTTCATTTGGAATCAATAAGCTTTCTTTAAGCCTTCATTTGCCTTGAGTTCTTAGCCTTCTCTTGATCTTACAACCTCTTCATTGAGCTTGCAAGTTTAAGTTTAGGCTATTGAACTCATGGTTTGTCATGTGTTCTTTGGTTCTTAGTATTTTCTTATTTTCTTTATTTACTTGCATTTCCATTCCATACCATTTACTTACTTGACTTTTATTACCTTGCATTTACTTACCTGTATTGTATTTCTTTTATTTTCTCTTTTATTTGCTCTTTTTGTTTGTTGTTGTGATTGGTTGTGAATATGTTGTTGTTAGGAAAGAAACCGATATTGTAAGTTAAGATTTCCTTTCTCATTTCCTTTTTCCGATATTTTCCATTAAACTCCGTCCAAACCTCACGCAAGCGCTCTGTTAGGCACCTTACCCTACCAAGGTATCGGTGATTCCTAACCGCGACCGGTTGCGTTCGGACTGGCCGGAGGCAAAAACAAGCGACAACAATGGACGGACAAGGGTCAATAAGCCGAATTTCACAAATACAGTGCTTAAGCACCCTAATCCACATTGTTGCCGATTGCTCTGGCTTTATTGGTTGAGCTCGGCACAAAGGATTGAGTACGAATTTCCTTAACTTACACTATCCTATCTAATCCTAACAAGCATTTACTTTGCATATAATCACATAGGGTAGATACGAACCATTCCACCTCGCGCATTAACTCGTGAAAACAAGAACTTAAACCGCTCCATCTCCCTGCGGACGACCCGTACTCATCGCGGCTAGCTGCAAAGCGATACCGTCCTGATTGCGGTTAACTTTAGAACTCTTAAAACTTGACACGCCAAAAGTATGCAATCAAATGGCGCCGTTGCCGGGGAGACGGTAATGTTTTTATTCTTATCATTTCGAGTTAATATTGTTTATATCCTCTAACACCATTCTTTACAAAACAAACAAAAAATTTCAAAAACAAAAACTAACATTGCTAACATTTTTGTTCTCTGGATTTCTGACCTGCTAGCACTCTGGATCTAAACAGAAAAGATAAGCAATAGAATTGAGACAATAATAGAGCACTTAGACACCAGAAAAAGTTTGGACCCCAAACTCACATTTTAAACCGGCGACACCCCTAGATATTCCGAGCTCGCTGGCCCTACCGCCTCATTTGGCTCCAAAATTTTGTTCCCCACTCCAGTGTTCTAATTTTGTCCCAATTTTATTGTTTATTTTTTATAATTTTTATTGTGTAGGTATATGGGCATTCATATCGCTTTTTCGCACTAAAATCTGTATTTTTCGACATTTTCAGATTTTTGCGGATTTGCGAACTGTGATCGTGGAGAGAAAAGTGTACATTCAAGGTTAAGGTGATTAAGAAGTACAGTGCCAAAGATCCGGATAGTTTGACCCGTGGAAGCGAACTTTCCAAACTGTTCGGATTCAATTTAACGAGGGTTGTTTAACCCAAAAATTTATCGGTACGTACTTTACTAACACCTTCTTTCTCAAATCCGACGCATCCAATATAATATCTTTGCATGATTCTTTGCAAGTTCGCTAGCGAACGCTAAAGTGACTAACCCGTATTTGTTGCAGTGCCGAGATTAAACGTAAAAACGATTGTTTGATTATTTGAATAATTCTTTTTCATTGATTTGTGCATTGCATCCATTAAATATGGACTTAAGGGCAAGCGAACCCCACAAAACACGGTAAAGGATTTCATCCCCTTTTCCGTGGCCCATAAATCACGAATTGAGCATAAACGTTTACCCGCACAAATTTTAAAAGAAAGTAGACTTTAAGCCCTTAAGGACTTCGCGCTCATTAGGAAAAGTTAACCGTGTTTAGAACACCACTTAATGGTATATCATTCACGGGGTGTCTAGGAAACTGTTCACTGCGAAACCGCCAAAAGAGAAAGGGTTATCTAATTAAGGACCTTCGTGAAAGTGTTGGAAAACCTCCCCTTATCTCTGCATTTACCTGGCCTCATGATCAGTATATCTTGAGCCTGTTTCTCGACACAGTTTTATTTCGACAATCATGTTCTTGAGCAGGTCTAGTTGACCTAGGTGAATCCTAGACCTATTAGGTGCGTGGTATTTTTGTGTCGTGATTGTTTTTTATTATCCAGATTCTTTTTGTGTGTTTCATTCTTTTGTTGATAACTAACTAAAAAAAACCCACATTCTTTTTCCTCTCCTCTTCTTCTTCTTCTCTTCATATCATAGATATCCCACCTCGAAAAACTCTTGCCGAACTTTGGTACCCACAACCAGACATTACTTCATACGGTTCTTGCTTTGGTCGAACGTCGAACGATCCCTCCATACCCAAATTTTTTTTGAAAGATCGCATAGACGCGTCTAGGACAAACATTTGGAGTCTGCAATCCACTTTGTATCAACCGTTTCAACCTACCCCACCTTCTTACGTTGATACCCCTTTTGAGAGTCCTGTTGTAACTCCAAGACTTATGTCTATTACTGAACGAATTGAACAATCTCGTAGCCGAAGTTTCACTCCTTTCACCACTGTAAATTGCTTTGATCAACAATTCCAATCACCTTTTTATTCGAATATTGATCCTACCCATGTCCAACTATTCAATTCCTATCACTCCTACCCTACTTTTACACCCTCCCCAGACATTGCTTATGAACAACCTTTTGGGAGTTTTCAGTATCCAAACAACTTTGAATCTTTTACTGAAACCCCTCCACAACCCATGTCTAGTCTGGAACAGTCTTTAGAAGACTTTCGGGTAGCGTCATGCCAACAAATGATGGATTTGAATGCGTCCATGGCCGCCCTCATACAACTTAGTGACCCGGTAGCTAGTTTTCAACTAGCTCTAAATTTTCCAATGTATGATGAGGCGGTATGACAGATTGAGAATTTGAGTGGTGAGAGTGTGCAGTACACCCTTTCAAATCAAACCCACCCATTGCAAATTAGATCCCACAACTCCGATTTTGAATGTCTATCAAGTGTCCCAGAGGATTTACCAATTGAAGATAGAATGTATAACGAGTTGTGCGACTTTGTAGTGTTTGATTTACCCGATTGTGAAGGGTCCATTCTAAATGAAACCAATCCTAAACCTTTTGACCTCTATACCTCCACTCTAGAACCTGAATTGATTGAAATCCATGCTTTTGATGAGGTGTTGGAGAATATTGATTTTCACTTGATTAAGAATATTGACACTGGGAATATTTTGGATGATGAACCCGCAATTTTGGATGAGTTTCTGTAACACCCGAGCCCAATACTACTATTTTCTGTTACTGGTTGAGTGTTAGATATTACTCATTTCATTTATCTTGCTTGTTTGGGTCTTACTGTAAAATTTTATCTGGCAAAGTCATTTCTGCATATAACAAATTTTAGCACCTAAAATAAAATTAAAAATATCCATCTTGGCCTACTCGACGCCCCTAGCCGCGTGGTAGCGTCCGTGTATCGAGTTCTCGTCCCGTTCAGTGAAACGGGTGAGTTTGAACGACTACGCGCGCGTACTGGTGTCCGACTTGGGGGGTATGCTTTTTAATCATAAAACATATCATTTTAAAATTTGGAACCCGCTTAAAATCCTATTATTTAAATTTCAAATTTTTGGACCCAACCCGGACGCGATTGGGAAATGTTTCATTTAGCGCCAAAATCCCAAATTAATAAAATAATCAAAACTATAATATATTCGTAATCTTACTGTTACTATAGAATTTATTAAATCTTTTTAATCTTCCTTTTTAAATCTCTGATGTTCTCTCAGCCAATCACGAGGGTTTTAACCCCGTGGGCCCCTCCTCTAACGTCTCTCTCTCTCTCTAATTTCTCTATCTCTCTCTCTCTCAAACCCTCTCGTATCTCTTCCTCTCTCTCTCTAGCTTTCTCTATATCTTTCTCTCTCTAACTCTCTTTCTCTCTCTCCCTAATATATAAATTTCTCCCTTCATTTTCCTTCTTCACGTAACCCACGCGAGAAAACCCATCGCAAACCCTAGCCCTAGCCGCCTCCACTGTCGCCACCGCGGCTCCGACACCGGCGCCAGCGCCACCGTTGCCCTCGCCTCCGCCTCCTCGTACCAACCTCGACATCCCCTCCTTCTCCCCGTGTGCACGGTGCGGCAGCAACCCGGATAACCCCCGTGCCTGCTCTGTACGGCCTGAGACGTCGCCGGCGACCTTCGTCGTCGCCACCCGCGCCACCTTCGGCACCTCCTCATCACCTGCGCGCACCAGCCCCGACCACGTCCTCTCCCTCTCCACTTTCTTTCCCTTTTCCATACCCGCAACCCTAGCCCATCGCCTGCAACCTCCTCGCCGGCGCCCCACCGCCGTCGACCCCATCGCTGTCACGCCCTCTGCAACACCAGTAAGCCTTCTCTCCCCTTCCTCCTTCCATTTTCCCTCCGGTTTATCCGTTGGTCGTGCATTAACTTTTCCGGTTGTTTTGTCGCTGTTCGCCGGAATCCGGCCGTGCCGGTGACGTGTCCTGACGATCCAGCGGAGTGCTCTGACCCGTGAGGTCCCTTGGTTCGTCGTTTGGGTTCAATCCGTGAACCGTGCGTCCGTCGCGTGTTTCCCCGCCGACGTTACGTTCCGTTTTCGTGTTCGTCGTTTCGTCGAGGCAAGTATTCGATACTTGCTACATGCTATTGCTACTTTATAACTTGATATTCATGTGTGGTTTAATAATATATATCATTTAGCAAATCACCTTACATACCTTGCTTCATGTCAATTAAATCGTTTCCTGATAAACCCGTACATGATAGATTGCATTTGATTCACTGCTATGATGCTTTATTTCCAGTTTAGTTTAACAAATATGCATAACCGGCTAAATTACAATTGCATTCTTTAAATAGATTATACTTGTCGTGGCATTCTTGGAACGCTCAATGTATTATTAACCTGACTACAACAGTTACGTTCACCGTCATGTATTCACATGATATTGACATTATCTATTTAACACAATTGAAAAGTGTACAGCTAGATAATAAATCCGGTTATGGTTTAACGCGTTGATTTGAACATAGTGCTGTTTATATGTCTGTTGTGAGCACACCCACGATATCGTTACATCTTGACTTGACTTTGTTACATGGTATATTGATACACTTGACATGGTACCGTTTACTGTTGATTTAACCTGATGTACCATGACCCGACCTGTTACCTGATCTCGTGCCTAATGCCAACAAACTTGACATGTAGTCCTCATGGACCATTCCTGTTGTCTATCCAGACAAACCTGCTGTTACCTGATCCTATGTTGGCATTAGTTCTTGATTACTGAATACCTGACTCGACATACATAGCTTGGGGGTATGGGAAAATCAAAAGTGTAAACTAAAGTGTAACTTAAAAGGGTATTACTTGATCCGTGGTCCCGGGGGGTAACGGGACAGAGCCATTCGTGACTCTTACATTTTCCTGATCCGTGGTCCCGGGGGGTAACGGGACAGAACCACTATTGGTTCACATATTCCTGATCCGTGGTCCCGGAGGGTAATGGGACATATCCTTTGAGTTACATGGAGGATTACTCAAATTGATTTCAAAGACTTTAGAATAGAAAACCTGATAGAACAGTTTAGTTACCCACTGCACACTACCCTGCACTGCTTGATTCACATTATTTGCTACTCTCGTTTTATTCATGTTTATTTTGCATTGCCTGTTACACTGTTCATATTATATTACTTGATGACATGACGCGCTGACGTCTGGGTTTTGCATGGCCCAGATTCCGTATCGCTGTCGCAGTCCGAGCAGGAGTACTTCAGCCAGCAGGCTGAGCTGTGAGGTGTTAGTATTAGTTAGTTTTATTTCCTGCATTTATTTCCTGATGTGAGCCCGCATTATGGGACATACTTTTCAGTTATTTGTATTGGATCATTTGCTTCCGCATTTATTTATTATTGACTCCTGTTATTCTGGATTATGGACATGTTTTAGATAGTTTTATCTTGTTCTTGATATCTCTACAGCCGTAATGTGACTGTGGATGGATACTTCCTACCCACAGGTAGCATGGTTGGCTATGTCACGTGTCCAATCTAGCGTACTCTGGGAAGCGGGGCGTGACAGTTTCTCTCACCAATTCATCATGTTCTTCCACTTCTGTGTGGACATCATCCCGAGTCATTAGCTATTTTTCCCGAACTTCATAAGCGTCTTGATATTGATGATGATAAATGCATGGATGAGCTAATTTTTTAGCAGAATTTTGAGGATAGTATTGAGGATGAACTGGTTTTACTTGATGAGTCGGATTTTCCAATTCATCCTGTCCTTTTCATTTACTGTGTACACCCTCCTGAACGTTTAACTAATATTCTTTCTCGATCACTCCCCTCCATCCTTTCCATCGTTTCGACCCCGTAAGACACCGTATCACTTCCATTTTCACTGTCTGGTTTACCAAGTTCGATCTACCCATGTTTTCTCACGAATCTTGAAGGATTTGACCCCATTTCTCGACGGGTTGATAAATTAGCACAATCGCTTTTTACAAATCGGTCATTAAAAATTGTGCTAATTTATTCACTCCATTTCCACCCTCAAGTTCGTATTCTATTTCTTTTTCCCTTCCATTCTTCTCTTCCACCGAGACCGTATACCATTTCTATCCCCATACGGTCTCGTGTATTCTCCATTTCTTTCCTCTCCGCATTCTTTCACCAGCCCGGGTCTTATCCCGATAAATTTTTTGAATGGTTGGTGCTCACTTTTGGCCTGTGTAAAGGCCTTGTATAGATTGATACTGTTCTCTCTCCCCTAATCCTGAACTTCACCGCTTAAATAGTGGAAGCACTGATTTACTTAAGTTTTTGGGGGGCCTTTTTGTGTATATATATTTTTGGTTTGCTTTTTATTTTGAATAAAAAATTTTTAGGGAGCGCCGACAATTTTGACCCTCTTGGTGTAGCCTGACAGTGAGGGCACTGTCAAGTTTAAGTTTGTGGGTGTGCTCGATAAGTTTTCATCCTTCGCATTCATTTATGCATTTGCATACTTATTTTAAAACCCATAAAAATAAAAAATAAAAATTACAAAAATATAAAAACTTTGTCGTCAATTTAGCTAATAGGGTAACTTAGATTTTATTTCGAAAGTTTAGTTGATACGTTAGAAATAACTAAATTTTAGGCTTAGGAATTGAAAACCCTAAAAATAACCCCCATTCTGTTTAACCTTGGTAAATATACGTCCTTACGGTTTTTTTTTATAGAAGTAGGTAATCTTGAGTTCAGTTCTTGAGTTAAGTCGAGATGAAGGGAAAGTATTGAAAGCTTTACTGAAGGATAAATCTGAAAAATAGTTTCTACTGTTGATTTCAAATTTAGAAAGTATATACCCGGCAAACTGCACATACACGCACCTTGAAACTTGGGATAGTAGAGAATACCTAGAAATACTCTTGCCTGAAAATCTAGTATGAAAGAAAAAAAACGGTATTTAAAACTAACCACTAAAAGAGTATCATTGAAAAAAAATATATCCGGTCTTGAAAAAGAAAAAAATAAGAATAAATAAATAAATTCAAGACCTGGAAACTGCTATTTACGGTTTAAGCTCACACATTCAGTAATCGGCTGTTAGTGCCTCAAGAAGCATTAATAGTCGCATAAAAGGTGTGTGAGTAACACCGTCCATCATTAACGAAAAGAAGTAGTATTAGGTATTAAGGCAAGGGTACTATAGCTTGAATTGAATTCTTGAGTGTAGGAGTGAAACTATACACACACGTAGGAGTATACAATTGATGTTTGGAGAAAAGATAAGAATAAGGAATAAGGCTTATGTTTTCCGTAAAATTGATAAAAATCTCTGATTGGAGACCGCACTTTAGAAGGAAAACTCAAGAGATACCGAGATCTTTCTAAACAGTAAAACGTAAAGGATCTGGGGTTGAATAAATAGGAGGTATGAAATATAAGGGTTAGGAGAATAGAATTTCTAACCTAGATACTAAACTGTAGGAGTAGAATCAATATTAACTTATGAAACTAGCTTGACGGGATTTTGTGGGTAGTATTCGCTGAAAACCCTCAGAAAACAACACTCCTCCTACTAGGGACACCTAGAGGTTTAACGGCTTCTTGCACGAGCTCAGTGCAATCGTGTTCCCTGCGAAAGTGAGGCTAGGATTTTGTTTTGCTCAGGACGAGAAAAACATAAGTTTGGGGGTATTTTTTCATCACTAAAAACTGCATTTTAATACCACTCATTCATTATCTATTTTGTTATATATCGGTACTATTAACCAGTGTCTGCTCAGTAATACAGATTACAGGTATCCGTGACACAATACTGGAAATACACTCAAAATCACGGATATAACGTTTGTGAGCCGACACTGCAAGAAGAACTGCAAACCGATCGATGACCAAAGAGTTCTTTTGGAAATAAATATGTGCACACAATTTTGGTCCAACACATTGCAAGTATGCACACAACTCTTTGGCATAGACCATGGTGGGGCTGCTCATATCACACACAAATGATGGCTTGTGCAATTGGGGGGACAAGAGTTTTAAATGCTAAAAAGGTGTGATGTGATATAAAGCTACATATTTCCCTCCAAATCCCTGAGTGCATACCAAGTTCATGTAGAGAAATCAAGTAGCACCAGTAGACTTGTCGAGAGAACAGAAAACCACCACGTCAACACGGGCCTAGACTTTCAGAATTGGGCCGGCCACATACCCATTAAAACCGAGCTCGCCGGCCCCCTAGCCCCAATGGTCCCCATATTTCTTCTGTCCCTCCCTTGAACTCACATCAACTCATTTTTATTACTTGTTTAATTTTCTTTTGAGCCTATAAATACAGACCAGGGAGCAAGGGATGAAGGGTCTTACATTGTCTCATTCTTTACACTAAAGCCTCCTTTGTTTTCTTTTTGTTCTTGTATATAGCTAGTCCCCCTTGAATTCTTTGCCTTCTCTTGATCTTGCAACCTCTTCATTGAGCTTGCAAGTTTAAGTTTTGGTTATTGAACTCAAGGGTTGTATCTTCATTTGGAATCAATAAAGCTTTCTTTTTGTCTTCATTTGCTTTGAGCTCTTAGCCTTCTCTTGTTCTTGCAACCTCTTCATTGAGCTTGCAAGTTTAAGTTTAGGCTATTGAACTCATGGTTTGTCATCTGTTCTTTGGTTCTTAGTATTTTCTTACTTGCTTTACTTACTTGCATTTCTATTTCATGCCATTTACTTACTTGCCTTTTATTACCTTGCATTTACTTACTTGTATTGTATTTCTTTTCTTTTCTTTTCTTTTCTTTTCTCTTTTTTTGCTCTTTTTATTTGTTGTTGTGATTGGTTATGAATATGTTGTTGTTAGGAAAGAAACCGATATTGTAAATTAAGATTTCCTTTTCCCGATCCTTTCCATTAAACTCCGCCCAAACCTCACGCAAGCGCTCCGTTAGGCACCCTACCCTACTAAGGTATCGGTGATTCCTTACCATGACCGGTTGCGTTCGGATTGGCCGGAGGCGAAAGCAAGCGACAAGAACGGACGGACAATGGTCAATAAGCCGGATTTCACAAATACCATGCTTAAGCACCCTAATCCACGTTGTTGCTGATTGCTCTAGTTTTAGTGGTCGAGCTCGACTAAAAAGATTGAGTACGGATTTCCTTTACTTACACTATCCTATCTAATCCTAACAAGCGTTTACTTTGCATATAAACACATAGGGTAGATACAAACCATTCCGCCTCGCGCATTAACTCATGAAAACAAGAACTGAAAACGCTCCATCTCCCTGCGGACGACCCGTACTCATCGCGGCTAGCTGCAAAGAGATACCGTCCTGATTGCGGTTAACTTTAGAACTCTTAAAACTCGACACGCCAAAAGCATGCAATCAGGAGGGCTAATGATGATGCTCATAAGTGGTGTCTCCTCGGATTACAATACGTGGCGGATGACGTGTCCCGAAGGCTACGGAGGTGAAATAAATGAGTTGCATTATAAGGATTCCCCGGGACTTCGTCTCGAGGAACGTGTCCGACCTTTCAGGAGACCTTCCTGAATACATTCCACTTTCACCTAGGAAACTACCAACAGCTCGTCTCTGAGATATCTCAGTCTCCTTGCTCGTCTTCGAGCCATCTGACATGCCGAGCTTTCTCGGCCTCCAGGCCGTCTCCGAGCTCCTGACATGCCGAGCTTCCTCGGCCTCCCGGCTCGTCTCCGAGCCCCTGACATGCTGAGCCTCCTCAGCCTCCCTGATCACCCAGGAGCGCGGATTCCATGCGCCCTGCAACGGCTCCGCATATATTTCCAGGGCGAGATATCCGCTTCCTCACGATCCGCGTCTCACACTGGCACATCCCTCCATTAATGGGCGTATCCTTCCATTAATGGGCGCATCCGCCATTAAATGCGAGGATAACGTGGGGCGTAACCGACGGCGGTAATATCGCGACCCGCTCGCTCCAAGCGACCCCTATATAAACCCCTCTCTCAGACGACTCAGGTATCTGAATTTTATCTCAATATGCCGCTACTCTGCTCCTATTCCTCGGCTCTAACTTGATTGTCGGAGGGTCCTGCGGTGGTCATCCACCCCGGGACCTTTTTGCAGGTAGCTCGGCGTCCAATACCAACCCATTAAGATCCACACCCACCAACTCCAAAACCAAATCTCAGCCGTCATCGTCTTTGCAGGATCGACGGAGGACAGCATGTGAAGGAGATCATGACCTCCATCACTCAATGAAAAACCTTTCATCCATTCACCTCGACTTTGCCTCTCTTCTCATCATCAACATCATTCATATGGAAACTCTCAATTCTTTATTTTCTTTTTAAATCAACTTTTGTTTTTCAATTTTTTGATGAGAGTTTTGTCAAAGCTGTAAATCTGATAAAATTTCGGGTTTTATACAATAAATGGTTAATTTAGCATCCCCTGGTTAAGCTAACTCAACCCTCTTAGTTTAAGCTAACTCAACCCTCTTAGTTTTAGCGTACTAACATAAATACCTTTTTAGTCAGCGGCTATGTTTTGGAGGTGGTCTTTAAAAGTACGAAGTTTTAAGGGTTGTTTTCCAAAATACGTTACCTCCTATGCACTAAATTTATGTAAATCTGATAAAAATTCGGGTTTTATACAATAAATGTTAAGCTAACTCAACCTTTTTAGTTTTAGCGTACTAACAGCAAACTTAGAGGGAACAACCGCCACTCCCTCTATGAGGCGAGGCAGTTAGCATTGTCTTGCAAAATTCCAAATCATACAGCTAAAGATCCAAATTATTATGCAGTATAGAAATAGTTCGAAGATTGGGAAGAAGTTGTGCCACATGTCGTTATCCGATTCGTGACCCTGGAATGCCATGGCCCACAAGCCAGCCAGCAAAGATGGCCACATAGTGAATTTGTGTCCCTGCTATGACTGATTCTAGACAATGCTGAATGCATGGAAATTTTTTTACATGTGCCAGCCGTGTACAGATAAGAAATAGAAGTGTGGATCCCATACGCTGCTCAAGATTGTCCCAAACTCATCACTCTTTCCCACCTCCCGTCCGGCTATATTACACTTGGAACCCCAAATAATTCCTCGAATGTATGAACTGAAAAATCAACCTTTTGGCTTTTCACCCCTGCTCTTCTTATTTTTCCAGATTGGCTGTAGTAATAACTGTTCTTATTATTACCTTCATGCATTCGAGGAATTATTCGGGGTTCCAAGTGTAATATAGCCGGACGGGAGATGGGAAAGAGTGATGAGTTTGGGACAATCTTAAGCAGCGTATGGAATCCACACTTCTATTTCTTATCTGTACACGGCCGGCACATGGAAAAAAATTTCCATGCATTCAGCATTGTCTAGAATCAGTCATAGCAGGGACACAAATTCACTATGTGGCCATCTTTGCTGGCTGTCTTGTGGGCCCTGGCATTCCACGGTTACGAATCGGATATCTACATGTGGCACAACTTCTTCCCAATCTTCGAACTATTTCTATACTGCATAATAATTTGGATCTTTAGCTGTATAATTTGGAATTTTTCAAGAAAATGCTAACTGCCTCGCCTCATAGAGGGAGTGGTGGTTGTTCCCTCTAGGTTTGCTTTTGTTCCATTTGCAACTATATAGGGCATAAAGGGCGTAGAAAGTAATCTATGCAAATTATCTCTTAAAAAGAAAAAAGAAAAACATTTGCATGATGAGACATGGTGAAGAAAGTAATTTATACAAAAAGAAAAAAGAAAAATATTTGCAACTATATAGTCATTCCCTTCTCATTGATGGGATATTCCGGGCTCGAACCCGGGTCTCCTCATAAGCTACTCCAACCACATTAATGGGCTATTTCAAGCCTTTAAGTCATAAACCAAACTTTTTTCTTCTTATTTTAGTTTTCTTTGGAACTGGATTCACATTTTATTTTCTCATATCACAAGCATGATGTGAAATGAAAGTGAAATATTCTTGGCTTTAGCCAACTAAACCCATTTACCATTTACTAGAATTATCATGAACCTTGACTGGTCTAATAACAATTTTGGAAAATGGAATAGTTGGTACATTTTATCTACTAGGTACAAAGAGCGGTGCAAACTCATTTGGAACAAGAAACGTACGTAACCGCGTGCATTCCATTAGTTTGAGAATATTATATATGTTGCCAAATTTGAAGTATCTCGAGATCATTTCAAAGACAGCTTCATGTGAAATCATCAACTTTTATTTTTCTTGTGGAAAACTAAACTTATTTTCTATCTACAAATCACTCCGGCAAAGGTTTTTTTTATTCTTTCAAGTTTTGTGCATGGATATTAATTAAGGTCTTCCCCCTCTTTTTTTCTTGAAGAAGCTGGATGTTAACAAACAACAACCGAAAATAATTAACAAAGTTGTTAATTAAGAAGACAATCAAGACAGGACAGGTTGAACACAACAAGTATCAAATAAGCATAGGAGAAAAGTGAAATCACTTATCCTAGCCTGATGGAGGTCAGGATCTCTTTCAGATGTTGTCTTCCGTCGATCCGTAGCGAGTGTTGATGGACGGCTGAGATTGATATTGGGAGTCGTCTCCCTGAGCGTGTGGATCTCAGTGGGCTTGATTTGGAGTGAAGCCGAGCCACCTGAAAGAAGTCCCAGGGTGGTTGTACCACCGTGGACCCTCCGATGATCAAGTTATCCGACGATCAAGTTGGGCAGAGTAGCAGCTTGTTGGAGTAAAATTGCTTTACCTGAGTCGTCTGAGAGAGGGGTTTTTATAGCGGTCACCATGAGTTAGCTGGCGCGAGATCTTCGCTAGCCGTTACGCCCCTGGCGCTACGCTCGCGTGTATGACGGGATCCCCCATTAATGACAAGATACGCTCGTTAATGGGGGATGCGACGACGTGGAACGCGGGATCGTGGGGAGGCGGATATCTCGCGTCTGGCGAGATCCGCGGAGCCGTCGTGGTGACACCTGTGATCTGCGTTCTAGGTCGCTCGGTAGAACCGGGAAGGCCTAGCTCGGTGGGAGGCCTAAAAGTGGGCGGGAGGCCGAGCTAGTTCGGTTCCATGATAGCTCGGAGGCGAAGGGCCGAAGAGCTCGGCGTGTAGGAGTGCTCTGAGGCGAGCCACTGGTTATTTACATGGCGAGCATAGGATTGTTCAGGGATTCCTCAGAGGCCGGGTCCAAGCAACGGGACGATAGCCCGGGGGACGCCTCCAATATGTAGTGCTTGTCCTATTTTCATGAGTCTCGGGATACGTCATCTGCCACGTGTCATGATCTGGGGAGTTTCCACTTATGAGCATCATCATTCTATTTATGGGTCGGGTCAAGAGTGGTCTGATCGGTCACCCGGGCTCAGTTTGTAGTCAATAACCTACCGACGCAGATCTCCGGGACGGTTAGGCGTATCTTCGATGACGTCAGCGGATCAGGGGGGAGATCGTGCATTAAAATGGGAATGCCAATTCGCTTGTACGTCCGTTAAGGCGCAGGCCACGTGTTCGACACAGATTGGCGGACGTGACGGGTTGTCGCTGCCTCCTGCGCCCGAAGGGACGTCTCCAATGGTCGCTTGACACGTGGAACGTCGATGGCTGGCGGGCGTGAAGCTTCGTTTAGGCGGGAAACGATATGGGCCATCAGATGCATCGCCTAACCACTATAAATAAGGGTGGGATCCCCCCAGGGTCCACACTTCCTCCATCATTTTCCTTTTGCTGCGAGAGATAGCCCAGCGCTCCGTCTTTTAGATCAGATCCCTCGCGCTCTTTGCTCGGAGGACTCCTTCTTTTTGAGTCAGGTTAGATGTCTTTCTCTGAGGAGTCTGTTGAGATAGTTAGGTTAGAGTCTAAGGATTCTTCTCCTGCTTCTTCCTCTGCCCCATCCGAGTCGGGTTCCCCTCGTAGAGTTAGGGTTACCCGCGCCGCTCGTGGTCAGGCGACGGGAAGGGTCCCCAAAGCACGCATCGGGAACGCTCGCGATGCGCCCTCCCTCCTAAGGAATGTGGACGAGCTCACCGCGATCTGGGCTCATTTCCACATCCCCCTATCTATTCGCTTCGTTTGGCTAGGGAGGACGAGAAGGCGGATTAGGTGCAGGGCAAAGAGATTGCCTTGTACTTGGATACATTCTGGGCTGGAATGCGTCTACCCTTTCTCCACGAAGTATGCAGGGTACTACGTTACTTCCAACTTTCCCTGGGCCAGTTAGTGCCGAACTCATGAAGAATTCTCCTCGGGTTCCTTGTTCGGTTGAGACTTGAAGAAATCCCTTTCAGCTTGACCCTTCTCCTTTCCTTGCTTGGTTATAAAAATCATCCCGGCACCCGTAAGGACGAGCCGAGCTGGGTGTACATTTTCTTCAAAAAACGCAAGGGAGGGACGGCCGGGTCGAGGATAGTAGTAGTTCCTTCTACCATTCACGAATGGAAGTAGAAGTTCGTATTCGTCGGGCCACCCTAGAGCGAGATTGGCCTGTGCCTGTACAGTGGCACAGGGCCGACTGCCCGCGGGTGAAGCGGTCGTCCTCTCCCGAGGCAAGGGGGGTGTCCATGTTGGAGCCGATCCAACGAGCCGACGTTTTGCTGTCAGAGTAGGCCCTTAGCTGTGCCGGGCTCAGCCCCGCTCGATTCGTAGGTAAGTTAGGAGCTTGGACGATCTGTCTGGACTTAAATATTTTTCTTTTGCTCTTTTCCGTATTACTAACCCCCTTTGTGTATTTTCCTCTTTACAGAGCAAATAGACCGATCTAAATTCCTGGCTGTCATAGCCGTAAAGAAGGGGGGAAAGCCGGGGACGCCAGCTCTTCCCGCCCCGGTTCGAGCCCGGCCCTGAAGGCAGCCGCACCTGCTAGGCCAGCCACTACGCCCTGAGCTTCGGAACCAGCTGCGGGGAGAGCCATAAGCACGCTCGGAAACCGGAGCCCCGGGCGAGAGAGGTGGAGGATGAGGCCGACCCCCCCCCAAGGTCCCCCTCAAATGGTACAAGAGGATGGTATCTTGATCTCCGTCCTCCCCGATCCTCGTGCAGGAAGGGGACGTCTTTTTCGAGGTGCCCTCAGGGTTTTCTGTTGCCGATAGCTTGCTTTTGGAGATGGAACGATCGGCCGGGGGCAAAATTCCCCGGGGACCCTCAAGGCCCAAGCTGCCGCCATTGCTTAGGAGGCTGTAAAGGTCAGTATCTGTTTTCTGTTGATGTTTTCATCAAGCAGTTTTTCTTCGGATCAGATGCTTTTTAACCCCTTCTTTTACTTTCCTCGGGTTCTCCAACACTGCGCCCTCATCGCCAACATGGAGCACGAGGAGATTGCCCTGGCGATGCAGAAGGCGGGCGAGTCTTCCTCGCGGAAGGAGGATCTGCGGCTGTATTTGCAGCAGGCGAAGGAGAGGATCGCCGCCCTCAAAATCCGGGTGGCCACCTAGGAAGTGACAAAATCCAAATGCAAGGAGCCCGTTTGCCTTCTGAAGGAATCCAACAAGGCCATCCAGGCTAAGTTGGAGGAGGCTAAGGCGCTAAACGCCACAATGAAGAAGTCGCGGGACACCTGTAAGAGGGAAACCAAGGCGACAAAGAAGGTGGTGAATCTCGCCGACTTCCGGGATGCAAAGTCGGTAGAGAGGTACAAGACGTCGAAACAGTTCTACGCCGACCTTGCCGATGCCTCGACCATTTTTTAGCAACAGGCTCTCAATGCCGTCAAGGCGTTGATGCCGGGGTTTGCTGACAGCGAGCTCCGGGTTCAGTACCCCATCTCCGAAGATGAGCCGCAGGGAGAACCCGCAGGGAGTTTCGCCGGGGGAGAGGCTGCCGGCGGGAGTGCTGGAGATAAGGCTCTTGGTGGGAGCATCTACCCAAAAGCCGCAACCCCAGTTCCCAACGCCGGTTTTGAGCAGATCGAAGTCCTTCCCAGTCCCGAGGCCTGAGCCTTCCTGCCTTTTTCTTTCTTCTATTTTTTGAATTTTGTAAGCCTCTGGGCAATTTTTGTAAGGCTGGGGAGCCCATAGTACCTTGTAAAGATTTTCAGATCGTAAATAAAGCTATTTTTTATTTTTCATCATGGAAATATTTTCTTTTGTGGGCACTTGAGCTTGTTAGCCTTTCCCTCGATGCAAATGTTAGGTCATAAGTCAATGACCGATCTTTTAGTTGGCGATCGCACGTCGAGTGAAAGCCAATCAGTTGTCAAGTATAGAAAGGCTAGTGTCCTGGTGCCCCCGAAGTCGAGGTGACGATCGCTCACGTAAGATACGTCGGGAGATTCCTTCGGATAGAAAGGTCTAGATTTGCCCATTCCTTTGAGTCGGACCGACGACCACTTCCCTTAGCATAAGTTAGAAAATAGTCAAGTTTGAATTGGTCGGCGTCGGCCGAAAAGTAAAGCTGCTCGGCGGCACCTGAGCGAGGGCTTTAGATCCTTAGCGTAGATAGGTAGGAAGTTACCCGCTAAGGATTAACCGAGCATGGAAGCTGCTCGGTGGCCTCTTGATGGGGGCTTCGATCCTTGGCGTCGGTGGGTAGAAGACTACCAGCCAGGGATAGACCGAGCAGAGAAGCTGCTCAGTGGCTTCTTGATGAGTGCTTCGATCCTTGGCGTCGGTGGGTAGAAGACTACCAGCCAGGGACAGACCGATCAGGGAAGCTGCTCGGTGGCCTCTTGATGAGGGCTTCGATCCTTAGCGTAGATGGGTAGGAAGTCACCCGCTAAGGATTGACCGAGCAGGGAAGCTGCTTGGTGGCCTCTTGATGAGGGTTGCGATCCTTGGTGTCGTGGGTAGGAGACTACCAGCCAGGGATTAACCGAGCAGGGAAGCTGCTCGGTGGCCTCTTGATGAGGGCTTCGATCCTTGGCGTCGGTAGGTAGAAGACTACCAGCCAGGGACAGACCGAGCAGGAAGCTACTCGGTAGCCTCTTGATGAAGGCTTCGATCCTTAGCGTAGATGGGTAGGAAGTTGCCTGCTAAGGACCAACCAAGCAGGGAAGCTGCTCGGTGGCCTCTTGATGAGGGCTTCGATCCTTGGCGTCATGGGTAGGAGACTACCAGCCAGGGATTAACCGAGCAGGGAAGCTGCTCGGTGGCCTCTTGATGAGGGCTTCGATCCTTAGCATAGATGGGTAGGAAGTTACCCGCTAAGGAGTAACCGAGCAGAAAAGCTGCTTGACTTTATGAGGCATTGTTCAATCTCCCTCGACTTGTGAAATATGGAAGAGTGACTATTACAGGCGACACGTGGTTGAAACGCATAGGTGAGGTGCTCCAAGATCCACGTCGTTCCGACTTCGGTTGACCGTAAGATTCGGGATGGCCGCCACGCGGCAACCCTGTATTGGGAAATATGAAAATATCCAAAGATTCGCGTCCATGCACGTGTAAATTTCAGCCCCTGGGGATCCTGTTGAAGCTATAAATAGAGAAGGTATATAGGTTTCCTTCAGCGTTTCTTTCCTGAAAATGGCCGGGTTCATCTACTCCATCGGAGAGATCATCTCCCGCGACGACGTGTACCTCTATGATCAAGAGTGCACGGAGGAGACGTACCGGACTGTGGTCGAACACATAGAGGACCACTTCGGACGCCTACTTCCCCGGAGGTCGTGTTTCTTCCAATTGCTCATGTACGCCATTTAGAGGATGTCCCCGGGTTTGTTCAACGCCCACACTCTATCACTAATTGGGATGAATTCGTAATAGCATTTCTTAAGAAGTTTTACCCAAACCATAAGACCGCCCGTGTTAAGAGCGAGATCAACCAGTTTACCCAGCTTCCCAATGAACCATTTTGGAAGTGCTTTGAACGTTTCAAAGATCTGCTTGTCCAATGTCCTTATCGTGGAATCAATAGATGGGATTTATGCCGAATTATATATGAGGGCATTAATCCAGCGACAAAGAAGATGCTTGAAACAAATTGTCAATGCAATTTCATGTCTAAAGATGATGGTGAAGCTTGGAAATATCCGGAAGATCTTGCTGAACACACTTTGCAGTGGGAAAGCGTAAGACCACCTTCATTGAGGGGAAGTATTCATCAGCTCGATATTTCCATCGCAGTAAAAGCCGAAATGGCAGCGATACAGAAGAAACTCGACGCTATTGAGAGCAAATTCTCATCAGTCTCCCTAAATCAGGTCACGCTACCCAAGACCGTGTGTGGCTGCTGTTCAGATCCTTCACACTTGACGGAAGAATGTCCTATGAATGCACCGTTTCAAGGTCACGAGCAAACTAATGCTGCTTTTCAGCAGCGACCTAGAAACGATCCTTATTCTTCAACGTACAATCAAGGATGGAGGAATCATCCTAACTTTGCTTGGAACCAAAACCAACCCCAAAATCAAAATCAGTTCCAAAGCAATTATCAAAGACCTCCTCCACAGCAACCACAACCACAAAGTCAGCACCCCTTTCAGTCAAAAAATTTTCAAAATCCGGCCAACACTTCTGCACCACAATTGGCCGGTACTGATAACTCTTCACTCGCACAAACTTGGATTTGTTTATGAAACATTCCATTCAAATGTCGGCTGATATGAAGTCTTCTATTGATACCATAAACAAAGACTCCGCTTCCCACGGTGAGAGTATTAAATCAATAGAAAACCAAATTGTACAGTTGAACGCCGCAATGAGTGCGAGAGAGAAAGGGAAACTTCCATCTCAACCTATACCTAATCCTGGCCACTCACAAAGTTATAATGTGTGTGCCGTCACAACGTTGAGATCAAGAAGAGTGCTGGATAACCGAGTGGGTGAGTAATTTGATGATGTTAGTGACACCAATGATACCCCAGCTTCTACTTCTTCCCCTAATTCATCCAGTCTCCCACCTTTATCCGAGCCTATTCTCCGTTTTCCCCAAGGCTCAAACACTTCTCCCAATCTATCTAAAATGATCCCCACTCCAATTCTGGAATCCATTCCATCCCCACAAACTTCTCCAATATTGGACCAAACCCTTATTGATAAAGCACCTTATCCAAACAGGTTAAGGGGCAACAGACCAAGTCCACAAATGGAGAAGATTGTGGAAATTTTTAAGCAAGTTAACATAAACATTCCTCTCCTAGATGCTATTCAACAAGTTCCATCTTATGCGAAAAACCTAAAGGACTTGTGGACTAGGAAGAGAAAAGTTTAAGTACCTAAAAAAGTTTTCCTTGCGAGTAATGTGAGCACTGCTTTTACACAACAACTACCTAAGAAACGAAAGGACCCCGGAAGTCCTACAATTTCTATTTCTATTGGGGGTAAAAATATAAATCGTGCTCTACTCGATTTAGGTGCTAGTGTTAACTTGCTTCCGTATTCTGTTTATGAGCAATTAGGGATCGGAGAGTTAAAACCGGCACATTGCACTCTTCAGATGGCCGATCGATCTATCACCCAACCTAGGGGTGAGCTAGAGGATGTGTTAATGAAAGTCGGGGAATTTATATTCCCTGTGGACTTTATCGTTATAGATACACAACCTGTAGCGAACCTAAGAAATCAAATCCCGGTGATCCTTGGTCGACCCTTTTTGGCCACTTCCAACGCAGTAATCAATTGTAGAAATGGCTCTATGACCCTTTCCTTTGGAAAGAATTCAATTGAGCTTAACATTTACAAGTTGGGAAGTGAACCCTCCGAACCCTATGCTCATGTGTGTTCTGTCGAATTAATGGATGTCGACAGCAACGAATTTGATCAACCTCATGATACTGACTCTTTTCATATGTTGTTGTTTGACCCAACCATGTATTATACATACACGGACTCTTCCACCGAGTTGTCCGGGTCAACATCTAACGCTGATGAGGAACTTTTTATAAAGTCTGACGATCACCCTATTTTTTCTGATGACATTATTTTTCGGGGTATTGATGAAAGCTTTGAAGAAATCTTCGCTGATGAACTCGCATTTTTAGCAAACACGGGTGTTGAGATGAATCAACTCCAAGACGAAGAAATTGAACCTCCGCCCCTTCTTCTGAACAATCATGATAATGCGAGTAATCCATCATCACTATCACTGTGTCGTCTCTCCAAAACGAGACACAAACACATTCTATCCCACCTCTTATCTCCTCCCCACTTCTTCACGTCAATAGGTGATATGTTCTTCCACCAACCTTGGTGCTTCATCGATAAAATTTTTGAATGGTTGGTGTTGACTTTCGGTCTTTGCAAAACTTGGCATTGACCAATAACTTTGACCCCCTCTTGTGATTTTCAAAGCTTAACATTGTTTAACTTAAGTTTGGGGGGGTATATTTTGGCTTTTGAAAGAAAATGATTTTTACAAAATTGTGAGCCAAAAAGAAGTTTGGGGGAGGATTTCACTTTCATTGTTTCTTGTCCCCTTTCTCCTCCCAAGTCTACAGGTTTTTGAGCTTAATGGATAACAACAGTGAGGACACTGCTGCAAACAGATTTGGGGAAGGTTTGTGCTTATTTATGCATTACTTTGCATTATACTATATATAAGCACACAAAATTTTTTGATAATAAAAGATTAGATAGTGAAAAATTACATCCAAAAGATTGGAAAAATTTAAGAAAACTAAGAAAATTAGAAGTTTTCTTAAACAAACTAGTAATAAGTAGTTATGAGCCGTTGTCCCAATGGTTAGTAAGATGAAAGAAGCCACTAATCTGAGGATAAAAATAAGTCTGAAAAATAGTTTCTATTCTGGAAGCCAAACATTTGAATGTTGATACCCTACTATACGCACTTACACACGTCTTGAAGCTCGGGATAGTAGAGGATACCTTGAAATGCTCTTGTCTAAAAGCCAAAGTATGAAGGAAATAATAAATGAAGAAAATATAAAATGGTGGAGAAAAATGAACACTGGTTTTGTTATCACCAAGGCAGCAATAAAAAAAATATAGCGAGGGTGCTTCATCACCTAGTTTCTTAGACCAACTGGTCTGGGAGTCACTGCTAAGCCTTAGATGGTGCAAGACGAGGAAAATACTGATACACCTAATCAGCAAACACATGAGTAATCGGCCGGTTAGTACCTCAAGAAGTATTAACGGTCGCATGAAAAATGTGCGAGCAAATCCATCCAAATATTCATTAAAGTAAAAAGTACTGAGGTAGATGGACAAGAGTATGATAGCTTGAATTGAATTCTCCGAGTGTAGGGATGTTCTATACACACATATAGGGGTATATGATCGATGTTTGGATGAAAGGTAGGAATGAAGAATAAAGACGATGTTTTATTGAGAGACGGTGTGATTTCTAATATCTTTTCATGACTATTAAGATAGGGCTCATGACAACTGAAAAGCTAGTGTAGTTGGAAACTCTAAATTTTCAAAGTCTTTCTTTTATAGTTCTTATCTTTATATGTAACTTTCACCATCTCTCTTTTATTATAGGATTTTGTGGGTGTAATTCGTTGAAAACCCTCAGGAGACAACACTCCTCCTACTAGGGACACCTAGGGGTTTAACGGCTTGTTGCACGTGCTCAGTGCAATCGTTTTGCCTACGAAAGTGTGCTTAGCTTTCTCCTTTTTTTTCTCCTTCTCTTGAATAAACTAGTTTGCTCGGGACGATCAAAGATAAGTTTGGGGGTATTTGTTCAGTTGACAAAACTACACATTTAATATGACATTTTTCCTACTATTTCTATATAATAAAAGATGTTTATTATAATATATGATTCATATGAGAGTTTATCTGTAAAAATACTATTTTCATATGTTTTTATATTATAATTAATGTTTGGTAGGAAAAAGTAAGCATATAATATACATGTGACATTTGGCCCATTTAATATACTTACCTTATTAATACCTTTGACCAATACTTAATGGTTAAGTTAAATATCTCAATAAAACAAACTCTACTAAATATTATTTGTTGAGTTATTGTGCAGAATTTGCAGGGCTGAAATCAAGGAAATCAAAGTTGTTAAAACAAACCTGCCTAATTAAGAAAGTAAATTAAAGAAATCAATTCTGGCAGTGATGTAGAAAAGATTTTCAGTTTCCAGATATTCAAAAGATCACCATATATCACCAGAAGAGCCCACAAGAAGATTGAGCCCAAGATGTCAATATTTGGCCGTGGATCCATGGCCAAACCCACCTTTTGGCCGTGGATCCGCCACGGTTTTGACGAGTTAAGAGTTGGGATTTTTCAGTTTGGATCTTAACTACTAGTTTCCAATTTAGGCATCTAGGGTTCTGGCTTTGGGACTATAAATAAGGACCGAGAGCCTCTTGGAAAAATTATCACACCGACGAGATCACGAAGTCCACGACGGCTCAAGAATCCTGGTTGATCATCAACGGTTCGTCTACCTCCTTAGAAGAGATCGAGAAGCAAACTAGCATTTGTAATCATTTTCTAAGAGAATAAAGTGTAAATGAATTTTGTTGATTAATAAAGGTAGTTCTTTTTCTTATTCTATTTCTTTGTAGTTTCAATATGATTTCTCTCTCCATCTCTTCTTCTCCCAACATGCGCGAGTAATTCTTCGCTTGTTAGGGTTCATGGGATTAGGGTAGGTTAATGGATGATGAAGATCCTTAAACTCTTTTTAAGTCCTATATAGTTTATAAAATCTATCAAAAGAATAGTTAACATCCTAATTAGGCGCGCTATCAATTCATTGATAATCGCGACCACTATTAGAGATTAGATTAACAATTGTTTTGGTAAAGACTAGATATGAACGGAGTTCCATGTCGAGATAGGGGTTAAGAGTGGGAACCCTTTTCCCTCCAGAAACCCTAATCTACATGCATCACTGTCGTTCTAGTTTTAAATCTATTAAAGGATAAAAAGGGTAATCTTTAATTAATCATCCATAACTACTAAATCCTAATGAACCCTACAAGCCCCCTTTTTATATAAACTTACCTCCTTAGTTAATCTAGATCTATATTTTGCATTAGTGTTTAAACGTAGATCTAGATCCTACAACCATTCTTCAATATTCTTTATTATTCCTCTCTCTTTCTTAACACGCCTAAAGTAAGAATAAAAGGTTCCACGTTTCCCAGAGGACGACACGTACTCACCTCGGTCTAGCTACGCGCGAAACCGTTCTGATTGCGGTTAAACTACAAACAACACATAAATTCAGATCAATCAGATCTCCTCGGAGTACCATCAACAATGTTTTCTTGACCCCCTACCCCATCTGTTTTAAATTTTTTTTGTATAAGGCTGGGGAGCCTATAATACCTTGATGAATAAAACTCTTCAATTGCGACGTACTTTTGCCTTCTTTTTATCCTCTTCACGTGTTTGAGTATGTTCATAAAACGAAACCCGTGACTTTTGAACCGAGAAAGAGGGAAACACATTTAAGAAGTTTCTTCTAATTCAGAAGACTTAGAAAAATTTACATCGCTTTGGCAAAGAAGAAACATATATTCACTAATACAAATTTTGAATTCACTTGTACAATTTGAGCTTTTCGGCGTTGTAAGGTCACAGAAACTTGCGTCCCCCTGCGTCTTGCAAGCGATAGGCTCCGCCGGGCAATATCTCGGAGACGGGAAACGGGCCATCTCACTTCGGGGAAAACTTGTGCAGTTTGCCTTGGTCTATGAATTCGTTCCTCCTTAGGACCAAATCTCCCATTTTGAAGGCGCGATACTTGACTCGTGCTTTGTAGTAGCGAGCAATTTGCTGTTGGTAAGCGGCGGCTTTGATATGTGCTCGGTCCCGCTTCTCTAGCAAGATGTCCAAATTGGTTCGAAGCGCCGAGGTGTTTACTTCGTCGTCGAAATGCTTGACTGTATAACTAGGCAGTCCAATCTCAGCTGGGACCATCGCCTCGGTGCCGTAGCAGAGACTGAAGGGGTCTCTCCAGTGGGGGGTCTTCTTTGATGTGCGTAGGGCCTATAAAAACCAGGGTAGTTCCTCGACCCAGCTGCCATGTCTTCCTTCCAAACGAGTTCGAAGACCTCGAATGACGTCTCGGTTAGCGACCTCAGCCTGCCCGTTGCATTGAAGGTGCGCTACTCCGGCAAACTTCATTAGTATGTGGTACTCGTTACAGAATCCTTTGACTTTGTCATTTTCAAAGTTCGTCCCGTGGTCGGTAACAATACATCTCGGGATCCCGAACTGGGATATTACATTGTTCTGCAGGAATTTCATGGTTGTGGTGGCGTCCGGTTTTCTGATGGGGACGGGCTCGTTCCACTTTGTAAAATAATCTACCGCGACGAGGATGTACTTGTTCCCGCCCGTGCCAGTTGGGAGTTGGCCTACCATGTCCATTCCCCACTAGAAAAACGGACAGGGGGAGGTCAGGGCCATTAGCTCGGTAGCCGGAAGACGGGGTATGCTGCCATGGAGTTGACAGCTTTTGCATCTTCTGACGAGCTTCTGTGCGTCTTGATGAATCGTTGGCCAATAGTATCCTTGGAATAGCATCTTCTGGACTAAGGTGTGGGTCCCTTGATGTGCTCCACCGATCCTTTGTGAATCTCACGCAGGACGTAATCGGCTTTGTGGGGATCGACGTATTAAAGCAGAGGTTGCGTGAAAGACTTCTTATAGAGGTTTCTATTGCTCCAGATGAAATGGCGGGATTTGGCTCGAAGGCGGCGTGCTTCCCCTCGATCTTCTGGGAGAGTACCTTCCTTCAGGAACTCTATGAGGAGCTTCCTCCAATCCCAGCCTTGCTCCTGAGTAGTGTATATTTGAAGTGTTGCCTCCCTGTCTTCCATGCTGGGCCATGGAAAGAATTCGATGAGGATATTCCTCTTCTTGTTAGTCGTATAGGAGGAGGCTAGCTTGCTCAGAGCGTCGGCCTGGGCGTTTAGGTGGCGAGGAATCTGCTCTACTTGAACTTCATTAATGTCTTTTCGTAGTCTTTTTACCTAGTCTAAATATTTCACCATCAGAGGCTCCCGGGCCTCGAAACGGCCGGTCACTTGGCCTACGACTAGGGCGGAGTCACTGCGAATTCGGATCGTCTTCAACCCCACTCCAGAGGTGATTCGTAGCCCAGCTAGCAAAGCCTCATACTCCGCGGCGTTGTTTAAGGCTTTGAACCCGAGCTTCAAAGAGTACTCCATCTCTGCCTCGTTCGGGCCTCGAATGAAAGGCCGGCACCGCTCCCATCCTTGGTAGAGGATCCATCGACGTAAAGGACCCAATCGGGGACGGAGTCGGGCCCCTCATCGATCGAGGGTTAGGACCCTGGGACTAGCGCCGACACTGCATCCTTGTTGGGGATAGTGCATTCGACAATAAAGACAATAAAGTCTGCAAGGACTTGTGCTTTGATCGCTTGCCTTGAGCGTTATTTGATGTCGAATTGAGATAACTCCCACCTCTACTTCTCCAGACGACCAGAAGACTCGGGGGAGGCGAGAATAGCCCCTATGGGATGCTCGGTGAGGACGAGGATGGTGTGTATGCCTGGAAGTAGTGTCGTAGCTTCTTTGAGGCCACAATGAGCGCCAAGACAATCTTTCTATGGCCGGGTACCTTATTTCTACGTCCTTAAATACATGGCTCACGTAGTAGATGGGATTCTGTATTCCTTCGACTTCTCGGACGAGCACCGAGCCGGCAGCCTGATCGGACACCGCAAGGTACAGCTGCAGCTTGTCTCCCTCGACAGGCCGGGTGAGCAGTGGGGGAATTGTCAGGTGCACCTTGAGTTGCTCGAAAGCATTCTGGAAATCCTCCATCCATTCGAACTTTGGGATTTTCCTTAGGGTCTTGAAGAACGGGAGACATTTTTCCTCGGACCTTGACATGAAGCGACTAAGGCCAGCCACTCTCCCCGTGAGTCGCATGATCTATACATTGCTCTTTGGCATGGCCTTGTTGAGGATGGCACTGATCTTCTCCGGGTTAGCCTCAATTCCTCGGTGGGTAACCATGAACCCAAGGAATTTCCCGCTAGTGACCCCGAACGCGCACTTGGCGGGATTCGGCTTCATTTTGTATCGTCGGAGGATGTCGAATGTCTCGCCAAGATCTTTGGCATGCTCGTCTGACGAGGTCGATTTTACGAGCATGTCGTTGACATAAACCTCCATGTTCCTCCAATTCTGCGGTTTGAACATTCTGTTGACCAGGCACTGGTATGTGGCTCCGGTGTTTTTGAGGCCGAAGGGTATCACTTTGTAGCAGTATACCCCCTGGGCCATTGTAAATGCGAAAAGATATTCATCTGCCGGGTTCATACGGATCTGGTTGTAGCCGAAGAAAACATCCATGAAGCTGAGCAATTCGTGGCCTACCGAGCTGATGTATCTGAGGGAGGGGATAGTTGTCTTTCGGGCAGGCCTTGTTGAGATCTTTGAAGTCGACACACATGCGCCACTTCCCGCTTTCTTTTCTAACCATAACCACATTCACTAGCCATTCCGAGTAGGCCACATTCCGAATGAAGTTGGCTGCAAGAAACCTATCGACCTCGTCCTCTATCGCCTTTTGTTTGATGGGGGCGAAGCTTCGTTTCTTTTGCCTGACAGTTCGGGCCGTCGGGTCGACCCCGAGCTTATGCGAGATTACCTTGGGGTCGATCCCGGGCATGTCGGCGGGCGCCCAAGCGAACACGTCCGAGTTTCCTCAGAGAAGGTGGATCAAATCTTCACGTCGGGCCCCCGTTAAGAGTGACCCGATCTGAACAGTTCGTTCATTGTCCCTCTCGACGAGGGGGACCTCCGTTAGCACCTCCATCGGGGCCCCTCAGATTTCTTTTTGTTCGTCACGAGTATCTAAGGACCCCAGGAAATCACCCGCGCTTTCAAGGTCATCGCTTCGCTCCTCAGAGGTGGATATCGCTGTGAAGCAAATCTTTGCGATTTGCTGGTTCCCGTAGGCCTGGCCTATTCCCTCTTGATTCAGTGGAAACTTGATCATGAGGTGGTAGGTCAAAATTTGGGCCCGAAGGGAGTTTAGCGTCGGGCGTCCCAGGAGGGTATTGTAGGACGAGGGAATCCTGGCGACGATGAACTCCACCTGTACGGTTCTCGTACGGCCCGCCTCCCTAATGTTAAGGAGGAAGGTAACCACTCCCTCTGCCGGGATAGAGTGGTTAGTAAATCCTGACAGAATGTGGGTAGTTGGCCTCAGGTCTGACGGGCCGAGCCCCATACTTAGGAAGCAGTCATAGAAAAGGATGTCCGCCGAGCTTCCCGAGTCGGCTAGTATTCTTTGGATCTCGTAGCGGTGGACCCGTGTTGTAATCATGAGGGGGTCGTTGTGAGGCAAGGATATTCCATGGAGGTCTTCGTCGGTTGTAACAACCCTAAACTTTCTGTACAATTTTTTTTCCAAAATACGGAAAGGGATATCTGAGCCTGAGTACAAGTCATAAGTTTAATTTGTTTTTGAACAGCAAGAAAGAGCTTGTAGCTCACTGGTAAAGACCTTGCACTGCTGAGACATAGCACCTGAGTTCAAATCACATCAGCCACATATTATTTTTATTGTATTTTTCTTTTAAATTTTTAGAAGCCCAAGAGTTTGCACGTGCACAACACGTAAAACGAAAAGATATAGAATAAACAAACATGTGGAAAATGTTGCACACACAGACAAGGACATGTGGGACGATCCAAGCACTCCTCGCCGGGAATGGACCGGCGAGATTTCCCCTTTACCCGGCGTCGCCGGCCCCCCTCCATAGGGAATGCTCCATATTGCTAACCTTAGTCCCTTGGCCTCCCCCCTTAACCTCTGTACCGTTTGTTTTCATTAAAAATAAACAGTGAATTAAAAAGTGGGATTAAACCAAAATTTTAATGCATTTTTAATTCAATCTTCATTACCCAAAAACCCTAATTTTCCCTATAAATACCACACCATATTTTACCCCTCCTCATTCAGAATTTCCTCACAAAAACTCTCAAAAATTCTCAAGTCCTAAGTTGTGCAAGTGGAGTTAGCAAAGGACGAAGTTCCGGCGACGGAACGACGCCCCGACGATCCCTAAACTTTCTCCTACCTCTTCTCTATCCTTGTAGCCAGTAAGTCCTCTCTCCCTCTTTCTTCTCCTATTATAAAAAGTTCTAACTCTAAAACCTGACAGAAGCGAAGTTAATCCGACTTCCGATTCAGTTTTTCTATAAAACTCTATTTTTCTTAATCAATAAAATTCCATACTATCACATAATGTTTAACAAGAACTTTAAAACAAGTTTCATCTCAAAATATTCTTTTAAGTAACTTTTATCATATTTTTACGATAAAATACCACATACTTCATTTACGACATAAAACAACATAATACTTGTATTACCTTAGATAACTCACGAGATAACGATCTACCTCATCACAACACACATCTTTGATATAGCGCGATGATGTTTTGGGAATATATTCATGGGATAACACGACTTTACAAATAAATACCATCAACTTATAAAACCATTTCTTTAAAAAGATGTATTAAACTATTCCTTGCAATTACGCCTCTACAACCCACCTTTGGGGACCCCGTTTGGGATGGTGTGGGTTATCGCACATCCTCAGGCCTAGTAGAGCGAGATGCAGACCTCCGAAAGGAGCATACGATCTTGATGGAATTTTAATGCATTTTTTTAGAAAATGAGATTTCTACAAGAAAATAAATAAAATTATTTTCATTAAATATATATATATTATCAAAATATCTACTTTAATTATATTATATAAATATTCCAAGTTTTCAAAAGGAATCACCTTTACATGAAAATATCATCCAAATACAAAACAATTCCAATATTTCAATAAAATACCCCGTACTATGAAAACTAGGTTTTACTCACTAGAATTTTCACATTTATAAAATATAAATCTATGAAAACCCTAATGAAGATAATTAAATACTTGAGGTGTATTTTGAAAATTATATCAAAATATTTTTATATAAAACCCTCTCAAGTTATACTAAATTACAATAAGAACCCTAGTAAACAGCGGTTTAAGCGGGACCAGTTCTCTTGAGCCTCAGGGAGCCGGAGAATATGGGTGCTTGCCTATCTAAAATAGACAATCTAACAAACGGTATTATCAACACGGTAATTGTCTTGGAAAAAGACACAAATCCTGCCGTCCATATGCAGCAGTTACCGATAACATCAAAACTAATTCAGGATTTCAAGTTCCTTTCAAAGTGTCTTGACTCAGACTGAGTCTCAATCTAGTCAGTCTGAATTAAATGTGATTCAAGTATAAACTACAATTCAATATGAATCCATCTATTCAATCTATATCAATCTATATTGACTGAACCGAACCATGGATATACTCCGTTTATATGACTATCCATTTACATCCAATCCATTTACTGATATCATGGTTTCGGCAAGTCATCCATCTATATAACAAACAATACAATCAATACAAAAGACATCGCGGGGTTTATAAATGGGTAGACTGGTACGGAACATGTTAAAGGTGGCACGAGGTGGTCACTTAAGACGTAATTACATCCATGTCGTTGTTCCGTGGTATTTTCGACGGGGCCTTGTACTACGAGTTACCAAAGTCCATGGTGTAAGTTGGACTCCTCTCGTATACACTGGCATATTCTGTACCAAGCTACAAACAACCGCGTTAACAAGATAATCAAACATTATAAGTATTCTCTTTCTGTCTATTCTATCTCTACTCACCTTTGGGACTTACCGAGCGATTGTTCGCTGACGACATTCCTTTTCTTCTTTCTTTGGAATGTTGTCAGGTGTTTCAGACGCTTTAGAGACCGAGCCCAGCTCTGAAGATTTGGAGCAGCTTGCTTTTGACCCAGAGCTTTAGACACTTGTACATATTTATTTCATTTCAGTTATGTCATTATTTAGGCATCGCTTTCTACTCATGTATTTACATTTCAGTTGTACCTATAAAAGAATGTTTAATAAATAAAGTTGCTATTCATTTACTTTCCTGTCTCTTGTGTATTTTACTTTATATTGCTTAGTTACGCTTAGCGTATTTACTTCTGAGTAAGTACGTAGCGGCCTTGTCGCATCCTCTTGCCATACACCGGGAAGTAGGACGTGACATCGGTGAAGGTGATGGGATCGGCTGTTTTGTTTTTCTTTCGGGGCTGGTTGCAAGTTCCCTCGACCGGCAGGAGGCGGCGAATCTCGCCGGGTCCGGGCGCACCCCTCGAGGATACGACCATGATTTGGTCGATCGTCAATTCGCCTGGAGGGGGATGGTTCTCTTGCTCCCGGTCTGCCTGTCTCTTTTTCTGCAGGTACTTGCTAAGTGCCCCGAGCGAATCAACTCCTCGATGTAGTCGCGGAGTTGTTTACAGTTCTCGGTAGGGTATCCCTGCGACCTATGGAAATCGCAGTACGGGCCTCGAGTCCGTTTGGCCGCTCTATTGGTGATCGGAGGAGGCTTGAAGAATCGCTCGCTCTTCTCCTTTTCTAATAGCTCAGTCTGAGAGATGTTGAGCGGAGTATACTCCTGGAACTTCGGGGAGTATGGCTTTGGTCGGTCGACCCTCTTCTTCTCTTCTCTGCCCCTTTTCTTTAGGTTGGCCTGGTCGCCCTGGGGTAGATTGGCGTTTACTTCGGACTCGAGCTGGATTTCCCGCTCGGTCCAAGCTTTTACCTCGGCCATGGTCCTAGGTTGCGCCAATGCAAAGGAGCAGAGCAACTCCGTGTGCCTAAGAATTTACCTCAGAGCGGTGATCACAGTCTCGTCCCTGTGCTCGGGAACCTCAAGAAGAGCATTGTAGAAGCGAGTGACATATCCTTTGAAGGATTCCTTGTCCCCGCTCTTTATAGTGAAGAGATAATCGTCCGTCCGCTTCTGCCGTCTGTTCCCGATGAAATGTCCGAGGAACTGGGCAGCCAGCTTATCAAAGGTAGAGATGGAGCATGGCGTGAGCCCTTGGAACCAATCTCGTCCAGCCCGGATGAGAGTGGCAGGGAACGCTTGGCATTGGGCAGCGTTGGAGTTGTTCTGAAAGCTCATGCTCGCCGTAAACTTGTCCAGATGGTCTTTTGGGTCGGACTTCCTGTCAAAGAGGGCCACTTTTGGAGGCTTGTTTCTGGATGAGATGCAGACAGTGAGCAGCTCTTCAGTGAAGGGCTTCGTAAGCGAGTCGGTGGCATACCTGGCCCCCTCGCTTGAAGGATGACCCTCCTAATGTATACCCTTGATTTTCTTTTCGAAGGCATCAAGACGGTCGTGGTACCCTGAGGATTCTGTGTACTCGGAGTTATGGCCCCTCTCGCTGGCGGCCTATTCCTAGTTGTGGCTCCGGTTCCGTTCTATCAGATCCCCTGGAGAGGTCATTCTCGAGTTATCGCGGTGAGTGCCGCCCGCACGACCCCGTCGAGGGAGAAGGTGCCGGCCATGCCTGGGAGCAGGCGAGCTGACCAACACCTCCTCGGGAAGGACAGGAGCATGATGGGTCCCGAGGCGGGGAGATCTTTCACGGGACCTCGGCGTGGAGCAGTGAGGCGCCCAACGGGTCATTGAATTGGTTGCTGCGGGGGACCTATGGCCGCCGGAGATGGCAAGACACTGTTCAGTGGTGCCAGCATAGGCCATGTCATCTCCCCCTCTGCGGAGGTCGTGATCCCGACGTGGGGGAACAGCGACCTAAGGGGCTTATCCTGCCGTTTGGACACGGACAAGGGCATCCACGATGGATGCGAGCCTGTCGATCCATGCAAATAGGGCGTGAACGGCGTTAGGGGGAGGAGAGGATCCATCTGTGCCTCCATTGTGGAGAGGGCGGCGGCTCGTGCTTGGATCATCACGGTGATCAGTCGTCATGAGTTCGAGATCGGAAGATCAATTTTCGATGAGTGGAATTTTTGAATTCCCACAGATGGCGCCAACTGAAGAAGGTCAGGTTCTTATTCAGATGTTGTCCTCCGTCGATCTGTCGCGAGCGTTGATGGACGGCTAAGATTGATGTTGGGGGTCGTCTTCCTGAGCGTGTGGATCTCAGTGGGCTTGATTTGGAGTGAAGCCAAGCTACCTGCAAAGAAGTCCCAGGGTGGTTGTACCACCGTGGACCCTCTGACAATCATGTTAGCTGGGGTATTTGGGCAAAGTAGTGACTTGTTGGAGTAAAATTGCCTTACCCGAGTCATCTGAGAGAGGGGTTTTTATAGCGGTCGCCATGAGCTAGCTGGTGTGAGATCTTTGCCGGCCGTTATGCCCCTGGCGTTACGCCCGCATGAATGATAGGATCTCCCATTAATAACGAGATATGCTCGTTAATGGGGGGGATGTGACGGCGTGGAATGCGGGATCGTGGGGCGGCAGATATCTCGCATCTGGAGAGATCCGCGGAGCCGTCGTGGAGGCGCCTGTGATCTGTGTTCTTGGTCGCTCGGTAGAACCGGGGAGGCCTAAAAATGAGCGAGAGGCCGAGCTAGTTCGGTTCCGTGATAGCTCTGAGGCGAAGGACCAAGGAGCTCGGCGTGTAGGAGGGCTCGGAGGTAAGCCAATGGTTATTTATATGGCGAGCACAAAAATGTTTAGGGATTCCTCAGAGGCCGGGTCCAAGCAGCAGGACGATAGCCCGGGGAACGCCTCCATTGTGTGGTGCTTGACCTGTTTCCGTGAAGCCCTCATCATGAGGCCGCCGAGCAATTTCCTGTTGGCCCATCCCTAGCAGGTAGCTTCCTACTCAACAACACTAAGGATCGAAAGCCCTCTTCGCAAGGCGACCGAGTAGCTTCCTGCTCGATCATCCACCAGCAGGCAGCTTCCAGCCTAACAACGCTGTGGATCGAAGCACTCATCGCGAGGCAACCGAGCAGCTTCCTGCTCGGTCATCCACCAGCGGGAAGCTTCCTCCCCAACAACGATGTGGATCGAAGCACTCATCGCGAGGTGACCGAGCAGCTTCCTGCTTGGTCATCCACCAGCGGGCAGCTTCCTGCCCAACAACGCTGTGGATCGAAGCCCTCCACTCGAGGCCACCGAGCAGTTTCCCTGCCCGGTCCATCCCTAGCTGGTAGCTTCTTACCCAACAACGCTAAGGCTTGAAATCCCTCATCACAAGGCGACCGAGTAGCTTCCTGCTCGGTCATCCACCAGCGGGCAGCTTCCTTCCCAACAACACTGTGGATCGAAGCCCTCCCCTCGAGGCCACCGAGCAGTTTCCCTGCCCGGTCCATCCCTAGTAGGTAGCTTCCTACCCAACAACGCTAAGGATTGAAATCCCTCCTCGCGAGGTGACCGAGTAGCTTCCTTCCCGGTCATCCACCAGCAGGCAGCTTCCTGCCCAACAACGCAGTGGATCGAAACCCTCCTCTTGAAGCCACCGAGAAGCTTCCCTGCCCGGTCCATCCCTAGCAGATAACTTCCTACCCATCAACGCTAAGGATTTAAAGCCCTCCTACAGAGGCCGCCATGTAGATTCCTGCTCGGCTAACCTCCGAGGGGTAGATTCCTACCATATGAAGACATGGATCTAGGACCCACATTGAGGAAGAATCAGTTATGGATGACCTATTCTAACTTGGCTGATTTTCTAATCATGCTAAAACACATGGTTGTTACCTCGACTCCGAGGTATGGACTGATACCGACCTTCCTAGCCTTGGGATACTTTTTGATTCATCCTAACTGAACGATCGCCACCTCGACTCCAGGGAGCGGGAGGGTACCGACCTTCCTACACTTGGCTATTATTCAACTTACACTCGACGTGCGATCGTCATCTAAAAAGCCGGGCAACGACCTATGACCAAACACTTGCAACAGAATGAAAATTCAAATAAGAAGAAGACTGACGAGCTAAAGTACTCACACAGAAAGCAGACAGTCATGTAGAGGAAAATGAGCTCAACTACAAGGTATTCTGGGCTTCAAAGCCTTAAAAAAAATGCCCGGAGGCTTACAAGATTTTGAAAGGAAAATAAAAGCTCCCAAGGGAAGAAAGCTCAAGCCGTGGGCTCTGCCGGTATCTCGCCCTGCTCGATACCTCCCTCGGGGGCCGGAGCTTCGGTCTCTGGGACAGCTTCGCCCCATGTGGCCACCTCAGCACCCGCCCCCTGTGGCACATCCTCGGAAAGCGGGTACTTAGCACGGAGCTCACCGTCGACAAACTCTGGCATTGACACCTTGACGGCGTCCAGAGCTTCGTGCCAGAAAATGGCCGAGGCTTCAGAGAGGTCGGTGTAGAACTGGTCCGACGCCTTATACCTCTCCACGGACTTCACCACTCGGACCTCGGCGAGCATCACGGCCTCGAGCGCCACCCGGACGTCCTTCCTGCTGACGTCTCTTGACTTCTTCATTGCGTTATAGAAGTTACCAACCTCCTCCAACTTGGTCTGGATAGCCCGGTTGGATTCACTCAGAAGTCGGTGAGATTCCTTATACTTGGAGTTCGTCAGCTCCTCGGCGACCATCCGGGTTTTGAGGGCGGCAATCTTCTACTCCGCCTGTTGCAGCCGAAGGTACAGATCCTCCTCCCGCCAGGACGATTCGCCCGCTTTTTTCATGGCCGGAGCTATCTCCTCGGATTCCATATTTACAATGAGGGCGAGTGGTGGAGGACCTGAGGAAAGCAGCAAAAGGAGTTAGAAATGTTCAAACTAAAAAAAATATACTTAAGAAAATTCTTAAAAGGAAACGGATACCGATCTAAACCGCCTCCTGAGCAATGGCGGCCACCTAGGCCTTCAGGGTCCCGCAGGGAATCTTGCCCCCAGCTGCTTGCTCCATGTCGGAGAGCAGGCTGTCGGCGACGGAGAGCCCCGAGGGCACCCCGAAGCAGAAGTCCCCCTCCTGCCCTGGAATTCCGGTGGAAGGCGCCCGAGAGATCGTTCTTTTTTACCTTTTGAGGGGAAGGTCGCTGGGTTTCTCCTCCTTTCTCGCCTGGGGCGTCGGGTCCCGCGCATTCTTCTAGCTCCCCCCGTGCGGCCTTCTTCCGGGGCTCGGGGCGCATCGGAAGGCTTTACTGGTGGAGTTGGCTTTGGAACCGAGCTCGTGTTAGTTATATGTATGCCCTAGAGGCCATTACTGTACATACGATGTATATTGTAGTGGATGCTTGGACATATATTGTAATACCCGGTTCTTTTTATACGCCTAAATCCGTATTTCTCTGTAAACTATAAATTGTGTTATTTTTAATCATTTAATTATTTAAAGAAACTCCATTAAACCCAAAACCATTTTCTCCCAAAGTATTTAAATCTTCCCCTCCGGCCCAAGCACATTTTTCCCAGCCTATAAATCAAATTGTAAAATTTCTCTGGCCCGAGCCTATAATTTCACTTCCATTTTAATTAATTCCTTTAAACTTTTCCTCAGCCCGTTATTATAAATTCTTTTATTTTATTTAGCCCAGCCCAGCCGTTCACTCCCCCATTTCTCATCCAATTTCCTTTAATTTTTCCCCCAGCCCACTCCCTTTAAATTCTTTTCTTTCAATTACTCTTTATATCCCTCGGCCCAAATCCCAGCCCGGCCCCCTTTCTTCTTATTCATTCTCTAATTTTAAAAATCTTTGGCCGGCCCAACTCACTCCAGCCCGCGCCTCCAACCCGGCCCGGCCCGCTTCGCCACTCCTTCGTCCCCAACGGCTCTTTCCTATTTTCCCGCCCACGCCACCGTTTCCTCTTCCGTCGCCTCCGCCCTCGCTCGCGCGAACGTTACCCCACGCGCTCCCCTCTCTAACCCCGTCGCCCTCATCCCCTCTCTCTCTCTCCTCTCAAAACTCTCAATCACTCTCTCCCCTCCTCTCTTTCCTTCCTCCTCCGCTCGCGAACCCACTGCAGTTCCCAACTCCGTTCATCCCACCGACGACGACAACCACCTCGTACTCCCCCTCGCTCACTCCTTCTCATAAATCCAAGCCACCATCCTTCCTTTCTCCACTTCACCGAGTCCCCTGCACTCCGATCCCCACCTCACCTGCAACCCGACGAACCCATCATCGTCGACGAGCTCACTTCACCAACCACCACCTTCCTCCCCTCTCACCGCAGCTCCTCTACGTCACCACCTCCCCTTCTCCTCCTCTCTTCCTCCGCCAAGCTCGCTGCACACCCGAGCTCCAACTCACTTTACCACCAAGCTCATTCCCTTCACCTGCATACCCAAACTCGACCCTCCGCACCCTCGCATCGGTATCACCATAGCCCAAGCCTCATCTCTCTCACACTCTATGTCTCTCTCTCACACTCTCTGCCTCCCTCTCTTTTCTCTCTCTCTGTGCTCTTTCTCTCTTACTCTGCCTCTCTCTTTCTCACTCAATCTCTCTGGCTCTCTCTTACTCTCTCTCTGTTTCCCTCTTCTCTCTTTCACTCTATCCCTCTCCCTGTAATACCCCAGAGCAGTGCGGTCTTAAGACATCATGGTGATCTGCTCTGTCCACACTCAGTGCGGTCTGTTGCGGACATCTTGGTGATCTGAGTGAGGGAGCCATTTCAGAACAATGGGATCGGGTCCTTAAAGCACATTCCGAAAGAGGACCGAACTGCATTATAAATATAATGATACCACCCTCAATTACAGAGACGCCTTTTAAGTGAACCGGAACTACAAGACCTTGAGAACTCCGTAGTTAAGCGTGCTCGGGCCAGGGAAGTCTTGGGATGGGTGACCTCCTGAGAAGTGGCCCCTGGTCGGGTCCGGTTCGCTCTAAAGGGAAAAACCGTGCGGTTTCGGCCAGAGCGGACAATACCATCTGTACTGAGGCGTGGGGCGTTACATTTATGGTGGCCCATGCAGGTTCCTCAATAGTAGGTCTGTGGTTCGAGGACGAACCATTGTTCTTAGATGGGGGGAATGTAATACCCCAGAGCAGTGCGGTCTTAAGACATCATGGTGATCTGCTCTGTCCCCAGAGCAGTGCGGTCTTAAGACATCATGGTGATCTGCTCTGTCCCCAGAGCAGTGCGGTCTTAAGACATCATGGTGATCTGCTCTGTCCACACTTAGTGCGGTCTGTTGCGGACATCTTGGTGATCTGAGTGAGGGAGCCATTTCAGAACAATGGGATCGGGTCCTTAAAGCACATTTCGAAAGAGGACCGAACTGCATTATAAATATAATGATACCACCCTCAATTACAGAGGCGCCTTTTAAGTGAACCGGAACTACAAGAGCTTGAGAACTCCATAGTTAGACTCCCTCTCGCCCCACACCCTCAATTAAATATAATGATACCATCTGTACTGAGGCGTGGGGCGTTACACTCCCTCTCTGTTATCCCTCTCTCTCTTCAAAAAACAACAAAACCCAAAAACCCACGCAAACAACCACTGCACCGAGCCGTCAAGCGAAGCTCGAGCCGAGGCTAATCTTTGTCGTATTTGCGCCGCGATCACGTCATGCCATTGCAATAGACCGCGTCGCTGCCGTGCATCCCCGAGACGTATCCAGGCAAGTCCCTACTTGCTACATGCTACTTTATGTTAATTGCAAATTATAATCGTATATATATTTCATGTTTTACTTTCTGTTAATTTATACGACTCAACTGTTCGATGCGTGTTCCCTATGGGAATTCTCGTTTAAATTGACGGCACTCACTCGTATAGTTGGCCCGTAAGTCTATGATTCTAGTGTGTGAATTTCATTAGAAAATACGACTGTTAAAGATTAAAACAACTACCCTCAAGTTTACTCGTAAAACTGGAATTTCCTTGTACCAGAAAACCGTTAAAATCACCATAAATTATATACACACTGGAACGATGCGCTCGAGGGCTTAAATAGAATACGACTCGACGAGCTATAATCCTATACAAGTTTTTATTAGTTTCTGTACTTAAATGGTGATAAGATTTGGATCGGAGTGCGACTCTGGACTGCAGTCCAGAGCGACTTCAGTTGTTGTTTACTGTCCCGTAATGAACACCACCCTGTTTCCTTAACTCGTAGATTGAGGAACTCTGCTGGTTATTATAGTTGAATGTGTTATCTAGACAACACAAGTGGTTTCATCCTGTTTCGTTATCGTTTGTTATGTAATCTGCAATTTAATAGATGTGGACGTATAACAGTCCAGAACAGATTCTGAGATGACATATTAATGTTAAACAGTGTATAACTCCTGACGTGAAGATGCGATTAAAGATCCGTCTATTGCGTTGAAAAGCTTACTGAAAACCCTAGATTTCATTCAACTGTAGTGTCGCTAAAATCTGATCCCAACTGGGATTAAAATGAGTTGCGAAACGGACTTCCGATTCTGAAACCGGATTTCCAGCCGTGAACGCTTAAAATGTAATGGCTAAAATTAGTGATCCTGGAACCCGATTGGCATGAAACTAAATTCGATGGATAGATAACTGAACATACTAATTATTACCTGTTTATCGTTTCGCTAAACTGTACACATTTGATTTATGATAATTTATGCAAGTGGTAGATTATTGTTTCATGACATCCTAAACATGCTTTATATACTGTTTACGCATCATATCATACACATGTCACTGCATTGATAACCTAGTGATAACGTGCATTTACCCAGTGTTAGGTATTAGTGATGATTGTGGCAAGTACGTTAGTGTTCGTGTATCAGTGAATAAGTGAAAGTGATACGTACTTGTACACAATCAGTGAACCTTATGATTCTATTGCATTGTCGACGTCTGTGGGACGCGTGTACGTGTGACTATAAGTGGTATGGGACACTTATGGAAGCTCTTGCACGGGTGTCACAGGTAAGGCACCAGACACTGCCATTTATCTTAGGTATTAGTCGGGACGTGCTTGATGGAGGCCCTGCCTCCAGTTCTCGCGCAGACTTGTCACAGACCGATTGGTATTTAAGGTTATGGTTAGCGTTTGATGTAGACCACGGGGTGTGGGGTAGTTTGAGTGTGAGTTCAACAGAATCTCGGGAGTCCCTTGCCGGCTTATATATATGGAGATATATGGAGAGTTACAGGGTACATGATTATTACCGTGATATACATGTTGGGCCCGTGGTCCCTTGCCCTTGGGTTCTACCCTTGGGTGGAGGACACTCGCGAGTGGTTGACTCTCACACTTGGACCGACGATAGGCTTAGGGACCTGTACAGTGAGACTTAGAGACTGATAGGGATACTGGCATTGATATAACTTACTTACTGTGTTGACATACGTGGCATATCGTTCTACTGCTTTTACTGTTCCGCTGCATTGATTACTGCATATTCATGTCCATACTATCATTGATTTAATGTTATACAAATCTATTATCACTGTTAGAATTGTCACAAGAATTTATATATTATATTGCTATTGTGTCGCTCTGACGACCTGAGTATGCATGCTCAGTGTGAGGAGAGGATTTAGCCGGGACCAGACGCACATCACGGATATCTTGATTAGCTATCCAGAGTATACCCTTTTGTTTCCCATCAGGTCAGTTCTTTACAATGTTTCATTCAGTTACTGCATTTCTCATTACCTGCGCATCATTTACTGTTTACCACGAAAAACTAGAAGCCGAAGTGTGACTACGGCAGGACATTTCCTCGACCGTAGGAGCATGGCTGGCCTTGTCAACCCCTCGTATTCCGTATTTTGGGAAGCGAGGCGTGACATATATAGGGAGGACTTTCTTGCTAGACATAATAGTATGCTATCTGGTTGCTCTTTATCTTAACATGTAAACTTATTGTCTCTCTATTACATGTTGATAAAACCCTTAGGATGAGTAGTTGACTACCAGGACTATGATACAGATCATACTAGTGGGACAGAGGTAGTCGGTAAGTACATCAGTCAAATGTTCCTAGTCGTGGGAGTATCGAGACAGGACATCGATACTCCAAAGTAGACTAGCGTATGCGCTTCTTGACCCATATGATGGGCGATGGGTGATCCCACATCCATTGGTGTTTGACATCAGGGAAGGTATACGGGTACTCAGTGGAGACTGGGTACACTGTACGGACTCGCCGAGAACTCCTAGATGGTATTATACCTAAGTCCCGAGTCATATTGAGGCAATGAGCGATAGGAGGGGATTTCGTCTCTCCCGGTATTGGAGGTTGATGTTGCGCTATGCTTGATTGGCCATAACAGGAAATCCCTGGCCAGGGTTGCCGAGATCTACTGGTAAGTGTTATCAGAAGTTTCTCGAACCGTTATAGACCTTGCATCGGCATGACTTATCAGGCAATTAGGGTCTGAAGTTATACAACCCCCAAGCTGTGATATGCGACATATCTGACGAAGAGACCGGACTGTACGGTAGTGTTACTGATTGGATTCGCAGGAGTATGAGCAGGCTTGCTTGTTGATCTTCTGATCGCTCAATACCCAAATGACCGTTACGTTTAACAGACCGCTTGCGGCTTGTGGGTGTTTGATATGATCATCACCTACTGCCGGCGTATTGACGAGTCTTTAGAGTCCTACATGGAGGTTTACTGGTTCATGCGAAACGAAATAGGAGCACATATGTGATATGTGCGGGTCCGAGATTAATGCGCATATGTGATACCGCATTCTATTCTCGCGATATGTGATATTGGTCGGTTATATGTGATATAGCCGGATTATCGGAACAAGTGTTAATTCGATAAGATGTTACATTTGATATTAGTCGGTTATATGAGATATAGCCGGATTATTAAATCAAGTGTTGATTTGATAATTTAATGTATAATTATATATTTGGTACATTTGTTTCCCCCAAATAAGAGAGCAAAACTCTGTTCAAAATTTGAACTGAGGCAGCGCCTCACATGTAAAGCACAAGAGCGTCAGCGCTCAGAATTAAAAACTCTGAGGCAGCGCCTCACGTGCAAAGCACGAGAGCGCCAGCGCCAGAACTAAAAGTTCTCCACCCTTGGATCAAAGATCCAACGAAGATGATAAATCATCAAATTACAGAATTAAATTCTGTTGAGGAAATACGCCTCAAATCTTTCCAAACAAGAAAGATTGTACTCTGTAAATCAGAGCACCGTTGGATCGAAGATCCAATGGTGATTAAAAATCACCAAGATACAGAATAAGTTCTGTATGGGAAAATATTTTCCCAATCTTGTTAAAAACAAGAAAAATGTCTTCTGTAAAACAGAAGTCCATAGATCAAAAATCCAACGGTGGATAAAATCCCCAAATCAATTAAGAAATCTCTCGTTGAGAGATTTCCTCAACTGAATCAACAGATCAGCCTCCCCAATATAAAGGACCCAAGACTTCAAGTCTTGCAAAGGGAGAAACCCCCCTCCATAAACTTGAAGTTCTCAGAAGAAAAAAGAAGAGCAAGCTCTAAGAAGAAGAATTCTCATCGAGGAAAAACAAAAAGGTAATAGAGATCAGAACATCACATCTATAAGGGTTTCACCCTCATAAAAAGAACATAGTTCTTTCCTCGGATTTGAGATCCATGAGACAAATCTCCCATAAATGAGAATTTAATTCTTACGGGGATGAATTTTTTCTTAAGGATCGAAGATCCGGAGAAGAACAAAGAATTGAACTTTGCAGAACATAACACAGAAAAAAAACCTAGCACCAAGCGCTGCAAAATAAAGAGCGCTCAGCACTCAAATGTTGGCGCTCAGCGCCAAGCGCCCCCACGTGCCCCTCATATGGGCGCTGCTTAATAAAGAGCGCTCGGCACTCAAATGTTGGCGCTCAGCGCCAAGCGCCTCACGTGCCCCTCACGTGGACGCTATTTAATAAAATGTGCTCGGCACTCAAATGTTAGCGCTCAACGCCAAGCGCTCCACGTGCCCTTTACGTGGGCGCTGCTTAATAAAGAGCGCTTAGCACTCTGTGGTTGGAACTCAACGCCAAGTGCCTCACGTGCCCCTCACGTGGGCGCTGCTCAAAATAAGAAGTGCTTAGCACTCAAATGCTGGCGCCCAGCACCAAGCGCCCTATGTGCCCCTCACATGGGAGCTACTTAACATAGAGCGCTCTGCACTCCTCAAGAAGAGCCTAGCGCCATAAAGAGTGTTCAACACTCATAAAAAAACAAAAAGAAAGTGGGAAAACCAAATCAAAGTGTGAGTGTCAGTACTCACATAAATGTTTAGCATTATGTGCACAGAGAAAGGACTGTGTCCTAGTAAGTGTCTAACACTTTATTAAAATAGGAAACGACAGAGACTCGGTGGGCTATGCCCAAATTAGCCAAATTCCTAATCAACCGAGCCCATATGCTCTTCAAATTGGTCTTAGTCCCAAATAAGACATCGGTCTTCTGATGAATACCCTTTGGTTCAAGGGCATATCTCTCCACACCTCTGATACATGTCGTTATAATTCCTCAATGTCTTCAGAGAGATGGAGGGTCCCAATAACCAATAACTCTCGGGATACACCCAAACCGATAAACCAAGAATTCCATGGACCATAACGTCCCTAAACTAAATTTCATGGACTATGATGTCCTTAAACTTTGGACCGCAACGTTCCTAAACTAAATTCCACGGACTATGATGTCCTTAAACTCCTTGGACCGCAATGTCCTTAAAACTAAACTCTTCGGACCGTAATGTACTTAAAACTAAACTCCATGGACCGCAACGTCCTTGAAAACTAAATTGCGGACCGCAACGTCCCTAAAAACTAAATTGCGGACCGCAATGTTCCTATAAACTAAAGAAAATCCATTTGAGTATATCTTAGTCTAAAATTAGACTAACGTATCCTCAACAAACGTTTGAGTTGATCTTAATCTAAAACAAGATTAACGATCCTTAAACCCAAACCAAACCCAAGTCTAGAATATGCAGATTTGGACTAAGCCACGCCCTACGAGAGACAACATAAATTAGTCTCCGTATACAATCCACGGGCAACCAAAAATAAAACAAACACACACGACACGAAGTGGACTTCTAGAGAAAGAGAAAGTGTTTATCATAACCCGATAACGTAATTAACTGCAGGGGCTTGAGCCTGCATGGAAGAGCGTCCCCACAATCAAAAAACCCCTCGCAAGCGAGGAGGGATCCGACGAAGTCTACTACAACGGCCGCATCCATCCAAACCTCCGATATACGGTGCCACAAATCAACTTGGTATCTTCGGAGAGGTGGACGGATAAACCCAAATAGCTCCTGCCCCCAAATTCAGGTAAGACGATCCATCCCGGATCCGTCTCCATTTTCGGCGGTAAACAGATCCCGGCATGCCCAGTGGGACCTTTTCCTCTTTCCACTCCATACTTCGTGTGTCGTGTTTTTCCGTGATCAAATAATCACGGTATATATATTTGTGGTTGCCCTTGGGTGATGGGATATTGAATTCGGCGTTTCGTCATTATGAAGAATGGCGTTTGCTTCCACCTTAGCAATTCAGGCTTTATCATATATGGTGGAGTCAAGTATGGGCCACTTGCAGCCTCAAATCTCTGCAATCCGGCTCTTCAAGAAATAAACGGGCTTCTCTTTGGGTTGATGCTCCCACCTCCCACCCTCGGTGCCTCAACGTCGATGGAGGAAGCCCAGAGGAAGTCTGTCTTCTACAGGTTGGTTCCCCAAGCTGCAACTTTGCCAACAGAATCAGTCCTCCAACAACTGGCACCTGCCAAGGACCAAGGTCGACGCAGGGGGCAGAATATTTAGGCTCTCAAAGGAAACAGGGGGCAGGCTCGACAAAATCCTGAAGCTAATCAAATCCCGGCCATAAGAAACGGTCAACGTCGATATCGGCATCATACAAAATGAACTGGGGGCGGTTCTCCGTATGGTCTCGTTTCAACCCCAGTGATGAATATTGTTGTTCCAACTAGGCACAACTTCAAACTGTTGCGAAGGGTCAGACAAAATTCTCTTACCGCAATATTGAAGAAGTCTCCGCAGCCCATGGAGATCCCACGAGAGCAAAAACAAGTTCGCTCCCTGAGACAACTTTCCTTATCTATATATAAGGTGTGGAAGCAGGTGAAGGGGACCCACCCCAAGACGGATCCTGATACAGCGGTTCCTCCCAAAACCAAAGCGGATTTTCATAAAAAGAGAGGCTTAATAAAGTTCAAGTGCTCGAAGCAAACTCTAAAGGCCAAGACTCCAAACACCCCAAGCCTGAGAGCATGGTAGTTCACATAGTCTATGCGGTGAATTCCAAAGACAAAGTTCAAGCTTATACTAGTCATCGACCTCAAACTCGGTCCATGACAAAAGTTCAACTGCAACGTGTAAAGCTGCAGGAGATGCTCGCTCAGGCGGCAGCAAACGCTAATCCATCGCCTAAGGAAAATCCCGAGGATGCACCCGAAGAAAGAGTAGAGGAGAAGTCGGATATTGATTTCCTAAAGCGCGCTCTAAAAAAGAAAGATGAAGAAACAGCAGAAATGTCCACTAAAATGAACCAGATGGCCCTTCTGATTCAGAATATGGCTGGAATGATAGTTCAATCGGAACCACTGACAAATGAACCGCCAGTAGTTGGTCTTAAAGATAAGGATGACATTTCAAATCCTCTGCAAATCTCATCAACGGCTGAGGAGGAAATGATTCCTAAAAGAAAAGCTGGTCACATATATCGCTCAGCAAGTCAAAACTCACTACGCCAGAGAAGCATCAAATAGGCCAATCAAGACCGGTCGACCGTATCTGGCGTGGTACAACCAAATACAGCACCCGCCAGAGTACACACTTCCAACGTTCCACATGTACAAAGGAATTAGGAATCCTCGCCAGCACATTGCGTGATTTAAATCCATGTGCGGAAATACTGCAGGAAATGACATACTACTCCTCTGACAGTTCGTCGGCGGTCTGGCGGGCATCACCTTCGAATGGAATGCGGAACTCCCAAATGATTTCGTGAAGAGCTTCGACGAAATGGATATGCTTTTCTGTCGGGGATTCGCTAATGAGAACGAATGTACTACAGTGACGGCGCTGGTCAACGAAAGGGTTAGACCAAATAAGACGTGGGTTCAATATGTTACCCGATGGCGAAATCTCTGGTCAAATGCGAGAAATGCATCGATGAAGTTGCAGCCATGGAAATGCGCATAGCCACACTTGACCCAAATTCAAAGGCGTTCCTGACCTTCCAAGAACTCATGGATAAAATGGCTCAATTGGATCAAATGGGTCAAGGCTCTTTCTCATTCGATGATGACGAGTGATGGCGTTTGTCGTCTACACTCAACAAAAATAAGTGGCTCTGAAGCAACCTGTCGCCAAAATAGCGACGGCGTGGGTACTCGTTCCCCCCGACATATACACAGGGGGCATATTTCTCACTTGCGGAAGAATCCCTATGTAGAATGGTCCTTTCTTCTCAAAGGACAGGAAGGATATTAAGGGGCTTATAAACAGGTACTACAATCTAGTGGAATACCCTGCTAAAAAAATGGTATGTCCACAAGCAAAATGGGCACGGATGAAAACCCAAAAGGGCGCCGTGAGTAAAAACAGCAGGACTGCCGGCGAGCTTGTGAAAACTCGGAAGGGCGCAATCTCGCTAAAAAAAATAAACAAAAATAAATGGTACGTCCGCAAGAAAGATGGACATGGATGAAAACCCGAAAGGGCGCCGTGAGTAAAAACAGCAGGACTGCCGGCGAGCTTGTGAAAACCCGGAAGGGAGCAACCTCGTTAAAATAAATACACTTACGAGATCCTCACGACTAGTGAGGAGAATCCCCCCTGTGAAACCCTCACGGCTTATAGGATTCAAAAGCTTTAAGTTACAGGGATCTAGACCTGTTCTTAAGCCGTCATATTTCTTAAATTGCCCTACAGGCGGTCCATATTGACCCCTGTATACAATCCAGGGGCACAAATAAATATTTCTTTGCCAAGTTCTACAAATGGCAAGAAATGTCCCCATATGGTAAATAACACTTGTACTCTCGACTTATAAGGAGAAAATACACTTATGAGATTCTTACGACTTATAAGAGAAAACACCACTTAGGAGTTCTCATGACTTCTAAGAAGAACATACACCTACGAGATCCTCAAGACTCGTAGGGAGAAATACCTTTATGAGACCCTTACGGCTCGTAAAGTCAAAAAAGCCTTAGTCGACAGGATCCTAACCCTGTCTACTAAGCCACCATTGTCCAAATCGACAGGGGCAAATGATAAGTCGCTCCTGACAATATCCCAGTTGTAGCGATACTGATGCCTAAACAGGTGTAAAAATCTAAGTCAACCTCTCCGACAGGTGCCGTCCCTACAACCATCTAATGAAGAAGGGGACCCCGTTCGTTTGGGATCGTAAATGCCAGAGTGCACTCGACGAAATCAAGCAATACCTGCCGAACCCGCCGGTACTGACCACTCCAGTCAAGGGAAAGCCTCTCATCCTGTACACAACTGTCCTTGAAGGTTCCTTAGGCGCACTATGGACACAGGAAAACGACCAAGGGAAGGAGAGAGCCCTCTACTATTTGAGTCGAGTTCTCCTGGGGGCAGAAAAAAACTACTCCCCCATCGAAAAACACTGCCTAGCGTTAATCTTCACGATAACGAAGCTCAGACACTATGCTTTGGCGCATGAAGTCCATCTCATATCAAAAGTGGATCCCCTCAAGTATTTGATGTCAAGAGCCATATTAACGGGACGGCTCGCTAAATGGGCCCTACTCTTAATGGAATTCTCGATAACAAACCGACCTCTCAAGGCAGTGAAAGGCCAGGCTATCGCTGACTTTCTCGCTGAGCACCCGATACCTGCCGATTTACCCCTAAATTGCGGATTGCCAGACGAGCACACGTTTGGCACGATCGACAGGGAGAGAGGAGAGAATGATACCTGATGGGAACTCTACTTCAATGGGGCATCTTCCATGAAAAAGCGAAAGCACAGCTCCCCTATAATTAAATCTGGGCTAGGCCTTATCTTCGTGACTCCGCAAGGAGGGATAATGCGCTTTGGCTTTTCCTTAACAGAGCCGAGGACAAACTACAAGGCAGAATATGAGGCTTTGATAGCAGGTCTTAAGATCGCTGTTAACTTGGGGATCAAAAATCTCCTTATATATGGAGACTCCCAGCTGGTCGTTAGTCAAGTAAACGGCGACTATCAAACATGCAAACCAGAGTTGGTAAAGTACGGCGAGAGAATGCAACAACTGCTGACTCAAATCCCTTCCCACGTCCTAGAAAGCATACCGCGTACAGAAAATAGCAAAGCGGATGCACTAGCTCAACTCGCTAAAGAACTGACTGACGAAAACCTTGATGAAGTAAGAATCGTTGTGCAAAGCCGTCGAGTTCTCGCACCAGCGGAAATATCTCCGGAATCGTCTGAAGAAAAGGTAGCGACCAAGGAAACATCCCTGCAAATTGAAGATCAAGAAAGAGCTAAGGATTGGAGAGAAGTCTTTATAGACTACTTCAAATCCCGTCGAACACCTGAAGATGCATCCTCAAGACATCAGCTCATGAAATGAGCTCTGTCTTTTGCCTTCGTCAATGATACTCTATATAAGAGATCGTTCGACTCTCTATGGCTGAGATGCCTAGGGCCGGAAGAAGCAAGGAGAGTCGTCCAAGAAAATTATGACGGACTCTGTGGTTCTCATCAAGCCGGGCCGAAGATGAAGCTGAAGATCAAAAGGATGGGCTAGTATTGGCCCACGATGATTCAGGACTGCCTCGAATACGCGTAGCAGTGCCACTCGTGCCAAATTCATGGAGACTTCATCCACCAGCATCCAAACCCGCTACACCTAACAGTGGCTAGCTAGCCGTTCGAAATGTAGGGAACCGACATAATTCGGCCCATTAAACCAGCGTCATCCAAAGGACATCGGTTCATATTGGAGACAATTGATTACTTCTCTAAGTGGGCAGAAGCAGTACCGCTAAGAGAAGTGAAAATGTAGAATATTCTCCATTTCTTCAAGAAACACGTCATCTATCGGTTCGGCACTCCGCGACGGATTATCTCTAATAACGGGCCGGCCTACAGAAGTCACAAAATCAGCCGTTTTGCACAGCAACATAATATAGACTGGAGAAACTCTTCGTTCTATAATTCCCGAGTTAACGGTCTAGCTGAGACTTTCAATAAAACCTTGACAAAGATCATAAAGAAGACGGTGTCCAAAAATAAAAAGGACTGGCACGAGAGACTGCATAAAACTCTCTGAGCATATCGGACCACGTTCAAGACGGCCACGAACACAACGCCATTTATGTTGGTATTCGGCACAGAAGCGGTACTCCCCCTGGAGATAGAGCTACCTTCTCTACGAGTGGCGGTTCGGTACGAACTAACAAACGAAGAGAATGCTCATCTTCGGCTTGAAGAGCTAGACGCCCTCGATGAAACTCGTCTCGTGGCACAGCAAAACCTAGAAGCTTACAGAGCAAGGATGACACGCTCATACGAAAGATTGACTAGGCCGAGAACATTCCGTCAAGACGAACTCGTGCTAGTTGTCAAAAGATCTATGATCCCCAATCGTGTCAAACGGGGGAAATTCGAGCCAAACTATGAAGGCCCATACATCATAGACAAGGTCTACCAAGGTGGGGCTTATTTGCTCATGTATATGCATGGCGAAAGACCCTTCCGGCCAATAAACGGCCGATTCCTGAAAAAATACTATGCCTGACGTGTCACGGCCCAGGTCAATGATAAACGACGACGCCTGTGTCCGCTCGCTATCCTCCCGAGTCCAAACTCTATAAGTAGTATCTGGTGAAATCTCTCCCCAAAATCTCAATGGACCGAGATGTCCTTAAACTAACATTGGACCGAGATGTCCTTAAACTAATATCGGACTGAAACGTCCCTAAACTAATAATGGACCGAAACGTCCCTAAAACTAACAACGGACCGAAATGTCCTAAAACTAGCTACGGATTGAAACGTCCTTAAACTACTACGAACTGCAGCATCCTTAGGCTAACGCGGCAAAAAAAAAGTAAGTTCACAAGCAGAATGGGCACGGATGAAAACCCGAAAGGGCGCCGTGAGTAAAAATAGCAGGGCTACCGGAAAGTTTGTGAAAACCTGAAACGGCACAGACTCGTAAAAAAATTTCCTATGCACTTGCAGGGTCCTCTCGACCTTGTAAAGAGAAAATACCCGCGTGAGATCCTTACGACTCATAAGAGAGCAAAACACTTAGGAATCCTCACGATCCCTAAGGAGAAATTACACTTACAAGATCCTCACGACTTGTAAGGAGAATTCCCCCCAATGAGACCCTCACGGCTCACAGGATTCAAAAATCTTAAGATACAAGGACCTCAACCTGTTCCTAAGCCATCATATCCCCCAAACTGCCCTACAGGCGGTCAATATTGACCCTTGTATACATTCCACGGGCACAAATAAACGTCTCCCCCACCAAGTTCCGCCAATGGCATGAAATCCCCCTATTTGGTAAACAGACACTTGTAAGTCCTCTCAACTTATAAGGAGAAAATATTCTTATGAGATCACTTACGACTTATAAGAGAGAACACCACTTAGAAGTCCTCACGACTTCTAAAGAGAAAACGCACCTATGAGATCCTCACGACTCATAGGGAGAAACATCTTTATGAGACCTTTATGGCTCATGAAGTCAAAAGCCTTAGTCGACAGGATCCTAACCATGTTTGCTAAGCCACCTTTGTTCAAGTTAACAATGGAAAATGATGATTCGCTCCTGACAATCTCCCAGTTGTAGCGATGCTGATGCCTAAACCGGTAACAAATTCCAAATCCTTTCACGGCAAGTGATGATTCGCTCCTGGCAACATTCCAGTCGCAGCGATGCTGATGCTAAAATTGGTATCAGATCTCATGACCATACTCGCAACAAAATCAGCGAGTCAAAAATACATATAAAAATAGCCGAAATGATTGGGCAACCCGCAATAAAAAGCAGCGAGTAGAAAGAAAAATAGCCGAAATGATTGGGCAACTCACAATAAAAAGCAGCGAGTAAAAAGAAAAATAGCCGAAATTATTGGGCAACTCGCAATAAAAAAGAAAAATAGCCGAAATGATTGGGCAACTCGCAATAAAAAGCAGCGAGTAAAAAGAAAAATAGCCAAAATGAATGGGCACTGCGAAAAATAGCCGAAATGATTGGGCAATCGTGACTTTCGCGATATAAAAAGCTGAAATGATAGAGCACCGCAGAAAGAAATAAAAAAATGATGAAAGAATGAAACTTTTGCCCTATATGTGAGTCCATACTAACCCCTGTATACAATCCATGGGCATAAACGAAAAGGGGAACCACATTTCCCAACAGACTCTGTCAAAGGAGGAGTCAGATCTCGACGGCAACATCTGCATCCTAAGAGACCAACAACGGCGTTCCTCCTCATTGCAGCAGGATACGGACGCGACACCACCAATCGGAACCACGGCAAAGTCCCCAGTTCCAAGACTCTATGGTTCATAGACAATCTAGAGTCAACCAATGACCTCCGTCTCGGAAACAAGTCGGCCAATGACCTCCGTTTCGGAAACAAGTCAGCCAATGACCTCCGACCCAGAAACAAGTCAGCCAACAACCTCCCTGTCGGAGCAATGCTTCGACTCGAAAATAAGTCAACTCACCAACCACTTACAAGTCCTCTCGACTTGTAAGGGAGAGAATTCTCTTGTGAGATCCTTACGACTCTCAAAAGAAAACGCACTTAGGAATCCTCACGATTCCTAAGGAGAAATACACCTATGAGATCCTCTCGACTCGTAGGGAGAAAAGTCTTTATGAGACCCTCACGGCTCATAAAATTGAAAAGTCTTAGGCAGCAAACCTGAACATGTTTCCTAAGCCATCGCTACCCTACAAAGAGTTCAAGATGAAATGTTATCTATCATCTACAGGCTACACTTGCTAGAGTAACATGCCAACAACACAGCAGAGAAAAGAAAGCGATAGTAGGAGATAAAAAATGTGTCTTTTATTCATGAATTCAATTAAATACAAGATACATCATATAAAAGAATAAAAAAATGAAATGAATGCATGTTATTCATAGATTACAAAATTTCAGTCGATACAAAGACGATTATTGAGGAGGAGGCGTTTTCAATAAATCAGCCAGCTGCTCGCGCGCTCCTCTCAATCCTTTCTAACAATTGGCCGCCGTGGCCAGCTCCGCTTCGACTCGGCCCCGCTGTTGCAAACAAGACGAAAGCTTTTCATCGGTTCCCAGCATGACAGCTTCTCGGTTCCCAGCATGACAACTTCGCAGTCCAGCACGACCCGCTCCGCAGAGTCAAGCACCCGACTTAGCGTCAACCCATCCAAAATGCATCGCTGGAGATTGTCAAAGACGGCTTTCAAATGCGCGGCATTTGCTTCAACCTGGGCACGCAACCAGGCAGATTCGCTTGAAGCTACTTCATACTCCTTTCGCCTCAGGGTCGCCTCTTGTTCAAAATGGCGGATGAAAGGAACACTACTCTCGACCCATGCAGCCCGCTGGGAGTTCAAAGCTGATACTTCAGGAGCGGGATGCTTGAGCTCAATCTCATGCATGCATGCCTCGATCTTTCTGCAGTGATTAACCCAAGACTCGACGACACTTTCGTCATGGAAGTTCACGAGCGTCGCCAGCATAGGATTACCTCAGCAGCAAAATCTGCAGCGAATGCGAGGGCCTCGGCGTCAAGATCCTCGATGAATTCACTCAACATTCGCAGGCTAGTCGCAGCGCCCCTGGAAGATGGGCGTCTAGCAAAGGGACCTGCCGGTATTGGTATGCGAGACTCAAAAGGAGCTGGTGCGATTGCTGCAAAACAAATTATGATCAAATATCGACTCGGGAGGTAAAGAAAATACACGAGCAATGGAGTCTACTATACCAGTTGTGGCAGGTGGCAAAATTGGGACTACCGGAGGCGCGGCTATTCTCTCATACCCTCCTCCGATCCGTGATACTGCGATCAATACAAGGAAGACTTAGCAACGATACGGCTATTCATAAAAGAAAGAAGGAGACAATAACTGAAAGATATAGTAACCAGTACCAGCAGGCGGAATGACTTCCGACTGGAAAGAGAAATGCGGGTTCAACACCTGGTATAGATGGTCGAAAAGGACTCCAGCAGAGTTACGAAACTATACTGTCAATACAAGGAAGATGGTGTCCACAGTTAAACTAAATAAATTGCAAATCTATACCTTCCAGCATTTCGGAGGACATAGGAGAAGGCGAGGGAACAACAACCGTCATGGCGTCGACCGGAGATGCTTCAGATGGCACAATCTCGGCGTTCACTGCACCTACAAACAAAATATCATCAGAAGGGGCTGAATAGGATTGAGAAATAAAATGAAAACAGCGACCCAAGACCTACCTGATGGGTCATTGATTTTGTACGTTGTTTTGTGAGCAAAGAATTAGTTACCGCAATCAAGAACGGCGTCGCTTGGTAGCTAGCCGGTGAATACGGGTCGGTCCACAGGGATTTTGTGTATTCTCAATTTGTTCTAACGAGTTAATTCCAAATGGTGTTGGATTGATTATCACTAAAACTAAAGTTGATTTAAACTAGGATTAAAACCTTGCTAGGGTTAGGTTTAGGTTAAGTTTGGAAAGTTAAGATTTCTCACCGCTTTCAATGCCCTAATTTAGATCTATTTAGGTGTTATGATAATAATTAATAAAGGGGATTAGGACGATCGGGAAGAAACAATGTTTCTTCCTCTAGGTCCTTGTCCATCCTTTCTTAATTCTTACCCTAACCTCCATAGAAAACATGCACAACCGGTCTTTTAAACTACGGTATCACCGTTACCTCGTAGGGTAGGGTGCTGTAGTGAGCGATGCGTGTATGTATGCATGAAGTCCTATGAATAATATGTGATGGGCAAGAAAGGGGTGAGAGATTTTCATCTCTCAAACCTTTCCTATTCCTAACCCTAACAAGTGAGGAACTACTCACTCATTAGGGGATTGATAAAAGACATTTTTTATGATTTGTTTTTAAAAGACTAACTATCTAAACTACGGCAGATTAATAAAAGTGCTAAGCTAATTAACTAGGGCAGATAATAAAATCTATAATAGGGCAGAAAGGAATTTAAGAACTAGGGAAATAAAAATAAAACTACTTACTTTATTCAATACTCTCTTCAAAACATTATAATGGATTTCTGAATTTTATTTGATAAAAAGAGGCATACCTCCAAAAGAGGTTTAGGATTTCTATTTATAGATCATAGAAACCCTAGGGTTACATTCGATTCACATCTGCATTTACAATTTTATCCTAAAGAAGACTAGTCAACGCACCGCCACACCGCCACGAATTTTCACCGACACGGGCTTATTATAGCCGCGGAACCGCGGCCAAAACCCATGTTTAGCCATGGATCCACGGCCATATAGAGGGCTTATGAGTGTTGCTTCTCTGGTAATTCTCATGTTGCTTTTTCCTTGGCTTTTCTTCACTTGGTTTCTCAGATTGTCTTCTAGTTTTCTTCCAGATTTCCACAGTGCATAATGTCATGGACTTTACCGTTCGCTTCGTGTCAAATTCTTGAACCTTGCGCTGCCTTTTTACTTTGTGAACTTGTTCATTGATTCTTCGTTTGTTCTCCAAACTATAGGCTTGATCAAGATTCTTCCATTTGTTGGTCGCAGTCTCACTTTTGTATCGTCTTTTCATCATTTTCACTGTTTTTATTCCGAGAACCTGTAACCTGCAACTATGTAGCAGACATGGATCAAACGCACCTGTTTATTTGTAAAATGAATAAGAATGGGGACTATAATAATGCAAAATTATGATCTGAACAGTCATCAGCCAAAACCGCAACGGAAGCATCACAAGGCACAGCGGCTTCTTCGCTCTCCTTCAGTGGAATAGTTTCTGCGCCCGTGGCTTCATCTCCTGATTCGACAAGGGCTATCGTGACGCTTGCGACACCCGCCGATACCAGGGAGACACACGGGGAAAGAGCGGCGGTCTGGACGGTCCCAGATTCTAGAGAAAGGGTCGCAATTTCGGGCGCGGTAACCGTCAGGCTTTCACCCGTCATCCCATCGCCAAGACTCGGCCCTAAAAGAAAATGCATGTGTCAAAATTCAAAGATCAAGTTCTAATAAAAGACTCGGCATTATGTTATCTTGGGGCAACTTTTCGGTTTCTTCCCGAACGGCGTGCAGAACCTGTTTATGGGCGGTAGATAGGGTAGCTGGAGCATCCTCTGAAGGAATAGCGACAGGTGGAGTGGTGCTTGAGCCTGCACCTATAGCAAAGACGGCATCATGTTCCTCCGCTGCGCGCCTTCTGCGCTTTCTTTCGGTCTGGGCTATGAGAACTAACCTCAGGACTTCCGACAAGAGGACGTCGTCATCCGAACCAAGCTCTGCCTCTGGAACCGTTACGGTGTCCGTCATCGGCTCCTTTAGCAAAGCCTCCTGTGGTAATGTTGGGGGGCTGGGGCCACAATAGCTGGCTCTAGAAGCGTCGCTGCACCACTGCTTGGGATCGGTACCGCATTCAGAATAACCTGAGTTAAGGTAGTCCCTGCAATAAGAGGAAAGAAAGGGTCAGAGCACGAATAAAGAAAGGGACAAAGGCATAGTGAACGGAATTTTACCAAGGCCCAAAGAAGCGCGGAGCCTCTCTTCCTCTTCAAATGTTTTGAGGGAAGCCGTGAGAGCCTCTTCGGCAGAGATACCGGTTGAAGAAGAAAGCGCCAGTAAAAGCATAATAAAAGAAGATAACCGTGGAAGAATGTAACTGAAGTATACCTGACTTCGCAATAGTGATCAGTACCGCTTCATCGCGAGCCAGTCGCTCAGAAGCCACAAGGGAAGCCTGGAGATCAGTATCATCCGCAGGCGCGATAAATAGACCCCCCATTACTCCCGTACTCACACAAGCCTTCGTTGTAAGGAGCATGTGACTCCTGGACAAATATGACGTTGGCAGAAAACATCGACTTCTTATTCCTTTTTGAGCGAGCGCCGGCGGTCGATGACAGGAGCTTGCGCTTGGCGGGAAATTTTGGGCGACGAGTCCCGATCTCCGTACCCACGCCAGACTCCGGGGATGCTGCAGCTACCGTTTCTACAGGAACACGGGGTAGAGGCTTATCAGGAAAAGTGCGCGGGACCGCAACCGTGGCAGCTTCTCTTAAGGAAGGACCAACAGTGGCCCGTCGCTTTAAGGGGACAACTGGATTACCGGCAGGGACTGCACCCTTACGATCGAGCAGTAACCGCCTTTCCTCCCTAATAACAGCACCCGTCGCATGCTGGTACCATGCCACATATGCATTCGAGGCTTTTGGAATGCAGCTCGGCTCACTGATAAAAAAGTTGGACCCCGTGTTTAGCCGCATGAAATGGTGCAGCACATTGCGAATACCCTCTTCCGTAGCAACCGGCTCAGCTAAAAAAGACTCTAGTGGGACACCCTGATCGTAGTTCGACTGTTGAGCGAAGCGGTGCGGGTTGTATCTTATGAACAGCGCCGGGTCGTTCTTCCTGAACATTAAAAAGCCCGACCTGATCGAGTACAGATGTAGAATCTCCCGAGCCTTCAATATAGGGGCCCCGTCTTTGAAGGTGTCGCACAGCGGCTGCACCGTTTTAGTGGATTCCTTACCGATAGTTAGAATCTTATCGAGAAGGTCACGCTATCCCCGACCGTACACGGGCGAAGGACCAGACCCCGAGCCTCTCACTGTGACATATTTAAAGCAGAAGTGTTAATTAGGAACATAACCCGAAGGAAGTTATAACTGTCGTAGAAACGGGGTCGTTTGTGGACTCCAAAAGCGCCGAGCACATGCAGCTCGATCCACGACGTGAAATAGTGCAGCGGGAGATTCATGGGCTGCACCCCTGGCTTAGTGGTGTCTGTCGTTAAGCTGAGGCCATGATACAGGTGAGCTAGCCCAGCGATCCCGACGGCCACTCGCGTCCCGGCAACCATTCAGTGAGCCAGATAGAAGACGGATGGCCTCATATGGCGAGGGTGCATTGGGAGCACAAACCAGCTTAACCATAGACCAAGGAACCCCAAAAAGAAAGCCTCTTCGTCGATGTCTGAAGCTGTGAGCTCTGCAAAGGGGACGACCGCGGTATCTGGGAGGAAGAAATTCTTTTGATCTGCTTCCGCTGTCGGCTGGCTTTCCAAGCCAAAACCAAAAGGATCCTCAAGCTTAGCAAACTTCGCAGCTTGTTTTGACAAGACTTTCGGACGAAGAAAGCGGGCGATGAAATCTGTGAAGCTGACCCCATGCCTTCCGGATTCGAGAAACAGGCCCTCATAAATATTCAACACCTTGATCAGACTCGGGAATCGATGTTGAATAGCATTCTCCGGAGTAAGACCTATGACCACTGATTTGGTGGCGAAGATATACTCGTCAGGGGGAAGTATTTCCTTGTAATGTTCCCCTCTGACGAGTAAGCCAGATATCTCCGCGAACTCCTCCAAGGAGATTGAAACTTCCCGATCTGATAGAAGAAAGGTGTGAGTCGGGACATTCCATTGTTCCAAGAAAGCTTTGACCCACCATATAGGGGGCGTGGAATACTGGAAAAGAGATGCATAAATCATGGGGTACAACCCGAGCTTCAGCAGCAGAGATTTCTTGGCCGACAAGATGTATCGAGCCCACTGCAGATATCCGGCTGAATGGCGAGGAGTCCAGCCAATCATGTACGCTTGTTCCCAAGGGCGCGACTCGCCTTGACATATACGCCGCCCTAAAATATCCAAAACCATCGGCGGCTGTACGGGTATTGAGGCCATAGAAGGCTGAAGGCGACCCTCCGAGGTCCAGTTGACCTCCTCTACGGCGTAATTCACCTGGGGCGAGTCGGTGTAGTGAATCGCTGAAATGGGCTCTGAAGGTACTGCATAAGAAAAACTACGCCGACCCTGGATAATCTGATTGTACCATGACCCCCATAAATGAAGAGATTTCTGCTCTTGGTCATTATCTTTAATGAGCGCGAAGACTTCCTGATCCACGGGCGCGTCAGCAAAGGCACTCTCTGAACGAACAAAAGGGAAGGAAAAATCGAAAGCTATGGTACCTGCACAAAAAAAGGGCGAGGGTTAGTTGCCAACACTATAGTCTGAATTTTGACACTTGGTACTTTAAATTTTTACCACCCTGCAATGCAGGAAAAAGGGACCAAGGGGGACCCACAAAATCAAAGTGACGACTTATCATTGATGAGACAGTCACTCATTAAGGATGGAATTCTAAAAGGATTCTCATTTAATGAGAAACTCATTGGTCCAAGGAGTTAAACTCCCTCAAGAGCAGTGCTCTGCAAATAGAAATAACATCTGTCAAATTTAATCATGAAGGGAATAAAAATTCCCCAAAATCTCTAAGAGCCATGCTCTGTGAAAATGATGGAGTAACCCATCAGAATCTTGAAAAAGAAAAGCGTTTTACAGAGTAAAAACTCCAAGATCTTTAAGATCTACAAAACGAACTCTAAGAGTTCTTTATAAAGATGAACAATGTTCTAACTAATGGGTTAAGTAACCTTAAAAATCCATTTTGAAAACGATGGAGTAACCCATCAGAATCCTGAAAAAGCAAAGCTTTTTACAGAGTGAAAACTCCAAGATCTTTTAGATCTACAAAATTAACTCTAAGAGTTCTTCATAAAGATGAAAAATGTTCTAATTAATGGGTTAAGTAACCCTAAAATTCATTTTCAGATCTACGATCTGAGAAGAGCAAGGCTCTGTTAATGGGTGAAACCCTAAAACATGAAATGATTCCTTCAAAGATTTGATCTTTACCAAAATTTTTGACAAGGTTCTGACTCTAAAAGAGTTTCTTAAGGCAGAGAGCTTAGCGCTGAAGGGAGAATTAAATTCTCAGGAACAAGAAAATCAAGAAGATGAACAGCAATCATCTCGAGAGCCAAATGCCCTACTTATAAGCGCTGGAAGACGATCCAACTTCCAAGAAGATCCAAAGGTGGAAAAGCTGCCACCGCTGCACTCATGTGTAAGCCATGTGAGCACAACGGTGGGGGGACATTTGTTTCCCCTAATAAGAGAGCAAAGCTCTATTCAAAATTTGAACTAAGGAAGCTCCTCACGTGCAAAGCACGAGAGCGCCAGCGCCAGAACTAAAAGTTCTCCACCCTTGGATCAAAGATCCAACGAAGATGATAAATCATCAAATTACAGAATTAAATTCTGTTGAGGATATACTCCTCAAATCTTTCCAAACAAGAAAGATTGTGCTCTGTAAATCAGAGCACCGTTGGATCAAAGATCCAATGGTGATTAAAAATCTCCAAGATACAGAATAAGTTCTGTATGGGAAAATATTTTCCCAATCTTGATAAAAACATGAAAAATGTCTTCTGTAAAACAGAAATCCTTGGATCGAAGATCCAACGGTGGATAAAATCCCCAAATCAATTAAGAAATCTCTCATTGAGAGATTTCATCAACTGAATCAACAAATCAGCCTCCCCTATATAAAAGACCCAAGACTTCAAGTCTTGCAGAGGGAGAAACCCCCCATAAACTTAAAGTTCTCAGAAGAAAAAAAGAAGAGCAAGCTCTAAGAAGAATAATTCTTTTTGAGGAAAAACAAAAAGGTAATAGAGATCAGAACATCTCATATGTAATGGTTTAACCCTCATAAAAAGAACATAGTTCTTTCCTCAGATTTGAGATTCATGAGACAATTCTCCCACAAATGAGAATTTAATTTTTACGAGGATGAATTTGTTCTTAGGGATCGAAGATCTAGAGAAAAACAAAGAATTGAACTTTGCAGAACATAATACAGAAAGAAAAACCTAGCGCCAAGCGCTGCAAAATAAAGAGCGCTCAGCACTCAAATGTTGGCGCTCAGCGCTAAGCGCCTCATGTGCCCCTCACGTGGGCGCTGCTTAATAAAGAGCACTCAGCATTCAAATGTTGGCGCTCAGCGCCAAGCGCCTCACGTGCCCTTTACGTGGGCGTTATTCAATAAAAAGTGCTCAGCACTCAAATGCTGGTGCTCAGCGCCAAGCGCTCCACGTGCCCCTCACGTGGGCGCTTCTTAATAAAGAGCGTTTAGCACTCTATGGTTAGCGCTCAGCGCCAAGCGCCTCATGTGCCCCTCACGTGGGTGCTGCTCAAAATAAGAAATGCTTAGCACTCAAATGCTGGCGCTCAGCACCAAGCACCTCACGTGCCCCTCTTGTGGGCGCTACTTAACATAGAGCGCTCTGCACTCCTCAAGAAGAGCCTAGCGCCATAAAGAGTGTTCAACACTCATAAAAAAATAAAAAGAAAGTGGGAAAAGCAAAGCAAAGTGTGAGTGTCAGTACTCACATAAATGTTTAGCATTATGTGCACAGAGAAAGGACTGTGTTCTAGTAAGTGTCTAACACTTTATTGAAATAGAAAACGACAGAGACTCAGAGGGCGGAGCCCAAGTTAGCCAAATTCCTAATCAACCGAGCCCATATGCTCTTCAAATTGGTCTTAGTCCCAAAAAATACTATCGGTCTTCCGACGAATACCCTTTGGTTCAAGGGCACATCTCACCACACCTCTGATACACGTCGTTGTAATTCCTCAACGTCTTCAGAGAGGTGGAGGGTCCCAATAACCAATAACTCTCGGTATACCACCAAACCGATAAACCAAGAATTCCATGGACCGTAATGTCCCTAAACTAAATTTCACGGACTATGATGTTCTTAAACTTTAGACCGCAACGTCCCTAAACTAAATTCCACGGACTATGATTTCCTTAAACTCCTTGGACCGCAATGTCCTTAAAACTAAACTCCCTGGACCGTAATATCCTTAAAACTAAACTCCATGGACCGCAACGTCCCTGAAAACTAAATTGCGGACCGCAACGTCCCTAAAATCTAAATTACGGACCGCGATGTCCCTATAAACTAAAGAAAATCCTGTTGAGTAGATCTTAGTCTAAAATTAAACTAACATATCCTCAACAAATGTTTGAGTTGATCTTAATCTAAAACAAGATTAACGATCCTTAAACCCAAACCAAACCCAAGTCTAGAATATGCGGATTTGGACTAAACCAAGCCCTACGGGTGACAACATAAATTAGTCTCCGTATACAATCCACGGGCAACCAAAAATAAAACAAACACACACGACATGAAGTGAACTTCTGGAGAAGGAGAAAGTGGTTATCATAACCCAATAACGTAATTAACTGCAGGGGCTTGCGCCTGTAGGGAAGAGCGTCCCCACAATAAAAAAAAACCTTGCAAGCGAGGGGGAATCTGACGAAGTCTGCTACAACGGCCGCATCCGTCCAAACCTCCGATATACGGTGTCATAAATCAGCTTGGTATCTTTAGAGAGGTGGATGGATAAACCCAAATAGCATCTGCCCCCAAATTCAGGAAAGATGTTCCATCCCGGATCCGTATCCGTTTTCGGCGGTAAACAATATTAACTTACATTAACTAATATTTGCTCACTAAACATTTCTTTTTCTCACTTGTGTGCATATAGTATATATGTGATATATATTAGTGTACATTTTTTTGTGTCATGTTTGATGCCACATGAAATATGGGTGTATGAGACTCACGCCATGCTTATGATGATCCTAGGGTTTTATTTATCAAAGTAAATCACAAATTGGTGTAATTATGTCATGGCTAGAAGTTTGGAGAAACTTGTTGCTAACCATTGAATTGGTTCACTAACTTTGTTTTACGTTAGATATTTATTAACATAACCATTATTGTTAGCCATGGTTTATTCTCTACATGAGTTAGTGTATGACACTAACTCACCCATGATTGCTATTCTCACCTCATGAGTTTTATTTTCATCTCCACTTCATCTTCTTCTTCATCAAGAGAAAGCTTGCTAGTTTTTCTCAAAGTGAGAAAATATTGTGAGAAAAATAAATCTAAAGCGAGCCCAATTTCTACTTCATCATCCTCTACTATATTAGCCATTTAGTTTAGCGTGTTTGCTTCACTAATCTACCATTAGTGAAGATGTAGCATGATCTTGAGTCTCCTCGACGTAGATCATCTTCGGCCTCGAAGACTTCAAGCAAGTTTGTTCATTTCTTCATATGAACCCCTATAAGAGTTCGGGAGTTCACTACTAGGAGCGAAGGGACTACTACATGGAGCTTTAGAAGTTAAGGACCGGTCTACAAAGGTTGTATTCCTCATTCACTTAGATGTAAAGTTGTTTGCATTGCTTGTTCGTCTAAATTTCTAGTTAAGATTCTAAGTTAGGGTTCTTTAGTACGGCAATTTTTTGAAATTGGCATGAACGATGCCTCCCGAAATCTTGTTGTCGTGCTAGGTAACCCTAAAGTGGTATCAGAGCCAAGCTAGAGAATTAGATGATGTTTGTTAGATTACGAAACCGAAACAACTCCGAAACACCCAATACAAAAATCTAGTTTTTGTCGATTTTTCAGAGTGTCTAAAAATTCTTTTAAGCAACTGCAGAATGTTATATGAGAAGTAACATGAACACAGTAGAAGTTTGAGCCCTCCCCACCCGTTTTTGGCCGGCCACAAGGATTGAAAATCCGAGTTCACCGGTTGTTCTGGGGAATTATGGCTCTAAATTTTTAGGGTGTTCCAGTCTTGGGTTTTGGTTTTTCATGTGTTGCTTGTTTTTGCTAAATTTGCATGTGATGTTATGTCACGCCCCGCTTCCCGGTGTACGGCGAAGAGGACGCGGCTGGCCGCTACGTATTTACTCAGAAGTAAATACAGTAGGCATAACTAAGCAATATAAAGAAATATACACAAGAGACAAATGTAATGAACAACAACTTTATTTATTAACATTCTTTTTCGGTACATGGAAAAGTAAATACATCTGAATGAAAGCAATGCCTAAACAGTGGCATAACAGAAATGGAAAGTACTGAAATGAAATGTGTACAATGAATCTAAAGTTCTGGGTCGTAAGCTAACCGATCCAAGTCCTCGCTGGTGGGCTCGATCTCCTGAATGTCCGAATCACCTGACAACATTCCAAAGAAGAAAGAGAAAGAATATCGTCAGCGAACAATCGCTCGGTAAGTCCTAAAGATAAGGGAGAAGTAGAATAGACAGAGAGAGAATGTAGTGTAACTTCTAAACTTGTATTATATTGTTAACGTTGTTGTTTGTAGCGTGGTACAGAAGAGGCCAGTGTATACGAGAGGAGTCTCAGTAGACCAGAGACTAAGGTGAACGGAATGTACAAGGAACCGTTTATGTTACGATACAACAACAATGGAATACATGTTAGGTGTCTTAAATATTGCAATCTCGTGCCACTTCTAACACCTTTCGTACCAATCTACCCCTTAACCCCACGATATCTTGATTGTATTGTAAATTATAATGTCTTGTATTATAGATTGTATAGATGGATGACTTGCTGAAACCATAATATCAGTAAATGGATATAACTGGAGAATCATGTAAATGGAAGTATATCCATTGTTCGGTTCAGTCAATATAGATTGGATATATGAATTCATGGATTTATATTGAATTGTAGTTTGTACTTGAATCATATTCAAGTCAGATTAATTATATTGAGACTCGGTCTGAGTCGGAACAATTAGAAAGAGAAATTGAAATCATGAATTAAGTTTTGATGTTATCAGTAACCGCTGCACATGGGCGGCAGGATTTGTGTCTTTTTCAAAGAAAATTACTGTATTGATAACACCATTTGTTAAGTTGTCTACCTTAAATAGGCAAGCACCATATCTCCGACTCCCTAAGGCTCAAGAGACCGGTCCCGCTTAAACCTATGTTTACTAGGGTCCTTATTGTAATTTATAGAACTTGATGGGGTTTTATGTAAAAATAATTTTGTATAATTTTCAAAATGCACCACAAGTATTTAATTATCGTTTTTAGAGTTTTCATAGATGTAGAATTTATATATGTGAAATTTCTAGTGAGATAAACCTAATTTCATAATATATGGTATTTAATTGTAAAGTATTGAACTTGTATGGAATTGCATGGTATTTTAATGTAAAGTGATTCTTTTTTATTTAGAAAAGTTAGAATATTTATACTATATCAAAAATAAATATTTTGATAATACATATATATATATATATATATATATATATATATATATATTTATAAAAATAATTAAATTATTATTATTCTAGAAATCTCATTTTCTTAAGATATTTGTATTTTTAAATCTTTCGAGACCGAATACTCCTTGCGGAGGTCTGCATCTCGCACTACTAAGCCTGAGAATATGCGATAATCCGCACCATCCTGAACGGGTTCCCCAAAATAGGTTATAGCGGCGCTTTGCAAAGATTTGTTTAAAATACATAATTTTGTAGAAAACGGTTTTAATAGTAAAAGGTATTATATGTAAAAAAAATTCGTATTCTATGTTCCCGATAGGCATCGTGCTATATTGCATATGAGTGTTGTGAGGAGATAGGTCATTATCTCGTGATATATTTAAAGGTATAGCAAGAAATATGATGTTTAATGTCAAAACTAAACTATATGGTATTTTACTGAAAAAGTACGATAAAAATTACAATATGAAATATTTTGCTATGAAACTTGTTCATGATATTTTGTTAATATTTAATGGTCAAGATGTGAGGGTTTGGTATGTTTGTATTTAAGAAAAGATAGAGTTTTTAAGAAAAACCGAATCGGAAGTCGGATTAACTCCACTTACGTCGGGTTTTAGAAATATGAGTTTTAAGAATAGAAAAGAAAAGAGGGAGAATGGAATTACTGGAATTTAGATTAGAGAAGAGGAAGAGGGAATGGTAGGAGGTGTCGGTGCGTCGTTTAATCGCCGGGAGCTCCTAGGGTTGTCGTCGGAAGTTCGTCGGAGTTTCTCCCGCTAACTCCACTTGTACACAAAAGCTTTAGAGAATTTTCTTGAGAGTTTGGACAGAGTTTGTGAGTGAGGGGGTGTGAATTGGAGTGGTATTTATAGGAAAAGATTAGGGTTAGGGTTTAATAAAAAAATTGCATTAAAATGGAGATTAAAGGGATTTTATGGTCTCTGTAATTGTGCAGGGATTTTAAAGTGTATAGGGGTTTCAAGAATACCAAAAGGCCCAAAAGTTCAGAAGAAGAATCGGCGATCCGACCGAGTCAACCCGGTGTCGCCGGCCGAGTCAGCCGCGCCGCCGGCCCGATCCGGCTGAGTCAGGCCGGGTCTTGGGGCCACGTGTCCCTTGCCGATTTGCCTACCCCCTGGACCGGTTTGTTTTATATGTGACTTTTGGTTTTTACGAGTTATGCACGTGTAGGCTCTTGGGCTTCTAAATTTTTTTTAAAAATTAATTAAAAAATAATGTGGCTAATGGGATTTGAACTCTGGTGCTTTGGTTCAGCAGTGCAAGGTCTTACCAGTGAGTTACAAGCTCTTTCTTACTATTAAAAAGCAAATCAAATATTTATAGTACTCACAGGAAATGTAAATACCCCAAGTATACATTAATTTTAAATGAATTTTATGTACACTAAAATTGGAGTCGTTACAGTCTACTCTCCTTACAAAAATTTCGTCCTCGAAATTTACAATTTTATTTTAAAGACTAGTTTACAAATAAGTGGGTATATCTTGCACGCATCGCATCTTCCCTGTCCCGTGTTGATTCTCCTAGAGTGTCTTTTCTCCACATTACTCGAACCAAATTGACTTCCTTGTTCCGAAGTGACTTCACTTTTCTGTCCAGGATCTCCACAGGTTGTTGCTCACAAGATAATTCGGGATGTACAGTTAGCTCGGAATGATCGAGAATATGGCTGGGGTCACTCACATACCTCCTGAGTTAGGATATGTGGAACACATTGTGCACTACTTCCAATGAAGGTGGAAGTGCCAAGCGGTATGCCACTTCACCGACTCGTTCTAGTATGTCGAACAGTCCAATATATCTTGGACTTAGCTTACCCTGTCTTCCAAATCGAATCACTCCATGGTTTGGAGATATCTTTAAGAATACGTGATCTCCCGGCCGGAACTCCAAGTGACGTCGCTTTGCATCAGCCCAGTGCTTCTGTCGATCTTGGGCTATGCGCATTCTTTCATTGATAGTACGAACCACATCAACAGTTGCTACTATCATTTCAGGTCTAAGAAGTTCCCTATCTCCGATGTCATCCCAACTTAATGGTGATCGACGGTTCCTTCCATAAAGCGCTGCAAAAGGTGCCATTCCAATGCTTGCTTGGTAGCTGTTGTTGTATGAAAACTCCACAAGATGTAGGTGATCTTCCCACGATCCTCCGAAGTCTAACATACATACTCTGAGCACATCCTCCAAGATCTGAATAGTTCTCTCAAACTGACCATCTGTTTGTAGATAGCTATGCTGAAGTTCAGACTTATTCCCAAGCTTGCTTGCAGACTCTGCCAAAATTGTGATCGGAACCTTGTGTCACAATCGGAGATAATGCAGACCGGTACTCCATGAAGTCTCATAATTTCCTGCATTAGTTCATGGGTATCAGAGATAGTACATATTTGAAGAATTTAAATCTTAAGTAGATTCTTACCTCCATGTACTTCTTTGCTAATGTCTCAGTTGATTGGCCAACTCGAAGTGGGATGAAATGAGTCAACTTTGTGAGTCGATCCACAATAACCCATACCGCATCGTTACCCTTTGTGCTGCGAGGGAGTGCAGTCACAAAATCCATTGTGATGTGTTGCCACTTCCATTCTAGGATAGGTAACGGTTGAAGTAATCCAGCGGTCCTGTGATGTTCAGCCTTTACTTGCTGACACACCAAATATTTAGTAACGCTTCTGGCTACTTCACGCTCCATGCCACCAGTAATTCTGACGTAGATCTTTGTACATCTTTGTACCTCCAGGGTGTACTGAGTAGGGAGAGTTGTGAGCTTCTTTCATTAACTCTTCCCGAACAGAGCCTTTTGGTACACATAATCTGCTGCCGTACCTCAAAGATCCGTCTTTATGGATGATAAAGTCTGTTCTGAATCCATTCTTCACTTGTTCTTTGATCTTTTGCAACTTAGAATCACTTGCTTGAGCTGCTTTGATCTGATTGACAATTGTTGATTGAACTTGTAAATTCATTAAGCTTGAAGCATTACCTGGCATGACTACTTCAATCTCCATCTGATATAAGTCCTGTTGAAGCTTCCACTGAGCGGTTATATTCATCGATAATGGTTGGCGACTAAGGACATCAGGTACCATATTCACCTTCCCTGGGTGATATTGCAGGTTGATGTCAAAGTCCGCCATGAGTTCTAAACATCATCACTGCCGCATATTAAGCTAATTTTGAGTAAACAAATAATTCAGACTCTTGTGATCTGTGTATATGTTCACTCATTCACCAAGAAGATAATAGTGCCAAATCTTAAGAGCAAAGATAACGGCTGCTGATTGAGAGCTATTTTGCGTACATGCGTTTTAAAATCAAAGTTAAGAATATACCGCAATCAATAACGGTATCGTTGGTAGCTAGCCAGTTGAGTACGGGTCGGTCCACAAGGAGATAGATTCCTTTTCTTTATGTTCTGACGAGTTAATCCGATTAAGTCGGGTTTTGTTTTACGATCTAAGAATGAGATTAAATTGATTAAAAGTCTTGCTAGGGTTAGGATTAGGTTGGTTTGGAAAAGGGATTCTACCCACTGCTTTCAATGCCCTAGTGAAGAATATAGGTGTTAGGGTAATAGTCAACAAAGGGGATTAGCACGACTAGAAAGAAACTTAGTTTCTTCCTTTTGGTCCTTGTCCGTCCTTTATTAACTCTTAGCCCTAACCTCTATTTAAATCAACCACAACCAGTTTAACTAGGGAATCACCGCTATCTTATAGGATAGGGTGCCGTAGTGAGTGGTGTGTGGTTAATTTAAATAGAGTCCTATTATAAAAATTATATGGGCAAAGAAAGGAGAGAGAGAGATTTACTTCTCTCAAACCTTCTCAATCCTAACCCTAACAAGTGAGGAATTACTCACTCATTAGGGAAGTTATGATGAGATTCATTTTTATAATTTTAAAAGACTATCTAAGTTGCAGATAATAAAAAACAGATAAAAATTCAGGAATTAAATTCAGATAAAAGAATGCACGATAAAAAAAATACCTTTATTGATGACCTCTTGACGATTACAAAGAAATTAAAATTTAATCTAGAAATTAAAAAGAGGCATCTCAAAAGAGGCACCCAAAAGAGGCACCTTTTATTTGGCTTTGAGCCCTCCTATTTATAGATGGAAAAAGCCCTATGTTTACATTCTGATCCATACATGAAATTACAAAACAACCCCAAAGATCGAGTCAAAGCACCGACACCCCACCGACGCGTGCATTGCACGGCCGCGGAATCGTGGCAGAATAGCCTGTTTGGCCGCGGATCCGCGTCCATTTGATGGGCTCATGGGCTCAATTCTTTAGGGTTTCTTCAAGTTGCTTTTATCTTCTGTTTTCTTCAATTGGTTTCTCAGAATTTTTTCTACTTTCTTCCAGATTTCCATCAGTGCAGAATTATGTGGACTTTTACCGTAAGCTTCGCGTTGAAGTCTTGAATTTGTACCGTCTTTGTACATTGAACTGTCTACTGATCTTCATTTGTTCCTTGAACTGGTAGGCGGCATCATACGGATTCATCTATTGTTGGTCGTAGTCTCACATTTGTAGCATCTTTTCATGAATTTCACTGTATTGTTCTGAGAACCTATAACCTGCAACTATTTAGCAGACATGGATCAAAATTACCTATTTATTTACAATATGATTAAGAATGGAGAATATAATAATGCAAAATTTTGATATGAACAAATACCCCCAAACTTATCTTTTGCTCGTCCCGAGCAAAACCAATTTATTCTCTAAAAAACCTAACCTCACTTTCGCAGGGAATCACGATTACACTGAGCTCGTGCAACAAGCCGTTAAACCTCTAGGTGTCTCTAGTAGGAGGAGTGTTGTCTCCTGAGGGTTTTCAGCGGATACTACCCACAAAATCTGATCAATTTGGCCTGTTGACTTTCATTCTTCAATTCGGTATTCTAGCAAGAAATTCTATTATCTTCAACTTAGAAATCATCAACCGGTATTTTTCACACTCACTTATCATTTAACTTAAGATCGTATATGTTTTGCAAATTTATAAAGCTTTCAGCATCTCTTGAATTTTCCTTCTAAGGTTTCATCTCAACTTAGGAATTTTTATCATCTCTACTGAAGGTATAAGCCCTATCTTTCATTCCTATCTCTCATCCAAACCCCAATCATATACCCCTACGTGTGTGTATGTATCACCCCTACACTTGGAAATTCAATTCAAGCTATTATACTCTTGTCCATCGTCCAAAATACTTTTAGTTGGTGAATTTTAGATGAAATTGCTCACACATCTTTCATGCGACCGTTAATACTTCTTGAGGTACTAACGACCGATTACAAAATTTTCGCGCATTTAGGCGTAATTCCTTATCTTGTAATACTTAAGGCTTTAGCAATGACTCCCAAACCAGTTGGTCTACGGCACTAGGTGATAAAGCACCCTCGCCAAATATTTTTTTATTTTACGCAGTCTTAAGTAATTATAAAACCAGTGTTCATTTTTTTTATATCTCTTATTTCACACTTATTCTTTAATTTTTTTCTCATACTAAGGATTTTAGACAAGAGCATTTCAAGGTATCCTCTACTATCCCAAGTTTCAAGGTGCGTGTATGTACGAGTTGTAGGATATATATTTTCAGAATTTAGACTAAAGGTTCGGAATTATTTTTCAGACTTACACTTCAATAAAAATTTCAATACTCTTCCCTTATTTTGACTTAGCCCAAGAACTGAACTCAAAATTTGCCTATTTCTAAATAAACTACAAGAACATATATTTTCTACCATTAAACTTTAATAAAGGTTACTTTTAGGGTTTTTTTTAATTTACTAAGTTTAGAATCTAGTTTTTCCTAACTAGTCAACCGTCATGTTGAACTTAAGTCAAATATGACCAAAATTGAACTTTTCAATTTTTATAATTTTTAAATTTTTTTTATTTTTATGGATTTTAAAATAAGTATGCAAATACAAAAAATATACAAATGAATACGAAGGAAGAAGGCTTACCGAGCATACCCCCAAACTTAAACTTGACAGTGTCCTCACTGTCAAGCTACACCAAGAGGGTCAAAGTTGTCGGCACTCCCCTGTTTATTTAAAAAAAAAATTGTTTTTTAACAGAAAAAGAAAACAAAATATATATACAAAAAGGTCCCCCCAAACTTAAGTGAAACAGTGTTTCCACTGTTTAAGCGTTAAAGTTCAGAATTAGGGAGGAGAAAAACACAGTATTAAACTATACAAGGTCTTACACAGGCCAAAAGTTAGCACCAACCATTTGAAGAATTTATTAATGTAATGTATAGGTCGGTGGAAGAACATGTTATATAGATCCAAGAAGAAGAGGGGAAGAGATAAGTGGTGGTATGGAAAGGGTTTGCGTGAACGTGAATATGAAGAGATAAGAGGTGATGATAAATAAAAACGAGAATGTGAATTATCAGAAATGAGTGGACTATTGGCATTCTCGTATTTTATAAGAAGAAAGGGTGGTGGTTCAATTTCTATAGGTGGAGGTTGATTAATCACAAAATCCGTGTTGTTTAGGAATGCGAGTTCGCCGGCGATAATATCTTCGAAACTTTCATCGATGGTCCGATTGAACGTTTCAATGTCAATAAGTGTCGCGCCAGAATTCAACACACTTGATTTTTCAAAAATTACGGAGATAGGAGACTCGTAAGGCTCATCTACCTTATTCTCAAAAGAGTCTAAATCAAGTTGTTTTTCTAGAATTATCGAACTCAAAATATCGGATTGTGATTCATTAACACTCGCTATCATTAAAGGAAGATTAGAAGAAGAAGCAGAAAAAGTGGGAGAAAGCAGTGGAATATGAACTTGAGGGTGGAAATGGAGTGTATAAATTAGCACAATTTATAATGACCGATGTGTAAAAAGCGATTGTGCTAATCTATCAACCCACTGAGAAATGAGGTCAAATCCCTCAAGATTCATGAGAAAACGTGGGTACGTCGAACTTGGTAAACCAGACAATGAAAATGAAAGTGTAATGGTTTCTTGCAAAGTCGGAACAAGGATGAAGGGAAGTGATTGAGGAAAGGTATCAGTTAAAGATTCAGGAGGGTGTGCGCAGTCAATGAAAGGGATAGAATGAATTGGAAAATCCGACTTCTCAAGTAAAACTGCTTCATCCTCAATAATTTCCTCAATACTCTCCTCAAAATTTAGCTTATCCATGTCATTCTCATCAAAATCAAGACGCATATGAAGTTCGGGAGAAACATTTAATGATTCGGGATGATGAATTGGAGAGAAAAATTCAATCGAATCTGCGGGTTCATCATCCAAAATATTCTTTGAATCAATATCCTCGATCAAGTGAAAATCAATTTTTTAGGCACATCATCAAAAGCATGGATATTTGTCAATTCAGGTTCTAGAGTGGAGGTGTAGAGGTCAAAAGGATTGGGTATGGGTTCACTCGAAAGGGACCCTTCACAATCAGGTAAATCAAACACTACAAAGTCGCACAACTCATTAGACGTTTTATCTTCAACTGGTGAATCATTTGGAACACTTGGTAGACATTCAAAACCGGAGTTATGGGATTCAATTGGAGATGGGTAGGTTTGATTTGGAAGGGTGCACAGCTCACTCTCTTCACTCAAATTCTCAATCTGCCCTACCGTCTCATCATACATTGGAAAATTTGGAGCTAGTTGGAAACTAGCTACCGGGTCACTAGATTGCATAAGGGCGGCCATGGACGCATTCAAATCCATCATCTGTTGTCTTGACGCTACCATAAAATCTTCCAACGACTGTTCCAGACTAGACATGGGTTTTGAAGGGGTTTCAGTAAAATATTCAAAGTTGTTTGGATACTGGAAACTCACAAATAGCTGTGTAGAAGCAATGTCTAGGGAAGGTGCGAAAGTCGGGTAGGACTGGTAGGAATTGAATGGTTGGACAGGAGTAGGATCAACATTTGGATAAGAAGGTGAATGGAATTGTTGATCCAAAGAATTCGCAGTGGTGAAAGGAGTGAAAGATTGTTTACGAGATTGTTCAATATGTTCAGCAATAGACATGGGTTTCGGGGTTACAATAGGACTCGAAAAAGTGGTATCAACGTAAGAAGATGGTGAAGGTTGAAATGGTTGATACAAGGTGGATTCCGGAGTCCAACTGGATGCCCTAAACGCGTCTATTCGATCTTTCAAAGAAATTTTGGACATGAAGGGGTCGTTCGAAATTCGACCAAAATAAGAAGCGTAAGATGTAATGTCTGATTGTGGATACCAAAGTTCAGCAAGAGTTTTTCGAGGTGGGGTACCCATGATGTGAGGAAAGAAAGGAGAAGAAAAAGAATGTTATATATATATATATTTTTTAATTTTTCAATTTTTTTATAAATTTTTTTTTAATTTTTTTAATTTTTTTTTTAAAAAAAATTTTGTTATTGGAGTTTTGAAATTTTTGAAAGTGTTTTTTTTTAGAAAGAGTTTTTGCAAAATTTGTACGGAACTACGGCACAATTTCAAACAACCACAGTTTAACCATGCACAATCAAACCTAGAGCTAGGGTCTCCTAAGTCAAGTAGACTGCTCCTAACTGTTCCAAAGTGACAAGTTGTGAGATAACCCTCAAATCGCCTCTTCACCGCCAATTGTGTCCAGGTAAGCACAAATGAAGAAAGGAGAGATCCGCTCATGAATTACCGTGAGACGGGCCTTTTAAAATTACCTTTCTCACTTGTCTAGCCTAGACACCACAAAGTCAGGTTTAGATAAACGACCGAATTCCACAACCTTCTTTTGTCCTAATGAGCGCGACAGTCCTTAATTGGCTGAGTCTAGATATTTTTTAATTAGCTCAAGGGTGATGCATATGCTTTTAGTGATTTTTGGGGTCTTAGGAAGGGTAATGAAATCCCCACCCAATCTTGATTGGTGTTATAGCCCCTTAAAAGTCTGTATTAATTATGCAAAGCAGTTAACAAACCAAAAATCTAAAACACTTTCAAAAAAAAATTTATTTTGCAGCGCAAAGAATCCTGCACAAAAACAATTTATTGGAAAGGGAGAAAGATTTTTGCACAAAGAACTCTGTAGGAAAATTTTTTAGTGGAGTTCAGAGGGTAGAAGAGAGGATAAAAAACTCACAGAGAAGTTTTGGGAAGCTGACGTCACAGGTTGAACGCGGTTCCGCGGTCAACCGCTTGATTCCGCCGCGGTTCCGCGGTGGTTAAGTTGGTTTGGATCTCCAAAATTTTTCTGTTTTCTGTTGTGGTTCTCCTCTTTCTGTTTAGATCTCCTGAATATTTATTTGTTCACTGAATTTTCTTCAGATCTGAAACAGAGTTTGCTCCAAGCCTGCACACTTACACAAAAACCTTTCAAAAAATAACAAGATGATTTTTATTTTTATTTTTATTATTTATTATTTTTGTTTTAAAATTTTTCAACTTTTTATAATTTTTTTTTAAAAAAAATTATTTTTTTATTTTTAACCCGAAATTACACAAAGAAAGAGACTACCGTCTACCCGGCAATGGCGCCATTTGATTGAGAGCTATTTTGCGTACGTGCGTTTTAAAATCAAAGTTAAGAATACACCGCAATCAATAACGGTGTCGTTTGGTCGCTAGCCGGTTGAGTACGGGTCGGTCCACAGGAAGATAGATTCCTTTTCTTTATGTTCTGACGAGTTAATCCGATCAAGTCGGGTTTTGTTTTACGATCTAAGAATGAGATTAAATTGATTAAAAGTCTTGCTAGGGTTAGGATTAGGTTAGTTTGGAAAAGGGATTCTACCCACTGCTTTCAATGCCCTAGTGAAGAATATAGGTGTTAGGGTAATAGTCAACAAAGGGGTTAACACGACTAGGAAGAAACTTAGTTTTTTCCTTTTTGTCCTTGTCCGTCCTTTATTAACTCTTAGCCCTAACCTCTATTTAAATCAACCAAAACCGGTCTAACTAGGGAATCACCGCTATCTTGTAGGATACGGTGCCGTAGCGAGCGGTGTGTAGTTAATTTAAATAGAGTCCTATTATAAAAATTATATGGGCAAAGAAAGGAGAGAGAGAGATTTACTTCTCTCAAATCTTCCCAATCCTAGCCCTAACAAGTGAGGAATTACTCACTCATTAGGAAAGTTATGATAAGATTCATTTTTATAATTTTAAAAGACTATCTAAGTTGCAGATAATAAAAGACAGAAAATTCAGGAATTAAATTCAGATAAAAGATTGCACGATAAAAAAATACCTTTATTGATGACCTTTTGACGATTACAAGGAAATTAAAATTTAATCTAGAAATTAAAAGGAGGCATCTCAAAAGAGGCACCCAAAAGAGGCACCCTTTATTTGGTTTTGAGCCCTCCTATTTATAGATGGGAAAAACCCTATGTTTACATTCTGATCCATACATGAAATTACAAAACAACCCCAAAGACCGAGTCAAAGCACCGACACCCCACCGACACGTGCATTGCACTGCCGCGGAACCGCGGCAGAATAGCATGTTTGGCCGCGGATCCGCGGCCATTTGGTGGGCTCATGGGCCCAATTCTTTAGGCTTTCTTCAAATTGCTTTTATCTTCTGTTTTCTTCACTTGGTCTCTCAGAATCTTTTCTACTTTCTTCCAGATTTCCAACAGTGCAGAATTATGTGGACTTTTACCGTAAGCTTCGCGTTGAAGTCTTGAATCTTGTACCGCCTTTGTCCATTGAACTGCCTACTGATCTTCATTTGTTCCTTGAACTGGTAGGTGGAATCATACGGATTCATCTATTGTTGGTCGTAGTCTCACATTTGTAGCGTTTTTTCATGAATTTGACTGTATTGTTCTGAGAACCTGTAACCTGCAACTATTTAGCAGACATGGATCAAAAGTATCTATTTATTTGCAATATGATTAAGAATGGGGAATATAATAATGCAAAATTCTGATATGAACAACTGCCAATTCCAAATCTTGCGTCGGATAATTGTGCTCATGAATCTTCAGCTGTCTTGAAGCATAAGCCACAACCTTTTCCGTGCTGATGTAGAATACATCCTAATCCCTTACCGAATGCATCACAATGCACTTCGAAACCTCAAGACTGGTCTGGTATAACGAGAATAGGAGCTGGTGTCAACCTTGACTTGAGTTCTACGAAAGCCTGCTCGCATGCTTCTGACCGCACAAAGTCTTCATTTTTACGTGTGAGCTTGGTCAGGGATGTTGCTATCCTAGAAAAGCCTTCAATGAACCTTCTGTAATATCCAGCTAGACCCAAGAAACTTCGGATGTCCTTCACTGATTTTAGTGTCAGCCATTCGCTTACTGCTGAAACTTTCGCTGGATCCACAGAGATTCCTTTGCCTTATACGATATGTCCAAGAAAACCAACTTGATCTAGCCAAAACTCGCACTTGCTGTACTTGGCATAGAGTTGATGTTGTCGTAGAGTTTCCAAGACAATTCGTAGGTGTTCGGCGTGTTTTTTCCGACTCTTAGAATACACCAGGATGTCGTCGATGAAGATGACAACGAACCTGTCTAAGTACTCCCGGAAAACTTGATTCATCAGGTTCATGAATATTGCTGGTGCGTTGGTCACTCCGAATGGCATCACAAGAAATTCGTAATGTCCATAATGAGTTCTGAAAGCCGTTTTATGAATATCAGCTTCCTTGACTTTCACCTGATGATAATCTGAACGAAGATCTAATTTGGAGAAAACACAAGATCCACTTAGTTGATCGAATAAATCGTCGATGCGCGGGAGTGGATACTTGTTCTTTATCGTTACTTCGTTCAAGGCTCTATAATCGATGCACATTCTGTATGAACCTTCCTTCTTCTTTACAAGCAGTACTGGTGATCCCCAACTTGAAGTGCTGGGACGAATCCATCCTTTCGCCAATAATTCGTCCAACAGAGTTCGGACCTCCTTCAAACCTTCCGGACTTAATCGATAAGGTGCATTGATCATCGGTTGTGCTCCTGGTACTAAATCAATGCTGAATTCAAGAGCTCGATCGGGAGGCAAACTTGATATATCGTCAGGAAATATATCGTCGAACTCTCGAACCACATCTGGCTTTGATCCTTCCTCCGCTTGAATTGCTGCAATTACTGCTTTATTTGGTTTCGCCTTGTAAGTACTTGTCTCCAGGGTATGGTCTCCACTTTTGAAATAGAAGACCGGATGGTCTGAAATCTCGAACACTATCCTCCTTTGACGACAGTCAATGGTAGCATAAAATGTTCCGAGCCAATCCATACCTAGAACCACATCAAAGTTCCGTATGTCCAGCACCTTAAAGTCAGCATAGAATTATCTGCTGCAAACGACTACTGGACACAAGTTGTATGCCATTGTTGCTTTTAGAACGCCATTTCCTGAACTGACATTCCAACTGGATGCAAGCGGTGTGACTGGAATCGCATGAGTTCGGACGAACCGTTGCGACATAAAGCAGTGAGATGCTCCAGTATCAAAGAGTGCTAGTGCAGGAAGTGAGGCTACTAAGATTGTACCTAAAGTATGTAGGATAGGTTTTAGGTATACATAAAATATGTGGATAGGTATTAAAACTGAAAGAAAAGATTGAGATGAAAGGGTTACCAGTGATGACTTGGCCAGTGGCCTCAACTTCTTCCACGGTCATCGTGAAAGACTGTCGCCGTGATACATTCCTCCTGGCTGGAGGAGAATTCCTCGGAACGTTCCGTTGAGCTTGATGGAACTGACGAGGAGGAGGTGCAGTCGGTGGTCCTCTAGGTGGTGGAGCAGGGAGAGCTAGTCTTGGAGCAGGTGCCTGAAGGGCTGGTCGCTGCTGATAATTGATTGCTGGCCTGAGTGCAGCAACTGGGTTTTGTCTTTGGGGACAAGACCTAATATCAAAAGTAGCTGAGCCACAGACTAAGAAAAGACGGTCGGTTCGCCGGCATTCTTTCATTATATATCCAGCTCTCTTGCAGTAGGTACAAAAGGCTGGGCTGGGCCTATTATTCGGTACTCCCGGTCTCCTTGGCACAAAAGATGGCCTTGATGAGGCTCCTCCTGTCATCTGATTGGAAGGGCGCTCAACTCCAGCAGATTGAGATCTACCCCTCATCTTTACCACTGCATCATAACGGAGGGCAGCTTTCAGAGCCGATTCATGAGTCGGAAAATCTCCTGTGGCTAAAGCAGCCCGGATCTCCGGGTCTAACCCTTGTTGAAATCGGCGGGCTTTGATCTCATCCATCGGTATCAGGTGTGCCGCAAATCTGTTAAAGTATTATGTTAGCTGTGTAATATGTGATTTATTGAAAAATCGAATTAATGAGACATATCTTAGAGACTGAGCATGATGAACTCAGCATATTCATCTACTGACTTAGTCCACATTAAACCTTGTTGCAGATGGATGAACTGCTGTTCCATGTCGAATTTGGCAGTCTCATGGAAGTACTTTGTGTCAAACATGTCTGGAAAAGTCTTACATTCGATGTGTTGATCAAGACGGCTTTCTTCCGCCTTCCACCAAACCCGTGCATTGTCCGTGAGCTGCAGTTTTGCCACACGAACCCAAGCTATCTCTGGCACTTGTGCCGCTGCCAGATCGTCTTCAATGGTCTGAACCCATTCCTCGGCTTCCAGCGGGCTCTCTTTTCCCGAAAAGTTCTTGGGGTGCAGGGCTCTGAATTGCTTCACCCCAGGTGCTTCTGCCTCGGGATGGTTCATTAGAATAGCAGTCTGCTATTGATGTCCTTCCAGGAGGCTGCGGATTGCCTCAAGCAGAACCGTCTGCTCGTTGATCGAAGCAGGGACGGCAGGTGTGAATGGTAGTGGTGGAGATGTGTTGTTGACATTGGTGCTGGTGTTGTTCGAGAAATCCATAACCTTGAAAGAAAGATTAGGGTTAGGACAGATTCAAAATATATGAAATGATAAGATTCAAGGAATATGAATTGTAAAGAATGTTTTCAGTTGCTGGTTCTTGTGTTATATTGCTTAGGTTGTCCACGTAGAACTGAACTGCATGGTAGGGTTTCATACAGCTCGGACCTGCATGGGCCACCAACAAAACCTGTCATGCCCCGCTTCCCGGTATACGGCAAAGGGGAGGCGACTGGCCGCTACGTATTTACTCAGAAGTAAATACGCTAAGCGTAACTTTGCAATATAAAGAAATATACACAAGAGACAAATGTAATGAACAACAACTTTATTTATTAACATTCTTTTACAGTACATGGAAAAGTAAATACATCTGAATGAAAACAATGCCTAAATAGTAGCATAACAGAAATGGAAAGTACTGAAATGAAATGTGTACAATGAATCTAAAGCACTGGGTCGTAGGCTAACTGATCCAAGTTCTCGCTGGTGGGCTCGATCTCCTGAAGGTTCGAATTACCTGACAACATTACAAAGAAGAAAAAGAAGGAATGTCGTCAGCGAACAATCGCTCGGTATGTCCCAAAGATAAGGGAGAAGTAGAATAGACAGAGAGAGAATGTAGTGTAAATTTTAAAGTTGTATTATATTATTAACGCTGTTGTTTGTAGCTTGGTACAGAAGAGGCCAATGTATACGAGAGGAGTTTCAGTAGATCAGAGGCTAAGGTGAACGGGATGTACAAGGAACCGTTTATGCCATGGTACAACAGCAATGGAATACAGGTTAGGTGTCTTAAATTTTGCAGTCTCGTGCCACTTCTAACACCTTCCGTACCAATCTACCCCTTAAACCCCGCGATGTCTTGATTGTATTGTAAATTGTAATGTCTTGTATTATAGATTGTATAGATGAATAACTTACCGAAACCATGATATCAGTAAATAGATGTAACTGGAGAATCATGTAAATGGAAGTATATCCATGGTTCGGTTCGGTCAATATAGATTGAATAGATTGGATATATGGATTCATATTGAATTGTAGTTTGTACTTGAATTATATTCATGTCAGATTAATTATATTGAGACTCGGTCTGAGTCAGAACAATTAGAAAGAGAAATTGAAATCCTGAATTAAGTTTTGATGTTATCGGTAACCGCTGCACATGGGCGACAGGATTTGTGTCTTTTTCAAAAACGATTACCGTATTGATAACACCGTTTGTTAAGTTGTCTAACTTAAATAGGCAAGCACCCATATCTCCGGCTCCCAAAGGCTCAAGATACCGGTCCCACTTAAACCTATGTTTACTAGAGTCCTTATTGTAATTTATAGAACTTGAGAGGGTTTTATATAAAAATAATTTTGTATAATTTTCAAAATGCACCTCAAGTATTTAATTATCGTCTTTAGAGTTTTCATAGATGTAGATTTTATATATGTGACATTTCTAGTGAGATAAACCTAATTTCATAATATATGGTATTTAATTGTAAAGTATTGAACTTGTTTAGAATTGCATGGTATTTTAATGTAAAGTGATTATTTTTTATTTAGAAAAGTTGGAATATTTATACTATATCAAAAATAGATATTTTGATAATACATATAAGTGATTATTTTTTATTTAGAAAAGTTGGAATATTTATACTATATCAAAAATAGATATTTTGATAATACATATATATATATAATTAAATTATTATTATTCTAGAAATCTCATTTTCTTAAGATATTTGTATTTTTAAATCTTTCGAGACCGAATGCTCCTTGCGGAGGTCTGCATCTCGCACTACTAAGCCCGAGAATGTGCGATAATCCGCACCATCCCGAATGGGTTCCCCAAAATGGGTTGTAGCGGCGCTTTGCAAAGATTTGTTTAAAATACATAATCTTGTAGAAAACGGTTTAAAAGTAAAAGGTATTTATATGTAAAATTGTATTTTTCCTGTATTCTATATTCCCGATAGGCATCGTACTATATTGCATATGAGTGTTGTGAGGAGGTAGGTCATTACCTCGTGATCTATTTAAAAGTATAGCAAGAAATATGATGTTTAATGTCAAAACTAAACTATATGGTATTTTACTGAAAAAGTACGATAAAAAGTACAATCTGAAATATTTTGCTATGAAACATGTTCATGATATTTTGTTAATGTTTAATGGTCAAGATGTGATGGTTTGGTATGTTTGTATTTAAGAAAAGATGGAGTTTTTAAGAAAAACCGAATCGGAAGTTGGATTAACTCCGCTTCCGTCGGGTTTTAGAAATACGAGTTATAAGAATAGAAAAGAAAAGAGGGAGGAGGGGCTTACTGGAATTTGGATTAGAGAAGAGGAAGAGGGAATGGTAGGAGGTGCCGGTGCATCGTTTCGTCGCCGGGAGCTCCTAGGGTCGTCGTCGGAAATTCGTCGGAGCTTCGCCCTTCGCTAACTCCACTTATACACAAAAGCTCTAGAGAATTTTCTTGAGAGTTTGGACAGAGTTTGTGAGTGAGGGGGTGTGAATTGGAGTGGTATTTATAGGAAAAGATTAGGGTTAGGGTTTAATAAAAAAATTGCATTTAAATTGCATTAAAATGGAGATTAAAGGGATTTTATGGTCTTTGTAATTGTGCAGGGTTTTTAAAGTGTACAGGGGTTTCAAGAATACCAAAAGGCATTGAAGTTCAGAAGGAGAATCGACGATTTGACTAAGTCAACCCGGCGGCGGCGGCCGAGTCAGCCACGCCGCCGGCCCGATCCGGCCGAGCACCGGGTCTTGGGGCCACGTGTCCCTTGCCGATTTGCCTACCCCCTGGGCCAGTTTGTTTTATATGTGACTTTTGGTTTTTACGAGTTATGCACGTGTATGCTCTTGAGCTTCTAAAAATTTAAAAAAAACTAATTAAAAAATAATGTGGCTAATGTGATTTGAACTCTGGTATTTTGGTTCAGCAGTGCAAGGTCTTACCAGTAAGCTACAAGTTCCTTCTTGCTATTAAAAAGCAAATCAAATACTTATAGTACTCACAGAAAATATAAATACCCCAAGTACACATTAATTTTAAATGAATTTTAAGTAAACTAAAATTGGAGTTGTTACATGTTATCTTTGTGCAAAGGCAATTTGGAGTGCTTCGTAGTCGTAATTCTAACATCTATTCAGGTTATTTAGACGGCGTTAAAAAGTTCGAACGAATATCAATAACTCTTATTTTCCCTCGCTGGAAATTTTCCAAGAGTTGGATTTTTTCCAAGTTTAAATTCTTCAGAAAATCATGCAAGCGATTCTATGGACCCACTAGAAGAACGATACCCAAAGTCGACTTTTTGGATCGCGGAACCGCGGTCATGCCCTAGGGTTTGCGGAAGTTCCGCGGCGACCTGAGCGAGGCATGGGCCGGCCCTTCTTCGAATGGTTCATAGGTGTTGTGGTATGTTCTGGGTACTTTTTAAACTCCGCTCAAGTGTTGAGCACTTTGGGAAATTTTGGGTGTTTGTTGATTCGATCGAAAAGTTTAACATCGTCTGGTTATCTGTGATTGTGATACAATATTTGGAATCCACATAATTAGTTATGAGATAACTAGTTTGAATTTTATAAATCTAGCAGTTTAGACTTATTTGATCAGTTGCCATGGAATTTTGATGTGAATCAAAAGTCCGTCGCAATTACGTAGTGTACGCAGATACTCGCCAGGTAACCTTTGTTGGATATATGTATGCCCTAGAGGCCATTATATGATAGTGTATGTACCGGTATGTGTGTGTGTGTGTGTGTTCAGAGGACATTCTTGCTCGACATGATAGTATGCTATCTGGTTGCACCTTTTATGTTGACATGTTCATTTGACCATGCTTCCATTCATTTGGTACATGTTGATATAGCCCTTAGGATGATGCAGGACTACTGAGATTATGATGCGGATCATACTGGTGGGACATGTGTAGTCTATAAACATATCCTTGAAATGTTCCTAGTCGTGAGTGTATCGAGACGGGGCATCGATATCACCAGAGTAGACTAGCGTATGCATTACTTGTCCCATATGATGGGCGATGGATGATTCCATATCTATTGGTGTGATGACACCAAAGATCGTATACGGGTGCTCAGTGGAGACTGGGTACACTGAACGGACTAGCCAAGAACTCCTATATGGTATTATATCTATCGTCGGATAGCAGTTCTCAGGTGAAACTGGTACAGGTTAGTCTGTAGACCCGAGATCGTCATAGAGTCTTATGTGTCTCTCACTGTACTTTGATCTCTACCCTACCACGGCTCTACTGAGTCGTGCAAACAGGTGGATTTTGGGTACAGTCCCGAGACACATGGTGGCAATGAGCGATAGGAGGGGTTTCGACTCTCCCGGTATTGGGGGTTGATGTTGCACCATGTACGATTGGCTATAACAGGAAGTCCCTAGCCAGGGCTGCTGAGATTTACTGATAAGTGTTATCAGTAGTTTCTCGATCTGTTGTGAGCCATATACCGGCATGACTTATTGGGTTATTGGGGTCGACGATACCATCCCTAGACTCACATATGCAGCATATTTGACGAAGATACCGGACTGTACGGTAAGTGTTACCAGTTGGCTCGACGGGAGTTTTAACAGGTTTGCTTGTATTTCTTCTGATCGCTCAATACCTGGGAGTCGTTACGTATAGCTTGTGCCACTGACGGTTTGTGGGCATGTGATATGATCACTACCTACTGCTAGCGTATTGACGAGTCTTAGAGTCCCACAAAGGAGTCTCCTAGCTCAGTCGAAATGATGTGGGGTGCATATGTGATATGCGCGGGAGCTCGATTAAATGCGTGTATTGGATACCGTATTTTAATCGGGTGTTTTCTATTGGACGGGTCGTATGTGATATGACCGGGATATTAAATCAAGTGTTGATTTAATATTAAGTCTATTAGCTCATTTATTAAAAACCTATTTCTTTATGATGCATGCATGAGTGTATGTATATGTTGATGTGCATGCACACATGCAAGCATACATGTGTCATGGTTGATGATACATTGGTGGTGGCAATGCAAGACTCACATGGTTATATATTTAGATATTTTTATTATTTGAGAAAAGCAAAATGGGATTAAAATCATGGTTGACTATTCAACTCTCTTTTGAGTTGACAAAGTTAATGGTTTCTTTTGCCCATGGTTTTGGCACATGGTTTTGCTTAAACTCAAGTTACAAAATATCTAGATATTTTGTAACCATGGTTTAGCATGGATGACTACTCTTACTCTCTTGAGTTTAGGATGGTTTTATCTCATTATTCTCATATTATTCTCTCTCTTGAGTTTAGCTTGAGCCATCTCCTTCTTCCTCTCTCTCCTCAAAGCTCACTAGGGTTTTAAAAGAAAGAGAAAGGATTAAAAAGAAAAGGTTTTTAATTGAGATTCAAATCCACATCACCATTCCACATTAGTCTAGCCCACTAGTTTAGAGTGTTTGCTTCATCTTCATCCTTGATCAAGTGAAGCTTGGAGCTTGGTGCAAAGAGACTTCGTGGTGGATCATCGTGGACGCGGAAGGATACAAGCCAACCGACTCAAACCCTACACGATCCAAGGAGTCTAGGAGGAGGTCTACAAAGGTTGTATTTCCACCTCACTTAGTGTTAGACACTTTATAGTATGTGATGCTATAGCTAGTTGTTACTCTATTTTTCTAGTTCGATCCATGTTTGGAATTGTTTAGCACCCTCTAAATTGTTGTTATAGCATGTGTGATGCAACCCTAAACCTAGTGTGGTGCTATAGAATCCCTACAGTGGTATCAGAACCAGGCTAAAACCTTATAGTAACCTAGACGACGTTAAAAACTTCGAACGAACGAAAACCGACATCCATAGTCCTCTCTGGAAATTTTTTAAAATGTTAGAATTTTTCATATTAAAAATACTCAGAAAATCATGCAGGGTATTGTATGGGCCCCCAAGAAGAACACGGTTCTAACTCGACTTAAACGACCGCGGAACCGCGGCCAAAAGGGTCTTTTGGCGGCGGTTCCGCGGTGCCTTCTTATGCTGGCCCATATATGCTTGATGCAGTCTCTGGTATATTTTGATCCGACTCAAGTGTTGAGCCATCTGAGAATTCTTTGGATGATCGATCGATCGATCGGATGTTTTAATTGCGCCTAGTTTATTTATGAATGTGATACAATAATTGGAATCTACAATAATTAGTTTTGTGAAAAGTAATTAGTAGCGTGTAAATCTAATATTTTGGCCTCGGTAGAATCGGGAATCTTGTTGAATTACCCGGCTTCTTTTGAAAATGTATTTTCATAGTTGAGACCTAATATAAGATTTGCATTGTTAGGCATGAAATCCTGAATATGTGATATTCCGGGTTTATGATGTCTAAAGGCTGTGTTGATTCCAAATGTTGTAGTTTTTCACTTTCTTTTCTGCGACCGTAAGTGTAGTATGTGGTGTATCACCGGTTTCGTTGCTATACATCAACGACAATTGGGGTACGCATACTTACTTACATTGATAATATGTGATATTATGTGTTGCCGAGATATGATGTGCAGGATCGTCGTGAATGAATAGCTGGGGGTTTTTATGTGAGATGAGAGTTTTTATTTTCATTCATGTAAAATTAATTATATGTAATATTCTTTTATTGGGGCACTTCCGGATTGAGGATGATGTCACCATTGTTGTATATTATTTACTTTTCCGTATTAGGATAAACCCAAGGAGGGGAGCTATTCAGTTGATAAAACTGCACATTTGTATTACATTTTTTCTACCATTTTCATATTAAAAAAGGACTTTATTAGAATATATTATACATATGAGGGTTTATGTGTAAAAACATTATTTTCCATGTGTTAATATATTTTAATTATCATTTGGTAGGAAAATGTATGCAAATATTATTGACCTAATCCTAGTAGAACAAAGTCTACTAAAATCTTATTTGAGTTGTTGTGCAGAATTTTCCAAGTTGTTATGCAGAATATATCAAAGAAATCAAGCTGTTGAAGAAATCTTACCAAATTAAGAAGCAAAACTTGGAGACCAAGTCTGGAAGCAACCGAGAAAAGATTTTCAGATTCTGAAGGTGCCTAGGATTGCCACATGTCAAAAGATGCAAGCCCAAAAATTTCAGTCACGAGATCTCAACCATCAAGCGCGGATCCGCGGCCAAACCCCCCCTTGGGCCGCGGATCCGCCGCAATTCCAGGGAGTTAGGGACAGAGGATTTTTGGGGTAAATCTATGCTATATTTTAGCAAGTTTTCAATAATAAGATTCTGGCTTTGCACTATAAAAGGGCACCGAGAGCCTCTTGGAAAAGGTATCAAGCCGAAGAGATCACGAAGCTCCCGACGCTCACGCATCCAGGCTGATCATCGACTGTTCGACTACCTCCTTAGGAAAGATCGAGAAGCAACTAGTTGTAATCATTTTCTATGGATTAAAGTGTAGTTTGTTCAAGTCGATTAATAAAGCTAGTTATTTTTATTTAATTGTTTTTGCATCTCACATTATGTTTTCCCTCTCTCTCTTTTCATCTTCTTCTCCTAACATGCGCGAGTAATTCTCCGCTTGTTAGGGTTCGTAGGATTAGGGTGGGCTAATGGACTATGAAAATAATTAAACCCTTTTTAAGTCCTATAAAGTTTAGGAACTTTATCAAAAGAATCATTAACATCCTAATCGGGCACGCTAGCAATTCTTTGCTAGTTCCGACCGCGATTAGAGATTAGATTAATGATTGTTTTGGTAAAGGTTAGATATGAACGGAGTTCCGTATCGAGATAAGGGTTAAGAGTGGGATTCCTTTTCCCTCCAGAAACTTTAATCTACACGCATCACCGTCGTTCTAGTTCTAAATCTATTAATGGATAAAAAGGGTAACTTTTAATTAATCGTCCATAACTACTAAATCCTAACGAACCCTACAGGCCCTCTTATTATATTAATTATATCTTAAAATAATCTAGATCTATATTTGACATTCTTGTTTAACGTAGATCTAGAAACCATTCTTCAAAATTCTTTATTCCTCCTCTCTTTTTCAACACATCTAAAGTAAGAGTAAAAGGTTCCACGTTTCCCTGAGGACGACCCGTACTCATCTCGGTCTAGCTACGCGCGACACCGTTATTGATTGCGGTTACACTACAAACACACTCTTTCACATCAATAAAATGGCGCCGTTGCCGGGGATACGTGCGTAATTTTTTATTTTTACTATTTGTGTTGAATTCTTAGACGAGCCATATCATTATTAAAACAAAACTGCAAATTGCATATTTAACGATTTGTGCGTGGATTTTTGCAAGGAGATCTGGAGTCACAGAATTGAGGAAAACAGGAAACAGAGACATTTTTAGAGATCCAGAGGAGCAAAGGAGCCATACAAAAAATTTCATCAACTGTTCCTTCTACCACGCGGCGGAACCGCGGCAAAAGCACCCATTCTGCGGCGGAACCGCGGCAAGTTGGAGGAATTAGGGAATAAATATTCTCTGGTATCTTTCTCAACTCTTTCTCTCTCTCCTCAAATCCAATAAAATCTATTTTCTGCAGGATTCTTTGCAAAATTGCGCCGCTAAAAAATCTTTTTGCAAAAGTTTTGTGATTGGTTTTGTTTTGCATATTTTAATACGGACTTTAAGGGGCAAAGACCAAATCAAGATTAGGTGGGGATTTCATCACCCTTCCTAAGCCCCACAAATCACAAACCGAGCATATATATCAACCCTTCATTAATTTAAAAAATATCTAGACCAGACTCTAAGGACTGTCGCGCTCAATAAGGACAGAGGAAGGTCGTGGGTAATCTATCGTTTATCCGCATTACTTTTGTAGTGCCTAGGCAAGTGTGACAAAGGCTAGTGGTTTTTAATTAGGCCCACGACGTGGTTCCTTCCCACTTACCTGGCACTTATCTGGCTACAAGGGTAGTACGGAGGCGGTAGAGGATTTATCCTGCGGCTTGTCCTTTGGAAGTCTAGGAGCGGTCTAGAGACTGACCTAGGTAACCTTAGTTTTAGGGTTGCTTGTGCATCTTAGGGTGATTTGTCTTGAATCCCACTTTTTCAAAACAAACCAATTTTTAAATCACACACATGCTGCCACTTGCACTAAACCCGCTTAGTGCATGCTCGGCTGGACACGGGATCCTAGTGCCCGTCTTGTCCGCGTTCCTGCTATCGACGCCGAAGTCGGCACTTCTTCATCTTCTTTTCCCCCACCACACACCACATCGACCGTGATGGACGGCACTCCATCTAATTATAACACCACGCTGCTGCCACCCGCAGGTGAGCAGAATCCACCGCGCATCTCTCTCCAAGAGAGATGCTATCCTATTCGTGGTCCTCTTCCCACTTGTCTATCTCTTCCACCACCTAACGGGGATAATTTCGAAATTAAACCCCACTACATCAATCTGCTGCCCAAATTTCACGGGCTTGAGTCGGAAGACGCGTACGTTTTCATCACCAAATTCGAAAACGTATGCGCAATGATGGGTACTTCACAATTGACCTTAGATGCTATGCGCTTACGTCTTCTCCCATTCACACTGTGCGACTTGGCAGAAAAATGGCTTTATAATACTACCGCACACTCTATCGCTAATTGGGATGAATTCGTCATAGCATTTCTTAAGAAGTTTTACCCAAATCATAAGACTGCACATGTTAGAAGCGAGATCAACCAGTTCACCCAGCTTCCCACTGAACCATTTTGGAAGTGCTTTGAACATTTCAAAGATCTGCTTGTCCAATGCCCCCATCACGGAATACAAAGATGGGATTTATGTCGGATTATATATGAGGGCATTAATCCAGCGATAAAGCAGATGCTTGAAACAATGTGTCAATGCAATTTCATGTCTAAAGATGACGGTGAAGCATGGAAATATCTGGAAGACCTTGCTGAACACACGTTGCAGTGGGAAAGCGTAAGACCACCTTCAACTAAGGGAGGTATTCACCAGCTCGATATTTCTATCGCAGTGAAAGCCGAAATGGCAGCGATTCAGAAGAAACTCGATGCTATTGAAAACAAGTTGTCAACATTCTCCCTAAATCAGGTCACGCTTCCTAAGACCGTTTGTGGTTGCTGTTCGGATCCTTCACACTTAACGGAAGAATGTCCTATGAATGCATCGTTTCAAGCTAATGCTGCTTTTCAGCAGCGACCTCGAAATGATCCTTATTCTTCCACATATAATCAAGGATGGAGGAATCATCCTAACTTTGCTTGGAATCAAAACCAACAAAGTAATTATCAAAGACCTCCTCCACAGCAACCACAAACACAGAATCAGCCCCCCTTTCAGTCACAAAATTTCCAAAATCCGGCCAACATTTCTACACCACAAGTGGCCGGTACTGACAACTCACTTGCACAAACTTTGGATATGTTCATGAAACAATCCATGCAAAATTTGGCTGAGATAAGGTCTTCTATTGATACCCTAACGAAAAACTCCACCTCCCATGGTGAGAGTATTAAATCAATAGAAAACCAAATCGCACAGTTAAACGCCGCAATGAGTGCGAGAGAGAAAGGGAAACTCCCATCTCAACCCCTACCGAATCCTGGCCATTCATAAAGTCATAATGTGAATGCCATTACTACGTTGAGATCGGAGAGAGTGCTGAATAACTAAGTGGGTGAGCAATTTGATGATAGTGACACATTTGATACCCCTTCTTCTTCTTCTTCTTCCCCTAATTCGTCTAGTCTCCCACCTTCATCCGAGCATATTCTCCGTTTTCCCCAAGGCTCGAACATTTCGCCAAATCTATCTAAGTCGATGCTCACTCCAATTTTGGGATCGAATCCGTCGCCACAGTCTTCTCCACAAACGTTGGACCCAAAACTTATTGATCGAGCTCCATTTCCAAACCGATTAAGGGCCAACAGACCTAACCCGCAAATGGAGAAGATTGTGGAAATGTTTAAGCAAGTTAGCGTGAATATTCCTCTCCTAGATGCTATTCAACAAGTCCCATCTTATACAAGAATCCTTAAAGACTTGTGCACTAGGAAGAGAAAAACTCAAGTGCCTAAAAAGGTTTTCATGACGAGTAATGTTAGCACAGCTTTTACCCAACAAATACCAAAGAAACGTAAGGACCCCGGCTGTCCTACAATCTCTATATCTATTGGGGGTAAAAATATAAATCGTGCTTTACTCGATCTAGGTGCTAGCGTCAACTTGCTTCCTTACTCAGTATACGATCAGTTAGGAATTGGAGAGTTAAAATCCGCCCATTGTACTCTCCAAATGGCAGACCGATCTATCACCAAACCTCGGGGCGAACTAGAGGATGTGTTAATTAAAGTCGGGGAATTCATATTTCCCGTGGACTTTATTGTTTTAGATACACAACCTGTGGCAAACCCACGCAATCAAATCCCGGTGATACTTGGTTGACCCTTCCTAGCAACTTCTAACGCTGTGATTAATTGTCGTAACGGTTCTATGAACTTATCCTTCGGGAAAATGACAATTGAGCTTAATATTTACAAGCTAGGAAGTCAGCCATCAGAACCTTCTGCTCATTTGCTGGATGTTTGTTCCATCCACGAGATAGCTCCCGAAAGCTGCATGGATGAGGAACTTTGCTTTGATGTTCTCGACAACACTAATGAGACGTCGTTTGATCTTGCACCACTTTATAGTGAGGATATGTTCAATGAGTCCGACCTTGAGATTGAACCCGTTGACTCATTGCAAAAGTCAGCAGCACTTTCTGAGTCAATATCTTATGCAAGTTTTGAACCTCTTAAGGAGTCCGAATATCATTCCTTTACCCCTCCTTCTATTGTCTCTCCGCCAATTCTTGATCTCAAACCGCTACCTTCTCATCTTAAATATGCATATTTAGGAGAGAATGAGACCTTGCCAGTTGTTATATCTGCTTCTCTAGCCGTAGAGCAAGAGAATGCACTTTTGGCAGTATTGAGATCGAATCGGCAAGCATTTGGTTGGACAATGGCCGACATCAAAGGGATTAGTCTCTTAATTGTTGAACATCACATACATCTGATGGATGAAGCCAAACTAACCCGAGACCCACAAAGACGGTTAAATCCCGTTATGAAGGAGGCGGTAAAGAAAGAAATCGTCAAGTGCCTTGATAGTGGAATAATTTACCCCATATCTGATAGTCAATGGGTAAGTCCAATTCATGTGGTCCCTAAAAAGTCTGGCATCACGGTCATCACTAACGAGGCTAATGAGTTAATCCAAACACGCACCCAAACTGGGTGGCGCGTATGTATCGATTACAGGAAACTCAATGCCGTGACGAGAAAAGATCACTTCCCTCTACCTTTCATTGACCAGATGTTGGAACGATTAGCGGGACACGAATACTACTGTTTCTTGGACGGATACTCTGGTTACAACCAGGTCCCCATCGCCGAAAAGGATCAAGATAAAACCACTTTTACTTATCCTTTCGGAACTTTTGCTTATAGACGCATACCCTTTGGGTTATGCAACGCTCCCGCTACATTTCAGCGGTGTATGATGGGGATATTTTCAGATATGGTGGAAAATTTTCTAGAAATTTTTATGGACAATTTCTCCATTTTTGGGGACTCCTTTGAGGACTGCCTTCGTAATCTTGACGCTGTTCTTACCCGCTATAAGGATAAGAACTTGATCTTGAATTGGGAAAAATGCCATTTTATGGTCCAAGAAGGTATTGTACTTGGACATATAATTTCACATAAAGGCATTGAGGTTGACAGAGCTAAAATAGATGTCATTCAAAACCTCCCTCGTCCCACTTGCGTCAAGGATATACGATCCTTCCTTGGTCATGCAGGATTTTATAGAAGATTTATTAAGGACTTTAGCAAAATTGCTAGACCCTTAACCCTTCTATTGGCCAAGGACACTACTTTTCATTTCGATTCGGATTGTGAGGCTGCTTTTGAATCACTTAAAGAATCACTCACTACAACCCCCGTTCTATCATCTCCGGATTGGAACCACCCGTTCGAGCTTATGTGTGACGCATCAGATTTTGCTATTGGTGCTGTCTTGGGACAGCATATTGATAAGATGCCACATGTAATTTACTAAGCAAGTAGGATCTTGAATGATGCACAAATAAATTACACAACTACCGAGAAAGAACTCTTGGCAGTTGTATTTGCATTAGAGAAGTTCAGGTCCTACTTGATTGGCTCACCTATTGTGGTTTACACAGATCACTCCGCCCTACGACATCTTTTAACGAAGAAGGATGCAAAGGCCAGGCTAATACGTTGGATCCTATTGTTACAAGAATTTGATCTTGTTATCAAAGACAAGAGTGGATGTGAAAACGTTGTAGCCGACCATCTTTCACGCATCACTTCTTCGCCAACTGTGACCGTGCCGATAAATGACTCATTTCCCGACGAACAGCTCTTGAATGTATCCTACGAACCTTGGTTCGTGGATATCGTGAACTATCTTGCGACGGGACTTATACCTAGCGATTGGTCGAAACAAGACAAACTTCGGTTTTTATCCTAAGTAAAATATTTTTACTGGGATGAACCATATCTATTCAAGTATTGTTCCGATCAAATCATTCGCAGGTGTGTCCCTAACGATGAATTCAAGAGCGTGTTATCATTTTGTCATGATCAGGCATGCGGCGGTCACTTTGGACCTCGAAAAACGGCGGAGAAAGTTTTGCAATGTGGCTTTTATTGGCCAACATTATTTACAGATGCATTTGAACATTGCAAAACTTGTCCGCGATGTCAGCATTTGGGTCGGATTTCACGAAGGAACGAGATGCCGCTCCAACCTATATTGGTTGTGGAAATATTTGATGTTTGGGGTATTGATTTTATGGGCCCTTTTCCCAACTCCTTTGGGAATCTATATATCTTGTTAGCGGTTGATTATGTCTCGAAGTGGGTGGAAGCTATACCGTGTCGCACTAATGACAACAAAGTTGTCATTAAGTTCCTTAAAGAAAACATCTTCTCGCGATTCGGACACCCTCGCGCTATCATTAGCGACAACGGGACACATTTCTGCAATAGGTCTTTCGAGGCCTTGATGCGGAAATATTCAATCACTCACAAGCTTTCTACGCCCTATCATCCCCAAACAAGCGGGCAGGCTGAGATCTCAAATAGGCAGATCAAACAGATATTGGAGAAGACGGTTTCGAAAAACCGTAAAGATTGGTCAACCAAATTGACGGATGCTCTTTGGGCATTCTGCACCGCTTATAAGACCGATCTTGGTATGTCTCCATACCGCCTTGTGTTTGGGAAGGCATGCCACCTTCCTGTCGAGATCGAACATAAGGCAATGTGGGCTATTAAAGAGCTTAATTTTGATCTTGATCATGCAGGCAGTTATCGGAAGCTGCAATTGAATGAGCTAAGCGAACTCCGTGATGAAGCTTACGATAATGCGGTGATAGTAAAGAACAGGACTAAAGTGTTCCACGATAAAAATCTTTCTAGAAAAACCTTCACATCGGGGCAACAAGTCCTTCTTTATGATTCACGTCTCCATCTTCATCCGGGTAAGCTTAAATCTCGTTGGAAAGGACCTTTTGTGGTGCGGTATGTACACCCGCACGGGGCAGTTGAAGTCGAAAATTTGAAAAACGGTTCAATTTTTAAAGTAAATGGGCATAGATTAAAACCGTATTTTTCTGCTGACCTCGCGGAGGAGCTCCTATTTTTACAGGAGCCGCTTTGTCAAAACTAAATTTCCTCCGCCTCACCTCCATATTTTTTAACATTTTCTCATTTTAAGAATGGAGGTGAGTAAAAATGATTTGATTGAAAATCTGTGCGTGTCAAAGAATAAGTTTGGGGGAATTTTTCATTTAACTATTATTTTATCCCTTGTATCTCTCCCTTAGTATTCAGGTCCATGTTCTCAAAAGGCTACATCAGTGAGGACACTGCTGAAAACAGGTTTGGGGGGGAGGTTTGTATTCACTGAATTATCTTTGACACCGGGCATTAAAATTTTTTTATAACAAAAGAATAGAAAGTGAAACATTACATCCAAAAGATAGGAATAGTTTAAGAAAACCAAGAAAATTAGAAGTTTTCTTATACGAACTAGTAACAAGTAGTTATGAGCTGTTGTCCCAAGGGTTAGTAAGATGAAGGAAGTCACTAATCTGAGGATAAAAATAAGTCTGAAAAATAGTTTCTATTCTGGAAGCCAAACATTTGAATGTTGATACCCTACTATATGCACACACACACACGTCTTGAAACTCGGGATAGTAGAAGATACCTTGAAATGCTCTTGTCTAAAAGCCAAAGTATGAAGGAAGTGAAAAAAATGAAGAAAATATAAAAATGGTGAAAAGAAAAAAATGCACACTGGTTTTGTATCGCGAAGGCAGCAATAAAAAAATATAGCGAGGGTGCCTCTTCACCTAGTGCCCTAAGGCCAACTGGTCTGGGAGTCACTGCTAAGCCTTAGATGGTGCAAGACGAGAAAATATTATCACCTAATCAGCAAGCACATGAGTAATCGGTCGGTTAGTACCTCAAGAAGTATTAACGGTCGCATGAAAATGTGTGCGCAAATCTAAGTATTCATCAAATTAAAAAGTACTAAGGTAGATGGACAAGAGTATGATAGCTTGAATTGAATTCTCTGAGTGTAGGGATGACCATTTCACACACGTAGGGGTATATGATCAATGTTTGGATGAAAGATAGGAATGAAGAATAAAGACGATGTTTTATTGAGGGATAATGTGATTTCTAACATCTTTTCATGACTATTAAGATAGGGCTCATGACAACTGAAAAGCAGGCATAGTTGGAAACTCTTCTTTTCAAAGTATTTCTTTTATGGTTCTTGTCTTTATATGTAAATTTCACCATCTTTCTTTTGTTATTGGATTTTGTGGGTGTAATCCGCTGAAAACCCTCAGGAGACAACACTCCTCCTACTAGGGACACCTAGAGGTTTAACGGCTTGTTGCACGTGCTCAGTGCAATCGTGTCTGCCTACGAAAGTGTGCTTAGTTTTCTCCTTTCTTCTCTTAAATAAACTAGTTTGCTCGGGACGATCAAATATAAGTTTGGGGGTATTTGTTCAGTTGATAAAACTGCACATTTGTATTACATTTTTCCTACCATTTTCATATTAAAAAAGGACTTTATTATAATATATTATACATATGAGGGTTTATGTGTAAAAACATTATTTTCCATGTGTTAATATATTTTAATTATCATTTGGTAGGAAAATGTATGCAAATATTATTGACCTAATCCTAGTAGAACAAAGTCTACTAAAATCTTATTTGAGTTGTTGTGCAGAGTTTTCCAAGTTGTTATGCAGAATATATCAAAGAAATCAAGCTGTTGAAGAAATCTTACCAAATTAAGAAGCAAAACTTGGAGACCAAGTCTGGAAGCAACCGAGAAAAGATTTTCAGATTCTGAAGATGCCTAGGATTGCCACATGTCAAAAGATGCAAGCCCAAAAATTTCAGTCACGAGATCTCAACCATCAAGCGCGGATCCGCGGCCAAACCCCCCTTGGGCCGCGGATCCGCCACAATTCCAGGGAGTTAGGGGCAGAGGATTTTTGGGGTAAATCTATGCTATATTTTAGCATGTTTTCAATAATAAGATTCTGGCTTTGCACTATAAAAGGGCACCGAGAGCCTCTTGGAAAAGGTATCAAGCCGAAGAGATCACGAAACTCCCGACGCTCACGCATCCAGGCTGATCATCGACTGTTCGACTACCTCCTTAGGAAAGATCGAGAAGCAACTAGCTGTAATCATTTTCTATGGATTAAAGTGTAGTTTGTTCAAGTCGATTAATAAAGCTAGTTATTTTTATTTAATTGTTTTTGCATCTCACATTATGTTTTCCCTCTCTCTCTTTTCATCTTCTTCTCCTAACATGCGCGAGTAATTCTCCGCTTGTTAGGGTTCGTAGGATTAGGGTAGGCTAATGGACGATGAAAATAATTAAACCCTTTTTAAGTCCTATAAAGTTTAGGAACTTTATCAAAAGAATCATTAACATCCTAATCGGGCGCGCTAGCAATTCTTTGCTAGTTCCGACCGCGATTAGAGATTAGATTAATGATTGTTTTGGTAAAGGCTAGATATGAACGAAGTTCCGTGTCGAGATAACGGTTAAGAGTGGGATTCCTTTTCCCTCCAGAAACCCTAATCTGCACGCATCACCGTCGTTCTAGTTCTAAATCTATTAATGGATAAAAAGGGTAAATTTTAATTAATCGTCCATAACTACTAAATCCTAACGAACCCTACAAGCCCTCTTATTATATTAATTACATCTTAAAATAATCTAGATCTATATTTGACATTCTTGTTTAACGTAGATCTAGAAACCATTCTTCAAAATTCTTTATTCCTCCTCTCTTTTTCAACACATCTAAAGTAAGAGTAAAAGGTTCCACGTTTCCCTGAGGACGACCCGTACTCATCTCGGTCTAGCTACGCGCGACACCGTTATTGATTGCGATTACACTACAAACACACTCTTTCACATCAATCAGGAGCATAAGTGACCGGGTTCTAGGGTTCAGTGGGAGGCCATCTCGAGGAGTCGAGACCGGGTCTCCTAAACTCTAGAATTGGTAGGGTCACTTGCCGCTCTCATAGGGGTCTAGGGGTGTGGGCTTGGTTATTCATCGCGACCGTGGAATCCGTATTTTCTATTGTTGTCTAAATAAAAAAATACGGACCTCCTAACATATCTTGTATTTTCATATATGTGTTTCTGCTGTGGATATTCTGCAATGTGATTATTTTATATATTGAGACGAATGATATATTATATATGTGATATATAATAAACGTTGCTTATGTTTTGCATCCGCGCTAGCCCCGCCCCGCTATGCCGTTAGTTAAGTAACCTAACGGTTAATAACGGGACATTGTGACGGATGCAGATGGCATAAGCGTACGTTCTATTTCCGTTTTTTTTCTGTAATGGCTTAAGGACTTAAATGATGGGACTACATTAATATGATTAATGTAAACAAAAGAAACCTAAAATGATGTTGTAGAATCAGATTGGAAATCTACTCGGTTTTTTATGAAAAAGCAAGATTTCAAAAGGCGGAGCTTAAGCCACTCCTTTTTAAACCATTAGATTCTACAACGATATCGAGTTCGAAGCGTTAAAGGTTTTCTTAAAAACTACACGTAGCCCTCCGTCATTTTAGGAAGTAGAGTACATAGTATTCGTGCTACGTATGTTGATTATAGTCAAGGCGTAGTGTACGGTAGCTAAGTGATGTCTTCCTACACAACATATGATGAGATTAATTAGCACATTCATGTGATTATATTGATTATAGTCAAGGGTCATATGGGTGGGTCTAATTAATCACGAAATGACGGGTAGAAATTGACTAGTACTTATGATATGTTGATTATAGTCAAGGTCATAAGTGCTAGGGGTAAAAACCATATCGGGAGTTTCAAGTGTTGAAATTTGCAATAAGATTGCATACCTTCTATGTGATAGTAGGATCCCGATCCCACTGTGAGCAATAGTTGCTCCCGGGAGAATTTTTCACTTTACAATTAGCTAACTCATTAGGTGTCTAGAAAGGTGTCAACGGGTCTACGCCTCTGGGAAAATGAGGTTTATTTTAATTAGGTCCGTGCGAAAGCACGGGGAACCTCCCTCAGAAGTACCGGCACTGGCCTGGCTGAACGGTTAGCGAAGTTGTAGAATGTAATTAATCCTGGCTAATTTTTCCTTTTAAGGTTTGAAAAAGAATTTGATAAAAGCAGTGGAAGATATCGATTAGATAAGATAATAAACCAATCTAATCTTTGCAAGAGCTTTCGCTGAGTGTATTCTTTTCTCTCTCCTAATGGCAAATAACCATGACTGGACTTAAGCTACTATTAGAGAAAAATAAGCTTACCAGACCGAATTATAAAGACTGGTTGAGGAACATTAACATTGCTCTCACATATGATAAAGTATCATATGTCCTCACTGCCACAGCCCCACCCAAACCAGGCCCTGAATCTTCTGTTGCGGATAGGGAAATCCGCAAAACATGGGATATTGACTGTGCCACCGCTAAATGCCTCGCTCTTGCATCAATGGAAAATACACATCAAAAGCAGCACGAGGAGATGGATGTTCAATCCATCTTTCTCCATACAAAGGAGTTGTATGGGGAGCAATCTCGTATCCTACGATACGAAACATCTCGAAAGCTGTTTCAGATGCGGATGGCTCCTGGCAATTCAGTAGGTGACCACGTTCTGAAGATGATAGCTCTTATTGAAGAGCTTGAGGGCCTCGGATAGACAATGGACAATGAGCAATATACGGATATTATTCTACAGTCTCTTCCCTCTGCCTTTACTCCTTTCATAGTGAACTTCAACATGCACAACATGGAGAAGTCACTACCCGAACTTCTCAATATGTTGAGAAATGCGGAGAGCACGCTTAAGGCGAAGTCTCCCTCCCTTCTTGTTGGACAATCTTCTTCTTCCGTCCCAAAAGCCAAGGCCAAGAGAAAGAACAAGAAGAAACCCACCAAGCCGAGAGGTGGAATAAAAAAAGGCAAAGGGGAAAGACAAATCCAAAACTGCGGAGTCGGGAAAAGGAGAATGTTTCTACTGCAAGAAGACGGGACACTGGAAGTGGAATTATACTGAGTACCTTGGTCTCAAGAAAGGAAAGCATGGTGATGCTTCAGCTTCAGATGTGTTCGTAACTGAAAATTGTTTTTCTATAAACTCTGCTTCCTTGGTATTGGGTACCGGTTCAGGTTCTCATATCTGCAATTCTGTGCAGGGGCTGAGAAATAGCAGAGTTTTGAAGACAGGTGATCATACTCTCCAGGTTGGAAATGGTTCCAATGTACATGCAGTTTCAGTGGGAGAGTATCATCTGGGGTTGCCATCGGGTTGTATATTGTTTTTGAACCCATGTTATTTTGTACCAAGCATGCTTTATAATATTATATCCGTTTCTTTGTTGGACAATGAAGGATATCATTTTATATTGCAGCACAATGTTATGAACATTAAACTTAATCAAGAGTTGATTGGTTGTGGTACATTTAATAATGGGATATACGTCCTTAATCAACACACAGTTTTCAACATACAACATACAAAAAAAAGAAAATTTTCATATATAAATGAAGTTTTCTTTGTCATTGTAGACTTGGTCATATTAATGAAATAAGACTAAACAAGCTTCATAAAGATGGATATTTAAATTCTTTTGAGTATAAATCTTATGCGACTTGCCAGTCTTGTATCAAAGGGAAAATGACCAAAACTCCGTTTACTGGACACGGAGAAAGAGCTACTGAGCTCTTAGGCCTCATACATAGTGATGTATGTGGGCCAATGTCTACACATGCGAGAGGTGGTTTTTCTTACTTCATAACTTTTACTGATGATTTCTCAAGATTCGGTCATGTGTTTTTGATAAAGCATAAGTCTGAAACTTTCAAGAAATTCAAGGAGTACAAACTTGAAGTAGAAAAACAAACTGGATTGAGCATCAAGATACTTCGATCGGATCGAAGTGGAGAGTATCTTAGTACAGAGTTTTCGAACTTCCTAAAAGAGAATGGGATTCTCTCTCAGCTCACTCCCCCTTACACACTACCGCACAACGGTGTGTCAGAGCGGCAGAATCGAACCCTATTAGATATGGTACGATCCATGATGAGTGATACTGAGTTGCCCCTCTCCTTTTGGGGGCATGCATTGGAGACTGCAGCTTTTCTATTGAACAGGGTTCCGACCAAGATCGTGTCTACCACTCCGTATGAGATATGGTATGGGAAGAGACCATCTCTTAAGCGAGTTAAGATTTGGGGTTGTCCGGCCTTTGTCAAAAAGAAGAATCCGAACAAACTCGAGACACGATCGTTCAACTGTTTATTTGTGGGATATCCAAAAGATTCATATGGATATATGTTCTACCATAAAGAGGAATAAAGGGTGTTTGTTTCTCGGAATGCCACATTTTTAGAAAATGAGATTTTTCCAAATGATTCTGATGGCAATGTGGTAGATCTAGATGAGGTTCTAGAGACACAAATTACAAATGACGACTTGGTTGAACCTGTTGTTGCAACAGAACTTAATGAACCTCAGCCACTCCGTAGATCTGGTAGGACTTCTCGCCCACCGGAGAGATACTACGGTTTTCTCGTTAATGGTGATGGAGAAGACTGCATCATGGATGATGATGACCCTACCAGTTTTCAGCAAGCTATCACGAGTGGTGACTCTGTGAAGTGGCTGGATGCCATGAGATCCGAAATGGAGTTTATGTACACAAACAAAGTGTGGACTTTGGATGTTGTACCCTTTGGGGTAAAACCCGTAAGGTGCAAATGGATCTTTAATAGAAAGATCGGTGTAGATGGGCAGGTAGAGACCTATAAGGCAAGTCTTGTGACGAAAGGATTTCGACAAAGACCAGGACTGGACTATGATGAAACCTTTTCTCCTGTTGCCATGCTTAAATCCATTTGGATCCTACTTGCTATTGCTACTCACTACGACTATGAAATCTGGCAGATGGACGCTAAAACTTCTTTTCTAAATGGTGATTTAGAAGAGTGCGTTTATATGGATCAGCCAGAGAGCTTCATTGATAGTGGGAGCAGCGGGAAAGCATGTAGGTTGCTTAAATCCATTTATGGATTAAAGCAGGCATCATGGAGTTGGAATATCTGTTTTGATGATGTTATCAAAGAGTTTGATTTCGTCGAAAATCCAGATAAACCTTGTGTTTATAAGAAGATTGTGGGAAGTACTGTCACATTCTTCGTATTGTACGTGGATGACATTCTTCTGATAGGAAACGACGTTCCTATGCTACAATCGGTCAAACTGTTCTTATCACAAAGGTTCTCCCTAAAGGACCTAGGTGATGCCTCGTACATACTGGGCATAAAGATCTATAGGGATAAATCTAAACGGTTATTGGGATTGTCCCAAACCAGGTACATTAACACCATCCTAAAGAGATTTAGTATGGAAGACTCCAAGCGGGGTTCCTTCCCCGCTAGTCATGGAGTCACTCTCTCTAAGGACTTTTGCTCAAAGACTGATGAAGAGAGAGCTCGCATGAGCATTATACCCTACGCTTCTGCTGAAGGATCTATAATGTATGGGATGTTATATACACGCCCTGATGTAGCTTATGCACTGGGTGTAGTAAGCAGGTATCAATCCAACCCAGGGGAGAATCACTGGACAGCAGTGAAGAACATTCTTAAGTACTTACGAAGGACTAAAGAAATGTTCTTGGTATATGGTAACGGAGATCTCCAAATGGAGGCCTTTACCGATTCTAGCTTCCAGAGTGATAAGGATGACAGCAAATCTATCTCTGGGTTTGTCTTTACCCTCAATGGAGGGGCGGTTTGTTGGAAGAGTTCCAAACAGGATACCATTGCAAACTCCACGATGGAAGCTGAGTATATTGCTGCAAATGATGCTGCCAAGGAAGCCGTCTGGATGAGGAAGTTTGTCTCGGAGCTAGCAGTAGTTCTGACCATTATTGATCCAATACCATTGTATTGTGATAATAATGGGGCTATGGCATTAGCCAAAGAGCCCATGTCCCATCAGCGATCCAGACACATCCTCAGGCGATGTCATCTGATCCGAGAGATAGTTGATAGCCGCGGGATCGAGATTCGGAGAGTAGATACAAAATAAAACACCACAGATCCACTCACCAAGGCCCTCCCTTTGCCGCAGCATGAGCGACTTTTTGAGAGGTTGGGTATGAGATAAGCTAATAATTGGCCTTAGTGCAAGTGGGAGATTGTTGGATATCTGTATGTCCTAGAGGCCATTATATGATAGTGTATGTACTGGCATGTGTGTGTGTGTGTGTATTCAGGGGACATTCTTGCTCGACATGATAGTATGCTATCCGGTTGCACCTTTTATCTTGACATGCTCATTTGATCATGCTTTAATTCATTTGGTACATGTTGATATAGCCCTTAGGATGATGCAGGACTACTGAGATTATGATGCGGATCATACTGGTGGGACATGTGTAGTCTATGAGCATATCCTTGAAATGTTCCTAGTCGTGGGTGTATCGAGACGGGGCATCAATATCACCAGAGTAGACTAGCGTATGCATTACTTGTCCCATATGATGGGCGATGGATGATTCCATATCCATTGGTGTGATGACACCAAAGATCATATACGGGTACTCAGTGGAGACTGGGTATACTGAATGGACTCGCCGAGAACTCCTATGGGGTATTATATTTATCGTCGGATAGCAGTTCTCAGGTGACACTGGTACAGGTTAGTCTATAGACCCGAGATCGTCATAGAGACTTGTGTGTCTCCCACTGTACTTTGATCTCCACCCTACCACGGCTCTACTGAGTCGTGCAAACAGGTGGATTTTGGGTACAGTCTTGAGGCACATGGAGGCAATGAGCGATAAAAGGTGTTTCGACTCTCCCGGTATTGGGGGTTGATGTTGCACCATGTACGATTGGCTATAACAGGAAGTCCCTGGCCAGGGCTGCTGAGATTTACTGATAAGTGTTATCAGTAGTTTCTCGATTTGTTGTGAGCCATATACCGGCATGACTTATTGGGTTATTGGGGTCGACGATACCATCCCTAGACTCACATATGCAGCATATTTGACGAAGATACCGGACTGTACGGTAAGTGTTACCGGTTGGCTCGACGAGAGTTTTAGCAGGTTTGCTTGTATTTCTTCTGATCGCTCAATACCTGGGAGTCGTTACGTACAGCTTGTGCCACTGACGGTTTGTGGGCATGTGATATGATCACTGCCTACTGCTAGCGTATTGATGAGTCTTAAAGTCCCATAAAGGAGTCTCCTAGCTCAGGTGAAATGATGTGGGGTGCATATGTGATATGCGCGAGAGCTCGATTAAATGCGTGTATTGGATACCGTATTTTAATCGGGTGTTTTCTATTAGACAGGTCGTATGTGATATGACCGGGATATTAAATCAAGTATTGATTTAATATTAAGTCCATTAGCTCATTTATTAAAACCTATTTTTTTATGATTCATGCATGAGTGTATGTATCTATTGATGTGCATGCACACATGCAAGCATACATGTGTCATGGTTGATGATACATTAGTGGTGGCAATGCAAGACTCACATAATTACATATTTAGATATTTCGATTATTTGAGAAAAGCAAAATGGGATTAAAATCATGGTTGACTATTCAACTCTCTTTTGAATTGACAAAGTCAATGGTTTCTTTTGTCCATGATTTTGCTTAAACTCAAGTTACAAAATATCTAGATATTTTGTAACCATGGTTTAGCATGGATGACTACTCTTACTCTCTTGAGTTTAGGTTGGGGTTTTCTCATTATTCTCATATTATTCTCTCTCTTGAGTTTAGCTTGAGCCATCTCCTTCTTCCTCTCTCTCCTCAAAGCTCACTAGGGTTTTAAAAGAAAAAGAAAGGATTAAAAAGAAAAGGTTTTTAATTGAGATTCAAACCCACATCACCATTCCACTTTAATCTAGCCCACTAGTTTGGAGTGTTTGCTTCATCTTCATCCTTGATCAAGTGAAGCTTGGAGCTTGGTGCAAAGAGACTTCGTGGTGGATCATCGTGGACGCGGAAGAATACAAGCCAACCGACTCAAACCCTACACGATCCAAGGAGTCTAGGAGGAGGTCTACAAAGGTTGTATTTCCACCCCACTTAGTGTTAGACACTTTATAGTATGTGATGCTATAACTAGTTGTTACTCTATTTTTCTAGTTCGATCCATATTTGGAATTGTTTAGCACCCTCTAAATTTTTGTTATAGCATGTGTGATGCAACCCTAAACCTAGTGTGGTGCTATAGAATCCCTACAACCTTACTAGATAGCCACGCCCCATAGCCCCGACCAAGTGACTATAGGAGAACCCCGTCGCCAAAAGCATCTGTTCGGGTGCTCGCGGCCGCAGTGTTCCGCCTTAGTGCACTTCGTCGACGGCATTGGGGGTGCGGCCGTCTACTAAAGTTTCCGACGAGTATTCGATCAGGTTATCGGGAATCTTGTTGAATTGCCCGACTGGTTATTGGAAAGTGTTTTCAATATCGAGACTAAAATACGGGATTTATAATTGTTAGGCATGTGATGTCTAAGAAATTCATTTAGTTGGGCATGAAATCCAAAGTATGTGATACATTGGGTTTATGATGTCTAAGGTGGTTGCGGATTCCAATTGTTGTAGTTTTTCACTTTCTTTTTTGCGACCGTAAGTGTAATATGTGGTGTATCGCCGGTTTCATTGCTATATGTCAACAACAATTGGGATACGCATATTTACTTACGTTGATGACATGTGATGTTATGTGTTGTTGTGATATGTTATATTGGAACGCCGTGTTTTGAATAGCCGGGTTTTTTTTATGTGAGATGAGAGTTTTTCATTTTCATTCATGTAAAAGCTTGTATGTAATATTCTTTTATTGCGGCACTTCCGGATTGAGCATGATATCGCCATTGATGTATATTATTTACTTTTCCGCATTAGGATAGACCCAAGGCGGGGAGTACAAGTATTTGGGTTCTAGGGTCCAGTGGAGACCATCTCGAGGAGTCGAGACCGGGTCTCCTAACTCTAGAATTGGTAGGGTTGCTTGTCGCTCTCGTAGGGGTCTAGGGATGTGGGTTTGGCTATTCATCGTGACCGTGGAATCCGCGTCTTTTATTGGCTTAATTAAAACACGGAATTCCTAGTATATCCAATATTTCATATGTGTTCTTCTGCTGCTGATATTCTATGATGTGATCACTTGATATATTGAGACGAATGCTTATATTATATATATGATATATAATAAATATTGCTGCTTTCGTTTCTTCTGTGATACTTAGGAAGCATAATTGATGGGACTTCATTAATGAGATTAATGAAAGAAAAGAAACCTAAAGATGTTGTAGAAACTTATTTTAAAACTGGTAGCTCTAGTTCTTGCTTTGCATAGCGGTATTCCTTATAGAATATCCAGCACCTTATTCAATAAGGAAAGAACCGAGATCCCTTCACCGGAAGTGACCTCTTTAGCAAAACTGACAGATGCTACAACCCACTCAGTTTGTCTTTTGATTGGCAAACTTATTGGGTGTAATTAATCCCGGCTAGTCTTACCTTTTAGGGTTTGAAGGAAGATTTGATAAAAACAGTGGGAGCCATACTGATTAGATAAAATAATAACCAATCTGATCTTGCAAGAGCCCACGCAAAGTGTTTTCTTCTCTCTCTCTCTCTCTCTCTCTCTCTCCCTCCTGGTAGCGACCATGTCACGTTTTAATCAAGATAATAATATGGATGCATTGACCGAACATGCTTATTATACTGAGTTGGGGAACGTTGGTTCCGCTCTATCATATAATTGTTATAAGTCCGAGCAGGAAATAGGGGAATATCCGGACTCCCATGCCACCCAATCGAAGAAAGTGTCTGTTGATGCATCTTCTTCTGGTGTGTTCATTACCGAGAACCGTTTCTCAGTATCCTCTACGTCCTAAGTGTGAGATACCGGATCAGGATCCCACATATGTAAGAGTTACATGGGCTACTGAAAGGTAGAGAACTGGGATTGGGTGATATGTTTCTAAGTGTTAGAGAATGGTGAAATTGTTGCAGCCAAACCAGTTGGCAAATATCACCTTGTATTAATACATTGATTCAGAACAAATGTTATTAGATACCGAAGCTGATATACAACATTACATCAGTTTCTTTATTAAGTTAAAAAAGGATATAATTCTGTATTAGAGGATAATGTTGTGAACATTTTTCTGAATCAAGAGTTGATTGGATCGGGCACGTTATATAATGGCATATACGTTCTAAATCAAACCACGGTTCAAAATATATAGAACACACATACGAGGAGTAGTTTAGAAATGAATGAATCCTTCTTGCGGCATTGTAGGCTACGTCATATCAATGCGACACGACCAGCTAAGTTACATAAGGATGAATATGAGAATCTGTTCGAATTTTCATCTTATGATACTTGCCAGTCTTTCACAAAGGTAAAGTGACCAATACCCCGTCTACTCAAAACAGAGAAAGAGTTAGTGAACTCTTAGGACGCATACATGATGATGTATACGGTCCTATGTCTACAAATACCAAGATTGGTTCTTCGTACTTCATTATATTCACTGATCTTCTTTCAGGATTCGGACATATGTTCCTGTTGAAACACAAGTCTAAAACTTTTGAGAAATTCAAGGAATATAAGCTTGAAGTTAAGAACTAAACGGGTAAAAGTATTAATGTCCTTTGATGTGATCGAGGAGGTGAATACTTGGGCATGGAGTTCCTGGATTATTTAAAAGGAGAATGTGATTCTCTCTCAGCTTACTCATTCGAGTACACTACAGCACAACGGTGTATCAGGACGGAGGTATCGCACCCTATGAGATATGGTGCGCTCTATGATGAGTAATGTTGAGTTGCATGTTTCCTTTTGGTGTTATGCATTTGAGAAGCTACATACCTATTGAATGGGGTTCTATCCAAATCACTGCCTACCACTCCATATGAGATATGGAATGGGAAGAGACCATATCTTAAACGAGTTAAGATATGGGGTTGTCCGGCTTATGTTGAAAAGAAAAATCCGGACAAGCTCGAGGTAATGTCGGTTCTGTATAAGTTTGTTGGATATCCCAAATATTTGCGAGGGTATATCTTCTACCACACTGAGGAGGAAAAGGTGTTTTGTTTCTCAGCATGCCACCTTTTTAGAAAAGGAATTTCTTATGAAGAAATTAGTGGTCATGAGGTAGAACTGGAAGTTGTTCTAGCTTGACAAACTAACAGCTGATGATTTAGTAGAACCAAAGGATTCAATAGTCTCCAACAAACCTCAGCCTCTCCGTGAATCTGGTAGGGTTCCTCATCCACTTGAGAGATACCACGGTCTTCTCGGTGATAGTGGGAGCGAGGATTGCATCATGGTAAATGATGGCCCAACTAGGTTCAGGCATGCCGTCACGAGTGGGGACTCTGTGAAATGGCTGGATGATATGCGATCAAAAATGGAATCCATGTACACCGACAAAGTATGACTTTGAATGTTGCACCTGAAGGGGTAAAACCCATTGGGAGCAAATGGATCTTGAGAAGATTCTTGGTGTAGATGGAAAAGTTGAGACTTTCAAAGCTATGCTTAAGTCCATCAGGATTAAAGCAAGTATCGAGGAGATGGAACATCTGTTATGATGTGGCAGTCAAAGAGTTTGACTTCATCAAAATGGTAGATAAACCTTGTATATACAAGAAGGTTGTAGAGAGTAAGGTTGTCTTACACGTATTGTACGTAGATGGCATACTCTTGATAGGAAATGGTTTCCTATGCTACACTCGGTCAAGCTCCTCTTATTACGAAGATTCTCCAAAGAAAATCTGGACGATACCTACTACATCTTATGGATCATGATCTATGGTGGTAGATCTAAGTGGATGTTGGGAGTGTCCCATATCCAGGTACATTAACACCATACTAAAAGGGTTTAGTATAGAGGATTCTAAGTTTGATGGTTCTCCCACTTACTCAGGAATCACTCTCTCCAAGAAGATGTCTTCCAAGACTAATTTGGAGAGAGCTCGCGTGCAAGGGATACCCTATGCTTTGGCACTAGGCTCTATCATGTATGCGATGTTATATACCAGACCAGATGTAGCTGACTCACTAGGTGTAGTGATCAGAAATCAATCGGATCTTGGGAGAATCACTGGACAGCTGTGGAGGACGTTCTTAAGTACTTGAGAAGCACTAATTGAATATTCTTGGTTCGAGCTTCCAGAGATATAAAGTCGACTGAAAGTCAGTCACAGGCATTGTCTTTACCCTCAGTGGAGGGACGGTATGTTGTAAGAGTTCCAAGCTAGATACCGAGGCATACTAGACGATAATCGCTACCAACGATGCTACCAAAGTGGATGTCTGGATATTTCTTGTTCATGAGATGAACATGGTTCCTACCATTGAGCGTCCAATAACTGTTATTGAGACAACAATGGAGTTGTGGCTTTAGCCTAAGAACGCCGGTCCCATCAACGATCCAAACATATTTTAAGGACAGTATCACCTGATCCGGAAGATGGTTGATCTCTAAGAGATCGAGGTTAGGAGAGTAGAAGCGAAGGATAACACAGCGGATCCACTCACAAAGGCCTTACCCTAGAGAGATTTCTATAGGACGTTGAGTATGAGATACTACAACAAATGGCCTTAGTGCAACTGGAAAATTGTTAGTTATATGTATGTCCTAGAGGCCATTACTGTACATACGATATATATTGTAGTGGATACTTGGACATATATAGGGACTTTCTTACTCGACATGATAGTATGCTATCTGGTTGCTCTTTATCTTAACATGTACACTTATTGTCTCTCTATTATATGTTGATAAAGCCCTTAGGATGAGTACTTGACTACCAGGACTATGATGCAGATCATACTAGTGGGGCAGAAGTAGTCGGTAAGTACATCCTTCAAATTTTCCTAGTCGTGGGAGTATCGAGACAGGGCATCGATACTCCAGAGTAGACTAGCGTATGTGCTTCTTGACCCATATGATGGGCGATGGATGATCCCACATCCATTAGTGTTTGACATCAGGGAAGGTATACGGATGCTCAGTGGAGACTGGGTACACAGAACGGACTCGCCGAGAACTCCTTGTTGGTATTATACCTATCGTCAGATAGCAGTTCTCTGATGACACTGGTACAGGTTAGTCTGTAGACCCGAGATCGTCATAGAGTCTTGTGTGATTCCCACTGTGCTTTGATTTCCATCTTACCACGTTCAAGAGAACGTGCAAAACGGTGGCTTTTGGGTACGGTCCCGAATCACATAGAGGAAATGAGTGATAGGAGGGGTTTCGTCTCTCCTGGTATTAGGGGTAGATGTTGCGCTGTGTTCGATTGGCCATAACTGGAATTCCCTGGCCATGGCTGATATGGAGATCTACTGGTACGTATTACAGTAGTTTCTCGACCTGTTATGAGCCTCACATCGACACGACTTATCGGTTACTGGGGTCTGACGTTTACCACCCTTAGACTGGATATGCGACGTATCAGACGAAGAGACCGGACTGTACGGTGGTGTTACTGAATGGATTTACAGGAGTTAGAGCATACTTGCTTGTTGATCTTCTAATCGCTCAATACCCGGGTGGCCGTTACGTTTAGCTGACCGCTTGCGGCTTGTTGGTGTTTGATGTGATCATCACCTACTACCGGCGTATTGACGAGTCTTTAGAGTCCTACATAGAGGTTTCCAGGCTCAGGCAAAACGGAGTAGGAGCACATATGTGATATGTGCGGGATCGAGATTGATACGAGTATGTGATACCGTATTCTATTCTAGCATCTGAAGGATATCGGCCGGTTATATGTGATATAGCCGGGTTATCGGATCAAGTGTTGATTCGATGAAATAATATATAATATATATGTGCGTGTGTGTGTGTGTGTATGCTCACTTAAATATTTATTATTCTCACTTATGATGCATTTAACATATATGTGATATATGTTTATTGTATTGTTTTCTTTTGTTACATGAATATTATATATGTGATATATAATATTGTGATATGCTAGGTTACACATGTAACATGTATGTGTGAGACTCGTACCATGCTAGGGTTTATGTTAGGATTTCATTTATCATTAAGTAATTACAAATTAGTGGATTTAATCAAAGCTGGAAGCTTGTAGAAGCTTGTAGATAAGTTTTGACTTAGTCCACTCTTTTGTTTCTACTTAAGATATTTTGTGACCTAACCATTAACCCTTACCATGGTTAATTCTCTACATGGGTTAGTGTATGGATGATATACTCACCCAAGAGTTGCATTTGAACTATGAGAGATATTTTCATCACTTGAGATATTTCCTTCTTCTTCTTCCTCATCTCATTTTTGATCTCTAGATTTTGAGATCAAGACGAAAAATAATGAGAAATTAAATTCTAAAGTGAGCTAAATTCCTACTTCATCATCCTCTTCTATACTAGCCATATAGATTAGTGTGTTGGCTTCACTAATTCCATATTAGTGAAGAGTGAGCTTGAGTCCGTGTTTCCTCCACGTAGATCATCACAGACTTTGAAGACTTCAAACAAGGATGCATCGTACATCTTGTGGAGCCTCTCAAGAGTTCGGGAGCTCATGGATCGCAGCGAAGAGACCACTACTCGGAGCTTTTGAAGCGAAGGAACGGACTACAAAGGTTGTAATCCATATCACTTAGATGTAAAGTTGTTAACATGCATAGTTAACCCTAATTCTCTAGTTCGATTACTTGGTTGGTTTGTTTAGCACCCCAAAATTTTAATATAGCATGTTTGATGCTTTCCAAAACCTTGCTAAGGTGCTAAGCTAACCCTACATACCACACCCGACCCGGCCATCCCGTCCTTACGTTTTTTGAAGGAAAAATACACCCAGCTCGGCTCATCCTTACTGGTGCCAGGGCGATTCTTATAACAGAGGAAGGAAACGAGGAGGGTCAAACTGAAGGGGATGTTTTCAAGTTTCAACCCGACCAGAAAACCGAGAAGGATTCTCCATGAGTTCGGCACTAGCTGGCCCGGGGCAAGATGGAGGCAGCGAAGCATCCCATATATCTCGGCTAAGAAGGGCAGACGCATTCCGGCCCGAAATACTTCCAAATACAGGGCAATCTCCTTGCCCTGCACCTGGTCCGCCTGCTCACCCTCTCTAGCTAAGAGAAGCGAATAGTTGGAGGGAATATAGAATCGAGCCCGAATCTCGGTAAGCTCATCCACATTCCTCAAAACAGAGGGCGCGTCGTGGCATTTCCGATGCGCCTTAGAGGCCCTTGTCGCCACCCGACGGTGAACGACACGGGCGGCCCTGACTCTAGGGGGCGAGCCCGACACAAATGACGCTGCAGAAGAACCCTCTCTGCTATCTGAAATCGGGAGGGAGGAAGACCCGCTGGACTCGGCTCCAACAACTAGAGCCTCATCATCCGACTCAACCCTAACTATCTCTACAAACCCCTTAGATGAAGATATCTAACCTGATTCAAATGAATGGGATCGCCGAGGAAAAATCACGAGTGATCCGATCTAAAAGGAAGGAGCGCCGAGCAATTCTCGATAACGAAAGTAAAATTATGGTGGAAGTGTTGGCCCTAGAGGGGTCCCCTCCTATTTATACACTCCAAAGAAAGCATCCGATGGCCCAGATCGATTCCCGCCAAAACGAAACGTCGTGCCCGCCAGCCGTCAGAGCTCCATGTGGCGATCGGCCATTAGGGACGTTCCTTCGGTTGCAGGTGAAAGCGACAGCCTGTAGTGTCCGCCAACCGACGTCCAATACGTGGCCCGATCCCAACTGGCGACCGACTGAAACGGCGCCCCTTCTTTAAAGCGCGATTATTTCATTTGATCCGCTAACGCCATCGAGGATACGCACGAAAATTCAGGCGAATGACGAGGCGACACGTGGGCCCAAAAGATCGAAACGATGCCACCGCCAAACGCCGTGATGTTCCTAGGCGATCCGCATTACGATTCCTTGGCGCCAAATTGAGCAGAAGAAAGACCGAGCAGACCACTCTTGACCCGACCCTTGGATAGGTCGGAACGAGAGTGGAGAGCTATTGATGATGCTCACAAGTGGTGTCTCCTCTCTACTGTCGGTCTTGAAAAAGACCGCAGAGCCCTGTTTTCTGCTTAAAAAACATTACGACACGTGGCGGATGACGTGTCCCGAAAGCTACGGAGGTGGAATAAATTAGTTGCATTATGAGGATTCCTCGGGACTTCGTCTCGAGGAACGTGTCCGACCTTCCAGAAGACCTCCCTGAATACATTCCATATTCACCTAGGAAACTACCAACAGCTCGTCTCCGAGCTATCTCGGTCTCCTTGCTCATCTCCGAGCCGTATGACATGCCGAGCTTCCTCGGCCTCCCGGCTCGTCTCCGAGCTCCTGACATGCTGAGCTTCTTCGGCCTCCCGGGTCGTCTCTGAGCCCCTGACGTGCCGAGCTTCCTCGGCCTCCCCAATCAACCAGGAGCGCGTATCTCATGCGCCCCGCAACAGCTCCGCATATATCGCCAGGGCGAGATATCCGCCTCCCCACGATCCGCGTCTCACGCTGGCGCATCTCTCCATTAATGGGCGCATCCGCCATTAAAGGCGAGGATAACGCGGGGACGTAACCGACGGCGGTGATCTCGCGCCCGCTCGCTCCAAGCGACCCCTATATAAACCCCCATCTCAGACGACTCAGGTATCTGAATTTTATCTCAATACGCCACTACTCTACTCCTATTCCTCGGCTCTAACTTGATCATCGGAGAGTCCTACGGCGGTCACCCATCCCGGTACTTTTTTGCAGGTAGTTCGGCGTCCAATACCAACACATTGAGATCCACACCCACCAACTCCAAAACCAAATCTCAGCCGTTCAAGATCGCCATCGCAGGATCGACGGAGGACAACATCTGAAGGAGATCACGACCTCCATCAATCAATGAAAAAACTTTCATCCATTCACCTCCACTTTGCCTCTCTCTTCTCATCATCCTCGTCATCATTCTTATCAAAACTCTCAATTCTTTATTTTCTTCTTAAATCAACTTTTGTTTTTCAAGTTTTTGATGAGAGTTTTGTCAAAAGCCGTAAATCAGATAAAAATTCGGGTTTTATATAATAAATGATTAATTTAGCATCCCTGGTTAACCTAACTCAACCCTCTTAGTTTTAGAGTACTAACAGAAATACCTTTTTAGTCAGCGGCTATGTTTGGAGGTGGTCTTTAAAAGTACGATGTTTTAAGGAGGGTTGTTTTCTAAAATACACTAGTTAGTTAGAGGGTCCTATGCACTAAATTTATCTCAATCATAATAAGATCATTCCTTGAATGTATGAACTGAAAAATCAACGTTTTGGCTTTTCACCCCTGCTTTTCTTATTTTTTCGGATTGGCTGTAGTAATAACTGTTCTTATTATTACCCTCATGCATTCGAGGCATTATTCGGGGTTCCAAGTGTAATATAGCCGGACGGAGGTGGGAAAGAGTGATGAGTTTGGGACAACCTTGAGCAGCGTGTGGGACCCATACTTCTATTTCTTATCTGTACACGGCCGGCATATGAGCATTGTCTAGAATCAGTCATAGCAGGGACACAAATTCACGATGCAGCCATCTTTGCTGGCTGGCTTGTGGGCCATGGCATTCCACGGTCACGAATTGGATATCGACATGTGGCACAACTTCTTCCCAATCTTCGAACTATTTCTATACTGCATAATAATTTGGATCTTTAGCTGTATAATTTGGAATTTTGCAAGACAAGGCCAACTGCCTCGCCTCATAGAGGGAGTGGTGGTTGTTCCCTCTAGGTTTGCTTTTGTTCCATGCGCAAATATGTAGGGCATAAAGGGTGTAGAAAGTAATTTATGCAAATTATCTCTTACAAAAAAAAGAAAAACATTTGCATGATGAGACATGGTTTACTTTCTGATCAAATCTAAAAACCATCAAAAAATTTCCTTGACAAAGGAACAACTTCTCAGAGTTCATTTTCACAGAGATTTCCTCATGAAATTAATAGACCGGTGGTCCGTGGTCTATCCGTGAAATCTCTCTCAATATAGCTGTGAGATGCTCTAAAAAAAATAGGTTTACCAACAATGAAAAAACTCATATAATTAATGAATAATTGGACGTTCAGATAATAATCAACAACGTACGTTCGCTATATATAATATCTAAAACTTATAAAGTCCAATATGAACCGGATGTCGTATGATATATATAAGACAAAACTAACAGATCATTATTGTAAATTTTATGATCGATTACATGAAGCCCCCCTCAACTTTTCAAAAGTCATAGCGGTTTGTTAAAAAAAAAAGATCTCGGGTTCGATCATGAGATGATAGATGGAATAAATTAGTCATTCTCTTCTCGTTAATGGGGTGCTCCGGGCTCAAACCCGGGTCTTCCCATAGGCTACTTCAAGCCACATCAATGGGCTACTCCAAGCCCTTAAGTCACGGCGGTCTGTTGCGTCACGGTAAGCCAAACTTTTTTTCTTCTTATTTTAGTTTTCTTTGGAACCGGATTCACATTTTATTTTCTCATATCACATGCATGATGTGAAATGAAAGTGAAATATTCTTGGCTGTAGCCAACTAAACCCATTTACCATTTTACTAGAATTATCATGAACCTTGACTGGTCTAATAACAATTTTGGAAAATGGAATAGTTGGTACATTTCATCTACTAGCTACAAAGAACGGTGCAAACTCATTTGGAACAAGAAACGTACGTAACCGCGTGCATTCCATTAGTTTGAGAATATTATATATGTTGCCAAATTTGAAGTATCAAGAGATCATTTCAAAGACAGCTTCATGTGAAATCATCAACTTTTACTTTTCTTGTGGAAAACTTTACTTATTCTCTATCTACAAATCACTCTAGAAAAGGTTTTTAATTTTTTTTCTTTCAAGTTCTGTTCATGTATATTAATTCCCCCCTCCCTCTTGAAGGAAGCTGGATGTTAACAAACAACAACCGAAAAAAATTAATAAAGTTGTTAATTAAGAAGACAATCAAGACAGGACAGGTTGAACACAACAAGTATCAAATAAGCATACGAGAAAAGTGAAATCACTTATCTTAACCAAAGGAAATTTATTTCTAGATTGATTAAAGAGAAAATCTTCTTAATTTTATTGTACTTATGACTATCTTAATGGTCCAACATGTATGTTCATAAGTTTTCATGTGTGGTTCCGAAACTCCTGATTAAGTAGGATCCACATGTTAACTCTTGACGGCATGTGTAGAGAGAGAGAGAGGGAGGGGGGTGGTTAATGGAGTAAAGAGCCATAGGAGAGAATTCCCTCCTACGGCGTCGAAAAAATACGTCCTCATTCATTTTTTCCGACGATCGGCACCCACCATCTTCATCGCTATCTAAGATGTGGGTACACCAAATTTCATGTGATTCTACAACACTTTCACTGTTGATTTCGTGGGTTCAAAATTGACGGTTTACCGACAATAGAACTTTTTACATTGCTAAATCAACAGTAAAAACATTGTAGAATCACATGAAATTTAGTGTACCCAGATCTTAGATGATAGCAATGAAGATGGTGGGTACCGATCGGCGGAAAAAATAAGAGAGGATTTATTTTTTTGACGCCATAGAAGAAAATGCCCTCCTATTATATATATATAGAGAGAGAGAGATTAATGGAGGAAAGAGTCCATAGGAGGGAATTTCCTCCTATTGCGTCGAAAAAATACACCTTCCTTCAATTTTTCCGACGATCGGCACCCACCATTTCCATCGTTATCATCTAAGATGTGGGTACACCAAATTTCATGTGATTCTATAACTTTTTCACCGTTGATTTAGTGGGTTCAAAATTAACGGTTTACCGACAATAAAACTTTTTACATTGCTAAATCAACGGTGAAATGGTTGTAGAATTACATGAAATTTGGTGTACACACATCTTAGATGATAACGATGTAGATGGTTGGTGCCGATCGGCGGAAAAAATAAGAGAGGGTGTATTTTTTCGACGTCATAGAAGTAAATTCCTTTCTATAGCATCTTTTCTCTATTATTCTCATATATATATATATATATATATATATATATAACAAGAGGAATTTCCTCCAATGTTCTTCACTGCAACGACATGTTTTTTTCTTCCCTCAAAGTCATGTCTACTAATTATCTAAGCCAACAAAACAAAGACACGTCCATTTCCACAGCATATAGATGACGAGGACATGGGCCTACCATCCATCAGCTCGGATCATGCCACACGTGGGCCCCACCCTAACGTGGTTCAAATTCCCAACAATGTATATCTCCGATAGAATGGGCAAAAATTTCATAACCACCCCCTCTCCCAACCCAAAGAAACACAACCAAAGTTTCAAGTTAAATGCCGCCTTCTAACTTTGGGCATCAAATTTTGGACCCATTTGAGTCTCCTCATCTTTCATCTGAACTAAATTTGGTACATTATTCCTTCGATGCTTTGTACTCTTCTTCTTCTTCTTCTTCTCTCCTTCAATTTTTTCTTTTGGTTGAGGGGTCATGTCAATTAAGCATCATATCATGCATTGTTTAAACTTTGACCGTTCGCGATGCCTAATTAATTAATTAGTCTTCACAAAGAGGATAATGACATGTCACTAACCTCAAATAACTAGTTTCTATTTGAACTTCACCTTACCTGTTACCGCCATTAATCTTTTGTCTTTATCACTATAATCTAACCAAAGAAGCATAAATAACAATACTTTATTATTTACGAGTTCACTAATTCGATTCATGTATAGTGTTATAAGAGTAACTCTGATAGAAGTATGTGCAAGTTTGGGAGGAGTGCGCATGCAATTAATGTGGATCACACTTTTAATATTGTTTTGTTTAACATGAATCATCCGAGAAATTTCTCCTTCCGTTTGAGCCATGCATTTTGCTCTATGATATAAATTTTTAAGATTTAGCTAGAAATATCAGAAAGTGAACATGTGAAGTCATCGTATGGGCTCGACATAAATTTGATTTAGAAATTTGAACATTTCTTATTTTATATTTCCCCCCTTTATTTCTCAATCAACTTTTATAGGATCCACATGGACATCACAATTACATGAATTGTATGAAAAGATGCTCGAGAGAGCATCTAGGAGTAACTTGATATTTAAGTTAATCAAGCTAAATGGTGAGTGAATTGGGTGGTGCTCAAGTTATTTTCCCTCAAGCAAGCTTAATATTTATATGTTATTCTTGTAGCAAAATCCACTAGAGAAAAATAGAAGTTTCTTGTTTGACTAAGAGGCTTACTTGTCTTTGTAGTGATCGTTGTAATAAGGTAAGTAGTTGGTTTGGTATCATCATATGTATAGTCTTAATTAGGTTGTTCTATCCGCTACTAGTGGCTTTGTTGTGGGATAAAAAAATCCGATCCCGGGTTGATATATGGGATAAATTAGCCGCCATCATCTTCTCATTAATGAGGTATCCCGGACCCGTATTAGCTTTGGTGTGGGATAAAACAATGAGATCCCGGGATGATATGTGGGATAAATTAGCCGCCGCTCCCTTCCCATTAATGGAGTACCCCGTTCTCGAACCCGGATCTCTCCCATAAACTACTCCAAGTCCCACTGAACCCATTGGCTTTGGTGCGGGATAATTTTGCATGTGAGATACTTTACATGTGTTTATTATTTTCCTTGTATAAATAATTAATACCTTCAAAGTAGGAGAAAGAGAGTATTATTTTTCCGTAACTATCCGATTGATATCAGGTAGACCACCGGATTAATGTTTTGTTAATTGAGTGGGATAGGAGTCCGATCCCAAAACTATCACGCTCATTTAACTAATATTTAACTCGGTAACCTATATGTGAATTTATGAGAGTTGTAAATTAAGTAGTTTTTTAAAAAAAAGAAGAAGAAAAAATCATACCAATAATATATACTCGTAAGGAGCTATGACTCTTAGAGTACAAAATTTTTCTATAAGAAAAATATTTATTTTCTAATCCTCCTACAACTAGCTAGCACTTTTAGGAGTTGAACACAAATAAAGAAGAGGATCATTTTCATAATTCCTACTACACCATTTTGCATTTGAGTATTTAGCAGATAATTTCGCAGATAGTTATCAAGAACAAAAATATTCAATTATGAGTGTTTTTTTTTGGTTTTGTTTCGGGGATCTTGGACAATTTTGGTTCCAAAAGGCTAATCTTGGATACAGATGCTATGCAAAAACAAAACTTGTGATTACAATTCATAGAGGTCGTCAAATAATTAGTGAAGGCAAACAATATATATGTACAACATAAAAATATTTTGCATATATATATATATATATCAAGAGAGAGAGGGAGAGAGAGAGATTTTTCTTTCTATAATTTCTTAAACAGGAAAAGAGAAATATATACATCTCCCTAGAAAGAGCCAGGATTATACTGCACTGCAGTTTAAATAAATAAATCAATATTTATCCGAAGATAAATAAGACCTAAACAAAAAAATCTAATCCAAGTTTAAGGCAACCAAACAGGATCAGGACAGAACACACATCAAATCGATAATCAATTTTGCACAAGCACAAAACAGAACCCAATTTTTTTTTTTAAAAGAAGAAGAAGAAAAGGGGAGAGCGCTAAGGTGAAAAAGGACAAATGAGTTTTCCTCTGAATCCATTTTAAGTTGTTTCACACCACTAAGCTGGACTACAACACTTTTCTTGAAGTACACATGCACTACCACTTGGACATAGAACATACCCCACATGAGTGAAAAATGTACAGTTTTATGTGCACCAATGAATATCCATGGGCGAGTTTTACTTATTTAAAAGTGAAGCTGCAGGCATTGAGTAGCATTTGCCTCCATAGGGCAATACGGGCACTTAAAAGGTCTAGTACTACTCTTCGACAGCTTAACCACCGCTTGCTTTGACGCCACATGCCCACAAGGCATAAGCATTGGCGGATTCTCCTCACTCACGGGCTCTTTTAAAACTGGGCACACAACGATCGAATGAAACTGAAACTCTCGTCCGAGCTCTACGTGCACGGGCAACTGCGTCATTGCTTGCCAATCCTGTTGCTTATTGGTAGAAGCCATCACCATTGCTAGCTTCAGTAGAGTAGGCAATCCTTGGAACCCCGCAGTTAGTGCGACAGTAAAAGGGCTTTCATAAGAATAACCCAATAGGCTACAGAACTGCTTAGTCAGCTCCTCAGTTATTTTGGACTCACTCGGTGACATGAACTCGTCGCCAATATAGGGAGATTGATCAAGACGACCGACCCAAAGTAAAGAAGCCATGAGCTTTTGGATTTCAACTTTATGTACAGAAGCAAAGGGTGCTAGGTATTTTCTAGCATAATCGAGAGCTTCGTTCCTGTTTCCTTTCTTCAGAATCTCCACAAACTGCAGCTGGTGGAGTTTCAATTCGAGGCTCCAACCATTTTTCAATAGATTCTCGCTTTGTGCAGCAGCCCAGTTTAGAGCAGGTTCGAAATTCCCAGATGTCATAGCATCTAAAATTCTGTACATTTCGATGAATGATGTTTTTAGGGCTGACGGTTCGGTACTGGATTCGTTACTGAAGCAGTCGCCGAGGTCGAATTGGCCTTGCCTGTAAAAATGAGTTGCGATGATTTGGTTTATTGTAGAGGCGTCAAAATCGGCTTTTGTAAAATAAGCCTTGGTTATGTCTGAAGAAAAATGCTTTTCGAGGGATTTGGTGTACTTGCTGAGTGCAATGTTTATGTCTTTCTGAGATGCTTCAAGTTGTTGAATCGGAGACATCTCGTTCAGTTTGCTCATTAGGTCGTTGAACAGTTGTTTCAGATTGCAGGAGCCAGTGGCATCAATCGACTGCATTTTTAAGCTCATAGATTCGATCTCAAGAGCAATTTTCTGGATCATTTCTTGGGTTTTAGAGGATGATAGCTTTTGCTTCTTGGTAACTCTGTCAAATGCATCAGCTATCGTATTTAACTCCATTTCTTGCTCTCTTTGACTGCTAGTCAGCAAAGTTTAAGAGAACCTGTACAAGAATTTGCAGGCATTGTTATTGCAAAATGATAACGTAACTTAAGCCATTAAGCGCATGTATAAGCTACAATGCTGAAGCAAACTAAACAAGCAGCACTGGGAAATTTGCAAGATGCCATGGACTCTTTACTGAAACAGGTCATTGAGGGGCATGTGATGCCCCCTTCGTTGCTATTACTTATATATTTAAGGGTCCGTTGCAAAAATATCCATGAACAACCTATTCAGTGCCCGACATCGCCTACATCTTCTGAGATTTTTTTCAGCCGTTACGAATTTAAAGGCACCCACATCTGACACCTTGAGATTTTTTTTTCAATCCTTAAATAGGTAAATTTTCCTTCCTTCATATGGGTTTTCTTTCTCCTTTCTTTCTTTCTCCCCTCATTATTTATATTCATTTCTTCCTAGTTCTCTTGTATTTCTTTAAATCTAACACATTTTTTCCCCGAGTTTTCTACTTTTCTTTCTTTGCTTTTGATTTTCTCTAATCTGATGCAAAGTGAACACTTGAAACTACAATTCTCTATGAAACATATTTTTTTTTCAGAATAGGAATCAGTTTTTTTTTTTGATTGACAACTTCCAAACCCCTAGCAGCTGCATAGGAGCTTAGGTAGCAGCTTAAAAAGGTCTTGTAGATTTCCTTACAATTCAAAACATTATCTCCAAGATTAACTGTGCGATCCAATAATTTGATAGGTTCAAAAGGACATTGGAGTATCTCAAGTTCTCAACTTTGCCATGTAGCTGCCTTATCATTGCAAATAAAGTACATGATCTGTCAAACTTATTGATGACTACCGATATAGATAATCCACTGATATTTAAGTCCATCGGCCGATCGTCACCTAGCTTTTCCTATTAATAAAATAAAATGGAGTCTGGGACTAATGCACAATTAGCAGTCTCCAAGAAAGATTTGACAAAAGTTTGCATGCAGCTGTCAACTTGTCATCAAGACAGGTTTCTGGGGTCAATGTAGTGGTAAAAGAAACTACAAAGAGAGATTTTCAACTTAATTTATTCAGCTAGATGAAAGGAAATCCTATCTACCTATGCAGTGTTCATAGAACCAAGCATCAACCCTCCCAGATTCTCCTGGAGTACGATGTACATGATAAATTATGTTATAGGTAACTGCATTTATCTTTGAGACATGTTATGTCCAAAGAGCTAAACACAAGGCATTTGAATGCAACAGCTATTTCAGCAAAAGACAAAAGCAGTAATAGAATACTAGTACTAAATTTAGAAGACACCTGGAGAACTCAAAAAGTAAATCTATCAAGCATACAGATGGACACAAATGTGAAGAATGTTGGCAGAATATGGCTGAAATCTGATGAATGCAAGTGGAAAAAATCCGAGATGTTCTCTGAGAAAGGCTGTCTACAAGCACCTGAGATTACGTGGTCCATTATACTTGATGCTGACTTGTTGAAGGTAAGTGTAGTGCATGGTGCAATATGTGAAAACAGTTTGCTAACATGGCGATGTTGCTATCTAATGTGCTACTTCCAGAATGGTTCATCAGATAGGTTGGGTTGTGGTACAGCCAATGAAAGCACAATTTGAAGTGAAACCGACAGCATTACTTCAAATAGCCAGTTGCAGCAATTCAAATATGGAAATAATCTGCTAACTTCAAAATGATGCAGCTAAAGCTTTGCTCCCGACCAACCGATTACACAACCACCTAAGAAAAACAAACAGGTCAAGACTTCAGCCAAAATGCCCCGCGTTATTGTAACGAATAGAGGGAGCTTTTTATGCAACTAATAGTGAAAGCTTTTAAGAGGAAGACCGAGGAAGAGTAATGAATAAAATAAAAGGAGAAGAAAAAAATTAGGGAACACGGAGCTTACATGATCCAAAACCGACCTAAAGATAGCGGGTATGGGTACTCAGTAGGGGTCATAACCGGGTCGACCTGCCTTCCCCGTTTATTAAATGGTCGGGTTTTGGGTCTATATCAACTCTACAACCAATATTAAATTTAAATCCCAGTAATCAACCAATCAAATCTAATATTTCAAGTAAGCATAAAGTCCTAATCAATCTATCTCAATTTCATAATCCAACCTTTATTTCAAAATAAAAGATAAATGTAGAGTAGACTTCTAAGAGAACCCTTCAAGTTCATTATGTGTGTGTAGAGAGGGGGGGGGGGGGGGCATAATAGGGGATTTCCTCCTATGGCGTCAATAAAAATCAATCCTCATCTTTATCGTCTAAGATGTGGATACACCAAATTTCATGTGGTTCCACTGCCTTTTCACAGTTGATTTAGAGGGTGCAAAATTAACGGTTTACCGACAATATAACTTTTTACTTTGCTAAATCAACGGTGAAAAGGTGTTGGGATCACATGAAATTTGATGTATCGACATATTAGACGATGGAGATCAAGATAAACGGTGACGATCGTAGGAAAAAAATGTTGGAAGGTGTACTTTTTCGATGCCATAAAAGGATTTTCCTCCCTTATTCTAATACACGTGTGTGTGGAGGGGGAGAAATGAAGCCCTATGAGACTTTTTTGTTACGTGGCGTCAAAAAGTACACCCTCCACCATTATATTGGACAATTGGCACCGTTCATCTTGATTTTCATCGTCTAATATGTTGATACACCAAATTTCATGTGATCCTAACACTTTTCACCGGTGATTTAGTGGGTGCAAAATAAATGGTTTACCGACAATAGAACTTTTTACATTGCTAAATCAACAGTGAAAAGATGTTAGACTCATATGAAATTTGGTGTATCAACATATGAGATGAAAATCAAGATGGATGGTGCCGATCGTCGAATAAAATGATAGAGTGTACTTTTTTTATGCCACCAAACTAAAAGCCTCTCAATATGAGAATAATGTAGAAAAGAGGCCCTAGGAGGCTTTTTGGTTAGGTGGCATCAAATATCTATATCCTCCATGGTTTTTTCCGACAATCGGCACCCATCATCATCTTTATCATGTAAGATGTGGATACACCAAATTTCACCGTTGAATTAGCAATATAAAAAGTTCCATTATCGATAAACCGTTAATTTTGCACCCACTAAATTAACGGTGAAAAAATGATGGAATCACATGAAATTTGGTGTATCCACATCTTACATCATAAAGAAGATGATGGGTGCCGATCGGGAAAAAATCATGAAAGGTGTATTTTTTCGACACCATAGGAGGAAATTCCCTTCTATGACATCTTTCCTCTCTCTCTCTCTCTCTCTCTCTCTCTATATATATATATATATATATATATATATATATATATATATCACAGTTCAAGTTCAAGGTACAAACTTTCAACAGAAAACAACACTCCCTTTACTTCACAATACAAGCCTTTTTGGCAATCTTTTTCTTCTCAAATTATTTGTCCTTTTAGAAAATCAGGTAGAATGTTTTGCTTCGTTCTTCAATTACCAATGCACTTTAATATAAAGTTTCAGATCTAACCTTAAATTTGTAATTAATGAAGAGTATCAGAAGATCAAATTAGGGATTTTACATCTATGAAATTTTAGATTTTTGAAAACATTACTTTTCTAAATAAATACTGCAAGGGGGAAAATGATCAGCATTGTGAAATGAAGAAAGTAATAAACATCTATCTCCTTTTTGTTATTACCTTTTGGTTCATCGTGTTCTACTGATGCAAAACTGAAGTACAACAGAAATATTAAACGTACAGTTTTTAAGTTTATTCTTCATGAGGATTTAACTAGCTCAAGAAAGCTTTTAATTAGGTATCAAGCCCTACACTCACTACTTGACTGTCTGTGGTAAAATCAATTTGCATATCACATGAAATAACAAACATTACTGTGTGTAGAATATTTTTCATTGATTGAAAACTATTAAAACAAATGATATTTGCATCAAGTCGGAAGCTCAACTGGTATATGTCCCTCCAGTTGGTTGATAGCATACTTGATCAAACAGATGGTTCTGCTTATACTTAAAATTATTAACGTCTCGATATCACAAGCAATGAGAAAATGGATAAAATAATAATTATTTATCACCCACAACAATGGTCAAATTTCTATTCTTGAAGTCTAATATTGTTCTACCGCTGGAGATTCTCAACATAGTTGCTAATGTATATTTTTCGCTCCTGAGTTAAACTATGCTGCATCAATGATCTCAAAGGATGCATGGTTTGATAAGGTAAATCTCAATTTTTGTCCTAAAGTAGGGGCTATCTCTACCTTCTAGGAACCCATAGTTGGTCCCAACTTCCAAACTTGAAACTATGCTTAGTTTTAAATAAGATCGATAATGAAAGAACTAACATATGATGTATTTGACTATTGCTGTGGGTGATAAATAATTGTTATTTTAGTTATTTTCTTATTGCTTGTGATATCGAGACGTTAATAATCTTAAGTATAAGCAGAACCACATGTTTGATCAAGCATGCTATCAACCAACCGGACGACCGTATATACCAGTAGAGCTTTCGACCTGATGTAAATATCATTTGCTTCAATAGTTTTCAATCAATGATGGATATTCTACATATTTTGTATATGGTAATGCTTGTTATTTCATGTGATATACAAATTGATTTTACCATGGACAGTCAAGCAGTGATTGTTAGGGTTGATACCTAATTAAAAGCTTTCTTAAGCTAGTTAAATCCTCATTTTGATCTACACCTCGTGAAGAATAAACTTAAAAATTGTATGTTTAACATTTCTACTATACTTCAGTTTTGCATCACTATAACACAATGAAAGAAAAGGCAATAACAAAAAGGAGATGAATGTTTATTACTATCTTTGTTTCACAATACAAGTCATTTTCCCCCTTTGCAATACGTATTTAGAAAAGTATTTTTTTCAAAAATCTAAAATTTCATAGATGTAAAATCCCTAATTTGATCCTATGATACTCTTCATCAATTGCAAATTTAAGGTTAGATTTAGAACTCTATATTAAAGTGTATTGGTAATTGAAGATTGAAGTAAAGCATTCTTCTTGATTTTCAAAAAGGGCAAATAATTTGAGGAGAAAAAGATTGCCAAAAAGACTAGTGTTGTGAAATAGAGGGAATGTTGTTTTCTATTGAAATTTTGTACCCTGAACTGATATATATACAATGCAAATACCCTTGGTTAGAGGTCCACCTTTCTCCTTTTTTCCAGAAAAAAGGAAAAAGGGAGAAAAATCATCACCACACAAGCCCTCCACATCATCCCTCACCTCTTAAGCCCTTCACATCATCGCTCCCCTTTTTAAAAAATAAATATCTATATATATAATGCAAATACCCTTGGTTATCTCTATATATCTCTATATATAATGCAAATACCCTTGGTTAGAGATTTACCCCTCCTTTTTTCCAGAAAAAAAAGAAGAAAAATCACCTCTCAAGCCCTCCGCATTATCTCTCTCACCTCTCAAGCTCTCCACATCATCCCTCCCTTTTTTACAAAATAAATAAATAAAATTCTTGTAAATCCCCGTTTCCTTCAATGAAAATCTTTCTATATTTTTCCCAAGTCCCCGAATGTTATCCCATTTTTTTCCCGTATTATTATTTTGTGTGAAGATTAGTTGCTTAGGTTGTAGTATTTGTTTTTCTAAACCAATTAAAATCAAAGCCCAAAACTAAAACTAAATCTATATATAATTTCCCCCCCCCCAATTTAAACCAGCCCAAGCAAATTAAATCCCCAGCCCAATTTTTCCTTGCTTGCCCAATAAAATAAAATGAAACCTAGAACCTTAATTAACATCCCGGCCCGTACCCATTACCCAAACACACGCCTTAAGCAACCCGACCCGGCCCGTGCTCTAACATCTTCCCCCACGCTATTTTTTCCCGCTCGTTTTGTTATCTCCCCTGCACGAACCCACGTCCCCGAGCAACCACATCTCCGCGCTCGTCGCCCACTCCCCGACTGCGCGCAGCGCCCACTCCCCCTCTCGACCTCATCTCCCTCTCTCCCATACAAAGCCGAGCCCCTCGTCCCCTCTACTTTTTTTCATTGCACCCAGCCTCCTCCTCGACCCTTCACCGCACACCAACCTCCCCTCGCCGACGAACCTCCTCCAACCTCCTCCTTCATCACCGAGCACTCTAGCCTCCTCCTAAAGGCCTCGCCTTCACCTCAACACCCACTGCTCTTCACCAAAACCCATCTCCTCGCGAGAACCCCCTCGCCTGCACCCGAGCTCGAGCCCCTACACCCCCTCGCCGACGAGCTCTCATCGCGCCGCCGGCCACATCGTCGACTCCTCTGCATCCCCTGCATCACCAGTACCATCAAACCCGAGCCCTACTCACTCACTCCCTCTCTCCAAACCCACCGCCTCACCCTCTGCTGCCCATCGCCGGAGCGACACCGCCGACCATCGCCGACCCCAGCACGCCCCAAGAGATCCACGGCATCTCACTCCGCTTCCAGGTATCGCGAGACATCCCCGGGCAACTCCGACGACGAACCCGAAACGCGAGCCGAGGCCGTGAACCCAAACCTTGCTGTTCGTCGCACGTTCGTGCCGTGCCGCTGCCGTGCGTCGCCAAAGCGTCTCCAGGCAAGTACCATACTTGCTACATGCTAGATTATTTCCGTTACAAAACAAAACCGTATTAATTCCATGTTTACGATTCATGAAAACTTATATGACAGCTGTTTGATGCAAAACCCGAACGAAAATATTCCATTAACCTGACGGAACTCGATTGCATATGCTGGCCCGTGTGGCAATGAACATTGTGGTGAAATTTGACTGAAAAATACGGTTGTTACTGGCTTAAACGATCACCCCCAATTACACCCGTAAAAACTGAGAATTTCCCGCACCTGAAACTTGTTAAAATCATAATTAATTGTGTACACATTGAAATGATGCGTTCGAGAGCTCAAATCGAAGCCGACTCGACGACCTGTAACCCTATACAAGTTCTTAATTGTTTCTGTACTGAAATTATGACGAGAATTGGTTCGGAGAGCGGCTCTGGACTGCAGTCCAGAGCAGCTCTGGTTGTTTTCTGTCTCGTAATGTTTATTGCCTTGCTGCCTGAACTCGTATGTTGCGGAACCCTACAACTTATTGAAGATGAAACTGTTAGCTAAATAACGCAAGTGATTTCACCCCTTTTATCGTCGTTTACTATTTAAACTGCAATTTAAAAGAACAGGACGTCTAGCAGTCCCAAACAAAAACAGAACTGATACCCTAGTGTTGAACAGTGCATAACTTCTGACGTAGAGACGCGATTGAGAATCCGTCTGTTGCGTTGGAAACCCTATTGAAAAACCTATATTTCATTCAACTGTAGCGTCGCTAAATTCTGATCCCAACTGGGTGAAATTTGTGCCGCGAAACGGACGTTCAGTTCAGAAACTGAATTTCCTGCAGCGAGCACTTAAATTGAAATGGCTGTAACTTGAATACCAGAAATCCGATTGTACTGAAACAAATTTTGCTGAACTACCGACAGAGTGTACATGTTACCGTATTTGTATCGTTTCACTAAATTCTGAGCATATGAATTACTGCAATTTTTGTAAACTTATGACGTGCATAATAGTTCATATTACACATGACTTGTTAACTGCATAAATGTACATACCTTACCCAACTGCCATATACATAGTGATAGTGCGCGTTATTATTCAGTGGACATTGCATTATCGTGCGTGAATGGTATTGGTTTAGGAGTGTCAAGTACGCCAATGGAAAAGTGAATGATTCGTAACAGTGATTGATACGGTGAACAGTGAAAAAACCGTGCTATTGGTGCATACTTGTACACGACTAAATCATAATCATCAATAGTGTAAACCTGGAGGAAAAGGGGAAATCGAAGTGGAAAGAGTATCGTATTTAGTGAGGACCGTGTTTTAGAGGATGATCATTCGAACAATGATTCTTATATATATTAGGTAGGATCTAGCGATCCGGCTGACAGGGTTATGTCTCGGGCGTGTGGGCCGTTGTCTTGGGTATGTACGAGACTCTCATTAAACATGATCCTCCTTTCCACTATTCGATTTCAAACATGACTTAGAGACTGATAGGGACACAGATCATATTTTGCATCATTTAGTGACATAGTGATTATCCGCATTTTACTTTCACTGTTATTACCTTATTTGCCTGTTTTATGTTAATATTATTATTTTGCTATTACGTCGCTCTAACGACCTGAGTATACATGCTCAGACCTCGAGGAACCAGCGCAGGAGTCGGATTTACCCTTCGAGCTAGCGGAGATTTAGTCAGGAGTGTCTTTTTCTTCTTTTCTGCTTTTCCTAAAAAGATCGTGTATTCGAACTTGGTTAGTAGCTCTCTTCTTGTTTATTTGTAATTTGTGAACAATGGAATTTGATGTAATATTTTAGTGATGTATTTCCTTTATTTCTGTGCTTTGTTTACTGATTACCATGTAATGCTAGAAGCCGAAGTGTGACTACGGCGGGATTATTTCCTGACCGTAGGAGCATGGCTGGCCTAATCATCTCTCGTCTTCCGTATTTTGGGAAGCGGGGTGTGACAATTCTAGAACCATCCACATTTCTCTCTTCCATTCTCAAATTTTTTTAAACATCTCTCTCCTAAAAAACAATTAATTGTTTATCTAGAACCTTCCATATCATCTCTCCCAATATATATATTTATATTTTCTATATATAATGCAAATATCTTTCTATATATAATGCAAATACCCTTTGCAAAGATATCTACCCTTCCTTTTTTTAGAAAAAAAATAAAGGAGAAAAATCCTACATTTTCAAGGCTCTACATCATCAAAAAGATCTCCACATAATCTAGAAATCTCCACATCTCTCTCTCTTCTCCCAAAAAAATTTAATTTTTTAATTATCATGAAAGAAACCTCCACATCTCTTTCTTCAGCAAAAAATCAATTTTTTTAATTAACACGTGCAACGCACGTGTACAAAATCTAGTATATATAATGCAAATGGACTTGGTTAGAAGCCACTCTCCTTTTTTTTAAAAAAAACAAAAAAAGGGAGAAAAATCCTCCATTTTTTAGGGCATCCACATGATCATACAAAGAGATAAAAATAATTAATTGATATATTAAAAAAACAAAACTTAGGTCCTCCACATCATCAAGAAAAGAACAAAAATAATTAAACTAATCCATATTTTGAAAAACAAAGAAAAAAGAAACTTTCTAGAACTTGAGACAAAAAAAGAACTTTGTAGAAATTAGTTTGAATTCCAAATTCAATCTACATTATACTCAAACTTAAGACAAAAACGAAGTTTCTAGAAGTTATTTTAATCTTATCATTTTTCAAATTCTGGTTTCATTTACTTATAACTAACTTCATTTATTTAAATATGGTAAACAACATATTATAATATCTTCTAGAATACTCTTGATCCAAGTTTACTAAAATGACTATTTTATTCACTTATTAACATTCAAAATAATTTTACACCAAAATCCCCCCATTTTATATTTATCCATGGGCTCAAGATTTTTTTTGTACTCTAAATAGAGAATAAAGCTACAAACGTGCATCGCACCTGCAAAATGCTAGTGTATGTAGAGAGAGAGGGTGGGTGAGATGGAGGAAATGTGCCATAGAAGGGAATTTCCTCATATGGCGTCGAAAAAATACACCCTTCGTAATCTTTTTCGACGATCGGCACTCATTATCGTCATCATTATCATTTACGATGTGGATACACCAAATTTCATGTGATTCCATCACTCTTTCATAGAATTATCATGAAATTCCGACATATCTTCACTATTTCATGGTACTTAACAATTCCTGCATTAAAAAAAATTGCCATTGGGCCTATATATTCATTGGTTTCTTCTATTGCAACAGTGATTGATCTTCGATATTTAAGATGCATATTTTTTTTGGGATGATGAACTAATATATTTCATGCAAGAGCATGATATTCTAGTGAAAGGTGAATCACTTTAATATAAAATTTGATGATGTTTTCATCATACCAGCCATAACTAGGTTATTTCCATGAACCGCAATTTCATGGTTGAGGGATGCTCTAGTAATGATCATGATCCAGTACTGATCCCCACTACCCTTCATGTTGCATAGAAAATTTGGGTTTGCTTAACTAAGTGCATACATCCATAGTACATGGGGGTGGGGCCTTATACTAGTCATATCATACTCTCAAACTTGTAGTTGGTTATGCATTTTCCAATGCATATGAAAGATTGCAATACAAATTTTTGTTCTTCAAAGAATTGGTGTTTCAATTTTTGTATGTGCCGGTTATGAAATTGAAGGAAATGACTTCCGTCACAAGTTTGTTATGCATATTCCAACCCATATGTAAGATAGAAATAAAAATAATAACTCCAAAAAATTAGTGCTTCATATTTGTATGTGCCAGTTAAAAATATTGAAGGAGATGACTTTCGTCGCCTTTTCCTCATCGTCTCATTATGCTTAGCATTGGTTGGTTTTTCTAGTAAATATTTCCTCATGTTATCACCTTATAATGTAGATATGACCACAACAAGATTAAATTGACTACTTGACATAAGCACGCCAATAATGGTGTAGATGTCAAGGATTGCTAGGTAAAACAGTCATATTCTACGTCGATATCTAAATCACGGCAGAGGTTTACACTCCTTACATCTTTCACTTGTACCCGCAGAAAACCCTCCTCTGCATCTTCTTTGATGAAGAAAACTGTATGTATTAATCTTGAAGTGCCTACATAATCTATATTTAATACAAATATAACTTCAAGGTAAGTGATTAATTCTTAGTTTTAACTTTGAGTCAACGGTAATAAATACTAGAAATATGCTACATGCCTACGTCTTTTATTTATCAACCAGGCGACTAGAAGTATAATGCTCAAAAACCACACTGATTGCAAGTTCTCCATTCTGAATTCCATGGAGATCAATTTTATATATTTTTTGGAATCTTGGATCCCATAAAGATCTCAAAATAACTTCAAGCACCGATACCCAGATCCCAAGCTTATAAATCCCTCAACCAAATCTTACCATTTACCTACTCACATCCAAACCAATCAACTAGAACAAAAATCAAACAAATATCAATCAAGAAAGCATCGATCGTTTTTTCTAGCATTTCAACTGCAGTCTTTCCAAGAAACAAAGACAATTCCAACGATACACAGCATCAAACGAAGAAATCGACTAGGGTTTATAGCCATACGATCGCAATCAAGAAATTACCACATCAACCGACCTTCTTCACGAGTAGAAACCATTCGATAATCTCAAGAACAGCATCGGATCGTGATTTCGATCGAAAATCCAAGAAAGAGAGAGGAACGAACCTTGAACGACTCTCGATTTCTTGCGAAATTGGGGGAGGGCTTGATCTCGAGCTTCGAAACTCTCTGTTTGCAATCTGTAGCGCTTTCAGGAAAAATGAGGAGTAGATCTGAGATTTTTCTTTTTCCGCCTTGTCCAGATGTAAAACGGTTGTGGCGGTGGCAATCTTGATCCGACCCGCCAATCTGATGTGAAACCGACCCGCTAATCTAACTGAAACCTAAGGGACCTTTTTTTTTTGCATTGACCCTGAACCTTATCCTATGCATACAACACACCCACACACATCACACACTACACATCCAGGCATACAACAACATACACACCAACTTCTCTTTCCAAGATGCAAAAATTCTTCAATTTCTATGAGGATCACATCTGCAAAAGGAGATTATATTCAATATCCGACTGGGGCAATTGGAAAAAAGGATGGAATATTTACCCTATTAGATTGGTTCATGGATCATGAGCTGCATCACATCGTTGTTGTTTGGACAAGGCGCAAAATAAGCATAAAGAGAGTTTCGCAATCATATAGAAGAGCCGATACGATTCTTTATAGTTAATGATTGTTATTTTTTAATGCAACATTTGTGGTCCATGTCCAAAGCCCAGGTTTAGAGGCCCATGATCAATCACTTGCTGTCCACGTAGGGTGATGCATGTACAGGATAAAAGATATGCATGTGGTTTAGTGGGTTATTTGAGATAACCAAGGAATTTAAATGCATGCATATCTCATATTCAATAACAACTCATATTTATTTACTATATAAATTCAATTGAGGCAAAGAATTAAAAGGTGTGGCATTATATAATCCATAAAGTAACAGAGCCTTCAAAGTGGAGTTGCGGCTAAGATTGAAGAAGAAATCAACAGAGCCTCGGGTGGAGGGGTTTGGGCTATGGTATGATTAATTGAATTCATCAAGGATTAATTTATACATAGATCATATAATCCACGGAGCTTGGAGGTACACGGTCATGGCTTCACAAAACCACTTAGCCAATTAAAGAATTGGCAGCGGCTGCAGCATGATTTAAAAACAGAATCGAGAGAGGTTGAGAGAATCTGTAGAGAGAGAGATAGTCTTTATATTTGGACGGCGATATTCTCATGTAATATTTTTTTAATAGTGGAATTTCTCGTCATCGGATTGCAAGATTAGGTGCAGTTGCGCCGAACCTGGGTAAATCTTGTGTTTTGTGCTGTTTGGTGTGCTTTTGATAACTTGCGCGTTGTTTTGGTAGATTGTCCGTAAGTATTTTTCAAATAGTTTACGCGATCCTGATAGACTAATTTCCGCTGCGATTCTTGGTGTGTTTTGTGACTCTTTGGAAGGTCGCGGATATAGAAAAATTCACAACAAATAATATCAGAGTATGCGCAAACGGTTCACCACGTATCTGCGAACGGTTCCTTCCTATCTCGAATTGGGTATCATATAACTCAGAACCGAGAAAACTCATGATAGACACGAAATATCATATCAAGAGAAACCGCGTTTTTAAAATAATATATGATTTCCTTTGAAATATAATCACGGTTTTCAAATTCAGAGATCTCATAAAAACATCACATCAATACATGTAACCATAAATTACGATATGTGTAAACATAAAACAGTAATATGAGCATATCAAGTATATCATACAAGCATGTCCTATGATGGTGCAGAACAATGAAAAAACTTTTATGGTTAAGATTAATATCATGATATGGTAGTCCTACTGTACAAGTGGCATGGCAATTACCAATGATGAATGTGTGTGAGCCGGCAAATCTATGTAAGTGTAACATGCGCATCATTGGTAATTGTGCAGGTGTCCTAGCAGATGATATCATATAGCAATAAATACCGAAACGTGGTATCTACATCATGAGGGACAATCCTACACAAACATGAACAATAATCAGGTATATATGTCTACACATGAACCATACGACAGTTTTAAAAGACACGAATCGTAGTTTTGAAAGTGGGGGCTATGGTGTTGTTAAGGAAAAACACCATTTGAAAATCCGTAACTTCCCTTGAAGTTTCCATTTAAAAATGCATACGATTCGTCACTTTTGGAAATAAGTATGGTTCAGGTGGCATCTTACGTCGGCGATCCCGCTTCATAGCATCCGATATGGCAATATCCTCGATCAACATTCTCAAATCACGAGCGCGGACAAATCATCCGGTATAATTCATCGCGTACGGTAATCCATCGTACGGTGACATCAAACAGAATAGGAATTCTTTCGTCTTATTTATCAATAAGAGTACGGATCTATGGTCTCGTCGTACATCATATATTAATCATATCATAATTATCACTCTCATGTCACATCGATATCGATCTCATATCATGCCACTATAAATCTCATATTTGTCCTCTTTCAATCACATATATATCACGATTCACATTCTCATAAATCAAACCGAGTCATCCTTAGCTATCATACCATCTTATACTAAATCATTTGATCATATCCATAGGTTCCTAGTATAGGTTTCTCCAACTATATTCTATATATTGGTTTCCATTTTATAATTATGGGGGTGCTATACGCCATCCACCTGACTTCTCCCGTAGATATAAATCTACTCACCTGAAATCTCCTCGCTTAGCCGAAGTCGATGTGCTGCGTCGTCTCGGAAGTCCACGTGAAGGTACCTACAATCAAAACACATCGTAATGCTCTTAAAATCAAAGTCCGAAAACCGATACGGCACACAAATTGCTTATAGGTTAGAACCTATAGCTTACGCATGCAAAAACAACCAAATAACCCTCGTCGTTGACGTACAAACGTCCAACGACCAAATCACATCAAGAAATCCATAAATCCAAGTTTCAATATCGAAAAACATAGCCACAATCAATCTAAAATGCTCCTAGATTTTGGCATAAGTAGATAGGGACAAAACTAACAATACAGGGGCTAGATTATAAGGTGTATGACTTACAGACCAAACCTCATCATCAGAACCCAATACATGGCCGGCGAGAATGATAAAAAGTCTGGTGTCGCTAGTTTGATGGTAGAGTATTGGTCTCGTACTTCTATGGTGGTCTTCAAATGGTATAACTAGGTCAATGATATTGTTTGTTTTTCTTGCAAAGGTCCCAAGTTGCTCCAGATTCCGTTTAGTGTTCAAAAATCCCACAAAACAGACATTGGAATATTTCAGTTTTCATATTTTGGGTTCTAGCTCAAGTCCAGACCAGAATTCTAGCATTAAAAGGGTTTGTAAACCATCACTAAACTTCAATAACCACATCACAAGTCCACACATCCACTAAACATCAACTTGGAAATTTCTAAGATCACATAACCATAAAAGTTTAACTCTAAACTCTACTAGGATATACTAAACACAATTAACTCAATTAAAAGTGTAGGGATTATCTCATTTGGCAACTCAAGAAAATTCTTGGGTTGTCTAAAGTCTTCAAAATTCAAACTTGGTTCCACTATGGGGTATAGGATGAGGTGGGGATTGTTCACCGCCGAAAGACGCGACCCGGACGTTGGGATGTCCGGCCTGAATTTTGGGGGGCAGATGCTATTTGGGTTTTATCCGTCCACCTCTCCGAAAATGCCAAGTTGATTTATGGCACCGTGTATCGGAGGTTTAGATAGATGCGGCCGTTGTAGCAGACTTCGTCAGATTCCCCCTCGTTTGAGGGGGTTTTGATTGTGGGGACGCTCTTCCCTGCAGACGCAAGCCCCTGCAGTTAATTACGCTACCGCATCGCGGTAACCACTTTCTCCTTCTCCAGATGGTCACTTCGTGTCGTGTGTGTTTGTTTTATTTTTGGTTGCCCGTGGATTGTATACGAAGACTAATTTATGTTGTCGCCCGGAGGGCGTGGATTAGTCCAAATCCGTATTTTCTAAGATTTGGGTTTGGCTTGGTTTAAGGATCGTTAATCTTATTTTAGATTAAGATCAACTCAAACGTTTGTTGGGGATACGTTAATCTAATTTTAGACTAAGATCTACTCAACAAGATTTTCTTTAGTTTATAGGGATGTTGCGGTCCACAATTTAGTTTTAAGGACGTTACGATCCAAAGTTTAAGGACATCATAGTCCATAAAGTTTAGTTTAGGAACGTTGCGGTCCATTGGGTTTAAGGACATCATAGTCCATGAGTTTAAGGACCTCATAGTCCATGGAGTTTCTGATTGTCGGGACCCGCCACCTCTCTGAAGACGTTGAAGAATTACAACGACACACATCAGTGGTGTGAAGAGATGTACCCTTGAACCAATGTTGGTTGGGAGATCTATAATCGGGTTTGGGACTAAGACGAATTAAAAGATTGTGAGTACATGGGCTCGGTTAATTTGAATTAGGGACTTGTGGCCAATTTGGGCTCAGTCCACTCAGTTCTGAACACTTGTTTGGGCTCAGCCCCCCTTTTTATTCAATAATGTTGAGTATTGATTTGGGTTCTGACACCCTTTTTCTTTTTGTCTTTTATTAAGTGTTGGACAATTTTTATGGCGCTGAGGCCCTATTTACAGAGCGCTTTGTAATTCCATAACGCCCATGTGAGGAGCACGTGGAGCGTATGGCGTTGAGTGCTAGACCGGGAGCGCTACGACGCTCCATATAAAAGGGCGCCCACGTGAGGAGCACGTGGAGTGCCTGGCGCTGAGCGCCAGACTTCGAGTACTAAAACGCTTATTGTAAAAGGGCGCCCACGTGAGGAGCACGTGGAGCGCTTGGCGCTGAGTGTCAGACTTGAAGCGCTAAAACGCTTATTGTAAAAGGGCGCCCACGTGAGGAGCACGTGGAGCGCTTGGCGCTGAGCGCCAGACTTGGAGCGCTAAGGCGTTTATTGTAAAAAGAGCGCCCACGTGAGGAGCACGTGGAGCGCTTGGCGCTGAGCGCCACGCTAAACCTCTTATTACAAAAAACTTGGAGCGCTAAAGCGCTTCTTTGTCAACTCTGATCAGTTCTGTGCTTTGAGAATTAAATTCTCGGTTTATAAGAGACTTTGTCTTATGGATCTAAGAACTAAGTTCTTCTTTTTCTTGAAGAGATGCTGCGATCTCTTTTACTTTTGTGAAAGACCTTGTCTTATAGATCTGTGATCTGAAAAAAAAACTATGTTCTTATGATGTGAGAGTTAAACTCTCAAATATGGAGGAGATGTTATGACCTCTCTTCTTTTCCCTCACCTTGAAGAAGGTTCTTCTTCTTAGAGCTTTCTCTTGAAGTTTATGGGGGATTCCTCTGTATTTTCTTCTTTCGATTTGAGAATTTATGGGGAGGTTTCTGTCTACAAGACTTGAAGTATTGGATCCTTTATATAGGGAAGTCTGACTTGTTGAATCAGTTAAGGAAATCTCTTATTAAGAGATCTCTGATTGATTTGGGGAATATTTCCCACCGTTGGATTTTTGATCCAAGGGCTTCTGTTTTACAGAAAATAGTTCTTGTTATTAACAAGATTGGGAAAATATTTTCCCATACATAACGTATTCTGTATCTTGGTGATGATTAATCACCATTGGATCTTTGATCCAACGGTGCTCTGATTTACAGAGCATAATCTTTATTATTTAGAAAGATTTGAGGAGTATTTCCCCAGTTAGAATTTGATTCTGTGCTCTGATGATTCTTTTTCGTTGGATCTTTGATCTGAGGGTGGAGAACATTTAGTTCTAGCGCTGGCGCTCTCATGTTTTGCACGTGGGGTGCTACCATAGAGTCTTTTGACTCTTAGCGCTGGCGCTTTTGGCGCGAGCGCTCTCGTGCTTTGCACGTGAGGCGTTGCCTCAGAGTCTTTGACTCATGGTGCTGGCGCTCTCGTGCTTTGCACGTGAGGCGCTGGCGCTCTCGTGCTTTGCACGTGAGACGCTGCCTCAGAATCTTTGACTCTTAGAGCTGGCGCTCTTGGCGCTAGCGCTCTCGTGCTTTGCACGTGAGGCGTTGTCTCAGTTCAAATTTCAAATTTTGAATAGAACTTTGCTCTCTGATTGGGCGAAACAAGCCCCCACATGCTTTGCATGCAGAGCTTTCCCTTTATTTTTATTTTATTGTTATTATTTTATAATGGAGCAAGTTTTGCGCCAAAATTTTGGCAGGAACAAATGCCCTCTACTACTTTACCCACGTAAGTATGTACATGGGTGAAGTAGTACAATGTTATGCGTGACCAGAGAATTGATGGCTTAGGAGATAAGTTTAGGGTCCTTGTAGCCTAAGACTTTTTCCATCTTCATGAACCGTAAGAGTTTCAAGAAGGTCGTTTCTTCCTGCGAGTCGAGAGGATCCCGTAGGTGTATTTTCTCCTTAGGAGTCATGAGGACTCCTAAGTGTGTTTCCTCTTGAGAGTCGTAAGGATCTCACAAGATAATTTCCCCTCTACAAGTCGAGAGGACTCATAAGTGATGTTTTTTTTCGACTTTGGAGAATGTGGCCTGTGGATAATCCAATTTGACCTCCTTGTAAGGCAGCGATGGCTTAGGAAACAGGGTTAGGATCTGCCGCCTAAGACTTTTCAACTTTATAAGCCGTGAGGGTCTCATAAAGACTTTTCTCCCTGCGAGTCGAGAGGATCTCGTAGGTGTAATTTCTCCTTAGAAGCCATGAGGACTCCTAAGTGCGTTTTCTCTCGAGAATCGTAAGGATCTCACAAGAGAATTTTCTTTATGCGCAGGGACACTAATTTCTCCGCAGGTCGAAACGAATCGAGAGATTCCTGCAAAGACACTGATTTCCTTGCGGGTCGAAACGAATCGAGGGGTTCTCGTCAAGGACGCTGATTTCCCTGAATCGAGAGGTTTTGCCAAGGACACTGATTTTCCTGGGGTCGAAACGAAGCGAGAGATTCCTGCAAAGACACCGATTTCCTTACAGGTCGAAACGAATCGAGAGGTTCTCGTCAAGTACGCTGATTTCCCTGAATTGAGAGGTTTTGCCAAGGACACTGATTTCCCTGGGGTCGAGACAAATCGAGAGCTTCCTGCAAAGACACTGATTTCCTTGCGGGTTGACGCGAATCAAGGTTCTCGCCAAGGAGGCTGATTTCCCTGAATCGAGAGGTTTAGCCAAGGACACTGATTTCCCTGGGGTCGAGACGAATCGAGAGATTGCTGCAAAGACACTGATTTCCTTGCTGGTCGACGCGAATCGAGGTTCTCGCCAAGGATGCTGATTTCCCTAAATCGAGAGGTTTAGCCAAGGACACTAATTTCCCTGGAGGTTGGTTGACTTGTTTCCGAGACGGGATCATTTTCTGACGTATTTCTGAGACGGGATCATTGGATGACGTATTTCCGCGACGGGGTCATTTGCTGACGTGTTTCCGAGACGGGGTCATTGGATGACGTATTTCCGAGACGGGGTCGTTTGCTGACGTATTTCCGAGACGGGATCATTGGATGACGTATTTCCGCGATGGGGTCATTGGATGACGTATTTCCGTGACTGGGTTATTTGCTGACGTATTTCCGAGACGGGGTCATTGGATGACGTATTTCTGAGACGGGGTCATTTGCTGACGTATTTCCACGACGGGGTCATTGGATGACATATTTCCGCGACGGGGTCATTGGATGAGGTTAGGTTGTCTGTGAACCGTAGAGTCTTGGAACCGGGGACTTTGTCATGGCTCCGTTTGGCGGTGTCGCATCCATATCCTGCTGGAATGAGGAGGAACGCCGTTGCTGATTTTTAGGCTGTAGATGTTGCCGTTGAGATTTGGAACTAGGGACTTTGCCATGGCTCCGTTTCGTTGTGTCGCGTCCGTGTCCTGTTGGCATGAGGAGAAACGCCGTTGTTGATCTTCTGGGATGCAGATGTTGCTGTCGAGATCTGATTTTCCCTTTGACAGAGTTTGTTGAGACATGTGGTTCTCTTTCGTTTATGCCCATGGATTGTGTACATGAATCAGTATGGACTTACCTGCAGGGCAAAAGTTTCATTCTTTTTCTTTTATTTCTTTCCGCGATGCTCTATCATTTCAGCTTTTTATATCGCGAAAGTCGTGATTGCCCAATCATTTCGGCTATTTTTCACGGTGCCCAATCATTTCGGCTATTTTTCTTTTTACTCGCTGCTTTTTATTGCGAGTTGCCCAATCATTTCTGCTATTTTTGTATGCATACATTTTACTTGCTGATTTTGTTGCAAGTTGCCCTATCATTTCGGCTATTTCATATGCATTTACGGCTCGCTGACTTTTCGCCGCGAGTATGGAACCTGGGATCTAATACCAATCTTAGCATCAGTATCGCTGCGACTGGAATATTGCCAGGAACGAATCATCATTTGCCTTTGTCGATTTAAACAAAGATGGTTTAGCAAACAGGGTTAGAATCCTGCCGACTAAAGCTTTTAACTTCATGAGCCGTAAGGGTCTCATAAAGGTGTTACTCCCTACGAGTCGTGAGGATCTCGTAGGTGTGTTTTCTCCTTAGGAATCATAAGGATTCTTAAGTGTATGTTCTCTTGTAAGTCGTAAGGATCTTGCAAGAGTGTTTTCTCCTTATAAATCGAGAGGACCTATGTCACGCCCCGCTTCCCAGAGTGCGCTAAGATCGGCACGTGACAGAGCCAACCATGCTACCTGTGGTTAGGAAACATCCCTCCACAGTCACATTACGGCTGTCTATAAGATATCAAGAACAGTAAAAATAAAATAAACTATCTAGTACATGTCCATATGCCAGAATAAACGAGTCAAGAAATAATATGCGAAAGCAATAAATCCAATAAACAAAAACATCTGGAAAGTACGTCCCAAATACGGGCTCACAACAGGAAATGAAAGTACGGCAAAAAAACTAAACTAAACTAGATACCAACAGGATCCTCACTGCTCGGCCTGACGGCGGAAATACTCCTGATCAGCCTGCGAAAGAGACAGAGGATCTGGGCTATGTAAAACCCAGACGTCAGTGCGTCATAATATCAAACAATAAAATATAATCAGGAGGTAACAAAATATGCAGGCATGAGAATGAACAGTAATAAGTGTATAACAGTAACACGAATATGGAACCGTGAAGTGTATGTGCTTGCGGTGAATAATCTATGCTACTGGGTTAATTACTCTCAACTCTTTGAAATCAATTTAATGAATCGTCGATATAACTCAATAGTATCTCGTGCATACCCGGGACCACGGTCCAGACTCTCGGGGCTGAATCCGATACGTGCCGCTAAGCACAAAATAGGAAACATGTACAAGAAATAATGTCAGCAGCATCATTCCGAGACTGGCCTACCCCCCAAAACTGATCAGTATAAGCGTCGAACTGTTGAGTTACAAGTCAGGTTTCATTATTGATTTCCCCTTACCCATAAGGTTATGTGTTCAAGTCAGGTATTGATAAATCTGGAGCTAATACCAACACAGGATCAAGCAGGTACAGGTTTGTCTGTGCAAACAACAGGATACGTCCGTCAGGACAACATGTCAGGATTGTCGGCATTAGAAACAGGATCAGGTAACATGTCAAGTAGTGGTATATCAGGTCATGACAGGTAGTGTACAGGTATCAAATGGATGCTCATAATAAAACTGTAGCAAGTATGGGTGCACGATAAAAGTACGGATGCATAGTAAAATATGGATGCACAGATATCTATCAGGGATTACATCTACAACTCCATGACCACACATGATGCACATTATCAAGCATGGGGTGTTAAGATAACATTAACATGAAATGATATGATCTGGCATGCAACTAGATATATAATAAATGATACGGATGCACAGTAAAATACGGATGCACAAATATCTATCAGGAGTTACATCTACAACTCCATGATTACGTAGGATGCACATTATCAAGCATGGGGTGTTAAGATAACAGTAACATGAAATGATATGATCTGGCATGCAACTAAATATATAAATAACAGTATGGATACGTACGGATATCGAAAAATTATAATACAGTAACATGGATGTACAATGCAGTGAACATGTGATATTTTTATTCATATGGATGCAAAATATATATCATAGCATGTAGTAAGGTAAACTTGCTTGAACGGATCTCACGACGGGGTGCGTACGCTACGTCCGACGTCGGGTAAACGTCGCAATGCACACACGGCGTACAGAATTGAACTAAGCAAAACAAGAACATGACCACGCTGGCTGGGGACGTCCACTGGGTCGCCCGGATCGTCAGCGATGATCACGGCTCCGGCGATCACCGGGAAACGCGAATCCAAGAAAGCAAGAGAAGAAAAGAAGAAGGAAAAGAAAAGGAAGAAGAAGAAGTTGGTCTGTGGTTTGGTGTATGGGAACAGAGGCGAGGCAGGCGAGACGACGACGACGATGGTGGGCCGTCAACGGCAAGGTCCACGGCAAAGGCAGTGGCTTGCGGTCATGGGTGCAGGGTTGCTAGGGAAAGGGTTCTCGTTAGGGATGAAGTTGGTGGTGACGTCAGGAGGTCGGGGAAGGAGAGGGAGGTGGTTGTGACGGGTGAGGCCGACGAGGTGATCGGCGGTGGTGAAGATGGGTGCAGGCGTCGGGTGTGTGCTGTGGGGTTGCGGCTCGTCGGGGTTGGAGAGAGGGGAGAGAAATGTGAGGTGATAGAGATGATGAGGACGATGGTGGGAGGCGATGACGGCGAGCGCGAGGCAGGTGAGGGCTCGGCGTGGGTTCGATGATCGCGAGGCGGGAAAATAAAAAATGAAAAGGGGGGAGAGAGACGTGTAGGGGGTTAAAATATAGGTTAGGAAATATATTAATATATTTAAATAGATATATCTTTAGAGAGAGGCAGTTGAGATTTACCTAAAAGATTTTTGGATTCAAATATTTAATAATTTATATATTTGTTAATAAAATATGATTTCTTTAGAAAGCAGAAACAGTTTTTAAAAAAAAATTAGAGAATGAAATATTAAGAAAATTTAAGTTTTTGGCTAAAACAAAAATTACTCCAAAATACGCCCGGGTCGGGTTTAAATTTACGGTTTGAAAATACGGAAAATATACGTTTCAACCAAAACCAAAATAGGATATCCGGATAACGAAAATGCATACCCCCAAGAACGGATACACGTAGCGTGCACCTAGCTATCCAAACGAGTCCGTTTCACTGAATGGAACGGGAACACGATGTACGGATGCTAAGACAGGGTTAGGGGTATCATGCAGGCCATACTAGATATCTTTTTAAAAAATATTTTATTTGACTTTATTTGTTTTATAAAAAATGCAGATGCCAGATATATAATGCAAGTATGCAGTATAAATAACGTGAAAGTGCACGGATGCTCGTAACTAGCCGGGATAAATCATAAACAGGAATCAAGACGGATTTCCAGCATGTGGGTCGGGTCAGATGCAAATACAGATACCAATTACACTATTCGCACCCAAAACACAATAAATCAAGAAATAGCCATAAATAAATAAAGAAATACCCAAAATAGAATTGGTATAAATGAACTAGGGTGTTACAACCTACAAGTGTTTGTTCATCAAACGAGGGCATTCCTCGTCGTCGGTGGGACTCGGCAAGGAAATGATTATTTGTCCCCGTGGATTGTATACAAGGGTCAGTATTGAACCGCTTGTAGGGCAAACTGGGAAATGTGATGGCTTAAGAACAGGTTCAGATCCCTGCAACTTAAGGCTTTTGAATCTTATGAGCCGTAAGGGTCTCATAAGAGGGTTCTCCTTACGAGTCGTGAGGATCCCGTAAGTGTAATTTCTCCTCAGGAATTGTGGGGATCCCTAAGTGTGTTGCTCCCTTGTGAGTCGTAAGGATCTCACGCGGGTGTTTTCTCCTTATAAGGTCGAGAGGACCTTGCAAATGTGCATGAATTTTTTGTTTTTTTACGAGTCTGCGCCCTTTCGAGTTTTCACAAATATCGCCGGTAGCCTTGCTGTTTTTATTCACGGAGCCCTTTCGGGTTTTCATCCGTGCCCATTTTGCTTATGGACGTACCTTTTTTTTGTTTTTTTTATGAGTCTGCGCCCTTTCAGGTTTTTACAAATATCGCTGGTAGTCTTACTGTTTTTACTCACAGAGCCCTTTCGGGGTTTCATCCGTGCCCATTTTGCTTATGGACGTACCTTTTCTTTTGCCAGTCGGCCTGGGGAGGCCGGTGGTTTGTAGTAGTTTAAGGACGTTTCGGTCCGTCGCTATTTTTAGGACATTATGGTCCATAGCCAGTTTTAGGACATTACGGTCCATTGTTAGTTTAGGGACGTTTCGGTCCGTTGTTAGTTTAGGGACGTTTCGGTCCGCTATTATTTTGAGGCAAGTTTTCGCCGGATACTACTTATAGAGTTTTGGGTCTGGGAAGATAGCGAGCGGATATAGGCATCGTCATCTATCGTTAACCCGAGTCGTGACTCGTCAGGCGTAGTATTTCTTCAGGAACCGACCGTTTATTGGCTTGAAGGGTCTTTCTCCATGCATATCCATGAGCAGGTAATCCCCACCTTGGTAGATTTTATCTCTGATGTACGAGCACTCATAGTTCGGCTCGAATTTTCCCTGTTTGGCACGATTGGGGATCATAGGTCTCTTGACCAATAGCACGAGTTCACCTTGGCGAAATGTTCTCGGCTTAGTCAATCCCTCGTATGAGCGCGTCATTTTTGCTTTGTAAGCCTCCAAATTTTGTTGCGCCATGAGATGAGTTTCATCGAGGGCGTCGAGCTCCTCAAGCCGAATATGAGCATTCTCCTCGTCTGTTAGCTCATAATGAACCGCCACTCATAGAGAGGGTAGCTCTATCTCCAAGAGGAGTACTGCTTCAGCTCCGAATACCAATGCATACGGCGTCGTGTTTGTGGTCGTCTTGAATGTGGTCCGATATGCCCAGAGAGCTTCATGCAGTCTCTCGTGCCAATCCTTTTTTTATTTTTGGACACCGTCTTTTTTATGATCTTCGTCAAGGTCTTGTTGAAAGCCCCAGCTAGACCGTTAGCTCTAGGATTGTTGGAGATAGTGCCCTCATAGTCAATTATTGGATCGCAGGTACGTGATTGCAATGATTGCGGAGGACCTATCCCGGTAGGACAGTCTTACTCGAGATGATAGTATGCTATCTGGTTTGCCTTTATCAGTCGTGTACATGTTCAGGTGACTGATTGCATGTTACACTTTGATAGAGCCCTTAGGATCTTGCCTTACTACCAACAGTATGATGGCGATCATATACGTGAGAGTTGGGTAGTTTATATGCATATCCTTAATTGTGGTCCCTAGTCGTGGGAGTTTCGAGACAGGGCATCGATACTCCGGAGTAGACTAGTGTGTACAGTCGAGACCCCGACGAGGGGCGGTGGCCGGTCTCACAAGCCACTGGTGTCAGTTGGATCACCTAAGATGTATACAGGTGCTCATTGGGTTATGAGTACACCGGACAGGACTCGCCGGGAATCTGCTAGTTAGTATTATATCTATCGTCAGATAGCAGTTCCCTGGTGACATGTGTACAGGTTAGTTCATCAACCTGAGGTCGTCATTTGTCTCGTATGAGTTCCCACTGTGCTTTGATTTCTACCCTACCACGGCTCAAAGGAGTCGTGCAAACAGGTAGCTTTTGGGTACAGTCCCGAGCCATATGGAGGCACGTGAGCGGATCGGCAGGGGATTCGTCTCTCCCGGTATTGGGGGCGAGGTCGTGCTGTGTCTAGGAGAGCCATTACACAAATCCATGGCCATGGTAGGAGATTTACTGGTAGGTACTCCAGTAGTATCTCAGGGTGTATTGGGCTTCACTCCGACACGACTTATACTGCTTTTGGGGGTCTGACGTTACTAGCCCCCTAGGCGGATATGCGATACTCATTGACGAACGGACCGGACTGTATATACATTGTCACTGTTAGGCTCAGTAGGGTTTTCGGAGGAGTTCGCTCATCGGTCTCCCTTGAGTTCGCTCCTCGGCCACCCTTGAGGTCAGTCCATGGGCAGCCGTTATGCATAGCTAGTGCCGCTGACGGTTTGTGGTTAAACCCACTGCCAGGGTACTGACGAGTCATTAGAGTCCCCCACAGACAGTTTCCCAAGTTCGGGCGAAACGTTGTAGAGGCCGTATGGTTTTATGGCAGGGTTCGGAAAATGCACGTGCGTTTACGCACGTGTCGATTTTCGGACAGGTGATACTGGTCGGCTTTGGTTTAAGCCGCATCCGAGTATTATATTGAGTAGGTATAATATCTTTGTCTCAGTTGCATTTGTATTCGGTCGTAATACAAATGCGGGTATATTTATACAGTTTCGGGGTTGTCCTGAAATTCGTTTCAGGATCACTTTTGGAAGTTGCCAGTTTCCAGTTTTCTATCAGCCGTCTTTTAACATTTGGTTAAAGACGGATTTATCTTTTCTTGGATGAGAGTGAGTCGTGCTTCTAGAAGGTTCTAGAAGGTTCTAGAATTTGTGACTAAGCTTTGTGACTCATGCTTTGATTTCATTACTTTCTTGTTTTGCTTAAGATATTTAAGCAAGATATTTGTTTTGTGTTCACACATGATATTTACTTAAGGTTACCCCCCCTCTCCTACGGTCACCTCCCTCATTCTATAAAGAGGCCGGCCCCTCTCTCTCTCTCTGAGGGTTGTGGTTTTCATCGGTTAGAAAAGATATGATAGTTTTGGGGTGTATGGAATTCACAGTTCATTTCATTCCATCACCCGATTTCCACGGCAACTTCATTAACCGATCGTCCACGGATTTGGACGAAGTGAGACAAAGTCTTCTACTCATTCTCTACATCAATCTTGGTCGTCTCTTTTAGCAAACTTGACGATCGAGTTGCCTCGAGTCAGAGGCGGGAGCCCGTTTAAAGAACCGATCATGTGGTGCCACCTCGACGAGGAGATCGGCAATCGACGAGATCGGAGCAGCCGCAACGGAGCGTGGGATGATGGTTGAAGAACGAAGGACTCGGATCGTTCGGTATAACCATTCTACACTCTTTACAGTATGTTAGTTTAGCAATAATGGCAGATCCGGGTTAAAGTATACGATAGCGCCAAGTCAAAAGTTTTGTTCCGCATTTGGCGTCTGTAGACTGCCGGGGCGCTAGCGTAGACTTACAGTGGTATCAGAGCCTAACCATTTTGCTATACTAACTTGTGCTAACGCGTTTAAAACATCGATCCGACCGAAAATCGAAAACTGCCAAAAATATCATTTTCCTTACTTGACAGTTTCTGTTGTTTTTAAACGGTGTCGAAATTCATTTCTGGATGTCTTAAAAATCAGAGCAGAGAATTATAAGACCCACGACGAAATTTGGAGTCGTGACTCCTCCAAGTTGCCGCGGAAGGGCGGCCAAACCAATGGTTTGGCCGCGCTTCCGCGGCCATGTGAGGAGCACGTGCTCCAATTTTTTTTCAGTGGGTTTTTGGTGGGATATTGGGGTTTTTGGTATATAAATTTTTGGCCCAGATTTTGTTACTGTTCACCAGTAAGCTTTGGGGCCCACTTTTTGAAATTTGGTCTTTGGTCGATCGAAATTTAAACACGTTAGTTTACAGTGCTTACATTATATCTCCGACCGGGAATGTCATTTGATCGGTAAACGGCGTTTAACTGCTATAGTTCTTTTAGACGGGTTTGCGAACGTGACATTCGCGTTGATGTTCTGTGTTGTGCTGTATTGTTGCGGATTTGTCGTGGTGGATAGCAGTGTGCAATGGTAGTACAGTTTGAGTTTATTTGTACATTTGATATTGCGGGGCGAGCGTCCAACTTGTGGACTGCCGTCACTGCCTGTTGTATAATATTCTTTTAGGGCACGACCAGGTTGCGGTCGATGTACCTATTGTACTATTTTTCATTACTGTACTAGGTTTTGCCCCGCGACGGAGTGCACGGATAGCCGGGTTCGGGAAAGCAACGGGTCCGCATCTCATGGCTTTGAGAGGCAGAGGGGCCCCACTTCAGAATTGGCAGACTATTCGCCGCACTCGTAGGGGGTACAGGTTGACCCAGGGAGGGGTGCTCAATTTACCGGATTCCGTGAAGTGCCGGGTGTTCCATTCACTATGCTGTGGGGACTACCTCGCTTCAGGTTTTGGCGGGTAACTTGCCGCACCCATAGGGGTCTAGGTTTCATTGCACAGGCTATCCACACGACAGGGGAACGTCGAGTTTCAGCAGCGGCTCTGTGAAACTCGGGGATCCCAGATATCTGTATTGGTCTGTGATGCTTATTACTTTTCTGTAATATTGCATATTATCACGCCTGGAGCGATTATGTATATTGGTTTATATACTATTAGATGTTGTATATGTTTTACACCCGCGCTAGTCCAGTCCCCGCTCTGTCGTTAGTTAAGTAACCTAACGGGTGATGACGGGACCCAGTGACGAATGCGGATGGCATATACGTACATTTTTATTTTCGTTCTTTTCTGGTGTGATTATTTGATGGGACTGCGTTGATTCTGATCAATGCAAAGTAAAACAAACCTGTTTGAGTTGTTGGAACAATTTTAAAAAGTGTTATTGCAAAGACGTTTCCTTTTGTTCTGCATAGCGGTGTTCAGTGGAATATCCTGCACCTCATTCGACGAGGCAAGGGCCGATATCCCTTCACCGGGACCGACCCCTTGGACAGAAGTTTGCGTCAGGGTAATAACTTCACTATAGTCGATTACATGTTGCTTTGCATAGCGGTATTCAGTGGAATATCCTGCACCTCATTCCACGAGGAAAGAGCCGAGATCCCTTTACCGGGAGTGACCTCTTTAGCAAAAGGTTTTCGCCACTATATTTTAAAAAGCTATCAGGTTCCTTCAGCGATATCAAGTTCACTACGCTAAAGGTTTTTCGCCAAAAACCAGCCGTAGCCCTCCGTCACTTCTTTTGGGTATTTAGTAGTATTCAAGCTATGCATTTTAGCCAAAGTTAAGGCATAGTGTTTGGTAGCTGCTGGGTATTCAATTGTTGCATAGATAGATGAGTTAGTTTGGGACAGTCGTTCTGCCGATTGGCCAAAGTCAGGGGCATGTGCGGGTGGGTTCAAATTGACAAGATAGTGATGGGTAGAACTTGGCATGTGACTTATGACATTTTGACCAAAGCCAAGGTTATAAGAGCATGTGGCAAAATCTATATCAGGAGTTTCTAAAGAAACTGAAACTTGCCGAGTATGAGCATACCTTCTGGAGTATGAGTAACGTGGTTGCATTCCATCACGTTATCATGCGATGAGAGTTGGATCCTGATTCCCACTGATGAGTTGGTTTACTCTTCGGGTGATCCCGATTGATTCTTCTTTAGGTTTGGAGGAGAGTTTGACAGGACAGTGGGAGGTTTCCGGATTAGATAAAATGATGACCATTCTGATCTAGGTTAGAGTGCACGCAGAGTGTTTCTTTTCTCTCTCTCTCTTTGGCAGCGACCTTTGACCGACCCTAGACTATGACTCAGTGACCAAGTTGACCGAACCTTCTTAAAATACTGGCTTTTTGATTGTCTGAGTTGCATAAGTCATTGCCACTCTTTCTTTTACCCTTTGCATTTCTCAGAACACCCGTATTACTACGGATATCCACTTCCATTGGATAGATCCATCGTATGGTTATATACGAACTCGAAGGGACTTCTTCGAGGATGGATCCCGGTTCAGGTTCAGGAGAAATAGAATTGGCTTATTCAGTTGTCTTTTATTATCACCTTCTCTCAGGTTGCGAGGGCTCCTTGGTTTAGGAGAGTACACCTATTACGCTTATTGGATAGTCTTATTCCAAACCATAGGCTGGTGCCGAAAGGTAGGGAATGAAGAAAACCAATTAGCCTAAGTAGGGTGTGCAGAAGGTAATATGTAAAGACAAAATAAAGGGATTAGAAAGAGGGCAAAGTAAATTGCGACTGTTATCATTCACGACCAAAACCGCGTACTTAATCGCCACTCCTATTTCACCTTTAAAAGAATAAGGTATTATTCAGTTGTCTTTTATCATCACCTTCTCTCGAGATGCGAGTACTCCTTGGTTTAGGAGGGTACACCTATTATGCTTACTGGAAAGTCTTCTTCCAAACCATAGGCTGGTGCCGAACGGTAGGGAAGGAAGAAAACCATTTAGCCTAACGATGGTGTACAGAAGGTAACGACTAAAGACAAATAAAGGGGATTTGGAGAGATGGCAAAGAGATATACGGTTGAAGTCATGAATTGGATTATGGAAGAGGCATTGCTATGAATACCAGGATACCCCTACGAAACATTTTCATGTTTCAGTGCATTGTTAAAGGAAAAACTGTTTTCCCGATTAGACACTTACTCCAAGGGTATGTATTTACCAGGTTTCATTCTCATATCTGTATGGTTTTACAGATGATGAGTGGGAGTAAGATATTGGGAATTAGGTGATTATCCTCATTATATCGGAATTCGTTGTAATTGGTGATATTTGAGGAAATCGCCAGGGTACAGTTTTCCACCTACAACGCACAAGTTTTGAGTTGTTCAACTCAGCGGACTTATACAGAGTATTGTATGTTGTCCAAGTGTCCTTCAGGACAAAGGGGTAGGTCCTCGTGCTTTGTTCTGTTTACTTATAACTTCTCTAGTATTTAGACAAGTGTTTCGTAGAAATACAAGGTCTAAGTTTTGAGAAGTTGTGGGTATAAGAATAAAGTGGAGAACCAGGTGTCACAAGTATCGGGATTCTTCAAAGAGATCGAAGATATAGATTCTTGTGATTGGTATTCAGATGATAGTGATGGTTTTGAGAAACGTATTTCTCTTTCAGGTTACTCATAATTGGATGGATTCCTAAGTTGAGTAATGCTGATTAGCCTTTTTCCATTAAGTTGATATGCACTGGAGACAGCTGCATGAATTGAATCATGGTTCCAATTAAATAAGTGCCAAAGTTTCTATATTGGATATAGAATAGTTCGTACCTTAAAAGAAATTAAGGTACGGGGAGTTGTCCAGCTTATGCTTAAAACCAGACTCTGGATAACTCAGGGCACGTTTCTGTAATGGCTGTTTGTGGGTTGACCCTGGCTATGACGAGGGTTGATATTCTACCATTTAGAAGATCAATAGTGATATTGTTCTTGACTTGCCACAGTTTTAGTAAAATGGATCTTTTTCAGAAAACAGTAGTGGAAGTATGGTAGAACTGGAAGTGATTCCAGAACCGCAAACGATTACGGAAAATTTAATAGGACCTATACATTCAATCAGGTTTGACATTCCAATAGCCACTCCGCAGGTATGGTGGGTAACCTCAGACACCCGAGAGGTACTTCGGTAGGCTCAAGGACGGTGACAGGGAGGTTCTTATCTACCCAGACTTGACACTACTGTTGTTCCAGGATATGAGACCCGGTAGGAGGGTTGTCGAAATCAGTGGGAGCAGCGGAAGCATGGTGGGCAAGTAGCTTATATCTATTTATAGACTTGAGCAGTTATAGCGGAGATAGATCATCTAATTTTGATGTGACAGTCATGGGTTTGACTTCAATCAGAATAGGGGATGGATCAGTTAAGGAGGTAGTAGGGTGTGATGTCATAGTATCTGGATGACATACACGGAGTGGGAAGTAAAATTCCTATACTACGATCGGTTGAACTGTGGTCGTCACACAGTTGTTTCTCCAAACAGGACATGGATATAATATTTGACATTCTGGTTTCTGGATCTATGGTTTTAGATCTGGATTTGGGTAGTTTCCCAATGTGGGTACTTTGACAGATATTCTGATGGTTTTTGGAATAGTTGACTCCTAGCATGGTGGTGTACCTGCAGGTGATGGAGTCACCCTCTCTAAAGGTGTCTTACAGACTAAAGGGGAGAGGGATGTACATGATTGGCAGATCACTTGCTTAGGCAATTGAGTCAATCATGAGATGTCAAGTACCATACCAAATGTTGGTTTTGCACAAAATGCAATAAGTTTGTATTAATCCAATCCTGGAGAAACATAAGGAAGCAGTTTTAGAACATTGGTACATGTTCTACGGATTTGATGACGGCAGCCTCTTTCGGGAGACGGTTATCATTCCAGGCTTCAAAGGTGACATGGATGACAGAGTAATTGTCAGAGTTTTTAGTTTTCCCTCTGACGAGGGACAGTATTATGGACAGGTGGTCCAAGAGGATACTGTGGGTGGCATGGTGCCGGATACTGATTAGGTTCAGTGATCGATTCAGTCTAAGAAGTTTGGATATGGAGTTCATTTATGAACTAAGGTCCCATCAGATATCCAAACATATTCTAAGACAGGTACTACTCAATTCGGGAGATGGCTTTCTCCGCGAACTTGAGATTTAGAGAGATATTGAAAGATACTTCTAGGCGGATCCACTCACCGAGGCTATTTCTCGAACACAATAGTTTTACAAACGGGCTTTGTGAAACTGATTAGTAGAGGAGTTGGATGTTCGGTTTCACACGGGCTGTGAGTAGTCGACATCGCAATATTAGCCTTGAGTGCAAGTGGGAGATTGTTGGAGATAGTGCCCTCATAGTCAATTATTGGATCGCAGGTACGTGATTGCAATGATTGCGGAGGACCTATCCCGGTAGGACAGTCTTACTCGAGATGATAGTATGCTATCTGGTTTGCCTTTATCAGTCGTGTACATGTTCAGGTGACTGATTGCATGTTACACTTTGATAGAGCCCTTAGGATCTTGCCTTACTACCAACAGTATGATGGCGATCATATACGTGAGAGTTGGGTAGTTTATATGCATATCCTTAATTGTGGTCCCTAGTCGTGGGAGTTTCGAGACAGGGCATCGATACTCCGGAGTAGACTAGTGTGTACAGTCGAGACCCCGACGAGGGGCGGTGGCCGGTCTCACAAGCCACTGGTGTCAGTTGGATCACCTAAGATGTATACAGGTGCTCATTGGGTTATGAGTACACCGGACAGGACTCGCCGGGAATCTGCTAGTTAGTATTATATCTATCGTCAGATAGCAGTTCCCTGGTGACATGTGTACAGGTTAATTCATCGACCTGAGGTCGTCATTTGTCTCGTATGAGTTCCCACTGTGCTTTGATTTCTACCCTACCACGGCTCAAAGGAGTCGTGCAAACAGGTAGCTTTTGGGTACAGTCCCGAGCCATATGGAGGCACGTGAGCGGATCGGCAGGGGATTCGTCTCTCCCGGTATTGGGGGCGAGGTCGTGCTGTGTCTAGGAGAGCCATTACACAAATCCATGGCCATGGTAGGAGATTTACTGGTAGGTACTCCAGTAGTATCTCAGGGTGTATTGGGCTTCACTCCGACACGACTTATACTGCTTTTGGGGGTCTGACGTTACTAGCCCCCTAGGCGGATATGCGATACTCATTGACGAACGGACCGGACTGTATATACATTGTCACTGTTAGGCTCAGTAGGGTTTTCGGAGGAGTTCGCTCATCGGTCTCCCTTGAGTTCGCTCCTCGGCCACCCTTGAGGTCAGTCCATGGGCAGCCGTTATGCATAGCTAGTGCCGCTGACGGTTTGTGGTTAAACCCACTGCCAGGGTACTGACGAGTCATTAGAGTCCCCCACAGACAGTTTCCCAAGTTCGGGCGAAACGTTGTAGAGGCCGTATGGTTTTATGGCAGGGTTCGGAAAATGCACGTGCGTTTACGCACGTGTCGATTTTCGGACAGGTGATACTGGTCGGCTTTGGTTTAAGCCGCATCCGAGTATTATATTGAGTAGGTATAATATCTTTGTCTCAGTTGCATTTGTATTCGGTCGTAATACAAATGCGGGTATATTTATACAGTTTCGGGGTTGTCCTGAAATTCGTTTCAGGATCACTTTTGGAAGTTGCCAGTTTCCAGTTTTCTATCAGCCGTCTTTTAACATTTGGTTAAAGACGGATTTATCTTTTCTTGGATGAGAGTGAGTCGTGCTTCTAGAAGGTTCTAGAAGGTTCTAGAATTTGTGACTAAGCTTTGTGACTCATGCTTTGATTTCATTACTTTCTTGTTTTGCTTAAGATATTTAAGCAAGATATTTGTTTTGTGTTCACACATGATATTTACTTAAGGTTACCCCCCCTCTCCTACGGTCACCTCCCTCATTCTATAAAGAGGCCGGCCCCTCTCTCTCTCTCTGAGGGTTGTGGTTTTCATCGGTTAGAAAAGATATGATAGTTTTGGGGTGTATGGAATTCACAGTTCATTTCATTCCATCACCCGATTTCCACGGCAACTTCATTAACCGATCGTCCACGGATTTGGACGAAGTGAGACAAAGTCTTCTACTCATTCTCTACATCAATCTTGGTCGTCTCTTTTAGCAAACTTGACGATCGAGTTGCCTCGAGTCAGAGGCGGGAGCCCGTTTAAAGAACCGATCATGTGGTGCCACCTCGACGAGGAGATCGGCAATCGACGAGATCGGAGCAGCCGCAACGGAGCGTGGGATGATGGTTGAAGAACGAAGGACTCGGATCGTTCGGTATAACCATTCTACACTCTTTACAGTATGTTAGTTTAGCAATAATGGCAGATCCGGGTTAAAGTATACGATAGCGCCAAGTCAAAAGTTTTGTTCCGCATTTGGCGTCTGTAGACTGCCGGGGCGCTAGCGTAGACTTACAAGGATTATAGACCGAAGAGTATCTCCAGTCTATATTATGCTGCTGTGCGAAGCGGCTGATTTTGTGACTTCTGTAGGCCAGCCCGTTATCGGAGATAATCCGTCGCGGAGCGCCGAACCAATAGATGACGTGTGTTTTAAAGAAATGGAGAATGTTCTCCGTCTTCACTTCTCTTAGCGGTACTGCTTCTGCCTACTTGGAGAAATAATCGGTTGTCGCCAATATGAACCGATGTCCTCTGGATGACGCTGGTTCGATGGGCCTAATTATGTCGGTTCCCCACATTTCGAACGGCCAGCTAGCCACTATTGGGTGTAGCGGGTTTGGATGCTGATGGATGAAGACTTCGTGAATTTAGAACGAGTGACGCTGCTTTGCGTATTCGAGGCAGTCCTGAATCATCGTGGGCCAATAGTAGCCCATACTTTTGATCTTCAGCTTCATCTCTGGCCCGGCTTGATGAGAACCGCAGAGTCCGTCATGAGTTTCTTGGACTACTCTTCTTGCTTCTTCTGGCCCTAAGCATCTCAGCCATAGAGAGTCAAACGATCTCTTATATAGAGTATCATTGATGAAGACGAAAGACAGAGATCGTTTCATGAGCTGATGTCTTGAGGATGCATCTTCAGGTGTTCGACGGGATTTGAAGTAGTCTACAAAGACTTCTTTCTAATCCTTAGCCCTTTCTTGGTTCTCTATTCGTAGGGCCGTTTGTTTGGTCACTTCCTTTTCTTCAGACGACTCCGGAGATATTTCCGCTGGTGCAAGAACCCGACGGCTTTGTACAACAATCCTTACGTCATCGAGATTTTCGTCTGCCAGTTCTTTGGCGAGTTTGGCTAATGCATCCGTCTTGCTATTTTCTGTACGCGGTATGCTTTCCAGGACGTAGGAAGGGATTTGAGTCAGCAATTGTTGCACTCTCTCGTCGTACTTCACCAACTCTGGTTTGCATGTATGATAGTCGTCGTTTACTTGACCAACGACCAATTGCTTAAGAGTTCTTAGCGAAGGTATTTCCATAATCATCTTGATCTTTGATGGATCTATTTCGATGCCCCAGTGTCGGATGATGAACCCCAGGAATTTGCCTGAGGAAACTCCAAATGCGCATTTGAGAGGGTTCATTTTCAGATTGTATTTCCGAAAATGCTGGAACACTATTTTCAAATGCTTCCAGTGTTCCTCATATGATTTGCTTTTCACCACGAGTTCATTGATATAGCATTCGACGATTTCATATATGAGGTCATCGAAAATCTTCGTCACGTCCCTCTGATAGGTAGCGCCGGCGTTCTTCAGACCGAAAGGCATCACTTTGTAGCAGAATATGCCCAGAGGAGTCCGGAAAGCAGTATGCTCCTGATCTTCGGGATGCATCTTTATTTGATTGTACCCTGATGAGCCGTCCATAAAGGAGAAGACTTCGTGAGTGGACGTGTTGTCTATCATCAGCTCGGTAGCTGGTACGGGAAAATCATCCTTCGGGCAAGCTTTGTCGAGGTCCCGAAAGTCCACGCAGATGCGCACCGTCCCATTCTTCTTCATCACTGGGACAATATTGGCGATCCAGTCGGGGTATTGAACTTCCTGGATGAAGCCGGAGTTAATTAGCTTTTTGATTTCGGCGTTGATGCTCATTTCAAGTTCGAGCCGCATTTTTCTTGGTGCTTGTTTGACTGGCTTGACGTCCGGAGATATCGCCAATTTATACACAGCTATTTCTGGATCTAGCCCCGACATCTTGAAATAGTTCCATGCGAAGCAGTCCCTATACTGCATGAGCACGTCTTTTAGTGTAGCTACCTGCTCTTTAGACAGCAGCTCGCTGACAAACGTTGGCCGCGGGTCGTTAGCCGTCCCTAAGTCGATTTTTCTCAGTTTGTTCGCAGTAGTATGTATTCCATCTTCCAACTCTTTTGGCGCTGGTAGAAATTCCGAGATCAACTCATCTTCCTCCACATTTTCGAAACACCAGGAGAGGTCATTCATATTCTCGTGCATTCCTTCTTCCGACAGCGTTATCACGTGGCAGGTACGAGATCGTTTTCAAGACCGATGTTGATCTGGTTCTACTCTCGCCATATACATTACTTTTGGTGGGGCCACCCTCCAACTGTTTGATAGAGTGAACCTGCCGAGTTGATATTGGTCTTCGACCCAGTTTTTGAAGGTGAAGCAATCTTCAAGAGGATGTCCTACCGCTCAGTGATAGGAGCAATAGTCTGGGTGATGAACTTCGCTTGCTTGATCGGGGTGCTTAGACTCCGGGAGCGTAATCATCTGATGTTTCATGACAAGGTCAAAGATTCTCCTTGTCTTGTCTTGAGGGAAGGAATATTCCCGATCCATCTTCTTCATTAGAGACGGATTCCGGCTGACCTTTTCTTGATCACGTGGCCTTTTGAATCCATTTTTCCGCAGTCGAACGTTTCTTCTGTTCTTTGACCTGTTTTTGCCTCTGCATCAAGCCTTTTTCTTGTCTGGGGAATGCATGGCGGACTGACGTCGAAGGGCATCGTCATCCTCCGTGGCCTGCTGAAGGAGGCGTTGCGTCTTGGCTTTCTCGTAAATGGCCAATTCGCGGCTGTGGTCGTTCCGAGCCTTTTGATTCGCTTCCCTTATTAGCTTGTCCATCTGTTCTTCAAACGATGGACTCGGCACCTTTATGGCAGGACCTCGTTCTGGTTCAGCGTCAGCGTCTTTTAAAAGAGCAACCTCTTCTTCATCAAGGTCCTTTATGATATGGCAGCCATAGAACTGCTCCCGTTTCTTGGACTGGACATATCCGAGCCCAATCGTTTCCATTTTTCCGTAGGAAAATTTTCGCTGCATTCCAGGACGTTCCATATCCTGTTGTAGAACTGAGCTTGTCGAGGAGTCTGTTTGAATGGTACGCCTTGGCATCTTAATAACCTTTTCAATCCCTCGGTGTAATACCTGGGTAGACGAATGGGTTGGAGCCTGTCGAGTGTAGGATCGGCATCATGCCAGACTTCTCTTTCGACTTTAGTCTCCGTGGATCGATAAAATAGGATTGCCTTTTCACCTCTTCGTTTGGGAGGGACGTAGAATGTCCGTAGTTCTTGCACGCTATATGTCTCAAGCGCATCAAGCTCTCTGTAGTGCTGCTGCGGAACCATGGCGATCTGTAAACTCTGATCATTTCCAGTGAAGGCTTGCACTGATGGACGGACCGAGAACACTGCGTTGACTTCGTCTTCAGAGTCACTGCCAAAAATCAGAATAGAGGTAGATGGTCCCGGCTTGTTGCATTAGGGCGGCCCCGAATAGACTATCTCTTCTTCCTCCTTGGTATCGCTCCCGAAGACCGGAATAGTGGTGATAGCTTTTTATTTATTCTCTGGTTTATGGCATCTTTCCGTGTCTTCAAAGTCTAGTAGGAAATACTTTGCATCCTCGTATTTGTAGACTTCGTTCATGGAGAATGGGTTTAGTTCCCCCGTAACAGTGTACTCGAGACTATTTTTGAAGTACTTCATAAACTGATATTGTGTATAAGGGATGATATTGTACTCGTGTAACCACGGCCTGCCGAGCAAAGCGTTGTAGCAGGTCTTGGCGTCGATGACATGAAACTTGATGTCAGTGATGAGCATCCCAAAGCGTAACGTCAATATTACGGACCCGAGCGTCCGTGATGACTGGGAATCAAAACCGAAGATGGTTATTTTATCCCGAGCTAGGTGCTGAACGCTTATGCAAATTTCTTTTAGCACTCTGACATTTAGGAGGTTGACAGAGGACCCATTGTCAACTAGAATCTTCCTTATCTTAATGTCGTGGCAGTACCCGGTGACATATAGGGGACGGTTGTGCTCGCACGTCCCGAGGAGGAGATCTTCATCGCCTAAAGTGATATCAGCTGTGTGCACTTCTTCTAGCTCGTCCTTCATTTTTTCTTCGGCAAGGAAGGCTTGAAACTGCTCGGACTCCTGTAATGCCCTGATTAGAGAATCCCGTGCCTCTTTAGACGATAGAAGGGCATCGAGAATGCTTAGCTGCGAGGGTATCCTTCTCAGGTGTTCCAGAACACTGTAATCCACCTTGTTTTTCTTGGGTGGGTCCTTAGCCGCGAGCTCTTCGACTACTCGATTATCGAGGGCGATATCCTCAGGGACCTTTTCCTTCCCTTTATCTTTTTTGTTCGATCCCTTGTTCATGGGTACGAGATTCTTTTCAGGCAATGTGCGGTTACGCAGCTGAATATTCTCACAGTTCTTTATCTCTTCTTCTTTTCCTGAGGTGGATTCTTTGAAAAGAGGGTCGAGGGCTATTTCTTCATCAGAATCGCTCCCGAAGGTGAGAAGTTGTGATCCCCCAGCATCAACCATGTGACAGTTGCCGGCAGTTCTTTTATGCTCATCTGTCGTGCTTCCCTGCTCTCGACGAGTTTTGCGCTTCATCCGCTTGAACTGTTGTCGGTGGGCAACATATCCCTGCCACCAGTTTTTAAAGGCGTTGCACTCTTCGGTAGGGTGTGTGATCCTCCGATGGTATAAGCAGTAGTTTGGATGTGTATCCGCTTCGTCAAAGTGTATGCTGCCAGGAGTATTTCCTTTAAAAGGTGGCAGCTTCATTCCCATTGACAGGGCTTTAGCGAACCGTTTCCTTGCCTTAAGCTTGCTTTTGTTTGCCGCGGGCGTGTTTCGATCTGGTTGGAGCGTTTTGTGACTTATCCCTACCATGACTCATTTAACTTGATGCCGACGCCTGGCCCTTTCGAATATGGATATTTCATGCTCTCGACCAGCTTTGCTCTTCTGACGGGCTTCGTTCAGCAGCATGTCGATCATCTCGTCAGACAGTTCGAAGGATTTTGGTACCGCTCCTGCCCCCAGCTCCTCTATGTGAGCTTCTTCGTCATTTATGGGAGAATGAGAGATCATGTGATAACTTGCCACATAATCCTCAAATTCTTCTGACGAGTCATCTTCGTCGTCATTGTCATTTTCTCCGCCCTCAAGGATGTTGTTAAGAAATTCTTGGAGCGTGACTGGGGTTCGCGCCTTCTGATTATATTCTTCCAGTGCGTCGATCTACTTTTGCAGGTCCGTGCGCTTGTCATCAGGCTTCACGGGCTTTTTAGTCTTATTCTTCCTTTTCGAAGATTTTGACGGCTGGGCCTGGGCGTTTTGCCCATCGCTACCAATTCTTGGCGTCGGGCGCGGTTTCAGCATTCCCTCAATGACCTCGGGTTCCAACGGGCTTTTCCACCTAATTGCCGGGCATGTTTGAAGATCCTTCAGCATTCTTTTTGTTTTGGCTGAAAGAGCGACCTCCCATGGAGCTTCTTCTATAAATGGGCATGATGCCCCCGGCGTGTCTACCCTTTTAGGAGCGTGCAGCTGCGGCGGGCTTACCTTCTAGTTCTCAGACAGTGCAAATTTGCCCTGTTGGTATTGGTCCTCGATCCAGATTTTGAAGATGAAGCAATCTTCAATTGGGTGGCCTACTACTCGGTGGTAGGGGCAATAATTAGGATTGTTGACGTCACCTGGCTGCAGTGGGCATCTCGGATCTGGCAGAGTGACGAGCCTATTGCGCACCGCCAGTTCGAACAGTCTCCTTGTTTTATCCCGAGGGAAAGAGTAAGGACGTTTTAACTTTTCATTGATAAATCGCTGTCTGTCGTTTTAGGGATCAGCTGGTTTTGGACCACTTGGCTGTTGCTGAGCATTGACGACGAAGGTCGCTTTCCCTTTCCCCTTTTCATTCCGAGGCTCCGTCTTTGAAGAGGAAGGCCTATGGCCCATCTGGTCCATTTGGGCCAGCTTGTCAATCAAGGCCTGAAAGGTGGTTGGCTTGAAAAACATCATGAATTGGGATATGGTCGCCTGCGGATCGAGGGTTCCTACAAACATGCCTACTGCAGGAGCTTCTTCTATGCGCTGTTCACACTTCGACCATAGGTTGCGCCACCGAATTGCATACTGAACCCATGTCTCTCCTGGCTTCACTCGGGCATTGATCAATGCCGTGATTGGGGTGCATTCGCTAGCTCTTGCGAAACGCTGAGTGAATAACAACTCCATCTCTGTAAATATTTTGACGGAGTCGTTGGGAAGCTCCGAATACCATTCGAAGGCCGTCTCCGCCAAGCTGCCGACGAATTGGTGAAGCAACAGCTTATCGTCACATCTAGTATTGCCGTAGAGAGCCCTGGACTGGGCGACATGCTGATGGGGGTTGCCTGTCCCCTTATATACATGAAATTTAGGGATTGTGTATCCTGGCGGGTACTTAATCTGATCGTACCAGCTGGGATAGGGTCACCCAGTTTTGACGACTTGGCCGGCAGCTTCGTTCGCTTGATGGGCTCATATCTGTTAAGATATATAATCATCGAGCGCGGCTTTCGAGATTGTTTCCTCCTTTACTGCTGAAAATGCCGGAAGAGGGTTTGATGTATCCCCCTGTCGTCTTCAATGATCATCAGAGGCTCCTCCGCTAAAGGGCCCGGCTGGATCATCATGCCCACCATGTCCTGGAACAATAGCGCCATTTGTTTTATGTTGGCCGCTTGTTCCGCGGCTTCTTTATCTTTCTTCTCGAGCATTCTGCGGAGGAACTCGACATCGGTTTCTTGCTCCTGACGTTACTCCGACGATATCTCCGGGCTTTCTTTTGGCCTAGTGAGCACGGCCATCTTTGTTAATATTTCCTGGAGCTTCTGTTGTTGCTCCTGGGCCTTTGTTACGGATTGGGTGAGTGGTCGATGACCCCCGGAAGCACGGCTCTCCTCTTTCCCGGAAGCCATATAAACAGTATGCACCATCATGCCCCTAGACTTGGAGCGTCTGGGTTCATTGCTCTTGAGATTCGTCGCATGCATAAGGATTTTCTCTGTCCTCCTCTTTTTATGGACGATTGAAGTTGAGGGGGCTGTTGATGTAGGCACCCGTGCAGACGACACCTTTCGTGGCGGGGTGGAGGGATGGTCCTCCTTTTGCTGAATCTTTATTTTCTTCTGTCGGCGGGAGTAGTCTTTATCGATTACGGAGTCTTGGACTCTCCGCCAGACCTTATGAATTTTGGAAGACAGCCGTTGAGGAGGCTGCTCCAGCTCCACCTTTGTAACGTTCTCCACAGGTGGAGGAGTTCTTTTTATCACGGCGGTCGGAGAGTTCTTGCGCACCCTCTTGAGTCGTTCAAAGCCGTTCCTAGTTGGAACAGCAGCGTCGATTTCCACCATTAGAGCTGGTGGTGTCAATCCAGAAGGGGAACTGCCTCTAGCTTTCCTCACTCCGTGCCAGTAGCGACGTCGAGCATGTCTTGTAGATAGGACTGGCTCAGTTACGGGGGTAGCTCTATCATGCCCCTTGTTCTAGTGAGAGGTTGCCGTTGGTGCCAACCTATCGAAGACTGACGTCCGTTGAGAAGAAACGTCCAGCCTGTCGAAGACTGACTTTTGGGTAAGGGAAGCATTTTAGACGACTCCACCCGCAGCGGGAGTTGGAACGACCAGTCTTGTGAAGACCGATCTCTTAGTAGGAGAAGCCCCTGTGATGACTTCGTTTACCGGAGCTGGAATGGCTATCCGCTTTGGGATAGCTCCTTCGAGTATTGCAGGCTTCTTTACGGGCCCGCTTGAGCTTTGGCCTAGTTTGTTAAAGACCGAGGCGTTGAACTTGGATGACCCGTTGAGAGGGGCCGTGGTAGTGGTAAGCCGATCAAAGACCGACTTCTTCGGAGCTTCCTGTGATGGTATTGGGACGCTGAAGCTTGCTGGTGGGATCATGGTTCCAAAGAACAGTCTCATGGTGGCCTGTGTCACCTGTTCCACAGGCATTGCGAAGATGGAAGACACCTGGGGCCCATAGGTCACTCCTCCGGCGAGGACGGAGCGGGAGTTGTTGTCGCAGTTGGTGCAGTTGGAAGCCATTGACGCTATCTTCTCTTCTTGATGGAGCAAGACACCAAATCTTAGTGCCTCGAATCCAGGGGCAACCATATTAAACTATGATTCGTTCGCGAACACGACACACGAAGTGTGGAGTGGAAAGAGGAAAAGGTCCCACCGGGCGTGCCAGAATCTGTTCACCGCCGAAAGACGCGACCAGGATGTTGGGACGTTCAGCCTGAATTTTGGAGGGCAGATGTTATTTGGGTTTTACCCGTCCACCTCTCCGAAGATGCCAAGTTGATTTATGGCACCATGTATCGGAGGTTTAGACAAATGCGGCCGTTGGAGCAGATTTCGTCAGATCCCCCCTCGTTTGAGGGGATTTTGATTGTGGGGACGCTCTTCCCTGCAGATGCAAGCCCCTACAGTTAATTACGCTACCGTATCGCGGTAACCACTTTCTCCTTCTCCAGATGGTCACTTCGTGTCGTGTGTGTTTGTTTTATTTTTGGTTGCCCGTGGATTGTATACGGAGACTAATTTATGTTGTCGCCCGTAGGTCGTGGATTAGTCCAAATCCGTATTTTCTTAGATTTGGGTTTGGGTTGGTTTAAGGATCGTTAATCTTATTTTAGATTAAGATCAACTCAAACGTTTGTTGAGGATACGTTAGTCTAATTTTAGACTAAAATCTACTCAATAAGATTTTCTTTAGTTTATAGGGACGTTGCAGTCCGTAATTTAGTTTTAAGGACGTTGCGGTCCAAAGTTTAAGGACATCATAGTTCATAAAATTTAGTTTAGGGACGTTCCGGTCCATTGGGTTTAAGGACATCATAGTCCATGAGTTTAAGAACCTCATAGTCCATGGAGTTTCTGGTTGTCGGGACCCGCTACCTCTCTGAAGACGTTGAAGAATTACAACGACAAATATCAGAGGTGTGAAGAGATGTACCCTTGAACCAATGTTGGTTGGGAGATCTATAATCGGGTTTGAGACTAAAACCAATTAAAAGATTGTGAACACATGGACTCGGTTAATTTGAATTAGGGACTTGTGGCCAACTTGGGCTCAGTCCACTCAGTTTTGAACACTTGTTTGGGCTCAGCCCCCTTTTTATTCAATAATGCTGAGCATTGATTTGTGTTTTGACACCCCTTTTTCTTTTTGTCTTTTATTGAGTTTTGAACACTTTTTATGGTACTGGGGCCCTACTTATAGAGCGCTTTGAAATTCCATAGCGCCTACGTGAGGAGCATGTGGAGCTTCTGGCGCTGAGCGCTAAACCGGGAGCACTACGACACTTCTTATAAAAGGGCGCCCACGTGAGGAGCACATGGAGCGCTTGGCGCTGAGCGCAAGACTTGGAGTGCTAAAGCGCTTATTGTAAAAGGGCACCCATATGAGGAGCACGTGGAGCTGTTGGCGCTGAGCGTCGGACTTGGAACGCTAAAACGCTTATTGTAAAAGGACGCCCACGTGAGAAGCACGTGGAGCGCTTAGCGCCGAGCGCCAGACTTGGAGTGCTAAGACGCTTATTGTAAAAAGGGCGCCCATGTGAGGAGCACGTAGAGCACTTGGCGCTGAGCGCCAGACTTGGAGCGCTAAAGCGCTTATTGCAAAAAACTTAGAGTGCTAAAGCGCTTCTTTATCAGCTCTGATCAGTTCTGTACTCTGAGAATTAAATTCTCGGTTTATAAGAGACTTTGTCTCATGGATCTAAGAACTAAGTTCTTTTCCTCCTTGATGAGATGCTGCGATGTCTTTTACTTTTGTGAAAGACCTTGTCTTATAGATCTGTGATCTGAAAAAGAACTTTGTTCTTATGATGTGAGAGTTAAACTCTCAAATATGGAGGATATGTTATGATGTGAGAGTTAAACTTTCTTCTCCCTCACCTTGAAGAAGGTTTTTCTTCTTAGAGCTTGCTCTTGAAGTTTATGAGGGATTCCTCTGTTTTTTCTTGTTTCGATTTGAGAAATTATGGGGAGGTTTCTGTCTACAAGACTTGAAGTCTTGGGTCCTTTATATAGGGGAGGCTGACTTGTTAAATCAGTTAAGGAAATCTCTTATTGAGAGATCTCTGATTGATTTGGGGAATATTTCCCACCGTTGGATTTTTGATCCAAGAGCTTCTGTTTTACAGAAAATAGTTTTCTTGTTATTAACAAGATTGGGAAAATATTTTTCCATACAGAACGTATTCTGTATCTTGGTGATATTTAATCACCATTAGATCTTTGATCCAACGGTGCTCTGATTTACAGAGCACAACCTTTCTTGTTTAGAAAGATTTGAGGAGTATTTCCCCAGTCAGAATTTGATTCTGTGCTCTGATAATTTATCATCTTCGTTGGATCTTTGATCCAAGGGTGGAGAACATTTAGTTCTAGCGCTGGCGCTCTCGTGCTTTGCATGTGAGGCGCTACCTCAGAGTCTTTTAACACTTAGCGCTGGCGCTGGCGCTCTCGTACTTTGCACGTGAGGATTTGCCTCAGAATCTTTGACTCATGGCATTGGCGCTCTCGTGCTTTGCACGTGAGGCGCTGCCTCAGAGTCTTTGACTCTTAGCGCAGGCGCTCTTGGTGCAGGCGCTCTTGGCGCCGGCGCTCTCGTGCTTTGCACGTGAGGCGCTGCCTCAGTTCAAATTTCAAATTTTAAACAGAGCTTTGCTCTCTGATTGGGGGGAAACAAGTCCCCACATGCTTTGCATGCGGAGCTTTACCTTTATTTTTATTTTTATTTTATTGTTATTATTTTATAATTGAGCAAGTTTTGCGCCAAAATTTTTGCGGGAACAGGGATCATTTTTAATGAAGGGAGTGTGTGGTTTTGGCAAGGTTTTTGAGCTGATTCATGGAGGTAGAGGAGATGGAGGAAGGAGGAGAAGAAGAAATATGAAGGATGAAGGAAGTGAAAAAAATGAAATGAAGAAAGAATGGGTGTGGAATTGGTCAAGGGTTGAGCCAGACTCTCATCTCTCTCTCTCTCACATGCCCATGTCCATGCCTCATGAGTGTGTCCCCTCTCTCTCCCCTCAAGGTCATCATGTCTCTTTTCTTTTCTTTTCTTTTCTTTTTCAACCAAATAAAACCAATACCACAAACACAATAAAACAACTTGCAACAAAATGCAAAATGTCATGGTACACTAACCATGACTAATTAAAAAGACGGATTTGGCCTAATCGTGATCAGTAGTGCACTAATCAATTTAATTTAAACTTGCATATAATTAATTATAAAAATGCCCAAATCCGATAAATATCTTTTTAATAAATAAATCATTTTAATCTCCAATTATTTTCCAAATATTGGTATATAATTATAGCATTTTACGAAAACCCCAATTCGTAAATCGAATAGTTTTCGCGAAATATATTATTTTATTATTTAAATTCTAAAAATAATATTATATATTTTTTGAAATGTTGCAGCTGGACATAAAGCCAGTCAAACAGGCGCCAAGAAGAATGCGGCTCGAACTTGAGATAAGTATTAACGCTGAAATCAAGAAATTAATCGACTCCGGCTTCATCCAAGAAGTTCAATATTCCGACTGGATCGCTAATATCGATCCGGCGATGAAGAAAAATGGGACGATGCGCATATGCGTGGACTATCGGGATCTCAACAAAGCTTGCCTAAATGATGATTTCCCAGTACCTGTTATCGAGCTGATAGTCGATAACATGTCTACCCATAAGATCTTCTCCTTCATGGATGGATCTTCAGGATACAACCAAATAAAAATACATCCTGAAGACCAAAAACATACCGCTTTCCGGACTCCGCTGAGCATATTCTGCTATAAGGTCATGCCTTTCGGTTTAAAGAACGCTAGCGCTATCTACCAGAGGGCCATGACGAAGATCTTCGATGACTTCATCCATGAGATTATCAAATGCTATATCGACGACCTTGTGGTGAAGAGCAAGTCTTATGAGGAACATTGGGAAAATCTAAACATAGTATTCCAATGTTTTCGGAAGTATAATCTGAAGATGAATCCTCTAAAATGCGCGTTTGGAGTCTCCTCAGACAAATTCCTAGGATTTATCATACGGCACCGGGGTATCGAAATCGATCCCTCAAAGATCAAGGTGTCACGCCCCGCTTCCCAGTGTATGGCGAAGGGGGCGCGACTGGTCGCTACATATTTACTCTGAAGTAAATACACTAAGCGTATCTAAGCAATATAAATAAAAACGCACAAGAAACAAAAGATATAATTGAACAGCAACTTTATTTATTAACATTCTTTTTACAATACATGGAAAGTAAATACATCTGAATGAAAACAATGCTTAAACAGTGGCAAAACAGAAAAGAAAAGTACTGAAATAACTGTGTACAATATAGCTAGAGCTCTGGATCGTATGCAAGCTGGTCCAAGTCCTCGCTGGTAGGCTCGATCTCCTGAGTGTCCAGCTCACCTGACAACATTCCAAAGAAGAAAGAAAATGAATGTCGTCAGCGAACAATCGCTCGGTAAGTCCCAAAGATAAGGGAGAAATAGAATAGACAGAGAGAAAATAGCTTTAAAAGTTGTATTATATTGTTATACTGTTGTATTCATTAACGTTGTTGTTTGTAGCTTGGTACAGAAGGATGCCAGTGTATACGAGAGGAGTCTCTATATGCTAGAGACTAGGGCAAATGGAAGTACAAGGCTCCGTTATACAACCTGGAACAACGGCAATTAGATTCAGGCTAGGTGTCTTAATCTTGCAGTCTCGTGCCACTTTTAACACCTTCTGTACCAATCTACCCCTTAAACCCTGCGATATCTTGATTATATTGTTTGTATTGTATTTCAACTTGTAATTGAATTGTAATATAGATTGTATAATTGGATGACTTGCCTAAACTATGATATCAGTAAAATGGATGTACTGGAGAATCATGGATGTAACTAGAGAATCATGTAAATGGAAGTATATCCATGGTTCGGTTCGGTCAATACAGATTGAATAGATTGAATATATGTATTCCAGGATTCATATTGAATTGTAGATTATAGATTGTACTTGAATTATATTCAAGTCAGATTATTAAATAAGACTCAGTCTGAGTCAGACAATTAGAAAAGAAATTGAACTCCTGATTGTTTTGATGTTATCGGTAACCGCTGCACATGGGCGGCAGAATTTGTGTCTTTTTCAAAGACGATTACTGTGTTGATAACACCGTTGTTAAGTTTTCTACCTTAAATAGGCAAGCACCCACTTCTCCGGCTCCCTGAGGCTCAAGAGATTGGTCCAGCTTAAACCTATGTTTATTAGGATCTTTAGGGTAATTTATAGAACTTGAGGGGGTTTTATGTAAAAATACTTTTGTATAATTTTCAAAATACACCTCAAGTATTTAATTATCGTCTTTAGAGTTGTCATAGATGTAGATTTTATATTTGTGACGTTTCTAATGAATAAACCTATTTTTCATAATATAGGGTATTTAATTGTAATATTGAACTTGTATGTAATTCATGGTATTTTAAGGTAAAGTGATTTTTGTGATTTTTAAAAAGTTTTGGAATATTTATATTATCACAAAATAGATATTTTAATGATACATATATATATATATATATATATATAATTTTAATATATATTATATTTCTAGAAATCTCATTTTCTTAAGATTTTCGTATTTTAAATCTCTCGAGACCGAATGCTCTTTGCGGAGGTCTGCATCTCGCACTACTAAGCCCAGAGATGTGCGATAATCCGCACCATCCCAGTCGGGTTCCCTAAAATGGGTTGTAGCGGCGCTTTGCAAAGATTTGTAAAAACTTAATCTTTTTAGAAAACGGTTTTATTAATTCATGGTATTTTTGTAATGTTTCATTTTCCCATATTCTATGTTCCCAAAAGTTATTGTGCTATGTTGCATATGAGTGTTGTGAGGAGGTAGGTCATTACCTCGTGATCTACTTAAAGGTATAGCAAGTTTGTGATGTTTAAATGTCGAAATGAAACTATATGGTATTTTAGTGAAAAAGTACGGTAAAAGTTACAAAATGAATTAGATTGTCGTGAAACTTGATCAAAATGTTTATTAATGTTTAATAGTCAACATGTAAGAGTTTTGTGTGAATGTATTTAAGAAAATGTTGGATTTTTAGAAAGAACCGAATCGAAAATCGGTTTAACTCCGATTCCGTCGGCTTTTGAAATTTCGTATTTTTAGAACAAGATTAGAGAAGTGGGAGGGGGACTTATGGGTTCAGAAGTTAGGGATGAGGAAGAGGAGACAGGAGGAGGTGCCTGTACGTCGTTTCGTCGCCGGGAACTCCTAGGGTCGTCGTCGGAAAATTGCCGAAGCTTTCACCCTTCGCTACTCTAAAAGTACACTAAACTTGTAGGAATTTCTTGAGAGTTTTGATCAGAATTTTGGAGTGAGGGGGATGTGTTTAGGGGTTGTATTTATAGGGTAAGGCTAGGGTTTGGGGTAGGTGAAAGGTTGGATTGAAAAAAATGTGTTAAATTGTATTAAAATGGAGTAAATAGGATTTAAAGAGTCTCTGGAACCGATCCAAAGAAATAACGTGTGCAGGAGTGATAGGGAGGTGAAGAGACAGACTTTTCATATTGACCGATTCAACATTGGAGCCAACTCGACCAGCGCCGCCGGCCGAGTCGCCGCCGCCGCCGGCCCGAGTCGGCCGAGTCAGGCTGATTCGGGGGTCCCCTGGGTCCGTTCGGTTGGTGTAGCCCCTGGGACAGTTTGTTTAACATGTGTAGTGGGGTTTTTATGAGTTATACTCGTGCAAACCCTTGGTATTCTAAAAGTTCAAAATAAAACAATATTAAAAATAATATAAGGTATGGGATTTGAACTCTAGTGGCTTGGTTCAGCAGTGCAAGGTATTACCAATGAGCTATAAGCTCCTTCTTGTTATTAAGAAGCAAATCAAACTTATATCTTGTGCTCAGGAAAAAATACCCCTTTCTGTATTTTTTAAAAAATTTGTACAGAAAGTTGTACAGGAAATTTAGGGTTGTTACACAAGGCGATTACGAAAATGCCCACGCCAAGAACTCTTAAACAGTTACGATCTCTTCAAGGAAAGTTCGCATATATCCGGCGGTTCATAACCAACCTCTCCGGAAAATGCCGTCCCTACAGTTATCTAATAAAGAAGGGGACCCCATTCGTCTGGGATCAAAAGTGCCAAAATGCACTAAACGAAATCAAGCAATACCTGCAAAATCCGCCGGTATTGACCGCTCCGGTTATGGGAAAACCCCTTATCCTAAATACAACAGCCCTTGAGGGTTCTCTAGACGCGCTATGGGCACAAGAGAACGATCAGCGAAAGGAGAGAGCTTTGTACTATTTGAGCCGAGTTCTCCTGGGGCAGAAAACAACCACTCCCCTATTGAAAAGCATTGTCTGGCACTGATCTTCGGGATAACGAACCTCAGACATTACGCCTTGACACATGAGGTCATCTCACATCAAAGGTGGACCCTCTCAAATATTTGATGTCAAGGGCCATATTAAAGGGAAGGCTTGCCAAATGGGCCCTCCTCCTGATGGAGTTCTCAATAACGTATCGACCTATCAAAGCAGTGAAAGGTCAGGCCATCACCGACTTTCTCACCGAGCATCCGGTACCAGCCGACTCCCCCTTAAATTGCGAGTTGCCGGATGAACATGCGTTCAACACAATCGGAGGAGAAAATGATTCCCAATAGGAACTCTATTTCGATGGAGTATCTTCCATGAAGAGGCGAAAGCAAAACATCCCCATAATCAAATCCGGTGTGGGTCTTATCTTCGTGACTCCACAAGGAGGGATATTACGTTACGCCCTCTCTTTAACAGAGCCAAGGACTAATAACGAAACTGAATATGAAGCTTTGATAGCAGACCTCGAGATCGCTGTCGACATGGGAATCAAAGACCTTCTCATATATGGAAACTTCTAGCTGATCGTTAGCCAAGTAAATGGCGACTATCAGACATGCAAGCCGGAGCTGATAAAGTATGGCGAAAGAGTGCAACAACTGTTGACACAAACCCCCTCCTACATCTTGAAGAGTATACAGCATGCAGAAAACAGTAAGGCGGATGCGTTGGCCAAATTGGCTAAGGAACTGGCTGACGAAGACCTCGATGACGTAAAGATCATCGTGCAAAGCCGAAGGATTCTCGCGTCAACAGAATTATCCTTGGGAGACTTAATGGAGACATCCGAAGGAAAAGAAACGACCGAACAAGTAGCCCTTCAAATAGAGGACGAACAAAAGGTTAAGGATTGGAGAGAAGTCTTCATAGACTACTTCAAATCCCAACGAACGCCAAAAAACGCATCGTCTCAACATCAGCTCATGAAATGAGCTTTGTCTTTTGCCTTCGTTAATGATACTTTATATAAGATATTGGTTAACTGTCTATGGCTACGATGCCTGGGGACGGAGGAAGCAAAGAAAGTCGTTCAAGAAATTCATAACGGAATCTGCGGCTCTCACCAAGCTGGGCCGAAGATGAAGCTGATGATCAAAAGAATGGGTTGCTATTTGGCCCACAATGATTCAAGATTGCCACGAATATGCGAAGAAGTGTCACTCGTGCCAAATCCATGGGGACTTCATCCACCAACATCTAAATCCGCTACACCCAACAGTGGCTAGTTGGCCGTTCGAAATGTGGGGAACCGATATAATTGGCCATATTGAACCAGCATCGTCCAAAGGACATCGATTCATATTGGCAACGACTGACTACTTTTCTAAGTGGGCAGAAGCAGTACCACTAAGGGAGGTGAAGACGGAGAATATCTTCCATTTCTTTAGGACACATGTCATCTATCGGTTCGGCACTCCGCGACGAATTATTTCGGATAATGGGCCAGCTTATAGAAGTTATAAAGCCGCTTCGCACGACAGCATAAAATAGATTAGAGATACTCTTCAGTCTATAATCCTCGGACCAACGGTCTAGTTGAAGCTTTCAACAAGACCTTGACGAAAATTATAAAGAAAACGGTGTCCAGGAACAAGAGAGACTGGCACGAAAGTTTGTATGAAGCTATATGGGCGTACCAAACAGCGTTCAAAACAGCGACGAATATAACACCATGCGCGTTGGTATTTAGCACGGAAGTAGTGCTTCCCCGGAAATAGAACTCCCTTCTCTGCGAGTAGCGGTTCGATACGAGCTGACAGATGAAGAAAATGCTCATTTTCGAATTGAGGAGCTCGACGCCCTCGACGAAACTCGCCTTATAGCATAGCAAAATCTGGAGGCTTATAAGGTAAGGATGACACGGTTATACGAAAGACTGGCTAGGCCGAGAAGATTCTGCCAAGGCGAGCTCATGATAGTCGTCAAAAAACCGATGATCACCAATCGTGCAAAACGGGGGAAATTGGAGCCGAACTATGAAGGCCCAACAAAGTCTACCAAGGTGGAGCCTACCTGCTCATAGATATGCATGGCGAAAAATCCTTCCGGCCAATAAATGGCCGATTTCTTAAAAAATACTATGCTTGACGAATCATGACTTAGGTCTATGATAGGCGACAACGCTCGTGTCCGCTCGCTATCTTCCTGAGTCAGGACTCTAAGAGTAGTATACAAAGAAGCCCCGTTGCCTCAAACATGGCGACAAAGGATCGAGATGTCCTTAAACTAGAAATTCGCCTCAAACATAGCGACAACGGACCGAGATGTCCTTAAACTAAAAATTTGCCTCAAACATGGCGATAACGGACCGAGATGTCCCTAAACTAGAACCTCGTCTCAAATATGGCAATATAGGACCGAGAAGTCCTTAAACTAACTATCTGCCTCAAACATGGCAGTACGGACCGAGAAGTCCCTAAACTAACAACGGACCGAGATGTCCTTAAACTAAAACTTCGTCTCAAAAACAGCGATACTGGACCGAAAAGTCCTTAAACTAATTACTCGCCTCAAACATGGTGATACTGGATCGAAAAGTCCTTAAGCAAGTATCGCCTCAAACATGGAAATACAGGACCGAGATGTCCCTAAACTAAAATTTCGCCTTGAACATGGCGATATAGGACCAAAACGTCCCTACACTAGTGTATCGCCCTAAATACGGCGATACATTCCCTTGGGATCTATATTGCAATCGAAATTTTAGCAGGAAAGATTGCAACTCGAGTCCCACTGGCTACATAGATAATCCAGCGATGAAACCACCCTCATATCCCACAGGCAAACAGATGGGTCACCTATGACGAAGCTAATTCCGAGAGTTTCGCAAAAAAAGGGGGTATGTCCACAAGCAAAATGGGCACGGATGAAAACCCGAAAGGGCACCGTGAGTAAAAACAGCAGGGCTACTGGCGAGCTTGTGAAAACCCGGAAGGGCGTGATCTCGTTCAAAAAATGGTATGTCCACAAGAAAAATGGGCATGGATGAAAACCCAAAAGGGAGCTATGAGTAAAAACAGCAGGACTGCCGACGAATTTAAGAAAACCCGGAAAGGGCGCAAACCCATGAAATAAAAAAATTCATATGCACTTGCAAAGTCCTCTCGATCTTGTGAGGAGAAAATACCTGCGTGGGATCCTTACGACTCACAAAGGAGCAACACACTTAGGAATTCTTATGATTTCTAAGGAGAAATTACACTTGCGAGATCCTCACGACTCGTAAGGAGAATCCCCCCTATGAGACCCTCGCGGCTCGCAGGATTCAAAAGACTTAAGCTACAGGTATCTGAACCCGTTCTTAAGCCGTCACATTCTCTAAGTTGCCCTACAGGCGGTTTAATATTGACCTTTGTATACAATCCACGGGCACGAATAACCATTTCCCCACCAAGTGTTAGTTATATGTATGCCCTAGAGGTCATTACTGTACATGAGATGTATATTGTAGTGAATGCTTGGACATATATAGGGAGGACTTTCTTGCTCGTCATGATAGTATGCTATCTGGTTACTCTTTATCTTAACATGTACACTGATTGTCTCTCTGTTACATGTTGGTAAAGCCCTTAGGATGTGTACTTGACTACCTAGATTATGATGCAGATCATACTAGTCGGACAAAGGTAGTCAGTAAGTACGTCCTTTAATGTCCCTAGTCATGGGTATATCGAGACGGGGCATCGATATACCAGAGTAGACTAGCGTGTAGCTTCTCGACCCATGTAGATGGGCGATGGATGATCCCATATCCATTGGTGTTTGACATTAGAGATGATATACGGGTGCTCAGTGGAGACTGTGTACACTGGACGGACTCGCCGAGAACTCCCAGATGGTATTATACCTCACGTCAGATTGCAGTTCTCTGGTGACACTGGTACAGGTTAGTCTGTTGACCCGAGATCGTCATAGAGTCTTGTGTGATTCTCACTGTGCTTTGATTTCCACCTTACTGCGTTCATGAGAACGTGCAAAACGGTGGTTTTTGGGTACAGTCCTGAGTCACATGGAGGCAATGAGCGATAGGAGGGGATTCATCACTCTCGGTATTGGGAGTTGATGTTGCGCTGTGCTCGATTGGCTATAACATGAAGTCCCTGGTCAAGGCTGATTCTGAGAATTACTGGTAAGTGTTACCAGTAGTTTCTCGACTTATTATGAGCCTCACATCGGCACGAGTTATCGAGTTACTGGGGTCTAACGTTTACCACCCCTAGACAAGATATGCGACATATCAGACGAAGAGACTGGACTGTACGGTAAGTGTTACTGATTGGATTCGCCGGAATATGAGAAGGCTTGCTTGTTAATCTTCTAATCGCTCAATACCCGGGTGGCCGTTACGTTTAGCACGCCTCTAGCAGCTTGTGGGTATTTGATATGATCATCACCTACAGACAGTGTATTGATGAGTCTTTAGAATCCTACACAGAGGTTTCCTGGTTCATGCGAAATGGAGTAGGAGCACATATGAGATATGTACAGGACCGAGATTAATTCGCGTATGTGATACCGCATTCTATTCTCGCGATTTGTGACATCGGTCGGTTATATGTGATACAGCTGGATTATCGAATCAAGTGTTGATTCGATAAGTTGTTGCATTAGATATTAGTCGGTTATATGTGATATAGCCGGATTATTAAATCAAGTATTGATTTAATAATTTAATGTATAATTGTATATTTGATATACTAGATTACATTAACTAATATCAGCTCACTTATGATTTCTTTTCTCACTTGTGTGCATCAGTGCATATATATGATATATATTAATGTACAACTTTTGTGTCATGCTAGATGCTACATGTTACATGGGTGTATGAGAGTTACACCATACTAATTATAATGTAAGGTTTTTATTTATCTAAAGCAAACCTAATTAGTGGAAATTAGTCACATGGTTCAAGCTTGTAGAAGCTTGTGGAACCATTGACTAAGTCCACTCATTTGTTTTACTTGTAGATATTTATTAACTTAACCATTATAGTTAGCCATGGTAAACTCTCTACATGAGTTAGTGGATGACACTAACTCACCCGTGGTTCTCATTCTCACCTCTTGAGTTCATTCTCTCCTCACTTCTTCTTCTTCCTCTTCATGAGAGAAAAAGCTTACTAGCTTTTTCTATGGTGAGAAAATAATGTGAGAAAAATAAATCTAAAGAGAGCCCACTTCCTATTTCATCATCCTACACACTTGCTTGGGTAGTTTAGGGTGTTTGCTTCACTAATTTCACAATTAGTGAAAAAGTAGCACGAGCTTAAGTCTCCTCGACGTAGATCATTTTCGGCCTCAAAGACTTCGAGCAAGTTTGTTCATTTCTCCGGGAGAACCCATACTAGAGTTCGGGAGATCGATACTCGCAGCGAAGGGACTATTACACGAAGCTTTAGAAGTGAAGGACCGGTCTACAAAAGTTGTATTCCTTGCTCACTACTTGTAATGATTGATTACATGTTATATTGTCTAGTTACTTTAGCTTGATCCTAGGGTTAGGGTTCATTAGCATCTTAGAATTTTTTAATTCGGCATGGTAGTTGCTGTGAAAACCCAGTAGGGTGCTAAGGAATCCCAACAGTGGTATCAGAGCTGGGCTAGAGTATTAGACGGATTGTTAGATTACGAAACCGAAACGAACTCCGAAACATGAAACCCTAAAATCCAGGTTCTGTCGATTTTTAAATGAGCTTTAAAATTTTTTCAAACAGTTGTAGAATGATATATGAGAGATTCTAAGAACATGGCAAAAATTTGGGACCCGGTGCTCGAAATTTGGCCGAGCACATGGAGATTTTTTCCGAGCAGGCCGGCCCAGTTGTGGCATTTGGTGTTCAAATTTTTGTTATGTGCTCATCTCTGTATTTTGGTGTTTCAGGTGTTGTTTGTTTTTGCTAATTTTTCATGTGATGGAATCTTACATTATAAAAAATTCGGAGTGTTTCATATTCGTAGTTTAACATTGCTTTTGGGTTTTCACAAGTTATCTAGGCGAAGTTAAAAAGTTCGATCGAATATCAAAAACCCATTTTCCCCAAGTTTAACGTATTCGGAAAAACATGCAAGTAATTCTGTGGACCCTCTAGAAGAATGAAACCCTAACTCGACTTTTTGGATCGCGGAACCGCGGCCGTACCCTAGGGTTTGCCGCAGTTCCGTGGCTACATGAGTGAGGCTTGGGTTTGCCCTTCTACGGTTGGTCCATAAGTACTGTGGCATGTTCCAGGTATTATTAAAACTGTGCTCAAGTGTTGAGATATCGGAAAATTATGGGACTTTGATGAATCGATCGAAAAGTTTAACGTCGTCCGGATATCATGTGATGGGATACAATAATTGGAAACTATCTAGTTTCATGCAAGTTTAACATTTCGGCCTCGGACGGAATCGGGAATCTTGTTGAATTACCTGACTTCCTTTGAAAAGTGTTTTCATGGGTGAGACCTAAATGTAAAATTTGCATTGTTAGGCATGAAATCCAGAATATGTGATATTCCGGGTTTATGATGTCTAAGGGCAGTGTGGATTCCAATTGTTGTAGTTTTTCACTTTCTTTTCTGCGACCGTAAGTGTAATATGTGGTGTATAGCCAGTTTCGTTGCTATATGTTAACGAAAATTGGGATACACATATTTACTTACGTTGATGACATTTGATTTTATGTGTTGCTGGGATATGTTAGATTGGATCGTCGTGTTTGAATAGCCGGGTTTTTTTTTATGTGAGATGAGATTTTTTTCTTTTCCATTCATGTAAAATTCAATGTATGTAATATTCTTTTATTGGGGCACTTCCGGGTTGAGGATGATGTCACTATTGTATATTATTTACTTTTCCGCATTAGGATAGACCCAAGGAGAGGAGCACAAGTAACCGGGTTCTAGAGACGAGTGGGAGACCATCTCGAGGAGTCGAGTCCGGGTCTCCTGACTCTAGAATTGGTAGGGTTGCTTGCATCTCTCGTAGGGGTCTAGAGATGTGGGTTTGGCTATTCATCACGACAGTGGAATCCGTGTTTTATACAGGCTTAATATAAAACCCTGAAATCCTAGTATATCCAATATTTCATATGTTGTTTTCTGCTGCGATATCTGTGATGTGATCATTTGATATATTGAGATAGATACTGTATATAGTATATATGATATATTAATAGACGTTGCTTATGTTTTACACCCGCGCTAGCACTGCCCCGCTCTGCCGTTAGTTACCTAACCTAACGGTGCACGAGGGGACATCGAGGCGAATGCAGAAGGCATAAACGTACGTTATATTTATCTGTGATACTTAGGTAACTTAATATGACGGGACATTCATTAATGAGATTAATGAAAGAAAAGAAACCTAAAGATGTTGTAGAAACTTGTTTTAAAAACTGGTAGCTCAAGTTCTTGCTTTGCATAGCGATATTCCTTGTAGAATATCCAGCACCTTATTCGATAAGGAAAGAGCCGAGATCTCTTCACCGGGAGTGACATCTTTAGCGAAACTAGCAGATGCTACAAACTCGGTTTGTCTTTTGATTGCTTTTATAGTTCTTGCTTTGTATAGTGGTATTTATGAAATATCCTGCACCTCATTTGATGAGGAAAGAGCCGACGATCCCTTCACGGGGAGTGACCTCTTTAGCGAAATTAGTAAAAGCCTCAAAAACACTCCTTTTCAAAATCACTCTGTTTCCCCAATCAGAGCGAACCTCTGTTCAAATTCCAAGATTTAAAATGAATCGACGTTTCTGCTTTCCCCAATCAGCTCTGTTCAAATTCCAAGATTTGAAAATTCAAAAATTGAAGCAACGCTTCAGATCCAGCGCTCTGCGCTGCGCGCCACGTGTCGAACATAGGTGCGCTAGCGCAGTTGCGCTGCGCTCTGTGCTGCGCGCCACGTGTCGAACGTAGGTGCGCTAGCGCAAGGTGCGCCAGTGCTAGGTGCGCCAGCGCTGGAATTAAAAATTCCCCCACCGTCAGATCAAAAGATTTACTAATAATAAATTATTAATTAATCAAAACTAAAATTCTGTTATGGAAAGATCTTTCCAATCTAATTAAAATAAGAAGATTATCTTTTGTAAAACAAAAGCCTTAGGATCAAAGATCTAACGGTGGGAAATATTCCCAAATCAATCAGAGAAAGATCTTTCAAAACTGATTTAACAAATCATTTGGCCCTATATAAAGGACCCTAGACTTCAAGTCTAAAAAATAGAGAATACAGAAAAGAAAAGAGAGAGAAAAACCCTCTGCAAAAAAGAGCAAGCTCTTAGAAAAAAGAAGATTTTTTCTTCATCTTCAAGGAAAAAAGAACTATGTTCTTGAATAATAGAGATAAAACCATCTCGTAAAAAGAAGAACCATCTTCTAAAAAGATCAGAGATCTAAGAAAAAGACCAATGTCTTTAATAAAGAAAAGATCAAAAAGATCTAATCATAAAAAGACTAAAAGAAGTATTTTACTTCATTCACAGATCTTTTGATCTATAAAGGCAGAGCCTTTTATAAAAACAAGAACTTTTGTTCTTAGATCTTGAGGCAAAGCCTCCTTTAAATAAGAACATAAATCTGTTCTTTGATCTTAAAATTGATCAGATGCGCTTTGCGCTATCAGAAAATGCCTTGCACTCATGAATTGCGCTTTTGCGCTTCTTGGACCGGCGCTCAGCGCCAAAACATGCACCGTGTCAACCATAGACACAATCTGCGCTTTGCGCTTTTAGAACAGAGCACTGCGCTCATGGGCTGGCGCTCAGCGCCAAGCACGCCACGTGTCGCTCACTGGCGCGCCAACAAACTAGCGCAGAGCGCTCATGAATTAAAAGCGCAATGCGCTAACAAACTAGCGCTTAGCGCTAAGCACGACACGTGTCATCTTCGTGTGCGCTACCTGACAGAAGCGCAATGCGCTCTTTAGCTGGCGCAAAGCGCCTGGCGCGCCACGTGGCGCACTATCAGAACACAATTTGTTCTGATGAAGACAAAAGATGTCAGAGCCCAATGCTTAGCATTATTAAAAGGGCTGAGCCGAAAAGAAGGCTTAATAGCCAGAACAAAAATAAAATGTTAAAATATTTTAATTGGACTTATCCCAATTCTGGCCATAAGTCCTCAACTTATTTTGAATTGAGCATATCTGCTCTTTCAACCACCTCACCTTGGTTCAAGGGTACATCTCTTCACTCCTTTGATATTCGTCGTTGTAATTCCTCAACGTCTACAAAGAGGTGACGGGTCCCGACAACCACACATTTCACGGACTGTGGGGTCCCTAAACCCATGGACTATGATGTCCTTAATCTCGACCGTGATGTCTTAAAACTAACTACGGACTGGTCCCTAAACCCATGGACTATGATGTCCTTAACCTCGACCGTGACGTCTTAAAACTAACAACGGACTGTGGGGTCCCTAAACCCATGGACTATGATATCCTTAATCTCGACCGTGACGTCTTAAAACTAACATCGGACTGTGGAGTCCTTAAATCCATGGACTATGATGTCTTTAACCTCGACCGTGACGTCTTAAAACTAACATCGGACTGTGGAGTCCTTAAATCCACGGACTATGATGTCCTTAAACTCGACCGTGACGTCTTAAAACTAACATCGGACTGTGAGGTCCTTAAACTCATGGACTATGATGTCCTTAACCTCGACCGTGATGTCTTTAAACTAACATCGGACTGTGGGGCCATAAACCCACGGACTATGATGTCCTTAACCTCGACCGCGATGTTTTTAAACTAACAATGGACCCCCATGTCCTTGCACTGGCAATCGACCGCAATGTCACTAAACTAAACAATAGAGCCTAAATTACTCTCTTGTTGGATCTAAACGATCCCGTTAAGTTGATCTTAGTCTAAAATGAGACTAACGTATCCTTAACTAACGTTTAAGTTGATCTTAGTCTCAAATGAGGCTAACGTATCCTTAAACCCAACCCCCAAACCCAAATCTAAGAAGATACGGATTTGGACTAATCCACGCCCTACGGATGACAACATAAATTAGTCTCCGTATACAATCCACGGGCAACCACAAACAAAACAAACACTCACGACACGAAGTGACCAACTGGAGAAGGAGAAAGTTGTTACCGCGATGCGGTAGCGTAATTAACTGCAGGGGCTTGCGCCTGCAGGGAAGAGCGTCCCCATAATCAAAAACCCCTCAAACGAGGGGGAATCTGACGAAGTCTGCTACATCGGCCGCATCCGTTTAAATCTTCGATACATGATGCCATAAATCAACTTGGCATCTTCGGAGAGGTGGACAGATAGCACCAATTAGCATCTGCCCCGAATTTCAGGCAAGACAGACCTGCGCGGTCGCATCTCTGTGTTCGGAGGGGAACAGATTCTAGCACGCCCGGTGGGACCTGTTCCTCTTTCCACTCCACACTTCGTGTGTCGTGTTCGCGAACCAATCGTGGTTTGCTGATGGTTGCCCTTGGGTTTCGAGGTGCTAAGATTTGGCGTTTTGCATGGTGCAGAAAGCGAAGGATCAATGGCGTCCACTTGTGCAAAATGTTCCAACTGCAGCTGCAACTCGCGCTCCGCCTCATCTAGAGGCATAGCTTACGGGCCTCAAGCGGCGTCCCTGTTCACGATGCCAGTAGAACAAGTCACCCAGGCTACTACTGGATTGTTTTTCGGGACCATGCTCCCGCCAACGAGCTTCACCGCTCCTGTACCAACACCAGAAGCTCCCAAGAAGTCGGTCTTTCATCGGCTTGCTACTACTGCGGCCCCTCTCAACGGGTCGTCCAGCTCCAGCTCATCGGTCTTCTCCAGACTAGGCCAAAATTCCTGTGAGCCCATGATGAAGCTTGCAATCCCAGAAAAGGTTGTTCCGAAAAGGATAGCCATCCCTGCTCCTGAAGTCGTCATGGCGGCTTCTCTTACCAAAGGGTCAGTTTTTACAAGACTGACTGTTCCGATTCCCACTACGGTTCCTGTCCCTGCTCAGAAGTCTGTTTTTGACCGGCTGGATACCGCTTCTCAACGGACATCAGTCTTCAAGAGGCTGACGCCAGCAACAACCCCCCACCTGGGTAGGGGGCAAGACAAAGCCATTCCCATCGCTGAACCAACACCAACGGCTCGACACGCTCGACGTCGCCACTGGCGCCGAGTAAGGAAGGCCGGAGGCAATTCCCCCTCTGGGCTAACTCCACCAGCTCCAACGGTGGAAGTTAATGCCGCTGTTCCAACTGGGAACAACTTTGAGCTGCTGAACAAGGTGCGTAGGAATTCGCCTACCACCATACTAAAAAGATCTCCGCCGCCGGTGGAGACTGTCACAGAAATGAAGCCGGAATAGTCCCCTCAACGACTGTCTTCTAAAGTTTATAAAATCTCGCGACAAGTTCGAGAGTCGGTGGTTGATCAAGACTATCCCCGTCGGCAAAAGAAGTTGAAGGTCAGACAGGAAGAAAACCGTCTTGTTAAGCCACAAAAGACGATGGCTACTTGGGTGCCCACTGCAACGGCCCCCTCAACTTCGACTGCTCATAAGAGGGGAAGACCGGAGAAAATCCCCATGCCCGCGACAAATATCAAAGGCACTGAGCCCAAACGCCCTAAGTCGGGGCATGGTGGTGTATACCGTCTATATGGCATCCGGAAAAGAGGATAGCCGTATCTCTATGGGTCATCGACCGCTTACGCGATCCGTGACAAAAGCCCAAGAGCATCAGTAGAAGCTTCAGGAGATAATGACTGCTATGGCCATGCTCACAAGACCGAAAGCAAGCCCAGAGGCATCCTCGGAACAATGCCACGAGTAGGAAACTGATGCCGAGTTCCTTCGGAGAATGCTTGAGAAGAAGGACAAAGAGGCTGCGGAACAAGCGGCCAATATAAAGCAAATGGCCTTTCTATTTCAAGATATGGTGGGCATGATGATCCAGCCGGATCCCCCAGCCGAAGATCTTCCAGTAATAATCGAAGATGATAGAGGAGAAACATCAAATCCGCCTCCAGCTCTTTCAACAGCCAAGGAGGAAACTATTTCCAAGTCCGCCCTGGATGATTACATCGCTCAGCAGATACGAGTTCACCAGGAAATGAAGCGGCTAGGCAAATTGTTAGAACTGGGCGACCGTATCCAGGCTGGTATGATCAAATAAAGTACCCGCCGAGCTACACGATCCCGAAATTCCATGTGTACAAGGGGACAGGCAATCCCTATCAACATGTCGCTCAGTTCAGGGCTCTCTGTGGCAATACTGGTGGCGATGATAAGCTTTTGTTCCGCCAATTCGTCGGCAGTTTGTCGGAGACGGCGTTTGAGTGGTACTCCGAACTTCCAAACGACTCCGTCAAAACTTTCGCAGAAATGGAGTTGTTGTTCACCCAGCGATTCGCAGGTGCTAGTGAACGCACCTCGATAACGGCATTGATCAATGCCAGGATGAAGCTAGGTGAGACGTGGGTTCAGTACGCAATCCGATGGAGGAATCTGTGGTCGAAGTGCGAATAACACATCGAAGAAGCACTAGCGGTGGGCATGTTCGTGGGCACTCTAGACCCTCATGCAACTATTTCATCGTCGAATGTTATATCGATGACCTCGTGGTGAAAAGCAAATCATACGGGGAACATCTAGAACACCTGAGGATCGTATTTCAGCTCTTCCGGCAATACAACTTGAAGATGAACCCTCTCAAATGCGCGTTCGGAGTTTCCTCGGGCAAATTCCTGGGATTCGTCGTCAGACACCGAGGCATCGAGATAGACTCGTCGAAGATCAAGGCGATCATGGAAATGCCTCCGCCAAGGACTCTCAAGCAATTGCGGTCTCTCTAAGGAAAGCTCGCATACATCCGACGATTTATAGCCAATCTTTCGGGCAAATTCCGTCCTTACAGCCACCTGATGAAGAAAGGAACCCCTTTCGTCTGGGATCACAAATGCCAAAGCGCGCTGGACGAAATCAAGCAGTACCTACAGAATCCGCCAGTACTGGCCGCTCCGGTCAAGGGAAAGCCTTTCATTCTGTATACAACCGCCCTTGAAGGTTCCTTAGGCGCATTATTGGCACAGGAGAACGATCAAGGGAAGGAGAGAGCGCTCTACTATTTGAGTCGAGTTCTGCTGGAGGCAGAAAGCAATTATTCTCCCATCGAAAAACACTGCCTGGCATTAATCTTCGCGATAACGAAGCTCAGGCACTATGCATGGCGCATGACATCCGTCTCATATCGAAGGTGGATCCTCTCAAACATTTGATGTCAAAGGCCATATTGATGGGGCGGCTCGCTAAATGGGCCTTGCTCTTGATGGAATTCTCAATAACGTATCAGCCTCTTAAGGCAGTGAAGGGACAGGCCATCGCCGACTTCCTCGCTGAGCATCCGATACCTGCCGATTCTCCCTTGAACTGCGAATTGCCAGATGAACATGCGTTTGACACGATCGACGAAAGTGATACCCGATGGGAACTTTACTTCAATGGAGCGTCTTCCATGAAGAAACCCAAGCAAAGCACCCCCATAATCAAATCAGGGGTAGGCCTCATCTTCGTAACTCCACAAGGAGGATAATGAGCTTTGCCTTCTCCTTAACAGAGCCGAGAACAAACAATGAAGCTGAATACGAAGCTTTGATAGCAGGTCTCGAGATCGCCATTGACATGGGGATTGAAAACCTCTTCATATACGGAGATTCCCAATTGGTCGTTAGTCAAGTAAACGACGACTATCAAACGTGCAAACCAGAACTGGTGAAGTACGGCGAGAGGGTACAACAACTGCTGACCTAAATACCTTCCTACACCTTGGAAAGCATACCACGTGCGGAAAATAGTAAGGCGGATGCATTAGCCAAGCTTGCTAAAGAACTGGCTGACGAAAACCTCGATGACGTGAGGATCGTTGTTCAAAGCCGTCGAGTCCTCGCACCGGCAGAAATATTTCCAGAGACGTCCGAGGAAAAGGGAATGACCAAGCCAGCGGCTCTACAAATAAAAGACCAAGAAAAGATTGAGGATTGGAGAGAAGTCTTTATAGACTACTTCAAATCCCGTCGAACACCTGAAGATGCGTCCTCAAGACATCAGCTTATGAAACGAGCTCTGTCTTTCGCCTTCATCAATGATACTCTATACAAGAGATCATTTGATTCTCTGTGGTTAAGATGCCTGGGACCTGAAGACGCAAAGAGAGTCGTTCAAGAAACTCACGACGGACTTTGTGGTTCTCACCAAGCCGGGCCGAAGATGAAACTGAAGATCAAACGGATGGGTTATTATTGGCCTACGATGATTCAAGACTGCCTCTAGTATGCGAAGCAATGCCGCTCGTGCCAGATCCATGGCGACTTTATCCACCATCATCCAAATCCACTACATCCAACGGTGGCTAGCTGGTCGTTCGAAATGTGGGGAACTGACATAATCGGCCCCATCGAACCAGCATCGTCCAGAAGGCATCAATTCATTCTGGCAACAACTGATTACTTCTCCAAATGGGCAAAAGCAGTACCGCTGAGGGAAGTGAAGACAGAGAATATCCTCCATTTCTTCAAGACGCACGTCATTTATCGGTTTGGAACTCCGAGATAGATCATCTCCGATAACGGGCCAGCCTACCGAAGCCATAAGATCAGCTGCTTCGCTCAACAACACAACATAGACCGGAGATACTCCTCAGTCTATAATCCCCGAGCTAACGGTCTAGCTGAGGCTTTTAACAAGACCTTGACGAAGATCGTGAAAAGGACGGTGTCCCGGAATAAGAAGGACTGGCACGAGAGACTGCATGAAGCTCTCTGGACGTACCGGACTATGTTCAAGACCACCACAAACACAACGCCGTACGCATACTGGAGTCCTTAATCAAAAGGATTGATATTCGGTACAGAAGCGGTAATCCCCCTCGAGATAGAGCTACCCTCTCTACGAATGGCAGTTCATTACGAGCTGACGGACGAAGAGAATGCTCACCTTCGACTTGAGGAGCTCGACGCCCTTGACGAAACCCGGCTCATAGCGCAACAAAACCTGGAGGCTTATAAAGCAAAGATGACGCGCTCATATGAGAGATTGACTAGGCCAAGAACATTCCGCCAAGGCGAACTCGTGCTAGTGGTCAAAAGACCTATGATCCCCAATCGTGCCAAGCGGGGAAAATTTGAGCCGAACTATGAAGGCCCGTATATCATAGACAAGGTCTACCAGGGTGGAGCCTATCTACTCATGGACATGCATGGCGAAAGGCCTTTCAAGCCAATAAATGGTCGCTTCCTGAAGAAATACTACGCCTAACGAGTCACGGCCTAAGTCAATGATAGATGACGACGACTATGTCCGCTCGCTATCTTCCTAAGCCTAAACTCTGTAAGTAGTAACCGGCTTTCTTAACAACGGACCGAAATGTCCTTAAACTAATAACGGACCGAAACGTCCTTAACTAACAACGAACCACTATGTCCTAAAACTAGCCGTTGACCGAGATGTCGATAAACTACGGTGGATTGCAGCATCCCAAAGCTGATACAAAAAAAAGAGAATAAAGAAAAAAGAGAGAAAAAATAAAACGGTATGTCCATAAGCAAAATGGGCACGGATGAAAACCCGAAAGGGCTCCGTGAGTAAAAACAGCAGGGCTACCGGCAAGATTTGTGAAAACCCGAAAGGGCGCAACCTCGTTAGAATAAAAAAAAGAAAGAATAAAAAAAGAGAGAGAGAAAAAAAAACGGTATGTCCACAAGCAAAAAGAGCACGGATGAAAACCCGAAAGGGCTCCGTGAGTAAAAACAGCAGGGCTACCGGCGAGTTTTGTGAAAAGCCGAAAGGGTGCAATCTCGTTAAAAGACGCTTGCAAGGGCCTCTCGACTTTGTAAGGAGAAACCACCTGCGTGAGATCCTTATGACTCACAAGGGAGCAACACACTTAGGGATCCCCATGATCCCTAGGGAGAAATTACACTTGCGAGATCCTCACGACTCGTAAGGAGAACTCTCTTATGAGACCCTCACGGCTCATAAGATTCAAAAGTCTTAAGCTATAGGGATCTGAACCTGTTCTTAAGCAGCCCCCACAACCTCCAATACTGCCCTACAAGCGGTTCAATGCTGACCCTTGTATACAATCCACGGGCGCGAATAAACATTTCCCTAACGAAGTCCCATCCGTGACTAGGGATATGTCTATATGGTGAACAACCCTTGTAAGTCCTCTCGATTTATAAGGAGAAAACCCTCTTGTAAGATCCTTACGATTTATAGGAGAACATACACTTAGGAGTGTTCACGACTCCTAAGGAGAAAACGCACCTACGAGATCCTCACGACTTGTAGGGAGAAATACCTTCTTGAGACCCTTACGGCTCATGAAGTCAAAAGCCTTAGTCGACAAGATCCTAACCCTGTTTACTAAGCCACCTCTGTTCGACATTGACAGAGGTAAATGATGATTTTCTCCTGGCAATATCCCAGTAGTAGCGGTGCTGATGCCGAAATCGGTGTCTAATTCCGAGCTTGCAGCGCAAAGCCAGCAAGCCACACATGCATACGAAATAGCCGAAATGATGGGGCAACTTGCAGACAAAATCAGCAAGTAAAAATATATGCATGAAAAATAGCCGAAATGATTGGGCAACTCGCAATAAAAACCAGTGAATAAAAATAAAAAATAGTCGAAATGATTGGGCACCACGAAAAATAGCCGAAATGATTGGGCAATCGCGACCTTCGAGATATAAAAGTTGAAATAATAGAGCATCGCGGAAAGAAATAAAAAAAATGAATGAAATTTATGCCCTATAGGTGATATCATGTCAATCCCTGTATACAATCCAGGGGCGCAAACAAAGAAGGAATCACACCCTTCCTCCCGAAGCTTCATCAGAAGGAGAGGCCAAATCTCAATGGTTCATAGACAGCCTAGAGATCATCTCAACATTCTTCTTATTACAACGGACACAATATCAAGCAAAGCGAAACAGCGGCAACTCCCAGTTCCATGACTCGGCGGTGTACAAATGACCGAGAGTCAAACTCCAACTCCATGAAATGCGGATAAAGTCAACTCTTCTTGGTCACGTGGAACGCGGATAATGTCAACTCTGACCCCGTGTGAAGCATCCAGAGCGGAGCCTGATCCTCGCCGAACACGACAGTGAACCCGTGGGAAGCATCCAAAGCAAAAATTCCTGGCTACGTGAAACGCGGATTATGTCACTCCTGACCCCATGGGAAACGTCCAGAGCAGATCCTGGTCCTCGCAGAGCACGACAATGACCCCGTATGAAGCATCCAGACCGGAGCCTGGTCCTCGCCAAACACGGCAGTGAACCCGTGGGAAGCATCCAGAGCAAAAATTCCTGGCTACGTGAAACGCGGATTATGTCACTCCTGACCCCGTGGGAAACGTACAGAGCGGATCCTGGTCCTCGCAGAGCACGGCAATGACTCCGTGTGAAGCATCCAGAGCGGAGCCTGGTCCTCGCCGAACACGGCAGTGAACCCGTGGGAAGCATCCGGAGCAAAATTCCTGGCTACGTGGAATGCGGATTATGTCACTCCTGACCCCGTGGAAAACGTCCAGAGCGGATCCTGGTCCTCGCAGAGCGCGTCAATGACCCCGTGTGAAGCATCCAGAGCAGAGCCCGGTCCTCGCCGAACACGGCAGTGAACCCGTGGGAAGCATCCAGAGCAAAAATTGGACTGTGAGGTCCTTAAACTCACGGACTATGATGTCCTTAACCTCGACCGTGATGTCTTAAAACTAACATTGGACTGTGAGGTCCTTAAACTCATGGACTATGATGTCCTTAACCTCGACCGTAATGTCTTTAAACTAACATCGGACAGTGAGGTCCTTAAACCCATGGACTATGATGTCCTTAACCTCGACCGTGATGTCTTAAAACTAACATTGGACTGTGAGGTCCTTAAAACTCATGGACTATGATGTCCTTAACCTCGACCGTGATGTCTTAAAACTAACAACGGACTGTGGAGTCCTTAAATCCATGGACTATGATGTCCTTAACCTCGACCGCGAGGTCTTTAAACTACGGTATCCTGGAAAACGTCCAGAGCGGAGTCTGGTCCTCAAAGAACACGGCAATGACCCCGTGTGAAGCATCCAGAGCGGAGCCTGGTCCTCGCCGAACGCGGCAGTGAACCCGTGGGAAGCATCCAGAGCAAAATTCCTGGCTACGTGGAACGCGGATTATGTCACTCCTGACCCGATGGAAAACGTCCAGAGCGGATTCTGGTCCTCGCGGAGCACGGCAGTGAACCCGTGTGAAGCATCTAGAGCGGAGCCTGGTCCTTGCCGAACACGGCAGTGAACCCGTAGGAGGCATCCAGAGCAAAATTCCTGGCTACATGGAACGCGGATTATGTCACTCCTGACCCCGTGGAAAACGTCCAGAGCGGATCCTGGTCCTCGCAGAGCGCGGCAATGACCCCGTGTGAAGCATCCAGAGCGGAGCCTGGTCCTCGCCGAACACGGCAGTGAACCCGTAGGAAGCATCCAGAGCAAAATTCCTGGCTATGTGGAACGCGGATTATGTCACTCCTGACCCCGTGGAAAACGTCCAGAGCGGATCCTGGTCCTCGCAGAGCACATCAGTGAACCCGTGTGAAGCATCCAGAGCGGAGCCAGGTCTTCGCCAAACACGGCAGTGAACCCGTGGGAAGCATCCAGAGCAAAATTCCTGGCTACGTGGAATGCATATTATGTCACTCCTGACCCCGTGGAAAACGTCCAGAGCGGATCCTAGTCCTCGCAGAGCGTGGCAATGACCCCGTGTGAAGCATCCAGAGCGGAGCCTGGTCCTCACCGAACACGGCAGTGAACCCGTGGGAAGCATCCAGAGCAAAAATTGGACTGTGAGGTCCTTAAACTCACGGACTATGATGTCCTTAACCTCGACCGTTATGTCTTAAAACTAACATTGAACTGTGACGTCCTTAAACTCATGGACTATGATGTCCTTAACCTCGACCGTAATGTCTTTAAACTAACATCGGACTGTGGGGTCCTTAAACCCATGGACTATGATGTCCTTAACCTCGACCGTGATCTCTTAAAACTAACATTGGACTGTGAGGTCCTTAAAACTCATGGATTATGATGTCCTTAACCTCGACCGTGATGTCTTAAAACTAACAACGGACTGTGGAGTCCTTAAATCCACGGACTATGATGTCCTTAACCTCGACCGCGAGGTCTTTAAACTACTGTATCCTAGAAAACGTCCAGAGCAGAGTCTGGTCCTCACAGAACACGGCAGTGAACCCGTGGGAAGCATCCAGAGCAACCCCTGACTCCGTGAAATGCGGATAATGACAACTTCATCCATCACTTGCGGGTCCTCACGACTCGTAAGGGAGTAAATTCTCTTGTGAGATCCTTATGACTTTCAAGAGAAAACATACTTAGGAATTCTCACGATTCTTAAGGAGAAATCACACCTACGAGATCCTCTCGACCGGTAGGGAGAAAATTCTTTATGAGACCTTCACGGCTCATAAAGTTGAGAAGTCTTAGGTGACAGATCCTAACCCTGTTTTCTAAGCCATCACTACCTTACAAAGAGCACAAGATTGACAGCTATATACTATCTACAGACCACACTTGCTAAAATCACAAGGCAACAACACAGTAAGGAGAAGAAAGAATATCTTATTTGCATCTAATTAAGCGTTCGAGGCATACCCATTCATGCATGTGCAAAAGATTTAAAACACGAAATAAAACACGCTAAAATGAGAAACTTGCCATTCATACTGCGAAAAATTTCTTATAATTATGAAAGCAGTAAACAAAAACATTATCAAAATAATTACAATGGCAAAACTTCAGATCCAGGGCATGGATTGAGGAACTCAAAAGTGACTTTGTCCAGAATTTTCCAGGCCTGGCGAACCATCCTAGTATGCTTTCTTTTGCGATCACAAGCGTCGGGATTCCCACGGATGTCCTCCTCCCTCCGATAGGCAGCAAGTATGGCCTGTAAGGTGTTTTTCGTCACTCCATTGAGATGGGAATATGCGCGCGCTTGTCGGGCATACCACAGATTCCCCCTGTCTGGGGTAGGCTGGGGTTTATTGACTGTGGGAATCCGAATCTCCGGCAACCGCGGACTAAGCTGCTGTTAATTACCCCTCGCATTTGGAGCGAGAGAACCTCCGATTAACGGGTTAAACTGGTCATGCGAACTCAATGTGCAGTATCGTGTTTTGAAGGGGTTTTGGAAATATCGAGGGCCCCGCAGAGTTTTTACGGGGGTCCCGCTACCCGGATAGCGGGCTGGGGTCAAGAGGGCTAGCAGCCCCCTTGCGGGGTGCGGGGCAGCGTCCCGTTAAAATTTTTTTCTAACAGAAGACAGTATCGTGGAGTCTGTGCATGTTTTCCATCCCCCCCTTTTTTAAAAGTGGAGTTTAATTTGGAATTTTATTGTGGAGTTAAACTCCAAAGAATTTTAGATGGAGTCAAACTCCTAAAAGAATTTTATGCAGAGTTAAACTCCCAAAACAGAACTTTATTGTGGAGTTAAACTCCAAAGAACTTTTTTTTAAAAAAAAGGTTTAACTCCAGAATGGATTTTGTTGGGGAGTGCACGTAAAACGAGGGGGAAAGAAAACAAAATGGCGTCTAAAGGATGCTCGCATGGCAGGTGGATGCTTTAATGCCCGGGGTCACGTGCGCGCACGTGACCGATGGGCGCCTTGGCACCCCCAGGGTCACGTGGGCACATGTGACCGAAGGGCGCCTTGGCGCCCCCCCGGGGTCACGTGGGCACACGTAACCGATGGGCGCCTTGGCGCCCTGGGGTCATGTGGGCACACGTGACCGCGGGAAAAACCCGCGGAAAGGGAGGCCTAGCCCCTAGGCTGGGGAGTTGAACTCCCAAGGGGATTTTTGGAGTTGAACTCCTAACAGAAACAAATTTATGGAGTTAAACTCCAACAGAAACTAATTTATGGAGTTAAACTCCAGCAGATTTAGAAAGGAGTTAAACTCCTGGGGATTTATTGCTCTTCTTTTGAGCCTTGAGTCTGCCCAAAGTTAGATTTTTGGAGATGGGTCTCCTTCTTCTTGCTCTTGACCGGCTGGATCTTGGAGAAAAGGGGATGAGCCTTAAAAGCCTCCCCTTTTCGAGATCTGATTGGAGATCCGAGCTCCCCTTCGTAGGTTTTGTGGTGGAAATCTATTTATTTTGAGAAAAGAAAGAGTTAAACTCTTGATTTAATTCAAAAGAAAAAAGAAGGTTTTAGAACCTTGAGGAAGGAGAAAGAGGCAGACCTGGATTCTTTTTGGGGAGAGATAAAAAAGTTGTTGAGATATTTTCATTATCTTTGCCTTTATAGGCTATACACTTTACATGTAGCCCCTTGGGCTCTACAAAAATGGCATTTTGCCTATCCCATGGCTCATGTGCCATTTCTTTTTGCACATAAGCCATGGGCTTTACAAAAATTGGCTTTATGCCCATTTTCTTACATTTATTCATAAAATAAAATAAAAGAAATACAACAAAATTATTTATCACAAAATTTTTATCTTGGCATGGGAGGAGGCCGGCCGCTTCATGTTCGGGCTCGACCCGGGTATGGGCCCACTGGATCTGGGTTTGGGGTTGACTTTAATTTTGACTTGGTCAACCGGGGTGTAAATTTTTACCCCAACAAATTGCCCCCCATCAATAAATGCACACCACATATGTGGGTCGTGTGCATGAAATTGATGGATCTTCTTTTACTTGGAGGCGACCTGATTTGGTTCCCGCTTTTTGGGAAGCTGACACTGCCCTTTTTACGACATGGACGGTCGTTGCTTGACATGTCTCCGAGACGGAGTGTCCGTGATAAACGTTTCCCTGGCCCGGATTGATCTGGTTCCCGCTTTGTAGGAATCTTGCGCTGCCCTTTTTACGACATGGACGGTCAATGCTGCCCCTTTTGCGACTTGGACGGTCGATGCTACCATTTTAGCTACATGGACGGTCGCTGCTGCCATTTTAGCGACATGGACGGTCGATGCTGCCATTTTAGCGACGTGGACGGTCGGTGCTGTCATTTTAGCGACGTGGACGGTCGGTGCTGCCATTTTTGCGACGTCGACGGTCGGTGCTGCCATTTTTGTGACTTGGACGGTCGGTTCTGCCCTTTTTGCGACTTGGACGGTCGTTGCTGCCCTTTTAGCGACGTGGACGGTCGGTGCTGCCATTTTAGCGACGTGGACGGTCACTGCTGCCATTTTAGCGACGTGGACGGTCGGTGCTGTCATTTTAGCGACGTGGATGGTCGGTGCTGCCATTTTAGCGACGTGGACGGTCGGTGCTGCCATTTTTGCGACTTGGACGGTCGGTTCTGCCCTTTTTACGACTTGGACGGTCGTTGCTGCCCTTTTAGCGACATGGACGGTCGGTGCTGCCATTTTAGCGACGTGGACGGTCACTGCTGGCCTTTTTATGACTTGGACGGTCGATACTGCCATTTTTGCGACTTGGACGGTCGGTTCTGCCATTTTTGCGACTTGGACGGTCGGTGCTGCCCTTTTTATGACTTGGACGGTCGATTCTGGATTTGACTTGCCCCGCTTCTTGCGGCGTCAGGGACGAAGTTGACTTGTTTCCGAGGTGGAATTTGATTCTGTCAGGGAGGTCATTGGTTGTTTTGCTGACTTGATGTGATTTGGGTTAACATCAGCATCGCTATGCTGGAATATGGTACCAGGAGCGAATCATCATTTGTCATGACAGGATTTGGGGATTTTGGTTTTGGTTTGGCATCAGCATCGCTACACTGGAATATGGTACCAGGAGCGAATCATCATTTGCCGCGAGGGAATTCTCCCGTTCCCAGTTTAACGACTTAGGGGTCATCTGTTCCCAGTTTAACGACTTAGAGGTCATCTGTTCCCAGTTTAAAGACTTAGGGGTCTATTGGATTGGAGTTTGGAATTTTGGGATTAGGGTAGGCATCAGCGTTGCTAACACTGAAGCACATGTGCCAGGAGAAATTCATCATTTGCCTATTCCTGTTGGGGAAGCGATGGTTTAGGAGACAGGTTTAGGTCCCTATCACTTAAGGCTTTTCAATTTTATGGGCCGTGAGGGTCCCATAAAAGCATTTTCTCCCTACGAGTTGTAAGGATCCCGCAGGTGTATTTTCTCCTTAGGAGTCGTGAGGACTCCTAAGGGTGTTTTTCCTTTTTGAGTCGTAAGGATCCCACAAAGGTTTGTTCTCCTCATGTATCGTGAGGACACATGAGTGGGTCTTCTCAATGAAGCATAATTCCAAAGGCGGAGACCAGCCGCATAACTGGTGATTGTGGTGGAGCATGGGTATGACGAGAATTATTTGAGCCCGTGGATTGTATACGTCAGTCAATTTGGGGACTGGCCGTAGGGCTGGAGAATTTTGAGAAATTGGATTTTGGTTGGCGTCTGCATCGCTACACTGGAATATGGCACCAGGAGCGACTCATCATTCGCCGTTTGGGGACTTGGAATTTGGATCTTTTTTAGCATCAGCATTGCTGCACTAAAATATTGCCAGAAGCAACTCATCATTTGCCTTGGGAGGACTTGGGATTTGGGTTTTTGGTCGGCATCAGCACCGCTAATACTGAAGCGAAACGCCAGGAGTGACTCATCATTTGCCGTTGCCCGTTGGAGAACGGTGGCTTAGGAGACAGGTTTGGGTCCCCATCACCTAAGGCTTTTCAATTTTATGAGCCGTGAGGGTCTCATAAAAGCATTCTCTCCCTACGAGTCGAGAGGATCTCGCAGGTGTATGTTCTCCTTAGGAATCGTGATGATTCCTAAGTGTGTTGCTCCTTTGTGAGTCGTAAGGATCCCACGCAGGGATTTTCTCCTCACAAGGTCGAGAGGACCTTGCGAGTGTATTTCATCTCTTTTCACGAGTTTGCGCCCTTTCGGGTTTTCACAAACTCGCCGGTAGTCCTGCTGTTTTTACTCACGGAGCCCTTTCGGGTTTTCATTCGTGTCCGTTTTGCTTGTGGACATACCCTTTTTTTCTTTTTCTTCTTCTTTTTTTTCCTTCTTTTTTTTTGCCGCTGGTAGGACTTTAAAAGTAGTCTCACCGGCAGGATTTGGGAGAGATAGGGGGTCATTTACGCCCGTGGATTGTGTACGGTTTTGCAAGATGTATGATCCGGGCCGTAGGGCGGGTGTGCTCAATTCGCCTGTGACTTAGAGCATTCACGCGTAGTATTTCTTGAGATACCGGCCATTGATGGGTGGCATGGTCCATTCTCTCTCGACACTTATTAGTTGGTAGGATCCTCCGTCGAACACTTTCTCGATGACGTATGGTCCTTCCCAGTTTGGCTCGAATTTTCCCTTGGTATGTCGATTGGGAATGATCGGTCTTTTGAGGACCAATACCAATTCGCCTTTCTTGAAAGTGCAGAGACGAGTCATCTTGTCATAGGCCCGTACCATTTGGGCTCGGTACAGCTCCAGATTTTGCTGTACTGCGAACCACTTTTCTTCGAGGGCGTCGAGCTCTTCAAGCCGAAGGAACACGTTTTTGTAGGGTTGCTATGCACGCGCACAAGGGTCTACGAGGCATCAACCATGCCCGATTTGAAATTTAGCCGTGCCGAACAACCCGAATACGGAACTTTAAACTAGAGATTAGGCGAAAACAAGCATGCTAAACAATTTAACACTAAGTGAGAGGGATTACAACCTTTGTAGATCCGGTCCTTCACTTCATATGCTCCGTGTTGTGGTCCCTTCGCTGCGATCATCGGGATCCGGACTCTCGAGAGGTTCCACGAAGTGAAAGACGCAACCTTTGCTTCCGATCTTCGATACTAAGATGATCTACCTTGAAGTTTCTTTAACACAAGCTAACACTCATGAAATGATGTGAACACCCTCATCTAAATGGCAAGGGAAGATGAGGATGATGAAGTAGGATTTTTGCTCTCTTTATTTATCTTTTTCTCATATTTATCCATCACAAAAATCAAAGCAAGAAAGGATTTCAAGCAAAGAAGAAGAAGGAAGAAGATGATGAATAATGTTATGAATCCTTTTGTGATGAATAGGAAAAGGAGATAATGATCAATTATGCAACCATGGTTCACTTAACCATTGTAGAGAATTAACCAAGGGTTAGGGTTTTGGGTTGAGTTAAGAATGAGTCATAAGTAAATATCTTTTCCATGACAAAACAAAAACCTTCTAGAATCATCTAGAAATCATTAACCCAAATCAAACCCTAATCTTGATTAATCTTTACTAAACATGTTGCATTAGTTATCATATCATGTTACAATATTATATATCACATATATAATATTTATTGTAACCAAATAAAATAATACAATTAACATATATCGCATATATATCAATGTATTACCCGAGTGAGAAAAAGAATCTTTTAGTGAGCAAATATTAGTTAATGTAATTTAATATATCAAATATATTATTATACATTAAATTATCGAATCAACACTTGATCCGACAATCCGGCTATATCGCATATAACCGACTAATATTTATCCGTACCAATTCATCGAATCAACACTTGATCCGATGACCCGGCTGATATCAAATATCCCGAGAATATAATACGGTATCACATATCGCATTATCCTCGGTCCCGCACATATCACATATGTGCTCCTACTCCGTTTTGCCTGAGTCAAGAAACCTCTGTGTAGGACTCTAAAGAATCGTCAATACGCCGGCAGTAGGTGATGATCATATCAATCACCCACAAGCTGCAAGCGATCAGCTAAACGTAACAGCTACCCAGGTATTGAGCGCTCAGAAGATCAACAAGCAAGCCTGTAACTTCTCCTGTGAATCCAAACAGTAACACTCCCGTACAGTCCGGTCTCGTCGTCTGATATGTTGCATATCTCGCCTAGGGATGGTAAACGTCAGACCCCAGTAGCTTGATAAGTCGTGTCGATTTGAGGTCTATAACAGTTCGAGAAACTACTGATAACACTTACCAGTAAATCTCAGCAACCCTGGCCAGTGATTTCCGGTTATAGCCAATCGAACACAGCACAACATCAACTCCCTATACCGGGAGAGACGAATCCCTTCCTATCGCTCATTGCCTCCATGTGATTCGGGACTGTACCCAAAAGCCACCTTTTTGCACGCCCTCTTGGACGTGGTATGATGGAAATCAAAGCACAGTGGGAACCACACAAGACTCTATGACGATCTCGGGTCAACAGACTACTCTGTACCGGTGTCACCGGAGAACTGCCATCTGACGTATGGTATAATACCATCTGGGAGTTCTCGGCGAGTCCGTCCAGTGTACCCAGTCTCCACTGAGCACCCGTACACCATCCTTGATGTCAAACACCGATGGATATGGGATCATCCATCGCCCATCATATGGGTCAAGATGCGTATACGCTAGTCTACTCTGGTGCATCGATGCCCTGTCTCGATACACCCTCGACTAGGAACAGTTATAGGATGTACTCGTCGACTACCGTGGCCCCACTAGTATGATCTCATCATAGTCCCAGTAGTCGAGTACATATCCTAAGGGCTTTATCAACATGTAATATAGAGACAATCAGAGTACATGTTAAGATAAAGTACAACCAGATAGCATACTATCATGTCGAGCAAGAAAGTTCCCACTAAATATGTCCTAGCATCCACTACAATATACATCGTATGTACAGTAATGGCCTCTAGGGCATACATATTACTAACAATCTCCCACTTGCACTAGGGCCATCTGTTGTGGTATCACATACCCAACAATTAGCTGCGGTTGAAGTATCCCATACTCAACCATCCCATAAAAGTCTCTACTGGGAAAAAAGGCCTTTGTGAGTGGATCCGCGCTGTCGTCCTCTGTGTCTACTCTCCTAACCTCGATCTCCCTGGAGATCAACCATCTCCATGATCAGGTGATACTGCCTAAGAATTATATCTGGATTTCTGATGGGACGGAAGTTCCTTGGCTAAAGCCATAACTCCATTGTCACACAATGGTAGGAACTAAGTTCATCTCATGAACTTATATATATCCAGACTGCCTCTTTGGTAGTATCTTTGGTAACGATGTATCTTGCCTTTAATCTTCTAGTATGTCACGGTATCTAGCTTGGAATTCTTCCAACATACCGTCCCTCCACTGAGGGTAAAGACAATGCCTGCGACTGACTTTCAGTCGAACTTATCACCCTGGAACCTTTCCAGTGATTCTCCCCAGGATCGATTGATACCATCTCACTACAACTAGTGAGTATCCTAACATCCAATTAGATCCATCTCATAGATCCAAAACCCAGGATTTAGGAGGTATCACTTTGATCCTATATGGAGAATCCTTGTGATAAGCGGAGATTGACCGAGCGTAGCATAGGAAACTCCTTCCCTATCAAGAGTATGTCATCCACGTACTCTACGAGGATCAACACCATACTCTCTACTACCTTTTCGTATATACAAGGTTCATCTACCATTTTGATGAAGTCAAACTCTTTGACTACCACATCAAAACAGATGTTCCAACTCCGCGATGCCTGTTTTATCATATAAAACATCTTGCACACGTTTCCACTGCTCCCACTGTCTACGAAGCCCTCTGGCTGTGTACTTATAGACGTTCTCTTCTAAAACATCACTTAGAAAAGCAGTCATGACACCCAACCACCAGATATCGTAGTCATGGTATGTAGCCGTGGCAAGTAGGATCTGGATGGACTTAAGCATAGATCCTTAGAAAAGGTTTCAACATAATCCATACCTGGTCTATGATGCAAACCTTTAACAAGTCTAGGTTTGAAAGTCTCAACTTTTCCATGTACACCAAGTAATCTTCTCAAGATATACTTGCTCCTGATGGGGATTTAACCCTTCAGATAAAGCAACCAAAGTCCATACTTTGTTGGTGTATAAGGATTCCATCTCAGATCGATAAGCACCCAGCCATTCTTACAGAGTCCCACTCTTGATGGCCAGCTCGAAACTAGTTGGGTCATCATCTCATGATGCAATCCTCGCTCCCACTGTCATAGAGAAACCGAAGTATCTCTCAGGTGGGTGAGGAACCCTACTAGATCGGCAGAGAGGCTGAGGTTCGTTGGAAACTATTGAATCCTTTGGTTCTACCAAATCATCAGCTGCAGTTTGTATAGCTGGAACATTTCCAGTTCTACATAACAGACCTTGCCTCGAGCTTGTCCGGATTTTGCTTTTATGCATAGGCCGGACAACCCCAAATCTTAACAAACTTAAGATATGGGCTCTTCCCTTTCCATATCACATATGAAGTGGTAGGCAACTGATTTGATTTGAACCCTATTCAATAGGTATGCAGCTTCTCAAGTGCATAACTCCCAAAAGGAAATAGGAAACTCAGTAATACTCATCATAGAGCACACCATATCTAATAGGGTGAGTTTGCTCCGCCCCGATATACCATCGTGCTATAGTGTATACGGAGGAGTAATGCTGAGAGAGAATCTCATTCTCCTTTAGAATAGTCCAGGAATTCCGTGCTCAAGTATTCTCCTCCTTGATCTCATCAAAGGACATAATACTTATACCCGTATTTGGTTCTCTACTTCTAACTTATATTCTGTGAATATCTCAAAAGGTTCGGACTTGTGTTTCAACAGGAACATATGTCTGAATCTTGAGAGATTATCAGAGAATGTAATGAAGTACAAAGAACCGATCTTGGCATGTGTAGACAGGGGACCTTACATACATCAACATGTATCAATTCCAAGAGTTCACTAACTCTTTCTCTGTTTCCAATAAACAGAGCTGTGATCATCTTATCTTTGTGACATGACCGACAAGTTTCACAAGATGTAAATTCAAACTAATTTAAATATGCATCTATATGTAACTTAGCTAGTCAGGTCGCATTGATATGACCTAGTCTACAATACCTCAAGAAGGATTCGTTCATTTCTGAACTCTTCCTCTTGTGTGTGTTCCGTATACTAAGAACTGTAGTTTGATTTAGAACGTCAATGCTTTTAGATAACGTGCCTGAACCGATCAACTCTTGATATAGGAAATGTTCAAGACATTATCCAACAATACAAAATTATATCCTTCTTTACTAATAAAGAGACTGATATGATTTTGTATATCAGGTTCGGTATCTAATAACATTCGTTCAGAATCAATGTATTCTGGTAATACAGGGTGACAGTGACCAACAGACTTGGCTGCAATACTTGCACCGTTTTCTGTCTCATGAAACTTATCACCCGTTCTCAGTTCTCTACCTATCTGTAGCCCATGTAACAGATTACATATGTGGGATCCTGATCCGGTATCACATACCCAAGACGTAAAGGATACTGAGAAACAGTTCTCTGTAATGAACACACCCGAAGATGATGCATCAGCATGCACTTTCTTCGTTTGGGCGGCACGGGAAATCTGGTATTCCCCAATTTCCTGCTCTGTCTTATAACAATTATAAGTTGGAGCGGGACCAACGTTCCCCAGCTCAGTATAACAAGCGGGTTCGGTCAATATATCCGTATTATTATCTTGATTAAGGCGTGATATGGTCGCAACCTGGAGAGAGAAGAAAACACTCAGCGTATGCTCTTGCAAGATTAGATTGGTTATCTAATATATCTAATCAGGATGTCTCCCACTGTTTTAATCAAATCTTCCTTCAAACCCTAAAAGGAAAGACTGGCCGGGATTAATTACACGCTACAAGTTCGCCAATCTTTCAGCCAGGCCAGTGTCGATACTTTGAGGGAGGTCCCCCGTGCTTTCGCACGAACCTAATTAGAGTAAACCTCGTTTTCCCAGGGGCGTAACCCCGTTAACACCTTTCTAGACACCTACTTGATCGGCTAATTGTAATGTGTAAAACTCTCCCAGGAGTAACTTTTACTCGTAGCGGGTATCGGGATCCAACTATCTCATAGAAGGTATGCAATCTCATTGCAAATTTCAACACTTGAAATTCCCGATAATATTTTACCCCTAGTGACTTATGACCTTAACTATGGTCAACAAATCATAAGCACTAGTCAAGTTCTACCCGTCATTTCTTGATTAATTAGACCCACCCACATGACCATTAACTAAGGTCAACAAAGTCATATGACTGTCCTAACTAATCGCATCATATGCTATATAGGAAGACATCACTTAGCTACCGTACACTGTGCCTTAACTATGGTCAACAAACACAGCACGAATACTAAGTACTCTACTTCCTAAAATGACGGAGGGTTACGACAGGTTTTTCTGAAAACCTATTGCGTAATGAACTTGATATCGTTGTAGAATCGAGTGATTTTAAATGGAGTGTTTTTTAGGCTTTTCTAGTTTTGCTAAAGGGGTCACTCCCGGTGAAGGGATCGTCGGTCCTTTCCTCATCGAATAAGGTGCAGGATATATCATATATACCGCTGTGCAAAGCAAAAACTATAGTAGCAATCAAAAGACAAACCGAGTTTGTAGCATCTGCCAGTTATTGCTAAAGGAGTCACTCCCGGTGAAGGGATCTCGGTCCTTTCCTTATCGAATAAGGTGCTGGATGTTCTACAAAGAACACTGCTATGCAAAGCAAGAACTGTAGCTACCAGTTTTTAAACAAGTTTCTACAACATCTTAGGTTTCTTTTATTTCATTAATCTCATTAATGAAGTCCCATTTTATTATGCTTCACAAGCATCTCTTTTGAAAACGAAATCTACAATATGACATATATCTCATATATATAATATAAACATTCGTCTCAGGCAGTAATATGATCTCATCACAGAACATTGCAGCAGAAGAACATATATGAAATATTGGATATACTAGGACGTCCGTGTTTTCAATACGAGCCTGTATAAAACACGGATTCCACGGTCGCGATGAATAGCCAAACCCACATCCCTAGACCCCTATGAGAGCGGCAAGCAACACTGCCAATTCTAGGGTTAGGAGACCCGGTCCCGACTCCTCGAGATGGTCTCCCACTGTACCCTAGAACCCGGTTACTTGTGCTCCCCGCCTTGGGTCTACCTAATGCGGAAAAGTAAATAATATACAACGGTGACATCTTCCGCTACCTGGAAGTGCCCCAATAAAAGAATATTACATACAAATGAATTTTACATGAATGAAAAAGAAAAAACTCTCATCTCACATAAAACCCCCGGCTATTCAAAAGCGACGATCCAATACAACATATCACAGCAACACATAATATCTCATATCATCAACGTAAGCAAGTATGCGTATCCCGATTGTCGTTGATGTATAGCAACGAAGCCGGCGATACACCACATACTACGCTTACGGCCACAGAAAAGAAAGTGTAAAACTACAACAGTTGGAATCCGCAACCTTCTTAGACATCGCATGCCTAACCAAATGAATTCCTTAGACATCGCATGCCTAACAATTATAAACCCCGCATTTTAGTCTCTTTATCGAAAACTCTTTTCAATATCAAGTCGGGCAATTCAATAAGATTCCCGACGTCCTGATCGAATGCTCGTCGCAAACTTTAGTAGACGGCCGCACCCCAGATGCCGTCGACGAAGTGCACTAAGGCGGAACACCGCTGCCGCGAGCACCCGAACGGATGCTTTCGGCGACGGGGTTCTCCTACAGTCACTTGGTCGGGGCTATGGGGCGTAGCTGTCTATTAAGTTTACCCGGCGAGTATCCGCGTACGCTACGTGATTGCGACGGACTTTTGATCACATCAAAATTCCGTAGCAACCGATCAACTGAGATTAAACTGCTATGTTTATAATATTCAAATCAGTTATCTCATAACTACCTGTGGATTCCAAATATTGTATCACATTCCAGATAAATAGAAAAAGTTAAACTTTCCGATCGAATCATCAAGCACCCAAGATTTCCCCAATATATCTCAACACTTGAAAATAGTTTAAAAACATCCATTACATGCCACAGTACCAATGGTCCAGCCGTAGAAGGGTCAAGCCAACGCCTCACATGTGGCACGCCGTACTGCCTCAAACCCTAAGGTTCAAAAGGCAGTTCAAGACGGTCACATAATCGAGTTAAGGTTTGTTGTCTTCTAGAGGGTCCACCGCGTTACTTGCACGACTTAGAACGTTCTTAAACACGAGGAAAAATCCAACTTTTGAAAAAATTTCCGTCAGGGGAAAAAGTGAGTTATTGATATCCGTTCGAACTTTTTAACAGTTTCTAAAAGTTATCCGGAAAGCCACATAGACAAAATCTGATACTCCGATCGAAACACCGAATCCCCAAAACAACCCCAGAAAACTCAACTGTAGAAAAAATATTAAAAATTCCCAGAGAACTCAGCACTGAATAAAAGAAGTTACTGTGCAAAATTGGGTTGGTGACGTCATCATTTAGCCGCGGAACCGCCGCAGATGGCATGCTTATGCCGCGCTTCCGCCGATCTTTGCACTGTTCATCAAAAAAATTTTGCACCGTAATTCTTATAATTCCCTGCTGAATTTTTTAAGCATTTTTAATTTACAAAAATCCAAATTTTCAGAAAATTTCCAGAGAGCATTTTGGAGTCGGGGTTTTGGGTTCGATCGGACTTCAAACTTCGTCTAGACTTCGCCTAAAACTCTAGCTTAGCTCTGATACCACTGTAGGGTTGCTATGCACGCGCACAAGGGTCTACGAGGCATCAACCATGCCCGATTTGAAATTTAGCCGTGCCGAACAACCCGAATACGGAACTTTAAACTAGAGATTAGGCGAAAACAAGCATGCTAAACAATTTAACACTAAGTGAGAGGGATTACAACCTTTGTAGATCCGGTCCTTCACTTCATATGCTCCGTGTTGTGGTCCCTTCGCTACGATCATCGGGATCCGGACTCTCGAGAGGTTCCACGAAGAGAAAGACGCAACCTTTGCTTCCGATCTTCGATACTAAGATGATCTACCTTGAAGTTTCTTTAACACAAGCTAACACTCATGAAATGATGTGAACACCCTCATCTAAATGGCAAGGGAAGATGAGGATGATGAAGTAGGATTTTTGCTCTCTTTATTTATCTTTTTCTCATATTTATCCATCACAAAAATCAAAGCAAGAAAGGATTTCAAGCAAAGAAGAAGAAGGAAGAAGATGATGAATAATGTTATGAATCCTTTTGTGATGAATAGGAAAAGGAGATAATGATCAATTATGCAACCATGGTTCACTTAACCATTGTAGAGAATTAACCAAGGGTTAGGGTTTTGGGTTGAGTTAAGAATGAGTCATAAGTAAATATCTTTTCCATGACAAAACAAAAACCTTCTAGAATCATCTAGAAATTATTAACCCAAATCAAACCCTAATCTTGATTAATCTTTACTAAACATGTTGCATTAGTTATCATATCATGTTACAATATTATATATCACATATATAATATTTATTGTAACCAAATAAAATAATACAATTAACATATATCGCATATATATCAATGTATTACCCGAGTGAGAAAAAGAATCTTTTAGTGAGCAAATATTAGTTAATGTAATTTAATATATCAAATATATTATTATACATTAAACAGTAACTTCTCCTGTGAATCCAAACAGTAACACTCCCGTACAGTCCGGTCTCGTCGTCTGATATGTTGCATATCTCGCCTAGGGGTGGTAAACGTCAGACCCCGGTAGCTTGATAAGTCGTGTCGATTTGAGGTCTATAACAGTTCGAGAAACTACTGATAACACTTACCAGTAAATCTCAGCAACCCTGGCCAGGGATTTCCGGTTATAGCCAATCGAACACAGCACAACATCAACTCCCTATACCGGGAGAGACGAATCCCCTCCTATCGCTCATTGCCTCCATGTGATTCGGGACTGTACCTAAAAGACACCTTTTTGCACGCCCTCTTGGACGTGGTATGATGGAAATCAAAGCACAGTGGGAACCACACAAGACTCTATGACGATCTCGGGTCAACAGACTACTCTGTACCGGTGTCACCGGAGAACTGCCATCTGACGTATTGTATAATACCATCTGGGAGTTCTCGGCGAGTCCGTACAGTGTACCCAGTCTCCACTGAGCACCCGTACACCATCCTTGATGTCAAACACCGATGGATATGGGATCATCCATCGCCCATCATATGGGTCAAGATGCGTATACGCTAGTCTACTCTGGTGCATCGATGCCCTGTCTCGATACACCCTCGACTAGGAACAGTTATAGGATGTACTCGTCGACTACCGTGGCCCCACTAGTATGATCTCATCATAGTCCCAGTAGTCGAGTACATATCCTAAGGGCTTTATCAACATGTAATATAGAGACAATCAGAGTACATGTTAAGATAAAGTACAACCAGATAGCATACTATCATGTCGAGCAAGAAAGTCCTCCCTATATATGTCCTAGCATCCACTACAATATACATCGTATGTACAGTAATGGCCTCTAGGGCATACATATTACTAACAGTTTTCTTCCTCCGTCAACTCGTGCTGAACGGCCATTCTTAAGCTTGGAACTTCAACTTCGAGAGGGAGGACCGCCTCCACTCCGAAGAGCAATGAGTATGGAGTAGACTGAGTTGGAGTACGGTGCGTGGTACGATACGCCCACAACGCCTCGTGAAGTTTGAGATTCCAGTCTCTCTTGTTGGCTGAAGCATTTTTCCTCAGGAGCTTGCATAGAGTCTTATTGAAAGCTTCGGCTAGCCCATTGGCTCTTGGATTATAGATGGAGGAATATCTCCAGTCTATCTTGTGCTGAGTAGCGAACCTTGAGACTTTGAAGCTCTTGAAAGAAGACCCGTTGTCAGAAATGATTCTTCTTGGTGTACCGAAGCGGTATAGAATATTATGCTGGAAGAATGTCAGGATATCTTCTGTCTTGACTTCTTTTAGCGGGACAGCTTCGGCCCATCTAGAGAAGTAGTCTGTTGCGGCCAATATGAACCGGTGGCCTCTGGATGACGGAGGATCAATTGGGCCAAATATGTCGGTGCCCCAAACTTCGAAGGGCCACGACGCCACCGTAGGATGCAACGGATTAGGATGCTTGTGAATGAAATCACCATGGATTTGGCAGAGATGGCATTTCTTTGCATGCTCTTCGCAATCCCTTATCATGGTTGGCCAGTAATATCCAAGCCGTTTGATCTGAAGCCGCATTTTGGGGCCGGACTGGTGAGCCCCGCAAACGCCTGAGTGAACTTCTTTCATGACCTTTTGGGCTTCGGCTAATGAAAAACACCTGAGCCAGAGTTGGTCATATGACCTGTGGTATAGAGTGTCATTTACAAACACATATCGGAGAGCCCTTTTTTCAACTGAATCCTCACAGATTTTCCTTCGGACAGCTTGTCGTATCGGAGGTACTCTATGAAGGGTTCTCTCCAATCGGGCTCGTCTTGGATGATCGAAGCTTCTTCGGCAGGAGTGTTCTTCTGTTCCGCGCTCTCCTTTTCTCGTAGAGAGACTGGGGATAGAATTTTCCGGCTCCTGACCGTGATCAGAATTTTGTCCATGTCAGGATCAGCAAGCTCCTTAGCTAAGCGAGCGTGTACGTCAGCATTTCCATTCAACGCTCTAGAGACTCTTATTAGTTCAATATGAGTGAACCGTTTCATGAGTTCCACCACCCGGCTTCTGTACCGAGCTAACTCGGGTTTGTATATCTTATAATCACCGCTTACTTGGTTGACGACGAGCTGGGAGTCACCGTAAACCCGTAGCCGACGGATTTCCATTTCTATGGCGAGCTCCAAACCAGCTATCAGAGCTTCATACTCAGCTTCATTGTTTGTTCGAGTCTCAGTGAGAGCAAAAGAACGTCGTAGGGTTCCCATCGATGGCGTGATGAACACCAGTCCTATCCCTGCTTTTATCTGTGGGACACTTGATTTGCCGGAGCTCCTCATTGATGAGGCTCCATCAAAGTAGAGCTCCCAATATGGCTCATCTTCCTCTAGGTGCAGCACTTGTTCGTCGGGTAGCTCGCAATTAAGCGGTGACCCCTTTGATACGGGATGGGAAGCAAGGAAGTCTGCAAGAGCTTGCCCTTTTACTGCTTTCTGAGCAGTATAAACTATGTCAAACTCAAGTAGCATGACAGCCCATCTTGCCATTCTGCCGGCTAGGCTTGCCTTGGTCATTAAGTGTTTGAGCGGGTCGACTTTCGAGATCAACATGACCCGATGAGCAAGCAGATAGTGCCTCAGCTTCTTCACAGCGAATATCAGAGCCAGGCATTGCTTTTCGATCGGGGAATAGTTGTGTTCCGCCCCGACTAAAGTTCGACTGAGGTAGTAGAGGGCATTCTCTTTTCCCTCCTTGTTGTTCTGGGCAAGGAGCGCACCGAGTGAATCATCTAGCGCGGCAGTGTAGAGAATCAGCGGTTTATTTGGAATGGGAGCGGCCAGCACTGGAGGGTGCAACAAGTACTGTTTGATACTTTCGAACGCCGCTTGACATTCGGCATCCCAGATAAAAGGAGCTCCTTTCTTCATGAGCTTTGAGAAGGGCCTACATCTTCCCGATAAATTCAAAATAAACCTCCGTATATAAGCAAGCTTACCTTGAAAAGATCTCAGCTGCGTCAGACTCTTCGGAGGGGGCATCTCCATGATGGCCTTTATCTTGGATGGGCCAACTTCAATCTCTCAATGTCGGACTATGAAGCCCAGGAATTTTCCCGATGACACGCCAAAGGCGCACTTCAGGGGATTCATTTTTAGATCGTACTCTCTCAGCCTGGTGAGAACAATCCTAAGATCTTGGATATGATCGGCCTTGGTTTTAGTCTTGATGACCAGATCATCAACATAACATTCGACGACTTTATGAATTAGGTCATCAAAGATATTGGTCATTGCCCTTTGGTATGTAGCACATGCGTTCTTCAGTCTGAATGGCATCACTTTGTAGCAGTATATTCCGATCGGGGTTCGAAATGCTGTGTGTTTCTCATCCTCAGGTGACATCTTGATCTGATTATATCCAGACGAGCCATCCATAAAGGTGAACAGCTCGTAATTTGAGGTGTCATCGACCATCATTTTCATGACCGGTAGCGGGAAGTCGTCTTTAGGACATGCCTTGTTGAGGTCCCTGAAATCAACACAAACTCTTATCTGCCCATTTTTCTTCTTCACTGGGACTATGCATGCGATCTAGTCCGTATATTTCTCTTCCATGATGAAGCCGGCGTCGATGAGCTTCTTGGTTTCCTCGATGACCTTTTCTTCTAGTTCCCTTCTCATTCTTCGAGGAGCTTGTTTGACTGGCTTAGCATCAGGAGATATAGACAGCTTATGCACGGCCACTTCAGGGGAAAGGCCAGGCATTTCTTTGTATGTCCACGCGAAGCAATCGACGAACTCATGCAGCAGGGCAATTAACTGCTCTTTCATTTCCTCTGACAAGAGTGAGCTGATGTAGGTCGGCCTTGGATTATCGGGCGTTCCTAAGTCAATCTCGGTTAGCTCGTCAAAGGTCGCTTGTCCTCCATCTTCGAGCTCTTGAGGAGCTTCTTCTGGCTCGGCTAGCTCGTCTTCATCATTTGACTCTTCGCTGGCTTCCCCAATATGGATCATGTAGCATGCCTTAGAATCAGGCTGGATGAAGCCTATGCCCCGCCTATCTGAAATTCGTCCATCGATGAGTGCTCGGACCTGAGGTGGATGCCATAGCCCTTCGTAAAACTTTGCTTTGAACTCCGTTTGATATAACTGGCATCCGCACTTTTTAAAGTATTCCCGCATCTTGGGCGCATAGTATCTGGGGTTGAGGACGACTCTTATGCCTCTCTCATATGGAAGGCACGCGACAGACAAATCATCCGGGTGCATAACGGGGTTTGACCCATAAAAAAGGATGCCTTTCTGTCCACTTTTCTTTCCGGGCACGTAGAAAGTTTTCAGCTGGTCCAAGGTGGAGACTGACAACGCATCGAGCTCTTTGCACATATGCTCCGGTACCCTTGTGATGGCCAGGGACCCTTCTGCAATTTCGAGGGTCTCTCGTAGTTTCGCTTGTGGCATGGGGGTCTAATCTGCACAGTTGTTGCGAGGCAGGTCCTCTTCCTCTGACTCTTCAGTGTCGCTGCCAAGATGATGGCGAACTTTGCTGCTAGATGGGCCTTCAGTATCAGATTCGTCCGTATAGCTACCGAAACGAGGGCGAGTTTTACGGAAGGATGGACTTCCGGCGTCGGACTCATCAGTGTCACTACCGAAATGCGGGCGCACTTTGGCGTTTTTGCTCTTGAAAGCGACAGCCGGCTCAGATTTGCTTTTGAGTCTTGGGGCCGCTCTATCCCCAGTCAGTTGTGGCTTAGCATTTTGGTGGTTCATAAAGTACTGAGAATCTTCATATCTGACTTCATGCTCACCGAACGGCTGGATGTCTCCGTCAATGCGTCTTTCTTCGCCATTTTTAGTATACTTCATGCATTGATGGAGAGTTGACGGAATGATGCCGTAATCGTGGAGCCACGGCCGTCCCAAGAGAATTTTATAAGACATGTCAGCGTCGATCACGTATATCTTAGCTTCGGTTTGCAGATCCCCAAATTTGATTGGCAGAGCTATGGACCCCAGAACTTGCTGGCAATTTTGGTTGAAGCCTTGAATGACAATCCTTTCCCTTGAGAGGTGTCGGACGTCCATTGACAAACTCTTCAAAGTTCGCAAGCTCATGATGTTCACTGAGGACCCCGGGTCGATCAATATATGATTAATCCGATCTCCGTCGCTGTACCCGGTCACGTAAAGCGGTCGATTATGCTCAGCCGTTCCCAGTAGCAAGTCTTCATCCTTAAATGTGACTGCGACGGCTTGCAAAGTGTACTGAGCTTCTTTCACATTAATTTCCACAAAGCGAGCCTGATACCGCTCAGGGTTTTGTAGAGCATGAATGAGAACATCTCTAAGCTCTTGAGATAGAACCAAGGCATCGTAGATGCTAAGGAGAGACGGAAGCTTTCGGAGGTGAGGCAAAACATTATAGTCTACTAGGGAAGGACTTGAGTTTTCATCAGCCGGTTCTCTGCCATCTTCATCATTAGCCACCTGTTTTTCCTTTCCTTTTGAGGTGTTTCCCTGATTTGGCGGTAGGGCCCTGCCACTTCTGAGCTGGACCTGGTTGGCCATTGTAGCAAGCTCCTCGTCCTCTTCGGGAAAACAGAGCTCTTCCTCAGAGTCGCTGCCAAGATGGATGGCATAGCAGGTCACTACCGGGATCTCTTCATTGGAGTCTTCATCCAATTCCTCCAGAATATCCGCTGCCTCAACAGGGAAGAACTCTTTCGGTTGAATTAGACTTCTTTCCTTCTGTTCATAGTCTTCAAGGGAATCGATATATTTTTGAATGGTCGACCCCCCCCAACACTCTTTTTCGCGCCTAGCTGCACTTTTCTTCTTTTTGAGCTTTTTGGATTTTGAGCCTGATAGAGCCGCATTGGCAGCTGGTACGACAGGCTTCTTCTGCCCTTCCCATTCCGTTCCGGGCTCTTTCCGAAGTAGCTTTAGCATCTTCTTCGTCTTGTTAGATATGTGTGTACTCCATGGAGGCCGCGATGAGTCCGTTTCATTTCTCACGGCAGCGGGTTCGGCTGTCTGCTCCCAGAAGGCTTCAGCTTCTGTCTGTATAAAGTTGGTGGTTGCAACTTGATTGTTCACCAACACACTTTTGGACAGCTCGATCTCTCTAGCCTTGTACTGCTTCTCGACCCAGTCTTTGAAGATATAGCAATCCTCGATCACATGGCTCACTACTCGGTGGTACGGGCAATACAGGGGATTGTCGGTCATTTTTGCTTCTTGAGGTCTTTTCGACTCTGGCAATTGTAAACCGTTGTTCAAGATATCTTTAAATATCTTCCGGACCTTGTCCCTTCTGAAAGAGTAAACCTTGTTCTTTTTCTCCTCTAGGGAAGGCCCTTCTCCTCCCAGCACCGGCTTTTGAGACCGGTTGGTTTTGGATTCGCCCACCCTTCGCTTTTCTTCACTGTCGGACGCATTGAAGACATTGGTACTGCTGGAACTCCCGCTTCTACGGTTGTCGCCCCGCTTGCTATTCCAAGTCTTGTCTCCGTGAGAGTCCGAGGTAGACTCTTGCTTCGAGCGTTCCAGCATTTGGACTTTCTTGGTTAGCTCTTGAAATGTCTTGAGACCTGCTGTACACAAGAATGGGACCATCCAATTGCTGAGGTTCCCAATGAGAAGGCTGATGGACTGGTCCTGCTCCAGCGGCGGTTCGCACTTGACCGTGAGATTACGCCATCGGACGATAAAGTCGGTGTTGCTTTCATTCTTTCCCGGCTTGGTCCTCACAAGGTCAGCAATGGAGATTTTATCACTGACAATCATGAACCTTTGCCGAAACAGAGACTCCATTTGGGCAAAGGTAATGACGGACCCGTCTGGTATACTCGCGTACCAGTCAAAAGCGACACCGGTCAGGCTGTTGACAAACTGACGAAGAAGGAGCGCGTCATTGCCCCCTGTATTTCCGCATGAGGCTTTGAAGTGGGCGACGTGCTGATTTGCATTCCCCGTTCCGTCAAATCTTCCGAACTTAGGAATGACGTAGCCGCTCGGGAACTCGATCAGATCGTACTGTGCGGGATATGGCCGCCCACTACTGCCAATCTCTTTCTGAGCTTCAGCTTCGGCCACCAATGTTTTAACCTTGCTGGTGACCAAATCCATTATCCGATCTTGTGTTAACAGGATAGTGTTATCTGGGGCCAAGGCATCCCCAGAAGCGGAATGTGGTCGGCTTTCGTGCGGCTCGACGAATCTTGGACCCAAAGGGACAGGCACCGGCCTCTTCGGATTGTCATCATCCGGCTCATGAGTAGCGACTTATGCTTGATTGGGAGGCGCTCGAGCAATTTGAGCCGTAAGTTGCATCACAACGTTCGTCAAGTCGTCAATCTTCGAATAGAGCTTGGACATCTCTTTATCTTTGCTCTTAAGCTATTTTCGAAGCTCTTGGAGTAGCTCTTGCTCCGCGGTCCTGGGGCGGAAAGTCGGCTCTTCCTCGCTCTCCGAGCTTGACTCTGCCTGGACCGAAGGGTCTTTCTGCCTATCGTCCTCTTCGAGAGGGTTTTCAACATCCAGCGGAGGCGGCTGTTCTTGGGGAGCGGCGACCACATTCAAGCCAGATTGGGCTTGAGATGTGGTGGCCCCATCCCTGCTTTTGCTGCGAAGGTTGTCGCTGGGGCGCCCGCCCGCCATATAGACCGTATGGACAACATATCCAGCCGTCTTTTTATTATCGGCGGCTGATTTCACGGATCATTGTCTTGGCCCTCCTGTCTCGGTAACGGGCAGTCGATTGAAGGAGGCTGGCCTGACCAGGTTCTTGAATGGTGCTGACACTTCTTTTCTGGGTTTGCCCCGCTGCTTTCGCGCGGCACAGAGCGCCTGATAGACCCTTGAAGAGACAGTGTCACACTTTTTCTGTTGGGGCCGGGACACATCTTTTTGTAGCGACGTTCGGACCGCTGTCTTCTTGATTCTAGCGGTCATGGCATTTTTCTGAACCCACTTCAAAGGTTCGAAGGAATTGCTGATTTTTACGGCCGACTCAGCCGTCGTCTCAGGATGACTCTGCTCTTGGAATCTCACATGACACCACCTGGCCGGAGTCCTGGCCCTCTTGTTGGCTCGATACCTGAGCCGCTTCTGCCTTAACTTTTCTGTTTTAAGCACTCGGCAGACTTCAGCTCTTCGGGAAGACGCCGTAGGTCGAGTGACAGAGAGCCCAGAGAAGATTCCTGCTCGCGCGATTGTCAAGGGCACCATCTGAGCTTGCTGGAGATGCTTCGTAGCCCCATTGGTGTAGACGGCCTTGCCCCCATTCAGAACAGTGGAGAGTCGTTCGAATACAGATTTGCTTTTGGGGTGGGGCACTCTGGCGACCACAACGTTCGGCCTCCTTCCTCTTGGGATTGGTTTGACCGTTTGGTTTGCCGTGATCTCCGCCAGATGAGCGCTTCCAGCAGGGTAGATGACGACAGAACCAAATTGACGGGATGGCTCCTCCCATTGCCAGCTGAGACTAGAGGGGAGGACTACGCGGGCATTGATCTTGACTACGTACGAGATCAGGGTCGCGTCGTAAGACGAATTCATCTTAGGAGACATCGTCATTGAAAGTTGATTGCTGCACGAAAGAAAGAAATTATTTCAGTACAAACATCGGCGTATATGTTAAATGAGTTCGCATGAACGCTTAACCCAAGATATGGGAGGGGAGAAAAGTCCCACCGGGCGTGCCAGAATCTGTAGGGTGTTTTTAGTCACCCCATTGAGATGGGAATACGCGCGCGCTTGTCGGGCGTACCACAGATTCCCCCTGCCTAGGGTAGGCTGGGGTTTATTGACTGTGGGAATCCGAATCTCCGGCAACCGCGGACTAAGCTGCCGTTAATTACCCCTCGCATTTGGAGCGAGAGAACCTCTGATTAACGGGTTAAACTGGTCATGCGAACTCAATGTGCAGTATCGTGTTTTGAAGGGGTTTTGGAAATATCGGGGGCCCCGCAGAGTTTTTACGGGGGTCCCGCTACCCGGATAGCGGGCTGGGGGTCAAGGGGGTTAGCGGGGTGCGGGGCAGCGCCCCGTTAAAATTTTTTTCTAACGGAAGACAGTATCGTGGAGTCTGTGCGTGTTTTCCTTCCCTCCCTTTTTTTAAAAGTGGAGTTTAATTTCAAAAGGAATTTTATTGTGGAGTTAAACTCTAAAGAATTTTAGATGGAGTTAAACTCCTAAAAGAATTTTATGCGGAGTTAAACTCCCAAAACAGAACTTTATTGTGGAGTTAAACTCCAAAGAATTTTTTTTTTAAAAAAGGTTCAACTCCAGAAGGGATTTTGTTGGGGAGTGCACGTAAAACGAGGGGGAAAGAAAACAAAATGGCGTCTAAAGGACACTCGCATGGCAGGTGGGCGCTTTAATGCCCGGGGTCACGTGTGCACACGTGACCGATGGTAGCTTTGGCACCCCCAGGGTCACGTGGGCACACGTGACCGAAGGGCGCCTTGACGCCCCGGGGTCACGTGCGCACACGTGACCGAAGGGCGCCTTGGCGCCCCCCCAGGGTCACGTGGGCACACGTGACCGATGGGCGCCTTGGCGCCCCTCCCGGGGTCACGTGCGCACACATGACCGATGGGCGCCTTGGCGCCCCCGGGTCACGTGGGCACACGTGACCGCAGGAAAAACCCGCGGAAAGGGAGGCCTAGCCCCTAGGCTGGGGAGTTGAACTCCCAAGGGGATTTTTGGAGTTGAACTCCTAACAGAAACAAATTTATGGAGTTAAACTCCAACAGAAACTAATTTATGGAGTTAAACTCCAGCAGATTTAGAAAGGAGTTAAACTCCTGGGGATTTATTGCTCTTCTTTTGAGCCTTGGGTCTGCCCAAACTTAGATTTTTGGAGATGGGTCTCCTTCTTCTTGCTCTTGACCGGCGGGATCTTGAAGAAAAGGGGATGAGCCTTAAAAGCCTCCCCTTTTCGAGATCTGATTGGAGATCCGAGCTCCCCTTCGTAGGTTTTGTGGTGGAAATCTATTTATTTTGAGAAAAGAAAGAGTTAAACTCTTGATTTAATTCAAAAGAAAAAAGAAGGTTTTAGAACCTTGAGGAAGGAGAAAGAGGCAGACCTGGATTCTTTTTAGGGAGAGATAAAAAAGTTGTTGAGATATTTTCATTATCATTGCCTTTATAGGCTATACACTTTACATGTAGCCCCTTGGGCTCTACAAAAATGGCATTTTGCCCATCCCATGGCTCATGTGCCATTTCTTTTTGCACATAAGCCATGGGCTTTACAAAAATTGGCTTTATGCCCATTTTCTTACATTTATTCATAAAATAAAATAAAAGAAATACAACAAAATTATTTATCACAAAATTTTTACCTTGGCATGGGGGGAGGCCGGTCGCTTCATGTTCGGGCTCGACCCGGGCATGGGCCCACTGGATCTGGGCTTGGGCCCACTTGGCTTGGGGTTGACTTTAATTTTGACTTGGTCAACCGGTGTGTAAATTTTACCCCAACATGGCCGACTGTTGAAATGCCTGGTGCAGGAGATCGACAAGATTGTCTCGCCTTCTCTTTGAGATTAGGCTCATCAGATACACCGAGTGCACCTAATCCTCGGCGGCATCTAATGCCCTAAGCGGCACGCCGGTACAAAATAGAGAAAGGGCTTCCCAGATCGCTCCCACAATAAGCTTCAGGAGAGGGGAGCGTCGAGGAAGCAGTCGACCATTGTATGCGTCAAAACGACTCATAATTTCGGCACACTCGGCGTTTGTGAATTCTCGATTCTGAGAACGGCCGAGTGAGCGGATGTCTCCGTAAGAGATAATCTCGTCGAGATCATACATCTGAGAGTCCATACTCCAGAAAAAGAAAATCAACAAAATTAGCAGACAGACTGATTAAGCAAATTCTTATTAAAAACAGGCACAGGGAGTTAAACTCCTCGAGAGCAATGCTCTGCAGACAGGAGTGACACCTGTCAAAATTAATTATGAAGGGAATTTAAAGAAATCCCCCGAGAACATTGAGAGCCTTGCTCTTAGAAGATGATATAATTCATCAAAAATAAAATTCCATTTTTAATCTTCAAGATCCATGAAAAACTCTTAAGAGTTTTTCTATATGATTTGAAAGGAGCAAAACTCCATTAATGAATTAAGAAATCATAAGTAAAATCCTTTTAGAGAGCAGAGCTCTATTAATGGAACCCTAATAGGGTTCTTTTTAGATCTCTTTAGACCTATGGAGCAAAGCTCTGCTAGTGAAACCCTAAATGGGTTTTCTGAAGATCAAAGATCTATTAAGAGCAAGACTCTGTTAATAGGTAAAACCCTAACTCATTAAGATTTATTAAAATTTTACCTAAGTTTGGAAAGAGTTTCTTTTCTACTTTTGAGAAATTCTCAAACAGAAGAGCAGTGCTCTGAACAAAATTCTCAAAGAGAATGATAATCATCTAGAGGACCAAAGGTCCTATTTATAGGCGTTAAGACGTCTCTTCAACTTCTGAGTTGATCCAAGGGCTCAGATGTTGCCACCGCTGCGCTCACGTGTGGGCCACGCAAGCACAACGGTGGGGGGGGGGGCATTTGTTTCCCCAATCAAAACGAAGCTCTGTTCAAATTCCAAAATTTGAAATGAAGCGATGCTTCTGCTTTCCCCAATCAGAGCAAAGCTCTGTTCAAATTCCAAGATTTCAAAATTCAAAAATTGAAGTAACGCTTCAGATCCAGTGCTCTGCGCTGCGCGCCACGTGTCAAACATGGGTGCGCTAGCGCAGTTGCGCTGCGCTGCGCGCTACGTGTCGAACGTAGGTACGCTAGCGCAAGGTGCGCCAGCGCTGAAATTAAAAATTCCCCCACCGTCAGATCAAAAGATCTACTAATAATAAATTATTAATTAATCAGAACTAAAATTCTGTTATGGAAAGATCTTTCCAATCTTATTGAAACAAGAAGATTATCTTCTGTAAAACAAAAGCCTTAGGATCAAAGATCCAACGGTGGGAAATATTCCCAAATCAATCAGAAAAAGATCTCTCAAAACTGATTTTTCATTTGGCCCTATATAAAGGACCCTATACTTCAAGTCTAAAAGATAGAGAATACAGAGAAGAAAAGAGAGAGAAAAACCCTCTACAAAAAAGAGCAAGCTCTTAGAAAAAAGAAGATTTTTTCTTCATTTTCAAGGTAAAAAGAACTATGTTCTTGAATAATAGAGATAAAACCATCTCGTAAAAAGAAGAAACATCTTCTAAAATGATCAGAGATCTAAGAAAAAGACCAAGGTCTTTAATAAAGAAAAGATCAAAAAGATCTAATCATAAAAAGACTAAAAGAAGTATTTTATTTCATTCACAGATCTTTTGATTTATAAAGGCAGAGCCTTTTATAAAAACAAGAACTTTTGTTCTTGGATCTTGAGGCAAAGCCTCCTTTAAAGAAGAACATAAATCTGTTCTTTGATCTTAAAATTGATCAGATGCACTTTGCGCTATCAGAAAGTGCCTTGCACTATCAGAAAGTGCCTTGCACTCATGAATTGCGCTTTTGCGCTTCTTGGACCGGCGCTCAGCGCCAAAACATGCCACGTGTAAACCATAGACATAATCTGCGCTTTGCGCTTTTAGAACAGAGCACCGCGCTCATGAGCTGGCGCTCAGCGCCAAGCGCGCCACGTGTCGCTCACTGGCGCGCCAACAAAATAGCGCAGAGCGCTCATGAATTAAAAGCGCAATGCGCTAACAAACTAGCGCTAAGCGCGACACGTGTCATCTTCGTGTGCGCTACCTGACAAAAACGCAATGCGCTCTTTAGCTGGCGTAAAGCGCCCGGCGCGCCACGTGGCGCACTATCAGAACACAATTTGTTCTGATGAAGACAAAAGATGTCAGAGCCCAATACTTAGCATTATTAAAAGGGCTGAGCCCAAAAGAAGGCTTAATAGCCAGAACAAAAATAAAATATTAAAACATTTTAATTGGACTTAGCCCAATTCTGGCCATAAGTCCTCAACTTATTTTGAATTGAGCACATCTGCTCTTTCAACCATCTCACCTTGGTTCAAGGGTGTATCTCTTCACTCCTTTGATATTTGTCGTTGTAATTCCTCAACGTCTTCAGAGAGGTGACGGGTCCCGACAACCACACATTTCACGGACTATGGGGTCCCTAAACCAATGGACTATGATGTCCTTAACCTCGACCGTGATATCTTAAAACTAACAACGGACTGTGGGGTCCCTAAACCCATGGACTATGATGTCCTTAACCTCAACCATGACGTCTTAAAACTAACAACCGACTGTGGGGTCCCTAAACCCATGGACTATGATGTCCTTAACCTCGACCGTGACGTCTTAAAACTAACATCGGACTGTGGAGTCCTTAAATCCACGGACTATGATGTCCTTAACCTCGACCGTGATGTCTTAAAACTAACATCGGACTGTGGAATCCTTAAATCCATAGACTATGATGTCCTTAAACTCGACCGTGACGTCTTAAAACTAACATCGGACTGTGAGGTCCTTAAACTCATGGACTATGATGTCCTTAACCTCGACCGTGATATCTTTAAACTCACATCGGACTGTGGGTTCCTCAAACCCACGGACTATGATGTCCTTAATCTCGACCGTGATGTCTTTAAACTAATAATGGACCCACATGTCCTTGCACTGGCAATCGACAGCAATGTCACTAAACAAAACAATAGAGCCTAAATTACTCTCTTGTTAGATCTAAACGATCCCGTTAAGTTGATCTTAGTCTAAAATGAGACTAACATATCCTTAACTAACGTTTAAGTTGATCTTAGTCTCAAATGAGGCTAACGTATCCTTAAACCCAACCCCCAAACCCAAATCTAAGAAGATACGGATTTGGACTAATCCACGCCCTACGGGCGACAACATAAATTAGTCTCCGTATACAATCCACGGGCAACCACAAACAAAACAAACACTCACGACACGAAGTGGCCATCTGGAGAAGGAGAAAGTTGTTACCGCGATGCGGTAGCGTAATTAACTGCAGGGGCTTGCGCCTGCAGGGAAGAGCGTCCCCACAATAAAAAAAACCCGTCAAACGAGGGGGAATCTGACGAAGTCTGCTACATCGGCCGCATCCGTTTAAACCTTTGATACATGGTGCCATAAATCAACTTGGCATCTTCGGAGAGGTGGACGGATAGCACAAATTAGCATCTGCCTCGAATTTCAGGCAAGATGGACCTGCGCGGTCGCGTCTCTGTGTTCGGAGGGGAACACACTCGATTCTACAATGATATCAAGTTCATTACGCAAAAGGTTTTCTTAAAAACCTGTCGCAGCCCTCCGTCATTTCAGATAAGTACTAGTTAGTATTCGTGTTACGTTTGTTGACTATGATAAGGCGTAGTGTGCGATAGCTAATTAGTGCTTATCTGCTTAAGCATGAGATGCGATTGGATTAGGGTAGTCGTGCGACTTTGTTGACTATGTTAAGGGTCGTGCGGGTGGGTTTAATTCAATCAAGAAATGTACGGGTTAAACTTGACTAGCACTTATGATTTGTTGACTATGTTAAGGTCATATAGCCGCTAGGGGCAAAATATTGTCGGGAATTTCAAGTGTTGAAATTTGTAATGAGATTGCATACCTTCTATGAGATAGTTGGATCCCGATACCCACTGCGAGTAAGAGTTACTCTTGGGAGAGTTTTACACATTACAATTAGCCGATCAAGTAGGTGTCTAGAAAGGTGTCAACGGGGTTATGCCCCTGGGAAAATGATGTTTATTTTAATTAGGTCCGTGCGAAAGCACGGGGAACCTCCCTCAAAGTACCGGCACTGGCCTGGCTGAAAAATTGGCGAAATTGTAGAGTGTAATTAATCCCGGCTAGTCTTTCCTTTTGGGGTTTGAAGGAAGATTTGATAAAAACAGTGGGAGCCATCCTGATTAGATAAAATAATAACCAATTTGATCTTACAAAAGCATACGCTGAGTGTTTTCTTCTCTCTCTCTCCAGGTAGAGACCATGTCACGCCTTAATCAAGATAATAATACAGATGTATTGGCCGAACCCGCATGTTATACTGAGATGGGGAACGTTGGTCCCGCTCTAACTTATAATTGTTATAAGACCGAGCAGGAAATAGGGGATTACCAGAATTCCCGTGCCGCCCAAACGAAGAAAGTGCATGTTGATGCATCTTCTTCGGGTGTGTTTATTACCGAAAACTGTTTCTCAGTATCCTCTACATCCTGGGTATGAGATACCGGATCAGGATCCCACATATATAATCTGTTACATGGGCTACAGATAGGTAGAGAACTGAGAACGAGTGATAAAGTTTCAAGAATTGGAAACAGTGCAATTGTTGCAGACAAGTTGTTGGCAGTTATCACCCTGTTTTATCAAGTACATTGATTCTGAACGAATGTTATTATATACCGAACCTGATATACAATATCAAATCAGTCTCTTTATTTAGTAAAGAAGGGTATAATTTTGTATTGTTGGATAATGTTTTGAACATTTCCTATATCAAGAGTTGATCGGTTCAGACTCGTTATCTAAAAGCATATACGTTCTAAATCAAACCACAGTTCTTAATGTACAGAACACACACAAGAGGAAGAGTTCAGAAATGAACGAATCCTTCTTGAGGCATTGTAAACTAGGTCATATCAATGCGACCCGATTAGCTAAGTTACATTAAGATGCATATTTAAATCGGTTTGAATTTACATCTTGTGAAACTTGCCAGTCATGTCACAAAGATAAAATGACCACAGCTCTGTTTACTGGAAACAGAGAAAGAGTTGGTGAACTCTTGGGATTGATACATGATGATGTATGTAAGTCCCCTGTATACACATGTTAGGGCCGGTTCTTTGTACTTCATTACATTCACTGATGATCTCTCAAGATTCGGACATATGTTCCTGTTGAAACACAAGTCTGAAGATTTTGAGAAATTCAAAGAATATAAGTCAGAAGTAGAGAACCAAAACGAGTATAAGTATTATGTCCTTTGATGTGATCAGGGAGGAGAATACTTGAGCACGGAATTCCTGGACTATTCTAAAGGAGAATGAGATTCTCTCTCAGCATTACTCCTCCGTATACACTACAGCACAATGGTGTATCGGGGCAGAGCAATCGCACCCTATTTGATATGGTGCATTCTATGATGAGGACTACTGAGTAGCCTATTTCCTTTTAGGGAGTTATGCACTTGAGAAGTTGCATACCTATTGAATAGGGTTCCAACCAAATCAGGTGCCTACCACTCTATATGTGATATGGTATGAGAAGAGTCCATCTCTTAAGTAAGTTAAGATTTGGGGTTGTCCGACCTATGTCTAAAAGCAAAATCCGGACAAACTCGAGGCAAAATCAGTTCTGTGAAAGTTTGTTGGATATCCCAAGCATTCGCAAGGGAATATCTTCTACCACACTAAGGAGCAAAAGGTATTTTGTTTCTCAGCATGCCACCTTTTGGAAAGGGAATTTCTTATGAAGAAATTAGTGGTCATGAGGTAGAACTTGAAGGAGTTCCGGCTATACAAACTATGGTTGACGATTTGATAGAACCGGAGGATTCAATAGCTCCCGACGAACCTCAGCCTCTCCGCCGATCTGGTAGGGTTCCTCATCCGCCTGAGAGATACTTCGGTTTTCTCTATGACAGTGGGAGCGAAGATTGCATCATGAGATGATGACCCAACTAGTTTCGAGTAGGCCATCAAGAGTGGGGACTCTGTAAGAATGGCTGGATGGTAAGAAATCTGAGATGTAATCTATATACACCAACAAAGTATGGACTTTGGTTGCTTTGTCTGAAGGGTTAGATCCCAATCAGGAGCAAGTATATCTTGGGAAGATTACTTGGTATACATGGAAAAGTTGAGACTTTCAAAGCTAGACTAGTTGTAAAAGGTTTTCGTCATTGACCAGGTGTGGATTATGATAAAACCTTTTCTCCTGAAACTATGCTTAAGTCCATCCGGATCCTACTTGTCATTGCTACATACCATGACTATGATATCTGGTGGTTGGGTGTCATGATTGCTTTTCTAAACATTGATTTAGAAGAGAGCGTCTATAAGTACACAGCCAGAGGGCTTCGCAGATAGTGGGAGCAGCGGAAACGTGTGCAAGTTGCTTTATGGGTTAAAACAGGCATCGCGGAGATGGAACATCTGTTTTGATGTGGTAGTCAAAACGTTTGACTTCATGAAAATGGTAGATGAACCTTGTATATACAAAAAGGTAGTAGAGAGTAAGGTGGTCATCCTCGTATTGTACGTGGATGACATACTCTTGATAGGAAAGGTGTTTCCTATGCTACACTCGATCAATCTCCTCTTATCACAAGAATTCTCCATATAGGATCAAGGTGATACCTCTTAAATCCTTAGTTTTGGATCTATGAGATAGATCTAAGTGGATGTTAGGATTATCACTAGGTGTAGTGAGATGGTATCAATCGATCTTGGGGAGAATCACTGGATAGCTTTCAGGGTGGCATGGTCGACTGAATGTCAGTCACAGGCATTGTCTTTACCTTCAGTGGAGGAACCTTATGTTGGAAGAGTTCCAAGCTACATATCGTGGAAAACTAGACGATAAAGGCTGGATACATCGCTACCTAAGATGCTACCAAAGAGGAATTCTGGGTGTATATTAGTTCATGAGATGAACTTCGTTCCTACCATTGTGTGACAATGGAGTTGTGGCTTAGGCCTAGGAACCCCCGTCCCATCAGTGACCCAGACATATTCTAAGGCAGAATCACCTGATCATGGAGATGGATGATCTCCAGGGGATCGAGGTTAGGAGAGTAGATTCAGAGGACAACACGGCGGATCCACTCACAAAGGCTTTTTTCCCAGAGAGAGACTTTTATAGGATGGTTTAGTATGAGATACTTCAACCACTGCTATATTATGATAGCTCTAGTACAAGTGGGAGATTGTTAGTTATATGTATGCCCTAGAGGACGTTACTGTACATGAGATGTATATTGTAGTGGATGCTTGGACATATATAGGGAGGACTTTCTTTCTTGTCATGATAGTATGCTATCTGGTTACTCTTTATCTTAACATGTACACTGATTGTCTCTCTGTTACATGTTGGTAAAGCCCTTAGGATGTGTACTTGACTACCTGGATTATGATGCAGATCATACTAGTGGGACAAAGGTAGTCGGTAAGTACATCCTTTAATGTCCCTAGTCGTGGGTATATCGAGACGGAGCATCGATATACCAGAGTAGACTAGCGTGTAGCTTCTCGACCCATGTAGATGGGTGATGGATGATCCCATATCCATTGGTGTTTGACATCAGAGATGATATACGGGCGCTCAGTGGAGACTGGGTACACTAAACGGACTCACCGAGAACTCCCGGATGGTATTATACCTCACGTCAGATGGCAGTTCTTTGGTGACACTGGTACAGGTTAGTCTGTTGACCCGAGATCGTCATAGAGTCTTGTGTGATTCCCACTGTGCTTTGATTTCCACCTTACCACGTTCATGAGAACGTGCAAAACGGTGGTTTTTGGGTACAGTCCCGAGTCACATGGAGGCAATGAACGATAGGAGGGGATTCGTCTCTCCCGATATTGGGAGTTGATGTTGCGCTGTACTCGATTGGCTATAACATGAAGTCCCTGGCCAGGGCTGATTCTGAGATTTACTGGTAAGTGTTACCAGTAGTTTCTCGACCTGTTATGAGCCTCACATCGGCACGACTTATCGAGTTACTGGGGTCTGACGTTTACTACCTCTAGACGAGATATGCGACATATCAGACGAAGAGACCAGACTGTACGGTAAGTGTTACTAATTGGATTCGCAGGAGTATGAGCAGGCTTGCTTGTTGATCTTCGGATCGCTCAATACCCAGGTGGCCGTTACGTTTAACACACCTCTTGCGGCTTATGGGTGTTTGATATGATCATCACCTACTGCCGGCGTATTGACGAGTCTTTAGAGTCCTACACAGAGCTTTCCTGGTTCATGCGAAACGGAGTAGGAGCACATATGAGAATGTGCAGGACCGAGATTAATGTACGTATGTGATATCGCATTCTATTCTCGCGATTTGTGACATCGGTCGGTTATATATGATATAGCCGGGTTATCGGATCAAGTGTTGATTCGATAAGTTGCTGCATTAGATATTAGTCGGTTATATGTGATATAGCCGGATTATTAAATTAAGTATTGATTTAATAATTTAATGTATAATTGTATATTTGATATACTAGATTACATTAACTAACATTAGCTCACTTATGATTTCTTTTCTCACTTGTGTGCATCAGTGTATATATATGATATATATTAATGTACAACTTTTGTGTCATGCTAGATACCACATGTTACATGAGTGTATGAGAGTTACACCATACTAATTATAATGTAAGGTGTTTATTTATCTAAAGCAAACCAAATTAGTGGAAATTAGTCACATGGTTCAAGCTTGTAGAAGCTTGTGGAACCATTGACTAAGTCCACTCATTTGTTTTACTTGTAGATATTTATTAACTTAACCATTATAGTTAGCCATGGTAAACTCTCTACATGAGTTAGTGGATGACACTAACTCACCCATGGTTCTCATTCTCACCTCATGAGTTCATTCTCTCCTCACTTCTTCTTCTTCCTCTTCATGAGAGAAAAAGCTTACTAGCTTTTTCTATGGTGAGAAAATAATGTGAGAAAAATAAATCTAAAGAGAACTCACTTCCTACTTCATCATCCTACACACTTGCTTGGGTAGTTTAGGGTGTTTGCTTCACTAATTTCACAATTAGTGAAGATGTAGCATGAGCTTGAGTCTCCTCGACATAGATCATCTTTGGCTTCGAAGACTTCGAGCAAGCTTGTTCATTTCTCCGGGAGAACCCATACTAGAGTTCGGGAGATCGATACTCGCAGCGAAGGGGCTACTACACGGAGCTTTAGAAGTGAATGACCGGTCTACAAAGGTTGTATTCCTTGCTCACTACTTGTAATGGTTGATTACATGTTATATTGTCTAGTTACTTTAACTTGATCCTAGGGTTAGGGTTCATTAGCACCTAAGAATTTTTTAATTTGGCATGGTAGTTGCTGTGAAAACCCAGTAGCGTGGTAAGGAATCCCAACACCAAGTTCCACTAATGGAGAGAAATGTCCCCATATGGTGAACGACACTTGTAAGTCCTCTCGACTTATTAGGAGAAAACACTCTTGCAAGATCCTTACGACTTACAAGAAAAAATATCACTTAGGAATCCCCATGATTCCTAAGGAGAAAATACACCTACGAGATCCTCATGACTCGTAAGGAAAAATACCTTTATAAGACCCTTACGGCTCATAAAGTCAAAAAGCCTTGGTCGACAGGATCCTAACCCTGTTTGGTAAGTCACCTTTGTTCAAATCAACAACAAAAAATGATGAGTCGCTCCTGGCAATATTCCAGTCGTAGCGATGCTGATGTCTAAAAAGGTATCAAATTTCAAGTCTCCTCAAGGAAAATGATGATTCACTCTTAGCAATATCCCAGTTGCAGCGATACTGATACCTAAACAGGCGTCAAATTCTAAGCCCTTTCAAGGCAAATGATGATTCGCTCCTGACAATATCCCAGTTACAGCGATGTTGATGCCTAAACAGGTGTCAAACTCCAAATCCTTTCACGGCAAATGATGATTCGCTCCTAGCAATATCCCAGTCGTAGCGATGCTGATACCTTGGTATCGGATTTCAAACTCGCAATAAAAACAGCAGCGAGTAGCAAAAAAAATGCATATGAAATAGCCGAAATGATAGGGCAACTCGCAATAAAAATCAGCGAGCAAAAATATTCATATAAAAACAGCCGAAATGTTTAGGCAACTCACAATAAAAAGCAGCGAGTAAAAATATATAAAAATAGCCGAAATGATTGGGCAATCTCGACTTTCACGATATAAAAAGCTAAAAAGATATAGCATCGCGGCAATAAAAATTAAATAAAATTTCCTCTGCCCTGCAAGTATGTCCATATTGACTCTTGTATATGATCTATGGACACAAATGAAAAGGGAACCATATTTTCCCACCAGGCTCCATCAAAGGGAGTGCCAAGTCTTAACGGTTCATTTACAATCCAGATACTATCTCGGCATTCCTTCTCATTCTAGCAGGGTGTAGATGCAACGTCATCAAAGACCCAAGGGTTAAATAAAAATGGAGTAATGGCAAAAATACTAGCTCCAACTCGGCGTTCCTTCTCATTCCAGCAGGATGCAGACGCAGCGTCATCAAAGATCCAAGGGTCAAACAAAAAAGGAGTAATGGCAAAATTCCAGCTCCAGTTCGACGTTCCTTCTCGGTGCAGATGTGACGTCAACAAAGGCTCTAAGGAGCCAAATAAAAAAGGAGTAACGACAAAATCCTAACTCCAGCTCGACGTGCTTCTCATGCCAGCAGGATGCAGACGCAACGTCAACAAAGGCTCCAAGGAGCCAAATCAAAAAGGAGTGACGGAAAAATCCTAACTCCAGCTCGACGTGCTTTTCATGCCAGCAGGATGTAGACGCAAAGTCATCAAAGACCTAAGGGTCAGACAAAAAAGGAGTAATGGAAAAATCCAAGCTCCAGCTCGACATTCCTTCTCAGTGCAGATGCGAAGTCAACAAAGGCTCTAAGGAGCCAAATCAAAAAGGAGTGATGGCAAAATCCTAACTCCAGCTCGACGTGCTTCTCATGCCAGCAGGATGCAGACGCAATATCAACAAAGGCTCCAAGGAGCCAAATCAAAAAGGAGTGACGCCAAAATCCTAACTCCAGCTTAACGTGCTTTTCATGCCAGCAGGATGTAGACGCAATGTCATCAAAAACCCAAGGGTCAAACAAAAAAGGAGTAATGGCAAAATACCAGCTCCAGCTCAACGTTCCTTCTCGGTGTAGATACGAAGTCAACAAAGGCTCCAAGGAGCCAAATAAAAAAGGAGTGGCGGCAAAATCCTAACTCCAGTTCGACGTGCTTCTCATGCAAGCAGGATGCAGACGCAACGTCAACAAAGGCTCCAAGGAGCCAAATCAAAAGGGAGTGACGGCAAAATCCTAACTCCAGCTCGACGTGCTTCTCATGCCAGCAGGATGTAGACACAACGTCATTAAAGACCCAAAGGTAAAAAAAATGAGTAATGGAAAAATCCCAGCTCCAGCTCGACGTTCCTTCTCGGTGCAGATGCGACGTCAACAAAGGCTCCAAGGAGCCAAATCAAAAAGGAGTGGCGGCAAAATCCTAACTCCAGCTCGACGTGCTTCTCATGCCAGCAGGATGCAGATGCAACGTCAACAAAGACCCAAGGGTCATAGCAAAAATGGATTCATGGCAAAATCCTAGCTCCAAGTCTTGACGGTTCATATATAGCCCAAAAACTATCTCGACATTCCTCCTCATTTCAGCAGGATGCGGACGCAACTATCAAATGAAATTGGAGTAATGGTATATTCCTAGCTCCGGACTTCAATTGCAATACATACAGCAGATGTCTACCCTACTTCAGCAAAGAAACGGCACAACATCGTCAAAGTAAAAATTGAAGAGATAGCATATTCCCAGCTTCGGGTCTCAACGGAAACTCATATAAAACCTAAAAGATTATCGGAGATCATCCCACACCAGAGCGGAGTGGTTATGACTTATCGAGGCTCCAAATTGAGCCTAACCTCAAGTAAAAAGCGTCATGCCAAATTTCTAACGCTTGCTCTTCTAACGGTAATATAACCTAAGGAGATTACTTGAAGATGTCTTGTCCAGCCTTCGAAGGGATCAAAGACACGACAGTCGTAGGGTAATGGCATATTCCTAGCTCCGAACTTCAATTGCAATACATACAGTATAAAGGTCCTACAGATTTCTACCCTACTTCAGCAAATAAATGGCACGACATCGTCAAAACAAAACTGAAGCGACGACATATTTTCAGCTTCGGGTCTCGACGGCAACTCATATAAAGCCTAAAAGACTATCGGAGATCATCCCACACCAGAGCGGAGTTGTTATGACTCATGGGGGCTCCAAATTGAACCTAACCTTAAGTAAAAAGCGTCATGGCAAATTCCTAACGCTTGCTCTTCCAACAGGTAATATGACCTAAGAAGATTACTTGAAGATGTCTTGTCCAGCCTCAGAAGGGATCAAAGATACGACAGTCGCGGGGCTACTCGAACAGTAGCTTAAAGACTGCATGTCGAGGAATACATCAGTCAATGCGACGGTACCACGAACTAAAACCCTAGTACCACAAACCTGACGGACCCCTATCGTAAAGAATAAGGGTTATCTATATTTCACGTTAGGATACACCTGCGAGATCCTCTCGACTCATCTCGACTAGTAGAGAAAAACATCTTTATGAAACCCTCATGGCTCATGAAGGTGAAAAGCCTTAGGCGACGGGGATATAAACCTGTTTTCCTAAGCACTGTGGCCCTACAAGTAGGTCCTAACTGGCTCTTGTATACTGTCCACGGGCCACATTCTCCAAAGTCGCATACCGATGAGGAGGAAAAACCACTTGCGGGTCCTCTCAACTCGTAAGGAGAAAATTCTCTTGTGAGATCCTTATAATTCGTAAGAGAAAACACACTTAGGAGCCCTCACGACTCCTAAGGAGAAAATACACCTACGATATCCTCTCGACTCATAGGGAGAAACATCTTTATGAGATCCCCATGGCTCATAAAGTTGAAAAGCCTTAGGCGACAGTTCTAAATCGGTTTCCTAAGCCATCGCTGCCCTACAAGAAGGTCCAAACTGACTCTTGTATGCTATTCACGGGCCACATTCATCAAAATTACATGCCAATGAAGTGAAGAAGCCACTCGCGGATCCCCTCGACTCGTAAGGAGAAAATATCTGCATGGGATCCTTACGACTCACTGAGGTGAAAGACACTTAGGAATCCTCACGATTTCTAGGAAGAATATGCACCTATGAGATCCTCACGACTCATAAGGAGAAAAACCTGCTTGAGACCCTTACGGTTCATGAAGATGCAAAATTCTTAGGCGACATGGATCCTAAACTTGTCTCATAAGCCATTAATTCTATGGTAATGCATTATTTTGCACTACTTAACCCACGTAGAAACTTACGTGGGCAAAATAGTAGGGGGCATTTGAACCCGCCAAATTTTTTTGGCTCAGAGCTTGTTGTTCCCTTATAAAAATAAAGGGAAAGCTCTACGTGTTAAATACATGCACCGACTTGCAAAGCATGTAACTATCATCTCAGGTAGCGCCGCACGTGAAGTTCACGTGGGCGTCAATGTGCAAAGCATAGGAGCGTCTGTTCCCTTAATATTTAAACATAATAAAAGAGCCAAGCTCTGTTAAAATTTTATTGAGGCAGCGCTTCACGTGCCCCTCACGAGGGCACCAGCGCCAGCGTCAATCTTGTAGGATTAAATCCTATGGTGGCTCCGCATGTGCTCCTCACGTGGGCGCCAATGTGAAAAACACAGGAGCGCCTATCATAAATAAGAATTAAATTCTTAAGTGGCGCCCACGTGCACAACACGTGAGCGCCGACGCCCAAATTAAAAGCAAGTAGAATTAAATTCTACATGGGGATACTTCCCTAAAAACTGGGATATTCTATTAAACAGAGCCGTTGGATCAAAGATCCAGTGGTGATAATAAATCATCAGATGATAAATTCTATTTGGGAAATATTTTCCTTCTAATATGGAAAGATCTTCTCTAATAAAGAATCTTGGATTTAAAATCCAACCGTGATAAAAATATCACCAATTAAACTATCTGATAGAATTAAATTCTATAAGAGAGATCTTCTCTGTTAAACAGATTTAAACTCTATGGTTAGAAAAATATTTTCTAATCTTGTTAAACTAACAAGATATTAATATGATAGAATAAAATTCTATCTTAGAAAAATATTTTCTAATTTTGATAAACAAATAAGAAGGATCTTCTCTATTAGATAGAATAAAATTCTATGTTAGGAAAATATCTTCTTGATCTTGTTAAAACCAACAAGATATTCATATGATAGAATAAAATTCTGATCTTGTTAAATTAATAAGATATTCATATGATAAAATAAAATTCTATTTTAGGAAAATATTTCCTAATATTGTTAAACAAATAAGAAATCTTCTCTGTTAAACAGAGAGCCTTTGGATTAAAAATCCAACAGCGAATAAAATTTACCAATTGATCTAAAAGATCATTTTTGATTGATCAATCATCATCTCTCAATGAGAAATTTTCTCAACAAATTGATTTTTCTCTTCTCCTATATATAGGAGCAAAGAGATTAATCAAAAAAGGGGAGAAGGAAAAAAAGAGACCCCCCATAAGCTTCTGTAAAAATACAGAAGGCTCTCAAAACAACAGAGAATTTAATTCTTTTAAAAAAGAAGATCTCCCTCCTAAAAGCTCTAGGTAAAGAAAAAAGAAGAGATCAAAATATCTCCTTTACCTAACATACCATATTTAAGGGTTTAACCCTTTTAAAAGAACTTAGTTTTTTCTCTGGATCTGAGATCCACAAGACAAGTCTCCCACAAATTGAGAATTTAATTCTCATCGGGAAGATCTTGTTCTTGAGAATCAAAGATTTAGAGGGAAACATGGATACAAGAACGTGGAGAAAATGGAGTCCATAATACTCCAGAAACTTAGTTCCTCCAAATGAAGAACTAAGTTCATTAAAGAACCCAATCCAAGATCCTCAAAATAGTGATCTTGGTTATCCTTAATGGTCAAAACACTATTAAAAGAGGTTTAACCTCTCTGAAAATATGAACATGGAAAACATAGAGTTCATAATACTCCAGGAACTTAGTTCCTTCAAATCAAGAACTTAGTTCTTAAAGAGTATGATCCCAGATCCTCAAAATAATGATCTTGGTGATCGTTAATGGTCAAAATGCCATTAACAGAGATTTAAGTTCTCTAAAAACATTAACAGGGATTAAATCTCCAAAAGGACTCAGAGTCTCACGTGAGCGCCCAAGGCCAAGTTATATAGCGCCTCACGTGAAATACACGTGAGCACCACAAAAGTTAGTGCTTAGCACTATTGGAGTGCCTCACGTGATATACACGTGAGCGCTATATGCAGCTGAGTGCTTAGCACTGCTGGGTGTTACAGAAACTTAATCTTAGCCCAAATTGGCAAAGCTTATATTCATGATATCCAAATTGATCTTAGTCTCAAACATGACAAATGATCTCCCATTGATGATATCCAAAATGATATTCATACCATATCTCCTAAGATAATCTTAGTCTCAAATAAGGCTAATGATTCTTAGATGACCCACCATGATCTTTTCCCTCAAATACAAGATTTGGTTCAAGAGTACATCTCTCCACACTTCTGATATATGTCTTTGTAATTCATCAACGTCTTCAGAGAGGTGGCAGGTCCCGACAACCAACAACTCTTTTCTCATCTCAACTTGATGTAAAACACCATCAAGACTGGGAATGATATATACCACGTTGATGCACTTCCAAATTGACGTACACACCTCAAATCGAATCTCACTTCAAATTAGGTGCATTCCATGTCACCATCGTTCACTCCGCCACGTAAAAAATACACGTGCGCGCAAGTTGAATGTTGGATCGAAATGTCCTTAAACCAACATTTGTCCCTAAAATGGGAATGATGGACAGAAATGTCCTTAAACTAATATTTTCCACCCAAACATGGCGATAATGGACCGTGACGTCCTCAAACTAAAACAAACTGAGCCCCAAATGCTCATATATATTTAAGTTGATCTTAATCTCAAACAAGATTAACAGTCCTTAAATGAACCAAGTCCGAATCTAAAAATATACGGATTTGGACTAATCCACGCCCTATGGGCGACGACACAAACTAGTTTCCGTATATAATCCACGAGCAACTAAAACAAACAAAAACACACATGACTCGAAGTGAACTTCCGGGGCAGGAGAAAGTGGTTATCGCAATGCGGTAACGTAATTAACTGCAAGGGCTTGCGCCTGCAGGGAAGACCGTTCCCACAATCAAAACTCCCTCATAAACGAGGGGGAATATGATAAAGTCTGCTACAATGCTCGTATCCATCCAAACCTCCAATATACGGTGCCATAAATCAACTTGGTATCTTCGGAGAGGTGGACAGATAAATCCAAATAGTATCTGCCCCCAGATTCAGGCAAGACGATCCATCCCAGTTCGTCTCCGTTTCCGGCGGTAAACAGCAGACAATACCATCTGTACTGGGGCATGGGGCGTTACATTCTCACTTGGTATGGGAGAGAGACTCGGCCCGTGTCTCCTCAGTTAGAGGCACACTTCAAATTGGTTTCATCATCATGGATAGCTAGCGATAGGGACAGTTAGAGGTCGAGGACGGGTTACAAGGACACAGATGCAGTGTCAGGTAGATTGACACTTCAGATTGTTATCGCGGCATCAACAAGAGAGGCATGATTGCTGGCCATCTTGGAGGTGGTTAGGGAGACCATGTATTTGCGGAGATTGTTGGTTTTGGGTGTTCCATAGAAAGTGAGAGTGTTCTTCTTAGAAGACGGGAAGACGGTTGCAGCTCTTACGAAGGTTGGTACCCACGGGAGTCTGACATTTGCATTTATGGGGATGGTTCCGGATATCAAGTTCAAGCAGTTCTTGTGAAAGTATTTTTTAGCACCTCTACTAGGGTTTTAACAAAAGCAAGAAAGAAATTTAAAATTGTAGAGGGCTAAGTCTACTAAACAAGAATCGAACTAGATATTAGGTTTTTAAAGCATAGCAAAACAAGAAACTAAGCTAAGTGAAGAGAGGCTATAACCTTTATATTCTAGTCCTTCACTTCAAAAGATCCGAGTAGTAGTCCTAGAACTCTTCTTTGACTCTACTTGAACGATGGAACGAGCTTGTGCGAAATCTTCGTCGTCGAAAATGATCCACCTCGAAATTTCTCACACTCAAGCTCACACTTCACTAATTTATGAATTAGTGAAGAGAACAACCTATATTAATTTGATAGAGTGGTGTAGGTCGATGAAGTAAGGATTTTGCTCACAAAAATTCTTTCTTTTCTTTTCTCTTTTTCAACCTAGAAAAACTAGAGAAGAAAATGAAGACGATGAACTTGAATGAGAGAATGAACCTTGAGAATAAGATTCTATATGTGAGGATAATTGCAAAGGATTAGCTTATATGAACTCTAGACAAAGAGAAACGATGAGTCATGCACCTCTAAGGTTCTATGCACCTCTAAGGTTCTACAACATGCTAAAGTAAACACTCGTTGTTCTTTTATATTAATTCAAATAAGAAATCCTTTTGTTTTATCCTTAGCACACATTGTAATTCTCATACATTCAAGTTCCATGTATCAACAACCATGATACAGTTTGTATATATCAAATATATAATGAGAAGAAAAAGAATTAAAATGAGCATTATGTTAGTTTATATATATATAAAATTATTAAATCAACACTTGATTCAATAATATGGTTATATCATATATAATCCAGCTAATATCAAAAATACTAGATTAGAATATGGTATTATATACCTGTATTTAATTAAGCTCCCGCACATATCTCCATACATGCCCTAATTCGTTTCGCTTGAGCTAGGAAACCTCTATGTGGGACTATAAAGACTCGTCAATACGCTAGCAGTAGGTAATAATCACATCAGATACCCACAAGCCATCAGCGGTACTAGCTGGATGTAATGGATACTCAGGTATTGAACGAATAAAAGATCAACAAGTAAACTTTTCCAAAATCCCGTAGAGCCTATAAGCAACAGTTACCGTACAGTCCGGTCTCTTCGTCTGATATGTCGCATATTGTAAATCTCCAGTTCCATGGTACATCTTGTATTTAAAATTTCGGTCCTAATAAATTTTCCGTTTAATTCCCAATTTAAATTACTAAATATTTTTTTTCAAAATTTTCAAATTCTTTTCTTTAAAATTTAATCTAATTTTTCCAAAATATTCTATTTTTGATATTTTTTTACCTAAACCTTTATCCCCCAGCCCAGCCCAAACCCACACACCCTCTCCACGACCCGACCCTAACCATTCCCTCACCCCAACTCGAACCCGAACTCGACCCGTCTCCCCCTCCTTCTCCTCCTCTTATTTTCTTCTTCTTCTTTCCTTTCTCCTTCCCTTTTTTGAACGAGCCCCACGTTCCCCTTCTTCCTCGCAACTGTCTCCTTGTGACCCGCGCTCGCCCACGTCTCCGCCTCGTCGCCAACCAACGCGAGATTCTCTCCTCTAAATCTCCGCCTCTTCCTCTCTCTAAATCTTTATCTCTCTCTATCTACCTCTCTATCTCTTTCTCTAACTCCTCCTCTCCACTGCAAAACCCCTCACCACTGACGTCGTCTCAACCCTCGTCACCTCCATCAACCTCCTCCTTCATCACCGACCTTAACTCGTCATCCCCTCTCTCAAAACACAGCCCCTCCATAACCGTCAGCAACCCCCACAGTCGCTGCATCCTCCTACCTTCACCCACCGCCGGAGCATCGACGACCACATCGCAGACCACTGCTGCCGCCTCTCACCGCCACTGCATCCCCCGTACCACCACCGTCTCCTCTCACTGCAACCTAATCCCTAGCTCCTCCCTATCACCACCTTCCCGCAAATCCATCGCCGACCACCTCCTCTTGACGTTGTATCATTACTGTGACATCGCTGCTACCTCACTGCACCACCCCCTCTCTCCAGCACCCACCCAAGACGAACCCAACACCTTCGCTATCCATCTCTGCCCATCACCTAGAACATCACCGTCGGCCCATCCAAACCGCAATCGCCGAACCTCAGGGCCACCATCTCCATCACCCCCACACCCGCGAGCCCTTCATCGCGCCCCATCGGAGCTCCCAAAGTCCCCGCCGTGGCCAAATCCCCGCCTGTGCTGTTGTTGTTGTGACGTGTCCGTGCGATCACCGTCGCCGTGTTGCTACTGCTCATCGTGCCTTGATCGTGCTACTTATCATCATGATTGTCATCAGGCAAGTGAAATTCAATCACTTGCTTATTCATGCTATTGTATTAATTAACCGAATAGAAATCGTGACAAATGAGTTTGTGCTCGTGCGTATCCATTATAATCATATCGATTACATGTAAACAAATTCTTTTAGAGAACCCTTGTAGATTGATTGTGAGGAATGGAAGCCTGACTCGGTCTTCTAATCCGTAACAATACCAATTAGAATTTAATTAAATGCCGTCTAGCCGAATCAAATAGATGGAACCGATATTTCGATTATTACCCATAGATGTAACCCGAGTGTTCGATATGAATATTCTCATATCTTGTGTTTAGGGGATTCTCGTTACGGTTAATGATATTGTGTAGTAAGTTTAAAAGTTGATAATATCGTCACGAAACATCGCCCCAAAGAGGCGACGCCAAATCTGGGTTTTATTGTACATGTCGTGGTGTTATATTGATATAAAATTAGATACATATCGGAATGTATTGTTCTATGGCTCATATCGAAAACGACTCGACAACATAAAACCCTATATAAATCATATTTCGTTTCTGTTTTAAAACGATAATGAAAACTGTTTGGGAGTACGGCTCTGGACTGCAGTCCAGAGCAGTACTGCTTGTCGACACCAGTTTTAATATGCTCTTATAACTTTGTGTGTTATGCAAAACTCTATACCGTTGCAAAGATTATCCCGTTTTCTAACTGTCTGTGGTGGTTTCATTCATTTTTACCATCGTTTGCTATTTTAATTATCTTTTAAATCGTTGTTGCGTACTGCAGTCCCAAGCAGGGACAGAACGTATACCCTAATCTTGAATAGTGCATATCTTCCAGCACACAGTGGATATTGTCAATCCGTCTGGTGCGTTGAAAACCTAATTAATAGATATAAATATAACTCAACTTTAGCATTGCCTAATTATGATCCCAATAGGGTGAAAAATGTGTTACTAATTGGACTTTCAGTTCAAGAACTAAATTTCCAGCGATGAAAACTTAAAATGAAACGACCGCATCTCACAAACCTGAAACCCGATTGACCTGAAACAAATTTTGTTAGATCGCCGTTTGAGTTTACTTTTTCTAATTTTGTAGCATTTTGTCTAAATACGATCGTGTAAATTAATATCTTTTTCTGAAATCATAAGGTGCATTGTGTTTCATATCGTATATGACTTGCTATATTGCATCATTCTTGTATTTTACCCGAGCGTGATACCTTTAGTGAAAGCGAATGTTCATAGTGATTTTAGCAAACTTTGCATTATTGAACATGAGTAGTATTGGATTAGTTGTGTCAAGTACGCCAACGATAAGGGAATGATTCGTGAAAGTGAATAGTACAGTGAAAATAAATAAGACCATGATTTGGCGTGTGCTTGTATACAAATAGTCCTATACATATAGTTATTGTGACATGGGGAAAAGGAGAAATCAAGATGGAATCGAACTGGTATTTAGTGAGGTACTGTGACTTAGAAGATGATCACTCGATATTAGCGATATATATATATATATATATATATATATATATATATATATATTAGGTCGTGGGCCCAGCGGCACGGCTGCAGGGTTATATTTCGGGCAACAGTGGACCGTAGTCTTGGGCATGCATGCGACCCTTGTTAAACACGAGCATCCTTTCTACCGATTGATTTCATTTGACTTAGCGACTGATAGGTAATACATGAATTGCTAACATGATATATATACCGTACTGTTCATATTCACTTGATGTTCATTATTCTCATGTTTCTTTATTCTACCGCACATTTCATGTTTAATAATATCGTACACACACTATATATTTATTGCTGTATGTGTCGCCCTGACGACCCGAGTGTGCATGCTCAGAGGACGAAGTGGACCCAGCCCAGGAGCAGGACCTGCCATTAAAAATCGCGGAGGTTTAGACCGCAACATCAGCGCCATCGCCTTTTCTTACTATAAGAATACTGTCATTTCTTTGGTCAGTTATTCCTTTCATTCAAATCAATATATCCTGAACTTTATTATTTTAATTTAATAAAATTGTGAACTGTGATTTCCTTTACTTTAGTGCTATATTTAATGATTACCATGTAATGCTAGAAGCCGAAGTGTGACTACGGCGGGATTATTCCTTGACCGTAGGAGGATGGCTAGCCTAGTCACCCATCGCATTCCGTATTTTAGGAAGTAAGGCATGACATAATTTTGTTGGTATCAAACCACCAAGTTAGGTGTAACGACCGTGTTTTCTAATACCTAATAAAATATATTTTATTTAAATTTCTACTATCAAATAATTATTTACGTGTTTCGTTGATAGAAGAATAATTTTTTAAGTAATGTTAATAATTTTCAAAGCATTGAAAGTGATTAAAGGAATTTTATAAAATCTATTTATTATTTTTATAATCTTAAAATATTTTATAATACCTTAAAATAATCTACATATTTTTATTATCGATTAAAATAATTAATTCGTAATGAAAAAATATTTTAAAGGATAAACTAGATTTTAAATAATCATAATAACTAGCTAACACCATAAAAATGGATATATTATTTTGTTTTAACCCAAAATTAGTTTTATACTAAAGATAATAATAAAATATATTTTCTGAAATTTTTCCATAATTTTTACATATTTTTAAATATTTTTACCAATTTTTTAAAACCAAATTCAAATATTAAATAGTAAACAGTTTATTATTTTTATTTTTTTTAAAAAAATTAAATTAATCCCCTTGATCTGGACCGTTGGATACAAGATCCAACGGCACAAAGACGAGCTGCGGCGCCTACGTGGTGGAGACCACGCGAAACCGCGTGATCCCTGCGCACGCGGACACATGGCATCTTGGCGGCGGCCTTGAGCCGTTGGATGCAAATCCAACGGCCAGGGTGTGACGGCGGCGGCGGAAATCATCAACAGATGATTCTGAAATCATTGGGCGGCGCAGATTTTGAGATATTTTAACAGAAATTTTGGATTTTATGGTTGGTAATAAAACCCTATAAATAGGCACTTCAAACATTGATTTCTCACATCTCAGAACTCCAAAAATTCTGAAAAAAATACTCACGCCTTCGTATCGAGGACTCCGACGCTACGGCTCCACCCAATCACCAAGGAAAAATCTGAGTGCGGAGCTATTGAGGAGTTTGTATAAGCCTACGTTTTCAACCCATCTACATCCAACTCTAATCAAAGGTAGGTTCCGCCTCTCTCCACTCCTTTGTCGCCTTATTTCTCATAATGATCTTGGTTTTAACTCCTAATCCCTAATCTCATATTTAAAATGATATTAAAAATATTCATGTATGCTTATTTTGGTACCTCTTAATGATAATAATATTAACCCATGTTTAAAATGGTTTCCTTAATCACTCCTATATGCAAAATATTGCACCCTCGTACTACATGGAATGTGATATGCTTAATGTTATAACCCACAGGGTATCACTTCACCCCTCACATACCCACACTTACCTATACTACCAATTTGATCTCGAAATAGGATACTTCCACAAAATACCCCAGTTTTATTAAAATGTTGTATTTGTTTAAAATATCCATATGAGATAAGATGTTTGGAATAAACGTTTTAGATACGACATATACATATATTTTACTTACACTTTTTCATCAACTACTGTAATTTTGTTAAATCCCTTCACCTTTTGAAAGGGGATAATACTAAATTTAAATAACGGCATATAGTTTTTCCAACTTAGCACTTTTCACTCGAAAGGATATTTTTATATTAATTTTTTTTAGAATTTTAACTAAAATTTAATGAGTTACCCTAATAATAGGGTAATGTTTTACGCGAGTACCTCGTGGTTGATAGGCAATCGTCCTTGAAAAGGACACAAATCCTGTCGTCCATATGCAGCGGTTGCCAACACGAACGTATTTTCTAAAACGTTACCTCAAACTTAAAACACTATAATTTTATAAAATTATTATTTACAATAAAATACATCAATCCATCCTAAAATGAGATAATTTCATTTAAATATCTTGACCTTTACTAAAAGGCTATTTTCAACAAAGACCATAACCCTTATAAATGATATTTTTCAAACGGATATCTAAAACTTTATTAAAAGATAATTTTCAAATAAATACCATAACCTTTTAATAAAATGATATTTTCTCAGTAAAATATTATGGGTTTCCAAAACGATAAATATTCCAAACATCATGGTTTTCTTATAAACAATAAATATAATTAAACACTATTATCCTTTATTAACTAAGTGTTCTATAAGATGACACGAAGTACATTACAAACTTTAAAAGATAACAAGACAAAACGAGCGGCTGTGGAAGGCCATATTAAATAAGATCAACTTCTTGATTACAAGTTTATGACATACATGACACATGATACGGTTAGGGTTAGAATGCGCGGACCTAGGTATGGAATACTTATATATGAAGATCCCTGCAGGCAAGGTGACCAGTCTAATGTGTGGACGACTACTAACCCGATATTCGGGCGAATACTAACCCGATATTCGGGCGAATACTAACCCTATTTGAGGGCGAATGATCCAATATGTGGATGACATACAATGTGGAAATTCCATGCCTAGAGGTATACGCACTAACTCTAATTCGTCTAAACCTTACACTGAACCAAGGGAATGGGTAGTTTGATTAGGCAAGGAGATTCGGAACTCGGATTCCCCTACTACTCGATCATGATCCCGGGAAGTGAAACGGTATATTTCACTTCCCCAGTTGTTGTTACGTGGCCACAACGGAATAATCGCGAGTATTCGGACCCTTGTTTAACAAACTAAAACGTTTACAATACCTATTGATACTCAACACTAAACTCAAATCATATGCTATACCCACCTGTTACCTTATCTACCTTTCTTTATGAGACACGAGTTATTCAGTATCTTGGAGGTGGATATTTTACCAGTTTAGACTTGTTGTTTACTATGGAACCGAATGGTGGAAATACCTGTGCACTTGAGTGATATTCACGCCAGACAAAACTCCATAGTAATCATGGTACACCTTCGGGGATGTTCACGCTACCGTATTGATTGCCATCCCAGGCACGAGCGCTAGCTATTCATGGGATACCTCAAGGATACGAGTATATTCACCGGTCAATTCCATCCATACACACCTTGTTTAATTTTATCTAACTCTTAGACTGAATATCCGTTTAACTTGACTTGAACTTTTACCAAACATATACCTTACACAACCTACTCATATTCACATATACTTCTGTCAGCATATCTAATTTGTATATAACCTCATACCTTTATACCTATGTAAGTCATATTTATTATATTTATACACACCTGTCTGTTTCTATACCTTTACTTCCTTATGAGGCAATCCTACCCGAGTATAACTCGCTGACGGACCTTCCTTTTCTTCCTCTATCTTTGGAATGTTCGTCAGATAAGAATGAGTATTATGACGAGGATCAAGGTGTGGAGCCAACTAATGAAGATTATGTAGACTTGACAATGAAAGATTAGCTAGATTTAATTTTTGTTGTTGTCCACATGTTTAGGGCTTTTGTTTCTCCTTTGATGTAATTAAACTACTTAGTTTTTTTACTCTTTCCTTTGGGATGTAATAAAGTTTGGTTAATGGAAATAAATGCCTTTCGCTTTTATTATTTTGATTTTGGTACACATCCTGCATGTTAGATATTCATACGCTTAATGTAACTGTATTGAATAGACCACCTTCAATACAGTTAGGTTGCGGACTTTGCCACGTCATCCTTCACCTTCTTTTGGGAAGCGGAGCGTGACAGGTTTTAGTGGTGGCCCATGCAGGTTCTTCTTGTGTACTAAAATGAAACCGTTAACCGACTAATTATATTTGTGAATCTCATCCATTTATACCGATTTCATAATTTTTCTATGTCCCTTGTCCCTTCCTTGACATTTTGTACCCTGACCATGACCTTCCTTTCATGTCGTGGCAAATCTTTCCAACGAGGATGACACGTCCAATATTACTTTTGAAGCTATATCTGGAGATTCAGACGACGAAGTCATAGACTCTCAGGCGGTTATTTCTGATAGCGACTCGGAAGACGAAGAAATCAATGCTACAACTCCGGAACCTATGATGGCCAATGACTCCGAAGATGAAGAAGAAGATCCTATGGAAGAGGAGCATATAGAGGAGGGGCCAGAAAAAGAAGCTCCTGCGGCGGAAGAGAATCCTATGGAATATGATCCGGATGAGGAGGCTCCTGCAAAAGAACAAGACCGTATAGAGGGGGAATCAGAGAGCGGGGCTCCTACCGAAAGATGAGTCGAAGGACGAAGTTTCGAGTGGGGAGGAACTCGAGGCCCAAGAAACTCAGGTAGTTGTCCCCGCAAGACACGATGGGAATGGCCGTACCTTTCTTAGTGCGAGAGCCTATCGCAACTTATTGAACTCCATAATCGAGATTAATAAGGCTTTTTCCTTTTCTTTGGCCGAATAAAACGATGTAAGAATAGTAGGGGCATGTCCTTACTTTTCGGTTGTACTCTCCTTTGAAGTTGGATAATAAAATCTTAATTTCGAGCAAATCTCTCTTATGTCTCTTGCTCTTCTTATTAGTCTCTTCTCTTGCATTAATTGTTGTTCTTTCATGCAAGTTATTATCTTGTCTCACCCCTCAGCCTGTTTGTAACTTAACCTATTCTGATTTAGATCGTCAATGGCTGGACGACACCATAACCGCAATAGAAGGGGAAATAGAGTCAATGAAGCCGCTGCTCAGCAAGTAGCCATGCTACAAATGATGCAAGGACTACTGGAGCAATAGCAGCAGCAGACAGCTGCCCTTCATCAGGAGATATGAGAAAGTAGGCAGCAGCAAGCAGATATTTTAAGTAAGGCACTAGCCCCAGTTTCTTAAGGTTCGACGGGAGTGAAGCAGTTCGGGTCACTCCACCCTAAGACCTTTTCGGGGAAGGAAACTACTTTAGAAGCTGAAGAATGGCTCAAAGGAACAGTCAATAATCTCAGTGCCGCTCAAATTCCGAAGGATGCATGGGTGAACATTGCCAAACTACAACTTACGGATAATACTAGAATATGGTGGGAGGCAGAGGAAAGTAGATTGAAGGACCCCATCGACTGGGAAACATTCAAACGGCGTTTTGATACCCAGTATTTTCCAGCCGTGGCACACCTAGAGATGGAAAAAGAGTTTATACAACTCCAACAGGGGAGCATGTGGGATAAGTCGGTGGACGAATATGCTTCGGAGTTCGCAAGGTTAAGTCGGTTCGCGCATCATCTGGAGGCAACCCCAGAACTTTATGCTAAGAGATTTCGGCAAGGATTGGACCTAAAGACGCAGTCCTCCATGTCTTCTGCTACCCTTTCGACTTATAATAAAATCTTAGAGGCAGCGCGAAACTTTGAAGACCTTCAGCGACGCATGAGGAAGGATGACCGTTTGTCCGGCATTAAGCCACTAGCCAATCAAATTCTTGGAGGAACATCTTCCAGATTCAATGGGAGACAACAACCCAAGAGACCAGCATGACCAACTATCTTCAGAAAACCAACCGTTATATGCAACCATTGTGGTAGGACCGGACACTTCATGAGAGATTGTCGCATTTTGAATAAACTTTGCATAGTCTGTGGGTCTCTGGATCATACTATTGGGGACTGTCCTCAGGGAGGGAGACAATTAGGCCCTGTCAACAAGCTGGCTAACTATGTGGCACCACGACAGGGAAACCGACCATCTTCCTCCACTCAACCAACCGGTCAAAGGGCATCACTAAAGGGACCACCCTTGCCATCACAGGAGCGTGTTTTTCAGCAAGCGCAAAAGAATGGACCCAAACGCCAAACCTTCGCCATGACAGTTGAGAAGTCTGATGCCGCATGGCAAGACAGCATAGGTACTCTTTTCTTTTTCAACCTTTCTTGGATACCATACTTATTTATCTTTCGATGCAAATCTTAGTTAAACTCACCATAATTCCTCTAGTTTTCGTAAAGTTGCCTTTATGTTATATCTCTCAAGTCTTCCATCAATTCACAACCTTCCTTCAACTTCCAAACTTTTCTATCCGGAAGCAACTACTGATTTTACATTTTCCGATTCCTTATACTTAAACCCTTCAGAGACTTTACATGCGTTAAGTGATACACCAACTCTCGGGAGCAACACATGCAGCAAAGAAGATTCCTGACAGCGTTACTGATTTCCGTGCACAGTAGTGGACACCACTTTGAAAATTTCAAATATGAAATTATTCTAAGGAGGGTAGATCGTAACTAATGCACCCATCCTTGCCATACTCAATAGACCCGGAAGTTTTAACATCCACTACGATTTTCGGAGAAGGGACTTGGTGGCGCGATATATCCGCGCGGCGATATAGTTGCATATGCGTCAAGACAACTAAATACTTGTGGACGCAACCATCCTATCCTGATCTAGAACTGGCGATTATGATGTTCATCTTGAAGATATAGAGACACTACTATAAGAAGAACGTGTAGACACGGATGGTCGAAACACATGGAGCGGATGAAAGGGGTCAAGTTTTACATAGGAGAAGTGCCGATCGGTTGGGGCGATCCTGAAGATGGAGAATTTATAAGATTGAGATAATTGTAGAAAAAGTGGAGATGGTGATACAATGAAGAGAGCGCGGAAAGCTCAGCCCACGACTCATCGGCTGTTTAACATCTTGTAAGGAGACGATGAATTTATGTATAGCCTACTTTTGCTACTTTCCTTGGAGGGTATGCTGGCAACCCTAACCATACTTTTGATCGTTCCGAGATCACGAAAAGGTTAGCATAACCTACGAGCAGCAACCGGTCGGAATACTAGAAGAATGAAATCTTGAGCGACACGACAATCCAGCTGGCTAGAGTTATATGAAGAAAGAACTATTAGGCAGACATACACAGAAGCAAGGAAACAGGACGAGAGAGTGAGACCCAAAATTTTTAACCACTATAAACCCTTCTTGGAGATTTTTTCTTTCCTTGACCTACCTTCTGAAATTTCGAGGACGAAATTATTTTAAGGAGTGTCACGCCCCGCTTCCCATTCTACGGCGAAGGGGACGCGACTAGCCCGCTACGTATTTACTCAGAAGCAAATACGCTAAACGTAACTAAGTAATATAAAAGAAAATACACAAGAGGCAAGGTATAATAAAAACAACAACTTTTATTTATTAACAATCTTTTGTACAATGCATGAAAAGGAACTACAACTGAAATAAAAATGATGCCTAAACAATGGCATGACAGGAAATGAAAAGTACTGAATAGAAAATGTACAATGAAACTAGAGCTCTGGTTCTTCAGCAAGCCGATCCAAGTCTTCTGCAGATGACTCGATCTCTGTCGGGTCCAAACCAGACGACATTCAAAGAAGAAAGAAATAGAATGTCGTCAGCGAACAGATAGCTCGGTAAGTCTCAAAGATAAGGGAGAAGTAGAAAAGAAGAAAGAGAGAGAGTAGCTTTTATTGTTGTATTATATTGTTGTAATGTTATATTAACGCTGTTGTTTGTAGCTTGGTACAGAAGAATGCCAGTGTATACGAGAGGGGTCTCAGTATGCTAGAGACCAGGGCAAATGGAAGTACAAGGCTCCGTTATACAACCCGGAACAACTGCAATTGGATTCATGTTAGGTGTCTTAATTTTACCGTCTCGTGCCACCTTTAACACCTTCCGTACCAATCTACTCCTTAAACCCCGTAGTATTTTATTTGTATTGTTTTGTACTGTAAATTGTATTGAATGTATAATTGAAAGACTGACCGAAACCATGATATCAGTAAACGGATGTAACCGTAGAATCATATAAATGGAATAACTGGAGAACCATGTAAATGGAATGTATATCCATGGTTCGGTTCAGTCAAGTTGTATAGATTGATAATTGGATTCATGGATTCATGTTGAATTATAATATTGAAAATTGTAGATTGTACTTGAATCATATTCAAGTCAAATATAATCAGACTCAAACCCGAGTCAGACAATTAGAAATGTAAATCGAAGTCTTGATTAATTCTTACCTATAATTTGCTAGGGTCCTTAAGGAAATTTATAAAACTTGAGGGGGTTTTATGTAAAAATACTTTTATGTACTTTTCAAAATACACCTCAAGTATTCGTTATTCGTCTTTAGAGTTGTAATGAAGGTGGATTTTATATTGTGATATTTCTAGTGAAAATATCCTAATTTCATAAATAAAGGTATTTATTTGTAAAGTTGATTTATTTGGAATTCATAGTATTTTAGTGTAAAATTTATTCTTGTGATTTTTAAGAAAAAAGTGAAATATTTATATCATAATAAAATAGGTATTTTAATGATAAATATACATATATTTATACAAAAATAATTTTAATAAATATTTTATATTCTAAAAAAATCTCATTTTCTTAAGATGTCGTATTTTAAATCTTTCGAGACCGAATGCTTCTTGCGGAGGTCTGAATCTCGCACTACTAAGCCCGAGGATGTGCGATAAACCGCACCATCCCGAACGGGTTCCCCAAAGTGGGTTGTAGCGGCGCTTTGCAAAGATTGTAAATACTAAATCCTTTAGAAAACGGTTTTATGAAGTAAATGGTATTTATTTGTAAAGGTGTATATTTTCCGTATTGTTTGTTCTAGATTCTCCTAAGTCAACTATTCTATCCCTAACTGGTCCAAACGACAAGTTGTGAGATGCCTCAAATCGCCTCTTCACCGCCAATTGTGGCCAGGTAAGTACAAGTGAGGAAAGGAGAGATCCGCTCACGAATTACCGTGAGTCGGGCCTTTTAAAATTATATTTCTCACTTGCCTAGCCTAGACACCACAAAATCAGGTTTAGATAAACGACCGATGTCCACAACTTATCGTATTTTCATAATAAGTGGTACTTCTTTAAAAAGTGTATCAAAACTAAATCTTTTAGAAATGGTTTTTATTAAATATATGGTATTTAAATGAAAATGTTTATTTTCTCGTATTCTAGGTTCTCGGGGGTGTTGCATATGAGTATGTGAGGAGGTAGGTCGTTATCTCGTGATCTACTTTAAATGCATAGCAAGTTTGATGGGGTTAAATGAAGGATTGAAACAATGCAGTATTTAAGTGAAAAATACGATAAATTGAAAAATCTATCATTTCTTGTGACGAAACTTGATCAAATTGTTTGATTAGTGTTTAACAGTCAACATGAGAAAGTTTAGGTATGATTGTATTAGTGAGAAGTGGAATTTTATAGAAAACCGAATCGGAAATCGGATTTGTTCCGATTCCGTCGGGTTTTGTAATTTCGTATTTTGAGAATGGAAAAGAGAGATAGAAATGGACTTACGGGTTTTAGATTAATCAAGAGAGTGAGAGGGAACTAGAGGGATCGTCGGTGTGTTGCGTCGTCACCGATAGTTCCTAAGATGATCGCCGGAAGTTCCGCCGGAATTTCGTCGGAGCTTCGCCTTGAGCTTGTTTTCAAAGTACACGATCTTTGGAAAATGTTTGAGAGAGTGGGCTCAGGATTTTAGGGTGAGAGGGTAGTGTGTAGGGTTGGTATTTATAGGGTTAGGCTAGGGTTAGGGTAGATAAAAAGTTTAAAATAAAAATGTGATAAAATGTAATAAAAATGTATTAAAAGTGGAGTAATTGGGTTTTTTAAAGAGCTCTGGAAATGGTCTGAGGCTGAAATTTTACAGGTGCATAGGGAATATGAAAAGACACAACTTTCATGTTGGGGCCGTCGCCGGCCGTGACTCGGTCTGAGGACTGAGTCAGACCGAGTCAAGGCCGATTTGGCCGATTCCCGGCCGAGTCAGGCGGCCGGGATCCCCCTGACGGTTCATCTAACTCCTGGAAATGTTACATCTTTGGGTGTAGTGCGGTTTTTGTGAGATATGCACGTGTAAACTCTTGGTATTCTAAAGGTTTTAAAAAAAATCAATATTAAAAATAATGTGGGGTATGGGATTTGAACTCCGGTGGCTTGGTTCGGCAGTGCAAGGTATTACCAATGAGCTACAAGCTCTTTCTTGTAATTATGGAGATAATTAATTACTTAAAGTAATAACAGTAAATGTAAATACCCCAAGTATACATTAATTTTAAAGCAAATTTTTGTACACTAAAAATGGAGTTGTTACATCTTTTAACTTGTAATTAAAAAGCAAAATAATTACTTATAATTTGTGCTCAGGCTAAAATACCCCTTTATGGATTTTTTGAAAATTTTTTGTAAAAACTTGTATTGAAAATTTGGGGTTGTTACATTCTACCCTCCTTATAAAAATTTCGTCCTCGAAATTTGTAAAAGGAAAGTGTAACGGTTTCAAGGAAGGTCTGGTGACTGGAGTATAGATAGTGTATAAAAATAACAAAGTGATACAAGGGTGAAAATGGCTTATCGGTGTTACCTTGACCTACAGTCTCGGCTTCTACGGCTTCTAATGTGAATGTCTGTCGCCGTGGTGCATTCCTTCTAGCTGGAGGCACATTCTGCCTTTGGGGCATGTTTCTCTGCACTCTAGGCATGTCCTTCATTTCTTGTTGGAATTGGAGAGTAGGCTGTGCAGGTGATAGAGCAGGTAGTGCAGGACGAGTTGCAGGAGCCTGGATAGCTGGCCGCTACGGGTAGTTGGTAGGTGTGTGAGTTGAGTTGTATCTATATGGACAGGTCTCAATTCTGTGATTGGATGCGCCACAAATTAGATACAGGCCTTTTGTGCGTCTACAGTTCTTCCACAAGTGCCCCTTTCTATGGCAGTAGTAGCAAATTTCTTCAGTTCTCCTGGGTTCAAACGATGGCCTGGAAGGGGCTCCTCCTGCCATTTGATTGGCAGGGCGTTTCAAACCGGCAGATTAAGGTCTGCCCCTCGCCTTTATTACTGCCTCATAACTGCGGGCAGCTTCCAAAGCATCCTCATGAGTCAGAAATTTCCCTGTGGCTAGTGCAGCCTGAATTTCCCTGTCCAAACCTTGTTGAAAGCGACGGGCTCTGATCTCGTCCGTCGGTATCAAGTATGCCGCGAATCTGTTTAAGGATTGTGTTAGCTGTGTAGTATGTGATATTTAAAAATTGAACTATTGTAACATATCTTACCGGCTTAGAATGGTAAATTCAGCGTCGTACTCATCTACTGACTTGTCCCATATCGAACCTTGTTGTAGATGAATGAACTGCTGCTCCATGGCAAACCTGGCAGTCACAGTGAAGTACTTCGCGTTGAACTTCTCGCGAAAAGTCTTCCATTCAATAGGCTGTACAAGACGGCTTTCTTCCGCCCTCCACCAGTTGCGAGCATTGTCCGTGAGCTGCAGTTTCGCCACACGGACCTAAGCTATGTCTGGCACTTGTGCTATCGCCAGATCATCCTCTATACTTTGTGCCCATTCCTCAGCTTCAAGTGGGCTTCCCTTTCCGGAGAACTGCTTGGGATGTAAAGCCCTGAATTGTTTTACTACAGGTGCGTCAGTCTCAGGACGGTTCAGGAGTTGTTGTTGTCCCTCAAAAAGGCTGCGGATCGCCTCAAGTAGCACTGTTTGCTCGGTGGGTGGCATAGGAACAGCAGGAACGATTGGTAGTGGAGGTGGAGGTGTGTTGTTGACGTTGGTGCTGGTGTTGTTCGGGGAATCCATAACCTTGAAAAAGATTTGGGTTAGGACAGATTCAAGTACATGAAATGATAAGATTCGAGGAATATGAAATTGTAAGATTCAAGAAACATGAATTGTAAAGAATATTTTAGTTGCTGGTTCTTGTGTTATATTGCTTAGGTTGTTCACGCATAACAGAACTGCATGATAGGGTTTCATACAGCTCTGACCTGCATGGGCCACCAACAAAACCTGTCACGCCCCGCTTCCTATTCTACGGCGAAGGGGACGCGACTGGCCCGCTGCGTATTTACTCATAAGCAAATACGCTAAGCGTAAATAGGCAATATAAAAGAAAATACATAAGATGCAAGGTATAATAAAAATAGCAACTTTTATTTATTAACAATCTTTTGTACAATGCATGAAAAGGAACTACAACTAAAATAAAAATGATGCCTAAACAATGGCATGACAGGAAATGAAAAGTACTGAATGGAAAATGTACAATGAAACTAGAGCTCTGGTTCTTCAGCAAGCCGATCCAAGTCTTCTACAGATGGCTCGATCTCTGTTGGGTCCAAACCACCTGACGACATTCAAAGAAGAAAGAAATAGAATGTCGTCAGCGAACAGATCGCTCGGTAAGTCCCAAAGATAAGGGAGAAGTAGAAAAGAAGAAAGAGAGAGAGTAGCTTTTATTGTTGTATTATATTGTTGTAATGTTGTATTAACGATGTTGTTTGTAGTTTGGTACAGAAGAATGCCAGTGTATACGAGAGGGGTCTCAGTATGCTAGAGACCAGGGCAAATGGAAGTACAAGGCTCCGTTATACAACCCGGAACAACGGCAATTGGATTCATGTTAGGTGTATTAATCTTACCGTCTCGTGCCACCTTTAACACCTTCCGTACCAATCTACCCCTTAAACCCCGTAGTGTTTTATTTGTATTGTTTTGTACTGTAAATTGTATTGAATGTATAATTGAAAGACTGACCGAAACCATGATATCAGTAAACGGATGTAACCGTAGAATCATGTAAATGGAATAACTGGAGAACCATGTAAATGGAATGTATATCTATGGTTCGGTTCAGTCAAGTTGTATAGATTAATAATTGGATTCATGGATTCATGTTGAATTGTAATATTGAAGATTATAGATTGTACTTGAATCATATTCAAGTCAAATATAATCAGACTCAAACCCGAGTCAGACAATTAGAAATTAAATCGAAGTTTTGATTAATTCTTACCTATAATTTGTTAGGGTCCTTAGGGAAATTTATAAAACTTGAGAGGGTTTTATGTAAAAATACTTTTATGTACTTTTCAAAATACACCTCAATTATTCATTATTCGTCTTTAGAGTTGTAATGAAGGTGGATTTTATATTGTGATATTTCTAGTGAAAATATCCTAATTTCATAAATAAAGATATTTATTTGTAAAGTTGATATATTTGGAATTCATAGTATTTTAGTGTAAAATTTATTCTTGTGATTTTTTTAGAAAAAGGTGAAATATTTATATCATAATAAAATAGGTATTTTAATGATAAATATACATATATTTATACAAAAATAATTTTAATAAATATTTTATATTCTAAAAAAATCTCATTTTCTTAAGATATCGTATTTTAAATCTTTCGAGAACGAATGCTCCTTGCGGAGATTTGAATCTCGCACTACTAAGGCCGAGGATGTGCGATAAACCGCACCATCCCGAACGGGTTCCCCAAAGTGGGTTGTAGTGGCGCTTTGCAAAGATTGTAAATACTAAATCCTTTAGAAAACGGTTTTATGAAGTAAATGGTATTTATTTGTAAAGGTGTATATTTTCCGTATTGTTTGTTCTAGATTCTCCTAAGTCAACTATTATATCCCTAACTGGTCCAAACGACAAGTTGTGAGATGCCTCAAATCGCCTCTTCACCGCCAATTGTGGCCAGGTAAGTACAAGTGAGGAAAGGAGGGATCCGCTCACGAATCACCGTGAGTCGGGCCTTTTAAAATTACCTTTCTCACTTGCCTAGCCTAGACACCACAAAATCAGGTTTAGATAAACGACCGATGTCCACAACTTATCGTATTTTCATAATAAGTGGTACTTCTTTAAAAAGTGTATCAAAACTAAATCTTTTAGAAATGGTTTTTATTAAATATATGATATTTAAATGAAAATGTTTATTTTCTCGTATCCTAGGTTCTCGGGGGTGTTGCATATGAGTGTGTGAGGAGGTAGGTCGTTACCTCGTGATCTACTTTAAATGTATAACAAGTTTGATGGGGTTAAATGAAGGATTGAAACAATGTGGTATTTAAGTGAAACATACGATAAATTGAAAAAACTATCATTTTGATGTGACGAAACTTGATCAAATTGTTTGATTAGTGTTTAATAGTCAACATGAGCAAGTTTAGGTATGATTGTATTAGTGAGAAGTGGAATTTTATAGAAAACCGAATCGGAAATCGGATTTGTTCCGATTCCGTCGGGTTTTGTAATTTCGTATTTTGAGAATGGAAAAGAGAGATGTAGGGTGTTTTTCGTCACCCCATTGAGATGGGAATACACGCGCGCTTGTCAGGCGCATTACAGATTCCCCCTGTCTAGGGTAGGCTGGGGTTTATTCATTGTGGGGATCCGAATCTCCGGCAGCCGCGGACTAAGCTGCCGTTAATTACCCCCTGCCTTTGGGGCGAAGGAACCTCCAATTGACGGGTTAAACTGGTCATGCGAACTCAATGTGCAGTGTTATGTTTTTAAGGGGTTTTGGATATGTCGGGGGCCCCGCAGAGTTTTTACGGGGGTCCCGCTATCCGGATAGCGGGCTGGGGGTCAAGAGGGCTAGCAGCCCCCTTGCGGGGTGTGGGGCAGCGTCCCGTCAGAAATTTTTTCTAACGGGGGAGACACATTTAGTATGGAGTACACACAAAAAAAAGAAGGAAAAAAGGGTCTTAAAGACGCGTGCGTAGCATGTGGGCGCATGGTGCCCGGGGTCACGTGGCGCGCACACGACCATTGGTCGCCTCAGCGCCCGGGGTCACATGGCGCGCACGCGACCGATGGGCGCCTCAGCACCCAGCGCCCGGGGTCACGTGGCGCGCACGCGACCGATGGGCGCCTCAGCGCCCGGGGTCACGTGGCGCGCACGCGACCGATGGGCGCCTCATCGCCCGGGGTGGCGCGCACGCGACCGATGGGCGCCTCAGCGCCCGGGGTCACGCGGCGCGCACGTGACCATGGGCGCCTTAGCCCCCGGGGTCACGTGGCGCACACGTGACCACTGGGCGCCTTAACGCCCCGGGGTCACGTGGCGCACACATGACCAACGGGTGCCTTAGCGTCCCGGGGTCACGTGGCGCACACGTGATCACAGGAAACACCCGCGGGAAGGGGCTAGCCCTTAGGCTGGGGTGTTGAACTCCCAAGAAGTTTTTGGAGTTGAACTCCTAACAGAAACTAATTTATGGAGTTAAACTCCAACAGATATAGAAAGGAGTTAAACTCCTGGGGATTTATTGCTCTTCTTTTGAGCCTTGGATCTGTCCAAAGTTAGATTTTTGGAGACGTGTCTTCTTCTTCCTGCTCTTGATCGGTGGGATCTTGGAGAAAAAGGGGTGATACTTAATAGTCTCCCATTTTCGAGATCTAATTCGAGATTCGAGCTCTCTTTCATGGGTTTTATGGTGAAAAACTATTTAGTTTTGAGAAAGGAAGAGTTAAACTCTTGATTTAATTCAAAAAAGAGGAAGAGAGTTTTAGACCCTTGAAAAAGGGGAAGGAGGCACAAACCCTAGTTTTTGGGAGGAATGAAAAGTGTATATGCTTTATTCATCATCATGTTGCCTTATATAGGCTTACATATTTACATATAGCCCATTGGGCTTTACAAAATGGCATTTTGCCCATCCCATGGCTCATGTGCCATTTCTTTTTGCACATAAGCCATGGGCTTACAAAAGTTTAGAATTATGCCCATTTTGTTTACATTCATGCATAAAAAATTACATAAAAATTATTTATTACATGATTTCATTTTGGGCATGGAGGAGGGCCGGCCGCTTCATGTTCGGACTCGACCTGGGCATGGGCCCACTTGATCCAGGCTTGGACCCACTTGGCTTGGGGTTGACCTTGACTTTGACTTGGTCAATCGGGGTGCAATTTTCGGCCCCAACAAAGTGCCCCCCATCAATAAATGCACACCACATATGTGGGTCGTGTGCATGAAATTGATGGATCTTCTTTCGCGTGGAGGCGACTTGCTCTGGTTCCCACTTTTTGGGATGCACTGCCTTTTTTACGACATGGACGGTCGACGCTTGACGCGTCTCCGAGACGGAGTGTCCGTGGTAGACGTTTCCCTGTCCCGGAGTGATCTGGTTCCTGCTTTGTAGGAAGCTTGCACTGCCCTTTTTGCGACATGGACGGTCGACGCTGTGATCCGTAGTGATTTGGTTCCTGCTTTGTAGGAAGCTTGCACTGCCCTTTTTACGACATGGACGGTCGACGCTCTCATCCGGAGCATTTGGTTCCTGCTTTGATGGAAGCCTACACTGCCCTTTTTGCGACATGGACGGTCGACGCTCTGATCCGGAGCGATTTGGTTCTCGATTTGTGGGAAGCTTGCATTGCCCTTTTTGCGACATGGACGGTCGATGCTCTGATCCGGAACGATTTGGTTCCCGATTTGTGGGAAGCATGCACTGCCCTTTTTGCGACATGGACGGTCGACGCTCTGATCCGGAGCGATTTGGTTTCCCATTTGTGGGAAGCCTGCACTGCCCTTTTTGCGACATAGATGGTCGACGCTCTGATCCGGAGCGACATGGTTCCCGATTTGTGGGAAGCTTGCACTGCCCTTTTTGCTACATGGACGGTCGACGCTCTGATCCGGAGCGACATGGTTCCCGATTTGTTGGAAGCTTGCACTGCCCTTTTTGCGACATAGACGGTCGACGCTCTGATCCGGAGCGATTTGGTTCCCGATTTGTGGGAAGCCTGCACTGCCCTTTTTGCGACATAGACGGTCGACGCTCTGATCCGGAGCGATTTGGTTCCCGATTTGTGGGAGCCTGCACTGCCTTTTTTGCGACATGGACGGTCGATGCTCTGATCCGGAGCGATTTGGTTCCCAATTTGTGGGAAGCCTGCACTGCCCTTTTTGCGACATGGACGGTCGACGCTTGACGCGTTTCCGAGACGGAGTGTCCGTGGTAGACTTTTCCCTGGCCCGGGATGATCTGGTTCCTGCTTTGTAGGAAGCCTGCACTGCCCTTTTTGCGACATGGACGGTCGACGCTCTGATCCGGAGCGATTTGGTTCCCGGTTTGTGGGAAGCCTGCACTGCCCTTTTTGCGACATGGACGGTCGACGTTCTGATCCGGAGCGATTCGGTTCCCGATTTGTGGGAAGCCTGCACTGCCCTTTTTGCGACATGGACGGTCGACGCTCTGATCCGGAGCGATTCGGTTCCCGATTTGTGGGAAGCCTGCACTGCCCTTTTTGCAACATGGACGGTCGACGCTCTGATCCGGAGCGATTCGGTTCCCGATTTGTGGGAAGCCTGCACTGCCCTTTTTGCGACATGGACGGTCGACTTGATCCCGAGACGAAGCATAATTTCGACAGGGAAGGCAGATACACCGAGGCGAATCTTGATTTCGACGCGGGGTACACTCTGAGACGAAGTATGACTCCGACGCAGAGCTGGTTGGTTGATTCGATTCCGAGGCGGAGCATAATTCCGACAAGGAAGGCAGATACGCCGAGGCGAAGCATGATTTCGACACGGTGTACACTCTGAGATGAAGCATAATTCCGGCGCAGAGCTTGTTGGCAGACTTGATTCTGAGACGAAGCATAATTTCGACAGGGAAGGCAGATACACCGATGCGAAGCTTGATTTCGACGCGGGGTAAATTCTGGGACGGAGCATGATTCCGCCGTAGAGGTTGTTGGTTTGATTTTATTTGGGTTGACATCAACATCGCTATACTGGAATATGGTACCAGAAGCAAATCATCATTTGCCTTTGAGAGGATTTTGGGATTGGTTTTGGTTTGGCATCTGCATTGCTGCACTGGAATAATGCAAGGAGCGACTCATCATTTGCCCCGGGAGGACTTGGGAACTGGGTTTTTTTTTTTGGCATCAGCATCGCTACACTGGAATATGGTACCAGGAGCGAATCATCATTTGCGCTTGCTTATCAGGAAGCGATGGCTTAGGAGACAGGTTTAGGTCCTTATCACCTAAGACTTTTCAATTTTGTGAGCCGTAAGGGTCTCACAAAGCATTTTCTCCCTACGGGTCGTAAGGATTCCGTAGGTGTATTTTCTCCTTAAGAGTCGTGGGGACTCCTAAGTGTGTTGCTCCTTTGTGAGTCGTAAGGATCTCACGCGGGAATTTTCTTCTCACAAAGTCGAAAGGACTTTGTGAGTGCATTTCGTCTATTTTTCACGAGTTTGCGCCCTTTCGGGTTTTCACAAACTCGCTGGCAGTCCTGCTGTTTTTACTCACGGAGCCCTTTCGGGTTTTCATCCGTGCCTATTTTGCTTGTGGACATACCTTCTTTTTTTCTTCTCTTTTTTTTTTGAATCTTCCCCTCCAGTGGGACTTTGAATGTGGTCTCGCCAGTAGGACTTGGGAGAGATTAGGATCGTTTTACGCCCGTGGATTGTATACGGTTTTGCAGGATGTATGATTCAGACCGTAGGGCCGAACAAATTTCGGGACTTTGTTGGCGTCTGCATCGCTGCACTGGAATATGGTACCAGGAGCAACTCATCATTCGCCGTTGGGGTATGGAATTTGGTTGGCGTCTGCATCGCTGCACTGGAATATGGTATCAGGAGCGACTCATCACTCGCCGTTTGGGGTATGGGATTTGGAATTTGGTTGGCATCTGCATCACTGCACTGGAATATGGTACCAGAAACGACTCATCATTCGCCACTTAGGGATTGGGGTTTGAAATTTGGTTGGCGTCTGCATCGTTGCACTGGAATATGGTACCAGGAGCGACTCATCATTCGCCGCTTGGGGATTGGGGAGCGAAAGCTTAGGAGACAAGTTTAGATCCCTATCGCCTAAGGCTTTTCAATTTTATGGGCCGTGAGGGTCCCATAAAAGCATTTTCTCCCTACGAGTCGTAAGGATCCCGCAGGTGTATTTTCTCCTTAGGAGTCGTGAGGAATCCTAAGTGTGTTTTTCCTTTATGAGTCGTAAGGATCCCACAAAGGTTTGTTCTCCTCATGTATAGTGAGGACACATGAGTGGGTCTTCTCAATGGAGAATAATTCCAAATGCGGAGACCAGCCGCGTAACTGGTGATTACGGTGGGGCATGGGTATGATGAGAATTATTTGAGCTCGTGGATTGTATACGGTAGTCAATTTGGGGACTAGCCGTAGGGCCGGAAGAATTTTGGAAAATTGGATTTTGGTTGGCATCTGTATCGCTGCACTGGAATATGGTACCAGGAGCGACTCATCATTCGCCACTTGGGGATTTGGATTTTAGCCGGCGTCTGCATCGCTGCACTGGAATATGGTATCAGGAGCGACTCATCATTTGCCGTTGTTTTGTTTGTTGCTTTACTTTTTTTTTTGTTTTACCGCGATTGCTCTATCATTTCAGCTTTTCTTATCGCGAAGGTTGCGATTGCTCTATCATTTCGGCTTTTTATCCACGGTTGCCCCATCATTTCGGCTTTATTTTCATTTTTATTTTTACTCGCTGATTTTTATTGCGAGTTGCCCCATCATTTCGGCTTTTCTTTTTATTTATTTATTTACACATTTCTTTTTTTTTATTTACACATTTTTTTTACATTCCCAGTTTAACGACTTAGAGGTCGATTGTTCCCAGTTTAATGACGTGGTGGTCGATTTTTTTCAGAGAAAGGCAGATGCCTGAGAGAATCAGTTTCACGAAGAACTTCGGTCTCCGTTTATATAAAATTGGCGGTCGCGGCTTGACTGTTTACTAACACGCCTTTAGACGGTTCTATCTCTCTTACCTTGTATTGCTTTTTGACCCAATTTTTGAAGACGAAGCAGTCCTCAATGGCATGACCTATCACTCTATGATAGGGGCAGTATTTGGAGTCATCGGTCATATTCGCTTCCTGCGGTCTTTTTGATTCTGGCAGTTGTAGACCGTTTCTCAGGGCGTCTTTGAATATTTTACGGATTTTGTCCCTTCTGAAGGAATATACCTTCTCCAGCTTTTCTTTCAGTGGAGATTCTCCTCCGGTGTATCTATCGGAGGGACTGGAGGCTGCTCGCGGCCGTTTTTCGCGAAGGCTCTCTGCTCTTAGGTTGAAGGGGGTATCAGTTGGCTGCCCCCGGGTATCAATTCCTGGCTCATGAACCAAAATTTGATTCTGCTGTAATTGCAATTGGGCGACTTGGGTCGCGAGATCTGCCGCGACGTTTACCAATTCGTCGACCTTAGATTGTACCTTGGCTAACTTCTCATCCCTATCCTGAAGCTGCCTCTGAAGCTATCGGAATAATGCTTGGTCTATAGTTCCGGTTATGATAACCGAGTCATCCTTATTGTCTGAGCTCAATTCCGCAGGAACCACGGGCTCCTCTAGCTTATCGGCCTGAGCGGGCTCTTCATCATTCAGATCGAGCTGACGTTGGGTAGCGTCCACTGCATCATCACCATGGTTGTGAAGCATGGGAGGGTTCGTTTCTTCATGTCCGACCATGTAGACAGTGCGGACCACATATCCAGCCGTCTTTTTATCTTCGGCGGGGTAACCCCGTTCTTGGAGCCTCATGAAGCTCAGCCTAGTATAAGCCCTAGCCTTTTTATTGGCTCTGTATCTGAGCCTTTTCTGTCTTAGCTTCTCGATTTTAAAGGGTTGGCGGGCATCCGTTATCCGGGAAGCCATTGTGAGTCGATTAGCGGGAAGCTTAGAGAAGACACCCGATCGAGCAGTTGTCAGGGGCACCGCCGGAGCTTGCTCAAGACGCGTTGTAGCTTTGTTGGTGTTGATGGCCTTGCCCCCAGCTGGGGCCAAGGAAAGTCGTTCAAACACCGACTTGCGTTTGGGTTGGGGCGCCCTCGAGATCACCACATTTGGTCTCCTGCCTTTCGAGACCGGTCTGTCTGTTGCTGGAGCTTGAGGAGCTGGAATGGCGTTAGCTGGAACGAACAGAATAGAGCCGAATGGTAGCGGCGGCTCTTCCCATTGTCGCCCGAGACTGGCCGGAAGGACCGTCCTTGCGTCCATCTTCATCGTGTAGGAGATGGGAGCCGTGCTGAGAGCTGAGTTCATCATAGGAGACATTGTTAAAAACTGATTGCTTGAAACCTGCATGAAAGAGCATTATTTTAGTATAAATATAGGTATGTATATTTATTGAGTTCGTATGAACGTTTAACCCGAAATATGGGAGGAGAGGTTGGTCCCACCGGGCGTGCCAGAATCTGTAGGGTGTTTTTCGTCACCCCATTGAGATGGGAATACGCGCGCGCTTGTCAGGTGCATTACAGATTCCCCCTGCCTAGGGTAGGCTGGGGTTTATTGATTGTGGGGATCCGAACCTCCGGCAGCCGCGGACTAAGCTGCCGTTAATTACCCCCCGCCTTTGGGGCGAAGGAACCTCCGATTGACGGGTTAAACTGGTCATGCGAACTCAATGTGCAGTGTTATGTTTTGAAGGGGTTTTGGATATGTCGGCGGCCCCGCAGAGTTTTTACGGGGGTCCCGCTACCCGGATAGCGGGCTGGGGGTCAAGGGGGCTAGCAGCCCCCTTGCAGGGTATGGGGCAGTGCCCCATTAGAAATTTTTTTCTAACGGGGGAGACACATTTGTGCACACAAAAAAAGAAGGGAAAAAAAGCGTCTTAAAGACGCGTGCGTAGCATGTGGGCGCATGGTGCCCGGGGTCACGTGGCGCATACGTGACCATTGGGTGCCTCAGCGTCCGAGGTCACGTGGCACCCACGTGGCCATTGGGCGCCTCAGCGCCCGGGGTTACGTGGCGCGCACGCGACCATTGGGCGCCTTAGCGCCCGAGGTCACGTGGCGCGCACGGGACCGATGAGCGCCCTAGCGCCCAGGGTCACGTGGCACGCACGTGACCGATGGGCGCCTTAGCGTCCCGGGGTCACGTGGCGCGCACGTGACCATGGGCGCCTTATCCCCCGAGGTCACGTGGCGCACACGTGATCACGGGAAACACCCGCGGGAAGGGGCCTAGCCCTTAGGCTGGGGAGTTGAACTCCCAAGAAGTTTTTGGAGTTGAACTCCTAACAGAAACTAATTTATGGAGTTAAACTCCAACATATATAGAAAGGAGTTAAACTCATGGGGATTTATTGCTCTTCTTTTGAGCCTTAGATCTGTCCAAAGTTAGATTTTTGGAGACGTGTCTTCTTCTTCCTGCTCTTGATCGGTGGGATCTTGGAGAAAAAGGGGTGAGACTTAATAGTCTCCCCTTTTCGAGATCTAATTCAAGATTCGAGCTCCCCTTCGTGGGTTTTATGGTGAAAAACTATTTATTTTTTAGAAAAGAAGAGTTAAACTCTTGATTTAATTCAAAAAAGAGGAAGAGAGTTTTAGACCCTTGAGAAAGGGGAAGGAGGCACAAACCCTAGTTTTTGGGAGGAATGAAAAGTGTATATGCTTTATTCATCATCATGTTGCCTTATATATGCTTACATATTTACATATAGCCCTTTGGGCTTTACAAAATGGCATTTTGCCCATCCCATGGCTCATGTGCCATTTCTTTTTGCACATAAGCCACGGGCTTACAAAAATTTGGCTTTATGCCCATTTTGTTTACATTCATGCATAAAAAATTACATAAAAATTATTTATTATATGATTTCATTTTGGGCATGGAGGAGGGCCGGCCGCTTCATGTTCGGACTCGACCAGGGCATGGGCCCACTTGATCCGGGCTTGGGCCCACTTGGCTTGGGATTGACCTTGACTTTGACTTGGTCAACCGGGGTGCAATTTTCGACCCCAACAAGAGATAGAAAGGGACTTACGGGTTTTAAATTACTCAAGAGAGTGAGAGAGAACTAGAGGGATCGTCGGTGTGTTGCGTCGTCGCCGATAGTTCCTAAGATGATCGCCGGAAGTTCCGCCGGAATTTCGTCGGAGCTTCGTCTTGAGCTTGTTTTCAAAGTACACGATCTTTGGAAAAATTTTGAGAGAGTGGGCTCAAGATTTTGGGGTGAGAGGGTAGTGTGTAGGGTTGGTATTTATAGGGTTAGGGTAGATGAAAAGTTTAAAATAAAAATGTGATAAAATGTAATAAAAATGTATTAAAAGTGGAGTAATTGGGGTTTTTAAAGAGCTCTGGAAATGGTCTGAGGCTGAAATTTTACAGGTGTATAGGGAATATGAAAAGACACAACTTTCATGCTGGGGCCGTCGCCGGAATCGGCCGACTCGGCCGTGGCTCAGTCTGAGGACAGAGTCAGACCGAGTCAAGGCCGATTTGGCCGATTTCCGGCCGAGTCAGGCGGCCGGGATCCCCCCCGACGGTTCATCTAACTCCTGAAAATGTTACATCTTTGGGTGTAGTAGGCTTTTTGTGAGATATGCATGTGTAAACTCTTGGTATTCTAAAGCTTTTAAAAAAAATCAATATTAAAAATAATGTCGGGTATGGGATTTGAACTCTGGTGGCTTGGTTCAGCAGTGCAAGGTATTACCAATGAGCTACAAGCTCTTTCTTGTAATTATGGAGCTAATTAATTACATAACATAATAACAGTAAATGTAAATACCCTAAATATACATTAATTTTAAAGCAAATTTTTGTACACTAAAAATGGAGTTGTTACATTCTTTTAACTTGTAATTAAAAAGCAAAAATAATTACTTATAATTTGTGCTCAGGCTAAAATAGCCCTTTATGAATTTTTTGAATTTTTTTTGTAAAAACTTGTATTGGAAATTTGGGGTTGTTACAAGGAGGATAGATTGTAACGACCGTGTTTTCTAATACCTAATAAAATATATTTTATTTAAATTTCTACTATCAAATAATTATTTACGTGTTTCGTTGATAGAAGAATAATTTTTAAAGTAATGTTAATAATTTTCAAAACATTGAAAATGATTAAAGGAATTTTCTAAAATCTATTTATTATTTTTATAGGCTTAAAATGTTTTATAATGCCTTAAAATAATCTACATATTTTTATTATCGATTAAAATAATTAATTCGTAATTAAAAAATATTTTAAAGGATAAACTAAATTTTAAATAATCATAATAACTAGCTAACACTATAGAAATGGATATATTATTTTGTTTTAACCCAAAATTATTTTTATACTAAATATAACAATAAAATATATTTTCTGAAATTTTCACGTATTTTAAACTATTTTTAACAATTTTTTTAAAACCAAATTCAAATATTAAATAGTTAACAGTTTATTATTTTTATTTTTTTTAAAAAAAAATTAAATTAATCCCCTTGAGCTGGACCGTTGGATACAAGATCCAACAGCCCAAAGACGCGCGGCGGCGCCCACGTGGTGGGGGCCACGCGAAACCGTGTGATCCCCCCGCACGCGGACACATGGCATCTTGGCGGTGGCCCTCGAGCCGTTGGATGCAAATCCAAAGGCCAGGGTGTGACGGCGGCGGCGGAAATCATCAACAGATGATTCTGAAATCATTTGGCGGTGCAGATTTTGAGATATTTTAACAGAAATTTTGGTTTTTATGGTTGGTAATAAAACCCTATAAATAGAAACTTCAAATATTGATTTCTCACACCTCAGAACTCCAAAAATTCTGAAAAAAATACCCACGCCTTCGTATCGACGACGTCGACGCTACGGCTCCACCCAATCACTAAGAAAAAATCTGAGCGCGGAGCTATTGAGAAGTTTGTACAAGCCTACGTTTTCAACCCATCTACATCCAACTCTAATCAAAGGTAGGATCCGCCTCTCTCTACTCCACTGTCGCCTTCTTTCTCATAATGATCTTGGTTTCAACTCCTAATCCCTAATCTCATATTTAAAATGATATTAAAAATATTCATGTATGCCGATTTTGGTACCTCTTAATGATAATAATATTAACCCATGTTTAAAGTGGTTTCCTTAATCACTCCTATATGCAAAATATTGCACCCTCGTACTACATGGAATGTGATATGCTTAATGTTATAACCCACGGGGTATCACTTCACCTTTCACATACCCACATTTACCCATACTACCAATTTGATCTCGAAATAGGATACATCCACAAAATACCGTAGTTTTATTAAAATGTTGTATTTGTTTAAAATATCCATATGAGATAAGATGTTTGGAATAAACGTTTTAGATACGACATATACATATATTTTACTTACACTTTTTCATCAACTATTGTAATTTTGTTAAATGCCTTCACCTTTTGAAAAGAGATAATACTAATTTAAATAACGGCATATGGTTTTTCCAACTTAGCACCTTTCACTCGAAAGGATATTTTTATATTAATTTTTCTTAGAATTTTAACTAAAGTTTAATGAGTTACCCTAATAATAAAGTAATGTTTTACGCGAGTACCTCGTGGTTGAAAGGCAATCGTTCTTGAAAAAGACACAAATCCCGCCGTCCATATGCAGCGGTTGCCAACACGAACGTATTTTCTAAAACGTTACCTCAAACTTAAAACACTATAATTTCATAAAATTATTATTTTCAATAAAATACCTCAATCTATCCTAAAAAGAGATAATTTCATTTAAATAGCTTGATCTTTACTAAAAGTCTATTTTCAACAAAGACCATAACCCTTATAAATGATAATTTCTAAAAGGATATCTAAAACTTTATTAAAAGATAATTTTCAAATAAATACCATAACCTTTTAATAAAAGGATATTTTCTCAGTAAAATATTATGGGTTTCCAAAACGATAAATATTCCAAATATCATGGTTTTCTTATAAACAATAAATATAATTAAACACTATTATCCTTTATTGACTAAGTGTTCTATAAGATGCTTCGAAGTACATTACAAACTTTAAAAGATAACAAGACAAAACGAGCGGTTGTGGAAGGCCATATTAAATGAGATCAACTTCTTGATTACAAGTTTATGACATACATGACACATGATACGGTTAGGGTTAGAATGCGCGGACCTAGGTATGGAATACTTATATATGAAAATCCCTACAGGTTGGGTGACCAGTCCAATTTGTGAACGACTACTAACCCGATATTCGGGCGAATACTAATCCTATTTGAGGGCGAATGATCCAATATGTGGATGATATACAATGTGGAAATTCCATGCCTAAAGGTATACGCACTAACTCTAATTCGTCTAAACCTTACACTGAACCACGGGAATGGGTAGTTTGATTAGGTAAGGAGATTTGGAACTCGGATTCCCCTACTACTCGATCATGATCCCGCGAAGTGAAACGGTACATTTCACTTCCTCAGTTGTTGTTCCGTGGCCACAACGGAATAATCGCGAGTATTCGGACTCTTGTTTAACAAAATAAAATGTTTACAATACTTATTGATACTCAACACTAAACTCACATCATGTGCTATACCCACCTGTTACCTTATCTACCTTTCTTTATGAGACACGAGTTATTCGGTATCTTGTAGGTGGATATTTTATCGGTTTAGACTTGTTGTTTACTATGGAACTGAATGGTGGAAATACCTGTGCACTTGAGTGATATTCACGCTAGAAAAAACTCCATAGTAGTCATGGGACACCTTCGGGGATGTTCACGCTACTGTATTGATTGCCATCCCATGCACAAGCGCCGGCTAGTCATGGGATACCTCAAGGATACGAGTATGTTCACTAGTCAATTCCATCCATACACACCTTGTTTAATCCGATCTAACTCTTAGACTGAATATCCGTTTAACTTGACTTGAACTTTTACCAAATATATACCTTACATAACCTACTCATATTCACATATACCTCTGTCAACATATCTAATTTGTATATAACCTCGTACCTTTATACCCATGTAAGTTATATTCATTATATTTATACACACCTGTCTGTTTCTATACCTTTACTTCCTTATGAGGCAATCCTACCCAAGTATAACTCGATGACGGACCTTCCTTTTCTTTCTCTATCTTTGGAATGTCCGTAAGATGAGAATGAGTATTATGGCGAGGATCAAGGTGTGGAACCAACTAATGAAGATTATGCAGACTTGACGATGGAAGATTAGCTAGATTTAATTTTTGTTGTTGCCCACATGTTTAGGGCTTTTGTTTCTCCTTTGATATAATTAAACTACGTAGTTTATTTTACTCTTTCCTTTGGGATGTAATAAAGTTTGGTTAATGGAAATAAATGCCTTTCTCTTTTATTATTTTGATTTTGGTACACATCTTGCATATTAGAGATTCATACGCTTAACGTAACTGTATTGAATAGACCATCTTCAATACAGTTAGGTTGCATACATTGCCACGTCATCCTTCACCTTCTTTTGGAAAACGGGGCGTGACATTTGGATAAAATTACAGTTCCGTTGAGAGATCGCTAGATTGAGTTACACCCTTGGTTTATGCTTTATTACATTTCATTCTTACTTTTTCTAATCCTCGTTGAATCATCCTATAAACTTTGCTTGAATCTGATTTCTTTCCTTGATCATCTTTCAGAGATTTAGACTCCTCAGGCAACTCCTCAGGTGCCGGTTCCCACGATCGTATAGAGAAGATCCTCAGCACACTGACGGTCCTAGCACAGGCTCAGGAAAGGAAGACCGGTCTCATGGCTGAGGGATTGAAGGCGGTGCAAGAGACCGCAATTACCGCTCTGGAGAGATCTACAGTTGTCCCTGCCGCCTCCGAGGGCGCCCTCGTACCGGCTACATAGGCTAGGGCTGGTACCGTTTCTGATTTCAGGAGACTTCACCCAGCAGTTTTCACAGGAACAAAAATTCCACTTGAGGTCGAGCAATGGCTCATCGACGTGGAGAATCTTTTGACGGCCGCTCAGATCTCCGACGATAACAGAGTGGGCGTGGTGAAGATCCATCTAGAGGACGAGGCTTACACGTGGTGGTCCATAGAGAAAAGCTGGCTAGAGAAACCTATCGGTTGGGACACGTTCTCTGCGTGCTTTATAGATCACTATTTCCCGGCTACTGCCAAGGCCGAGATGGAGGAGAAATTTATCATGTTGAAGCAAAATGGACGCTCGGTGGATATCTACGCCGCATAGTTTAACCGGCTGAGTCACTTCACACTGTACATGGTCGCCACCAAAGCCGCCAGGGCCAGAAGGTTTCAGCAGGGGCTCGATATCAAGCTACAGCAGCTTATCGCATCCCTCGACCTACAGACCTTCGCCCAGGTGTTGAACGCTGCTCGGGTACAGGAAAGGTTGGCGGAGAAGGCCAAGAGCTAGCGATCGGTGGACAGGAGACCCCATGTAGTTCCATCACGTGCTACCATTTCCCCTCGTGGAGTGATCCCAGTTCACAGGCCGGGTGTTACGCAGATGAAGCGTACTTTCTCACCTCAGCAGCAGCCGCGGAGGGCTCTGATTTGCGACTATTGCCAGAAGCCAGAGCACATGCAAAGAGATTGTCGCAGAGCCAAGAGGCAGTGTCTGATTTGCGGATCCGGCGAGCACAGAGTCAGCGGGTGTCCCCAGAGATCCGAGCTACAGGGAGGGTCTGAGTAACAACAGCCATCGTTCGGCACTTCAGCTCAGAGGGGTCCACCTCTGGTATCCCAGCGGCCATTATTCGATCAGAGGCAGACTGGTATAAGTCGGAATCACGGACGGGCTTTCACCCTGACCACCGAGAAGGTAGAAGCTTCTGGAGAAGTGGTTGCAGGTACTCTCCTTGTTTATTCTGTACCAGTTAGAGTATCTTAGGTCAGGGTATCACCAAATCAGGGTCAAGGTAGAGGATGTATGCAAGACGGTCTTTCGAACCCGATATGGTCACTATAAGTTTCTCATGATGCCGTTCGGTTTTACCAATGCACCCGCCATATTTATAGACTTGATGAACAGGGTTTTCTCCAAGTACTTGGACCGGTTTGTCGTTGTATTCATCGACGGCATTCTAGTCTATTCTAGGAGTCGAGAGGAGCATGCCGAGCATCTACGAATTGTATTGCAGGTTCTACGGGAGGACAAGCTTTATGCTAAGCCAAGCAAGTGTGAGTTTTGGCTTGATAAGGTACAATTTCTGGGACATGTCGTTTCAAGTGATATCATTTCAGTGGATCCGGCGAAAATTGAATCTATCAAGGACTGGCCGACCCCGAAATCGGTAGCTGAGATAAGAAGCTTCTTGGGATTAGCTGGGTATTACCGGTGGTTTGTCTAAGATTTCGCCAGAGTTGCAGAACCCTTGACGAAACTTACACGGAAGGAGGTGTCTTATATAACGACCCTAAAATTCATATACCTCCATATTACATTTCTTTAATAAAATACCGTATATATATTTTTCTGTATATTTTTGTTTCTATTAAATATAGTATTATTTCTATTTTTTAATCCCTTACATAAGCCCAAAAGCCCGGTTCTATACCTAGCTCTTTAATCCCAACTTCTATAAATCTTTTTTATTTTTAACAAAACCCATAACCGAGATCTCTTATATATTTTTCATATTATATTAAAACCCAACAATCTAATATTCATTTTCCCCTTCTTTTTCTTTTTCATAACCCAAGCCCAACACTCTTTCCTTTCTTCTCTTCCTTTCTTTTTCTCATTTTTATTTTGTGCAAACCCGGCCCAACTCCCTTATTCTTTTCATCTTCCCTTCTCAGACCGCAGCCCATTCCTCTTCTCCCTCCCTCTTCTCATAATCCTCTTCCCCTCCCAACTTGCTTAACCGACGAGCCCCATCACCCCATCATTCTCACCATCATCAATGTCATCATTATCACCTACTCTCATCTCTTTCTCTCCCAACCCCTGTGTGTGTGTGTATGTGTGTATACTCTCCCTCAAAACTCATGACCCTATCTCATTCATTCTTCAGTTCCCTTCAACCACCGAACCCAACATCAAAATCCTCCATGGCCGGCCACCTCCTTGGCCGAGCACTGCAATCCTGTCGTCGTCATCAACAACAACATCAGTAGCAGCCGCTTCACGGCGTCGCCGGAGGACTACAAGCTCATAGAGGAGGTCAGCTATGGTGCCAGCACGACGGTGTTTCGAGAGATCTTTGTCCCCACAAACGAGGTCGTTGCCATCAAGTGCGTGGATCTCGATCGCTGCAACAGCAGAAATCTCGTGAGTATCCATATCTCTCTATTCATATCATAGTCTTGATGAATCTAGGATACTGTTTAACATATTTTTACTTGAAAGTGTAGTATTTTGTAATTCTATTACATCCTGATCATAGTTAATTAATATCCTTCTAACTGGGTACTTTGTTAATCATCTTGTTTGCTTGCTATCTACAGCATGCTCCCTTTTTGGTCAACCAATTACCCATCAGTTTGCAATTCTTGCTGCTTGTTCAATTCTGAAGCTACACATCTTGTGATTCCACTAATTATTTGACATTAGCTATCATAGTCTTGGATCTATCTCCTTTCTCTTATCTCTGCTACGGCCCCACTACCATGGAGACTGTGGCACTCAATCCGGAGAAGTTGTGAAAATAAGGACAAATCGAGCCATCCCGAATTTCACAGAGCACCACCACCACTTTGGTCGAGCCATCCCCGCTGAGCCGCATCACCATCCCCATCTCATTCAACCGTCTTTTCGATGTGTTTCGGGACGAGAACCAAAGCTCCAAGACTATGCCCGAGTTCGCGTAAGCGCCACGATCATTTTTATGCCTCCGGATCTCCATTCCGTCGATATTTCGATTTTGCGCGAGACGGTTTCGATGGAATGCCCCAATGAGATTTCGTCGTTTTTCACGTCCTAACCGCGAGTAAGTCCCCTCTTCTTTTCGCCTATCAATATAAATCACCAAGTATACATTAAATCACTAATCATATGTACCTTACTTCTACACAGTATATGTCATTTATGTCTTGAAATGCATGCATGCTTGTGAAAACATATGTATGTAATAACTATTGTATTTGAATGCTTCCAATCCAAGGACCATCAATTAACTCTCTTATTATGCAGGCAAGGAACCACATGTGTTCCCATGTGCATACATGCAGTATAATTAATCTGTGGAATACGATTCAACTTGTACATATATTTGGTTTCTTTTTACATGCATGTCTTCACCTTTTGAAGTCTCTGGTATTTGGTTAACACGTCTATACAAGTAAGTAAAGCTATAGTAAATTGCTATACAATTCCTCAATGTTACACCCATGCACTTTGATACCTTAATGTTTGTCTTCCTGCATATAAACATAGTACACTCCTTTAATTACTAACTACTTCGTTGACCTCCAGTTAACCACCATAATCATATGAAATAATTAATTTAGTACACTCCGAATCATTATACATTACGTACTAATTAATTTAGTAAAACTAATTATTTTGTTTACTAAAACACCCTCAAGATTTTAATAATATAATTATATATTATCTTCTCCTTTGCAAATTTTGCCTCTACAACCCTTTTAAGGGAACCCATTTACGGATGGTGCGGATTATCGCATGTTCTTGGGATTGTAGAGTGGGATACAGTACTTCTCATAGAGAATTCGGTCTCGAAAGAAAAAAAAATACGATTTTTTTAAAGAATACGACTTTTTAACAAATTAAAGCGCTTAAAAATTTTCATAAATCCTAAATCCGTATTTGTCTATGAAAACTATTTTTTTTGAAAAAAATTATATTATTAAAATGAAAAATTAAAATCACACAAAATACCACCAAGTTTCCAAAATTATAGTTTTTATAAAAATACCATAAACTTTTAAAAGTTATGTTTCATCACTAAAATACCACTAAAACTAAAATACATTTCCATAAAAAAACTCAATATTATAAATCACCATCGATGCTTATGTTTAAATAATATTAAAGTATTTTCATAAAACCCCCTCGAGATATGTAAATATGTAAACAACAGCAATAAATATTAAGGACTCTACATTAATATAGATTTAAGCGGTATCATTTCTTTTGAGCTCAGAGAACTGGAGAAAGTGAGTGCTTGCCTAATCAGGTTAGACAAATTAACGGAGTTTATCAAGTGGCAATTGTTTTGGATAAAGACACAAATCCTGCCGTCCATGTGCAGCAGTTGCCTGATTACTCCCGAACTTAAGAAATTCAAGAACTAAACCCTTTCATAAGATTCTGACTCCAACCTAAATCCAAACTCAAATCAGAATCCAAAATCAAACACGAACTTGAATACTTGATCATGAACTTGAACACTCGAATTCAAATATCAAACTCAAACTTGTATACTTGACTTGACTTGACCGAACCATGATTATAGCCTGATATGAACTTGACATGAATATCTGAATGCATGATTACATCTTGAACATGAACCTGTACATTTTTATATCCATGGATTCGGCCAAGACCTGTAATCTTAATCTATAAAATATAATATGTGGGGATAAATGGGTAGTACAGAACGTATATCGTGGCACGAGAGGTCGCTTTAAGAGACCTACATGAATTCACGTGTCGTTGTCCCGTGGGTTATGACGGGGCCTTGTACTACATGTTACCATAGTTCACGGGATAAGATGGACTCCACTCGTATACATGAATACTTTCTTTATCAAACTACAAATAACCACGTTAGAATAACTATTTTATACCTGTGAATGATCATATACAACTTTACCGCCAACTGTTATTTGGTTTCTATTCACATTATATACTATCTTTTCTTACTTCTTTTATGACTTACCAAGCGCTGGTTCGCCGACGACATTCCTTTTTGTTTTTTTCCTGTGAAATGTTCATCAGAAGGACCGGACTCTGAGGGTATGAGCCGAGCCAGTAGGACTTGGACCAGTTTGTCACTTAGCCAGACTACTAGCTTTTTCCTGCATGTACTTACTTTCATTATGCCATTGTTTAGGCATTTGCAATTATTATTGTGTCTTTTATTTTCAGACAGTTGTATGTAAAGTTGAATGTAAATAAAGTTCCTGTTTCATTTTATTACTCTTGTCATTCTTGCTTATTGTTATATTCCTTAATTACGCTTAATGTATTTTCATAGTTATACGTTGCGGGCTTGCCACGTTATCGTTTCTGTCTATTGGGAAGCGGGGCGTGACACCTTATATTTGGTCGGAAGAGTGCACCCAGGCATTCGAGCTGTTAAAACTAAAGTTGACCACGACCCCAATTCTAATTGTGCCAGATAATTCCGGTGGCTTGGTTGTTCATAGTGACGCGTCGGGAAAGGGTTTAGGCTGTGTTTTGATGCGCACAGTCGAGTGGTGGCTTACGCCTCTCGTCAGTTGAAGACCCATGAGAAGAACTATCCCGCACATGACCTAGAGTTAGTTGTCGTTGTGTTCGCCTTAAAGATATGGAGGCATTACTTGCTGGGCGGAAGAGTGGAGGTGTACATAGATCATAAAAATTTAAAATACGTGTTCACTCAGAAGGAGCTGAATATGAGGCAGCGCAGATGGCTGGAACTGATGGCAGACTACGATATTGATATGCAGTATCACCCAGGGAAGGTGAACGTCGTCCCTGGAACTCTCAGTCGTAGGCCGTCGGCTATGTTGCTGACTTGTCAGAAGGGGATTCTCGATGACCTTCAGAGACTCGAGTCGGCGGTAGTTACACCGGGTGTGCCCGGACAGCTCTAACAATTGCAAGTCCAATCATCGCTTATAGATCGCATTAAAGCTCCAGTGGCTGGAGACTCTCAGTTGCAGAAGTTCAGAGGGTTAGTTGAGACCGGTTTCAGGACGGATTTGCAGATTCACGAAGATGGTTCCCTGAGATTTGGCAGTCGGATGTGTGTTCCAAAGGGGGTATTCGAGATGAAGTTCTAGCCAAAGCACACAGTTCCGCTTACTCGGTGCACCAAGGAGGCACCAAAATGTATAGTGATCTGAGGCAGCACTTCTGGTGGAACGGAATGAAGAGGGAGATTGCTTGCTTTGTCTCCAAGTGTCTGGTCTGCCAACAGGTGAAAGCCGAGCATCAGAGAATAGTTGAGTTGTTGCAACCGCTTCCAGTGCCAGAGTGGAAATGGGAGCACGTTACCATTGATTTTGTGACTGCACTACTTCGAAGTCCAAGGGGAAACAATACTGTCTGGGTTATTGTTGATCGTCTCACGAAGGCAGCACATTTCATACTTTCCGAGTGGGACAATAGATGGAGTCGCTTGCAGAGAAGTATATGCAGGAGACTATGAGACTGCACAGAGTGCCCGTTAGTATCGTGTCTAATCGAGACACCAGGTTCATTTCCCATTTCTGAAAGAGCCTGTAGGAGAGTTTGGGCATTCGTCTCAAGTTCAGCACGGCCTATCATCCACAAACGGACGGGCAATCCGAGCGTACTATCCAGACGCTCGAGAATATGCTAAGGGCATGCATGCTTGATTTTCAGGGCTCTTAGGAGGATTACCTCCATCCGGGAGAGGTTTCGTATAACAATATCTATCAAGCTAGCATCCAGATGGCACCATTCGAGGCTCTGTATGGACGAAAGTGTCGATCCCTTCTTTGTTGGGATGACGTAGGTGAATGAAGGTTGCTGGGCCCTGAGCTTATAATACAGACAGTGAGCAAGGTTCAGACGATCAAGTAACGTATCAAGGCTGCTCAGGACCGAGAGAAGAGTTGGGTAGATGCCGGCAGAAGGTCGTTAGAGTTTAGTGTTGGTGACCACGTATTTATGAAGATATCACCCACTCATGGAATGATCAGGTTTGGTAGTCGGGGGAAACTCAGTCCCCGATTCATCGGACCTTTTGAGATGCTAGAGTGAGTAGGAGATGTGGCCTATCGACTTGCCTTACCTCCATCGCTGGCTGGTGTGCACAATACTTTCCATGTAACTCAGTTGAGGCGCTACGTTCGGGATGACAGCCATATCTTGGACCATTCAGAGTTAACGTTGGGCACTGATCTGTCTTACGAGGAGCAGCCTACCACCTTTCTCGATCATAGGGAAAAAGTGCTAAAGAATAAAGTCATTCCCTTGGTTCGAGTCTCTTGGGATGATCGTTCTCCAGGGGAGTCTACCTGGGAGCGTGAGGAGGACATCCGTTCATGATTCCGTACCTGTTTGAGTAGTTGTTTGTTTGTTTGTTCCATTGTTTTCGTTCTTTAATTTCGAGGACGAAATTTTTGTAAGGGGGTATGATGTAAATCCCCAGTTCTATGGTACATATTGTATTTAAAATTTTGGTCCCAATAAATTTTCCATTTAATTCCCAATTTAAATTCCTAAATATTTTTTTCAAAATTTTCAAATTCTTTTCATTAACCTTAATCTAATTTTTCCAAAATTTTCTATTTCTAATATTTTTTTACCGAAACCCTAATCCCCCAGCCCAGCCCAAACACACACACCTTCTTCCCGACCCGACCCTAACCCTTCCCTCACCCCAACTCGAACCCTAACCCGACCCGTCTCCCCCTCCTTCTCCTCTTCTTCTTTTCTTCTTCTTCTTCTTTCCTTTCTCCTTGTTCCCCGCCGAAAACACGGAGACGAAACCGCGCGGATCCGTCTTGCCTGAATTTCGGGGCAGATGCTAATTGGTGCTATCCGTCCACCTCTCCGAAAATTCCAAGTTGATTTATGACACCGTATATCGAAGGTTTAAACGGATGCGTCCGATGTAGCAGACTTCGTCAGATTCCCCCTCATTTGAGGGATTTTTGATTGTGGGGACGCTCTTCCCTGCAAACGCAAGCCCCTGCAGTTAATTACACTACCGCATCGCGGTAACAACTTTCTCCTTCTCCAGATGGTCACTTCGTGTCGTGGGTGTTTGTTTTGTTTTTGGTTGCCCGTGGATTGTATACGGAGACTAATTTATGTTGTCTCCTGTAGGGCGTGGATTAGTCCAAATCCGTATCTTCTTAGATTTGGGTTTGGGGGTTGGGTTTAAGGATACGTAAGTCTTATTTGAGACTAAGATCAACTTAAACGTTAATTAATGATACGTTAGTCTAATTTTAGTCTAAGATCAACTCAACGGGATCGTTTAGATCCGACAAAAGAGCATTTGAACTCTATTGTTTAGTTTGGGACATTGCGGTCGATTACCAGTTTAAGGACATGGTGGTCCAATGTTAGTTTAAGGACATCTCGGTCCAAGGTTAAGGACATCATAGTCCGTGAGTTTACAGACTTCACAGTCAAGATTAAGCACATCATAGTCCGTGAGTTTAAAGACCTCACAGTCAAGGTTAAGGACATCATAGTCCGTGAGTTTAAAGATCTCACAGTCAAGGTTAAGAACATCATAGTCCGTGAGTTTAAGGATCCCACAGTCCATGAAATGTATGGTTGTCGGGACCCGTCACTTCTCTGAAGACGTTGAAGGATTACAACGACAAATATCAGAGGAGTTCAGAGATGTACCCTTAAACCGATGTGGGTTGAGAGACCTGTAGTCCAATTGGGACTAAGATCTGTGATTTATGAGCATATGAACTCAATTAATCTGAATTGAGGACTTATGGCTAATTTGGGCTAAGTCCATTCAATTACAATGTTCGAAATTTGTTTTTGGAGTTGTTGTATGTTTGTTTGAGTCCAATCCCCTTAAAAAAATGCTGAGCATTGGTTTGGTCTCTGACAACGTTTTGTCTTTAGTTGTATGCCGTGCATTTATCATAGCTCCAGGCTTATTCAAAGAACAGTTTGTGTTCTGTCCAAGCGCACATAAAAGCATGTGGCCCACTTGGCACTAGCGCCAGATATGAAGCGCTAATGCGCTTTGCGCTAAATGAAGAGCGCCGATGCGCTTAACGCTTTGCGCTAGATGTAGAGCGCTGATGCGCTTTTAGTTGAAACGTTGAGGCGTTTGGCGCTTTTGCCATATAATGAGCGCAGAGCGCTTTTAGCAATGCGGCGCACACGTGAGGAGTACATGGCGCGCTTAGCGCTGAGCGCTAGCTAATGAGCGCAGTGCACTGTGTCTGAAGCGCTATGGCGCTGCAGTGCTTTGCGCTAGATGAAGAGCACTAAGGCACTTTTGAATTAGGAGCGCTAAGGCTCTTATTAGATTAGGAGCGCTAAGGCTCTTCTTATGTTAACTTTGCGCTCTGCAGATTATCTGTTCTTAGATAAGAGACTTCGTCTCAAGATTCTAAGAACAAAGTTCTTGGTTCAATCTCTTTTTTTGATGAAAGGCTTTGCCTTTGTGGATCTGTGATCCTAAGAGAATTGAATAATTCTCCCCCCCTTTATAATGAGATATTCATAATCTCTTTTGTGAAAGACAACTTTGTCTTATAGATCTATGATCTGTGAAAGAAGTAAGTACTTCTGTTTGTATTGAGACGATTTCGTCTGTATATTCTTTTTACCTTGAAAAAGAATTGTCTTCTTTTGCCGAGAGCTTTTTCTTCTTGAGATTTTCTCAAAGTTTATGGGGGGGGGGGAGGGTTCCTCTGTTTAAGACTTGAAGTCTTGGGTCCTTTATATAGGGGAGGCTGATTTGTTGAATCAGTTAAAGAGATTTATTCTCTAATTGATTTGGGAATTTCCCCACCGTCGGATCTTTGATCCAAGGGCTTCTGGTTTACAGAAAATAATCTTCTTGTTTTAATAAGATTGAGAAATCTTTCCCATTTACAGAATTTATTCTGTATTTTAGTGATTTTCAATCACCATTGGATCATTGATCCAACGGTGTTCCAAATTCAGGGCACAATCTTTTCTGTTTGGAAAGATTCAACAGAATCTCATTCTTGTTAATCGATGGTTTAATCATATCCGTTGGATATTTGATCCAACGGTGAGGAACATTTAGTTCCAGCGCTAGCCCTTATGCGCTTTGCCCATGGTGCGCTACTTGGAGCGCAGCGCTCTTAGCGCTAGCGCACAGGTGCTTTGCACGTGGTGCGCTACTTGCAGCGCATCTAGCGCTAGCACCTATGCGCTTTGCACGGAGTGCGCTAGTTGCAGCGCAGCGCTTTTATAAAAGCGCAGCTTTAATTCAAAGTTGAATTCTGAACAGAGTTTTGCTCTAATTGGGGAAACAAATGCCCCCTACCGTTGCTGCCACGCCCCGCTTCCCGGTATACGGCGAAGGGGACACGACTGGTCCGCTACGTATTTACTCAGAAGCAAATACGCTAAGCATAGCTAAGCAATATAAAAGTAAATACACACAGGAGACAAGGTATAATAAAAACAACAACTTTTATTTATTAACATTTTTTTGTACAATGCATGAAAAGGGAATACAACTGAAATAAAAGCGATCCCTAAACAATGGCATAACAGGAAATGAAAAGTACTGAATGGAAAATGTACAATGTCTAGAGCTCAGGGTCTTCGCTGTACTGCTCCAATTCTTCTGCAGTTGGCTCGATCTCTGACGGGTCCAAATCACCTGACGACATTCAAAAAGAAAGAAAGGGAATGTCGTCAGCGAACAGATCGCTCGGTAAATCCCAAAGAATAGAATAGACAGAGAGTAAGAGAGAGGGAGAGAGTAGCTTTTACAGTTGTATTATATTGTTATATTGTTGTATTTAGTGTTAACGCTGTTATTTGTAGTTTGGTACAGAAGGATGCCAGTGTATACGAGAGGAGTCTCACTTGCCCCGGAGACAAGTTATCAGGAACTCAAGGAACCGTTTATGCCACGGTACAACAGCAACTGGATTCATGTTAGGTGTCTTAATCTTACCGTCTCGTGCCACTTTTAACACCTTCCGTACCAATCTACCCCTTAAACCCGTAGTGTTTTGATTGTATTGTTTGTCTTGTAAATTGTATTGATTGTATAATTGGTTGACTGACCGAAACCATGATATCAGTAAACTGATGTAACCGTAGAATCATGTAAATGGAATAACTAGAAAATCATGTAAATGGAATGTATATCCATGGTTCGGTTCAGTCAAGTTGTATAGATTGATAATTGGATTCATGGATTCATGTGTTCATATTGAATTGGAATATTGTAGATTGTAGATTGTACTTAAGTCATATTCAAGTCAAATATAATCAGACTCAAACCCGAGTCAGACAATTAGAAATGTAAATCGAAGTCTTGATTATTTCTTACATATAATTTGCTAGGGTCCTTAGGGTAATTTATAAAACTTGAGGGGGTTTTATATAAAAATACTTTTATATACTTTTTCAAAATACACCTCAAGTATTTATTAATCATCTTTAGAGTTATAATGAATGTGGATTTTATATTGTGATATTTCTAGTGAACATATCCTCATTTCATAAATAAAGGTATTTATTTGTAATATTGATTTGTGTGGAATTTATGGTATTTTAGTGTAAAATTTATTCTTGTGATTTTTAGAAAAAGGTGGAATATTTTTATCATAACAAAATAGATATTTTAATGATAAATATACATATATTTATACAAAAATAATTTTAATAAATATTTTATATTCTAAAAATCTCATTTTCTTAAGATGTCGTATTTTAAATCTTTCGAGACCGAATGCTCCTTGCGGAGGTCTGAATCTCGCACTACTAAGCCCGAGGATGTGCGATAAACCGCACCATCCCGAACGGGTTCCCCAAAATGGGTATTAGCGGCGCTTTGCAAAGATTGTAAAATACTAAATCGTTTAGAAAACGGTTTTATAAAGTAAATGGTATTTATTTGTAAAAATATCAATTTTTCGTATTCTATGTTCTAGGGTCTCCTAAGTCAACTAGACTATTTCTAAATGGTCTAAACGACAAATTGTGAGATGCCTCAAATCGCCTCTTCACCGCCAATTGTGGCCAGGTAAGTACAAGTGAGGAAAGGAGGGATCCGCTCACGAATCACCGTGAGACGGGCCTTTTAAAGTTACCTTTCTCACTTGCCTAGCCTAGACACCACAAAGTCAGGTTTAGATAAACGACTGATGTCCACAACTTATCGTATTTTCCTAATAAGAGATAGATATTCAAAAAGTGTAACTATACTAAATCTTTTAGTAATGGTTTTATTAAGTCGAGGGTATTTAAGTGAAAATATTGTTTTCTCGTATTCTAAGTTTTTGATGGTTTCGTGTTAGGTTGTACATGAGTGCGTTAGAAGGTAGGTCGTTATCTCGTGATCTACTTTAAGTGTATAACAAGTTTGATGGAGTTAAATGAAGGAATGAAACAATATGGTATTTTAGTGAAAAATACGATAAATTGAAATAGCTATCATTTCATATGACGAAACTTGATCAAATTGTTTGATTAGTGTTTAATAGTCAACATGAGAAAGTTTAGGTATGATTGTATTAGTGAGAAGTGAAATTTTATAGAAAACCGAATCGGAAATCGGATTTGTTCCGATTCCGTCGGGTTTTGTAAATTCGTATTTTTAGAATAAAAAAGAGAGATAGAAAAGGGACTTACGGGTTTTACGACACACAAGAGGGTGACAGGGAAGTAGTGGAATCACCGATGTGTTGCGTCGTCGCCGGTAGTTCCTAAAACGATCGCCGGAAGTTCCGGCGGGAATTCGTCGGAGCTTCGCCTCGAGCTCGTTTTCAAAGTACACAAGTTTATTGGAAATTTTGAGAGAGTTGGCTCAGAATTTTAGGATGAGAAGGTAGGGGTGTATTTATAGGGTTAGGCTAGGGTTAGGGTAGGTGAAGAGTTTAAATAAAAAAATGTAAAAATATATTAAAATTCATTAAAATATGGAGTAAATGGGGATTTCAAAGGTTTTTGGAATCGATCTAAATAAATAGAGTATACAGGGGGGTAGAGGAGGCCAAGAGTCAACTTTTTTGTGTTGATGACTCGGCCGTCCGGCCGAGTCCGGCCGGCGGCGCCGTGCCGAGTCGGCCGGTCCGCCGTCCAAGTCGGCCGAGTCGGAGGTCAGGGAGGTAGGGGGTCGTCTAGTGTAGCCTCTGGTATATTTAGTTTTTCAGGTTTAGTTCAAAGCTGGGGAGTTATGGTGTGTGGACTGTTGGGTTTCCAAAGGATTTAAAACAAAATAATATTAAAAAATAATGTGGGGCAGGGGATTTGAACTCTGATGGCTTGGTTCAGCAGTGCAAGGTATTACCAATGAGCTACAAGCTCCTTCTTATAATTATTGTGTGAAAATAAATACTTAAAGTGGTAACAACAACATTAAATACCCCAAGTATACTTCAAATTTAAATCAATTTTATGTATACTAAAATTGGAGTTGTTACAGTCTACCCTCCTTACAAAAATTTCATCCTCGAAATCTACAACTTTTATTTGAGGACTAGTTTACAAAGAGGTGAGGGTATCTTGCATGCATTTCATCTTCCCTTTCCCAAATGGATTCTCCTGGAGTGTCTTTTCGCCACATTACTCGGACTAAGTTAACTTCCTTGTTCCGAAGTGTCTTCACTTTCCTGTCCAGGATCTCCACAGGCTGTTGCTCACAAGACAAGTCGGGCTGTATAGTGAGTTCGGAATGATCAAGAACATGGCTGGGATCACTCACATACTTTCTGAGTTGGGATACGTGGAACACGTTATGTACTCCTTCCAATGAGGATGGAAGCGCTAAGCGGTATGTCACTTCACCGACTCGTTCGAGTATGTCGAACGGTCCAATGTATCTCGGACTTAATTTACCCCGTCTTCCAAATCGGATCACTCCACGGTTCGGAGATATCTTCAGGAATACGTGATCTCCTGGCTGGAACTCCAAGTGTCGTCTCTTTGCATCAGCCCAGTGCTTCTGTCGATCTTGGGCTATGCGCATCCTTTCCCTGATAGTACGAACCACATCAACGGTCGCTACTATCATCTATGGTCCAAGAAGTTCCCTTTCTCCGATGTCGTCCCAACTTAATGGTGATCGACACTTCTTTCCATACAATGCTGCAAAAGGTGCCATTCCTATGCTTGCTTGGTAGCTGTTATTATATGCGAACTCCATAAGATGCAGGCGATCTTCCCATGATCCTTTGAAATCTAGCATACACGCTCTGAGCATATCCTCTAAGATCTGTATAGTTCGTTCCGACTGAACATCTGTTTGTGGATGATAAGCCGTGCTGAAGTTCAGACTTGTTCCCAAGCTTGCTTGCAGACTCTGCCAAAATTGCGATCAGAACCTGGTGTCACGATCGGAGACAATGCAGACCAGTACTCCATGAAGTCTCACAATTTCCTGTATGAGTTCATGGGTATCAGAGATAGTACATTGTGAAGAGTTAAAATCTTAAATAGATTATTACCTCCATGTACTTCTTTGCCAGTGTCTCAGTTGATTGGCTAACCTGAAATGGGATGAAGTGATCCGACTTTGTGAGTCGATCCACAACTCATATAGCATCGTTATCCTTTTTGCTGCGAGGAAGAGCAGTCACAAAATCCATCGTGATGTGTTGCCACTTCCACTCTGGGATTGGTAACGGTTGAAGTAGTCCAGCTGTCCTGTGATATTTAGCCTTTACTTGCTGACATACCAAACATTTTGCGACACTTCTGGCTACTTCACACTTCATTCCATGCCACCAATAATTCTGACGTAGATCTTTGTACATTTTGGTACCTCTAGGGTGTACTGAGTAGGGAGAGCTGTGAGCTTCTTTTATTAACTCTTCCCGAACAGGACCTTTTGGTACACACAATCTGCTGCCGTATCTTAAATGTCCGTCTTCATGGATGATGAAGTCTGTTCTGAGTCCATTCTCCACTTGTTCTCTGATCCTTTGCAACTTAGCATCACTTGCTTGAGCTGCTTTGATCTGATTGACAATGGTTGATTGAACTTGTAAATTCATCAAACTTGAAGCGTTACCTGGCATGACTACTTCAATCTGCATCTGATGCAAGTCTTGTTGAAGCTTACACTGAGCGGTTAGATTTATCGATAATGGTTGGCGACTAAGAGCATTAGGTACTACATTCACGATATTGCAAGTTGATGTCAAAGTCCGCCATGAGTTCTAACCATCTTCTCTGCCGCATATTCAACTCCTTTTGAGTAAACACGTATTTCAGACTTTTATGATCTATGTAGATGTTCACTCGTTCACCAAGTAGATAATGGCGCCAAATCTTGAGAGCAAAGATGACGGCTGCCAACTCCAAGTCATGCGTCGGATAATTGCGCTCATGAGTCTTCAGTTGTCTTGAAGCATAAGCCACAACCTTACCGTGCTGATGTAGAACACATCCTAATCCCTTACCGGATGCATCACAATGCACTTCGAATCCTCCAGATTGATCCGGTATTACGAGAATAGGTGCTGATGTCAACCTTGACTTGAGTTCTACGAAAGCTTGTTCGCATGCTTCTGACTACACAAATTCTTCATCTTTACGTGTGAGCTTGGTCAGGGGTGTTGCTATCTTCGAAAATCCCTCAATGAACCTTCTGTAATATCCAGCTAAACCCAAGAAACTCCGAATGTCCTTCACTGACTTTAGTGTAGGCTATTCGCTAACTGCTTCAACTTGCAGGGTTCCTAGGCACACTAGTGAGGTCTCCCAAGCCATCAACCATGGCAATTTCAAAAATATGGTGCCTACAAACCCTAGTATACGGATCGATAACTAGAAGTCTAGGCGAACAATGAGCTAGTTAACAATTTAACTAAGGGAACGGACATACAACCTTTGTAGATCCGGTCCTCCACCTCCACGGCTCCGCAACGAAGTCCCCTCGGCTGTCCAAAATCAATCCGGAACTCAAGTATCGGTATCATCGAAGAATGGGCGAGCTTGATCGTCGGTTCAATGCCGAAGATGATCTACGTCGAGATATCGCAAGAACAAGCTCCAACTTCACCGAGTCGGAAAAACTTGTGAAGGAAACACCCTATACTATTTGGCAATAGATAGAGGATGAAGAAATAGGAAGTGGGTAAACTTTAGTTTTGGATTTCTCACACTTTTCCATTACTTGCCATTGGAGTAGCAAGCTATATCCATGGAAGAAGAAGATGAAGAAGAAGAAGATATGATAACTCCTTAATTAAAATAGAAAAGATAATACCAATACTTATCATATCTTTGACCATGGTTTAGTGTAGAGACTTAACCTAGGTTAGATAGTGGTTAGGGTTAGATAAAAGTCAAGAATGGTGGACTAAGTTCAAAGCTTCAAGAAGCTTTCAAGTAAAGACAAAACTAGCAACCATTCTTATCACTTTATCTTTTCTTTTTCCAAAATAAATAAAAGGAATAAATAAATGATTAAGTAAATGAAAAAGAAACCCTAATCACTAATTAACCATGGTTTAACACTTTACACAAAACCAAGCTAGAATGTATCATCAAACATGATACAATCATGTGCACAAAACTATATCGAATATACAATGTGCACATCCGTGTGAGAAAATCCATTTAAAGTGAACCGACACTAGTTAATGCAAAGCAATATATCAAATATATATAATTATGTATTAAATCATTAAATCAACACTTGATTTAACGATCCGGTCATATCGCATATAACCGGCTAGTATCCAATGTGTCGGCTTATCGAATCAATCCTTGATTCGATAACTAGGTTATATCACATATAACCATTCGATACATTGATCGCGAGAATCAAATACGGTATCACATACACGCATTATTCTCGGTCCCGTACATATCTCATATGCACTCCTATTTCGTTTCGCTTGAACCAGGAAACCTCTGTGTAGGACTCTAAAGACTCGTCAATACGCCGGTAGCAGGTGATGATCATATCATGCACCCACAAGCCGCAAGCGGTCTGCCAAACGTAACGGCCACCCGGGTATTGAGCGATCAGAAGATCGACGAGCAAGCCCGCTCACACTCCTGCGAATCCGACTAGTAACACTACCATATAGTCCGGTCTGTTCGTCTGATATGTCGCATATCTCGCCTAGGGGTGGTAAACGTCAGACCCCAATAGCTCGATAAGTCATGCCGACTTGAGGTCCATAACATTCGTGAAACTACTGATAACTCTTACCAGTATATCACTGCAACCCTGGCCAAGGATTTCCTGTTATGGCCAGTCGAGCATAGCACAACATTAACCCCCAATACCGGGAGAGACGAATCCCCTCCTATCGCTCATTGCCTCCATGTGAATCGGGACCGTACCCAAAAACCACCTGTTTGCACAACTCAGTAGAGCCGTGGTAGGGTGGAAATCAAAGCACAGTGGGAGACACACAAGACTCTATGACGATCTCGGGTCTACAGACTAAGCTGTACCAGTGTCACCAGAGAACTGCCATCTGACGTGAGGTATAATACCATCTGGGAGTTCTCGGCGAGTCCGTCCAGTGTACCCAGTCTCTACTGAGCACCCGTATATCATCTCTGATGTCAAACACCGATGGATATGGGATCATCCATCGCCCATCTATATGGGTCGAGAAGGTACACGCTAGTCTACTCTGGTATATCGATGCCCCGTCTCGATACACCCACGACTAGGGACTTTGAAGGATGTACTTATGGACTACCATGTCCCCACTAGTATGATCCGCATCATAGTCCAGGTAGTCAAGTACAGATTCTAAGGGCTTTACCAACATGTAACAGAGAGACAAACAGCATACACGTTAAGGTAAAGTGTAACCAGATAGCATACTATCATGTCGAGCAAGAAAGTCCTCCCTATATATGTCCCAGCATCCACTACAATATACATCCTATGTACAGTAATGGCCTCTAGGGCATACATATAACTAACAATCTCCCACTTGCACTAGGGCCATCTGTAGCAGAGGTTGCAGTATCTCATACTCAACCATCCCATAAAAGTCTCTCTCTGGGAACAGGCCTTTGTGAGTGGATCCGCTGTGTTATCCTCTGAGTCTACTCTCCTAACCTCGATCACCCTGGAGATCGATCATCTCCATGATCAGGTGATACTGCCTTAGAATAAGTCTGGACCACTGATGGGACCGGCGTTCCTTGGCATAAGCCACAACTCCATTGTCACACAATGATAGGAACGTAGTTCATCTCATGAACCATTATACACCCAAACAGCCTCTTTGGTAGTATCTTTAATAGCGATGTTACCAGCCTTTATCGTCTAGTTTGCCACGGTATCTAGCTTGGAACTCTTCCAACATACCGTCCCTTTACTGAGGGTAAAGACAATGCCCTTGACTGACATTCAGTCGTCTTTATCACCCTGGAACACTTCCAGTGATTCTCCCCAGGATCGATTGATACAGTCTCACTATACCTAGTGAGAACCCTAATATCCCTTTAGATCTATCTCATAGGTCCAAAACTCAGGATTTAGGAGGTATCAGTCTGATCCTACACGGAGAATCTTTGTGATAAACGGAGATTGATCGAGCGTAGCATAAGAAACTCCTTTCTTATCAAGAGTATGTCATCCACGTACTCTACGAGGATCACCACCATACTCCCTACTACCTTTTTGTTTATACAAGGTTCATCTACCATTTTGATGATGTCAACTTCCTTGACAAACACATCAAAACAGACGTTCCAACTCCGCGATGCCTGCTTTATCCTATAAAGCATCTTGTTCACGTTTCCACTGCTCCCACTGTCTACGAGGCCATCTGGCTGTGTACTTATAGACACACTCTTCTAAAACATCATTTAGAAAAGCAGTCATGACACCCAACCACCAGATATCGTAGTCATGGTGTGTAGCCGTGGCAAGTAGGATCTGGATGGACTTAAGCATAGGTACTGGAAAAGGTTTCATCATTATCCACGCCTGGTCAATGACGAAAACCTTTAACAAATCTAGCTTTGAAAGTCTCAACTTTTCCATGTACACCAAGTAATCTTCTCAAGATATACTTGCTCCTGATAGGGATTTAACCATTCAGATATAGCAACCAAAGTCCATACTTTGTTGGTGTATAAGGATTCCATCTCAGATCGCTAAACATCCAGCCATTCTTACAGAGTCTTACTCCTGATGGCCAGCTCGAAACTAGTTGGGTCATCATCTCATGATGCAATCCTCGCTCCCACTGTCATAGAGAAACGGAAGTATCTCTCAGGTGGGTGAGGAACCCTACTAGATCGGCGGAGAGGCTGAGGTTCGTTGGTTTCTACTGAATCCTTTGGTTTTACCAAATCAGCTGCTGTCATTTGTATAGCTGGAATCTTTCCAGTTGTACATTACAGACGTTGCCTCGAGCTTGTCCGGATTTTGCTTTTAGACATAGGCCGGACAACCCCAAATCTTAACTAACTTAAGATATGGGCTCTTCCCTTTCCATATCACATATGAAACGGTAGGTTTTGATTTGATTCGAACCCTAATTCAATAGGTATGCAGCTTCATAAGTGCATAACTCCCAAAAGGAAATAGGTAACTCAGTATTACTCATCATAGAGCACACCTTATCTCATAGGGTGTGATCTGCTCCGCCCCGATATACCATCGTGCTATGGTGTATACGGAGGAGTAATGCTGAGAGAGAATCTCATTCTCCTTTAGAATAGTCCAATGTTTCCGTGCACAAGTATTCTCCTCCTTGATCTCATCAAAGGACATAATACTTTTACCCGTATATTGGTTCTCTACTTCTCGCTTATATTCTGTGAATATCTCAAAAGGTTCGGACTTGTGTTTCAACAGGAACATAGGTCTGAATCTAAAGAGATTATCAGAGAATGTAATGAAGTATAAAGAACCGGTCTTGGTATGTGTAGACAGGGGACCTATATACATCAACATGTATCATCCCAAGAGTTCAGTAACTCTTTCTCTGTTTCCAGCAAACGGAGCTATGGTCATCTTATCTTTGTGACATGACTGGCGAGTTTCACAAGATGTAAATTCAAACTGATTTAAATATACATCTTTATGTAACTCTAGCTAGTCGGGTCATATTGATCTGACCTAGTCTACAATACCTCAAGAAGGATTCGTTCATTTCTGAACTCTTCCTCTTGTGTGTGTTCCGTATATTAAGAACTGTAGTTTGATTTAGAACATTAATGCTTTTAGATAACGTGCCTGAACCGATCAACTTTTGATATAGGAAATGTTCAAAACATTATCCAACAATACAAAATTTTATCATTTCTTTACTAATAAAGAGACTGATATGATTTTGTATATCAGGTTCGGTATCTAATAACATTCGTTCAGAATCAATGTATTACAATACAGGGTGACAGTGACCAATAGACTTGGCTGCAACACTTGCCCCATTTTCTGTCTCATGAAACTTATCACCCGTTCTCAGTTTTTCTACCCTGTTGTAGCCCTATGTAACATCTTACATATCTGGGATCCTGATCCTGTATCATATACCAAGGATGCGGAGGATACTGAGAAACAGTTCTGTATAACGAACACACCCGAAGATGATGCATCAGCATGCACTCTCTTCGTTTGGGCGGCACGGGAAATCTGGTATTCCCCAATTTCCTGCTCTGTCTTATAACAATTATAAGTTGGAGCGGGACCAACGTTCCCCAGCTCTATATAACAAGCGGGTTCGGTCAATAATCCGTATTATTATCTTGATTAAGGCGTGATATGGTCGCTACCAGGAGAGAGAGAGAAGAAAACACTCTGCGTGCGCTCTTGCAAGAATAGATTGGTTATTATTTTATCTAATCAGGATGGCTCCCACTGCTTTTTATCAAATCTTCCTTCAAACCCTAAAAGGAAAGACTAGCCGGGATTAATTACACACTACAAGTTCGCCAATCTTTCAGCCAGGCCAGTGTCGGTACTTTGAGGGAGGTCCCCCGTGCTTTCGCACGAACCTAATTAATGTAAACCTCGTTTTCCCAGAGGCGTAACCCCGTTGACACCTTTCTAGACACCTACTTGATCGGCTAATTGCAAAGTATAAAACTCTCCCAGGAGTAACTCTTACTCGCAGCGGGTATCGGGATCCAACTATCATATAGAAGGTATGCAATCTCATTGCAAATTTCAACACTTGAAACTCCCGATAAAGGTTTTTACCCCTAGCACCTATGACCTTAACTATGGTCAACAAATCATAAGTACTAGTCAAGTTCTACCCGTCATTTCGTGATTAATTAGACCCACCCACATGACCCTTAACTAAGGTCAACAAAGTCACGCGACTGTCCTAACTAATCGCATCATATGCGGTGTAGGAAGACATCACTTAGCTACCGTACACTGTGCCTTGACTATGGTCAACAAACACAGCACGAATACTAAGTACTCTACTTCCTAAAATGACGGAGGGTTGCGAATGGTTTTTGTGAAAACCTTTAACGCTTTGAACTTGATCTCGTTGCGGAATCAAACGGTTTTTAAATGGAATGCTTTTCGAAGCTTTTCTAGTTTTGCTAAAGGGGTCACTCCCGGTGAAGGGATCGTCGGCCCTTTCCTCGTCGAATGAGGTGCGGGATATATCATATATATCACTGTGCAAAGCGAAAACTATAAAAGCGATCAAATGACAAACCGAGGGTTGTAGCATCTGCCAGTTATTGCTAAAGGAGTCACTCCCGGTGAAGGGATCTCGGTCCTTTCCTTATCGAATAAGGTGCAGGATGTTCTACAAGGAACACCACGATGCAAAGCAAGAACTGTAGCTACCTGTTTTTATTTTGAAATTCGATTCCACAACATCAATTGGGTTTATTTTCTTTCATTAATCTCATTAATGAATATCCCATCGTTTAATTTACCTAAACATCACAGATAGATATAACGTACGCTTATGCCATCCGCATTCGCCTCGATGTCCCCTCGTGCACCGTTAGGTTAGGTAACTAACGGCAGAGCGGGGCAGGGCTAGCGCGGGTGTAAAACATAAGCAACGTCTATATAATATATCATATATACTATATATAATACCTGTCACAGAACACAGAACATCGCATGATCACAGATAAAACGCAGCAGAAGAAACATATGAAATATTGGATATACTAGGACGTCCGTGTTTTCAATACGAGCCAGTATAAAACACGGATTCCACGGTCGTGATGAATAGCCAATCCCACACCCCTAGACCCCTACGAGAGCGGCAAGCAACCCTGCCAATTCTAGGGTTAGGAGACTCGGACTCGACTCCTCGAGTTGGTCTCCCACTGGACCCCAGAACCCGGTTACTTGTGCTCCCCTCCTTGGGTCTATCCTAGTGCAGAAAAGAAAATAATATACATCAACGGTGACAACTTCCGCAACCTGGAAGTGCCCCAATAAAAGAATATTACATACAAGTTTTTACATGAATGAAAATGAAAAACACTCATCTCACATAAAAACCCCCGGCTATTCAAAACGACGATCCAATATAACATATCCAGCAACACATAACATCACATGTCATCAACGTAAGTAAATATGCGCATCCCAATTGTCGTTGACATATAGCAACGAAACCGGCGATATCACATATTACACTTACGGTCACAGAAAAGAAAGTGTAAAACTACAATAGTTGGAATCCGCAACCACCTCAGACATCGCATGCCTGACCAAATGAATTACTTAGACATCGCATGCCTAACAATTATAAACCCCGTATTTTAGTCTCATTATCGAAAACTCTTTTCAATACCAAGTCGGGCAATTCAACAAGATTCCCGACATTCTGATCGAATACTCGTCGCAAACTTCAGTAGACGGCCGCACTCCCAATACCGTCGACGAAGTGCACCAAGGCGGAACACCGCTGCCGCGAGCACCTGAACGGATGCTTTCGGCGACGGGGTTCTCCTACAGTCACTTGGTCGGGGCTATGGAGTGAGGCTGTCTATTAAGTTTACCGGCGAATATCCGCGTACGCTACGTGATTGCGACGGACTTTTGATCACATCAAAATTCCGTGGCAACCGATCAAGTGAGACTAAATTGCTACGTTTATAACATTCATTCAGTTATCATATAACTATTGTGAATTCCAATTATTGTATCCCATTCCAGATAAACAGAAAATGTTAAACTTTTCGATCGAACAATCGAACACCCAAGTTTTCCCGATACAGATCAACACATGAAACAAGTCTAACAACATTCCGTTCGTGCCTCAGTACCAACGGTCCAGCCGTAGAAGGGTCAAGCCAACGCCTCACATGTGGCACGCCGTACTGCCCCAAACCCGAAGGTTCAAAGGGCAGTTCAAGACGGTCACATAATCGAGTTAAGGTTTGTTGTCTTCTAGAGGGACCATCGCATTACTTGCACTACTTAGAACGTCGTTAAATTACGGAAAAATCCAACACTTGGAGATTTCCCGACAGGGGAAAAATTGGGTATTTATATCCGGTCGAACTTTTTAACATATTCTAAAGTTTATCCGGAAAACACATGGACAGAATTAGACTTTCCGATCGAAACAATGATTCCCAAAACAACTCAGAACAACTCAACTCTTGAGTTCAGTTTAAATATTCCAGGAAAACCAGCACTGGATTATGGGAATTACTGTGATACCACTGCAGGGTTCCTAGGCACTGCAGGGTTCCTAGGCACTGGATTATGGGAATTACTGTGATACCACTGCAGGGTTCCTATGCTTAAATCCATCCGAATCATGCTTGCCATTGCTGCCTTTCATGACTACGAAATCTGGCAAATGGATGTTAAGACCGCCTTTCTAAATGGTGATTTAGAAGAGTGCGTGTACATGACTCAGCCAGAGGGCTTCGTAGACAGTGGGAGCAGCGGGAAGGTGTGTAAGCTTCTTAAATCCATTTATGGATTAAAGCACCAAGTTTCTTCTTAAAGATCCATTTGCTCCCAATGGGTTTTACCCCTTCAGGAGCAACTTCCAAAGTCCATACTTTGTTGGTGTACATGGAATCCATCTCGGACCGCATAGCATCCAGCCATTTCACTGAGTCCCCACTAGTGATGGCCTGCTCGAAGCTAGTTGGGTCATCATCCTCCATGATGCAATCCTCGCTCCCACCGTCCATGAGAAAACCGTAGTATCTCTCAGGTTGGCGAGGAACCCGATACCCGCTCGAAGCGAAACGAAATAGGAGCAACAATTTAACTATGGGAATTACTCTGATACCACTGCAGGGTTCCTAGGCACACTAGTGAGGTCTCCCAAGCCATCAACCATGGCAATTTCAAAAATATGGTGCCTACAAACCCTAGTATACGGATCGATAACTAGAAGTCTAGGCGAACAATGAGCTAGTTAACAATTTAACTAAGGGAACGGACATACAACCTTTGTAGATCCGGTCCTCCACCTCCACGGCTCCGCAACGAAGTCCCCTCGGCTGTCCAAAATCAATCCGGAACTCAAGTATCGGTATCATCGAAGAATGGGCGAGCTTGATCGTCGGTTCAATGCCGAAGATGATCTACGTCGAGATATCGCAAGAACAAGCTCCAACTTCACCGAGTCGGAAAAACTTGTGAAGGAAACACCCTATACTATTTGGCAATAGATAGAGGATGAAGAAATAGGAAGTGGGTAAACTTTAGTTTTGGATTTCTCACACTTTTCCATTACTTGCCATTGGAGTAGCAAGCTATATCCATGGAAGAAGAAGATGAAGAAGAAGAAGATATGATAACTCCTTAATTAAAATAGAAAAGATAATACCAATACTTATCATATCTTTGACCATGGTTTAGTGTAGAGACTTAACCTAGGTTAGATAGTGGTTAGGGTTAGATAAAAGTCAAGAATGGTGGACTAAGTTCAAAGCTTCAAGAAGCTTTCAAGTAAAGACAAAACTAGCAACCATTCTTATCACTTTATCTTTTCTTTTTCCAAAATAAATAAAAGGAATAAATAAATGATTAAGTAAATGAAAAAGAAACCCTAATCACTAATTAACCATGGTTTAACACTTTACACAAAACCAAGCTAGAATGTATCATCAAACATGATACAATCATGTGCACAAAACTATATCGAATATACAATGTGCACATCCGTGTGAGAAAATCCATTTAAAGTGAACCGACACTAGTTAATGCAAAGCAATATATCAAATATATATAATTATGTATTAAATCATTAAATCAACACTTGATTTAACGATCCGGTCATATCGCATATAACCGGCTAGTATCCAATGTGTCGGCTTATCGAATCAATCCTTGATTCGATAACTAGGTTATATCACATATAACCATTCGATACATTGATCGCGAGAATCAAATACGGTATCACATACACGCATTATTCTCGGTCCCGTACATATCTCATATGCACTCCTATTTCGTTTCGCTTGAACCAGGAAACCTCTGTGTAGGACTCTAAAGACTCGTCAATACGCCGGTAGCAGGTGATGATCATATCATGCACCCACAAGCCGCAAGCGGTCTGCCAAACGTAACGGCCACCCGGGTATTGAGCGATCAGAAGATCGACGAGCAAGCCCGCTCACACTCCTGCGAATCCGACTAGTAACACTACCATATAGTCCGGTCTGTTCGTCTGATATGTCGCATATCTCGCCTAGGGGTGGTAAACGTCAGACCCCAATAGCTCGATAAGTCATGCCGACTTGAGGTCCATAACATTCGTGAAACTACTGATAACTCTTACCAGTATATCACTGCAACCCTGGCCAGGGATTTCCTGTTATGGCCAGTCGAGCATAGCACAACATTAACCCCCAATACCGGGAGAGACGAATCCCCTCCTATCGCTCATTGCCTCCATGTGAATCGGGACCGTACCCAAAAACCACCTGTTTGCACAACTCAGTAGAGCCGTGGTAGGGTGGAAATCAAAGCACAGTGGGAGACACACAAGACTCTATGACGATCTCGGGTCTACAGACTAAGCTGTACCAGTGTCACCAGAGAACTGCCATCTGACGTGAGGTATAATACCATCTGGGAGTTCTCGGCGAGTCCGTCCAGTGTACCCAGTCTCTACTGAGCACCCGTATATCATCTCTGATGTCAAACACCGATGGATATGGGATCATCCATCGCCCATCTATATGGGTCGAGAAGGTACACGCTAGTCTACTCTGGTATATCGATGCCCCGTCTCGATACACCCACGACTAGGGACTTTGAAGGATGTACTTATGGACTACCATGTCCCCACTAGTATGATCCGCATCATAGTCCAGGTAGTCAAGTACAGATTCTAAGGGCTTTACCAACATGTAACAGAGAGACAAACAGCATACACGTTAAGGTAAAGTGTAACCAGATAGCATACTATCATGTCGAGCAAGAAAGTCCTCCCTATATATGTCCCAGCATCCACTACAATATACATCCTATGTACAGTAATGGCCTCTAGGGCATACATATAACTAACACAACTTTTGCTGGATCTAAAGAAATTCCTTCTCCTGATACGATATGTCCAAGAAAACCAACTTGCTTTAGCCAAAACTCGCACTTGCTGTACTTGGTATAGAGCTTATGTTGTCGAAGAGTTTCCAGAACAATTCGTAGGTGCTCTGCATGCTCTTTCCGACTCTTAGAATACACCAGGATGTCATCGATGAAGATGACAACAAACCTGTCTAAGTACTCCCGGAAAACTTGATTCATTAGGTTCATGAATATTGCCGGTGCATTGGTCACTCCAAATGGCATCACTAGAAATTCGTAATGTCCATAGCGAGTTCTGAAAGCTGTTTTGTGAATATCAGCTTCCTTGACCTTCACTTGATGATAACCTGAACGAATATCCAATTTAGAGAACACACAAGATCCACTTAGCTGATCGAATAAATCATCGATGCGTGGGAGTGGATACTTGTTCTTTATAGTGACTTCGTTCAAGGCTCTATAATCGATGCGCATTCTGTATGAACCTTCCTTCTTTTTCACAAGTAGTACAGGGGCTCCCCAACTTGAAGTGCTGGGACGAATCCATCCTTTCGCCAATAATTCGTCCAACTGTGTTCGGACTTCCTTCAAACCTTCCGGACTTAATCTATAAGGTGCTTTGATCACTAGTTGTGCTCCTGGTACTAAATCAATACTGAATTCAAGAGCTCGGTCGGGAGGCAAACCTGATATATCGTCAGGAAATACATCGTCGAACTCTCGAACTATTTCTGGTCTTGATTCTTCCTCCGCTTGAGCTGCTGCAACTATTGCTTCTCTTGGCTTTGCTTTGTAGGTACTTGGCTCCAGGGTACGGTCTCCGCTTTTGAAATAGAAGACCGGATGGTCTGAAATCTCGAATACTACCCTCCTTTGACGACAGTCGATAGTAGCATAAAAAGTTCTAAGCCAATCCATTCCTAGAACCACATCGAAGTTCGGTACGTCCAGTACCTTGAAGTCAGCATAAAACTCTCTGCTGCAGACGACGACTGGACACAAGCTGTATCCCATGGTTGCCTTTAGAACGCCATTTCCTGAACTGACATTCCAGCTGGATACAAGTGGTGAGACTGGAATCGCATGGGTTCGGACGAACCGTTACGACATAAAGCAGTGGGATGCCCCAGTATCAAACAGTGCTAGTGCAGGTAGTGAGGCTACTAAGATTGTACCTAAGGTATGTGGGATATGTTTTAGGTATAGGGAAAGTGTGTAGACAAACAAGACTAAAAGAAAAGTTTGAGAAGAAAAGTTTACCAGTGATGACTTGGCCAGTGGCCTCAGCTTCTTCCACTGACATAGTGAAAGCCTGGTGCCTTGGTACATTCCTCCTGGCCCGAGGAGCATTCCTCAGAACGTTCCTTTGAGCTTGATGGAACTGACGAGGAGGTGGTGCAGCTTGTGGTCCTCTGGGTGGTGCAGGTAGTGCAAGTCTTGGAGCGGGGGCTTGGATGGCTGGGCGCTGTGGGTAATTGTTTGCTGGCCTGGGTGCAGCAACTGGGTTTTGCCTTTGGGGACAAGACCCAATATCATGAGTAGCTGAGCCGCAGACTAAGCAAAGACGGTTGGCTCGCCGGCAGTCTTTCATCATATGTCCGGCTCTCTTGCAGTAGGTACAAAAGGCTGGGCTGGGACGATGGTTCGATACTCCGGGTCGCCTTGGCACAAAAGATGGCCTGGACGAGGCTCCTCCTGCCATCTGGTTGGCAGGGCGCTTAACTCCAGCAGACTGAGGTCTGCCCCTTGCTTTTATCACTGCCTCATAACTGCGGGCAGCTTCCAGAGCTTCCTCATGAGTCGGAAATTTCCCTGTGGCTAGTGCAGCCTGGATTTCCGTGTCCAAATCTTGTTGAAAGTGACGGGCTCTGATCTCGTCCGTCGGTATCAAGTGTGCCGCAAATCTGTTTAAAGGATTGTGTTAGTTGTGTATTATGTGATATTTTAGAAATTTGAAATACTATGACATATCTTACCGACTTAGCATGGTGAATTCAGCGTCATATTCATCCACTGACTTGTCCCACATCGAACCTTGTTGTAGATGAATGAACTGCTGCTCCATGGCAAACCTGGGAGTCACGGGGAAGTACTTCGCGTCGAACTTCTCGCGAAAAGTCTTCCATTCAATAGGTTGTACAAGACGGCTTTCTTCCGCCTTCCACCAGTTGCGACCATTGTCTGTAAGCTGCAGTTTCGCCACAGGGACCCAAGCTATGTCTGGCACTTGTGCTGCCGCCAGATCATCCTCTATACTTTGTGTCCATTCCTCAGCTTCAAGTGGGCTTCCCTTTCCGGAGAACTGCTTGGTATGTAAAGCCCTGAATTGCTTTACCCCAGGTGCATCAGTCTCGGGACGGTTCAGGAGTTGTTGTTGTCCCTCAAGAAGGCTGTGGATCGCCTCAAGTAGCACTGTTTGCTCGGTGGGTGGTGCAAGAACAGCATGAACGATTGGTAGTGGAGGTGGAGGTGTGTTGTTGACATTGGTGCTGGTGTTGTTCGGAGAATCCATAACCTTGAAGAAAAATTTGGGTTAGGACAGATTCAAAGTATATGATTCAAAGAATAAGTAATGATGGGATTCAAGGAACATGATTGTAAAGAATGTTTTAGTTGCTGGTTCTTGTGTTTTATATTGCTTAGGGTTCCATACAGCTCTGACCTGCATGGGCCGCCAACAAAACCTGTCACGCCTCGCTTCCCGGTATACGGCGAAGGGGACACGACTGGTCCGCTACGTATTTACTCAGAAGAAAATACGCTAAGCGTAGCTAAGCAATATAAAAGTAAATACACACAAGAGACAAGGTATAATAAAAACAACAACTTTTATTTATTAACATTTTTTTGTACAATGCATGAAAAGGGAATACAACTGAAATAAAAGCGATGCCTAAACAATGGCATAACAGGAAATGAAAAGTACTGAATGGAAAATGTACAATGTCTAGAGCTCAGGGTCTTCGCTGTACTGCTCCAATTCTTCTGCAGTTGGCTCGATCTCTGATGGGTCTAAATCACCTGACGACATTCAAGAAGAAAGAAAGAGAATGTCGTCAGCGAACAGATCGCTCGGTAAGTCCCAAAGATAAGAGAAGAATAGAATAGGAAGAGAGTAAGAGAGAGGGAGAGAGTAGCTTTTACAGTTGTATTATATTGTTATATTGTTGTATTTAGTGTTAACGCTGTTATTTGTAGCTTGGTACAGAAGGATGCCAGTGTATACGAGAGGAGTCTCACTTGCCCCGGAGACTAAGGTATCAGGAACTCAAGGAACCGTTTATACCACGGCACAACAGCAACTGGATTCATATTAGGTGTCTTAATCTTACCGTCTCATGCCACTTTTAACACCTTCCGTACCAATCTACCCTTTAAACCCCGTAGTGTTTTGATTGTATTGTTTGTCTTGTAAATTGTATTGATTGTATAATTGGTTGACTGACCGAAACCATGATATCAGTAAACGGATGTAACCGTAGAATCATGTAAATGGAATAACTGGAAAATCATGTAAATGGAATGTATAGTCATGGTTCGGTTCAGTCAAGTTGTATAGATTGATAATTGATTCATGGATTCATGTGTTCATATTGAATTGGAATATTGTAGATTGTAGATTGTACTTGAATCATATTCAAGTCAAATATAATCAGACTCAAACCCGAGTCAGACAATTAGAAATATAAATCGAAGTCTTGATTATTTCTTACCTATAATTTGCTAGGGTCCTTAGGGTAATTTATAAAACTTGAGGGGGTTTTATGTAAAAATACTTTTATATACTTTTTCAAAATACACCTCAAGTATTTATTAATCGTCTTTAGAGTTATAATGAATGTGGATTTTATATTGTGATATTTCTAGTGAACATATCCTCATTTCATAAATAAAGGTATTTATTTGTAATATTGATTTGTGTGGAATTTATGGTATTTTAGTGTAAAATTTATTCTTGTGATTTTTAGAAAAAGGTGAAATATTTTTATCATAACAAAATAGATATTTTAATGATAAATATACATATATTTATACAAAAATAATTATAATAAATATTTTATATTCTAAAAATCTCATTTTCTTAAGATGTCGTATTTTAAATTTTTCGAGACCGAATGCTCCTTGCGGAGGTCTGAATCTTGCACTATTAAGCCCGAGGATGTGCGATAAACCGCATCATCCCTAACGGGTTCCCCAAAATGGGTTGTAGCGGCGCTTTGCAAAGATTGTAAAATACTAAATCGTTTAGAAAACGGTTTTATAAAGTAAATGGTATTTATTTGTAAAAATGTCAATTTTTCGTATTCTGTGTTCTAGGGTCTCCTAAGTCAACTAGACTATTTCTAAATGGTCTAAACGACAAGTTGTGAGATACCTCAAATCGCCTCTTCACCGCCAATTGTGGCCAGGTAAGTACAAGTGAGGAAAGGAGGGATCCGCTCACAAATCACCATGAGACGGGCCTTTTAAAGTTACCTTTCTCACTTGCCTAGCCTAGACATCACAAAGTCAGGTTTAGATAAACGACTGATGTCCACAACTTATCGTATTTTCCTAATAAGAGATAGATATTCAAAAAGTGTAACTATACTAAATCTTTTAGTAATGGTTTTATTAAGTCGAGGGTATTTAAGTGAAAATATTGTTTTCTCGTATTCTAAGTTTTCGATGGTTTCGTGTTAGGTTGTACATGAGTGCGTGAGGAGGTAAGTCGTTACCTCGTGTTCTACTTTAAGTGTATAGCAAGTTTTATGGAGTTAAATGAAGGAATGAAACAATGTGGTATTTAAGTGAAAAATACGATAAATTGAAATAGCTATCATTTCATATGACGAAACTTGATCAAATTGTTTGATTAGTGTTTAATAGTCAACATGAGGAAGTTTAGGTATGATTGTATTAGTGAGAAGTGAAATTTTATAGAAAACCGAATCGGAAATCGGATTTGTTCCGATTCCGTCGGGTTTTGTAAATTCATATTTTTAGAATAGAAAAGTGTGATAGAAAAGGGACTTACGGGTTTTAGGACACACAAGAGGGTGAGAGAGAAGTAGTGGAATCACCGATGTGTTGTGTCGTCACCGGTAGTTCCTAAAACGATCGCCGGAAGTTCCGCCGGGAATTCGTCGGAGCTTCGCCTCGAACTCGTTTTCAAAGTACACAAGTTTATTGGAAATTTTGAGAGAGTTGGATCAGAATTTTAGGATGAGAGGGTAGGGGTAGGGGGTGTATTTATAGGGTTAGGCTAGGGTTAGGGTAGGTGAAGAGTTTAAATAAAAAAAATGTAAAAATATATTAAAATTCATTAAAATATGGAGTAAATGGGGATTAAAAAGGTTTCTGGAACCGATCTAAATAAATAGAGTATACAGGGGGTAGGGGAGGCCAAGAGTCAACTTTTTTGTGTTGATGACTCGGCCGTCCGGCCGGCGGCACCGTACCGAGTCGGCCGGTCCGCCGTCCGTGTCGACCGAGTCAGACCGAGTCGGAGGTCAAGGAGGTGGGGGGTCGTCTGGTGTAGCCTCTGGTATATTTAGTTTTTCAGGTTTAGTTCAATGTTTGGGAGTTATGGTGTGTGGACTGTTGGGCTTCCAAAGGATTTAAAACAAAATAATATTAAAAAATAATGTGGGGCAGGGGATTCGAACTCTGGTGGCTTGGTTCAGCAGTGCAAGGTATTACCAATGAGCTACAAGCTCCTTCTTGTAATTATTGTGGGAAAATAAATACTTAAAGTGGTAACAGTAACATTAAATACCCCAAGTATACTTCAAATTTAAATCAATTTTATGTATACTAAAATTGGAGTTGTTACAGTTGCGCTCACGGGGCCCACACGTGGGTGCAGCGGTGGCAACATCTCGACTCTTGGATCAACCGAGAAATTGAAACGACGCTTAGTGCCTATAAATATGACCCTTGTCCCTTGAGATGACTCCTGTTCATCTTCAATCCTTCTTGAGAAATTATTTTCTTCTTCAGACCGCAGCTCTTCTTCTTAAGAATTTTTAAGGACAGAACTCTGTCAGATTAGGTAAAAGATTAAATCTTTTTGAAACATCTTTTAGGGTTTTACCCATTAACAGAGCTTTGCTCTTCATATATCTTTGATCTAAAGAAAATCTTTTTTAGGGTTTTATTAACAGAGCTTTGCTCTCTAAAAGGATCTTGCTTATGATTTCTTAATCTATTAATGGAGCTTTGCTCCTTTCAGATCATATAGAAGAACTCTTAAGAGTTTGTTCATGGATCTTGAAGATCAAAAATAAAATTTTATTTTTTGATGGATTATTCCATCATCTTCTCAGAGCAAGGCTCTTCTTGAGGAATTTTATTCCTTCATCATTAGACTTTGACAGACGTCTGTCTAGTGAAGAGCGCTGCTCTCAATGGGAGTTTTACTCCTTTGCCCGAGGGATTTCTCATTTAATGAGAATCACTTGAGGATTTCCTCATTTAATGACAGTCTCGTCAAATGATGAGGCTGTTTTATTAATGATGATATCGTCTAGATTTTGTGGGTCCCCTTTGGTCCCTTTTGACTGCGTTGCAGTGCGGTACGGATTTTAAAGTACCAAGCGTCAAAGTTTAAATTATAGCACCAAAGGTTGACTTTTGTTCTTTTTCGCGCAGGTGACATGTCTTTCGACACTTCTTTTCCGTTCATCCGCTCAGAAGGCGGATTTCCTGAAGCACCCGTAGACCGCGAGGTTTTTGCGTTGATAAAAGACCATTACCCGGAGCACAAGAGTCTTCATCTATGGGGTAAATGGTACGATCAAATTATCATGGTTCGACGGAGCTTTTCCTGTGCGACACCCTCGGAGCCTATTTCAGCGATCGCTTATGCAGATGCACCTCCGATAAATTACACTGTGGAGGAGGTCAACTGGACTTCAGAAGGTCTCCTTCGGCCTTCTATTGCCGCAGTACCCGTACAGCCGCCGGTGGCTTTGGACATCTTAGGGCGACGCATATGACAGCCATACAATGTAGGACTAACTCCCCATCACCCAGCCGGGTATTTGCAGTGGGCTCGGTATATTTTATCGGCGAAGAAATCACAGTTGATGAAGCTCGGATTGTATCCCGCCATTTATGCTTCTTTGTTTCAATATTCCACACCCCCTACATGGTGGGTCAGGCATTTCTAGAGCAGTGGAACATTCCGACCCACACCCTCCTCCTATCAGATCGAGAAGTCTCTATTTCTTTGGAGGAATTTGCAGAGGTCTCGGGTTTACTCGTTAGGGGAGAACATTATGAGGTGTTGCTTCCCCCGGATGAGTATATTTTCGCCACCAAATCAGTGGTAATGGATCTTACTCCCGAGAACGCTATTCAACACCGATTTCCGAGTTTGATAAAGGTGTTGAATATCTATGAGAACCTCTTTCTTGCATCAGAAGGTCGTGGAGTTAATTTTACGGCTTTTATCGTTGATTTTCTTTGCCCGGAAGTATTGAAGGAAGAAGTCGAGAAATTCGCCAGTCTTGACGACCCCTTCGGCTTGGGTTTAGGCAATCTGCCAGCGGCGGGGACGGATCAGAAGAGCTTCTTTCTACTCAATACCCCGGTCATCCCTTTTGCAGAGCTGGCGGCTCCTGGGATTGATGAAGAAACGTTCTTTGTAGGGTTTCTTGGGTTATTGTTGAGTTGGTTTGCGCTTCCCATGCACCTTCGCCGTATGAGGCCGTCCGTCTTTTATCCTGCGCATCGGATGGTTGCTGGGATACAAGCGGCTGTAGGGATCGCTGGGTTAGCTCATGTATATCATGGCCTCAGCCTGGCAGCGGATACCATTGAGCCAGGGGTGCAGTCGGTAAATTTCCCGATGCATTATTTTACGTCATGGCTCGAGTTGCACGTGCTAGGCGTCTTTGGCATCCACAAGAGGCCAAGTTTTTATGACAGCTGCAGGTTCCCTCGGATCATGCGACTGGTCGACGCCTCTATTATGACTCCAACGCAACGGGAAGCTAGAGGCTTGCTTCTTCGCCCACGCACGGTTGGAGCTGGCATGTCTTTTACTGATAAAATTTTGACCGTCGTCCAGGAATCGAGGAAGACGGTGCTGCCCTTGCAGGACATATTTAAGGATGTGGCCTCCGTCTTGAAAGCTCGGGAAATTCTTCATCTGTACTCTATCCGACCGGACTTTCTCGTATTTAAGATGAATGACTCGACTTTATTCATGAGGTATAACCCGCATCGCTTCGCCCAGCAGTTAAGCTACAATCAGGGCATCCCACTCGAGGCTTTCTTGGCAGAACCGGTTGCCACTGAGGAGGGTACTTGGAGCGCACTACATCATTTTATGCGCTTGAACACAGGGTCTAACTTCTTTATCTGCGAACCGAGTTGTGTCCCGCAAGCCCTAAATGTGTATGTGGCGTGGTACCAACATTCGATGGGTGCCATCATTAGGGAGGAAAAGTGATTGCTGCTTGATCGCAAGGGCGCAGTGCCGGCTGGCGATCGAAATGTTCCTCTAAAGCGACGGAACATTGTTCATCCTCCCCTGAGAGAGGTCACTGCAGTTGAGCCTCCACACGTACTAAGCCCTACGCGTAGGTTGCCCCCATCCAGCGCGCCTGAAAAAGAGGTGGCTGCCGCGTCCCCCGAGTCGAATGTAGGAAAAGAAATTGGGACTCGTCGTCCAAAGGTGCCTACCAAACGCAAATTCGTGTTATTGGCCACCAGCGCTCGTCCTCAGAAGAAAAAGAAACAAGTACTTTCTTTGGACACCATATTAGGCTCGATGCCCCTTGCTCCGTCTAGCAAGGGTTTAGCGAATACGGGACCAATGAGGGTTTATTCGGGACGCTCGACGATACCGATTTGGAGGCTGCCATCGAAGCTTCCAAACAGTCAGCCATCCTCGAAAAAGAACTGGCCGCCCTTACGCAGTCAGGTATACTTCTCCCTTATCTCTACGCTGTTCATTTCACTCTTCTTTTTATCATGCTTTGACTGACGCCTGCTGTTTCAACTGGTGCCTCTACAGAAGAAGCCATTGCTGCTTCGCTTAAAACTCTCGGAAAGGAGGAAAGGCTTCGCGCCTCATTGCCAACAGAGGCTTCACTTGAACGACCGATGATGGATACCGTAATGGTTCCGGAGGTAAAATCTAGCTCTGATGATAATATCCCCTTGGCGGAGGTCCTGAAGAAGTCTTCCCTCTCTGTCAAAACCGAGAAGCAGCTCAGAAAGCGGGCGGCAAGGGGAAGGAAGCGAGCTTCTACAGTCACTAGCTCTGGGCCAAACCGGGGGAAGAAGACTGCTACTAATCGACCGGAAGACAGTCTTCTTTTTCCTGGTTCATCTGCCGAGAAAGTCGCACAATTGGCTGAGGCTATAAGACGCTCACAGGATGAATCCGAGAATGTAAGGATCCTGAAGAGGCCTCATCCTGCCGTCATCTTTTACGAAGATCCTCCATCGATACGGCGGATATTCATAGGTCCTTTGGAAGAAGGGGGCGAGAGAGCCCTTAAGCAGGCTGTTTCAACCGATGCTAAAGATGCACTTTCGTTGTGGACCGATGGCCACGAGTCTACCCTCGAACCTCGTTGAGCATACTTTCTGAGGAAGGAGCGTCGGCTTGAACAAGCCATACTAGAAGCTCCTTTGCGCATTTATACACTCATATATCCTTTTGTAGTGTCTTGCACTGCTTATATATATATACATATCCTTATTCTCGTGCAAACGTTGCAGGGACTTCGCTGATGGAAGAGGATATGAGTCCAAGTCATGCCCTGACTATGGATTCTGCAAATATCCCCGATGAGACACTCGTGGGTGTGGAGGGGATTGCTACGGTTGCCATTCCTACTATAGAGCTTCCACTGACGGCCTCCATTCCTTCCGCGCTCGTTGGCCCTGAAGAGATGCCTTTACTCGTCGTAGATTTAATAGACTCTTCCGGTGACGGCCTAGAGGCGGTGGAACAAATGGCTGAGATTACCGTTCCCGAAGTGGCTGCTATGCCTCAACCAGCAAACATTTCCGGTGATGTGCCCGATGGTACGGAGGAGGCTGCTATCCCTTCTGTTCGAAGCGGGAGAAGTATCGAAGGTATTATCCCATACTTTGTTTTAAACGATATTTCGATTATCTGAACGTTCCTTGTCTTTTTCAGGGCTACGAGGTTTGGCAGCGTCCATCGCTGGCCTGTCTCCCAGGAAGTCTTTCCAGCGTCTGCTGGAACTGGCTGCTCTACAAGCGATATCCCCTCAGTGTATCATTCTATCTTCCGGACAAGGTTAGCATTGTTCTCTCCTCTCTCGGTATTGTTACTTCTTCATATAACAATGTTCATGTCTTCTGTAGTTCTGGAAGCTGATGATGAGGTTGAGGTCCTCGATGGGCCTGGGGATCTTCCAGACTCTTCTTGTATAAACGTGGGTAAGTAAAGTTTCGACGCCTTGGCATCTGTCCTCTGTTTGCAACCTTCGCTGATCATTTATCAATCTTTAACAGCTCTGCCTACTTTTACCCTATTGGAGACTCGCATTCTCATGCTATCTGGCCCTTATGCGCTACGTGCATCCGAACGTATGGCCAAGTCAAGCCTTCACTCTTTGTTGGCATTGATCAAAGACCTTCGTGTTGGTAGCTCGCTTACGGCCGAAGAATTTGCTGCTGAAGCCAACGGTTCTCTCCCCTTTCTTGCCACTTATCACAGTGAAGAATTGGTGCAAGTCTGTGTCGAATTCTGTCATCGAGTGGAGGCTTGCTTGTATAGTCTTGAATGTGCGTGCCTTCCTTCGGAGGTGGTGGCTGCGAAGACAAGCTTGCAGGGACTGATCAAGCGATATGCCGCTAATACACTTTCCTGTGAAAAGAGGCTCCGCCGAAAGTTCTTAAAGAGGAAGTTGGCTTCAACCGCGCTCGGGGAGCTTCAAGCCGAACTTACAGCTAAGACCACCCACGCATATGAACTTTGGCAGGAGCTTCAAGCCGCAATCAAGAACGTGGTGGCTGTTGATAAAGCTGTTACTTTTACCCGCACGATGGTCGATGCTCATAAAGCTACCGAGCAAGAGCTTGAAGGCCGGCTTGCCTCGCATCAGGCCCAACAGTCGGAAGCGGAGGCCCGTCTCGTAGCCATAGTCAATTTTGAAGCAGAGACCCAAGAAAGGAAGGATGAACTGATGAACCTTTTGAATCATTCGCCGGCTTGAAGAATTGTATATATATTTTTTATTCTTCTTTTGTACATATTCCTGAATGAGAGTATTTTTTGATTCTTTCATAAATTGTACTTTGTATTCATTTTGATGCATGAATAAAAGACATATTTTGCTTCATGATGATGTGTCCCTTTTAGTAAGTGCATTTTGTGGACAATCTATTTTGATTTCCTTGTAGGACAGCGATGGCTTAGGAACCAGGTTAAGATCTGCCTCCTAAGGCTTTTCAAGTTTATGAGCCATAAGGGTCTCATAAAAAATTTTCTCCCTACAGGTCGAGAGGATCCCGTAGGTGTTATTTCTTCTTAAGAATCGTGAGGATTACTAAGTGTGTTTTCTCTTGAGAGTCGTAAGGATCTCACAAAAGAGTTTGCTCCCTTACGAGTCGTGAGGACCCGTAAGTGATGGGTGAGGTTACCATTATCCGCATTTCTCGGATTCAGGAGTTGCCCTGGCCGTTTCCCACGGGGTCAAGATTGACTTTAACCGTGTTTCACGTGACCAGGAATTTGCTCTGGATGCTTCCCACGGGGTCATAGCCGTGTTCTGCGAGGACCAGGCTCCGCTCTGGATGCTTCCCACGGGGTCAGGACTGACATAGCCGTGTTCTGCGAGGACCAGGATCCGCTCTGGCCATTTCCCACGGAGTCAGGATTGACATAGGCTGTGTTCCACATGACCAGAAATTTGCTCTGGATGCTTCCCACGGGGTCATAACCGTGTTCTGCGAGGATCAGGCTCCGCTCTGGACGTTTCCTACGAGGTCAGGATTGACATAAGCCGTGTTCCACGTGACCAGGAATTTGCTCTGGATGCTTCTCACGGGGTCATAGCCGTGTTTTACGAGGACCAGGTTCCTCTCTGGACGTTTTCCACAGGGTCAGGATTGACATAGGCCGTGTTTCACGTGACCAGGAATTTGCTCTGGATACTTCCCACGGGGTCATAGCCGTGTTCTGCGAGGACCAGGCTCCGCTTTGGATGTTTCCCACGGGGTCAGGATTGACATAAGCCACATTCCACATGACCATGAATTTGCTCCGGATGCTTCCCACGGGGTCATAGCCGTATTCTGCGAGGACCAGGCTCCGCTCTGGACGTTTCCCACAGGGTCAGGATTAACATAGACCGTATTCCACGTGACCAGGAATTTGCTCTGGATGTTTCCCACGGGGTCATAGCCGCGTTCTGTGAGGACCAGGATCCGCTCTGGACGTTTCCCACGGGGTTAGAATTGACATAAGCCGCGTTCCACGTGACCAAGAATTTGCTCTGGATGCTTCCCACGGGGTCGGATTGACATAGCCGTATTCTGCGAGGACCAGGCTTCGCTCTGGACGTTTCCTACGGGGTCAGGATTGACATAAGCCGCGTTCCACATGACCAGGAATTTGCTCTGGATGCTTCCCACGGGGTCGGATTGACATAGCCGTGTTCTGCGAGGACCAGGCTCCGCTCTGGATGTTTCCCACGGGGTCAGGATTGACATAAGCCGCGTTCCACGTGACCAGGAATTTGCTCTAGATGCTTCCCACGGGGTCTTATTGATATAGCCGTGTTCTGCGAGGACCAGGCTTCGCTCTGGACGTTACCCACGGGGTTAGGATTGACATAAGCCGCGTTCCACGTGACCAGGAATTTGCTCTGGATGCTTCCCACGGGGTCGGATTGACATAGCCGTGTTCTGCGAGGACCAGGCTCCGCTCTGGACGTTTCCCACGGGGTCAGGATTGACATAAGTCGCGTTCCACGTGACCAGGAATTTGCTCAGGATGCTTCCCACGGGTTCATAGCCGTATTCTGCGAGGACCAGGATCCGCTCTGGATGCTTCCCACGGGATCAGGACTGACATAGCCGTGTTCTGTGAGGACCAGGATCCGCTCTGTCAGGATTGACATAGGCCGTGTTCCACGTGACTAGGAATTTGCTCTGGATGCTTCCCACGGGGTCATAGTCGTGTTCTGCGAGGACCAGGCTCCCCTCTGGACGTTTCCCATGGGGTCAGGATTGACATAAGCCGCGTTCCACGTGACCAGGAATTTGCTCTGGATGCTTCCTACGGGGTCATAGCCGTGTTCTGCGAGGACCAGGCACCGCTCTGGACGTTTCCCACGGGGTCAGGATTGACATAGGCCGTGTTCCACGTGACCAGGAATTTGCTCTGGATGCTTTCCACGGGTCATAGCCGCGTTCTGCGAGGACCAGGATCCGCTCTGGACGTTTCCCACGGGGTCAAGATTGACATAAGCCGCATTCCACGTGACCAGGAATTTGCTCTGGATGGTTTCCACGGGGTCATAGCCATGTTCTGCGATGACCAGGGTCCACTCTGGACATTTCCCATGGGGTCAGGATTGACATAAGCCGCGTTCCACATGACCAGGAATTTGCTCTGGAAGCTTCCTACGGGGCCATAGCCGTGTTCTGCGAGGACCAGGATCCGCTCTGGACGTTTCCTATGGGGTCAGGATTGACATAAGCCGCGTTCCACGTGACCAGGAATTTGCTCTGGATGCTTTCCACGGGGTCATAGCCATGTTCTGCGAGGACCAGGCTCCGCTCTGGACGTTTCCCACGGGGTCAGGATTGACATAAGCCGCGTTCCACGTGACCAGGAATTTGCTCTGGATGCTTCCCCCGGGGTCTGATTGACATAGCTGTGTTCTGCGAGGACCAGGCTCCGCTCTGGATGTTTCCCACGGGGTTAGGATTGACATAAGCCGCGTTCCACGTGACCAGGAATTTGCTCTGGATGCTTCCCACGGGGTCGGATTGATATAGCCGTGTTCTGCGAGGACCAGGCTCCGCTCTGGACGTTTCCCACGGGGTCAAGATTGACATAAGCCGCATTCCACATGACCAGGAATTTGCTCTGGATGCTTTCCACGGGGTCTGATTGACATAGCCGTGTTCTGCGAGGACCAGGCTCCGCTCTGGGCGTTTCCTACGGGGTTAGGATTGACATAAGCCGCATTCCACATGACCAGGAATTTTCTCTGGATGCTTCCCACGGGGTCGGATTGACATAGCCGTGTTCTGCGAGGACCAGGCTCCCCTCTGGACGTTTCCTACGGGGTCAGGATTGACATAAGCCGCGTTCTACGTGACCAGGAATTTGCTCTGGATGCTTCCCACGGGGTCACAGCCATGTTCTTCGAGGACCAGGATCCGCTCTGGATGTTTCCCACAGGGTCAGGATTGACATAAGCCGCGTTCCACGTGACCAGGAAGGGTTGACTTTATCCGCATTTCACGGAGTCGAAGGTTGACTCTCAGTTGTCTGTGTACCACCGAGTCATGGAACTGGGAATTGCCGCGGTTCCGCTTTGCTTGATGTTGCGTCTGTTGTAATGAGACGAATGTTGAGATGATCTCCAGGCTGTCTGTGAACTATTGAGATTTGGCTTCTTCTTCTGATGGAGCCTGGGGAGGGAAGGTGTGATTCCTTCTTTGTTTGCGCCCCTGGATTGTATACAGGGATTGATGTGATATTACCTGTAGGGCATAAATTTCATTTTCATTTTTTTTTATTTCTTTCCGCGATGCTCTATCATTTCAGCTTTTATATCGCAAAAGTCGCGATTGCCCAATCATTTCGGCTATTTTTCACGGTGCCCAATCATTTCGGCTATTTGTTTTATTTTTACTCGCTACTTTTTATTGCGAGTCGCACAATCATTTCGGCTATTTTGCATGCATATATTTTTACTTGCTGATTTTTTCTGCAAGTTGCCCTATCATTTCGGCTATTTCGTATGCCTGTGTGGCTCGCTGGCTTTTCGCTGCAAGCTTGGAATTAGGCACCGATTTCGGCATCAGCAGCGCTGCAACTAGGATATTGTCAGGAGCGAATCATCATTTACCTATGTCGATGTCGAACAAAGGTGGCTTAGAAAACAGGGTTAAGATCCTGTCGACTAAGGCTTTTGACTTCATGAGCCGTAAGCGTCTCATAAAGGTATTTCTCCCTACAAGTCGTGAGGATCTCGTAGGTGCGTTTTCTCCTTAGGAATCGTGAGGATTCCTAAGTGTGTGGTCTCTTATAAGTCGTAAGGATCTTACAAGAGTGCTTTCTCCTTATAAGTCGAGAGGACTTACAAGGGCTGTTCATTGTACAAACATATCCCTAGTCACGGATGGGACTTTGTTAGGGAAATGTTTATTCGTGCCCGTGGATTGTATACAAGGGTCAGCATTGAGCCGCTTGTAGGGCAGTGTTGGAGGTTGTGGTGGCCGCTTAAGAACAGATTCAGATCCCTGTAGCTTAAGACTTTTGAATCTTATGAGCCGTGAGGGTCTCATAAGAGGGTTCCCTTACGAGTCGTGAGGATCTCGCAAGTGTAATTTCTCCTTAGGAATCGTGGGGGTCCCTAAGTGTGTTGCTCCCTTGTGAGTCGTAAGGATCTCACGCAGGTGGTTTCTCCTCACAGGGTCGAGAGGATCTTGCAAGTGTCTTTTAACGAGATCGCGCCCTTTCGGGTTTTCACAAAACTCGCCGGTAACCCTGCTGTTTTTACTCACGGAGCCCTTTCGGGTTTTCATCCGTGCCCATTTTTCTTATGGACATACCGTTTTCTTTCTTTTTTTTATTTATATATTTTATATTATTTTGTGTCAGCCTTGGGATGCTGCGGTCCACAGTAGTTTATCGACGTCTCGGTCAACAGCTAGTTTTAGAACATAGTGGTCCATTGTTAGTTTAAGGATGTTTCGGTCCGTCGCCAGTTTTAGGACATAGTAGTCCATTGTTAGTTTAAAGACGTTTCGGTCCAAGAAAAGGAAGCCGGCTACTACCTACGGAGTTTAGGCTTAGTAAGATAGCGAGCGGACATAGGCGTCGTCATCTATCATTGACCTAGACCGTGACTCGTCAGGCGTAGTATTTTTTTAGGAAGCGACCATTTATTGGCCTGAAAGGTCTCTCACCATGCATGTCCATGAGTAGATAGGCTCCACCCTGGTAGACTTTGTCTATGATATACGGGCCTTCACAGTTCGGCACGAATTTCCCCCGCTTGGCACGATTGGGGATCATAGGCCTTTTGATCACTAGCACGAGCTCGCCTTAGCGAAATGTTCTCGGCCTAGTCAATCTCTCATATGAGCGCGTCATCTTTGCTTTATAAGCCTCCAGATTTTGTTGCGCTATGAGCCGGGTTTCATCAAGGGCATCGAGCTCCTCAAGCCGAAGGTGAGCATTTTCTTCGTCTGTTAGCTTGTAGCGAACCGCCACTCGTAGAGAGAGTAACTCTATCTCAAGGGGGAGTACCGCTTCCGTACCGAATACCAACGCTTACGGCGTTGTGTTCGTGGCCGTTTTGAACGTAGTTCGATACGCCCAGAGAGCTTCATGTAGTCTCTCGTGTCAGTCCTTCTTATTTCGAGACACCGTCTTTTTCATGATCTTTGTCAATGTTTTGTTGAAAGCCTCAGCTAGACCGTTAGCTCGAGGATTATAGACTGAAGAGTATCTCCAGTCTATGTTATGCTGTTGTGCGAAGCGGCTGATTTTATGGCTTCTGTAGGCTGGCCCGTTATCAGAGATGATCCGTCACGGAGTGCCGAATCGATAAATGGCGTATGTCTTGAAGAAATGGAGTATATTTTCTGTCTTCACTTCCCTCGGTGGTACTGTTTCTGCCCATTTGGAGAAGTAATCAGTTGTCGCCAAAATGAATCGATGTCCTCTGGACGATGCTGGCTCGATGGGGTCGATTATGTCAGTTTCCCACATTTCAAATGGCCAGCTAGCCACTGTTGGATGCAGTGGATTTGGATGCTGATGGATAAAGTCTCCGTGAATTTGGCACGAGTGGCACTGCTTCGCGTATTCGAGGCAGTCCTGGATCATCGTGGGCCAATAGTAGCCCATCCTTTTAATCTTTAGCTTCATCTTTGGCCCGGCTTGGTGAGAACCGCAGAGTTCGTCGTGAGTTTCTTGGACGACTCTCCTTGCCTCTTCAGGTCCTAGGCATCTTAACCACAGAGAATCAAATGATCTCTTTTACAGAGTATCATTGACGAAGGCGAAAGACAGAGCTCGTTTCATAAGCTGATGTCTTGAGGACACATCTTCAGATGTTCGACGGAATTTGAAGTAGTCTATAAAGACTTCTCTCCAGTCCTCAGCCTTTTCCTGGTCTTTTATTTATAGGGCCGTTTGCTCGGTTGCTCCTTTTTCTTCGGGCAACTCTGGAGATATTTCTGTCGGTGCAAGCTTTGCACAACGATCCTCACGTCATCGAAGTTCTCGTCGGACAATTCTTTAGCAAGCTTGGCTAATGCATCTGCTTTGCTATTTTCCGCCCGCGGTATGCTTTCCAGAGTGTAGGAAGGAATTTGAGTCAGCAGTTGCTGTACTCTCCCGTCATACTTCACCAACTCTGGTTTGCACGTTTGATAGTCGCCGTTTACTTGACTAAAGACCAGCTGAGAGTCTCCGTATATGAGGAGGTTTTCAATTCCCATGTCGACGGCGATCTCAAGACCTGCTATCAAAGCTTTATATTCGGCTTCGTTGTTCGTCCTCAGCTCTGTTAAGGAGAAGGCAAAGCGCATTATCCCTCCTTGTGGAGTCACGAAGATGAGGCCTACCCCTGATTTGATTATAGGGATGCTTTGTTTGTGCTTCTTCATGGAAGATGCTCCATCGAAGTAAAGTTCCCACTGGGTATCATTATCTCTTCTCTCCCCGTTGATCGTGTCAAATGCATGTTCGTCTGGCAATTCGCAGTTCAAAGGAGAATCGGCGGGTATCGGATGTTCAGCGAGGAAGTCAGTAATGGCCTGGCCTTTCACTGCCTTAAGGGGACGATAAGTTATCGAGAACTCCATCAAGAGCAGGGCCCATTTAGCGAGACGTCCTGTTAATATGGCTTTCGACATCAAATATTTGAGAGGATCCACCTTTGATATGAGATGGACCTCATGTGCCAATGCGTAGTGTCTGAGCTTCGTTACCACGAAGATCAACGCTAGGCAGTGTTTTTCGATGGGGAGTAGTTGCTTTCTACCCCCAGGAGAACTCGACTCAGATAGTAGAGAGCTCTTTCTTTCCCTTGATCGTTCTCTTGTGCCCACAACGCGCCTAAAGAACCTTCAATGGCTGTTGTGTACAAGATGAGAGGCTTTCCTTGACTGGAGCGGTTAGTACCGGTGGGTTCTGCAGGTATTGCTTGATTTCGTCCAGTGCGCTTTGGCATTCGTGATCCCAGAAGAAAGGAGTCCCTTTCTTCATCAGGCGACTGTAAGGACGGCACTTTCCAGAGAGGTTAGCTATGAACCGCCGGATATACGCGAGCTTTCCTTGGAGGGACCGCAATTGCTTGAGAGTCCTTGGCGGTGGCATTTCCATGATCGCCTTGATCTTCGACGTGTCTATTTCGATGCCTCGGTGTCGTACAATGAATCCTAAGAATTTTCCCGAGGAAACTCCGAATGCGCATTTGAGAGGGTTCATCTTCAAGTTGTATTTTCGAAGGCGCTGAAACACGATCTTCAGATGTTCTAAATGTTCCTCGTTATGATTTGCTTTTAACCACGAGGTCGTCGATATATCATTCGACGACTTCATGTATGAGGTCATCGAAAATCTTCGTCATGGCTCTCTGATAGGTGACACCGGCGTTCTTTAGACCGAAAGGCATCACCTTGTAGCAGAATATGCCCAAAGGGGTCCGGAAAGCGGTATGCTTCTAGTCTTCGGGATGCATCTTTATCTGATTGTATCCTGATGAGCCGTCCATGAAGGAGAAAGCTTCATGAGTGGACGTATTATCTATCATCAGCTCAGTGACTGGTACTGGGAAGTCGTCCTTCGGGCAGGCTTTATTGAGATCCCGAAAGTCCACGCATATGCGCACCGTCCTATTTTTCTTCATCACCAAGACAATGTTGGCGATCCAGTCAGGGTACTGAACCTCTTGGGTGAAGCCGGAGTCGATTAGCTTCTTGACCTTGGCGTTGATGCTCATCCCAAACTCGAGCCGCATTCTTCTCGGTGCATGTTTGATCGGCTTGATGTCCGGGGATATTGTCAATTTATGTACAGCAATCTCTGGATCTAGTCCTGGCATCTCGGAATAGTTCCATGCAAAGCAATCTTTATACTGCATGAGCACATTTTTAAGCATAGCTACCTTTTCTTCAGACAAAAGCTCACTGACGAACGTCGTTCGTGGGTCATTTGTCGTCCCCAGGTCAATTTTCTTGAGGTTATCTGCAGTAGTATGTATCCTATCTTCCAGCTCTTTTGGCGCCGGTGGAAACTCTGAGATCATCTCGTCATCGTTGTTTTCGAAGCACCAGGGGAAGTCATCCATATTCTCGGTTTCTTCTTCTGATAGCGTTATCATATGACAGGTACGAGATCGCTTCCAAGACCGATGTTGATCTGGTTCTACTCTCGCTGCATGCGCGGCTTTTGGTTCATGCTTCTGCGGCGGAGTAACCCTCCAGCTACTGGATAGAGCGAACCTGCCTTGCTGATACTGGTCTTCTACCCAGTCTTTGAATGTGAAGCAGTCTTTGAGAGGATGTCCTATTTCCCGGTGATAGGAGCAATAGTCCGGGTGAGAGACTTCGCCTGCTTGCTCGGGGTGCTTGGACTCCGGGAGGGTAATCATTTGATATTTTATGGCAAGATCAAGTATCTTCTGTGTTTTGTCCCGGGGAAAAGAGTATGCTCAACCCATCTTCTTTATAAGAGACGAATCCGGATTGCTCGATTCCCGACCGCGTGGCTTCTTTGTCCCGCTTTGTCGCTGTCGAATACTTTTCCCGTTCTTTGGTTTATTTTTGCCTCTGCGCCGGGTATTTTGCATAACGGGTTAGCGACGAGAAGCATTTTCATTCTCAACGGCCTGTTGAAGGAGGCGCTGCGTCCTGGCTTTCTCATAAATGGCCATTTCGCGGTTATGGTCATCCCGGACCTTTTGACCCGCTTCCCTTATAAGCTTGTCCATCCGTTCTTCAAACGACGGACTCGGCATTTTGATGGAGGGGTCTTGTTTTGGTTCAGGGTCAGTGTCTTTTAACAGAACGTCTCCTTCTTCATCGAAGTCATGTATGACGACGTAGCTGCCATGGACTCGCTCCCGTTTCTTGTATTGAACATATCCAAGCCCGATCGTTTCCATCCTCCCGTTAGACAACTTTCGCTGAGTTCCGGGAACGTCCCAGATCCTGTTGTAGAACCGAGCATATCGAGCAGTCTGTTTGAAGGGTACACCTTTGCGTTTCAAGAGTCTCTTTAGTCCGTCTGTGTAATATCTGGGCAAACGGATGGGCTGGAGCCCGTCAAGTGTAGAATCCGCACCATGCCAGATTTCTTTCTCCACTTTGGTTTCCCCGGATCGGTAGAATAGGATCGCCTTTCACCTTTTTTCCTGGGAGGGACGTAGAATGTCTGCAGTTCTTCCACACTGTAGGTATCAAGCGCGTCTAGCTCTTTATGATGTTTTGGCGGAACCATGGCAACTTGCAAACTTTGATCTTCATCAGCGAAGGCTTGTATTGATGGCCGAGCAGAGAATACGGCATTGACTTCATCTTCGAGTCGCCGCCGAAGATCAACATAGGGGTGGACGGTCCTGGCTTGTTACATTAGGGCGGACCTGAATAAACTATTTCTTCTTCCTCCTCGGTATCACTCCCGAAGACTGGAATAGTGGTGATAGCTTTGTTCTTGTCCTCCGATTTGCAACATCTTTCTGTATCTTCGAAATCTGGCAGGAAGTATTTTGCATCCTCATATTTGCGGACTTCGTTCACAGAGAATGGGTTTAGTTCCCCTGTCACAGTATACTCGAGACCATCCTTGAAATACTTCATACACTGGTGTTGTGTAGAAGGGATGATGTTGTACTCGTGTAACCAAGGCCGACCGAGCAAAGCGTTATAGCAGGTCTTAGCGTCAATGACGTGGAACTTGATGTCCGTGACGAGCAGCCCAAAGCGTAGTGTCAATATTACAGACCCAAGCTGTAACAACTCCAATTTTTGTATACCAAAATTTGCTTTAAATATGATGTATACTTGGAGTATTGATGTTGATGGAAACAATTTAAGTATCTATTTCCTTACAATAATTACAAGAAGAAGCTTATAGCTCATTGGTAATACCTTGCACTGCTGAACCAAGCCACCAGAGTTCGAATCCCATGCCCCACATATTTTTTATTATCTTTTATAACTCACAATTTATTACAATATATAAAAAATAAAGTATACCAAAATCTTCCCCAGACAATTCCCCACCTAACGAGACCCGACTCGGCCGAATCGGCCGGCGCCGCCGGCCGGACTAGACCGGTCGGCCGAGTCATCAACACGAAAAAGTTTCGTGTTGACTTGGTCAACCCCCCTGCATGGTTCATTTTCCCTGTACTGTTACTGATTTTTCATTAAACCTCTTTTAAGTCCAAATTTAATGAATTTTATATTTTTTTAAAATATTTTTTAATCCTAACCCTAACCCTAGCCTAGCCCTATATAAAGACCCCTACCCTCTACCTTTTCACCTCACAACTCTAAGTCCACTCTCCCAAATTCTTGAAAACTCGGTACGAAGAGCGAGAAGCGAAGCGCTGTCGAAACCAACGACGGATTCCGGCGACCGGACTAGAACCTTCGCGACGTTTCCGACGCATCGACAATCACCACATTCCTTAGCCTCCTTAGCTTGTCCAAACCCGTAAGTCCCATCTCTTCTATCTCTCTTTTCTTTAATATAAAAATAAGACCTTTTGGAACCCGACGGAAATCGGAACAAACCGATTTCCGATTCATTTTTCTACAAATTTCCACTTGTCACCTAATACATAATACCCAAACCTATCTATGTTGACTATTAATCACCCATAAACTAATTTAAACAAATTTTCTCACATGAAATGATAACTTCTTTGCAAAACCGTATTCTTTTCATAAAAATACCACGAAGTTTATTTTTCTTGTTCTAATTATTTCCCTCACTCCTAAATATGTTTATCTTGATCACTAAACTTGTAGAAATCAATTTTAATGAAATTTCACACATGAAATGATAACGTTTTCAAATACCGTATTCTTGCGCTTTAATACCTTCACGTTTAATATATCATGTTTAACCTCTAAACTTCATCAAAACTTAAAACAGGTCACGAGGTAATGACCTACCTCTACACACACACAAATATAACCCTAACTGATAAATGTCAAAACATAGAATACGACATTACAGGACTTTTCACTAAAATACCATATTCTTTATAACCTTTACTTGAAAACTTTAAGTTGTATAAAATTTTAAATAAAATGAAAGCACGATAGGTCATGGACATCGATCGTTTATCTAAACTGTCTTGTGGTGTCTAGGCAAGTGTGTCTAGGCTAGTGGTTTTTAATTAGGCCCACGACTGTGGTTCCTTCCCACTTACCTGGCACTTACCTGGCCGCAATTGACGGTGAAGAGGCGATTTGAGGTTTCTAATGACTCATCGTCTAGACCTTAGAAAATAGGCTAGTTGGCTTAGGAAACCCTAATAACTAAAATACGGAAAACTATACTCTTTTACAAATAAATGCTTTATATTTATAAAACCGTTTTCCTAAATGAAAAGTATTTATAAAACCTAAGCAAAGTGCCGCTACAACCCACTTTTGGGGAACCTGTTAGGGATAGTACGGTTCATCGTGCACCCGCGGGCTAGTAGTGCGAGATTCAGACCTCCGCAAGGAGCATTCGGTCTCGAAAGGTTTAAAATACGACATTTAAGAAAAATGGGATTTTTGAAAATAAAATACTCATTTAAAAGTTATTCATGTGTATATATATATATAATTATCATTTAAAAACCTATTTTATTATAATATAAAGTTTCCACTTTTTCCTAAAAATCCAAGATTAAAAGTTACATTAAAATACCATGAAATTCTAATAAAACAATTAATACTTTTATTAGGATATATTCACTAGAATAACACAAATAAAATTCACATTCATTATAATTATAAAGACGAATAATAAATACTTGAGGTGTATTTGAAAACTATACAAAAGTATTTTTACCTAAAACCCCCTCAAGTTTTACAAATTACAATAAGGCCCCTTAACTAATATTGAACTTCAAATTATCTTTCTTTTAGTCTGACTCGGGTTAGAGTCTGACTATTTCTGACTTGAATATGATTCAAGCCAATCTATATTCTTTTATATTACAACACAATTTAAATACATGAATCCCTGAATCCAGTTAACAATATATTCATTTTGACTGAATCAAACCATGGATATTCATCCATTATCCTGATATTCTATTTACCTGATTATACAGTTACAACATGTTTACTGATATTATGGTTTTGGTCAGTCATCCAACTTACATATTCCAATACAACAATACTGTTAAAGCACTACGGGGTTTAAGGGGTAGATTGGTACGGAAGGTGTTAAAGGTGGCACGGGGTGGTCAGATTAAGACACCTAACCTGAATCCTATTGCTGTTGTACCGTGGCATAACGGTTCCTTGTACTTTCCTTTTGCCCTGATCTCTAGCATATAGAGATCCCCCTCGTATACACTGGCATCCTTCTGTACCAAGCTACAAACAACTGCGTTAAACAATGTTACATAATATACAACCATATAATACTTTAGAAAATACTTTTACACTGTCTTTCTAATTCCTCCTTATCTTTGGGACTTACCGAGCGACCTGTTCACTGACGACATTCTATTTCTTTCTTCTTTGAATGTCGTCAGGTGCGTTGGACCAAGCTGAGATCGAGCCCACCGGTGAAGATTTGGAGCAGTTCCAAGAAGAGCCCGAGCTTTAGATATTGTACCTTGTTCTTTACAGTATTTTCATTTTCTGTTATGCCACTGTTTAGGCATTGCTTTTCATTTCAGTTGTATTTTCCTTTCATGCATTGTACAAAGAATGTTGTTAATAAAAGTTGCTGTTATTTCTATATCTTTCGTCTCTTGTGATTTATTTTATATTGCTTAGCTACGCTTAGCGTATGTACTTCTGAGTACATACGTAGCGGACCTTGTCGCGTCCACTTCGCCGTACACTGGGAAGCGGGGCGTGACACAATCGTCCATGATGACTGGGAGTCAAAACCGGAGATGGTGATTTTATCACTAGCGAGGTGCTGAACGCTCATGCAGATTTCCTACAACACTCTCACATTGAGGAGATTGATGGAGGACCCATTATCAACCAGGATTTTGCCTATCTTGATGTCATGACAGTACCCGGAGACATATAGGGGACGGTTATGCTCACACGTCCCGAGGAGAAGGTCTTCATCGCCGAAGGTGATATCGGCTGTGTGCACTTCTTCCAACTCGTCCTTCATCCTTTCTTCGGCGAGGAAATCTTGGAATTGTTCAGGCTCTTGTAACGCCTTGATCAACGGATCTCTCGCCTCTTTGGATAGCATAAGGGCGTCGAGAATGCTTAGTTGCGAAGGTAGCTTTCTCAAGTGTGCCAGAACATTGTAATCCACCTTACTTTTCTTTGGCGGGTCCTTGGCTGTCAGCTCTTCGAGGGCTTGGTCATCAAGGATGATATCCTCAGGGACCTTTTCTTTCCCCTTATCTCTTCTATTTGACCCACTGTTCGAGGACCCAAGATTCTTTTCGGGCAGCGTACGATTGCGCAGCCGAATGTTCTCGCAGTTCTTCGGTTCTTGCTCTTTTCCCGACGTGGATTCTTTGAAGAGAGGCCCAAGAGTCATTTCTTCGTCAGAGTCGCTCCCGAAGATGAGGACTTGCGATCCCCCAGCGCTGACCATGCGATAGTTGCTGGTAGTTCTTTTATGCTCCCCGGTTGTATTTCTTTGCTCCAGACGAATTTTGCGTTTCATCCACTTGAAATGTTATCGGTGAGCAACATATCCCTGCCACCGGTTTTTAAAGGCGTTGCACTCTTCAGTAGGGTGTGCGATCCTTCGGTGATATAAGCACTAGCTAGGATGTATATCCGCTTCATCAAGAGCGTTCGCTTCGGAGGGTGGCAGCTTCATTCCCATCGATATGGCTTTGGCGAACCTCTTCCTCGTCTTAAACCTGCTTTTATCTACGGCGGACGTACTTTGATTTGGTGGGAGTATTTCAACCCTTTCGTCCAGTCACCGACGTCTGGCTTTTTCAAATATGGCCATCTCACGCTCTCGAGCAGCTTTGCTTTTAAGAAGAGCTTCGTTCAGAAATGCATCAATCATTTCGTCTGATGGTCCTAAAAGTTCTAGCTCAGGATCTGCCCCCAGTTTCTCTGTGTAAGGAGCTTTTTCATTGTCTGTCAACGAGTGAGAGATCACATGGTAGCTTGCTACATAACCTTCAGATTCATCCGACGAGTCTTCTCCATTGTCATCATCTCCGCCCTCAAGGACGTGGCTGAGAAATTCTTGGAGTGTGACTGGAGTCCGCGCTTTTTGATTATATTCTTCCAACACGTCAATCTGTTTTTGCAGGTCCGTGCGCTTGTCACCAGGCTTCACGGGCTTTTTGGTCTTCTTCTTCTTCGAAGACTTTGACGGCTGGGTGTGATTAGCTATCACCACCAATCTTTGGAGTTGGGCGCGGTTTCAGCATTCCCTCGATGATCTCGGGTTCCAGTGGATTTTTCCACCTGATCGCCGGGCATATTTGGAGATCCTTCAGTATTCTTTTCGTCTTGGCTGAAAGAGCGACTTCCCATGGAGCTTCTTCTGTGAAGGAGCATGATGCCCCTGGTGTATCCGTCTTCTTAGGAGCGTGTGCCTGTGGTGGGTTCACTTTCCAGTTCTCGGACAGGGCAAATTTGCCCTGTTGATACTGGTCTTCAATCCAGCCCTTGAAGACGAAGCAATCTTCAATTGGATGGCTTACCGTTTGATGGTAGGGGCAATAATTTGGACTATTAGCCTCGCCGGGTTGCAATGGTCGTTTCGGATTGGCAGATTGATGAGCCTGTTGCGCACCGCTAGTTTGAACAGTCTCTTCGTTTTGTCCCGGGGAAACGAATAAGGGTGCTTCATCTTCTCATTATAGAATTGTCGCCTCTCGTCTAGGAGATCAGTTAGTTTTGGGCCACTGGGCTGCTGTTGAGTATTCGCAACGAATGTTGCCTTCCCTTTACCCTTTTCGTTCTGCGGCTTCGGCTTTGGAGGAGACGGTCTATGACCCATCTGGTCCATTTGGGCCAGTTTGTCGATCAAGGCCTGGAACGTGGTCGGCTTGAAGAACATCATGAATTGGGAAATGGTCGCTTGAGGGTCAAGAGTGCCCACAAACATGCCCACTGCCGGCGCTTCTTCGATGCGCTATTCGCATTTCGACCACAAATTCCGCCATCGTATTGCGTATTGAACCCATGTCTCGCCAGGTTTCACCCTGGCATTGATCAATGCCGTTATTGGGGTGCGTTCGCTAGCACTTGCGAAACGCTGGGTGAATAGTAGCTCCATCTCTGCAAAGGTTTTGACGGAGTCGTTTGGATGTTCAGAATACCACTCGAATGCCGTCTCCGACAAGCTACCAACAAACTGGCGGAGCAGAAGTTTATCGTCACCCCCGGTGTTGCCGCACAAGGCTCTGAATTGAGCGACATGCTGATGTGGATTCCCCGTCCCTTTATATACATGAAATTTAGGGATCGTATATCCTTGCGGGTACCTTATTTGGTCATACCAGCCTGGATAAAGTCGTTCAGTCTTAACGATCTGTCCAGCCGCTTCGTTTGCCTGGTGAACTCGTATTTGCTGAGCAATGTAATCATCCAGAGCGGCCTTAGAGATGGTCTCCTCTTTGGCTGCTGAAAGAGCCTGAGGAGGGTTCGATGTCTCCCCTCTGTCATCTTCAATGATGATCGGGGGGTCTTCAGCTGGAGGTTCCGGCTGTCACATCATCCCAGCCATGTCTTGGAACAAAAGAGCCATTCGTTTTATATTGGATGCCTGTTCCGCGGCCTCTTTTTCCTTCTCTCAAGCATTCTTCGGAGGAACTCGGTATCATTTTCTTGTTCCCGACGCTGCTCCGAGGTCTCTGGATTTTCTTTTGGCCCAGTGAGTGCGGCTATTGCAGTCAGCATCTCCTGAAGTTTCTGCTGCTGTTGTTCCTGAGCCTTTGTTATCGATCGGGTAAGCGGTCGGTGACCCGTGGAAGCACGGCTTTCTTCTTTTCCGGAATCCATATAAACGGTATGTGTCACCATGCCCCCAGACTTGGAGAGTTTGGATTCAGCCTCCTTGCGGTTCGCCGCGGCCACAGGGGCTTTCTCCGGCCACCTTCTCTTGTGAGCGGTTGAAGTCGAGGGGGCCGTTGCAGCGGGCACCCAGACAGATGACGTCTTCTGTGGTACCATGAGATGGTTCTTTTCTTGCTGAGCTTTGAGCTTCTTTGGCCGGCGAGAGCAGTCCTGGTTAATCACGGATTCCTGGACCTATCGCCAGACTTTATAAATTTTGGAGGACATCCGCTGAGGGGGCTACTCCGGCTTCTTCTCTGTAGTAATCTCCATAGGTGGAGGAGATCTCTTCAGCACGGCGGTCGGAGAGTTATTGCGAACCCTCCTAAGCGGTTCAAAGCTGTTCCCAGTTGGAACAGCAGCATTGATTTCCACCATGAGAGTTGGCGGAGTTAGCCCAGAGGGGGAGTTGCCCCCGGCCTTCCTTACTCGGCGCCAGTGGCGACGTCGAGCATGTCGTGCGGATGGGATTGTCTCAGCTGTAGGGGTGAATTCGTCATGCCCCCTATCTTGACGGAGGGTTGTCGCCGATGCCAACCTTTTGAAGACTGACGTTTGCCGAGAAGTAATGTCCAACCTATCGAATACAGACCTCTGGGCAGAGGTGACTTCGCCTAGAGCGGGAGCCGGAGTGGCCAGCCTTGTGAAGACTGACTTCTTTTCAGGAGAAGCCTTTCCAATGATTTCGTCCGCTTGAGCCGGGATGGCTATCCGCTTTGGGATGGCTGCTTCGGGTATCGCGTGCTTGTTGGCATTCTGGTCTAGTCTGCTGAAAACTGAGGCAGTGGAGTTGGACGACCCGTTGAGAGGGGCCGCGGCAGTGGTAAGTCGATCAAAGACCGACTTCTTTGGGGCTTCTTGCAGCTGCAGCGGGGTGTTAGTGTATATGCCCTAGGGGCCATTATTGTATCATACTAGCTTGTATATTACTTAATGGAAGCTTGGGATATTCACAGTTATATTAACAGTCTTTCTAAACATGGTAGTATGCTACTTGGTTTATGTCTATCTTAATATGTGTATATGTTAGCATATTGAGAATACATATTGATAGAGCCCTTAGGATCTTGCTTGACTACCAGCGTTGTGATGGCAGTCACACTAGTGGGGGCTGGGTAGTCTACAAGCACATCCTTATTCAGGTCCCTAGTCGTAGGATTATCGAGACAGGGCATCGATACTCCGGAGTAGACTAGTATGTACGCTTCTCATCCCAGTTGGGGAGATGGTCTGTCCCACAGCCATCAGTACGTCGTACTGGAGATAGTATACAGGTGCTCGTTGGGTTACGGGTACAACGGATAGGACTCGCAGGGAACTGTTGGTTGGTATTATAGCCGTCGTCAGTTAACAGTTCCCAGGTGACATGAGTACAGCATAGTCCGCAGACTTGACACTGCTGCTTCGCCTCGAGTGTGTTCCCACTGTTCTTAGATTGCTACCCTACCACGGCTCAAAAGAGTCGTGCAAACAGGTAGCAGTTGGGTGCAGTTCCGAAGCACTTGGAGGCATTGGCGGTTAGATAGGATTCGTCTCTCCCGGTATTGGGAGTTGATATCGCGTTGTGTTTGGAGAGCCATTACGCAAAGTCCCTGGCCAGGGCGGACGAGATTTACTGGTAGGTTTTCCAGTAGGTTCTCAAGGTGTAATGGGCTTCGCTCCAACACGACTTATACCGCTTATAGGGGACTGACGCTTGCCGCCCGCTAGGCCCGATATGCGATAGTCCTAGACGAACAGACCGGATTGTATGGAGATTGTCACATTAGGCTCAGTAGGAGTTCGGATGGGTTTCCTCATCGGCCTTCTTATCGACATGTACCTGGGGACCGTTACGTACAGCTAGTGCCGCTTGCTATCTGTGGTTAAACCCACTGCCAGCGTAGTAGTCGAGTCTTTAGAGTCCTACACAGAGAGTTTTCCTGCTTCGGGCGAAACGATATAGAGGTCGTATGGTTTTACGACAGGATTCGTATACGCACGTGCATTTATGCACGTACGATGTTCGGACAGTTTATACTAGCTGGCTTTGGTTTAAGCCAGATTCTAGTATTGGATTATTGGATTTATACAGTCTCAGTATTTTCGTGTTTTCACGGATAGGAGGGGCGTTCTCGTAATTACTCGAGAAGCTTCTAGAAGGTTGATGAGGTGGAGAGCTTAGGTGTTATATGCATTAAATGGTTTTGTGACTCATGGAGATGATTCATCAAGTGAGTTAATGAAGCATTAATGCTTTTAAATGACTCATTAGATAATTCATTATGTATTAAATGAAGCATGAAGATATTTGTGCAAAAGATATTTTGTGCAAGATATTTTATGCTTCATATATATACACAAATGAGTTAATTTCCATTAGATAATTATTCTCACATTCTCTCTCCTCAAGCTCTTTTTCTTCAACCCTAACCCTAACCTCTCATGTGTTGAGATCCAAGGGTTAGCAAGACTCAAAGATCCCTAATCCTATTCTATATCTTCTAGGTTGCTTTGATTAGCACTCTTAGTTATCTAGTTACCTCAAGTGTGAGGTTAAGCTTGGAGAAGTAGCTCTCGGGTGGATCTTCTATCACAAAGAGGAGGCCGACGAGGAGGTGGTCAACGAGAACAAGAAGGACTTGATTCATTAGGTATAATCATCTTTCATAGTAGCTAAACACTTCTATGTTGTTGTTAGTTAGGGTTTGGCAAAGATCCGTAAAGTTAGTCGATGTTAGTTTAAACAAAATGATTGTTTTACCTATTCCGCCTCCCTGCATCATGTGGGGTGTCTAACGTCGAATTACAGTGGTATCAGAGCCTCGCTAAACCATAACTAACTTGTTAGCAAAGTCGTTAGAAATTCGATCGCAAAACGAACCCAAAAATACGACTTTTTCACCAAGTTTCTGCCGATTTTAAAACGGGATCTAAAAATTTTTCAGGGACCCTTAAAAATACAAGCAGGGAATTATAAGGTTACTGGAGAAATTTGGGATCCTAACTCGGCCAAACCGCCGCGGATCCGTGGCCGATCCAAGCGATCCGCCGCGGATCCGCGATCGAGTTGGAGCCGAGTCAGCCCAAAATTCCCCAGTAACTCTTCTGTGTTGATTTTGTTTTTTCTGGGATGTTTTGTTTCTGCTCAGGTTTCAGGTGCACAGAGAATTATTTGGAGTAGAATCATTTGTGTTTTCTTGATCGAAATTCTAAGATGTTTGGCTAACTTGATTATATCTGTGATTTATTTAATGTGTTCGTAAACCTCCCCTAACTGCTAGTATGTCGGTTAGCAGGGGGTTGCACATTTCTGTAATGGTTTTTACTGGTTTGTGTTTGTGGACTTGTTGGATTGTCGTGAATGGATAGCCGAGGATGTGAGACGAGTGTTTCTTTCATTCAAATGTAATTTGTAAATTGTTGTAATATCCTTTTGTGGGGCACATCAGGGCTGAGGTTGTAGCCACCGTTATATTATTTCATTTACTGTTTTCTGCTCCTAGGATAGACCCAAGATGGGGTGCACAAACTACCGAATACTTTGAAGTGTTTAGTGGCCTACTCACGTTGTTGAGGGAGACCGCTTCACTTCGGGTACTTGGCGGGTAGTTTGCCGTACCCGTAGGGGTCTAGGGTGGGGGTTTTGGCTATTCATCGCGACTGTGTAATCTGTCTTTCTTTGCAGGCTCAAAAGGAATGCGGATTCATAGAAAATCCAATATGTTCATCTGTGATCTGGAATGCCTATTATTGCGTCTGATGAATGTACAATGTCTATATATGATAGCTATTAGACGTCACTTATGTTTTGCACCCGCGCTATCCCAGCCCCTGCTCTGTCGTTAGTTAAGTAACCCAACGGGTGAATGACGGGACCCAGTGGCGAATACGGATGGTATAAGAGGACGTTGTATTTTCGTTGTTTTCTACAATGATAGGTTAATTGATGGGACGCATTATATTAATGCAAAGAAAATAAACCAAAGTTGAATCGTTGGAACAGTTTAAAAGAAACCAATCGGTTATTTTAAAACAGAAGATATTTTTTAAATTGCGGAGCTTTAACCACTCCTTTTAAAAGCTATCAGGTTCCTTCGATCATATCAAGTTCACTACGTTCACGGTTTCGCCAAAACCATTCGTATCCCTCCGTCATTTCATTTGGGTATTCAGTAGTATTCAAGTTATGCATTTTGACCAACGCCAAGACATAGTGTTTGGTAGCTGCTGAGTATTCATTTGTTGCATAGATAGATGAGTTAGTTTGGGGTAGTCGTATTATCATTTGGCCAACGTCAGGGTTATGTACGGATGTGTTCAAATTAACAAGATAATGCTGGGTAGAACTTGACACGTGACTTATGACATTTTGACCAACGCCAAGGCATAGTGTTTGGTAGCTGCTGGGTATTCATTTGTTGCATGGATAAATGAGTTAGTTTGGGGCAGTCGTATTATCATTTGGCCAATGTCAGGGGTATGTACGGATGGGTTCAAATTAACAAGATAATGATGGGTAGAACTTGACATGTGACTTATGACATTTTGACCAACGCCAAGGTCATAAGAGCATGGGGCAGAAATCCATATCGGGAATTTCTAAAGAAACTGAAATTTGCAAAGAGATGCATACCATTTGGAGTGTGACAATTTTGGTAGGATTCCTTCAGCTTTATCACATGATGATATTTGGATCCCGATCCTACTGTGAGTATCCGCTACTCATCAGGAGATTCGTCACTTAACGATCAATGCTATAAACCAAGTAAGTGTCGAGAAAGGTGTCAGCAGGGTTACGCCCCCATAGAAAAGAGGTTATTTAATTAAGGAACTTCGCGAAATCGTCGTAAAAGCTCCCTTGAAGTACCGACACCGGCCTGGCTGAACGGTTAAGCAAGTATTGTACGGTGAGAATAGTCCTGGCCAGTTCTTCCTTTTTGGTTTAAGGAGGGATTAGAGAAACAGTGGGAGCCATCCTGTTTAGATAAACTAAAAACCACTCTAAACTTGCAAGAGCATCATGCTAAAGTGTTCCCTTTCTCTCTCATTGCAGCGACCCAAAACATGACAGGCCTTAAGTTACTATTAGAGAAAAATATATTGACAGGGCCAAACTATAAAGATTGGTTTCGGAATGTTAAGATGGCTTTGACTTATGACAAATTGGGGTATGTCCTTACTGCTAAGGCACCTGCTGTCCCTGGTCCAGATTCCAGTATTGCGGATAAGGAAATCCACATGACCTGGGAGTTAGATTGCGCGAAGGCCAAATGCATCGTGCTTGCCTCTATGAATAATGAACAACAGAGGAGGCATGAGGATATGGATCTTGAATCCATATTTCTCCACACAAAAGATCTGTATGGAGAGCAATCTCGTATAGCAAGATACGAGACCTCAAAGAACTTGTTTCAGTCGAGGCTGGCCGTCGGATCATCTGTAGGAGAACATGTCCTAAAGATGATTGGCTATATAGAAGAGCTCGCGGACCTCGGGATGACTTTGGAGAACGAGCTCTATACAGACTTGGTTCTTCAGTCCCTTCCTTCCACCTACGCCCAGTTTATTCTGAATTTCAACATTCAAGGAAAAGAAGTTGAACTTTCAGAACTCCTTAACATGTTGAGGAGTGCAGAGGGCACCTTGCAGAAAGCAAGGGAAACACCCACTATGTTTGTTCGTGGTGCTTCCTCTTCCAGGTCTAAGGCAAGGGCCAAAGGAAGGAAGATGAAGGCCGCTACCAAACCAAGAGGTGGTGTTAGTAAGGTGGTAGCTAAGGGAAAGGCAAAGGTTGCGGTGCCAGTAGTGGCAAAGGACAAATACTTCCACTGTCGTAGGAAAGGCTATTGGAAGAAAGATTGCAAAGCTTGGACTAACAAGAACCAGGAACCGAAGCAAGCCGTGGCTTCGACTTCAGGTGTGTTTGTAATTGAAAATTGTCTGTCAATCAACTCTACTTCCTGGGTATTGGATTCCAGATCAGGATCTCATATATGCAATTCATTGCAGGCACTGAGAAACCGTAGAGAGCTGAAGGTTGGTGATATGACCCTCCAGGTTGCTAACGGAGCTAGCGTGGGTGCTGTGTCCGTAGGGGATTATCACCTAGGATTGACGAGTGGACATATTTTGGTTTTGCGCAACTGTTTTTGTGTACCTAGTATAACGTGTAATATCATATCAGTATCGTTGTTATCAAAAGAAGGTTATGATTTCACGTTTGTAAGTGATGTTGTTAACATCCACCTTAATCATGGTTTGATTGGGTCCGGTACACTAGATAACGGTATATACGTGCTAAACCAATTACAGATTTTCAATGTCCAGAACACACTAAAATGAAAGTCTCCAGATTTAAATAAGGCTTTCTTATAGCATTGTAGACTGGGTCACATCAATGAGACCAGGTTAATTAAGTTACATAGAGAAGGATATTTGGATTCGTTCGAATATCAATCTTATGCAACTTGTCAATTATGTCTCAAAGGAAAGATGACAAAGACTCCATTCACTGGACATGGAGTAAGAGAGAGTGAGCTCTTAGGACTCATACACAGCGATGTATGTGGTCCAATGTCTATACATGCAAGAGGTGGTTTTTCATATTTCATTACTTTTACGGATGATTACTCTAGGTACGGATTTATTTTCTTGATGAAACATAAATCTAAGGCCTTTTGAGAAATTCCAAGAATATAAGAATGAAGTAGAAAACCAAACCGGAAAAAGTATCAAGACACTGAGATCTGATCGAGGTGGTGAATACTTAAGTGCCGAGTTCCTAGGTTACCTAAAAGAGAAAAGAATTCTCTCTCAGCTTACTCCTCCATACACTCCACAGCATAACGGTGTATCGGAGAGACGGAACCGAACCCTATTAGATATGGTACGTTCCATGATGAGTAATGCTGAGTTACCGCGATCTTTCTGGGGTTATGCTCTAGAATCAGCAGCATATCTTTTGAACAGGGCTCCTACCAAGACTGTGCCTACCACGCCATATCAGATGTGGAGTGGGAAGAAACCCTATCTTCAGTATCTGAAGATATGGGGATGTCCAGCTTTTGTTAAAAAGCAGCATGCGGACAAACTCGAGGCACGATCAGTACAGTGTAAGTTTGTGGGATATCCAAAGAACTCCAACGGGTATTTCTTCTATAACGTAGAGGAACAAAAGGTTTTTGTTTCTTGTAATGCCCATTTTCTAGAACAGCTGATTTTAGAAAAGGAAACAAGTGGGAGCGCAATAGAACTGGAAGAAATTCCAGAACCACAAACTACTACTGAAAGTTTGGTAGAACCAGTAGTTCAAGAAGAACTGGACATTCCCGCACCCCTCCGCAGGAGTAGTAGGCCGTCTCATCCGCCTGAGAGATACTACGGTTTTCTCATAAATGGGGATAGAAAGGATTGCATCATTGATGATGATGAACCTACTAGCTTCCAGCAGGCCATCCAGAGCGGCGACTCGGTACGATGGCTGGATGCAATGCGGACCGAGATGGAGTCCATGTACACCAACAAAGTATGGACTTTGGACTTTGCTCCAGGTGGGGTAAAACCCATAGGATGCAAATGGATCTTCAAGAAAAAGATTGGTGTAGATGGACAGGTGGAAACTTATAATGTTAGACTTGTTGCAAAGGGTTTTCGTCAAAGACCTGGTTTAGACTATGACGAAACTTTTTCTCCTGTGGCTATGCTCAAATCCATTCGGATCCTTCTTTCCATTGCCGCCTTCCATGATTATGAGATCTGGCAGATGGACGTAAAGACGGCTTTTCTAAATGGTAATTTAGAAGAGTGCGTCTATATGGATCAGCCAGAAGGTTTCAATCAGAGTGGGAGCAGCGGGAAAGTGTGCAAGTTGCTTAAGTCCATTTATGGACTAAAGGAAGCATCGCGGAGTTGGAACATCTGTTTTGATGAAACGGTCAAAAAATATGACTTTATCAAAAATCCAGATGAACCATGTATATATAGTAAAATTGTAGCAAGAACTGTCGTATTCCTCGTCTTGTACGTGGATGACATTCTCTTAATAGGAAATGACATTCCTATGCTACAATCTGTCAAAGATTCTTGTCACACAGGTTCTCCATGAAAGACCTGGGTGATGCCTCTTACATTCTGGGAATCCGGATCTTTCGTGATAGATCCAAGAGGATGTTGGGACTTTCACAGTCCAGGTATATCAACACTATACTGAAAAGATTCAGTATGGAAGATTCTAAGCGCGGTAGTTTACCGGCTTGTCACGGAATCACCCTCTCCAAAGAGATGTCTCCCAAGACTGATTTGGAAAGGGATCGTATGTCTATTATACCCTACGCTTCTGCGGTAGGCTCTATAATGTATGCGATGTTGTGCACCAGACCAGATGTAGCTTACGTACTGAGCGTGGTAAGCCGGTATTAGTCAGACCTAGGGGAGAAGCACTGGATAGCAGTAAAGAACATTCTCAAGTACCTGAGAAGGACTAAGGATATGTTCTTGGTTTACGGCGGAAAAGACCTCCAGATCGAGGTTTTTGCCGACTCCAGCTTCCAGAGTGACAAGGATGACTCCAAGTCCATGTCAGGTTATGTCTTTACCCTCAATGGAGGGGCGGTGTGCTGGAAGAGTTCCAAGCAGGACACCGTTGCTGACTCGACGATGGAAGCGGAGTATATCGCTGCTTGCGATGCCGCAAAAGAAGCGGTCTGGATGAAGAAGTTCCTAACAGAACTTCAGGTGGTTCCTACCATTGTTGATCCAATACCGCTGCATTGCGACAACAACAGAGCTATAGCTTTAGCGAAGGAACCCAGGTCCCATCAGAAGTCCAGACACATCTTAAGGCGGTATCACCTGATCAGGGAGATCATAGATCGACAGGAGATCGAGGTCCAGAGAGTTCCTACAAAGGAGAACACTGCTGATCCATTCACTAAGGCCTTACCTCAGATTCAGTTCGAGAGGCTACTCGAGATGATAGGTCTTCGATACGCCAGTACATGGCCCTAGTGCAAGTGGGAGATTGTTAGTGTATATGCCCTAGGGGCCATTATTGTATCATACTAGCTTGTATATTACTTAATGGAAGCTTGGGATATTCACAGTTATATTAACAGTCTTGCTAAACATGGTAGTCCGTGAGTTTAAAGACCTCACAGTCAAGGTTAAGGACATCATAGTCCGTGAGTTTAAAGACCTCACAGTCAAGGTTAAGGACATCATAGTCCATGAGTTTAAGGACCCCACTGTCCATGAAATGTATGGTTGTCGGGACCCGTCACCTCTCTGAAGACGTTAAAGGATTACAACGACAAATATCATAGGAGTTCAGAGATGTACCCTTAAACCGAAGTGGGTTGAGAGACCTGTAGTCCAATTGGGACTAATATCTATGATTTATGAGCATATGAACTCAATTAATCTGAGGACTTATGGCCAATTTGGGCTAAGACCATTCAATTACAATGTTCAATATTTATTTTTGGAGTTGTTGTATGTTTGTTTGAGTCCACTCCCCTTAAAAAAATGATAAGCATTGGTTTGGTCTCTGACAATGTTTTGTCTTTAGTTGAATGCTGTGCATTTATCATAGCTCCAGGCTTATTCAAAAAACAGTTTGTGTTCTGTCCAAGCGCACATAAAAGCATGTGGCACACTTGGCACTAGCGCCAGATATGAAGCGTTAATGCGCTTTGCGCTAAATGAAGAGCGCTGATGCGCTTAGCGCTAGATGTAGAGCGCTGATGCGCTTTTAGTTGAAGCGTTGAGGAGTTTGGCGCTGGTGCCATGTAATGAGCGCAGAACGCTTTTAGTAATGCGGCGCACACGTGAGGAGCATGTGGCGCGCTTAGCGCTGAGCGCTAGCCAATAAGCGCAGTGCGCTGTGTTTGAAGCGCTATGGCGCTGCAGCGCTTTGCGCTAGATGAAGAGCACTAAGGCACTTTTGAATTAGGAGTGCTAAGGCTCTTATTAGATTAGGAACGCTAAGGCTCTTCTTAGGTTAACTTTGCGCTCTGCAGATTATCTGTTCTTTGATAATAGACTTCGTCTTAAGATTCTAAGAACAAAGTTCTTGGTTCAATCTCTTTTTTTGATGAAAGGCTTTGCCTTTGTGGATCTGTGATCCTAAGAAAATTGAATAATTCTCCCCCCTTTATAATGAGATGTTCATAATCTCTTTTGTAAAAGACAACTTTGTCTTATAGATCTATGATCTGTGAAAGAAGTAAGTACTTCTGTTTGTATTGAGATGATTTCGTCTGTATATTCTTTTTACCTTGAAAAAGAATTGTCTTCTTTTTCCGAGAGCTTCTTCTTCTTCTTGAGATTTTCTCAAAGTTTATGGGGGGTTTCCTCTGTTTAAGACTTGAAGTCTTGTGTCCTTTATATAGGGGAGGTTGATTTGTTGAATCAGTTAAAGAGATTTATTCTCTAATTGATTTGGGAATTTCCCCACTGTCGGATCTTTGATCCAAGGGCTTCTGGTTTACAGAAGATAATCTTCTTGTTTTAATAAGATTGAGAAATCTTTCCCCTTTACAGAATTTGTTCTATATTTTAGTGATTTTCAATCACCATTGGATCATTGATCCAACGGTGTTCCAAATTCAGGGCACAATCTTTTCTGTTTGGAAAGATTCAACAGAATCTCATTCTTGTTAATTGATGATTTAATTATATCCGTTGGATATTTGATCCAAAGGTGAGGAACATTTAGTTCCAGCGCTAGCACTTATGTGCTCTGCCCATAGTGCGCTACTTGGAGCGCAGCGCTTTTAGCGCTAGCGCACACGTGCTTTGCACGTTGTGAGCTACTTGCAGCGCATCTAGCGCTAGCGTCTATGCGCTTTGCATGGGGTGCGCTAGTTGCAGCGCATCGCTTTTATAAAAGCGCAGCTTTAATTCAAAATTTGAATTCTGAACAGAGCTTTGCTCTAATTGGGGAAACGCTCCTTCCTTTTTTTTGAACGAGCCCCACGTTCCCCTCCTTCCTCGCAACCGCCTCCTCGTGACTCAGGCTCGCCCACATCTCCGCCTCGTCGCCAACCAACGCGAGATCCCCTCCTTCAAATCCCTACCTCTTCCTCTCTCTAAATCTCTATCTCTATCTCTCTATTTACCTCTCTATCTCTTTCTCTAACTCCCCCTCCCCTCTGTAAACCCCTCACCACCGGCATCATCTTAACCCACATCACCTCCACCGACCTCCTCCTTCATCACCAACCTCAACTCGTCATCTCCTTTCTCAAAACACAGCCCCACCATCACCGTCAGCAACCCCACAGCCGCTGCATCCTCCTGGAGCACCGACGACCACATCACAGACCACCGCTGCCGCCTTTCATCGCCACTGCATACACCGCACCTCTGCCGTCTCTGTTTCCCCAATATTTAACCTAATAAAAGAGCAAAACTCTGTTGAATCTACTAAGGCAGCGCCTCAAGTGCTCTCCATGAGGGCGCCAGCGCCAGAGCCGATCTCATAGGATTAAATCCTATGGTAGTGCCTCACGTGCTCCTCATGCGGGCGCCAATATGCAAAGCACAGAAGAGTTCATAAGAGTTAAACTCTTAGATGGCACCGCACGTGCTCCTCATGCGGGCGCCAATGTGTAAAGCACATAAAAGTTCATTACATAAGAGCTAAGCTCTTAGATGGCGTCGCACGTACTCCTCACGCGGGCGCCAATGTGCAAAGCACATAAATACCCATTATAAAAATTAAATTCTTAAGTAGCGCCCACGTGCATAACACGTGAATGCCGGCGTCTAGGTAGAATTAAAATTCTACAATACTTCCTATTAAACAGAGCCGTTGGATCAAAAATTCAACAGAGATGATAAATCATCAAAATACAGAATTAAATTCTGTTGGGAGAAAACATTTCCCAAATCTTTCTAAAATAAGAAAGATACTCTCGATTGGATCAAAAATCCAATTATAAAATAAAATTCTATTTTGGATATATTCCTTCAATTTTTCTAAAAAAGAAAAAATGCTCTCTATAAAACAGAGAACTCTTAGATTAAAAATCCAATAGTGATTAAAAAATCACCGTTTAACAGAATAAATTCTGTATAAGGGAAAATATTTCCCCAATCTCGTTAAAAACAAAAATCATATTCTGTAAAAACAGAAGTCCTTGGATTAAAGATCCAATGGTGGGTAAAATTCCCCAAATCAATTAGAATATCTCAATGAGAGATTTTCTCAAAACCAATTAACAATTTGCCTTCAGTATATAAAGGACCCGAGACTTCAAGTCTCACGAGGGAGACGGCCACAAGAGAGACAGAAGACCACTACACAGAGAGAGACAGAAGGAGATAGAGAAAACCCCATATAAGCATGTGCAAAAATACAAGGAGCTCTCAAAAAGAACAGAGAATTCAATTCTCAAGGAAGAAGACCTTCCTTCTCAAAACACTAGGTAAAGAAAAGATATCAAAATATCTCTATCACATTTAAGGGTTTAACCCTTTTTAAAGAACTTAGTCCTATCTCTGGATCTGAGATCCACAAGACAAGTCTTCCATAAGTTGAGAATTTAATTCTCATCGGGAAAATCTTGTTCTTGAGAATCAAAGATTCAGGAAAGAACTAGGTCCAAAAGAAAAAACAAAAGGAGAAAGGAACCTATAAAAGAACTTAGTTCTTAAAGAAAAAAATGATCCCAGATCTTAAAAAAACGAAGATTTTGGTGATCATTAATGGTCAAAATGCCATTAACAGAGATTTAATCTCTAAAAAGGGGGAAAGGCTTGCACCTCATGTGCTCTTCACGTGGGCGCCCTCTATTAACAGCGCCTAGCACCTCAAGTGAAAAACACGCGGGCGCCCAAAAAAGAAGGCCAGCGTCTCACGTGAAACATACATGGGCACTGAATAAAAGTGATCGGCACTCCCTATGCAGCCGAAAGCATCTAAGTGCTTAGCACTGATTGGGCAAGCGCCCAGCGCCGCACGTGCTCCTTACGTGAGTGCCATACAAAAAGTGCTCAGCACTTCATATGCAGCCAAAACGGCTGAGTGCTTAGCACTGATTAGGCAGCGCCCAGCGCCTCACGTGGACGCAATAAAAAGTGCTTAGCACTTCACATTTAGTCAAAATGACTAAAAGCGCTCAACATTTATTGGGCAGCGCCCATGACTGAGTGGTTCACATGACATACATGTGAGTGCCAGAGCTCAAATAAGTGCTTAACACTTTTACATGAAAAGAAAAGGGCTGAAAAAACAGAGCCCAAATAAGTACTTAGCACTTTTGAAAAGAAAAAGGATAAGTAGACTTAGCCCAAATTGGCTAAGTCTCTGAAATTTTCTTGCAGCTGAGCCCAAATGCTCTTTTGCTGGATCTTAAATAAAAATGATCCTTAAAATTTTACTAAGTTGATCTTAGTCTCAAATTATACTAACGCATCCTTAGGAAGAACAAATTGAGCCCAAATGCTCACACATTTAAGCTGATCTTAATCTCAAACCAGATTAATGGTTCTTAAATAAACCTAAGCCCAAATCTAAAATATACGGATTTGGACTAATCCACGCCCTACGGGCGACGACATAAACTAGTCTCCGTATACAATTCATGGGCAACCAAAACAAACAAAAACACACATGACATGAAGTGAACTTTCGGAGCAGGAGAAAGTGGTTATCGCAATGCGGTAACGTAATTAACTGCAGGGGCTTGCGCCTGCACGGAAGAGCATCCCCACAATCAAAAACCCCTCATAAAATGAGGGGGAATCTGATAAAGTCTGCTACAACAGTCGCATATATCCAAACCTCCAATATATAGTGCCATAAATCAACTTGGTATTTTCGGAGAGGTGGACGGATAAATCCAAATAGCATCTGCCCCCAAACTCAGGCAAGACGATCTATCCCAGTTCGTCTCTGTTTTCGGCAGTGAACAGTCTCCTTTCACTGCAAGCCAACCCCTAGTTCCTTCCTATCACCACCTTCCCACAACTCCATCGCCGGCCACCCCCTCTCGACGTCGCCTCGTTACCGCGACATCGCCACCACCTCACTGCACCACCCCCTCTCTCCAGCACCATCCCGAGCCGAACCCATCACCTTCGCTACCCATCTTTGCCCATCGCTGCCGGCCCATCCAAGCTGCCATCACCGAACCTCAAGGCCACTGTCTCCATCACCCCACACCCACGGGCCCCTCGTCGCGCCCCATCGGAGCTCCCAAAGTCCCCATCGTGGCCAAATCCCCGCGTGTGCTGTTGTTGTTGTGACGTGTCTGTGCGATCGCCGTTGTCATGTTGCTGCTGATCATCGTGCCTTGCGCATGCTACTTATCGTCGTGATTGTCACTGGGCAAGTGAAATTCTATCACTTGCTTATTCATGCTGTTGTATTAATTAACCGAATAGAAATCGTGACAAATGGCTTTGTGCTCGTGCGTATCTATTATAATCATATCGATAACGTGTAAAAAAATTCTTTTAGTGAACCCTCATAGATTGATTGTGAGGAATGGAAGCCCGACTCGGTCTTTTAATCCGTAACAATAACAACTAGAATTTAAGTAAACGTCGCCTAGTCGAATCAAATAGATGGAACCGATATTTCGATCATTACCCGTAGATGAAACCCGAGTGTTCAATGTGAATACTCTTTCAAAATGCTCATATATTATGTTTAGGGGATTCTCGTTAAGGTTAATGATATTGCGTAGTAATTTAAGTTTAAAATGTTGAGAATATCGTCACGAAATATTGCCCCAAAGAGGCGACGCCAAATCTGGATTTTACTGTACATGTCCTGTTGTTATATTGATATAAAATTGGAAACATATCGGAATGTATTGTTCTATGGCTCGTATCGAAACTGACTCGACAACCTAGAACCCCCTATAATTCATGTTTTGTTTCTATTTTCAAACGTTGATAAAAACTATTTGGGAGTACGCCTGCAGTCCAGAGCAGTACTGCTTGTTGACACCTGTTTTAATATGCTCTTATAACTCTGTGTGAAAATAATATTATGCAAAACCCTATACCATTGCGAAGATTATCCCGTTAGCTAACTGTTTGTGATGGTTTCATTCTTTTTTATCATCGTTTTCTATTTTAATTATCTTTTAAATAGTCGTTACGTACTGCAGTCCCAAGCAGGGATAGAACGTATACCCTGATCTTGAACAGTGCATATCTTCCAGCATACAGTGGATATTGTCAATCTGTCTAGTGCGTTGAAAACCTAATTAATAGATCTAAATATTACTCAACTGTAGCATTACATAATTATTATCCCAACAGGGTGAAAAATGTGTTACGAATAGGACTTTCAGTTTAGGAACTGAATTTCCAGCTATGAAAACTTAAAATGAAACGACCGCATCTCGCAAACCTGAAACCCGATTGACCTGGAACCAATTTTGTTAGATCTCTGTTTGAGTTTACTTTTTCCTATTTTGTAGCATTTTGTCTAAATATGATCGTGTAGATTAATATTTTTATGAAATCATATGGTGCACTGTGTTTCGTATCGTATATGACTTGCTATGGTGCATCATTCTTGTATTTTACCCAAGCGTGATATCTTTAGTGAGTGACAACGTTCATAGTGATTTTAGCGAACTTTGTATTGTCGAACGTGAGTAGTATTGAATTAGTTGTGTCAAATACGCCAACGATAAAGGATTGATTCGTGAAAGTGAACAGTGCAGTGAAAGTGAATAAGACCGTGATTTGACGCGTGCTTGTATACAAATAGTCCTATACATATAGTTATTGTGACCTGGGGAAAAGGGGAAATCAAGGTGGAATCGAACTCGTATTTAGCGAGGTACAGTGACTTAGAGGATGATCATTCGATATTAGCGATACACACACACACACACACACACACACACACACACATATTAGGTCGTAGGCCTAGCAGTACGGTTGCAGGGTTATGTCCCAGGCAATAGTGAAATGTAGTCTCGGGCATGCACGAGACCCTTATTAAACACGAGCATCCTTTCCACCGATTGATTTCATTTCACTTAGCAACTGATAGGTAATGACATACGTATTGCGTGGATTGCTGACATAATACATATACTGTACTGTTCACATTCACTTGATATTCATTATTCTCATATTTCTGTATTTTTCCGCACATTTCATGTTTAATAATATCGTACACAAACTATATAATTATAGCTATATGTGTCGCCCTGACGACCTGAGTGTGCATGCTCAGAGGATGAAGTGGACCCAGCCCAAAAGCAAGACCAGCCATTCGAGATCGCGGAGGTTTAGACCGCGACATCAGCGCCATCGCCTTTTTTTGCTATAAGAATACTGTTATTTCTTTGGTCAGTTATTCCTTTCATGCAAATAAATGTATCATGAACTCTGTTATTTTAATGTAATAAAGTTGTGAATTGTGATTATCTTTACTCTAGTGCTGTGTTTACTGATTGCTATGTAATGCTAGAAACCGAAGTATGACTACGGCGAGATTATTTCTTGATCGTAGGAGTATGGCTGGCCTAGTCACCCCTCGCATTCCGTATTTTGGGAAGAGGGCATGACACATATCGAGTCTGGGGGTGGTGTCGTCAGACCCCAATAACTCGATAAGTTATGCCAATGTGTGGCCTATAACCAATCGAGAAACTATTGATAACACTTATCAGTAAATCTCATCAGCCATGGCCAGGGACTTGCGGTTATAGCCAATCGCGAATAGTACAATATCAACTCCCAATACCGGGAGAGACAAAAACCCTCCTATCGCTCACCGCCTTCATGTGACTCGGGACTGTACCCAAAAACCACCTGTTTGCACGACTCAGTAGAGTCGTGGAAAGGAGGAAATCAAAGTATAGTGGGAACCACACAAGAAGCTATGACGATCTCGGGTCTACAGACTAACCTGTACAAGTGTCACCAGCGAATTATTATCTGACGATAGGTATGGTACCATCTAGGAGTTCTCGGCGAGTCCGTTCAGTGAACTCATTCTTGAATGAGCACTTGTGTAAAATCTTTGATATCAAACATCAATGGTTGTGGGATCAACCATCACCCCCATACAGGGTCAAGAAACGTACATACTAGTCTACTCTGAAATATCGATGCTTTGTCTCGATACTCTATCGACTAGGAACTGTTAAGGATGTGCTTGTGGACTACTCAAGCCCTACTAGTATGAGCTATATCATAGTCCTGATAGTCAAGCCAACATCCTAAGGGCTTTATCAACATGTATCAATGAGATAGTACACTAAAATAAGTGCACATGTTGTCATGCCCCACTTCCTAATATACAGGGAAAGGATGTAGCGAGGCTCGCTACGTATTTACTTAGAAGTAAACACGCTAAGCGTATCTAAGCAATATAAAGTAAAATGTACACAAGAGACATGAATATAAATGAACAACAAATTTTATTTATTTAACAATTCTTTACAAGTACAACTGGAAATGTAAATACAGGAATAGAAAGCGATGCTTAAAAATGGCATAACTGAAATGAAAAGTATATATAAGTGCCTACAGCTCTGGGTTGATGGCAAACTGCTCCAAGTTCTCAGTACTGGGCTCGATCTCTAGTGAGTCGGATCTACCTGACAATATTCCAAAGAAAGAAGAAAAGGAAGGTCGTCAGCGAACAATCGCTCGGTAAGTCCCAAAGATAAGCAGAGATAGAATAGACAGAAAGAGAATGTGACTATTAATGTTTGATTATATTATTAACGCTGTTGTTTATAGCTTGGTACAGAATATGCCAGTATAAACGAGAGGAGTCTCACTATTCCGAAGACTAAGGTATACGGATCACAAGGAACCGTTCAGCCACGGTACAACAGCAATGGATATTCAGGTTTAGGTGTATTAAGGTTACAGTCTCGTGCCACTTCTAACACATTCTGTACCAATCTACCCCTTTATAAACCCCGCGATGTCTTTTGTAATGATTGTATTTTTTGTTATATAGATGGATGACTTGCCGAAACCATGATATCAGTATATAGAATGAATATAAATAGAGAGTCATGTAGACGGAGTATATCCATGGTTCGGTTCGGTCAATATAGATTGAATAGACGGATTCATAGATTCATGTTGTATTGTAGTTTATACTTGAATCATATTCAAGTCAGATTGATTAGATAGAGACTCAGTCTGAGTCAGACACTTTAAAAAGAACTTGAAATCCTGACTTAGTTTTGATGTTATCGGTAACTGCTGCATATGGACGGCAGGATTTGTGTCTTTTTTCAAGAAAATTACCGTGTTGAAACACCGTTTGTTAGATTGTCTACCTTAGATAGGAAAGCACCCACATTCTCTGGCTTCCTGAGGCTCAAGAGAATTGGTTCTGCTTAAACCTATATTTATTAGGGTCCTTATTGTAATTTAGTATAACTTGAGGGGGTTTTATGTAAAAATAACTTTGATATAATTTTCAAAATACATCTCAAGCATTTAATTATCGTCTTTAGGGTTTTCATAGATGTATATTTTATAAAAGTGAAATTTCTATTGAGTAGAACCTAGTTTTCATAGTATATGGTTTTTTATTGAAATATCGGTATTTTGCATTGAACTGTAATGGTATTTTCATGTAATGTTGATTCCTTTGATTTAGAAAACTTGGAATATTTATATAATATAATTAAAATAGATATTTTGATAATAGTTATATATATATATATATTTAATAAAAATAAATTTTATTTATTTTTGTAGAAATCTCATTTTCTAAAGAAAAATGCATTAAAATTCCATCGAGATCGAATGCTCCTTTCGGAGGTCTGCATCTCGCTCTACAAGACCCGAGGATGTGCGATAATCCGCACCATCCCGAACGGGGTCCCCAAACGTGGGTTGTAGAGGCGCAATTGTAAAGAATTGATTAACACACTTTTTAAAGAAATGGTTTTGCAAATTTGATGGTATTTATTTGTAATGTCGTATGGTATTGTATTGATTAAGAAAAATAGAATTTTTTAAAGGAAAAACCGAATCGGAAGTCGGATTAACTCCGCTTCCGTCGGGTTTTAGAAATGAGACTTTTTAGAGTAGAAGATGAGAAAGGGAGAGGGAACTTACTGGCTAGAGAACAAGATAAGAGAGAAGGGAAACTAAGGAAGGTGTCGGGACGTCGTTTCGCCGTCAGAAACTTCTCGGAACTTCACCCTTTGCTAATTCCACTTACACACTGTAAGGACTTGAGAATTTTTGAGAGTTTTGGCAGGGAATTTCTGAGTGAGGATGGGTGAAATGGAGTGTGGCATTTATAGGGAAAATTAGGGTTTAAAGGGTTAAAGAATGCATTAAAATTTGCATTAAAAATTGGATTGAAGGGTAATTTATTGTTCTCTGTATGAGTGTAGAATATTAAAACAACATGGGAGAAGTGGGGTAGGCCAAGGGGTGCTCGGATGAAAATATGAGGAGCATTCCCTATGGGGGGCCCGGCGGTGCCGGTCTCCCACGCTTGAGTCGCCGGTCCAAAATCGGTGGTGGACGGTGGGATTTGTTCCACGTGTTGTTGTCGCTTGGTTTTCTCCAGTGCATGTGTTTATTTATTCTGTAACTTATCATATTACGTGTAGTGCACGTGTAAACTCTTGGGCTTTTAAAAGATTAAAAGAAAATTAAATAAAAAGATAATGTGGCTGGGGGAATTCGATCACAGGGGCTACGTCACAGCAGTGCAAGGCTTTACTAATGAGCTACAAGTGTTTTTTTTGCTGTTCAAAAGTAAAACAAATACTTATAGTGTACACTGGATTGAAAATACCCCAATTGTACATTAACTTTTAAACAATTTTCTGTACATTGAAATTGGAGTTGTTACAGTCTACCTTCCTTACAAAAATTTCGTCCTCGAAATTTTCAATTATTTTGAGGACTAGTTTACAAATAAATGAGGGTATCTTGTACGCGTCCCATCTTCCCTTTCCCATGTTGATTCTCCCGGTGAATCTTTTCTCCACATCACTCGAACCAAGTTGACTTTCTTGTTCCGAAGTGACTTCACCTTTCTATCCAGGATCTTTACAGGTTGTTGGTCACAGGATAAATCTGGCTGTACAGTAAGCTCGGAGTGATCAAGAATATGGCTGGGGTCACTCACATACCTTCTGAGTTGGGATATGTGGAACACATTTTGCACTCCTTTCAATGAAGGTGGAAGTGCCAAGCGATTTGCCACTTCACCGACTCGTTCGAGTATGTCAAACGGTCCAATATACCTCTCACTAAGCTTACCCCGTCTTCTAAAACGAATCACTGCACGGTTCGGAGATATCTTTAGAAATACATGTTCTCCCGGTTGAAACTCCAAGTGACGGCACTTTGCATTAACCCAGTGCTTTTGTCGATCTTGGGCTATGTGCATTCTTTCCCTGATAGTACCGTTTACCGCCGAAAACAGAGATGAACCGGGATGGATCGTCTGGCCTGAATTTGGGGGCAGATGCTATTTGGGTTTATCCGTCCACCTCTCCGAAGATGCCATGTTGATTTATGGCACCGTGTATCGGAGGTTTGGACGGATGCGGCCATTGTAACAGACTTCGTCAGATTCTCCCTCGTTTGCGAGGGTTTTTGATTGTGGGGACGCTCTTCCATGCAGGCGCAAGCCCCTGCGGTTAATTACGTTACCACATCACGATAACCACTTTCTCCTGCTCCGGAGGTTCACTTCATGTCGTGTGTGTTTGTTTTATTTTTGGTTGCTCATGGATTGTATACGGAGATTAATTTATGTTATTGCCTGTAGGGCGTGGATTAGTCCAAATCCATATATCTTAGATTTAGGTTTGGGTTGATTTAAGGATCGTTGATCTGTTTTGAGATCAAGATCGACTTAAATGTTTGTGAGCAGTTAGGGCTCGATTGGTTTTTTGTTAAGGATACGTTAGTCCAATTTAAGACTAAGATCTACTTAACATGGTTTTAGGATCATTCAGATCCAACAAGAGTGCATTTGGGCTCTATTGTTTTAGTTTAAGGACGTTATGGTCCATTGTTAGTTTAAGGACGTTTCGGTCCGTAGATCACCATTTTTGAGGTGCGGGTTTAGTTTAAGAACGTTTTGGTCCATAGTAGTTTGAGGACGTTGCGGTCCGTAGTAGTTTGAGGACGGTACTGTTCGTAGATCATCCTTTTTGAGGTGAGGGTTTAGTTTAAGGACATTTCAGTTCATAGAGTTTAGTTTAAGGACGTTACGGTCCATATATCACCATTTTATTGTAAGTCGATGTTCAACACCCCAACACTTGTGGGGAGGCGGAAATATGAATAACAATCAAGTTCTATGATCAAACATCGATTAACCGTACGAATCGTTTGCTATACAAGTTTTAACAAAAGCTTTAGAGTTTTAATCTACTATGCGAAGGGATTATACCAAACGGTTCTAGTCCTTCGTCTTGATGTTGTCTACGGCCTCTTTGGATCTCCACGCCCTCTTCGGCTTTCTTCCGTGATAGACGATCCACCCGAGAACCCTAATCCAAGCTATAACCTCTAAACTTGAGGTTACTTAGTTTCTCTAGTTGCTAAATAGAGTAGCTAAGGTGATGTAGAGATTGGTTATGGAGTAATTAGTCTTTCCTAATCCTTGTTCTCAACTCATGAGGGTAGGATTAGGATTTGGTGAAGGAGAGAGAACTTGAAGAGAGAGAGTGAGAAGATGATAATGATATTATTATATTGAATAAAGCTTCTCACTTGATATATATGAAACATAAAGAATAAGAAAGAAATGAATAATAAGTGAATATTCATCATGTTTCATTTAATCAAGTGGGTGATTCATTATGTGAGTCATTAAGCAATAAATGATGCTTTAATGACATGATGAATCACTCACAATGAGTCACTAATTCAATAAATGAAAATGCCACCTCTCTCTTTATGTCACATCCTTCTAGAAGCTTCTCGGAAAATTACGAGAACGCCCCTCTCATCCGTGAAAACACGGAAAAACTTTAGACTGTATAAATCCAATAACCTGATACTAGAATCTGGCTTAAACCAAAGCCGGCTAGTAAAAACTGTCCGAATGTCGTACGTGCGATCAAACACGTATGCGTCCGAACCTTTGTCGTAAAACCATACGACCTCTATATCTTTTCGCCTGGGTTTGGGATATCTCTGTGTGGGACTCTAAAGACTCGACTACTACGCTGGCAGTGGGTTTAACCACAGACCGCAAGCGGCACTAGCTGTACGTAACGGTCCCCAGGTAGTTGTCGATAAGAAAGCTGATAAGGTAACCCATCTGAAATCCTACTGAGCCTGTCTGTGACAATATCCGCGCAGTCCGGTCTGTTCGTCTAAGAGTATCACATGTACGGTCTAGGGAGGTGGTGGACGTCAGACCCCTAATAACCATACAAGTCGTGTCGGTATGGCTCTATCACCATCCGAGAATCTACTGATCAACCTATCAGTAATTCTCAATTAGCCCTGGCCAGGGACTTATGGTAATGACCAACCGATCACTGTGCGATATCAACTCCCTATACCAGGAGAGACGAATCCCTAACAGTCACTCACTGCCTCCACATGGCTCGGGACTGTGCCCAACTGAAACCTGTTTGCACGACTCCTTTGAGCCGTGGTAGGGTAACAATCAAAGCACAGTGGGAACTCACACGAGACAAATGATGACCTTAAGTCAACGGACTATCTGCACACATGTCAGCTGAGAACTGCTATCTGACGTTAGGTATAATACCATCCAGTCAGTTCTCGGCGAATCCTGTCCGGTGTACTCACACCCAGTGAGCATCTGTATACAATCTTAGGTGAACGCCACCAATGGTTGCGGGACCAATCCATCGCCCCTCGTCAGGGTCTAGATATGTATACACTAGTCTACTCCGGAGTATCGATGCCCAATCTCGATACTCCTGCGATCAGGGACATCTAAGGGTGTGCCTATTGACTATCCAGCTCCCACTAGTATGACTGCCATCACAACGCCAGTAGTCAGACAAACACCCTATGGGCTTTATCAACATATATATATAAATACCAAGTAAAATATATCATACGTTAAGACAAAGTCAAACCAAATAGCGTACTATCATATCAAGCAAGACTGTCATGTACATACATATCCCAAGCATCCTATACAATGTAGGCCTCTAGGGCATATATATCCAACAATCTCCCACTTGCACTAAGGCCTATAATTGGCGCAATGAATACCCACTGTCTCTACCAGATCCAGTTGCTTGCGTACCGCATGCCCAACATCTCAAAAAGTCTCTCGAACTGTACTTGAGGAATGGCCTTGGTGAATGGATCTGCCGTGTTGTCTTTTGTGTCTACTCTCCGTATCTCGATCTCCCGACGATCCACAATCTCCCTGATCAGGTGAAAATGCCTTAAGATATGCCTGGATTTCTGATGGGACCTTGGTTCCTTCGCTAAAGCTACAACGCCATTGTTATCGTAATACAAAGGTATTGGATTGGCAATGGACGGAACCACCTGAAGTTCAGAAATGAACTTCCTTATCCAGACAGCCTCTTTAGCTGCTTCACTAGAAGCTATATACTCAGCCTCCATAGTTGAGTCTGCGACGGTATCTTGTTTGGAGCTCTTCCAACTTACCGCCCCTCCATTGAGGGTAAACACAAAACCCGAAATAGATTTAGAATCATCCTTGTCACTTTGGAAGCCGGAGTCGGTAAAAGCCTCTACCTGGAGGTCCTTATTGCCGTAAATCAAGAACATCTCCTTAGTCCTTCTCGGGTACTTGAGAATGTTCTTCACCGCTATCCAATGTTTCTCACCTGGGTCCGATTGATACCTGCTTACCACACTAAGTGCGTAAGCTACATCTGGTCTGGTACATAACATCGCATACATTATTGATCCTACCGCCGAAGCGTAGGGTATAATGCCCATGCGAGCCCTCTCTTCATCAGTCTTTGGAGACATGTCTTTGGAGAGGGTGATTCCGTGACAAGCGGGCATATTGCCGCGCTTGGAATCTTCCATACTAAATCTCTTTAGTATAGTGTCTATATACCTGGACTGTGAAAGTCCCAATATTCTATTAGATCTATCTTGATGGATCTTAATGCCCAGAATGTATGATGCATCTCCCAAGTCTTTCATAGAGAATTTCTGTGACAAGAAGAGCTTTACTGATTGTAACATAGGGATATCATTCCCTATCAGTAGTATGTCGTCGACGTATAAAACGAGGAAGACTACTGCTCCTTCTACAATCTTCCTATAAACACATGGTTCATCTACATTTTTGATAAAGTCAAATTCCTTGACTGTTTCATCAAAGCAGATGTTCCAACTCCGCGATGCTTGCTTTAACCCATAAATGGATTTAAGCAATTTGCACACTCTTCCGCTGCTCCCACTGTCTAAAAAACCTTCTGGTTGATCCATGTAAACACTCTCTTCTAGATGTCCATTTAGAAAAGCTGTTTTTACATCCATCTGCCAGATTTCATAGTCATGGAAGGCAGCAATGGCAAGCATGATCCGAATGGATTTAAGCATAGCTACTGGCGAAAAAGTTTCATCGTAGTCCAATCCTGGTCTTTGACGAAAACCTTTTGCTACTAGTCTAGCTTTGTGCGTTTCCACTTGTCCAAATGTACCAATCTTCTTTTTGAAGATCCATTTGCATCCAACTGGTTTTACCCCAGGAGGAGCAACTTCTAAAGTCCATACTTTATTGGTATACATGGATTCCATTTCGGATCTCATTGCATCCAGCCACTTTACTGAGTCGCTACTTGTGATAGCCTGCTGAAAACTAGTAGGCTCATCATCATCGATGATGCAATCCTCTCGATCCCCATCAAGAAGGAAACCATAGTATCTTTCAGGAGGATGAGAAAGCCTACTAGATCTGCGGAGTGGCGTTGGTTCGTCATGTTCTATTGAAGTCTGAGATTCTTCTAAGTCTTTGGTTACAGTTTGAGGTTCTGGAATTTCTTCCAATTCTACCGCGCTCCCACTAATTTCTTTTGCAAGAAATTCGCTTTCTAAGAAGACAATGTGACGAGCGACAAACACCTTTTGTTCTTCAGTGTGGTAGACCATGTACCCCCTTGAATGCTTGGGGTATCCTACAAACTTGCACAAAACCGATCGTGCCTCGAGCTTGTCCGGATTATGCTTTTTGACATATGCCGGACACCCCCATATCTTTATATACTTGAGATATGGTCTCTTCCCACACCACATTTCATATGGAGTGGTAGGTACAGACTTAGTTGGAACTCTATTTAATAGATATGCGGCTGATTCTAGAGCAAATCCCCAGAAGGAAAGTGGCAACTCAGCACTACTCATCATTGATCGCACCATATCTAATAGTGTGCGATTCCTTCTTTCTGATACACCATTATGCTGAGGTGTATAAGGAGGAGTAAGCTGAGAGAGTATTCCATTTGCTTTCAAGTATTCAAGGAAACTGGTACTTAAGTATTCTCCACCTCGATCAGATCGAAGTGTCTTGATGCTTTTACCAGTTTGTTTTTCTACTTCATTTTTATACTCCTTAAACTTCTCAAAAGCCTCGGATTTATGTTTTATTAAGAACACATGTCCATACCTAGAGAAGTCATCAGTAAAAGTGATGAAGTAGGAGTGACCACTTCGTGCATGTATAGACATCGGACCACATACATCACTGTGTACTAGTCCCAAGAGTTCGGTGGCTCTTTCTCCGTGTCCGGTGAACGGAGATTTGGTTATTTTTCCTTTGATACATGATTGACAAGTTGCATATGATGAATATTCAAACGAATCTAGATATCCATCTTTATGTAACTTAGTCAACCTTGTTTCATTTATATGACCAAGTCTACAATGCCATAGGAAGGCTTGATTCGAATCTTGAGCCTTTCTTTTACGCGTGTTTTGAATATTGAAAATTTGTGGTTGATTAAGTATGTATATGCCGTTTTCCAGTGTGCCAAACCCAATCAGTTCTTGATTTAGGAGAATGTTCATGACATTTCTTTCAAGCACAAAATTATATCCTTTATTAGACAATAAAGATACTGATATAATATTACACAACATACTGGGAATACAAAAACAGTTATACAATGCCAAAATGTTTCCACTATTCAACCCTAGGTGATATTCCCCTATTGCAACTGCATCTACATGCATTCCATTGCCCATCCGGAGAGTCATATCACCTGCCCCCAGTACTCTACTATTTCTCAGATCCTGCAAAGAATTACAGATGTGAGAACCAGAACCGGTATCAAGTACCCATGAAGTAGAGTTAACTGAAAGACAATTTTCGATTACGAACACACCTGAAGTAGAAGCAACAACTTGCTTCATGTCCTTGGCTTTGAAGGCCTGACAATCCTTCTTCCAGTGCCCCTGCTTGTGACAATAGAAACACTCGTTCTTTTCTGCCTTCACCCTTCCTGCCTTGTTCGTTCCCTGCACCTTCTTGACCCCACCCTTCGGTTTGGTGGCTTTCATCTTCTTCCTCCCTTTTGCTTTCGCTTTAGATTTAGAAGAAGATGATTGGCCAACATACAGAACGGGGGTCTTCTCCTTTTTCAAGGAGGTCTCTGCTACCCTCAACATATTGAGGAGCTTTGGAAGATCCGCTTCCATTTCGTGCATGTTGAAGTTCAGCACGAACTGAGAGAAGGTGTGGGGAAGGGACTGCAAAATCAAGTCGATGTATAAATCATTCTCTAGCACGCATCCCAGGTTTGCGAGTTCCTCAATGAGGGTGATCATTTTGAGGACGTGCTCTCCAACAGGCGATCCTGGAGCTAACCTCATCTGGAAGAGTTTCCTTGAGGTTTCGTACCTCGCGATACGAGAGTGTTCACCATACAATTCCTTGCAATGGAGGAATATGGATGCAATATCCATACTCTCGTGCTGTTTCTGGAGTTCATTATTCATGGACGCCAGCACGATACACTTAGCTCGCTCACAATCTAGATCCCAGGTTTTACGAACTTCCTTGTCCGCAACTGAGGAATCTGGTCCTGGGATAAGGGGAGGAACAGCGGTGGTAACATATGAAACTTTGTCATAAGTCAGCGCAATATTGACATTTCTTAGCCAGTCTTTATAGTTCTGCCCGGTTAGTATATTCTTTTCAAGTAATAGTTTTAGTCCAGTCATGGTAGCTGCCAGAGAGAGAGAAAAGAAAACACTCAGCATATGCTCTTGCAAGTTTAGATTGGTTTATAAATTTATCTAAACAGGATGGCTCCCACTGTTTCCTCAAATCCTTCTTCAAAACCTAAAAGAAGAACTAGTCAGGATTTAATCACACGTCACAATACTTGCTTAACCTTTCAGCCAGGCTGGTGTTGGTACTTCGAGGGAGGTTTTCCAACGCTTTCGCGAAGTTCCTTAATTAAAGAACCTCTTTTCCCTGGAGGCGTAGCCCCTCTAACACCTTTCTAGGCACCTACTTGGTTTATAGCATTGATTGTTAAGTGAGAGAAATTCCCGAGAGTAATCCTACTCATCAGTGGGATCGGGATCCAACTATCATTGCATGATGCCCTAGATGGAAGCCACTCTAGTCACCACACTCCAGAAGGTAAGCTAAATCTGCAAGTTTCCTTTATGTTTGAAACTCCCGATGTGATTTTTACCCCAAGCTCTTATAGACCTTGACGTAGGCCAACAAGTCATAAGACGCAAGTCAAGTTCTACCCGTCGTTGTCCTGATCAATTTAAATACATCGTACAAGCCCTTGACGTAGGCCAACAAGGTGTACGTCTGTATTAAACTAATGCATCTATCTATGAAACAAATAGGCACACACACTGCTACCATACACTATGCCTTGACGTAGGCCAACAAGCATAGCATGAATACGATGTGCTGTCTATCTGAAACGACGGAGGGTTACGGCTGGTTTTTGGAAAAAAACCGTTAACGTAATGAACTTGATTTGATCGAAGGAACTATGATAGCTTTTTAAAAGGAGTGGTTTAAGCTCCGCATTTAAAATTTGCTTTTTCAAGAAAACCGAGTGGTTTTTAGAAATTGTTCCAACGATTCAGTTTAGGTTTTATTTTCTTTGCATTAAAAATAATGCGTCCCATCTTTAACCTATCATTACAGATAACAACGAAAATATGACGTCCTCTTATGCCATCCGCATTCGCCACGGGGTCCCGTCATCACCCGTTAGGTTACTTAACTAACGACAGAGCGGGGGCTGGGCTAGCGCGGGTGTAAAACATAAGTGACGTCTAAATAGCTATCATGTATATAGATATTTAACATTCGTCTGACGCAATGATATACATTCCAGAACACAGATAAACAATATTGGATTTGCAAGCAATCTGTATTTCTTTTGAGCCTGCAAGAAAAGACAGATTACACAGTTGTGATGAATAGCCATTACCCCACCCACGACCCCTACGGGTGCGGCAAACTACCCGCCCGGCAGTTTGTGCACCCCACCTTGGGTCTGTCCTAGGAGCAAAAACAGTAAAAAGAAATAATACAACGGTGGCTACAACCGCAACCTGGATGTGCCCCGCGAAATAATATTACAACTTGTTATAATTACATCAAATGAATTAAAACAATAACCCATCACAAAACCCGGCTAATCACCACAACAGTCCAATACAGTTTATATGCACAAACAGTTAAAAAACATTACAGAAATGTGCAACCCCCTGCCAACTGACATACTAGCAGTTAGGGGAGGTTTATGAACACATTATACAATCACAGATATAATCCAATATGCAAATACTGTACAATTTCGATCGATTAAACACTTTCAATATTGCTCCAAAATCTGCTCTGTAAAACTGAAACCTGAGCAACAATAAAATATTCCAGAAAATCCCAAATTCAACAGAGAACCCACCCAAGAAAACCGGGATAATGACTCGGCAACTCGGCCGCGGAAGCGCCGCGGATCGGTGGGATCCGCCGCGGAACCGCGGTCGTTTGGTCGAGTCATGGCCCCAAATTTCTTGGGTGTTCTTCTGGTGTCAATACAAGCTTTCTGAACATCCCTGAACCAATTTTGGACTTCATTTAAAATTCGACAGAAACTTGTAATTTTTAGGGTTTTCCGGCTTCGTTTTTCCGTTCGAAATTCGTACAAATTTGCGATTAAGTTAAAACTTGTTTAGCTAGGCTCTGATACCACTGTAAGTCGATGTTCAACACCCCAACACTTTTGGGGAGGCGGAAATATGAATAACAATCAAGTTCTATGATCAAACATCGATTAACCGTACGAATCGTTTGCTATACAAGTTTTAACAAAAGCTTTAGAGTTTTAATCTACTATGCGAAGGGGTTATACCAAACGGTTCTAGTCCTTCGTCTTGATGTTCTCTACGGCCTCTTTGGATCTCCACGCCCTCTTCGGCTTTCTTCCGTGATAGACGATCCACCCGAGAACCCTAATCCAAGCTATAACCTCTAAACTTGAGGTTACTTAGTTTCTCTAGTTGCTAAATAGAGTAGCTAAGGTGATGTAGAGATTGGTTATGGAGTAATTAGTCTTTCCTAATCCTTGTTCTCAACTCATGAGGGTAGGATTAGGATTTGGTGAAGGAGAGAGAACTTGAAGAGAGAGAGTGAGAAGATGATAATGATATTATTATATTGAATAAAGCTTCTCACTTGATATATATGAAACATAAAGAATAAGAAAGAAATGAATAATAAGTGAATATTCATCATGTTTCATTTAATCAAGTGGGTGATTCATTATGTGAGTCATTAAGCAATAAATGCTGCTTTAATGACATGATGAATCACTCACAATGAGTCACTAATTCAATAAATGAAAATGCCACCTCTCTCTTTATGTCACATCCTTCTAGAAGCTTCTCGGAAAATTACGAGAACGCCCCTCTCATCCGTGAAAACACGGAAAAACTTTAGACTGTATAAATCCAATAACCTGATACTAGAATCTGGCTTAAACCAAAGCCGGCTAGTAAAAACTGTCCGAATGTCGTACGTGCGATCAAACACGTATGCGTCCGAACCTTTGTCGTAAAACCATACGACCTCTATATCTTTTCGCCTGGGTTTGGGATATCTCTGTGTGGGACTCTAAAGACTCGACTACTACGCTGGCAGTGGGTTTAACCACAGACCGCAAGCGGCACTAGCTGTACGTAACGGTCCCCAGGTAGTTGTCGATAAGAAAGCTGATGAGGTAACCCATCTGAAATCCTACTGAGCCTGTCTGTGACAATATCCGCGCAGTCCGGTCTGTTCGTCTAAGAGTATCACATGTACGGTCTAGGGAGGTGGTGGACGTCAGACCCCTAATAACCATACAAGTCGTGTCGGTATGGCTCTATCACCATCCGAGAATCTACTGATCAACCTATCAGTAATTCTCAATTAGCCCTGGCCAGGGACTTATGGTAATGACCAACCGATCACTGTGCGATATCAACTCCCTATACCGGGAGAGACGAATCCCTAACAGTCACTCACTGCCTCCACATGGCTCGGGACTGTGCCCAACTGAAACCTGTTTGCACGACTCCTTTGAGCCGTGGTAGGGTAACAATCAAAGCACAGTGGGAACTCACACGAGACAAATGATGACCTTAAGTCAACGGACTATCTGCACACATGTCACCTGAGAACTGCTATCTGACGTTAGGTATAATACCATCCAGTCAGTTCTCGGCGAGTCCTGTCCGGTGTACTCACACCCAGTGAGCATCTGTATACAATCTTAGGTGAACGCCACCAATGGTTGCGGGACCAATCCATCGCCCCTCGTCAGGGTCTAGATATGTATACACTAGTCTACTCCGGAGTATCGATGCCCAATCTCGATACTCCTGCGACCAGGGACATCTAAGGGTGTGCCTATTGACTATCCAGCTCCCACTAGTATGACTGCCATCATAACGCCAGTAGTCAGACAAACACCCTATGGGCTTTATCAACATATATATATAAATACCAAGTAAAATATATCATACGTTAAGACAAAGTCAAACCAAATAGCGTACTATCATATCAAGCAAGACTGTCATGTACATACATATCCCAAGCATCCTATACAATGTAGGCCTCTAGGGCATATATATCCAACATTTATGCCCGTGTATTTGTTACATGGCGGGATGTACGGCGATGATGCGGGATACACCCATTTGGTATGGTTTGGTTTAAAGTGTGCACGTTAGCTTGAGAAGTGCACCCAAGAGTAGTTGGTTGTCGGGACCCGCCACCTCTCTGAGGACCTTGAGGAATTACAACGACATGCATCAGAGGTATGGAGAGATGTACCCTTGAACCAATTCCCGTGTCTGAGGGAAGAGATCATGGTGGACCATCTAAGAATCATTAGACATTTTTGGGGGACTAAGATTAACTTAGGAAACGTGGGATGAACATCATTTTGGATGTCATGAATCATGTTTGGGAAGCAATGAACCCATGGGCTCAGTTGATCTGAACTTGGACTTGACCCACACAATTTTCTTTTATTTGAAAGAAGTGCTAAGCACTGGTTTAGGCTCAGTCCCTTTTTTTCTTGCAAAAAGTGCTGAGCACTCATGTGAGTTCTGACGCTCACACTTTACTCCCTCTTTTCTTTGTCTCTATATGGAGTGCTGAACACTCTTTATGGCGCCCACGTGCAAAGCACGCCAGGCACTAGGCGCTGAGTGATTAGTGTCAAGCACTTTGTGTTCTGTGGCGCCCACGTGCAAAGCACGTGAGGCGCTGGGCGCTGAGCGCCAGCCACTGAGTGCTAAGCACTCTTTATTTTGTAGCGCTCACGTGAGGGGCACGTGAGGCGCTGGGCGCCAACCACTGAGTGCTAAGCACTCTTTATTTTGTAGCGCCTACATGAGGGGCACGTGAGGCGCTGGGCACGTGAGGCGCTGGGCGCCAATCACTGAGTGCTAAGCACTCTTTATTTTATGGCGCCCACATGAGGGACACGTGGGGCGCTGGGCGCCGCCCTCTGAGTGCTAAGCACTCCTGAGTTCTCTCTTTTCTTCTTTTTTTTTGAATGATCCACATGATCTTTATCTAATTTTATTTACCTAAAATTTCCAAGAAGAGAGTTCTTCTTCCTCGAGAATTTAATTCTCTGTTCCTTCAAAGCTTTCTCCTTTTTTTTAAAGCTTATGGGGGGTTCTTCTATGTTAGACTTGAAGTCTTGGGTCCTTTGTATAGTAGAGGCGGGTCTGTTGATTAGTTGAAGAAATCTCTCATTGAGAGATCCTAATTGATTTGGGGATTTTTCCCACCGTTGGATCTTTGATCCAAGAGCTTCTGTTTTACAGAAGGTATTTTTTTTGTTCTTAACAAGATTAGGGAAATATTTTCCCATACAGAATTTATTCTGTAGATCGGTGATTCTTTAATCACCATTGGATTTTTAATCCAACGGTACTCTGTTTTACAGAGAGTAATCTTTCTTGTTTAGAAAGATTTGAGGAATATTTCCTCAACAGAATTTAATTCTGCATTCTGATGATTTATCATCTCCGTTGGATCTTTGATCCAACGACCATGTTTAACAGAGAGTAGAATTTAATTCTACTAGGCGCCGGCGCTCACGTGATGCGCATGTGCGGTGCCAATAAGAGTTTTTAGCGCTGGCGCCCTCGTGGCAGACACGTGAGGCGCTTCCTCTTGAGTTTTGAACAAAGCTTTGCTCTTTTAAGAGTTTTTTTAACTCTGGCGCTGGCGCCCTCGTGGCCGACACGTGAAGCACTTCCTCTTGAGTTTTGAACATAGCTTTGCTCTTTTATTGGGGAAATAAATGCCCCCCTATACAGCTGCGCTCACGTGGCTCACACGTGAATGCAGCGGTGGCATCTTTTCCACCGTTGGATCTTCTCAGAAGTGGAACCGTCTCCGTGTGCCTATAAGTAGGGCCTTTGGCCCTTGAGATGATTGTTGTTCATCTTCCCTAAACTTCTTCTTTCAGAGAATATAATTCTCTTTCCAGAGTTTAGATCTCTGCCCAAGGAAACTCTTTTAGAGTTAGAACTTTGCCAAAAACTTGGTAAGGATTATGATCGAACCCATTAACAGAGCTTTGCTCTTCTTAGATCGTAGATCTTAAAAATGTGTTTTAGGGTTTCTTAACCCGTTAATCAGAGCTTTGCTCATCTTTTATGAAGAACTCTTAGAGTTTTTTAGGATTTTTCTTGCAGATCTTAAAGATCTTGGGGTTTTACCCTGTTAAAAAGTTTTTCTTTTGAGGATTCTGGTAGATTACCCCATTGTTTTACAGAGCATGGCTCTAAGAAATTTTAGGGAATTTTATTCTCTCCTTAATTTTCCTGACAGATGTGAAATCTGTTTGCAGAGCACAGCTCTCGAGGGAGTTTAACTCCTTAGTCCAATGCTATTTCTCATTAAATAAGAATCCTTTTAGGATTTCATTCTTATTGAGTGACTGCCCCATCAATGATGGGGCATCACCTTAGTTTTGTGGGCCCCCCTTTGTCCCTTTCTTTTGCACTGCAAAAGTTCTGAACATAACGTCAATAGCTGAACCTTCTCCTTTTGTGCAGGTGCAGTGGCCTTCGACTCTTCCTTCCCTTTCGTACGTTCAGAGAGCGCCTTTGCCGACGCGCTCGTGGATCGAGAAGTTTTCACGCTTATTAAAGATCATGACCCGGAGCAGAAATCTCTTCACCTGTGGGGGTCATGGTATAATCAGATCATTCGGGGTCGGCGAAGTTTTTCTTGTGCAGCGCCCTCAGAGCCAATTTCAGTGATTCATTACGCTGATTCGCCTCAAGTGACTTACACCGTAAAAGATGTCAACTGGACCTCGGAGGGTCGCTTTCAGCCCTCCATGGCATGAATACCTGTACAGCTACCGATGGCTTTGGACATTTTGGGCGGCGCATATGCCAAGACGAGTCGCGCCCTTGGGGGCAAGTCTATATGATAGGGTTGACTCCTCGCCATTCAGCCGGCTACCTGCAGTGGGCTCAGTATATCCTGTCGGCCAAGAAGTCGCTGCTGCTGAAGCTCGGGCTGTATCCTGCAATCTATGCGTCCTTTTTTCAATATCCCACGCCTCATGTATGGTGGGTCAAGGCTTTTCTGGAACAGTGGAACATCCCAACCCACACATTTCTTCTATCGGGCCCGGAGGTCTCAATTTTCTTGGAGGAGTTTGCGGAAATTTCCGGCTTACCCGTCAGAGGGGAACATTACGAGGAGATACTTCCCCCTGATGAGTATATCTTTGCCACCAAATCAGAGGTGATGAGCCTTACTCCAGAGAATTCCATTCAACACCGGTTCCCGAGCCTAATCAAGGTGTTGAACATTTATGAGAGTTTGTAATTAGATTCTGGAGGGCACGGAGTCAGCTTTGCAGGTTTCATCGCCCGCTTTCTTCGCCCAGAGTCAAAACAAGCCGCGAAATTCGCTAAGCTTGATGACCCGTTCGGTTTTAGTTTGGATAACTTGCCGACGGCAGAGGCGGATTTGAATAATTTCTTCATTCCAGACGTTCCGGTCATCCCTTTCGCAGAGCTCGCTGCTCCAGACGTCAACGAAGAGACGTTCTTTCTGGGGTTCATCGGCCTGTGGTTGAATTGGTTTGTGCTTCCGACGCATCCTCGCTATATGAAGCCGTCTGTCTTTTATCCGGCCCACCGCATGATTGCAGGGATGCGTGTGGCCGTTGGGATCACAGGGTTGGCTCATCTATATCATGGCTTGAGCTTAGCAGCAGACACTGCTCAGCCGGAGGTAAAGCCCGTACATCTTCCGTTGCACTACTTCACGTCGTGGATCGAGATGCACGTGCTAGGTACTTTCGGTGTTCACAAACGACCCCGCTTCTACGACAGCTACAACTTTCCTCGGGTCATGTATCTGGTTAACGCTTCTGCGTCAAACCCGTCGCAGCGAGAGGCTCGGCGACTGGTCCTCAGCCCACGCATGGTTGGGGACAGCATGACCTTTGTCGATAGTGTATTGACTATCGGCAAGAAATCTACTAAGGTGGTGCAACCGTTGCGTGACACTTTCAAATACTGGGCTTCTACGTTGAGGGCTCGGGAAATCATGCTCCTGTATTCCATCAGGCCGGGCTTTTTAGTATTTAGACAGAGCGCCTCGGTACTGTTTATGAAGTACAACCCGCACTGCTTCGCTCAACAGTCGGGTTATAATCAGGGTGTTCCTCTCGAGACATTCTTAGCCGGGCCGGCTGCTACGGAGGAGGGTATTCGCAGCGCACTGCACCACTTTATGCGATTAAATACGGGTCCAATTTTCTTATTAGCGAGCCGAGCTATGTGCCGAAAGCTTCGAATGCTTACGTGGCGTGGTACCAGCATGTGACAGGTGCTGTTATCAGGGAAGAAAGGCGGCTATTGCTCGATCACAAGGATGCAGTCCCCGCTGGTAATCCATCGGTCCCTTTAAAGCGACGGACTACCGTTCGTCCCACCTTAAGAGAGGATATTACGGCTGTGGTCCCATGAGCTTTCCCTGAGAAGCTTCAATCGGGTGTTCCCGCAACTGCGGTAGCCATGGCGTCCCCAGAATCTGGCATTGGTTCGGAAATCATGACCTGCCGCCCAAAGGTGCCTGTCAAGCGCAAGCTCTTATCGTCGTCCGCTGGTGTCCGTTCCCAGAAAAAGAAGAAGTCTTTATTCTTTCCCGACGTCGTATTCGGCCAGGAGCCCCATGCTCCCTACAGTGAGGGCTTGTGCAAATACGGCACCAATGATGGTTTGTTCGACACGCCTACGACCAATACTGATTTACAGGATGCCCTCGCAGCTTCCGAGCGACTGGCTCGCTAGGAAGCGGTGTTGATCTCTATCGCGGAGTCAGGTAGACTTCAGTTATATTCTTCTGCTCCTATCCCTTCTCTCTTTATTATGTTTTTATTAACGCTTTCTTCATCAACAGGTATTTCCGCCGAAGAGACTCTCGCGACTTCCCTCAGGACGTTTGAGGAGGAAGAGAGGCTCCACGCTTCTTTGGGTCATGGTATAATTCGTTTCATTATGCCTTTACTCTTTTTTTTATTTATGATCTGACTCTTCTCTTCGCCCTATTGCAGGAACTACCACAACTCAGGTCTTTCCAAGTGCAGTGCCAATCCTAAGTGGCAATGCAACAAAGCTTTTAGAGCCAGATACTATGGCCACGGCCATCCCAAAGTCACCAAAGAAGGTGTTGCTGAAGCAGCCGATGATGGATGCCGTAGTGACTCCAGAGGAAGAGCTCGGTTCGGACGACGACATCCCCTGTTGGAAGTCTTAAGGAGGTCAGTTCTCACTGCTCAGACTGAAAGGAAGCGCAGGAAGCACGCAGCGAGGGAACACGATGCTATTTTGGCCGCAGGTGTGGGCTCAAGCAGTATTCCGCCTGCTGACATTCTTTTAGCGGATGTTCCTTCCACCCTGTCTACCGCCTATGTTAGTTATATGTATGCCCTAGAGGCCATTACTGTACATTGGATGTATATTGTAGTGGATGCTGGGACATATATAGGGAGGACTTTCTTGCTCGACATAATAGTATGCTATCTGGTTGCTCTTTACCTTAACGTGTATACTGATTGTCTCTCTATTACATGTTGGTAAAGCCCTTAGGATGTGTACTTGACTACCTGGACTATGATGCAGATCATACTAGTGGGGACATGGTAGTCCATAAATACATCCTTCAAAGTCCCTATTCGTGGGTGTATCGAGACGGGGCATCGATATACCAGAGTAGACTAGCGTATACCTTCTCGACCCATATAGATGGACGATGGATGATCCCATTTCCATTGGTGTTTGACATCAGAGATGATATACGGGTGCTCAGTAGAGACTGGGTACACTGGAAGGACTCGCCGAGAACTCCCAGATGGTATTATACCTTACGTCAGATGGCAGTTCTCAGGTGACACTGGTACAGAGTAGTCTGTTGACCCGAGATCGTCATAGAGTCTTGTGTGGTTCCCACTGTGCTTTGATTTCCATCTTACCACGTCCAAGAGGGCATGCAAAACGGTGGTTCTTGGGTACAGTCCCGAGTCACATGGAGGCAATGAGCGATAGGAGGGGATTCGTCTCTCCCTGTATAGGGGGTTGATGTTGAACTGTGTTCGATTGGCTATAACCGAAAATCCCTGGCCAGGGTTGCTGAGATTTACTGGTAAGTGTTACCAGTAGTTTCTCGAACTGTTATAGACCTCATATCGACACGACTTATCGAGCTATTGGGGTCTGACGTTTACCACCCCTAGGCGAGATATGCGACATATAACGATCAGACCGGACTGTACGGTAGTGTTACTGGTTGGATTCACTGGAGTGTGAGCGGGCTTGCTCGTCGATCTTCTGATCGTTCAATACCCGGATGGCCGTTACGTTTAGCAGACCGCTTGCGGCTTGTGGGTGTTTGATATGATCATCACCTGCTGCCGGCGTATTGACGAGTCTTTAGAGTCCTACACAGAGGTTTCCTGGCTCAAGCGAAATGAAATAGGAGCGCATATGAGATATGTGCGGAACCGAGAATAATGCGTGTATGTGATACCGTATTTCATTCTCGCGATCAATGTGTCGAATGGTTGCATGCGATATAACCTAGTTATCGATTCAAGCGTTGATTCGATAAGCCGATACATTGTATACTAGTCGGTTGTGTGCGACATGACCGGATCATTGAATCAAGTGTTGATTTAATGATTTAATGCATAATTATATATTTGATATATTACTTTGCATTAACTAGTATTGGTTCACTTTAAATGGATTTTCTCACTTGTTCGTGCACATTGTATATATGATATATTTTTTGTGCACAAGATTGTATCATGTTTGATGATACATGATAGTTTGGTTTTGTGTAAAGAATTAAACCATGGTTACTTAAGTGGTTAGGGTTTCATTTCCTTTTCTCATTTATTTATCTATTTATTTCATTTAGAAAAGATAAAGAGAAAAAGAATGGTTGCTAGTTTTGTTTTATTTGAAGCTTCTTGAAGCTTTGAACAAGTCCACCATTCTTGTCTCTTCTCTAACCCTAACCACTCATCTAACCTTAGTTAAATCTCTACACTAAACCATGGTTGAGATTATGATAAGTATCATATTGTTTTTATTTTTAAAAACAACTTATCATATATTCTTCTTTTTCTTCATCTTCTTCTTCAATGAAGAAACCTTCACTTCATCAATGGTGATTGATGAAAACAAGTGAGAAATCCAATTCTAAAGTCTACCCACTTCCTATTTCTTCATCCTCTACCTCTTGCCAAGTAGTAGAGTGTGTTTTCTTCACAAGTTTCTTGACTTGGTGAAGTTGGAGCTTGATCTAGTGATGCCTCGACGTAGATCATCTTCGGCATCGTCGTCGATGACCTAGCCCGCTTCTTCTCCGATGAAGCCGACGCTAGAGCCCGGGATCCGTTTTGGACAGTGAGGAGACATCATCACGGAGCTATGGAGGTGGATCACCGGATCTACAAAGGTTGTATTTCCGTTCCTTTAGTTAATTTGTTAGCTAGTTGCTTGTTTCGCCTAGAATTCTAGCCAACGATCCGTAGTCTAGGGTTTCTCGGCACCGTATTTTTGAAATTGGCATGGTTGATGCCTTATGAGACCTCTTGAGAGTGCCTAGGAACCCTAACAGTGGTATTAGAGCCTAGCTAGAGCCTTAGGCGAAGTCTAGACGGATTTTGAAGTCCGATCGAACCAAAACACGAACCCGAAACATGCTCTCTGGACTTTTTCTAAAAACAGGGTTTTTTCCAGATTAAAAATTCGTAAACAATTCAGCAGGGAATTCTAAGAATTACGGCGCAAAAATTAATTCATGAACAGTGTAAACGGCGGCGGAACCGCGGCAGAAGCCTGGCTTCTGCGGCGGTTCCGCGGCAACAAGGTGACGTCATCCTCCCCTTTTTGCACAGTAATTTATGTTTTCAGATGCTGAGTTTTCTGGGAATTTTTAATATTTATTCAAGAGTTGAATTTTCTGGGGTTGTTTTGGGGATTCGGTGTTTCGATCGGAGTATCAGATTTTGTCTATGTGGCTTTCTGGATAATTTTTAGAATATGTTAAGAAGTTCGACCGGATATAAATACCCAATTTTTCCCCTGTCGGGAAATTTCCAAGTGTCGGATTTTTCCGTGGTTTAAAGACGTTCTAAGTAGTGCAAGTAACGCGATGGACCCTCTAGAAGACAACAAACCTTAACTCGATTATGTGACCGTCTTGAACTGCCCTTTGAACCTTCGGGTTTGGGGCAGTACGGCGTGCCACATGTGAGGCGTTGGCTTGACCCTTCTACGGCTGGACCATTGGTACTGAGGCACGAACTGAATGTTTTTAGACTTGTTTCATGTGTTGATCTGTATCGGGAAAACTTGGGTGTTCGAATGTTCGATCGGAAAGTTTGACATTTTCTATTTATCCGGAATGGGATACAATAATTGGATTTTCATGATCTTCCTTTTATTATTGGATTTTGTGGGTGCAATCCGCTGAAAACCCTCAGGAGACAACACTCCTCCTACTAGGGATACCTAGAGGTTTAAAGGCTTGTTGCACGTGCTCAGTGCAATCGTGTTGCCTACGAAAGTGTGCTAGTTAGTTTTCTCTTTCTTTATTTTCTCCTTCTCTTTTTAATAAAAGTTCGCTTGAGACGATCGAAATTAAGTTTGGGGGTATTTGATCAGTCGAAAATAATGTATTTTTTAACACGGCAATTTTCCTATCATTTGCACTCATTTAGAAGTGTTCGGTATTCATATTTCACATATTAGCAAATCAGTCGTTAAATATCAGATTTCATGTGTTAGACTTTTAAACCGACACTTTAAGGGAAATTAACCGCATTTCATGGCATCGCATCATCTCTATATTTGCGCAACACTTGTCTCGAGATTTGTGCAGGAAATTGCAGGAGCAAAGTCAAAAAAAGCTGATAAAAAAATACACCAACTCCATGTTTTCAGATCTGGTAGCAATACAGAAGGCCAAATGAAATTCCACACATCAAAACAAAGCCCAAATACTATAGAGAGAATTAACAGAGAAGACCAAAGCCTGAGGCCCATAAAGCGCCGCGGATCCGCGGCATGAGCCTTCTTGGGCCGCGGATCCGCGGCGGATCTGCCACTTCAGCACCTCAGATTTGCATCAAAATTCTTCTAGAAGGGCCCACATTCATTTCTGATATATCAAATTCTAGAATTCTCTCGAAGCTACTGCCAGATCAGCAAAGATCATTAAGCAAGGCTAATCCTAATTAAGCTCCTAACTAATCACATCTAGAAGCTTCTCCTCTAACTAACTTTTGGAGGGAAATTCAAATTTCCTCAACAAACTTTTGGAGGGAAACTTAGAATTTGAAATCTTAGATCTAGGGTTTAGTTATCTATAAATAGGAGCCTAGATCTAAGGGTTGAGGTTAATCTTCGATATTCCTAAAAATTCTAATTCTTCATCTTCTTCCACAAGTCTAGTGACAAGACTTGTGCGAAACCCTAACCCTAATTCCACTCCAAATTCAAGATCTTGAGTGCCAATCAAGCAAGAAGCCTTCAACCTTTTAGGAGCCGAGCCGATCTTCAATCGGGCAAGTGATCCAAGCCGATCCACGACTCACGGAGACGAGCAAAGCCAAATCGACGATCGAGTTCTTCATCTTGTAGTTCTTGAGCGAATGTAACGAAATTGTTGATATAAATAAAAGGTGAAATTCTTGAATCTTGCTTTCTTTTAATTCTTGCATCATGATTAGATCTCAATTTGTAATTGTTGTTCTTGTTGTGATGTTTGAGTAAAACTCCGCTCGTTAAGGAGCCGAGACGATTAATAGAATGATGATGTAATAAATCTTTAAACGATTCTTGAGTTCTACGAGTTTTGTAAACCCTAGCAAGTTCAAGAATCGATGACCTAGTTTCGTTGCGATGCTTTCTTGATTGTGATCGCTCGAAATTAGGGATCTACGATCGTTTCTTGAATTTACTAGAGGCTAGCACATGAATGATATCGATGAATGAACAAGGGATAAGATGAAACCCTAGTTTCACTAGAAATCCCTAATTCTCGTCGATCATCATCAATCTAGTATCAATCCATCGAAGGATAAGAATACGTAATTGTAAGATTACATCACATCTATAGATCTGATCGATTCCTACGAGCCTCATTTCGATTCTTGAGATTTGGTTTGGAAAAATCATCAAACTATCAATTCTTGATTCTATCTTTTTCTTGTTATTAGATCTAGATATTTTCTAATTCTTGAACTTCAACTTTAAATCTTGAATTGTTTGTTTTCTTTTCATTAAAGTTTCAATTCATCTAATTCGAAAGACGAACGATTACACTTTCCCTGTGGACGATCCGCACTCACTAACAATCTACATCCGACACCGTAGTTGATTGCGGTCAAATAATTTTTGGTTGTGATTTCTTTACAATTTCATACTACACATCGAGAAAATCATTAAATCAAATGGCGCCGTTGCCGGGGATAGTGCGCTAATTGTTCGTATTTTTGAAATTTGAGTTGAAAATTTTATTCCATCTAAATTTTTTAGATCTAAACTCGCACAAACCCTAATACGTGTTTTGTGATTTGATTGCGAGGAAATCTGGGATCATAGGAGCTGGAGAAATTTTTTTCTAAAATTTCCAGAGGACTCAGGGAGTAGACAGGAGCTCTCTGTATAATTTTTGTGCACAGTACTGTTCATACCGCGGCGGAAGAGCGGCATTAGGGTGCATCCGCGGCGGTTCCGCGGCCCCCTTGTTGATTCACTGCACCAATTTTGCTCAGTAACTCTCTGTACTTTCTTATCTCTTACCTCATCTACTCCAATTAACATTTTGTGCAGGTTTCTTTGCAAATAATCGCTGCGCCGCAAAAGCAAAATAAAAATTTGTGCGTGTTTTTTATTCTTGGTTGTTTGCATATTAATACGGAATTTAAGGGGCACGACCAAATCCAAATTAGGTGGGGAGTTCATTACCCTTCCTAGGCCCCGAAAATCGCAAAACTTGCATCCGCATTTACCCTAATTAACTAAAAAATATCTAGAGATGACTCTAAGGACCGTCGCGCTCAATTAGGACAGAAGAGGGCCGTGGGTAATTCATTGCTTATCCGCGTTTTCTTGTGGTGCCTAAGGCAAGTGTGTCTAAGGCTAGTGGTTTTTAATTAGGCCCACTACTTACGTAGTGGAGTACCTTCCCACTTACCTGGCACTTATCCGGCCACAGGGGAACAAAGAGGCAGTGGAGGATTATATCCTGCGACTTGTCTTTTGGCAGTTAGGAGCGGTCTAGAGCCGGACCTAGGTGACCACTAGAATTAGGGTTTTGCTTGTTGCATTTGTTGTGTTGCATCATATTTTCAAAATCCGTATCAATTTTTAAAACAAACACCAACACTTCATTTCCCCTAATTATAAATTCACGCTGCCACTTGTACTAACCCTTTTTAGTGCAAGATAGGCTGGACACGGGTTTCTAGTGCCCGTTAGTCCGCGTCCCTTTGATCGACCCAAAAGTCGGTATTTCTACATTTACTTTTCTTTACCCACCACCACACCCACTTCGATGGATCCACCTCCATCGAACTTCTTTTCCACTACCCTGCCGCCGTCCATTGGTGCGCAGAATGCACCTCGCATCTCTCTCCAAGAGAGGTGCTATCCAACACGAAGCCCACTTTCCACCTGTCTTTCCATTCCACCAGCCAACGGGGAAAATTTTCAAATAAAACCCCAATACATCAACCTTCTACCAAAATTTCATGGTCTCGAGTCTGAAGACGCATACGTGTTTATCACGAAATTTGAAAATGTATGCGCAATGATGGGTACCTCACAGCTTTCTGTGGATGCTTTCCGTCTTCGTCTTCTCCCATTTACCTTATGCGATTTAGCCGAGAAGTGGCTATATAACACTACCGCACATTCCATTTCAAATTGGGAAGACTTCGTCAAAGCATTCCTTAAGAAATTTTACCCACATCAAAAGACAGCTCGAGTCCGTAGCGAAATATATCAATTCACCCAGCTTCCAAATGAAACATTTTCAAAATGTCTTGAACGCTTCAAGGATCTGTTAGTCCAATGTCCACATCACGGCATCCCGAGATGGGATCTTTGCCGAATCATTTATGAGGGCATTACTCCTTACACAAGACAGACCCTTGAATCCATGTGTCAAGGCAACTGCATGACTAAAGATGATGGGGAAGCCTGGGAATTCCTAGAAGATTTCGCTGAAAAGACTTTACAGTGGGAGGGTGTGAGTCAATCGTCTAGGGATGGCAATGATATTTCCATAGGAGTTAGAGCTGACATTGCAGCTATCAATAAGAAACTCGAGAATATGGAAAACAAATTTTTAGCTGCCGCCCTAAGTCAAATATCACTCTCCAAAACTGTATGTGGATGCTGTTCTGATCCGTCTCACTTGACGGAAGAATGTCCGTTTCAAGGTCATGAGCATACTAATGCCGCATTTCAAAGACCTAGAAATGATCCATCTTCCTCCACATATGATCAGGGTTGGAGGAATCACCCAAATTTTGCTTGGAACCAATCACAATTTCAAAACACGGTTCCAACCCAAAACAATTTCCAAAGGGCCCCTCCACCACAACAGCACCCACAACTTCAATTGAGTCAGCACCCCTTCCAAGCACAAAACTTTCAAAATCCGGCCAACACTTTTGCACCGTCTAATCCTTTGCAATTGACCGGTACAGATAATACCTCTGCACTAGCACAAACCTTGGATACTTTCATGAAACAATCCATCCAAGGGACGGCAAGTTTGCAATCTTCCGTTGAGAATGTGATGAAGATCATTATCTCTCAAAATGAGAACATCAAATCGATGGAAGAACAAATTGCACAACTAAAAGCCGAAATGAGTGCACGAGAGAAAAGGAAACTTCCAGCTCAACCTTTACCTAATCCTGGCTATTCACATCATGTGGATGCAACCACGTTGAGATCTGGAAGAGTGCTTGACAATCACGTTGGGGAAGAGTTTGATGATACTGATAAATCAATCAATAACACCCCGGCTGAGACCTTTCCTCACACACACACTTCTAGTTCTAACCCCAGTTCTTCTACCCCACCATCTTCTTCCGAGCCTATTCTTCATTTCCCAAAAGGCTCGCCACTTCAGCCCACCTCTTTTACTCCTCCACGGACGATCCCCACTTCTATTCTGGGATCGATTCCACACTTCCTTCTCCTATGATGGACCCAGCGCTTATTGCTAAAGCACCTTATCTTAATCAGTTAAGGGCTAACACACCGAGTCCACATATAGAGAAGATTATGAACATTTTTAAGCAAGTAAACACCAACATCCCTCTCCTAGATGCCATCCAACAAGTTCCGTCCTATGAGAAAACTCTTAAGAACTTGTGCACTAGGAAGAGGAAGACTCAAGCGCCCAAGAAGATTTTCATGGAAAAAACAATAGACACGGCTTTCCCCCAACAATTACCGAGGAAACGTAAGGATCCAGGATATCCTACTATTTCCGTTTCTATTGGGGAAAAACACATCAACCGTGCTCTACTAGACCTTGGCGCTAGTGTTAACTTGCTTCCATACTCAGTCTATGAGCAACTAGGTATCGGAGAGTTGAAGCCAACCAATTGCACTCTCCAGATGGCTGACCGATCAATCACCAAACCTAGGGGTGAACTGGAGGATGTGTTAATAAAAATCGGAGAATTTATATTCCCGGTAGATTTTATTGTAATTGATACACAGCCTGTAGCGAACCCACAGAATCAAATTCCGGTGATTTTAGGTCGCCCCTTTTTGGCCACTTCCAATGCTATTATCAACTGTCGTAATGGTTCTATGACCCTATCTTTCGGGAATAGGTCAATAGAACTGAACATTTACAAGTTAGGAAGTGTACCCTCCAAACCTATTGCTCAGGTCTGTTCTGTCGACTTAATGGATGTTGACAGCAGCGAATTTGATGATCCTCCTGATATCGATCTTGACTCTTTTCATACGTTATTTTTTGACCCAACTATATATCATACACATATGGACTCTTCTACCGAGATGTCCGGGTCAACAATTAACACTGATTATGAAATGCCTTTAGAGTCTGAAGATCACCCCGCACTTTGTGATGACATTATTCATCAGGGTATTGATGGAACTTTTGAGGAAATCTTCGCTGATGAACACGCATTTTTAAATGACACGGGTGTTGAGATGAATCATCTCCCAATCATTGAAATTGAACCTCCACCCCTTCTTTTGAATTGTAAAAAGAATGCGAGTAATCCATCACATTCATTGTATCGTCTCTCCAAAATGAGACGCACACACACTCTCTTCCACCACTTAACCTTTCCCCACTTCTTCTTCCACCAACCAGAGCACTGCATTGATAAAATTTTTGAATGGTTGGTGTTAACATTCGGTCTTTGCAAAGTTGGCATCGACCAATGATTTTTGACCCCCACTTGTGATTTTCAAGGCTTAACATTGCATAACTCAAGTTTGGGGGGTATGTTTTTCTGGCTCCTAAAAAGAAAATTTTTTACAAAATTTTGAGCCAAAAATAAGTTTCGGGGAGGTTCTTCACTTAAATATTTTTCCCCCACTAATAAATTCCTCCCAAGCTTACAGGTTTTTCGAGATTTAGCAGAAGGCAACAGTGAGGACACTGTTGAAAACAAGTTTGGGGGAGGTTTGTGCTTATTTTCGCATCATTTGCATATCATTTGCATAAGCACAAAACATTTTTTGAAAACCATAAAAATTTAAAAAAATTCAAAATATAAAAATATTTTTTGTACATAAATAAGATAATGAAAGTTTAGATAGTGAAAAATTACATCCATAAGATTAGAAAAATTTAAGAAAACCAAGAAAATTAGAAGTTTTCTTATACGAACTAGTAATAAGTAGTTATGAGCCGTTGTCCCAAGGGTTAGTAAGATGAAGGACGTCACTAATCTGAGAATAAAAATAAGTCTGAAAAATAGTTTCTATTCTGGAAGCCAAACATTTTGAACGTTGATACCCTGCTATTCGCACTTACACACATCTTAAAGCCTGGGATAGTAGAAGATACCTTGAAATGCTCTTGTCTTAAAGCCAAAAGTATGAAGGAAATAAAAAAAATGAAATGAAGAAAATATAAAATGGTGAGAAAAATGGACACTGGTTTTGTTATCACCGAGGGCAATAAAAAATATATAGCGAGGGTGCTTCTTCACCTAGTGCCCTAAGGCCAACTGGTCTGGGAGTCACTGCTATGCCTTAGGTGGTGCAAGACGAGGAAAATACACCAAGTAAGCAAGCACAGGAGTAATCGGTCGGTTAGTACCTCAAGAAGTATTAACGGTCGCATGAAAGTGTATAAGCAATCTCATCTAAATATTCATTAATTAAAAAGTACTGAGGCTGATGGGCAAGAGTATGATAGCTTGAATTGAATTCTCCGGGTGTAGGGATGTCTTTACACACACGCAGGGTTATATGATTGATGTTTGGACGAAAGATAGGAATGAAGAATAAGACGATATTTTATTGAGGGAGGACGTGATTTCTGACATCTTTTCATGACCATTAAGATAGGGCTCATGACAACCGAAAAGCTAGCATAGTTGGAAACCCTAATTTTCAAGGCTTTTCTTTTACAATTCTTTTCTTTAAATGTAATATTCATGATCTTCCTTTTATTATTGGATTTTGTGGGTGCAATCCGCTGAAAACCCTCAGGAGACAACACTCCTCCTACTAGGGACACCTAGAGGTTTAAAGGCTTGTTGCACGTGCTCAGTGCAATCGTGTTGCCTACGAAAGTGTGCTAGTTAGTTTTCTCTTTCTTTATTTTCTCCTTCTCTTTTTAATAAAAGTTCGCTCGAGACGATCGAAATTAAGTTTGGGGGTATTTGATCAGTCGAAAATAATGTATTTTTTAACACGGCAATTTCCCTATCATTTGCACTCATTTAGAAGTGTTCGGTATTCATATTTCACATATTAGCAAATCAGTCGTTAAATATCAGATTTCATGTGTTAGACTTTTAAACCGACACTTTAAGGGAAATTAACCGTATTTCATGGCATCGCATCATCTCTGTATTTGCGCAACACTTGTCTCGAGATTTGTGCAGGAAATTGCAGGAGCAAAGTCAAAAGAAGCTGATAAAAAAATACACCAACTCCATGTTTTCAGATCTGGTAGCAATACAGAAGGCCAAATGAAATTCCACACATCAAAACAAAGCCCAAATACTATAGAGAGAATTAACAGAGAAGACTAAAGCCTGAGGCCCATAAAGCGCCGCGGATCCGCGGCATGAGCCTTCTTGGGCCGCGGATCCGCGGCGGATCTGCCACTTCAGCACCTCAGATTTGCATCAAAATTCTTCTAGAAGGGCCCACATTCATTTCTGATATATCAAATTCCAGAATTCTCTCGAAGCTACTGCCAGATCAGCAAAGATCATTAAGCAAGGCTAATCCTAATTAAGCTCCTAACTAATCACATCTAGAAGCTTCTCCTCTAACTAACTTTTGGAGGGAAATTCAAATTTCCTCAACAAACTTTTGGAGGGAAACTTAGAATTTGAAATCTTAGATCTAGGGTTTAGTTATCTATAAATAGGAGACTAAATCTAAGGGTTGAGGTTAATCTTCGATATTCCTAAAAATTCTAATTCTTTATCTTCTTCCACAAGTCTAGTGACAAGACTTGTGCGAAACCCTAACCCTAATTCCACTCCAAATTCAAGATCTTGAGTGCCAATCAAGCAAGAAGCCTTCAACCTTTTAGGAGCCGAGCCGATCTTCAATCGGGCAAGTGATCCAAGCCGATCCACGACTCACGGAGACGAGCGAAGCCAAATCGACGATCGAGTTCTTCATCTTGTAGTTCTTGAGCGAATGTAACGAAATTGTTGATATAAATAAAAGGTGAAATTCTTGAATCTTGCTTTCTTTTAATTCTTGCATCATGATTAGATCTCAATTTGTAATTGTTGTTCTTGTTGTGATGTTTGAGTAAAACTCCGCTCGTTAAGGAGCCGAGACGATTAATAGAATGATGATGTAATAAATCTTTAAACGATTCTTGAGTTCTACGAGTTTTGTAAACCCTAGCAAGTTCAAGAATCGATGACCTAGTTTCGTTGCGATACTTTCTTGATTGTGATCGCTCGAAATTAGGAATCTACGATCGTTTCTTGAATTTACTAGAGGCTAGCACATGAATGATATCGATGAATGAACAAGGGATAAGATGAAACCCTAGTTTCACTAGAAATCCCTAATTCTCGTCGATCATCATCAATCTAGTATCAATCCATCGAAGGATAAGAATACGTAATTGTAAGATTACATCACATCTATAGATCTGATCGATTCCTACGAGCCTCATTTCGATTCTTGAGATTTGGTTTGGAAAAATCATCAAACTATCAATTCTTGATTCTATCTTTTTCTTGTTATTAGATCTAGATATTTTCTAATTCTTGAACTTCAACTTTAAATCTTGAATTGTTTGTTTTCTTTTCATTAAAGTTTCAATTCATCTAATTCGAAAGACAAACGATTACACTTTCCCTGTGGACGATCCGCACTCACTAACAATCTACATCCGACACCGTAGTTGATTGCGGTCAAATAATTTTTGGTTGTGATTTCTTTACAATTTCATACTACACATCGAGAAAATCATTAAATCACAGGGCCGAGTCCTGGCGATGGTATGGCAGGTGAAATGCCGATGACTACAGAACCCGAAGTGGTCACTCTTTCTTGGGAATCTGGGACTGTCCAGACTGCTGCTCTTTCTCCTTGTGGCTCTTTAGTATCGGCGGGTGTCGCAAGCATTACGACGGCCCTCGTCGAGTCAGGGGATGAAGCTATGGGTGCAGAATCTATTCCCCCGAGAGAGAGTGAGGAAGCCGTTACACTTGGTGACGCTTCCGGTGCGATTTCGGTCCCTGATCTATCAGGTAGTCTTTGGGTTGTTGTTTTTTGAGTTTTTCAATCCTGTTAAGCCCTTCTAATGATATTTTGTTTGTCTTGAGCATAGGCGTGGTAAACCCTTAGGCTGTGACGGCTGAAGAAGTGTCGCCGACCGCCATTTTGACGGTCGCTGTCCCTTTACTTTCTTCTGCACCTCCTTAAATCTTGGAAGGTATGGGTTTCTCACTTATTTGCTTCACTGCGGATACAATTCTGCTTGTAATGACTGTATATTGTCGCGACTCTGCAGGAGTACTTTTCGACCATTTATACCAGGTGTTAAACCCGTATTTTTCCTTTCAGTCGGAAATCGTTCCACCTTCTGGTATTGGTCAGTATATTCTTCACCTAATGTTTCTCCCTTTTTTTAGAGTAGACTTATTGGTGCTAAGCCTTCCTTATATTGACCACAGTATCACAGGTCGGAAGAGGAAGCGAAAGAATAGCCACGCCTCCGATACAACCTATTCTGCCGCCTGCAACAGCCGGTACGATAGATTCCATCCCTCAGGTGTTTTCTTTATCTTCTGAGTCAAAATTTGACCATAATTCATTTTGCAGCGATTACACTGGCTCCAGCTCCATTTGAGTCTCGCATTCCTATGCCTGCGGGGCCCTTCGCTAAATGTACATCCTCCAGGGGAGCAGTGAATTGCCGGCGAACGTTAAGCGTGTTTATCGAAGATCTCAATGCCGAGGCCCTCACTTCTGCTACAGATTTTTCCAACGAAGTCAATCCAATGCCGGCGACGCTCGTGAACTTCCATAATGAAAATCTCGTTGGTTCTTGGGTTGCAGGAAGATCGACGCTTTCCTGCACGAGATTGAGCTTAAGCGTCTCGCTCCTGAGGTGTTGGCCTCGAACTCTCAGCGGGCTGCATGGGTCGAGTAGAGTGTTCCTTTCATTCGCCATTTTGAACAAGAGGCGAACCTGAGGCGAAAGTAACATGAGGCGGCTTCCGGCGAATCCGTCCGATTGCGCGCCCAGGTTAAAACGAATGCTGCGCGGCTAAAAGCTATTTTCGACAACCTCCAACGATGTATTTCGGATGGGTTGATGCTAAGGCGGAAGCTTGATTTCAGAGAGCGAGTCACGCAGGACTGCGAAGTTGCCAAGCAAGAAATCGATGAAAAGCTTTCATCCTATTTGCAGCAACGGACTCAAATCGAAGAGGAGTTGGCCACTGTAGCTGAATACGAGAAGGAATTGAGAGGAGCGCACGAGCGGCTTGTCAGTTTGTTGAAGACGCCTCCTCCTTAATAACTGTCATTGTACCCCTTTTCTTGTACTGGTTGTAAACTTCTGATTAATGAATAACATGTATTCATTTTGATTCCTTTATGAAATGTATCTTGTATTCACTTGAATTCATGAATAAAAGACATATTTTATTTTATACTAGCATTTTTCTTTTCTTCGATATCTTGATCTGGTGTGAAGTAGTTTATATACTCATTTCGGAGTTTGTAGTTTATTCACTCATCCGGGAGTCTCTAGTTTATGAACTCATTTCGGAGTTTGTAGTTTACCTTCCTTGGGCTTGTAGGAAAACCTGTCTTAACTTCACAGTTAACCCATGCTCTTTACGACAAAGGTCTGTTAGGGTCTGTGGTACTAGGGTTTTGTCTGTCGTACCATCGCGTCGGCCGATGCATTTCTTGATTTGCAGAATTTACGCTGCTGTTCGAGTAGCCCCGCGACTGTCGTGTCTCTGATCCCTTCGAGGGCTAGACAAGACGTCTTCAAGTAATCTCCTTAGGTCATATTACCGTCGGAAGAGCAAACGTTAGGAATTTTCCATAACGCTTTTTACTTGAGCTTAGGCTCAGTTTGGGAGGCCCGATGAGTCATAAGCACTCTGCACTGGTTTGGGATGATCTCCGATAGTCTTTCAGGTTTTATTTGAGTTGCTGTCAAGACCCTGAAGCTAGGAATTTGGCCTTCGCTTCCTTTGTTGACACCGCGTCTGCTGTAATGATACGAATGTCGAGGTGATCTCTAGGTTGTTTATGAACCGTCGAGATTTGGAACTAGGGATTTTGCCATGGCTCCGCTTTGTTGACGTCACGTCTGCATCCTGTTGGAGTGTGAAGAAATGACGTTGCTGATCTCTAGGTTGTCTGTGAACCGTCGAGATTTGGAACCAGGGACTTTGCCATGGCTCCGTTTTGTTGACGTTGCGTCTGCTGTAATGAGACGAATGTCGAGATGGTCTCTAGGTTGTCTGTGAACCATCGAGATTTGAAATTAGGGACATTGCCATAGCTCCGTTTTGTTGACCTTGGGGTCGCTTGTTGATGTCGCGTCTGCATCCTGTTAGAGTGAGAAGAAACGTCGTTGTTGATCTTTAGGCCGTAGATGTTGCCGTCGAGATCTAGCTCTCCTTCTAATGGAACCTGGTGGGAAAATGTGGTTCCCTTTTCATTTGTGCCTATGGATTGTATACAGGGGTCGATGTGGACTCACCTGTAGGGCAAAAGTTTCATTTTCATTCATTTTTTATTTCTTTCCGCGACGCTCTATCATTTATGCTTTTTATATCGCGTAAGTCATGATTGCCCAATCATTTCGGCCTTTTATCGCGGTGCCCAATCATTTTAGCTATTTTTTTCTTTTTACTCGCTGCTTTTTATTGCAAGTTGCCTAAACATTTCGGCTGTTTTTATATGCATATTTTTTGCTCGCTGATTTTTATCGCGAGTATGGAACTTAAGATTAGATACCAATTTTGGCATCAGCATCGCTGCGACTGGAATATTACCAGCAGCGAATCATCATTTGCCGTGAAAGGCCTTGGAATTTGATACTGATTTAGGCATCAGCATCGCTACAACTGGGATATTGTCAGGAGTGGATCATCATTTTCCCTTGTCGATTTGAACAAAGGTGGCTTAGCAAACAGGGTTAGGATCCTGTCGACTAAGACTTTTTGACTTTTCGAGCCATAAGGGTCTCATAAAGGTATTTCTCCTTACGAGTCGTGAGGGTCTCGTAGACGTATTTTCTCCTTAGGAATCATGGGGATTCTTAAGTGTGTGTTCTCTTATAAGTCGTAAGGATCTTACAAGAGTGTTTTCTCCTTATAAGTCGAGAGGACTTACATGTGTCGTTCACCATATAAGGACATTTGTCGTGATTGGTGAAACTTGGTGGGGGAAACGTTTATTTGTGCCCGTGGATTGTATACAAGGGCCAATATCGGACCGCCTGTAGGGCAACTTGGGGAATATGACGGCTTAAGGACAGGTTTGGATCCCTGTAACTTAAGGCTTCGAATCCTATGAGCCGCGAGGGTCTCATAGGGGGATTTCTCCTTACGAGTCGAGAGGATCTCATAACTGAAAATTTTACGAGATTGCGCCCTTTCGGGTTTTCACAAGCTCGCCGGTAGCCCTGCTGTTTTTACTCACTGCACCCTTTCGGGTTTTCATTCGTTCCCATTTCGCTTATGGACATACCGTTTTTTTACAACAAGATTGCGCCCTTTCAAGTTTTCACAAGCTCGCCGGTAGCCCTGCTGTTTTTACTCATGGAACCCTTTCGGGTTTTCATCCGTGCCCATTTTGCTTGTGGACGTACCGTTTTTTTACCCCTCTGTTTGCCAATGGAACTTATGGGGGAATTCGCCATCGGGGCAGCTGTGTAGCCAGCGGGACTTGATGGGCTTGTGGACTTGAATTCCATTATCGCCGTGCTTGAGGCGACGTATTAGTTTAAGGACATTACTGTCCATTGTTAGTTTATGGACATCTCGGTCCATTGTTAATTTAGGGACATCTCGGTCCAGGGCCAGCTTCGAGGCGAAGTTTTGCCGGATACTACTTATAGAGTCTTGACTCAGGAAGACAGCGAGCAGACATGAGCATCGTCATCTATCATTAACATGAGTCGTGACTTGTCATGCGTAGTATTTCTTAAGGAATCGGCCGATTATTGGCCGGAAGGGTCTTTCTCCATGCATATCCATGAGCAAGTAGGCCCCACCTTGGTAGACCTTATCTATGATGTACGTACCCTCGTAGTTCGGCTCGAATTTCCCCCGCTTTGCACGGTTGGGGACCATATGTCTTTTTATGACTAACACGAGTTCGCCTTGGCGGAATGTTCTTGGTCTGGTTAGTCTTTCGTATGAGCGCGTCATCCTTGCTTTGTAAGCTTCCAGGTTTTGCTGCGCCATTAGACGAGTTTCATTGAGGGCATCGAGCTTCTCAAGCCTAAGATGGACATTTTCTTCATCCGTTAGCTAGTATCGAACTGCCACTCGTAGAGAGGGTAGCTCTATCTCCAAGGGAAGTACTGCTTCAGTGCCGAATACCAACGCGTATAGCGTTGTATTCGTGGCCGTTTTGAACGTGGTTCGATACGCCCATAGAGTTTCATGCAATCTCTCGTGCCAATCCTTTCTATTTCTGGACACCGTTTTCTTTATAATCTTCATCAAGGTCTTGTTGAAAGCCTCAGCTAGACCATTAGCTCGGGGATTATAAACTGAAGAGTATCTCTAGTCTATATTATGCCGCTGTGCGAAGCGGCTGATCTTATGGCCTCTGTAGGCCGGCCCATTATCCGAGATAATCCGTCGTGGAGTGCCGAACCGGTAGATGGCATGTGTCCTGAAGAAATGGAGGATATTCTCCGTCCTCACTTCCCTTAGCGGTACTGCCTCTGCCCACTTAGAGAAGTAATCGGTTATTGCCAATATGAACCGATGTCCTTTGGATGACGCTGGTTCAATGGGGCTGATTATATCGTTTCCCCACATTTCGAACGGCCAGCTGGCTAATGTTGGGTGTAACGGATTTGGATGCTGGTGGATGAAGTCCCCGTGAATTTGGCACGAGTGACACTGCTTCGCATATTAGAGGCAGTCCTGAATCATCGTGGGCCAATATTAACCCATTCTCTTGATCTTCAGCTTCATCTTTGGCCCGCCTTGATGGGAACCACAGAGTCCATCGTGGGTTTCTTGGACGACTCTCTTTACTTCTCTTGGTCCTAGGCACCTTAGCCATAAACTGTCGAACGATATCTTATATAGAGTATCATTGACGAGGGTAAAAGACAGAGCTCGTTTCATGAGCTGATGTCTCGAAGATGCGTTTTCGGGCATTTGATGGGATTTGAAATAGTCTATGAAGACTTCTCTCCAATCCTTAGCCTTTTCTTCATCCTCTAATTGGAAGGCTGCTTGTTCGGTCGCTTCCTTTCTTTCAGACGACTCCGAAGATATTTCCGCTGGCGCGAGAATCCGGCGGCGCTGCACAATGATCCTTACGTCATCGAGGTTTTCGTCGGCCAGTTCTTTAGCGAGCTTGGCTAACGCATCCGCCTTGCTATTTTCCGCCCACGGTATGCTTTCCAGGATGTAAGAGGGAATTTGAGTCAGCAGTTACTGCACTCTTTCGCCATATTTTACCAACTCCGGTTTACACGTCTGATAGTCTCCATTTACTTGGCTTACGACCAGCTGGGAGTCTCTATATATGAGGAGATCTTCGATTCCCATGTCGACAGCAATCTCAAGACCCGCTATCAAAGCTTCGTACTCAGCCTTGTTGTTTGTCCTTGGTTCTGTTAAGGAAAGGGCGAAACGCATTATCCCTCCTTGCGGAGTCACGAAGATAAGACCCACCCCAGCTTTGATTTTAGGGGTGCTTTGCTTTCGCTTCTTCAAGGAAGATGCTCCGTCAAAGTATAGTTCCCATCGGGCATTATTTCTTTCCTTCTCCCCTTCGATTGTGTCGAACGTGTGTTCGTCTGGCAATTCGCAATTTAAGGGAGAGTCGGCTGGTATCGGATGCTCAGCGAGAAAGTCGGTGATGGCCTGGCCTTTCACTGCCTTGAGGGGTCGATATGTCATCGAGAATTCCAGCAAGAGGAGGGCCCATTTGGCAAGCCTTCCTGTTAGTATGGCCCTTGACATCAGATATTTGAGAGGATCCACCTTTGATATAAGATGGACCTCATGTGCCAAGGCATAATGTCGAAGCTTCATTATTGCAAAGATCAGTGCCAGGCAATGTTTTTCAATGGGGGAGTAGTTGTTTTCTGTCCCCAGAAGAACTCGACTCAAATAGTAGAGAGCTCTCTCCTTCCCCTGGTCGTTCTCCTGTGCCCATAGCGCGCCTAAAGAGACTTCAAGGGCTGTTGTGTACAGGATGAGAGGCTTTCCCTTGACCGGAGCGGTCAGTACTGGCGGGTTTTGCAGATATTGCTTGATTTCATCCATTGCACTTTGGCATTTATGATCCCAAACGAACGGGGTCCCCTTCTAGATGGCTGTAGGGGCGGCATTTTCCGGAGAGGTTGGCTATGAACCGCCGGATATACACGAGCTTTTCTCAGAGAGACCGCAGTTGTTTGAGAGTTCTTGGCGTGGGCATTTCCATAATCGCCTTGATCTTTGATGGGTCTATTTCGATGCCTCGGTGTCGTAAGATGAATCCTAGGAATTTGCTTGAGGAGACTCCAAACGCGCATTTCAGAGGGTTCATCTTCAGATTATATTTCCGAAGACGCTGGAACACTATTTTCAAATGCTCCCGGTGCTCCTCGTACGATTTGCTTTTCACCACGAGGTCGTCGATATAACATTCGACAATCTCGTGTATGAGTTCATCGAAGATCTTCGTCATGGCCCTCTGGTAGGTAGCGCCAGCGTTCTTCAGACCAAAGGGCATCACTTTATAGCAGAATATGCCCAGCGGAGTCCGGAAAGCAGTATGCTTTTAGTCTTCGGCATGCATCTTTATTTGATTATACCCTAAAGATCCATCCATGAAGGAGAAGACCTCATCGGTGGATGTGTTATCGATCATCAGCTCGGTAACAGGTACTGGGAAGTCTTCCTTCGGACAAGCCTTGTTGAGATCCCGGAAGTCCACGCGGATGCATACTGTCCCATTTTTCTTCATTACCGGAACAATATTGGCGATCCAGTCAGGATATTGAACTTCTTGGATGAAGCCGGAGTCAATTAGTTTCTTGACTTCGGCGTTTATACTCATTTCAAGTTCGAGCCCCATTCTTCTTGGTGCTTGCTTAACTGGCTTAACGTCCGACGATATAGCCAATTTATGCACCGCTATTTCTGGATCTAATCCCGGCATCTCGGAATATTTCCATGCGAAACAGTCTTTATACTGCATAAGCACGTCCTCTAGTGTGGCCACCTGTGTTTTAGACTACAGCTCACTGACGAATGTTGGCCTTGGATCGTTTTCCGTCCCTAAGTCAATTTTCCTTAGATTGTCCGCCGTGGTGTGTATCCCATCTTCCAGCTCTTTTGGCGTCGGTCGAAATTCTGAGATCACCTCGTCTTCATCCTTATCTGCGAAGCACTGGGAGAGGTCGTCCATATTCTCGTTCCTCCCTCCTTTGAGAATGTTATCATGTGGCAGGTACGAGTTCGTTTCTAAACTCGATGTTGATCTGGACTTACCTTCGCAATATAAGTTGCTTTTGGCTCATACTTTCGTGGTGGGGTTACCCTCCAACTGTCGGATAGAGCAAACCTACCTTGCTAATATTGTTCTTGACCAGTCTTTGAAGGTGAAGCAGTCTTCAAGAGGATGTCCTACTGCTCGGTGGTAAGAGCAATAAGCCGGGTGATGGACCTTGTTTATTTGTTCGGGGTACCGAGACTCCGGGAGCGTCATCATTTGATGTTTAATGACAAGGTCGAATATTTTCCTTGTCTTGCCTCGAAGGAAAGAATATTTCTGACCCATCTTCTTCATAAAAGATGGATTCTAGCTGACTCTTTCTCGATTGCGTGGCATCTTGGATCCGCTTCGCTGTTTTAGAACGTCATTATCGTTCTTCACTTTGTTTTTGCCTTTACGTCGGGCTTTTTCCTTGCCATGAGAGCGCACAGCGGGCTGAGGGTGAAGGGCATCGTAGTCTTCTCTTTCCACAGATTGCTGAGTAAGAAGTTGCGTCCTGCCTTTCTCGTAAATAGCCATTTCGTGGGTCATCCCAGAACTTTTGACATGCTTACCTTATTAGCTTGTCAATTTGTTATTCGAATGACGGACTTGGCATTCTTACGGCGGGATCTCGCTCTGGATCAATATCAGCGTTATCTAGAAAATCATTCCCTTGTCCACTAGAATTATTTATGACACGGCAGCTATGGAATCGCTCCCGTTTCTTGGACCGAACGTATCCAAGTCCAGTCGTCTCCATCCTCCCGTTGGGCATCTTTCACTGAGTCCCGGGAATGTCCCAAATCTTGTTGTAGAACTGGGCTTGTCGATCAGTTTGCTTGAAGGGTACGCCTTGGCATCTTAATAGCCTTTTCAACCCCTCTGCGTAATATCTGGGCAGATGGATTGGTTGAAGCCTGTCAAGCGCAAGTTTGGCGCCATGCCAGACTTCTTTTTCCACTTTAGTCTCCGTAGATTGGTAGAAAAGGATCGTCTTTTCACCTCTCCGCCTAGGAGGGACGTAGAAGGTCTGCAGCTCTTGCACGCCATATGTAACGAGCGCATCAAGTTCCCCGTAATGCCGCTGCGGAACCAAGGTAATTTGTAAATTCTGATCAGCTCCCGTAAAGGTCTGCATTGACGGGCGGACGAAGAAGACTGCATTGGCCTCGTCTTCAGAGTCACTGTCGAAGACCAAAATAGGGGTAGATGGTCCAGGCCTGTTGTCTTGGAATTGCCCCGAATAGACTATCTCTTCATCTTTCCCAGTATCGCTCCCAAAGACCAAGATAGTAGCGACGGCTTTTTGTTGATTCTCCGGTTTACTAAATCTTTCCGTGTCTTCGAAGCCTGGTAGGAAGTACTTGGCGTCTTCATATTTGCGGACTTCATTTACGGAGAACGGGTTTAGCTCCCCCATAACTGTGTACTCGAGGTCGTCTTTGAAGTACTTCATACATTGATGTTGTGTAGAAGGGATGATGTTGTACTCATGTAACCAAGGCCGGCCGAGCAAGACGTTATAGCAAGTCTTGGATTCGATGACATGAAATTTGATGTCAATGACGAGCATCCCAAAGCGTAATGTCAATATCAAGGACCCAAGCGTCCGTGATGACTGCGAGTCGAACCCGAAGATAGTAATTTTGTCCTGAGCCAGGTGCTGAATGTTCATGCAAATCTCCTTCAACACCTTCACGTTGAGAAGGTTGACGGAGGACCCGTTATCGACCAGGATCTTCCTATCTTAATGTCGTGGCAGTACCCGGTGACATATAGAGGACGGTTGTGCTCGTACGTTCCGAGGAGGAGATCTTCATCGCCGAATATGATGTCAGCTGTATGAACCTCTGCCAGCTCGTCCTTCATCTTTTCTTCCGCAAAGAAAGCTTGGAATTGATCAGGCTCTTGTAATGCCTTGATTAGAGAATCCCGTGCCTCTTTGGACATGATGAGAGCATCCAGTATGCTCAGTTGTGAGGGTATCTTCCTTAAATGTGCCAGGACATTATAATCAACTTTATTTTTCTTAGACAGGTCCTTGGCCGCGAGCTCTTTGACGACTCTATCGTCGAGGGCAATTTCTTCAAGGACTTTCTCTTTCCCCTTGTCTCTTTTGTTAGAACTCTTGTTTGTAGGTCCGAGGTTCTTTTCAGGCAACGTACGGTTACGCAGCTGAATGTTCTCGCAGTTCTTTTCTTCTTATTTTCCAAAGGTCGATTCTTTGAAGAGAGGGCTGAGGGTTATTTCATCCTCAGAATCGCTCCCAAATGTAAGAACTTAAGATTTTCCTTTTCTCGAAATGGTATCAACCATATGACAGTTGCCAGCCGTTCTTTCACGCTCATCTGTCGCGCTTCTTTGTTATCGACGGGCTTCGCGCTTCATCCATTTAAAGTGTTGTCAGTGGGCAACGTATCCTTGCCACCACTTCTTGAAGGCATTGCACTCTTCGGTGGGGTGTGTGACCCTCCGATGGTCTAAGCAGTAGTTCGGATGTGCATTCACTTCATCGAGGCCCGTGCTCCTGGGAGTGTTTTCCATGAGAGGAGGCGGCTTCATTCCCATTGACAGGGCTTTGGCGAACTGCTTCTTTGCTTTGATCCTGCCCTTGTTTGTAGCAGGTGTGCTTTGGCTTGGGTGGAGTATTTTACAACTCATCCTTACCGCAGCTTCTTCATCCTGACGCCGACGCTTGGCCTTTTCGTATATGGCTGTTTCACGTTCTCGGTCAGCTTTGCTCTTTTGAAGGGCTTCGTTCAGCAGCCTGTCAATTGGGTCTTCTGATAGTTCCGGGGATTCCGGCGCCAGTCATTCCCCCAGTTCCTCTGCGTTGCTTTCCGATGCCGAGGGAGTTTCTTCGTCTCTTAATGACGAGTGAGAGACCATGTGGCAACTCGCTACATAATCCTCGGGTTCTTCTGACGAGTCGTTTCCTTCATTAATGTCACTATCTTTGTTCTCAAGTACGTAGTTGAGAAACTCTTCGAGTGTGACTGGGGTCCATGCCTTTTGGTTGTATTCCTCCAATTTTTCAATATATTTTTTCAAGTCCGTACGATTGTCGACGGGTTGTACGGGTTTCTTGGTCTTCTTCTTTTTCTTCGAAGACTTCAAAGGCTTGGCCTGGAGGTCTTGCCCATCGTTAGTAGTTTTCGTTGTTGGGCGCGGTTTAAGCATTCCCTCAATGATCTCGGGCTCCAGCGGGTTTTTCCACCTGATCTCCGAACATGCTTAAAGGTCCTTCAGCATTCTTTTAGTTTTAGCTGAAAGGACAACTTCCCACGGAGCTTCTTCTACAAATAAGTATGATGCCCCCGGCATGTCCACCTTTTTAAGAGCGTGCTTCTGCGGTAGGTTCACCCTCCAGTTTTCGGACAGCACAAACTTCCCTTGTTGGTAATAGTCCTCGACCCAGTTTTTGAAGACGTAGCAATCCTCAATTAGGTGGCCCACTACTCTGTGGTAGGAGCAGTAGTTGGGACAGTTGGCGTCACCAGGCTGCAGTGGCCGTCTCGGATCCGGCAGAGTGATGATTTTTTTGCGCATCGCCAATTCGAACAGTCTTCTCGTTTTATCATGGGGAAACGAGTAAGGACGTCCTAATTTCTTCTCGAGGGATTGGTGCGGACACACGTTGCTTTGGCAAACAACCGGTTTCAAGTTGCTCGGCTGTTGTTGAGTGTTAGCAACGAAGGCCACTTTCCTTTTGCCCTTTTCATTCCGAGGATCCATTTTTGAAAAGGACGGCCTATGGCCCATCTGGTCCATTTGGGCCAGCTTGTCGATCAGGGCCTCGAAGGTGGTCGGCTTGAAGAACATCATAAACTGGGATACAGTCGCCTGAGGATCAAGAGTCCCTATGAACATGCCCACGGCCGGAGCTCCTCTATGCATTGTTCATATTTTGACCATAGGTTCCGCCACCGAATTGCGTATTGCACCCAGGTTTCTCTTGGCTTCACCCTGGGGTTGATTAACGCCCTGATCGGGGTGCGCTTGCTTGCGCTCGCGAACCGCTATGTGAACAGTAACTCCATCTCCGTAAATGTTTTTACGGAGTCATTTGAGAGCTCCGAGTACCATTTAAACGCCGTCTCCGACAAGCTGCCAACGAACTGGCGAAGCAGCAATTTGTTGTCGCCTCCAGTATTGCCACACAAAGCTCTGAACTGAGCGACGTGCTGATGTGGATTGCATGTCCCCTTGTATACGTGGAACTTGGGGATCGTATATCCCGGCAGGTTCTTGATTTGATCGTACCGGCCTAGGTAAGGTCGCCCGGTTCTGACAACTTGGACAGCCGCTTAGCTTGCCTGATGAGCTTGTATTTGCTGAGCTATGTAGTCATCGAGGGCAGCTTTGGAGATCATTTCCTCCCTAGCTGCTGATAAAGCCGGAAGAGGGTTTGATGTTTTCCCTCTGTCGTCCTCGATAATTATCGGTGGATCTTCGGCTGGAGGTTCTGGCTGGATCATCATTTCAACCATGTCTTGGAACATGAGCGCCATCTGTTTTATATTAGCCGCTGGTTCCGCGGCCTCCTTATCCTTTCTCTCCAGCACCTTTCGCAAGAATTCCATATCTATCTCTTGCTCTTGGCTCTGTTCAGACGCTGCTTTCGGGCTTTCTTTTTGCCCGTGGGTGCTGCCATTTTCGTCAGTATCTCCTTGAGCTTTTGTTGCTGCTCCTGAGCTTTCGTCAACAACCGAGTTTGCGGCCGGTGAGCCACGGAAGCTCGGCTCTCCTCTTTTCCGGAAGCCATGTACACCGTGTGCACGATCATGCCCCCAGACTTGGGGCGTTTAGATCCAACACCTTTGGGATTTGCTGCCGGCGGTGGGAGATTCTCCGGCCTTCTTTTTTTGTGATAAGTCAAAGTTGAAGGAGCTATTGTAATAGGCGCCTTCGTGAAAGAAGTCCCTCGTTGCATGGTGGAGGGAGGGTCCTCTTCTTGCCGAGCCATTGTTTTCTTTAGTCGGCGAGAGTAGTCTTTATTGATCACAGAATCTTAGACCTTCTTCCAGACCCTGTGGACTTAGGAGGACAGCCGCTGAGGGGGCTGTTCTGGCTTCGCCTATATCATATTTTCAACAGGTGGGGACGATTTCTTCAGCACCGCAGTTGGGGAGTTCTGCTGCACCCTCTTTAGCGATTCAAAGTTGTTCCCGGTTGGAACATCAGCGTCAACCTCCAACATTGGAGGTGGTGGAGTAAGTCCAGAAGGAGAGTTGCCCTTAGATTTCCTCACTCGGCGCCAGTGATGACGTCGAGCATGCATTGCAGACGGAATTGCCTCAGTTATGGGAGTGGCTTCGTCATGCTCCCTTCTCTGGTGAAGGGCTACTGCTGGTTCCAGCCTGTTGAAGACTGACGTCCGTTGAGAGGGGACGGTCAATCTTTCGAAGGCCGACCTTCTGGTAGGGGAAGCAGTTTTGATGATTTCGCCGGAAGCAGGAGTTGGAACGGCCAATCTTGTGAAGACCGATCCTTTAGTAGGAGAAGTCTCATTGACGACTTCACCCTCCGGAGCTGGAAAGGCTATCCGTTTTGGGATAACCCCTTCGGGTATTACAGGCCTCTTTACGGGACCATTTGAGCTTTGGCTCAGCCCGTCGAAGACTGAGGTGGTAGACTTGGACGACCCGTTGAGATGGGCCATGGTGGTTGCAAGTCTATCAAAGACCGACTTCTTTGGAGCCTCCTGTGATGGCATTGGGGCACCAAAGCTTGTTGGCGGGAGCATGGTCCTAAAGAACAATCCAGTGGTGGCCTGAGTCACCTGTTCCACTGGCATTGAAAAGATGCAGGCCGCATTTGGCCCATATGTCACTGTCACGCCCCGCTTCCCACTATACGGGCAGAGGACGCGATGAGGCCGCTACGTATTTACTCTGAAGTAAACACGCTAAGCGTATCTAAGCAATATAAGTAAAATACACAAGAGACGGGATGTAAATGAACAACAACTTTATTTATTAACATTCTTCTTACAATACATCTGAAAAGTAAATACATGTAATGGAAAGCAATGCCTAAACAGTGGCATAAGAGAAATGGAAAATACAAAATGTAAATGTGTACAAGGAATCTAAAGCTCTGGGTCGAAAGCTAGCCGGTCCAAGTCCTCGCTGGTGGGCTCGATCTCCTGAAGGTCCGATCCACCTGACGACATTCCAAAGAAGAAGAAAGAGAATGTCGTCAGCGAATAAATCGCTCGGTAAGTCCCAAAGATGAGAGAGAAATAGAATATACAGAGAGAGAGTGTAACTTTTAAAGTTGTATTATATTGTTAACGCTGTTGTTTGTAGCTTGGTATAGAAGAGGCCAGTGTATACGAGAGGAGTCTCACTAGGCCAGAGACTACGGTATATAGAGTACAAGGCTCCGTCGATAATACCACGGAACAACGATAATTGAATTCAGGTTAGATGTCTTATCGTTGCTGTCTCGTGCCACTTCTAACACCTTCCGTACCAATCTACCCCTTATAAATCCCGCGATATCTTGATTGTATTGATGTATTGTTTGAATTATATATTGTATATAGATGGATGGCTTGCTGAAACCATGATATCAGTAAATGGATGTAACTAGAGAATCATGTAGATGGATGTATATTCATGGTTCGGTTCAGTCAAATTGTATAGATTGGATAGATTGAATATATGGATTCATGGTTTCATGTTGAATTTGTAGTTTGTACTTGAATCATATTCAAGTCATATTAATTATATTGAGACTCAGTTTGAGTCAGACAATTTGAAAAGAAATTGAATCCTGAATTATGTTTTGGTGCTATCGGTAACCGCTGCACATGGACGGCAGGATTTGTGTCTTTTTCAAAGACGATTACCGTATTGATAACACCATTTGTTAAGTTGTCTACCTTAAATAGGCATGCACCCATATCTTCGGCTCCCTGAGGCTCAAGTGACTGGTCCCGCTTAAACCTATGTTTACCAGGGTCTTTATTATAATTTAGTATAACTTGAGGGGTTTTATGTAAAATAATTTTGTATAATTTTCAAAATACACCTCAAGTATTTTATTATCGTCTTTAGAGTTTTCATATATGTGTATTTGATCAATATGACATTTCTAGTGAATAAAGCCTAATTTCATAATATATGGTATTTATTTGTAATATTGGAATTGTATGGCATTTTCTTGTAAATGGAATGTTTTTCTTGAATTTTGGAAATGTGGAATTTTATAAATATTAAAAATAGATATTTTGATATTAATTACATATATATTTATTTATTAAAAATATAAGTTTTAATTATAATAGAAATCACAATTTATAAAGAAAATTGTATTTTAAATCTTTCGAGATCGTATGCTCCTTGCGGAGGTCTGCATCTACTAAGCCCGAGAATGTGCGATAATCCGCACCATCCCGAACGGGTTCCCCGAAATGGGTTGTAGAGGCGCATTTGCAAAGATTTGTTTAAATACACATCTTGTAGAAAAAGGTTTTTATAAGTCGGAGGTAGTTATGTGTAAAACCGTATATTTTCCAAATCTATATTCCCAAATTTTATCGTGCTATGTTACATATGAGTGTTGTGAGGAGGTAGGTCATTACCTCGTGAGTTTTCTAAAACTAGCATGGTTTAAAGGTATAAACATGTCGATATGAAATATAAAGGTATTTTAATGTAAAATTGAAATAAAACTGGCTATGGTTATTATTTTAATGTCAAACTTGTTCTATTGTCTTAATTAATGAGTATTAAACAATATGTCAAAATTTATAGGTATGTTATTAAGAAAATGTTGTATTTTTGAAAGAAAAGAGAATCGGAAGCCGAATAACTCCGCTTCCGACACGTTTTAAGAATTAAGAATTTTAGAATGGCAAGAGAGAGAGAGAAGGGGGACTTACGGGTTATTTGACTAGAAGGGAGAAGGAGGAAGAGGTAGGAGGTGCCGGTGCATCGTTTCGTCGTCGAAATCTTCTCGGATTGCCGTCGGAAGTTCGTCGGAGCTTCGTCCTTTGCTAACTCCACTTGCACACAAAAGGTGTTTGGAATTTTCTTGAGAGTTTGGGCAGGGATTTGGGAGTGAGGAGGGGTGATTTTAGGTGTGGTATTTATAGGAAAAATTAGGGTTTAGGGTAATGAAAGGGTGTATTAAAATTTTGTATTAAAATGGATTAAATGGGTGTTTTAATTTACTCTGTAAATGTGCAGGGAATTTAAATAATACAGGGGTTATGGGGTAGGCCAAAGGTTGCAGAGGATTCAAGAAAATTAGGGTTTTGACTGAGTCGGACCGGCGGCGCAGGCCCGAGTCGGCCGAGTTGGGTCGCGTCTCCTTGCCACGTGTCCTCGTTGCTTCGTCTTGGCTCGTGGACCCGTTTGTTTATTCTGTAACTTACCCTATTACGTGTAGTGCACGTGTAGACTCTTGGGCTTCTAAAAAATTAAAAGAATTTAAATTAAAAAAATTTGTGGTTGATGGGATTTGAACTTTGGTGTTTTGGTTCAGCAGTGCAAGTTCTTACAAATGAGCTACAAGCTCATTCTTGTTGTTTAAAAGCAAATCAAACTTATAACTTATGCTCAGGCTCAAGTACCCCTTTCTGTATTTTTGAAAAAAAATTGTACAGAAAGTTTAGAGTTGTTATAGTCACTCCTCCAGCGGGGACGGAGCGGGAGTTGTTGTTGCAGGTACACTTGGAAGCCATTGATCTTCTTTTCTCTGCACAGGAGCAAGACACAAAATCTTAGTACCTCGAATCCAGGGGCAACCATAGTAAACCGCGATTGGTTTGCGAACACGACACACGAAGTGTGGAGTGGAAAGAGGAAAAAGTCCCACCGGGCGTGCTAGAATCTGTTCACCGCCGAAAACAGAAACGAACCGCTTAGGTCGTCTTGCCTGAATTTGGGGGCAGATGCTATTTGGATTTATCCGTCCACCTCTCCGAAGATGCCAAGTTGATTTATGGCACCGTATATCGAAGGTTTGGATGGATGCGGCCGTTGTAGAAGACTTCGTCAGATTCTCCCTCGTTTGCGATGGGCTTTTTGATTGTGGGGATGCTCTTCCATGCAGGCGCAAGCCCCTGCAGTTAATTACGTTATCGTATCGCGATAACCACTTTCTCCTGCTCCAGAAGTTCACTTCGTGTCGTGTGTGTTTGTTTTATTTTTGGTTGCTCGTGGATTGTATACGGAGACTAATTTATGTTGTCGCCCGTAGGGCGTGGATTAGTCCAAATCTGTATATCTTAGATTTGGGTTTGGGTGATTTAAGGATCGTTGATCAGTTTTTGAGATCAAGATCTACTTAAATGTATGTGAGCATTTGGAGGCTCGATTTGTTTTCGTTAAGGATACATTAGTCCAATTGGAGACTAAGATCTACTTAACAAAGTTTTAGGATCATTTTTGTTTCAGATCCAACATGAGAGCATTTGGGCACTATTGTTTTTTTGGTCCTTTATCGCCATTTTGGAGGCAGAGTTGTAGTTTGAGGACACTTCGGTCTGTAGATCACCATTTTTGAAGTGAGGTTTTAGTTTAAGGACGTTACGGTCCGTTATCGCCATTTTGGAGGCAACATTTAGTTTTCGAAAGTTTCGGTCTGTAGATCACCATTTTTGAGGTGAGGTTTTAGTTTAAGGACGTTACGGTCCGTTGTCGCCATTTTGGAGGCAACGTGGTAGTTTAAGGACGTTTCGGTCTGTAGATCACCATTTCTGAGGTGAGATTTTAGTTTAAGGACGTTACGGTCCGTTGTTCATCTTACGCGCACGTGTATCTGTTACGTGTCAGGATGAGCAACGATGATATGGGATACATCCAGTTTGGGATGTGGTTTGATTTGCGGTGTACACGTCAGTTTGGGTAGTGCACCAAAGAGCTGTTGGTTGTCGGGACCCGCCACCTCTCTGAAGACGTTGAAGAATTACAACGACATGTATCAGAGGTGTAGAGAGATGTACCCTTGAACCAATTCCCGTGTTTGAAGGAAACGGGATTAATGGTAAACCCAGGAATCATTAGTTGTATTTTGATACTAAGATTTCCTCAGGGAAATTTGGGATGAATATCGTTTTGGGATATCATCAGTTGGAAAATCGATAGTCGTATTTTGGGCTAAGATCAGTTTAGGAAGTAATGAACCCATGGGCTCGATTGATCTGGGTTAGCCAACTTAGGCTTGGTCCACTCAGTTTTCTTTCTATTTGAAAAGAAGTGCTAAGCACTTGTCTGGGCTCAGTCCCCCTTTTTTGTGGAAAAAGTGCTGAGAACTTATATAAGTTCTGACACTCACACTTTACTCTTTTTTGGTCTCTTTATAGAGTGCTGAGCACTATTTATGGCACCCACGTGTAAAGCACGTGAAGCGCTGCCTGGGGAGTGTCAAGCGCTTTTATGTTCTGTGGCGCCCACGTGAGGGACACGTGGGGCGCTGGGCGCTGGACGCCGCACACTGAGTGCTAAGCACTCCTTTATTTTGTAGTGCCCACGTGAGAGGCACGTGGGGCGCTGGGTGCTGAGCGCCAGTCACTGAGTGCTAAGCACTCCTTATTATTGAGGCGCCCGCATAAGGGGCACGTGGGGCGCTGGGCGCTGTGTTTTCCTTGTATATTTTGTTCTGAGGAATTCAATTTCCTGGTTCTTTTCTGAATCTTTGATCTCCAAGAGAAAGTTATTCCCGATGAGAATTAAATTCTCAACTTTTGGATGACTTGCCTTGTGGATCTCAGATCCAGAGAAAGAACTAAGTTCTTCTTTTTAAAAGGGTTAAACCCTTCGATAGGTAAACGAAATGATTTGATCTCTCTTCTTTTTTATTTACCTAGAACTTTTTCTGAGAAGGAAGATCTTCTTCTTTCTTTCTTTTTGAAGCTTTCTGGTTTTTTTTCTCGAAGGGGGGGTCCTCTATATATTTGGAAAAAGAGATCATTGGTCCTTGGGACCCACCATCTCTCCGACGATACTGAGAGATTACAACGCCATATATCGAAGGTGTGGAGGGATGTACCCTTTGAATCATGTCCCACTCATCAGAAGGGAAGAACGGGTTGGAGATTAAACTCTTAACTGCTGAAAGGATTTCTCTTTTTCCCGATGTGGGACTAAAAAAGTATCCCCCATGTAGTAGAGCATTACTTAGATTACACATGCATAGCACATTTGCTCATAACTTTTGATTCCGGATGAATTATGAGGCCCATAATATATCAAATCGAAGGAGTTTTCGAGACGCTTTCGATAATATCAGAATTTAGCAGATTCTCATTTAGGAGTTTGTCAAAATACAGCCCGGAAAATACTGGTTTGCATTTTCTTAAGCGTATCGCTGCCATTTAATACCTTGAGCTCTTTTGTGCAGAAATTTTTGGCGGGAACAAATTACCCCCACTACTTTGCCCACGTAGGTATGTACATGGGTTAAGTATTGTAGAGTGATATATAGCGTATGACCGGTTTCTGGCTGGTATATAACTTTTAGAATCTCGATCTGAGAAGATAAAGAGCGGACACAAGCGTCGTCATCTATCATTGACTCAAATCTCAACTCTTAAGGGATATAGTTCCAAACCCTGAGGCCCATGAGCTGCACCCTTCTGGTTTATTCACTCATTCCGGAGTCTATAGTTTATGGACTCATTTCGAAGTTTGTAGTTTATTCACTCAGGAGTATCTAGTTTATGAACTCATTTCGGAGTTTGTAGTTTAGTCACTCATTCTAGAGTCTCTAGTTTATGGAATCATTTCGGAATTTGTTTAGTTTACCTCCCTTGGGCTTATAGGCATACTTGTCCTAACGTTATAGTTAACCCCTGCTCCTTGCGACAGAGGTCCGTTAGGTTTTGTGGTTCTAGGGTTTTTGTCAGTCGTTGCGTCGCGTTGGCTGATGCATTCTCCGATATGAAGTCTTTACGCTTCTGTTCGAGTAGCCCCGCAACTGTCGTGTCTCTGATCCCTTCGGGGGCTGGACAAAACGTCTTTAAGTAATCTTCCTAGGCAATTTGACCGTCGGAAGAGCAAGCATTAGGAATTTTGCCATGGTGCTTTTTACTTGAAGTTAGGCTCAGTTTGGGAGCCCCGATGAGTCATAACCACTCCGCACTGGTGTGGGATGATCTCCGATAGTCTTTCGGGTTTTATTTGAGCTGCCGTCAAGACCCTGAAACTAGGAATTTGGCCTTCACTTCCTTTGTTGACACTGCGTCTGCTGTAATGAGGCGAATGTCGAGATGATCTCTAGGTTTTTTTGTGAACCGCCGAGACTTGGAACTAGGGACTTTTCCATGACTCCGTTTTGTTTTGACCCTAGGGTCGTTTGTTAATGTTGTGTCTGCATCTTGCTGGAGTGAGAAGAAACGCTGCTGTTGACACTGCGTCCGTTGTACCGAGACGAGTGTCGAGGTGATCTCTAGGTTGTTTGTGAACCGTCGAGACTTGGAATTAGGGACTTTGCCATGGCTCTGTTTTGTTTTGACCCTAGGGTCTTTGTTGACGTTGCGTCTGCATCCTGCTGGAGTGACAAGAAACGCCGTTGTTGACACTATGTCTGCTGTAACGAGACGAGTGTCGAGGTGGTCACTAGGTTGTTTGTGAACCGTCGAGGCTTGGAACTAGGGACTTTACCATGGCTCTATTTTTTTTTGACCCTGGGGTCTTTGTTGATGTCGCGTCTGCATCCTGTTGGAGTGAGAAGAAACGTCGTTGTTGAAATTATGTCTGCTGCAACGAGACGAATGTCGGGATGGTCTCTAGGTTGTTTGTGAACCGCCAAGACTTGGAACTAGGAACTTTGCCATGGCTCCTCTTTGTTTTGATCCTAGGTCGTTTGTTGACATTGCGTCTGCATCCTGCTGGAGTGAGAAGGAACGCAGTTGTTGACATTGCGTCTGTTGTAACGAGACGAGTGTCGAAGTGGTCTCTAGGTTATTTTTTAACCGTCGAGGCTTGGGACTAGGGACTTTGCCATGGCTCCGCTTTGTTTTGACCCTAGGTCATTTGTTGACGTTACGTCTGCATCCTGCTGGAGTGAGAAGGAACGCCGTTGTTGACATTGCGTCTGCTGTAACGAGACGAGTGTCGAGATGGTCTCTAGGTTGTTTGTGAACCATCGAGGCTTGAAACTAGGGATTTTGCCATGGCTCCGCTTTGTTTTGACCCTAGGTCGTTTGTTGACGTTGCGTCTGCATCCTGCTAGAGTGAGAAGGAACGTCGTTGTTGATTCCATGTCTGCTGTAACGAGACGAGTGTCGAGGTGATCTCTAGGTTGTTTGTGAACCGTCAAGACTTGGAACTAGGGACTTTTCCATGGCTCCATTTTATTTCGACCCTGGAGTATTTGTTGATGTCGCGTCTGCATCCTGCTGGAGTGAGAAGGAATGCCGCTGTTGACACCATGTCTGCTGTAACGAGACGAGTGTCGAGGTGATCTCTAGGTTGTTTAGGAATCTTCGAGACTTGGAACTAGGGACTTTTCCATGGCTCCGTTTTGTTTAGACCCTGGAGTCTTTGTTGACGTCGCATCTGCATCCTACTGGAGTGAGAAGGAACGCCGCTGTTGACACCATGTCCGCTGTAACGAGACAAATGTCGGGATGGTCTCTAAGTTGTTTGTGAACCGTCAAGACTTGGAACTGGGGACTTTTCCATGGCTTCGTTTTTTTTACCCTAGGGTCTTTGTTGACGTCGTGTCTGCATCCTGCTACAGTAAGAAAGAACGCTGATGTTGACACCATGTCTGCTGTAACGAGACGAGTGTCGAGGTGATCTCTATGTTGTTTGTGAACCGTCGAGACATGGAACTAGGGACTTTGCCATGGCTCCATTTTGTTTTTGACCCTGGAGTCTTTGCTGACGTCGCATCTGCATCCTGCTGGAGTGAAAAGAAACGCCGTTGCTGACACTATGTCTGCTGTAACAAAACGAGTATCGAGATGGTCTCTAGGTTGTTTGTGAACCGCCGAGGCTTGGAACAAGGGGCTTTGCCATGGCTCCGTTTTGTTTTGACCCTGGGGTCTTTGTTGACGCCGCGTCTGCATCCTGCTGGAGTGAGAAGAAACGTCGTTGTTGACATTATTTCTGCTGCAACGAGACGAATGTCGGGATGGTCTCTAGGTTGTTTATGAACTGCCGAGACTTGGAACTAGGGACTTTTCCATGGCTCCGCTTTGTTTTGACCCTAGGGTCGTTTGTTGACGTTGCGTCTGCATCCTGCTGGAGTGAGCAGGAACGTCGTTGTTGACATTACGTCTGCTGTAACGACATGAGTGTCGAGGTGGTCTCTGGGTTGTTTGTGAACAGTCGAGGCTTGGAACTAGGTACTTTGCCATGGCTCCGCTTTGTTTTGACCCTAGATAGTTTATTGACGTTGTGTTTGCATCCTGCTGGAGTGAGAAGGAACGTCATTGTTGACATTGCGTCTGTTGTAACGAGACGAGTGTCGAGGTGGTCTCTAGGTTGTTTGTGAACCGTCAAGGCTTGGAACTAAGGATTTTGCCATGGCTCCGCTTTATTTTGACCTTAGGTCGTTTGTTGACGTTGCATCTGCATCCTGTTGAAGTGAGAAGGAACACCGTTATTGACACCATGTCTGCTGTAACGAGACGAGTGTCGAGGTGATCTCTAGTTTGTTTGTGAACCGTCGAGACTTGGAACTAGGGACTTTGCCATGGCTCCGTTTTATTTCGACCCTGGAGTCTTTGTTGATGTCGCGTCTGCATCCTGCTGAGTGGGAAGGAACGCCACTGTTGACACTATGTCTGCTATAGCGAGACGAGTGTCGAGGTGATCTCTAGGTTGTTTGTGAACCGTCGAGACTTGGAATTAGGGACTTTGCCATGGCTCCATTTTGTTTCGACCCTGGAGTCTTTGTTGACGTCGCATCTGCATCATGCTGGAGTGAGAAGGAACGCCGCTGTTGACACCATGTCTGCTGTAACGAGACGAATGTCGGGATGGTCTCTAGGTTGTTTGTGAACCGTCGAGACTTGGAACTAGAGACTTTGCCATGGCTCCGTTTTGTTTTTGACTATGAGAGTCTTTATTGACGTCGCATCTGTATCCTGCTCGAGTGAGAAGGAACGTCGCTGCTGACACCATGTCTACTGTAACGAGACGAGTGTCGAGGTGATCTCTAGGTTATTTGTGAACCGTCGAGACTTGGAACTAGGGACTTTACCATGGCTCCGTTTTGTTTTTGACCCTGGATTCTTTGCTGACGCCGCGTTTGCATCCTGTTGGAGTGATAAGAAACGTCGTTGTTGACACTATATCTGCTGTACCGAGACGAGTATCGAGGATAGTCTTTAGGTTGTTTTGTGAACCGTCAAGACTTGGCTCTCCAATTGACGGATCCTGGTGGGAAAATATAGTTCCCTTTTCGTTTATGCTCATGGATTGTATATAGGAGTTGATGTGGACTCACCTGCAGGGCAAAAGTTTCATTTCATTGTGTTTCTTTCTGCGATGCTCTATCATTTCAGCTTTTTATATCATGAAAGCCGCGATTGCCCAATCATTTCGGCTTTTTATCACGGTGCCCAATCATTTCGGCTATTTTTTCTTTTTACTCGCTGCTTTTTATTGCGAGTTGCCCAATCATTTCGACTATATGTATGCACATATTTTGCGCGCTGATTTTTATTGCGAGTATGGAGGTTAAGATCTAATACCAATCTTGGCATCAGCATCGCTGCGACTGGAATATTGCCAGGAGTGAATCATCATTTGCCGTGAAAGGACTTGGATTTTGATACCAATTTAGGCATCAGCATCGCTACAACTGGGATATTTCTAGGAGTGAATCATCATTTGCCTTTGCTGATTTGAAAAAAGGTGGCTTAGCTAACAGGGTTAGGATCCGGTCGACTAAGGTTTTTTGACTTTACGAGCCGTAAGGGTCTCATAAAGGTATTTCTCCCTACGAGTCGTGAGGATCTCGTAGGTGTATGTTCTACTCATAAGTCGTGAGGACTTCTAAGTGGTGTTTTCTCTTACAAGTCGTAAGGATATCATAAGAGTATTTTCTCCTTATAAGTCGAGAGGACTTGCAAGTGTCGTTCACCATATGAGGACATTCCTCGTGATAGGTGGAACTTGGTGGGGGAATCGTTTATTTGTGCCCGTGGATTGTATACAAGGGCCAATATCGGACCGTCTGTAGGGCAACTTAGGGAATACGACGACTTAAGAATGGGTTTGGATCCCTTTAACTTAAGACTTTCAAATTCTATAAGCCGTGAGGATCTTATAGGGGGAGTTCTCCTTACGAGTCGAGATAATCTCGTAAGTGAAAAATTTACGAGATTGCACCCTTTCGGGTTTTCATAAGCTCGCGAGTAGTCCTGCTGATTTTACTCACGGCGCCCTTTCGGGTTTTCATCCGTGCCCATTTTTCTTGTGGACGTACCATTTTTTTTAACAACGAGATTGTGCCCTTTCACGTTTTCGCAAGCTCACCAGTAGCCCTGTTGTTTTTACTAATAGCGCCCTTTCGGGTTTTCATCCGTGCCCATTTTACTTGTGGACGGACCTTTTTTTTTGGTTTGCCAATGGGACTTGGGAAGTGGCTTTATTGCTGTGGTAGCTGTGTAGCCGGTAGTACTTGAGTTGCAACTTCTGCCTTGAGATTTTGATTGCAACGCAGATCTCAAGGGCGGATATTGTCATATTTGGGGCGATGCGCCATGTTTGAGGAGACGCGCTAGTTTAAAGACATTCCGATCCATTGTTAGTTTAGGGACATCTCGGTCCATTGTTAGTTTAGGGACATCTCGGTCCATTGTCGCCATGTTTGGGGCGGAAATTCTGTTGGATACTACTTTTAGAGTTTTGACTCGGGAAGATAGCGAGCGGACATGAGCGTCATCATCTATCATTAACCTAAGTCATGACTTGTTAAGCGTAGTATTTCTTATTTATTGGCCTGAAGGGTCTTTCGCCATGCATATCCATAAGCAAGTAGGCCCCACCTTGGTAGACTTTGTCTATGATATACGGGCCCTCAAAGTTTGGCTCGAATTTCCCCCGTTTTGCATGGTTGGGGATCATAGATCTTTTGACCACCAGCACGAGTTCGCCTTGGCGGAATGTTCTTAGTCTGGTTAGTCTTTCGTATGAACGCGTCATCCTTGCTTTGTAAGCTTCTAGGTTTTACTGCGCCATGAGACAAGTTTCATCGAGGGCATCGAGCTCCTCAAGCCGAAGATGGGCATTTTTTTCATCTGTCAGCTCGTATCGAACTACCACTCGTAGAGAGGGTAGCTCTATCTCCAATGGAAGTACCGCTTCCGTGCCGAATACCAACGCGTATGGCGTTGTATTCGTGGTTGTTTTGAACGTGGTTCGATACGCCCAGAGAGCTTCATGCAGTCTCTCGTGCCAGTCCTTTTTTTATTTCTGGACATCGTTTTCTTTATGATCTTCGTCAAGGTCTTGTTGAAAGCCTCAGCTAGACTGTTAGCTTGGGGATTATAGACTGAAGAGTATCTCCAGTCTATTTTGTGTTGTTCTGCGAAGCGGCTGATTTTATGGCTCCTATAGGCTGGCCCATTATCCGAGATTATCCGTTGTGGAGTACCGCACCGGTAGATGACATGTGTCCTAAAGAAATGGAGGATGTTCTCCGTCTTCACTTCCTTTAGCGGTACCGCCTCTACCCACTTAGAGAAGTAATCGGTCGTTGCCAATATGAACCGATGTCCTTTGGATGACGCTGGTTCGATGGGCCCAATTATATCGGTTTCCCACATTTCGAAAGGCCAACTAGCTACTGTTGGGTGTAGCGGATTTGGATGCTGGTGGATGAAGTCCCCGTGAATCTGGCACGAATGACACTGCTTCGCATATTTAAGGCAGGCCTAAATCATTGTGGGCCAATAGTAACCCATTCTCTTGATCTTCAGCTTCATCTTTGGCCCTGCTTGATGAGAACCGCAGAGTCCGTCGTGGGTTTCTTGAACGACTCTCCTTATTTCTTCTGGTCCCAGGCACCTTAGCCACAAACTGTCGAACGACCTCTTATAAAGAGTATCATTGACGAAGGCAAAAGACAGAGCTCGTTTCATGAGCTGATGTCTTAAAGATGCGTTTTCAGGCGTTCGATTGGATTTGAAGTAGTCTATGAATACTTCCCTCCAATCCTTGACTTTTTCTTTGTCTTTTATTTGGAGGACCTCTTGTTTGGTCGTTTGTTTTCCTTCATATGGCTCCATTGATTCCTCTGAAGATATTTCCGCTGGCACAAGAACCCGGCGGCTTTGCACAACGATCCTTACGTCATCGAGGTTTTCGTTAGCCAGCTCCTTAGCAAGCTTGGTTAATGCATCCGCCTTGCTATTTTTCACACGCGGTATGCTTTCCAGGATTTAGGAGGGGATTTGTGTCAGCAGTTGCTGCACTCTCCTACCATATTTTATCAACTCTGGTTTGCATGTCTGATAGTCGCCATTTACTTAGTTAACGACCAACTGGGAGTCTCCATATATGAGGAGGTTTTCGATTCCCATATTAACAACGATATCTAGACCCGCCATCAAAGCTTCGTACTCAGCCTCATTGTTTGTCCTCGGCTCTATTAAGGAAAGGGCGTAACGCATCATCCCTCCTTGCTGAGTCACGAAGATAAGGCCCGCCCCATCTTTGATTATGGGGGTGCTTTGCTTTCGCTTCTTCAAGGAAGATGCTCTGTCGAAGTATAGTTCCCATTGGACATTATTTCCTTCCTTCCCTCATTCGATTGTATCGAATGCGTGTTTGTCTGAAAATTCGCAATTTAAGGGAGAATCAGCTGGTATTGAATGCTCAGCGAGAAAGTCAACGATGGCCTGGCTTTTCACTGCCTTGAGGGATCGATACGTTATCGAGAACTCCATCAAGAGGAGGGCCCATTTGGCAACCCTTCCTATTAGTATGGCTCTTGACATCAAATATTTGAGAGGATCCACCTTTGATATGAGATGGACCGCATGTGCCAAGTCATAATGTCGAAACTTCGTTATCGCGAAGATCGGTGCCAGGCAATGCTTTTCAATGGGGGAGTAGTTGTTTTCTGCCCCCAGAAGAACTCGACTCAAATAGTAAAGAGCTCTCTCCTTCCCCTGGTCGTTCTCCTGTGCCCATAGCGTGCCTAAAGAACCTTCAAGGGCTGTTGTGTACAGGATGAGGGGCTTTCCCTTGACCGGCGCGGTCAGTACCGGCGGGTTCTGCAAATATTGCTTGATTTCGTCCAGTGTACTTTGGAATTTATGATCCCAAATGAACGGGGTCCCCTTCTTCATTAGATGGTTGTAGGGGCGGCATTTTCCGGAGAGGTAAGCTATGAACCGTCGGATATATGCGAGCTTTCCTTGGAGAGACCGCAATTGTTTGAGAGTTCTTGGCTTACGCATTTCCATAATCGCCTTGATCTTGATGGATCTATTTCGATTCCTTGGTGTCGTATGATGAATCCTAGGAATTTGCCTGAGGAGACTCCAAACGCGCATTTCAGAGAATTCATCTTTAGATTGTACTTCCGAAGACGCTGGAACACTATGTTCAGATGTTCCCAGTGCTCCTCGTACGATTTGCTTTTCACCATAAGGTCGTCAATATAGCATTCAACAATCTCATGGATGAGGTCATCGAAGATCTTCGTCATGGTCCTCTGGCATGTAGCGCGTACATTCTTCAAACCGAAGGGCGTCACCTTATAACAGAATATGCCTAGCGGAGTCTGGAAGGCGTTGTGCTTTTGGTCTTCAGGATGCATTTTTATTTGATTGTAGCCTGAAGATCGATCCATGAAGGAGAAGACCTCATGAGTGGACGTGTTATCGATCATCAGCTCGGTAACAGGTACTGGGAAGTCATCCTTCGGACAAGCTTTGTTAAGGTCCCGAAAGTCCACGCAGATGCGCACCATTCCATTTTTCTTCATCACTGGAATGATATTGGCGATCCAGTCAGGATATTGAACTTCTTGGATGAATCTAGAGTCAATTAGTTTCTTGACTTCGGCGTTGATACTCATCTCGAGCTCGAGCCGCATTCTTCTTGGCGCCTGTTTGATTGGCTTAACGTCTGGCGATATAGCCAGTTTATGTACCACTATTTCTGGATCTAGTCCCGGCATCTCGGAATAGTTCCATGCGAAACAGTATTTATATTGCATAAGCACGTCCTTTAGTTTGGCCACCTGTGTTTTAGACAACAGCTTATTGACGAACGTTGGCCTTGGATCGTTTTCCGTCCCTAAGTTAATTTTCCTTAGATTGTCCGCCGTAGTGTGTATCCTACCCTCCAGCTCTTTTGGCGCCGATGGAAATTCTGAGATCATCTCATCCTCATTCTCATTTGCAAAGCACTGGGAGAGGTCATCCATATTCTCGTGCTCCCCCTCCTTTGAGAATGTTATCACGTGGCAGGTATGAGTTCGTTTCCAAGCTCGATGTTGATATGGACTTACCCTCGCAATATAGGTTGCTTTGTATATGCTTTAGTGGTGAGGTTACCCTCCAACTGTCGGATAGAGCAAACATGCCTTTCCGATACTGGTCTTCGACCCATTCTTTGAAGGTGAAGCAGTCTTCAAGAGGATGTCCTATTGCTTGGTGGTAGGAGCAATAAGCCGGGTGACGGACCTCGTTTATTTGTTCGGGATGCCGAGACTCCGAAAGCGTCATCATTTGATGCTTCATGACAAGATCGAATATTTTCCTTGTCTTGTCTTGGGGAAAAGAGTATTTCCGATCCATCTTCTTGATAAAGGACGGGTTCCAACCACGTTTTTCTTGATAGCGCGGCTTCTTAGAAATACCCTGTCTTTGGTTTTGGGAGGAACCGTTGTATCAGGAACCGTCATAGGATGAGTCCTCTTGTATTTGAAAGGGGATCTGTCAAAATTTGGCTGACGTTTAGGGGAAGTGCCACGGTTGGCGAATGGGTCCTTCACCTGCTTTCACACCTTATATATAGATAAGGAAAGTTCTTTTAGAGAGCGAACCGGCTTCTGCTCTCGTGGGATCTCCATGGCTGCGGAGATTTCTTCAATATTGCGGTGGGAGAATTTTTTCTGACCCTTCGCAGCAGTTTGAAGCTGTTCCCGGTTGGAACATCAGCATTCATCATCAGAGTTGAAGCAGGTGGAGTCAACGCTGATGGAGAACTGCCCCCAGCTTGTTTTGTACAATGCCGATATCGACGTCGACCGTTTCTTATGACCGGAATTTGATTAGCTTTAGAATTTTGCTGAGCATGCCCCATGTTTTCTTTGAGAGCTTGAATATTCTGCCCCCTGCGTCGACCATGGTCTTTGGAAGGTACCAGTTGTTTGGAGATCGATTCCGTCGGCAAAGCAGAAACTTGAGGAGCCAGCCTGTGGAAAACAGACTTCTTCTGGGATTCCTCCTTCGGCGTTGAGGTACCGAGGATGGGAGGTGGGAGCATAGACCCAAAGAGAAGCCCATTGATTTTTTGAAAAGCCGGATTGCAGAGATTTGAGGCTGCAAGTGGCCCATACTTGACTCTACCAGATGTGACAGAGCCTGAGTTGCGGTGAGTAGAAGCAAACGCCATTCTAGGGTAGAGACAAAACGCCGGCTTCAGTATCCCATCCCCCAAGGGCAACTACAAACATTTATACCGTGATTATTTGATCGCGGAAAAACACGACACACGAAGTGTGGAGTGGAAAGAGGAAGAGGTCCCTCCGGGCGTGCCAGAATCTATTCACCGCCGAAAAAAGAGACGAGCCGTGTAGGTCGTCTTGCCTGAATTTGGGGGCAGATGCTTTTTGGATTTATCCGTCCACGTCTTCGAAGATGCCAAGTTGATTTATGGCACCGTATATCAGAGGTTTGGACGGATGCGGCCGTTGTAGCAGACTTCGTCAGATTCCTCCTCGTTTGCGAGGTTTTTTTAATTGTGGGGAAGCTGTTCCATGCAGGCACAAGCCCATGCAGTTAATTACGTTATCGCATCGCGATAACACTTTCTCCTGCTCCAGAAGTTTACTTCGCGTCGTGTGTGTTTGTTTTATTTTTGGTTGCCCGTGGATTGTATACGGAGACTAATTTATGTTGTCGCCCGTAGGGCATGGATTTGTCCAAATCTGTATATCTTAGATTTGAGTTTGGATGATTTAAGGATCGTTGATCAGTTTTTGAGATCAAGATCTACTTAAATGTATGTGAGCATTTGGAGGCTCGATTTGTTTTCGTTAAGGATACATTAGTCCAATTGGAGACTAAGATCTACTTAACAAAGCTTTGGGATAATTTTTGTTTCAGATCCAACAGGAGAGCATTTGGGCTCTGTTGTTTTAGTTTTAAGGACGTTTCGGTCCTTTATCTCCATTTTGGAGGCGAAGTTGTAGTTTGAGGACATTTCGGTCTGTAGATCACCATTTTTGAGATGAGGTTTTAGTTTAAGGACTTAACGGTCCGTTGTCGCCATTTTGGAGGCAACGTTTAGTTTGAGCACGTTTCGGTCTATAGATCACCATTTTTTTAGGTGAGGTTTTAGTTTAAGAACGTTATGGTCCGTTATTGCCATTATGGAGACAATGTGGTAGTTTGAGGAGGTTTCGGTCTGTAGATCACCATTTTTGAGGTGAGATTTTAGTTTAAGGACGTTACGGTCCGTTGTTCATCTTGCGCGCACGTGTATTTGTTACGTGTCGGGATGAGCAACGATGATATGGGATACATCCAGTTTGGGATGTGGTTTGATTTGGGATGTACACGTCAGTTTGGGTAGTGCACCAAAGAGCTGTTGGTTGTCGGGACCCGCCACCTCTCTGAATACGTTGAAGAATTACAATGACATGTATCAGAGGTGTAAAGATATGTACCCTTGAACCAATTCCCTTGTTTGAGGGAAACGGGATTAATGGTAAACCCGGGAATCATTAGTCGTATTTTGAGACTAAGATTTCCTCAGGGGAATGTGGGATGAATATCGTTTTGGGATATCATCAGTTGGAAAATCGATAGTCGTATTTTGGGCTAAGATCAGTTTGGGAAGTAATGAACCCATGGGCTCGATTGATCTGGGTTAGCCAACTTGGGCTTGGTCCACTCAGTTTTCTTTCTATTTGAAACGAAGTGCTAAGCACTTGTTTGGGCTCAGTCCCCTTTTTTTGTGCAAAAAGTTTTGAGCACTTATATAAGTTCTGACGTTCACACTTTAATCTTTTTTGGTCTCTTTATGGAGTGCTGAGCACTCTTTATGGTGCCCACGTGCAAAGCACGTGAGGCGCTAGGCGCTTCCTAGTGAGTGTCAAGCGCTTTTATGTTCTGTGGCGCCCACGTGAGGGACACGTGAGGCACTGAGAGCTAGGCACTGCACACTGAGTGCTAAGCACTCCTTTATTTTGTAGTGCCCACGTGAGAGGCACATGGGGCGCTGGGCGCTGAGCACCAGTTACTGAGTGTTAAGCACTCCTTATTATTGAGGCGCCCGCGTGAGGAGTATGTGGGGCGCTGGACGCTGAGTTTTCCTTGTATATTTTGTTCTGAGGAATTCAATTTTCTGGTTCTTTTCTGAATCTTTAATCTCCAAGAGCAAGTTCTTCCCAATGAGAATTAAATTCTCAATTTGTGGGAGACTTGTCTTGTGGATCTCAAATCCAGAGAAAGAACTAAGTTCTTCTTTTTAAAAGGGTTAAACCCTTCGATAGGTAAACGAGATATTTTGATCTCTCTTCTTTTTTTATTTACCTAGAGTTTTTTCTGAGAAGGGAGATCTTCTTCTTTCTTTCTTTTTGAAGCTTTCTGCTTTTTTTTCTCGAAGCTTATGGGGGGTTCCTTTATATATTTGGAAAGAGGGATCATTGGTCGTTGGGACCCACCACCTCTCCGACGACACTAAGAGATTACAGCGCAATATATCGAAGGTGTGGAGGGATGTACCCTTTAAACCATGTCCCACTCATCAGGAGGAAAGAATAGGTTGGAGTTTAAACTCTTAACTGCTGAAAAAGGCTTCTTTGCGTTCGCATACGTGAATCGCACTTGTTGAGCGCACGTGCGTCGCACGTAGCGGGCACACGTGCGCTTCATGTGCTGCGCACGGCGTGGGCGCATGAGCGTCGCACATGTTGCGCACTTGGTGGGCGCACGTGCATTGCATATGGTATGCACGTGGCGGGCGCACGTGCGTCGCACGTGGTGCTTGCACATCATAGGGGTGGCTAAGGCCCTAACTTGGAGAACTAAGCTCCTATGAGGATTGAATCCTCGCACGTGGTGCGCACATGCGTTGCATATGGTGCGCATGTGGAGGACGCACGTGCATTGCACATAGCGCACATGGTGCTTGCGCATATGCGCATTATGGGGAGGCAACTAAGGCCCTAAAACTAAGCTCCTTTGAGGATTGGCGCACGTGCGTTGCACATGGCGCTTGCGCATATGCGTATTATGGGGGGGCAATTATTTATATGAGAGTGGTAGAGAAAGGATTTCTCTTTTTCCTGATGTGGGACTAAAAAAGTATCCCCCATGTAGTAGAGTATTACTTAGATTACACGTGCATGACACATTTGCTCATAACTTTTGATTCTGGATGAAATATGAGGCTCATAATATATCAAATCGAAGGATTTTTCGGGACGCTTTCGTTACCATCAAAATTTAGCTGATTCTCATTCAGTAGTTTGTCAAAATATAGCCCGAAAAATACTGGTTTGCATTTTCTTAAGCGTATCGCTGCCATTTAATACCTTGGGCTCTTTTGTGCAAAAATTTTGGCGGGAACAAGTACGAACCACATCGACAGTTGCTACTATCATCTCAGGTCCAATGAGTTCTCTATCTCCGATGTCGTCCCAACTTAATTGCGATCGACACTTTCTTCCATAAAGTGCTGCAAAAGGTGACATTCCGGTGCTTGGTAGCTGTTGTTGTATGAAAACTCTACAAGATATTGGTGATCTTCCCACGATCCTCCGAAGTCTAGCATACACGCTCTTAGCATATCTTCTAAGATCTGAATAGTTCGCTCAGATTGACCATCTGTTTGTGACTAATAAGCTGTGCTGAAGTTCAGACTTGTTCCCAAGCTAGCTTGCAGACTTTGCCAAAATTGCGATCGGAACCTGGTGTCACGATCGGAGACAATGCAGACCGGTACTCCATGTAATCTCACGATTTCCTGCATGAGTTCATGGGTATCAGAGATAGTACATTTTTGAAGATTTAAAATCTTACTTAGATTCTTACCTCCATGTACTTCTTTGCTAGTGTCTCGGTAGATTGGCCAACTCAAAATGGAATAAAGTGAGCCGACTTTTTAAGTCGATCTACAATAACCAAAACCGCATCGTTACCCTTCGTGCTGTGAGGAAGTGCAGTCACGAAATCCATTGTGATGTGTTGCCACTTCCATTCTGGGATTGGTAACGGTTGAAGTAAACCAGCAGTCCTGTGATGTTCAACTTTTACTTGCTGACACACCAAGCATTTAGCGACGCTTCTGGCTACTTCACGCTTCATTCCATGCCACCAGTAATTTTGACACAAATCTTTGTACATCTTTGTACCTCCAAGGTGTACAGAATAAGGAGAGCTGTGAGCTTCTTTCATCAACTCTTCTCGCACAGAACCTTTTGGTACACACAATCTACTGCCGTATCTCAAAGATCCGTCTTCATGTATGATGAAGTCTGTTCGAAATCCTATTTCTACTTATTCTCTGATCTTTTGCAACTTAGTATCACTTACTTGAGCTGCTTTGATCTGATTGACAATGGTAGATTGAACTTGTAAGTTCATCAAACTTGAAGCGTTACCTGGCATGACTACTTCAATCTCTATTTGATGCAAGTCTTGTTGAAGCTTCCACTATGCGGTGAGATCCAATGCTAATAGTTGGCGGCTAAGTGCATCAGGAACTACATTCACCTTCCCTGGATGATATTGCAGGTTGATGTCGATGTCCGCCATGAGTTCTAACCATCTTCTCTGCCGCATATTCAACTCTTTTTGAGTAAACACATATTTCAGACTCTTGTAATCTGTGTATATGTCCACTCGTTCACCAAGAAGATAATGGCGCCAAATTTTGAGAGCAAAGATAACGGCCGCCAACTCCAAATCATGCGTCGGATAATTGCGCTCATGAATCTTCAGTTGTCTTGATGCATAAGCTATAACTTTACCGTGCTGATGTAGAACACATCTTAATCCCTTACCGGATGCATCACAATGCACTTCAAAACCTCCAGATTGGTCCGGCATGACGAGAATAGGTGCTGATGTCAATCTTGACTTGAGTTCCACGAAAGCTCGTTCGCATGCTTCTGACCACACGAATTCTTCATCTTTACGTGTGAGCTTGGTCAGGGCAGTTGCAATCTTTGAAAATCCTTCAATGAACCTTCTGTAATATTGCTAAACCCAAGAAACTTCGAATGTCCTTCACTGGCTTTGGTGTCAGCCATTCGCTTACTGCTGATACTTTAGCTGGATCTACAGAGATTCCATCACCTGATACAATATGTCCGAGAAAACCGACTTGATCTAGCCAAAACTCGCATTTGCTGTACTTAGCGTAGAGTTGATGCTATCGTAGAGTTTCCAGGACAATTCGCAGGTGCTCGGCATGTTCCTTCCGACTCTTAGAATACACCAGGATGTCGTCGATGAAGATGATAACAAACCTGTCTAGGTATTCTTGGAAAACTTGATTCATTAGGTTCATGAATATAGCTGGTGCGTTGGTCACTCCAAAAGGCGTCACAATAAATTCGTAATGACCATAGCGAGTTCTGAATGTCGTTTTATGGATATCAGATTCCTTGATCTTCACCTGATGATAATCCGAACGAAGATCTAAGTTGGAGAAAATGCAAGATCCACTTAGCTGATCGAACAGGTCGTTGATGCACGAGAGTGGATACTTGTTCTTTATAGTTACATCGTTCAGAGCTCTATAATCAATGCACATTCAATATGAACCTTCCTTCTTCTTTACAAGCATAACCGGCGATCCCCAACTTGAAGTGTTGGGACGAATCCATCCTTTTGCCAATAATTCGTCCAACTGAGTTCAGACTTCCTTCAAACCTTCAAGACTTAACCGATACAGTGCCTTGATCACCGGTTGTGCTCCAGATACTAAATCAATGCTGAATTCAAGAGCTCGATCGGGAGGCAAACCTGATATGTCTTCAGGAAATATATCGTCGAACTCTCGAACTATCTTTGGCTTCGATCCTTCTTCCGCTTGAAGTGTTGCAATCACTGCCTTCTTTGGTTTTGCCTTGTATGTACTTGGCTCCAAGGTACGGTCTCCACTTTTGAAATAAAAGACCGGATTCTCTGGAATTTCGAACACTACCCTCCTTTGACGACAGTCAATGGTAGCGTAAAAGTTCCGAGCTAATCCATACCCAAAACGGCATCAAAATTCGGTATGTCCAGCACCTTGAAGTCAGCATAGAATTATCTGCTGCAGACGACCACTGGACACAGATCGTATCCCATAACTGCCTTTAGACGTCGTTCCCTGAACTGACATTCCATCTGGATACGAGAGGTTTGACTGGAATCGCATGAGTTCGGACGAATCGTTGCGACATAAAGCAATGAGATGCTCCAGTATCGAAGAGTGCTAGTGCAGGAAGTGAGACTACTAAGATTGTATCTAAGTTATGTGGGATAGGTTTTAGGTATAAGGAAAGATATATAGGTATGTATATAGACTGAAGGAATGTTTGAAAGGAAAGTGTTACCAGTAATGACTTTGTCGGTGGCTTCAGCCTCTTCCAAAGTCATTGTGAAAGCATGTCGCCTCGGCACATTCCTCCTTACTGGAGGAGCATTCCTCAGCCCGTTTCCTTTTTACTTGAGGTACGTTCCTTTGAGCTTGATGGAACTGACGAGGAGGAGATGAAGTCGGTCCATGAGGAGGTGCAGCAGGTAGTGCGAGTCGTGGAGCAGGTGCCTGGATGGCTGGGCGCTGCTGATAAGTGATTACGGGCTTGGGTGCAGCATTTGGGTTGTGTCTACGAGGACAGGACCTAATGTCATGAGTAGCTGAGCCGCAGACTAAGCAAAGGCGATTTGCACTCCGACAGTCCTTCGCCAAATGTCTATCCCTCCTGCAGTAAGTGCAAAAGGTTGGGTTGGGCCGGTTGTTCGGTACTCCCTGTATCCTGGGCACAAATGGTGGCCTTGAAGAGGCTCCTCCTGCTATCTGAGTGGCATGGCGCTTCATCCCGGCAGATTGAGGTCAACCTTTCATCTTCACCGCTGCCTCATATCGGCGGGCAGCTTTCAGGGCCATCTCGTGGGTTGGGAAATCCCCTGTAGCTATAATAACTTGGATTTTCGGGACCAACCCTTGCTGAAATCGTCTAGACCTGATTTTAGCCGTCGGTATCAAATATGCCGCGAACCTGTTAAGGTATTTTGTTAGCTATGTAATATGTGATATTTGAAAATCGAATATTGAGACATATCTTGCCTACTGAGCATGGTAAACTCAGCGTTATATTCATCCACGGATTTGGTCCACATAGAACCCTATTGTAGATGGATAAATTGTTGTTCCATGTCAAATCGGGCAGTCTTGGAGAAGTATTTCGCGTCGAACATGTCGCGAAAAGTCCTCCATTCGATAGGTTGGTCAAGACGGCTTTCATCCGCCTTCCACCAAACTCGGGCATTTTCAGTGAGCTGCTGCTTCGCTACTCGAACCCATGCGATCTCTGGCACTTGTGCTGCTGCCAGATCATGCTCAATACTCTGAGCCCATTCTTCAGCTTCAAGAGGGCTCTCTTTTCCCGAAAAATGCTTAGGGTGCAAAGCCCGAAATTGCTTTACCCCAGTTGCTTCCGCTTCTGGGCGGTTCATCAAAATAGCAGTCTATTGCTACTGTCCCTCCAGGAGGCTACGGATTGCCTCAAGCAGTACCGTCTGCTCATTGATCGGAGCAGCGACGGTAGGTATAAGCGGTAGAGGTGGTGGTGTGTTGTTGAAATTGGTGCTAGTGTTGTTTGGGGAATCCATAACCTTGAAAGAAAAATTTGGATTAGGACAGATTCAAAATATATGAAATTGGAAGATTCAAGGAATATCTAAAGAATGTTTTTAATTGCTGTTATATTGCTTAGGACTTCATGCAGAATTGACCCGCATGTCCATGCAGAACTGACATGCATGTCCATACAGAGCTGACCTGCATGTCCATACAGAACTGACCTGCATGGGCCACCAACAAAACCTGTCACGCCTCGCTTCCTAATATACGGGGAAGGGACGTGGTGAGGCCTACTACGTATTTACTCAGAAGTAAACACGCTAAGCGTATCTTAGCAATATAAAGTAAAATGTACACAAGAGACATGAATATAAATGAACAGCAACTTTTATTTATTTAACAATTCTTTACAAGTACAACTGGAAATGTAAATACAGGAATAAAAAGCAAAGCCTAAACAATGGCATAACTGAAATGAAAAGTATATACAAGTTCCTGCAGCTCTGGGTCGATGGCAAACTGCTCCAAGTCCTCAGTACTGGGTTCGATCTCTTATGAGTCGGATCCACCTGACAACATTCCAAAGAAAGAAGGAAAGGAATGTCGTCAGCGAACAATCGCTATGTAAGTCCCAAAGATCGGTAGAGATAGAATAGACAGAAAGAGAATATGACTATTAATGTTTGATTATATTGTTAACGCTGTTGTTTGTAGCTTGGTACAGAATATGCCAGTGTATACGAGAGGATTCCCACTATTCCGGAGACTAAGGTATGCGGAGCACAAGGAACCGTTCAGCCACGGTACAACGGCAATAGATATTCAAGTTAGGTGTATTAAGGTTACAGTCTCGTGCCACTTCTAACACATTCCGTACCAATCTACCCCTTTATAAACCCCGCGATGTCTTTTGTATTGATTGTATTGTTTTGTTATATAGATGGATGACTTGCCGAAACCATGATATCAGTAAATGGAATGGATATAAATGGAGAGTCATGTAGACGGAGTATATCCATGGTTCGGTTCAATCAATATAGATTGAATAGACGGATTCATAGATTCATGTTGTATTGTAGTTTATACTTGAATCATATTCAAGTCAGATTGATTAGATTGAGACTCTAAGTCAGACACTTTAAAAAGAACTTGAAATCCTGAATTATTTTTTATATTATCAGTAACTGCTGCACATGGACGGCAAGATTTATGTGTTTTTTCAAGACAATTACCGTGTTGATAATACCGTTTGTTAGATTGTCTACCTTAGATAGGCAAGCACCCATATTCTCCGGCTCCCTGAGGCTCAAGAGAATTGGTCCCACTTAAACCTATATTTACTGGGGTCCTTATTGTAATTTAGTATAACTTGAAAGGGGTTTATGTAAAAATAATTTTGATATAATTTTCAAAATACACCTCAAGAATTTAATTATCGTTTTTAGGGTTTTCATAGATGTATATTTTATAAAGGTGAAATTTCTAGTGAGTAGAACCTATTTTTCATTGTATATGGTATTTTATTGAAATATCGGTATTTTGTATTGAACTGTAATGGTAATTCCTTTGATTTAGAAAACTTGGAATATTTATATAATATAATTAAAATAGATATTTTGATAATAGTTATATATATACATATATTTAATAAAAATAAATTTTATTTATTTTTGTAGAAATCTTATTTTCTAAAGAAAAATGCATTAAAATTCCATAGAGATCGAATGCTCCTTTCGGAGATCTGCATCTCGCTCTACCAGGCTCGAGGATATGCGATAATCCGCACCATCCCGAACGGGGTCCCCAAAAGTGGGTTGTAGAGGCGCAATTGCAAGGAATTGATTAACACACTTTTTAAAGAAATGGTTTTGCAAGTTTGATCGTATTTATTTGTAATGTCGTATTATCCCATAATTATATTCTCAAAATTTCATCGTGCTATGTCAAAGATGTGTGTTGTGATGAGGTAGGTCATTACCTCGTGAATTATCTAAAGGTAATACAAGTATTATGTGAATTATGGCGAAATATAAAGTATATGGTATTTTACCGTAAAAATACAATAAAAATTGCATAAAAGATTCTTTTGAGATGAAACTTGTTTTAATGTGTTTGTTAATGTTTGTTAAACATTATATGAGAGTATGGTATTGTATTAATTAAGAAAAATAGAATTTTTTAAGGAAAAACTGAATCGGAAGTTGGATTAACTCTGCTTCCGTCGGGTTTTAAAAATAAGACTTTTTAGAATAGAAGATGAGAGGGGGAGAGGGGACTTACTGGCTAGAGAATAAGAGAAGATAGAGGGGAAACTAAGGAAGGTGTCGGGGCGTCGTTTCGTCGCCGGAATCTTCTCGGAACTTCGATGGAACTTCACCCTTTACTAACTCCACTTGCACACTATAAGAACTTGAAAATTTTTGAGAGTTTTGGCAGGGGATTTCTAAGTGAGGATGGGTGAAATGGAGTGTAGTATTTATAGGGAAAATTAGGGTTTAGAGGGTTAAAGAATGTATTAAAATTTTCATTAAAAATTGGATTAAAGGGTATTTTACTGTTTTCTGTATGAATGCATAGTATTCAAAAAATATGGGAGAAGTGGGGTAGGACAAGGGATGCTCGGGTGAAAATATGAGGAGCATCCCCTACGGGGAGGCCGACGGTGCCGGTCTCCTACGCTTGAGTCGCCGGTCTAAAACCGGTGGTAGACGGTGGGATTTGTTCCATGTGTTGTTGTCGCTTGGTTTTCTCCAGTGCATGTGTTTATTTATTCTGTAACTTATCATATTACGTGTAGTGCACGTGCAAACTCTTGGGCTTCTAAAAGATTAAAAGAAAATTAAATAGAAAGATAATGTGGCTGGGGGGATTCGATCACAGGGGCTACGTTACAGCAGTGTAAGGCTTTACCAATGAGCTACAAGTATTTTCTTGCTGTTCAAAAGTAAAAAATACTTATAGTGTATACAGGATTGCAAATACCCTAATTGTACATTAACTTTTAAACAATTTTCTGTACATTGAAATTGGAGTTGTTACACATGTTAAGATAAAGAGCAATCAGATAGCACACTATCATGTTGAGCAAGAACTTTATATGTGTGTGTGTGTGTGTGTGTCCAAACAGCCACTATAATCTACAATTATGGCCTTTAGGGCATATATATTCTTAACAATCTCCCACTTGCACTAAGGCCAGTTGTTGTAGTATCGCATACCGAACATCCCAAAAAGTCTCTCGAACTGTGTCTGGGGAAGGGCTTTCATGGGTGGATCCTCCGTATTATCTTTCGTGTCTACTCTCCCGATCTCGATCTTGCGGCGATCAACTATCTCCCGGATCAGGTAATACCGCCTCAGAATATTTCTGGATCGCTGATGGGATCGGGATTCCTTGGCCAAATCCACAGCTCCATTGTTATCACAATACAAAGGTATTGGATTTACAATGGATGGAACCACACCAAGTTCAATAATGAACTTCTTCATCCAGACAATCTCTTTGGCAGCATCGTTAGCAGCGATGTATTCAGCCTCCATCGACAAGTCTGCAACGGTATCTTGCTTGGAACTCTTCCAACATATCGCCCCTCCATTGAGGGTGAAGACAAAGCCCGAGACAGACTTGCTGTCATCTTTATCACTCTGGAAGCTCGAATTGGTAAAGGATTCCACTTGGAGTTCTCCGTTACCATACACAAAGAATATATCTTTAGTCCTTCACAAATACTTAAGAATGTTATTTACAGCTATCCAGTGCTTCTCCCCTAGGTCTGATTGATACCTACTTACTACATTAAGTGTGTAAGCTACATCCGGTCTGGTACATAACATCGTGTACATAATAGACCCAACTGCAGAAGCATAGGGTATCACGTTCATGTGAGCCCTCTCCAAATCAGTCTTGGGAGACATCTCTTTGGAGAGAGTGATTCTTGAACAAGCGGGTAAATTACCACTCTTAGAATCTTCCATACTAAAGCTCTTTAGTATGGTGTCTATGTACCTGGATTGGGACAATTCCAACATTCTTTTAAATCTATCCCTATAGATCTTTATCCCTAGGATGTAGGAGGTATCACCCAGATCTTTCATGGAGAACTTTTATGATAGGTAGAGTTTGACTGAGTGCAGCATAGAAACATCATTTTCTATCAAGAGTATGTCATCTACATACAGTACGAGGAATACGACCTTACTCTCTACTACCTTTTTATATATACATGGTTCATCTATGTTTTTTATGAAGTCAAACTCTTTGACTGCTACATCAAAATAGATGTTTCAGCTCTGCGACGTCTGCTTTAATCCGTAAATTGATCTAAGCAGCTTGCACACCTTTCCGCTACTCCCACTGTCTATGAAGCCCTCTGGCTGTATCAAATACACACTCTCTTCTAAATCACCATTTAGAAAAGCGGCATTGACATCCATCTGCCAAATTTCATAGTCATGGTATGCAACAATGGCAAGTAGGATCCTGATGGACTTAAGCATAGCCACTATAGAAAAAGTCTTATCATAGTCGACACTTAGTCGTTGACGAAAACCATTTGCTACAAGTCTAGCTTTAAAGGTCTCAACCTTTCCATCTACATCAATCTTCTTCTTGAAGATCCATTTACTTCCAATGGGTTTTACCCCTTTAGGAGCAACCACCAAAGACCATACTTTGTTGGTGTACATGGATTCTATCTCTGATCGCATAGTATCCAACCATTTCACAGAGTCCCTACTTGTGATGGCCTGCTCGAAACTAGTCGGGTCATCATCTTCCATGATGCAATCCTCGCTCCCACCGTCTATGAGAAAACCGTAGTATTTCTCAGGTGGATGAGGAACCCTACTAGATCTGCGGAGTGGCTGAGGTTCGTCGGGGACTATTGAATCCCCCAGTTCTACCAAATCTTCAGTTGCAGTTTGTGTTTCTGGAATTTCATCCAGTTCTACTTCATTACCATTAATTTCTTTTACAAGAAATTCCTTTTCTAAAAAGGTGGCGTGTTGAGCAAAAAACACCTTTTGTTCCTCGATGTGGTAGAATAGATATCCATGTGAATTTTTTGGATATCCCACAAACTTGCAAAGAACTGATCGTGCTTCGAATTTGTCCGTATTCTGTTTTTAACATAAGCTGGACAACCTCATATCTTAACTCGTTTAAAATATGGACTCTTTCCACTCCATATCTCATATGGTGTTTTAGGCACAGATTTTGATGGAACTTGATTCAATAGGTATGCAGCTGTCTCAAGTGCATAACTCCAAAAGGAAATAGGTAACTCAGCATTACTCATCATAGAGCGCACAATATCTAATAGGGTGCGATTCCTCCTCTCCGATACACCGTTGTGCTGTGGTGTATACGGAGGAGTAAGCTGGGAGAGAATCATATTCTCTTTTAAATAATCTCGGAATTCCGTGCTTAAGTATTTGCCTTCTCGATCAGATTGAAGGATTTTGATACTTTTACCCATCTGGTTCTCTATTTCGCTCTAATATTCCTTGAATTTTTCAAAGGCTTCAGACTTGTGTTTCAACAAGAACACATGTGCGAATCTAGAGAGATCATCGGTGAATGTAATAAAGTACGAGAAACCATTTCTGACATGTGTAGACATAGAACCGCATACATCACTATGTATTAGTCCTAAAAGTTCAGTAGCTCTTATTCCGTGCCCCGTAAATGGAGTTTTGGTCATTTTTCCTTTGAGACATGACTGAAAAGTTTCATAAGATGTAAATTCGAACGGATCAAATATGCATCTTTATGCAACATAGCTAATCTGGTAGACCAAGTCTACAGTGCCACAAGAAGGCTTCATTCATTTCTGACTTTTCCTCTTGTGTGTATTCTGTATATTTGAAACTGTATTTTGATTTAGAACATATAAAGCATTACACAATGTACCAAACCCAATCAACACTTGATTTAGAAAAATGTTCATAACATTTTTCTCTAATGCAAAGTTATATCAATCTTTATCTAATAATGAAACGGATATTATACTGCACATCATCGATGGTACGAAATAACAGTCGTTCAAAATCAATGTATTACCAGTTGGCAATACAAGATGATATTCGCCAACAGTTTCGGCAGCAACAATTGCTCAATTCCCTACCTACTCTGAGAGACATATCATCATTTCCCAATTCTCCACTTTTCTTTAACCCTTGCAACAGATTACAAATGTGGGATCCTGATCCGGTATCTAATACCCAGGACGTAGAGCAGACTGAGAAACAATTCTCAATAACTAACACACCTGGAAAAAAAATGCATCAGAATGCTCCTTCTTCATTAGGGTTGCATGGAAATCCTTGCAATCCCCTATCTCTAGTCCTAACTCATGACAATTATCATAAGCTAGAGCGGAACCAACGTTTCCCAGCCCTGTATAATAAGCGGGTTCGGTCAATACATCCATGTTATTATCTTGATTAAGGTGTGGCATGGTCGCTACCTGGAAAGAGAGAGAAGAAAACACTTTAGCGTATGCTCTTGCAAGATTAGATTGGTTATTATCTTATCTAATCAGGATGGCTCCCACTATTTTTATCAAATTTTCCTTCAAACCGTAAAAGGTAAGATTAGCCGGGATTAATTACACCCTACAAGTTCGTTAATCTGTCAGCCAGGCGGGAGTTAGTACTCCGAGAGAGTCTCCATGTGCTTTCCCACGGAACAAATTAAATAACCTCGTTTCCGCAGAGGCATAACCCCGTTAACACCTTTTTAGACACCTATTGGATTAGCTAATTGTAAACTGGAAAACTCTCCCAGGAGTAACGTTTACTCGCAGTGGGTATCGGGATCCAACTATCACATAGAAGGTATACAAGCTCATTGCAAATTTCAACACTTGAAATTCCCGATAATGGTTTTTACCCCATGCGGCTTATAACCTTGGCAAAGGTCAACAAATCATAAACCGCAAGTCAAGTTCAACCCGTCATTTGGTGACTGATTTAGACTCACCCTGTCACGCCCCGCTTCCCAAAAGAAGGTGAAGGATGACGTGGCAAAGTCCGCAACCTAACTGTATTGAAGGTGGCCTATTCAATACAGTTACGTTAAGCGTATGAATATATAACATGCAGGATGTGTACTAAAACAAAAATAATAAAAGCGAAAGGCATTTATTTCCATTAACCAAACTTTATTACATCCCAAAAGAAAGAGTAAAATAAACTGAGTAGTTTAATTATATCAAAGGAGAAACAAAAGCCCTAAACATGTGGGCAACAACAAAAATTAAAACTAGCTAATCTTCCATCGTCCAGTCTGCATAATCTTCATAAGCTGGCTTCACACCTTGATCCTCGCCATAATACTCATTCTTATCTGACGGACATTCCAAAGATAGAGGAAGAAAAGGAAGGTCTGTCAGCGAGTTATACTCGGATAGGATTGCCTCATAAGAAAGTAAAGGTATAATAACGAACATGTGTATATAATGAATATGATGTACATGTGTATAAAGGTATGAGGTTAAATACAAATTAGATATATGAATATGAGTAAGTTGTATATGTTTGGTAAAGGTTCAAGTCAAGTCAAACGGATATTCAGTCTAAGAGTTTGATTAGGTTAAACAAGGTGTGTATGGATAGAATTGATGGGTGAACATACTCGTATCCTTGAGCTATCCCATGACTAGCTGGAAGCAGTATGAGCTGGTGCTCGTGCTTGGGATGGCAATCAATGTGGTAGCGTGAACATCCCCGAAAGGTGTCCCATAACTACGATGGAGCTTTGTCTAGCGTGAATATCACTCAAGTGCACAGGTTTTACCACCCTTCAGTTCCAATATAAACAACAAGTCTAAACTGGTAAAATATCCACATCCAAGGTACTGAATAACTCGTGTCTCATGAAGAAAGGTAGATAAGGTAACAGGTAGGTATAGCATATGATGTGAGTTTGGTGTTGAGTATCAATAGGTATTGTAAACGTTTTAGTTTGTTAAACAAGGGTCCGGATACTCGCGATTGTTCCGTTGTGGCCACGGAACAACAACTGGGGAAGTGAAATGTACCGTTTCACTTCCCGGGATCATGATCGAGTAGTAGGCGAATCCGAGTTCCGAAACTCCTTGCCTAATCAAACTACCCATCCCCGTGGTTCAGTATAAAGGTTTTGACGAATTAGAGTTAGTGCGTATACCTCTAGGCATGGAATTTCCATATTGTATAGTCGTCCACATTTTGGACTGTTCACCCGGAATATCGGGGTCTTCATATTTGTATAGTCGTCCACACTTTGGACTGTTCACCCGGAATATCGGGATCTTCATATTTGTATAGTCGTCCACACTCTGGACTGTTCACCCGGAATATCGGGATCTTCATATTAAGTATTCCATACCTAAGTCCGCGCATTCTAACCCTAACCATATCATGTTTTGTATATGTCATGTTGTCATAAACTGGAAATTTAAAAAGTATTGATCTCGTTTAATATGGCCTTCCACAACCACTCGTTTTATTTTCTAAAGTTCGTAAAGTACTTTGTGTCATCTTAGGGAAAACTTAGTTAAAAAGAATAATAGTGTTTAATTATCTTTTATTACTTCTAAGAAAAACCATGAGATTTGGAATATTTATCATTTTGGAAAAACATAATATTTTACGGAAAAATATCCTTTCGATAAAAGGTTGTGGTGCTTATTTGAAAATCTTTTGCAAGAGATTTTTATAAGGACAAGTTGCAAGAGGTTTTCTTTTTGAAAATCTAGACTGCTCCTAACTGTTCCAAAATGACAAGTTGTGAGGTCCTTGTTCCTCTCCGAAAGACGACGCAACGGAAGACGTCTTGCCTGAGATTCGGGGAAGATGCTAATTGGTGCTATCCGTCCACCTCTCCGAAAATACCAAGTTGATTTATGGCACCGTATATCGAAGGTTTAAACGGATGCGTCCGATATAGCAGACTTCGTCAGATTCCACCTCGCTTGAGGGGTTTTTTTATTGTGGGGACGCTCTTCCCTGTAGGCGCAAACCCCTGCAGTTAATTACGCTACCGCATCGCGGTAACAACTTTCTCCTTCTCCAGATGGTCACTTTGTGTCGTGGGTGTTTGTTTTGTGTTTGGTTGCCCGTGGATTGTATACGGAGACTAAGTTATGTTGTCGCCCGTAGGGTGTGGACTAGTCCAAATCCGTATTATCTTAGATTTGGGTTTGGAGGTTTGGGTTTAAGGATACGTTAGCCTCATTTGAGACTAAGATCAACTTAAACGTTTGTTAAGGATACGTTAGTCCCATTTTAGACTAAGATCGACTTAACGGGATCATTTAGATCCGACAAGAGAGCAATTGGGGGCTCTATTGTTTAGTTTAGTGACATTGCGGTCGATAGGTAGTTTAAGGACATTGCGGTCCAATATTAGTTTTAAGACATTGCGGTCAAGGTTAAGGACATCATAGTCCATGGGTTTAAGGACTCCACAGTCCGGCGTTAGTTTTAAGACATCACAGTCAAGGTTAAGGACGTCATAGTCCGTTGTTAGTTTTAAGACATCCCGGTCAAGGTTAAGGACATCATAGTCCATGAGTTTAAGGACCCCACAGTCCGTTGTTAGTTTTAAGACATCACGGTCAAGGTTAAGTACATCATAGTCCGTTGTTAGTTTTAAGACATCCCGGTCAAGGTTAAGGATATCATAGTCCATGAGTTTAAGGACCCCATAGTCCGTTGTTAGTTTTAAGACATCACGGTAAGGACATCATAGTCCGTTGTTAGTTTTAAGACATCCCGGTCAAGGTTAAGGACATCATAGTCCATGAGTTTAAGGACCCCATAGTATGTGAAATGTATGGTTGTTGGGACCCGTCACCTCTTTGAAAACGTTGAGTAATTACAACGACAAATATCAAAGGAGTGAAGAGATGTACCCTTGAACCAAGGTAGATTAAATGATCTGTAGCCCAATTTGGAACCAAGATCAATTAATTATATTATGAGCCCATTAGCTCAGTTAAGTCTGAATTGAGGACTTATGGCCTTCTTGGGCTAAGTCCAATCATGTTTGGAATATTGGCCCTCTGTTGGTCCATTGAAGGGGAGGCTTTGCCTCTAGAAAATTATCCAATTGGGCTAAAGCTAGTGTTAAACACTAAAGACCAACAGTGTTGAACACTGGAAATAAGATTATCAAATTAGTGTTAAACACTAAAAATTGTGATTCTCAAATTAGTGTTAAACACTAACAGATAACAGTATTAAACACTGGCGACAAAATTATCAGATTAGTGTTAAACATTAACAGGGGGGATCACGTGGGAGCACGTGATGGCATCAAAAAGTGGGGCCAGATCCCCTTCATTTTGTTCTGCAGATAAGTGTTTAACACCTTTAATTCTCACAGCCATCACGTGTGGGCACGTGATGGATGCTCATGCCTTGATTTATCAGAATATTCATTAGGGGTCACGTGGTGACACGTAAGGGCGCCCAGAGCTTCTGTTCTGTGGATCTTTTACAGAGATCACGTGGGGACACGTGACCCTGGTTCTTTCCTGTTTAAAGATCTATTTGTCTTTTTAAGAATTAAATTCTTCATAGGTTTAAACCCTAGTTTTAACTTCGGAGGAATTAAATTCCTATTTTCGAAGAATTATATTCTTAGGTAGGGTTAAACCCTAATTTTCTTCCTGTAGGAATTAGATTCTCATATATGTAAAGAAACAAGTTCTGATATAGGGTGAAACCCTAATTTTATTTTAAGGGGAATTAAATCCCTGTGAGTTTGAGAGAATCAAATTCTCAATTAGGGTTAAACCCTAATTCTGTCCATTTTGAAGGAATTAAATTCCTATAATTTTGGAGAATTAAATTCTCAGATAGGGTTAAACCCTAATTTTATCTTGGAGGAATTAAATTCCTATAACTTTGTGAGAATTAAATTCTCAAAACTCAATTCCTCCTCTATATTTTAGATCTGCATGGCAGGATCTCAACCCGATGAGAATTAAATTCTCAACCTATGGGGAGATGTGCACTTTGCAGGTCTTCCACCAGAGAAAGAACTAAGATCTTTTCTTTTTATATAAGAGTTAAACTCTTGGATTGAGAATTAAATTCTCTTTTTTGAAGCCTTTACCCCCTTTTTTTCTTACGTAGGGTTTTTCTTTGTAGAGAATCAAATTCTTCTTTCTTTTCTCTCTGAATTTTTTAAGATTCCAAGGCTCTATCCCAAACTCTCTCCTTTGGCTCCTATTTATAGGAGAAGGAAAAGAATCAATCTGTTTAGTAAATCTTTCATTGAAAGATTTGATTTGTTTTCATCATTAATCCGAGCCTTTAGATTATTAGGTGAATTTTATTCACCGTTGGATTTTAAATCCAAAGATATTCATTTTTTTATTTCGGTGAGATTTAGGGGGAATCTTTCCTTGTCCAAGATTTTTCCATAAATTGGTGATATTTAATCACCCTCGGATTCTTAATCCAACGGTTTTACATAATTCTTCTCTATTTTGGAAAGATTTAAATGATATTTTTCAGAATTTAATTCTGTTAAACAGTAAGGCTTTTAAAGCCAGTCACGTGTTGTCACGTGACCTTTGGTCACGTGTGAGCACGTGACCCCTGTTCACGTGTAAGCACGCGACCACCGGTCACATGCAACCACGTGACTACCGGTCACGTGTAAGCACGTGACCCCTCCGAATGGGCTCCTCTTCTTTGCTTTGTTCTTTGCCGCTGCTTTACCATCACGTGCCAACACGTGACCATTGATCACGTGTGTGCACGTGATGCTTCCTCTGAAACTTTTTTCCTGATTTTTTAATCAGGGAACAAATGTCCCCACAGCATTGCTCTCACGTGTCTGCACGTGAGTGCAACGCTGTCACTTTTGTGACCGTCGGATCTGCCTTGGGAGTAGGGTGGATGAAACGTTTTCCATCCCATCCTATAAATGCCAATGTCCTTTCAGAAGAGCCTCCCCTTTCAGAAGAGCCTCCATTTTGCTCATCTTCCTCCTTTGAGAACTTTCTTCTTTTGAGAATTTAATTCTCTTTTTCCACAGCTTAGTTCTCTGCCTTGAAAAATTTTCAGAGTTTAACTCCGTTTAAGAAAGACTCTTTCCTTCAGGTAATGATGTTGAACGATCGCAGAACCTCCATTTTTTTAAAAAAAAAACTCTCTGGATTTTAAATCCACATCAAGGGTTTCACCCTTTTAACATGAATCCATTTTTTCTTCAAGTTATTCAAAAGAAATATAAAACCATTTAACCGTAGATCTCTTAGGGTTCATCTGATCTTTTAGGGAGATGATGATGTCGGTTTTCTTTTCACGGAATTTAATTCCATCCCCAAGGAGCTCTGGCTCTGGAACAAAATTTTCTGGGAATTTAATTCCCTTTTTCAAAAAGGAATTTAATTCCTATGAAGAACTAAGTTCTTCCTAGAGAACTTCACGGGTTTTCTTGCCCTGAGTCATCTTCTTCACAATCCAGAAGAAGTTTGCACTGTTGGTCTTTAGGAATTTAATTCCCCTGATTCTGTTTGATTTATCACAGAGTCCAAGATGGATCTGTCTTTTAGGGGAATGTGTAGGGTCACTTGAAACCCACTGCCTATTTAATGAGAATATTACCTTTGTCTCGTTATAATTGTTGTGCCTCATCATTAGCCAGCCGCCATCTTGATTTCGTGGGACCCTCATGTTTTGTAACTAATGGTCCCACCAAACAAGTCCTTTGTCGCTTTCTTCCACTGTCTTTTTATTTATATGCATTCATAACCATGTATACATATATATATATACACACACATCACCGGCCTCGCTTTAAAAGTTTCCCCTTATTTTAATTCAGGTGCGATGACTTCCGTTCCGTACTTCCCTTTTGCTCGCTCGGAAGCCGCTTTTCCCCAGTCGCCATCTGATGAGGAAGCGATGGCGATGATCAGGACTCATGACCCGAATTGCACCAACTTACTTTTGTGGGGGACCTGGTACAGCCATATCATCCGGGGTCGCCGGAGTTTCCTCTGCGAAATGCCGACAGAGCCCACCTTTCCGTTCTTACCGATGGATCCTCCGAGGACGGTCTTCGCTGTGGAGATGCCAAATTGGACCCCAATGGGGCGGCTCGAGCCTTCGACAACCGGTATCCCAAACCATCCGATCCCAGCTATAGATATTCTGGGCCGACGTATTTGCCAGGGTGAGGCCCAACTAAAGGGACAAATCTATAAGATAGGGCTAACCCCTCGACACCCCACGGGCTACATTCTCTGGGCCCGCTACATCCTTTTTGCCCATCGTGCGCGGCTGCAGAAGGTCGGACTTTACCAGGCGATATATGCGTCGCTCTTTCACTACCAATCTCCGCATGTCTGGTGGGTTAAGGTGTTCTTGAACCAGTGGAATCTCCCCACCAACACTTTTATTCTAGGGGACCGCGAGGTCTCGATCTCTCTGGAAGAATTTTATGAAATCTCGCGATTGCCAATCAGGGGTTCACTGTATGAGGAGTTGCTGCCTCCTGACGAGTACGTCTTTGAGCCCGAGCCTACACCGCTTGACGGCTTGTCTGCTGAGAATGCCGTCCTCCACAAGCGTCTCAGCTTGATCAAGGCGCTAGGTATCTTTGACCGATTGTTCACCGAATCTGAGGAGCAGGGCGTTACTTTTAAGAGCTTCATTGCCTGCTTCCTTCGCGAGGGCGCCCTGTCGAAGACAGCTCCGAAGTTCGCAAACATCAAAGACCCCTTTGGGTTTGGCCCGAAGAAGCTGCCGACCAAGGAATCGGATTTGCCGCAATACTACATCCCTATTATGCCACCGGTATCTTTCGAATCTATCGCAGCTCCCGGCATGGATGAGGAGACATTCTTCGTGGGCCTTTTCAGTGTCTGGCTCAGCCATTTCGTCGTCCCCATGCATCGTCGCTTCATGAGAGCCTCGGTTATCCACCCGGCTCATTGTATCACTCAGGGGGCGCGGTTAGCCATCGGCATCCCGGCGCTGGCGCATCTATATCACAGGTTAAGTGCTGCGGCTAATACCTCGACTCCCGACGTGAATGTAGTAAATTTTTCTCTCCATTATTTCACGTCTTGGATCGAGATGCATGTGTTAGGGGCTTTTGCTATACATCAGAAGCCCGCATTTTATGATGCTTACACCTTTCCGCGACTTATGCGATTGGTAGATGCTTCTGCCCCTGACCCGACTCAATTCGGGGCTATTCGGGCGTTGATTTCTCCTTATGCTACTGCTGGCGGGTTGGTATTCACTGATCGGGTCTTATCTTCTCCCTCGGGTCCAGCTCAGCAACTTTGGGACCGGTCAAAAGATAACGTGCCTTCTTTGAGGCCCCGAGAGGCCGCGCACTTATACGCAATCAGACCGGGCTACCTGGTATTTCGTCAAGATAGCGCGGCCCTTTTCATGCGGTACAATCCGCATCGCTTTACCCGGCAGCTTGGCTACGATCAGGGCGTCCCTTTTTAGGCTTTCATAGTCGCGCCGGTTCCTTCGCCCGAAGCCGTTCGAGATGCTGCCCATCATTTTGTGAGGCTGAACACCGGCTCCCAGTTCATGATCCCCGATGCTGATTACATGCCCCGATGCGTGGGGTCGTTTACAGGCTGGTATCTCCATCGGGTCAACCCGATTATTGTTGAGGAGAGAAGGGTACTCCTTGGCCATGGTGCTCCTACTCAAGTTCCGGTCACAGGAGCTATGCTGCGACCGCGCGCCCTGGTCCGCTTTCCCTTGAGGGATACCGGTATTGCGCTTATTCCCGGAGAGTCGGGGGTGGATCTTACCCCCAACAGCTGGTATGCCATTAGGCACCCGGTCGCGGGCTAAACAGGCTCCAGTAGCGGCACCACCACATGTGGCAGCACCACCACCCGTGGCATCGATAATGGCGGTGTCATCCTCGGTTGTGGCACCAAGCGAGGGTGATAGGGACGAGGGTGTTGAAGGTGACGTGGGCCGGCGCCGCACTAAGGCTTCACGGGGAAAGAAACGATCGTCTCCGGCGGCCGGTTCTGGATCTAAGAGGCTGTCACGACCCGAAAGAGCACGTGACTGGCCCTTGAACCATATGAAGCCTATAGGACTCCATCTGATCCAAGTAAGCCAAAAGCCCAGAAATCTAAAACCATTTTTAAGAATAAGTAAAGAACTGGTTTTAAAGAAGTGAAGAAAAACGTGTTTGAAATCAAGGTTTTTAAATAACTAAGCCGAATATGCATTTTAAAAGTGTACAGTCTTTTCTAAAAATTTCGGCAGAGTTTCTTTTGTAAAACTGGCCCCGAATGGGGTAAAACAAGAATAACAATATATATGCAATGATAATGGCATCCCCAAGCGGGAGCTAGCTCTTCGTCAATCGACGGTCACAACCACACAATGATATAATATACAACGCCAAGTGGCGAGGATCAAATCCAAAAGAAAGCTCAAAAGCAACAAGAAACCGCAATACTACTAAGCGCGACTCTAAGGTCGAAATATACAACACTAAAGTCTAGGTCTGAAACAATATACAAGTTTTGGTTGATGGACAATTTCTAGATACAATGAAATAAATAAACACAATGGTGGTTCTTGATGCGAAAGAATCCACCTACCAAAGCAAATCACCCGCAAGAAGGTAGTGTGCCAGAAATACCGCAAAGAAACCTGTACGGCAGAACCTGCAAGAACTGTGGCACAACGGGGGTGAGTTGCCAACTCGTGAATAGAAACATCTACAAGCAGAAACCGAATGCAAGACATAAACCTAAGTCAATACGATCAGTATATAAAATCCTCAATATAAAACATGCAGCCAATAGCAAGGCTAGGGTAAATATCTAACCCGAGTACAATCTCCTGTGTCTGTGTCAGTGCCTCAGATAACAATATAGCATATGAATGAGATATGAATGCGAGAAAACAGAATACATTTACATGAAGCAACTGTTTTCATACTTTAGTGAGATTTCCCCTGTATTTTTAAAAATAAGGTACCACAATGAAATCAGCATAAAATTGTGCCTAGCATCGGCACAAACGAAATCCCAATATCCTGATATCTCAAAGTCTCAACCATAATATCTAGGGCGCCGTCAGTCCAGACCGGCCCCTACCATCCATCTCAAGACCACGACGGTATCCTCCGGATATCCGACGCGTCGGGTAAAATCACCGGTAGGTAGTGCTCCCCTGCCAGGCTCACATCGTCATCACCACGCGCTTCTTGCCCCGGGGTACCTTACCGGGTCCACCATGTACCCGAAACGGTTCATCCGTCTCCTCGAATCGGGTTTCCAAATCCATCAGCAAACTCATGGTGGACGACTCATACATCATGGGAAAACCGCACTTTTTATTTTAAAAGAGAGAATATGATTATTTGTGTTTTTGCGGTTTTCCTGCAAATCCAGAAAATCTCATAGAAATCCAAATCCAAACTTCAATAGCATGCAAAATAGGGAATATATGCATGAGAATCCATGAATGCGGCATAACGATGAATAACAGTATGCAGGAAGTAGCAGGTATTACTACAATGTCTAAACTACTAGCTAAAAGGCTATGTCAAGCAATAATATACTTTCTAAGGTGTACGTGACATGGCAATTACCGATGAAGATGTGTGTGAGCCGGCAAGTAAGTGTACGTGGTACATACGCATCATCGGTAATGGTGCTGGTGTCCTATCAGCATGATATTAATACTGGAGTATGAAACATAGTATAAAAATGCGATGCAAAACGAACCACAAAAGGGAGTGGGAGCTGAAACTAGACGTAACCAAAACTTATCTGCATTAATCTAACATAAGTCCTACAATTGGTGCCTTTTGAAATAACACGAATCATGGGGTTTTGAAAATAGGGGCTACGGTGTTTTTATGAAAAGGTACGTCGTTTTTGAAATATCCGTAGATTCCCTTGAGCTGTCTTTAAAAATACCCACGATTCGTCAGTTTTTTTGAAATAGGTAAGAAGTCAAATCTACTCTAACAACTACACTAACTATACGGCTGAACTAACAAGCTGAACTATAGGTAAGGAAACCGCCTAACATCTGAGTCGATATATATATATAGATATATAGTCGGTGATCCCGCCTCAATGTCATATCGTAAGATATCCTCGAGTTATGAGTGCGGATCTATCATCAATATCGGCTCGTACGGTAAATCATCGTACGGCATCCCCAATAGCTGGGTAGGGTTCAACATCTCACTGTCTCATCACAAAATAGGTATCACTATCATCAGATCCAAAGTCTGGGGTACTACCCTATGTCTAGTACAATCAATACCATCAATGAAGTATGCATGCGGGGGTAAACACATATCCCAAGCCCGCAAGAAACACAAGTCATATCCCACATATGAATCGTATCACATCACCGATCTCACGGTACAAGCCCACACCATCGACTCATCTCCAAAGTCATCCCATATCATCAAACACAGTGCAAGTATAAGGAACACACAAGTGTATACGTGTGGGTGCAAATCTATCCTATGGTTCGCAACTAGGAGCTATGCTGGTTATTTCTACCCCTAACTAACCATAACACACTATAACTATCCAACACATAAATATACTACATACTACTAATTACGGACTGCGGGGGTGCTATACGCCATCCACCCGACTTCCCCCTGTAGATATAATCTACTCACCTGAATCCTGCGTGTCGGTGTCGATGTCACCGTCATCTTCCGCATCGCCTCAGATCGTCGCGGTGTACCTACACATATCAAACGTATCGCATCGCATCAAAACCAAATCAACACTTGAAACGACACACTAAATCCAAAACGATACGCTAAAACCAACACGATACGCCAAAAGGCTTATAGGTTAGAACCTACGGTTAGCCTTCGCAAAACAACCCGAAATCACTCGATGCAGTCGTACAAACGTCACACGATCGAGATAACGTACAAACACCAAAATGTGGAAATCAAAATACGTAACACCAAATACTGAAAGTAAGGAAGCAACCCAAGAAAACGATCCCAGATTTCATCTCAGGCCAAATCAGGGCAAATAAACAACTCTAGGGTGCTATATATGATGTATTTGAGCTACTGGACCAACCCCGAAGCATTCCCTCACCACTTGGCCGGCCACAACCCTCCCAAAACCGGCCTCGCCGGCCCCCCTATGCCCAATGGGGTCCGTTTGGTCAGGGTGGCCTCCTATGGTCTCAATTTGGTCCCTGGTATTGTTGATTTTCCCTGAAAAAGTCCCAGTGTGTTCCAGATTTTCCTGCAAGTTCCAGGTTCACAAAAACCGACATGGAAGTCCCGTAATTCCGTATTTTTAGTTTTCCAGTGGGATTGGTCTGGTTTTCTAGTCCATATAGGGTCTAAGGTCACCTTCTAAGCTCAATTGCAAAGTCACAACTCAACTTTTCCCTTACCCTCACTAGTTTGGTCCAAAGTGCACAAAATCACACGATATCGATATGAAACTTGAATTAAACCTTAAATACAACAATTAACACTCTAATTGAGAAGAAATTACCTCACATGAACCTCAAGAATCTTCCCACAGCACCAAAACAGCAACTTTCCTAGTCCATCTTGTAGATCTCGGGCTCGTGCACACTTTTAATGAAACGGACCTAGGGTTTTGGGGTTGTTTTTGAGATGTTTTTAGGCTTTGAAGAGGGGAGGGAGATGAGGAAGGGGCAGCAGCAGTAGGAGGAGGAAGAAGAGGGAGAGAAATGAGGAATGAAGGGGTATGGCTAAGGGTATAAGTCAAAGTCCACCTCTCTCTCTCACCTACCCTCATTTTCTTTTCTTTTCTCTTTTCTTTTCCTTTTAATCCTTAAACCAAACCTTCTCACCTCAATAGTGAACACAAAAAAGAAATCCATGGCTAGAAAAATGCACAAGTGTAGAAAATGTGATATGTGCAAGTTTTGCACAAAACTGCCGAAAAACCCGATTAGCGATTTTAATCGCGATTAGCACTAAATTAGTGTCAAAATGATCACAACAACTTAAAAATGTCATAATTCCAATAATTAACCCATTTTAGAATTTTCCATAATTTTTCATAATTTTTCTCCATTTATTTGCATTAATTATTAATTTAATATTAAAATAATCAATAAAATAATATTAAATCTTAAAAATTCCCAAAATTAATATTTTATATTTTTGAAAATGTTACAATCTACCCCCCTTATAGAAATTCGGTCCCCGAATTTAAATTTAAAACCCCCAAGTACTAAAACATTTCGATACAAATCCCAAGTCGTCGTGGCTCCGAAATCATCAACACATAGAACGTCACAGCGCAATGCATGCGCAAAGGTACTGAGCAGATAACTCAAAAACAACGCTCCATCAAGCATCCCGCAATCATCGGAGTCAGGGTAAAAACACAATGTCAAATCCAATACAAAATCGATATGATATGGATCAGAACTACACATGTAGCATCCAATCTATACATGTAAATAGCTGATGCAAAAGCATGCCAAATCTTTTTAAGTCGCTGTGCGATGCACCTAACACTGCACAGTAGCGGACGTTTTTCATAAGAAAATAACAATATAGGTATATATATATCTTTTGTTTAATAAGCACGTTCCGCCATTTTGAAAATGATCAGAAGGGTTCCCTTGTTTTTAAAACGTTTCGTGTCATATCGGACACGTAAGTATATACTGGGACTATAGCTCGCTCTTTGGAAATCCCTTCAACTATCAATGCATGCAAAATATATCCAGGTACCGTCCACTGACTAGTCCTGCTCAGTATGAAAACAAATATCCGAAATCATAAAAGTGCACTGCTCCAAAAGGAATAAATCCCAAAAATGCACATAACACAATCCTGTGCGTCTGGTGCGCACGGAAATCAAAAATCCATCTATGTGCTAACTAGGTGCACAAAACAACATCTAAGTGCAACGGGTGTGCACGAAGCATCTGTCGTAGGCAACGTGTGTGCCGGACAGCCACAAATCCGGTGCATCTGACATGCACGAAGAAATCTCGATTTAGTGCATCGGGTGTGCACCCAAATCGTATCTCAAAACATGCGCCCAACATGCGCAAAATTCCAAATCGGTGCATCCATCGTGCACGAATGAAAATCTAAACCCTGCGCACTCAACATGCACGGAATCACGAAATCCAACAGCAAACGCCGAACATGCGCAAGTCACATCAAAAGCACGGAGTGCAAAAGCCAACCATCAATATCAGGGTCAAAATCAATGATATAATGCGGCTCAAACCAAAATCAAGGGTACCGCAAAGGAAAATCCCACAACCGTGTGCATCAGCGTGCACAAATCCCATCATAACACCAAAATGCGTGAAAACTATGCTGGAAGCATAAATCAAATCACCGGCATATAATAGGCACAAAATCACAATCAATACCTCAAGAATAATAATGATGCGCCTGGTATAAATGCCCAATAAGTGCAACCATGGTGCTCGAAAACAGAAATCATAGAACTCAGCCATCAAAACCAATCATGCAAATAGATCGCCAAAATACCGAAAACCCAAACTGACAGATACGTGATAATCGAATCACAAAATCACAAATCATAAATACCGTCATCGGTAGTCCCTCCTTCGAGGTCGAGAAGGAGTCGGTGCATCCACTGCTAGCAGCGCAGGATATCTACTTGCCTCTTACTCACGGTCTGGCGTCCTCTGACTCTGGGTCCTTATATTCTCTGCGGATTACCAATCTCACAGTCAATCGGCTCATCGGCCCTGTCAGGTGGCTAACGGGGACGATTCCGTTCTGGCACTTCTCTGGTCATCTCTCGATCAATCCTCACGACCACTCGTAAGGCAGCATATCACTGACGTCGGCCTCTGGCTCTCTGAATGCACGTCACACATCTGATCCTGGGTGCAAACATCATTGCAGCAATATCCTGGAAGGTATCCTGCTCAAGGTCTCTTCCAATCATGCCTATGCCGATCTGTACAGAGGCTAGCTCTCCTGCATAACCTCTTCTCGCTCAAAGGGCATCTGTGTCCTCAGCACAACATTTCTCGGAAACCGGTCGCATCCCAACGTCTCTGTAAGCATATCAGGTCTCTAGTCTCGACGGGAAGCAATGACAGCTCGTCAGTGTCTCGCACGAACCTCTTGTTCCGCTTGTCTGTATCATCGTCCATTTCAACATCGTGTCTCTATCTGCGCACTGCAATGCCTTCGGCTACGGTCCATCCGAAGTCCCTCACGCGGACTCGAAATCATACTCGGTATCTTCCTCACTCAGTAGAAGATATCTAGCCGAACACGTCCTCAGCGTGCACGTCACATCTCTGATGTCAGCGGAGTAGAACGTCATCTCATCGAAATCTCGTGCGAACTCTTTACTCCACCTTGCTCACATATCAACTGATCCGGACTCGTCTCATCGTGGCTACACGAACTGCGCTCCGATGGCTATGCTCGCACATGGAGTCTCCCAAGCAGTGTCCCATCACGATATCCGAAAGATGTCGAATCATCCGATCGACTCGTCAGAACCTCATAATCCCCCAAGAGCTCACATCTCGGGTACAGTTCAATAGTATCGAGTACATGCCACAGCGTCGGTGGTCCAGCCGTAGAAGGGCAAACCCAAGCCTCACTAATGGCGCCGCGGAACCGCCGTAAACCCTAAGGTTCGAAGGCTGTCACACGGTCATTAAGTCGAGTTAGGGTTTCATTCTTCTAGAGGGTCCATAGAATCACCTGCATGTCTTTCCGTATACTTTAAACTTGGAAAATGGGCTCCTGACATTCGATCGTCTCTATCGACTCTCAACGAACCTGCGTGAAGTCGTCTCTAGCTGGAAACAATCTATCTGATGACCTCGCATCGGTAAACGAACGAACCACTTGCCCTAGTCATTCATCCTCAGGTGACTAGCGACTCGCTATCATCTCTCTAAGTATATGCTCACGCTGCAGTAGCTCCAACCATCTGGGCGACATCTCGTTATTTGCAGCAGCAACTGGCTCATTCTCCTGTACGCCGAACATCGCCTCAATCCTCGAGGAAAGGCAATACATAGGCGGTCATCTCTGAGTCGGTCCGCTCTAGATCCGAGTAAGACTCTTCACGCTGGAACTCTTCAACTCATCAGGGTCCGCTCCGGCACAAAATCGGACGAATCACCTTCGTCTCTCAATCGGGTAGACTAGCTATCATCTGTCTCATATCTACCTGAAAGCTCCGTCAATCTCAGCTCGTAAGCTTCGGAAGCGACATCCTGTCAAACTCAGCAACAGCTGGTCCATCTGTCTGCACGGTAGGCGACATCATAATCTCTGAGGTATGCTGTACATCAACAGTTCTCTCTCAACTGGCAGCTCTAACAATGGCCCGATCATCCGGTGCAAGACCAAGCACTCGCCTCCACTAGAGGTCACAATCACCAACACTAACTCGAGACGTTCCCATGTCACCAGAAAACACAACGGTCGGCCCTCGTACCAAACGAGCTCACAACGGCCGTAACCCTAGCAGCAGCCCAAACTGCGCTCAAACATAGCGACAGGAAGCTCAATCGAGTATCAAAGAGAGCACATCAATGGCAAGAAAGGGAAACAACAGATCCAAAGTGGATACATGATCATAGGAAGGAACAACATCAATAAGGGTATGATCATGAAACTAGTAGACTCGGAAATCTCAAATGGATGTATGATTCTGGATATAAGGAGAACCACTGATCTCGAAAAATATGCACAGCCTAAGGTTCCTTAAGCGGAGTGGCGTGTCGTAAGTATGCCGCGGAACATACCAACGGTACGTCACTCTACTTTAGTCACCTATTCCATCAACCAAGGGTCATCCTAATACGACGAAAGTTCGGGTCGAATACCCCCTCGACCAAGCCTAAGTTCCGTAAGGTCAAGCCTAAGTTCCGTATATATAAATAAACGCCCTAGGCTCCACATAGTCAAACTTAGACTCGAACCAAGGTCAACCTAGCGCTCTGATACCAACTTTGTCACGACCCGAAAGAGCACGTGACTGGCCCTTGAACCATATGAAGCCTATAGGACTCCATCTGATCCAAGTAAGCCAAAAGCCCAGAAATCTAAAACCATTTTTAAGAATAAGTAAAGAACTGGTTTTAAAGAAGTGAAGAAAAACGTGTTTGAAATCAAGGTTTTTAAATAACTAAGCCGAATATGCATTTTAAAAGTGTACAGTCTTTTCTAAAAATTTCGGCAGAGTTTCTTTTGTAAAACTGGCCCCGAATGGGGTAAAACAAGAATAACAATATATATGCAATGATAATGGCATCCCCAAGCGGGAGCTAGCTCTTCGTCAATCGACGGTCACAACCACACAATGATATAATATACAACGCCAAGTGGCGAGGATCAAATCCAAAAGAAAGCTCAAAAGCAACAAGAAACCGCAATACTACTAAGCGCGACTCTAAGGTCGAAATATACAACACTAAAGTCTAGGTCTGAAACAATATACAAGTTTTGGTTGATGGACAATTTCTAGATACAATGAAATAAATAAACACAATGGTGGTTCTTGATGCGAAAGAATCCACCTACCAAAGCAAATCACCCGCAAGAAGGTAGTGTGCCAGAAATACCGCAAAGAAACCTGTACGGCAGAACCTGCAAGAACTGTGGCACAACGGGGGTGAGTTGCCAACTCGTGAATAGAAACATCTACAAGCAGAAACCGAATGCAAGACATAAACCTAAGTCAATACGATCAGTATATAAAATCCTCAATATAAAACATGCAGCCAATAGCAAGGCTAGGGTAAATATCTAACCCGAGTACAATCTCCTGTGTCTGTGTCAGTGCCTCAGATAACAATATAGCATATGAATGAGATATGAATGCGAGAAAACAGAATACATTTACATGAAGCAACTGTTTTCATACTTTAGTGAGATTTCCCCTGTATTTTTAAAAATAAGGTACCACAATGAAATCAGCATAAAATTGTGCCTAGCATCGGCACAAACGAAATCCCAATATCCTGATATCTCAAAGTCTCAACCATAATATCTAGGGCGCCGTCAGTCCAGACCGGCCCCTACCATCCATCTCAAGACCACGACGGTATCCTCCGGATATCCGACGCGTCGGGTAAAATCACCGGTAGGTAGTGCTCCCCTGCCAGGCTCACATCGTCATCACCACGCGCTTCTTGCCCCGGGGTACCTTACCGGGTCCACCATGTACCCGAAACGGTTCATCCGTCTCCTCGAATCGGGTTTCCAAATCCATCAGCAAACTCATGGTGGACGACTCATACATCATGGGAAAACCGCACTTTTTATTTTAAAAGAGAGAATATGATTATTTGTGTTTTTGCGGTTTTCCTGCAAATCCAGAAAATCTCATAGAAATCCAAATCCAAACTTCAATAGCATGCAAAATAGGGAATATATGCATGAGAATCCATGAATGCGGCATAACGATGAATAACAGTATGCAGGAAGTAGCAGGTATTACTACAATGTCTAAACTACTAGCTAAAAGGCTATGTCAAGCAATAATATACTTTCTAAGGTGTACGTGACATGGCAATTACCGATGAAGATGTGTGTGAGCCGGCAAGTAAGTGTACGTGGTACATACGCATCATCGGTAATGGTGCTGGTGTCCTATCAGCATGATATTAATACTGGAGTATGAAACATAGTATAAAAATGCGATGCAAAACGAACCACAAAAGGGAGTGGGAGCTGAAACTAGACGTAACCAAAACTTATCTGCATTAATCTAACATAAGTCCTACAATTGGTGCCTTTTGAAATAACACGAATCATGGGGTTTTGAAAATAGGGGCTACGGTGTTTTTATGAAAAGGTACGTCGTTTTTGAAATATCCGTAGATTCCCTTGAGCTGTCTTTAAAAATACCCACGATTCGTCAGTTTTTTTGAAATAGGTAAGAAGTCAAATCTACTCTAACAACTACACTAACTATACGGCTGAACTAACAAGCTGAACTATAGGTAAGGAAACCGCCTAACATCTGAGTCGATATATATATATAGATATATAGTCGGTGATCCCGCCTCAATGTCATATCGTAAGATATCCTCGAGTTATGAGTGCGGATCTATCATCAATATCGGCTCGTACGGTAAATCATCGTACGGCATCCCCAATAGCTGGGTAGGGTTCAACATCTCACTGTCTCATCACAAAATAGGTATCACTATCATCAGATCCAAAGTCTGGGGTACTACCCTATGTCTAGTACAATCAATACCATCAATGAAGTATGCATGCGGGGGTAAACACATATCCCAAGCCCGCAAGAAACACAAGTCATATCCCACATATGAATCGTATCACATCACCGATCTCACGGTACAAGCCCACACCATCGACTCATCTCCAAAGTCATCCCATATCATCAAACACAGTGCAAGTATAAGGAACACACAAGTGTATACGTGTGGGTGCAAATCTATCCTATGGTTCGCAACTAGGAGCTATGCTGGTTATTTCTACCCCTAACTAACCATAACACACTATAACTATCCAACACATAAATATACTACATACTACTAATTACGGACTGCGGGGGTGCTATACGCCATCCACCCGACTTCCCCCTGTAGATATAATCTACTCACCTGAATCCTGCGTGTCGGTGTCGATGTCACCGTCATCTTCCGCATCGCCTCAGATCGTCGCGGTGTACCTACACATATCAAACGTATCGCATCGCATCAAAACCAAATCAACACTTGAAACGACACACTAAATCCAAAACGATACGCTAAAACCAACACGATACGCCAAAAGGCTTATAGGTTAGAACCTACGGTTAGCCTTCGCAAAACAACCCGAAATCACTCGATGCAGTCGTACAAACGTCACACGATCGAGATAACGTACAAACACCAAAATGTGGAAATCAAAATACGTAACACCAAATACTGAAAGTAAGGAAGCAACCCAAGAAAACGATCCCAGATTTCATCTCAGGCCAAATCAGGGCAAATAAACAACTCTAGGGTGCTATATATGATGTATTTGAGCTACTGGACCAACCCCGAAGCATTCCCTCACCACTTGGCCGGCCACAACCCTCCCAAAACCGGCCTCGCCGGCCCCCCTATGCCCAATGGGGTCCGTTTGGTCAGGGTGGCCTCCTATGGTCTCAATTTGGTCCCTGGTATTGTTGATTTTCCCTGAAAAAGTCCCAGTGTGTTCCAGATTTTCCTGCAAGTTCCAGGTTCACAAAAACCGACATGGAAGTCCCGTAATTCCGTATTTTTAGTTTTCCAGTGGGATTGGTCTGGTTTTCTAGTCCATATAGGGTCTAAGGTCACCTTCTAAGCTCAATTGCAAAGTCACAACTCAACTTTTCCCTTACCCTCACTAGTTTGGTCCAAAGTGCACAAAATCACACGATATCGATATGAAACTTGAATTAAACCTTAAATACAACAATTAACACTCTAATTGAGAAGAAATTACCTCACATGAACCTCAAGAATCTTCCCACAGCACCAAAACAGCAACTTTCCTAGTCCATCTTGTAGATCTCGGGCTCGTGCACACTTTTAATGAAACGGACCTAGGGTTTTGGGGTTGTTTTTGAGATGTTTTTAGGCTTTGAAGAGGGGAGGGAGATGAGGAAGGGGCAGCAGCAGTAGGAGGAGGAAGAAGAGGGAGAGAAATGAGGAATGAAGGGGTATGGCTAAGGGTATAAGTCAAAGTCCACCTCTCTCTCTCACCTACCCTCATTTTCTTTTCTTTTCTCTTTTCTTTTCCTTTTAATCCTTAAACCAAACCTTCTCACCTCAATAGTGAACACAAAAAAGAAATCCATGGCTAGAAAAATGCACAAGTGTAGAAAATGTGATATGTGCAAGTTTTGCACAAAACTGCCGAAAAACCCGATTAGCGATTTTAATCGCGATTAGCACTAAATTAGTGTCAAAATGATCACAACAACTTAAAAATGTCATAATTCCAATAATTAACCCATTTTAGAATTTTCCATAATTTTTCATAATTTTTCTCCATTTATTTGCATTAATTATTAATTTAATATTAAAATAATCAATAAAATAATATTAAATCTTAAAAATTCCCAAAATTAATATTTTATATTTTTGAAAATGTTACAGAGGCGGAGGAGAGTGGCCACCAACTTACTTGATTCTTTAGCGGAGTCTGAGCCCATACTTCCAAATGAGTCGTTGGTCGTGCAAGAGTCGGACACTGGTCTTCTCTTCCCGAGCTCGGCTGCCGAGGAAGCCGCACAATTGGCTAAGGCCATAAGACGTTTTAAGATGAGTCTCAGAACGTAAGGGTTCCGAAGAAACCCTATCATGCCGTAATCTTCTATGAAGACCCCTCATGGATCCGGTGGCGGTTTATTGGCCCTTTGGAGGAATGGGGAGAAAGGGCTCTGAAGCAGGCTGTTTCGGAGGATGCTGAGGACGCTCTTTCTTTATGGACCGGCGGCCATGAGTCCACCCTCGAACCCCGGCGAGCGCGCCTCCTTGAGAAGGTACATAGGCTTGAAGAAGCCATATTGAAGGCTTCCTTGCGCATTGGTATGTTTTTGTACTTCTTTGTAGCATTTCAAATTGTTTACACCTGTATGTATGTATCCTTATTCTTGCGTGAATTGTGCAGAGTCTTCGGCGATGGGGGAAGTTCCTACGGGCTTGTTGAAGATAGAGCCTGTTGAGATTCCCGATGAAACATTGCTCGATATGGAGGGGGTTAACGAAGCTGCTCCTCTTACAATAGAGCCTCCGGTGGCGGTTCTTGATCACGGAGCACTCGCTCCTTTGGTAGAGGCTCCTTTGGTAGTCGCCTCCCTAACGACTCTTCCTGAGGGTGGCCCAGAGGCTGGGATGGAGGTAGTCGAGACTACCCTCCCTTTGTTGGAGCCCGAAGTCACGGCGGAGGCCATTGAAGCTGCTATCCCTCCAGCCCAGAATGGGAGGAGTGTCGAAGGTAACCCTTTATACTTTAAACTAGTAGTCTTTCTGTTACCTGAACTCTTTTGCCTTTTAAGAACTACATAGGCTGGCGGCCTCTATTGCCTATCTGTCTCCTCGGCAATCCTTTCAGCGTCTATTGGAGATGGTCGCTCCGCAGTCTATATCTCCTCAACATATCGTCCTCTCGTCTGGACAAGGTTAGTGTCGCTCACCGTCTTTTTATAGCATTGTTGTTACCTTGCGGAATAACATTGATGTTCTTTGCAGTTCTGGAGGCCGATGACGAGGTTGAGGTCCTCGAAGGGCCAGGAGAACCTTCAGCCCCTTCTTGCATGATTGTGGGTAAGTGACGTCTCCCTATGGTTCCACTTGTTCCTTTGCTTAAGAGTTTCGTTGACACATTTTTTTTAAACAGCCCTGCCAGCTCCCACAGCGCTGGAATCGCGTATCGCTATGCCGCCCGGTACTTACGCTTTGCGAGCCTCAGAGCGCCTGGCCAAGTTAAGCCTTGTCTCCCTGTCGTCCTTGATCGAGGAGCTTCGTGCTGGCAGCGCAATCATAGCTGAAGCATTCGCTGCCGAAGCTAACGGTTCTCTTCCTTTTCTTGCTACATACCATAACGAAGAAGTGGTGCGAGTCTGGATAGAGTTCTGTCGGCAGGTAGAGGCATGCTTGCACGCACTTGAGTGTTCCCGCCTTTCTTCGGAGGCCGTGGCTGCAAAGGAAGACTTGCAGGAGCTGATAGAGCGATGCGCGGCAAACATGGTATCATGCGAGAAGAGGCCCGGCCGCAAATTCTCGGAGAGGGAGCTGGCCTCCAAGGTGCTGCACGAGCTCCAGGCCAATCTTACCGCCAAGGCCAACAAAGCGTATGAACTCTGGCGAGTGCTTCAAGAATCTATCAAAGAGGTGGTGGCCCTTGATAAAGCTGCCGCGCTCACTCGCGAGAGGGTTGGGGCTCACAAGGCTACCGAGAAAGAGCTCGAAGGCCGGCTTGCCTCGTATCAGGCCCAGCAGGCTCAGGCGGAAGCCCATCTTCTGGCGATATTGAACCATGAAGGCGAGGCCCAGCGGAAAAGGGATGAGCTGACCAAGCTGCTAAATCGCCCGCCGTCATGAAAACTTGTATCTCTTTCTTTCTTTTTGTACATACTCCTGAATGAGAGTATATTCTTTTCGTTTTTTTCATGAATTGTACTTTGTATCCACTTTGGTTTATGAATAAAGACATATTTTTCTTCTCAATGGTGTGTCTCATTTTATTGAATGTATTCTGCGGACAATTTATCTTGGTCTCCTTGCAGGGCGGCGATGGCTTAGGATTCAGGGTTAATATCTGCCTCCTAAGACTTTTGAGCTTTATGAGCCGTGAGGGTCTCATAAAGAGTTTTTCTCCCTACAGGTCGAGAGGATCTCGTAGGTGTAAGTTCTTCTTAAGAATTGTGAGGATTCTTAAGCGGGTTTTCCCTTGGGAGTCGTAAGGATCTCACAAGCGAGTTTTCTTCCCTACAGGTCGTGAGGACCCGCAAGTGCTGGGTGCGGTCGCCCTTATCCGAATCTCACGGGGTTAGGGGTTGCTTTGGGATGTTTTCTAGGATACCGTAGTTTAAAGACATTGCGGTCGAGGTTAAGGACATCATAGTCCGTGGTTTTAAGGACTCCACAGTCCAATTCTAGTTTTAAGACATCACGGTCAAGGTTAAGGACGTCATAGTCCGTGGATTTAAGGACTCCACAGTCCGATGTTAGTTTTAAGACGTCACAGTAAAGGTTAAAGACATCATAGTCCGTGGATTTAAGGACTCCACAGTCCAATGTTAGTTTTAAGACATCACGGTCAAAGTTAAGGACATCATATCCCTGGATTTAAGGACTCCACAGTCCGATGTGTGGTTACTGGGACCCGTCACCTCTTTGAAGACGTTGAGGAATTACAACGACAAATATCGAAGGAGTGACGAGATGTACCCTTGAACCAAGGTAAAATCAGTCTAGAGTCATCATGGTTGATCGTTAGTTTTAAGACATTACAGTCGAGGTTAAGGACATCATAGTCCGTGGATTTTAAGGACTCCACAGTCCGATGTTTGCTCTAGATGCTTCGCACGGGTTCACTGCCGTGCTCTGCGAGGACCAGGCTCTGCTCTGGGCGTTTTCCGTGGGGTCAAAGAGTGACGTTATCCGCATTCCACGTGACCAGGAATTTCGCACTAGATGCTTCACACGGGTTCACTGCCGTGTTCGGCGAGGACTAGGCTCCGCTCTGGATGCTTCACACGGGTTCACTGCCGTGCTCTGTGAGGACCAGGATCCGCTCTGGACGTTTTCCATGGGGTCAAATAGTGACGTTATCCGCGTTCCACGTGACCAGGAATTTTGCTCTGGATGCTTCCCACGGGTTCACTGCCGTGTTCTATGAGGACTAGGCTCCACTCTGGACGTTTTCCACAGGGTCAAAGAGTGACGTTATCCGCGTTCCACGTGATCAGGAATTTTGCTCTGGATGCTTTCCATGGGTTCACTGCCGTGTTCTGCGAGGACCAGGCTCCGCTCTAGACGTTTTCCACGGGGTCAAAGAGTGACGTTATCCGTGTTCCACGTGACCAGGAATTCTGCTCTGGATGCTTTCCATGGGTTCACTGCCGTATTCTGTGAGGACCAGGCTCCGCTCTGGACGTTTTCCACGGGGTCAAAGAGTGACGTTATCCGTGTTCCACGTGACCAGGAATTTTTCTCTGGATGCTTCCCATGGGTTCACTGCCGTGTTCTGCGAGGACCAGGCTCCACTCTGGACATTTTCCATGGGGTCAAAGAGTGACGTTATCCGCGTTCCACATGACCAGGAATTTTTCTCTGGATGCTTTCCACGGGTTCACTGTCGTGTTCTGCGAGGACCAAGCTCCGCTCTGGACGTTTTCCACGGGGCCAAAGAGTGACGTTATCCGCGTTCCACGTGACCTGGAATTTTTCTCTGGATGCTTTCCACGGGTTCACTGCCGTGTTCTGCGAGGACCAGGCTCCGCTCTGGACGTTTTCCATGGGGTCAAAGAGTGACGTTATCCGCGTTCCACGTGACCAGGAATTTTGCTCTGGATGCTTCCCACGGGTTCACTGCCGTGTTCTGCGAGGACCAGGCTCCGCTCTGGACGTTTTCCACGGGGTCAAAGAGTGACGTTATCCGCGTTCCACGTGACCAGGAATTTTGTTGATTATATCCGCATTTCACGGAGTTGGTATTTGACTCTCGGTGATTTGTACACCGCCGAGTCGTGGAACTGGGAATTGCCACTGTTCCGCTTTGCTTGATATTGTGTCTGCTGCAATGAGACGAACGTCGAGATGATCTCTAGGCTATCTGTGACTCATCGAGATTTGGCTTCTTCTTCTGATGAAACCTGGGAGAGGAGGAGTGCGATTCCTTCTTTGTTTGCGCCCCTGGATTGTATACAGGGATTGATGTAATATCACCTACAGGGCATAAATTTCATTTTTTGTTTTATTTCTTTTTCCGCGATGCTCTATCATTTCAGCTTTTACATCGCGAAGGTCGCGGTTGCCCCATCATTTCGGCTATTTTTCGCGGCGCCCAATCATTTCGGCTATATTTTTTTATTTTTACTCACTGCTTAGTTGCCCAATCATTTCGGCTATTTTTCATGCATACATTTTTACTTGCTGCTTTTTATTGCAAGTTGCCCCATCATTTCGGCTATTTCATATGTATTTTTAGCTCGCTGATTTTTTATCGCGAGTGTAGAACTTGGAATCTGGTGCCAATCTCAGCATCAATATCGCTACAAGTGGAATATGGCCAGGAGCGAATCATCATTTGCCTCTGTCGATGTCGAACAAAGGTGGCTTAGTAAACAGGGTTAGGATCCTGTCGACTAAGGCTTTTGACTTCATGAGCCGTAAGGGTCTCACAAAGGTATTTCTCCCTACAAGTCGTAAGGATCTCGTAGGTGTGTTTTCTCCTTGGGAATCGTGAGGATTCCTAATTGTGTGCTCCCCTGTAAGTCGTAAGGATCTTACAAAAGGATTTTCTCCTTATAAGTCGAGAGGACTCATAAGGGTCGTTCACCATATGGACATATCCCTAGTCACGGGTGGGACTTTGCTGGGAAAATGTTTATTCACGCCCGTGGATTGTATACAAGGGTCAGTATGAGCTGCTTGTAGGGCAATATCGAAGTTTGTGGGGGTTGCTTAAGAACAGGTTCAGGTCTCTGTAACTTAAGACTTTCAAGTCTTATGAGCCGTGAGGGTCCCATAAGAGAGTTCTCCTTACGAATCGTGAGGATCTCGCAAGTATATTTTCTCCTTAGGAATCGTGAGGATTCCTAAGTGTGTTTCTCCCTTGTGAGTCGTAAGGATCTCACGCGGGTGGTTCCTCCTTACAAGGTCGAGAGGACCCTGCAAGTGTCTTTTAACGAGGTTGCGCCCTTTCGGGTTTTCACAAACACTCGCCGGTAGCCCTGCTGTTTTTACTCACGGAGCCCTTTCGAGTTTTCATCCGTGCCCATTTTGCTTATGGACATACCGTTTTTTTATTTAATTTTTTTATTTTATTCTTCTTCTTTTTTTATCGATTTTGGGATGCCGCGATCCATCGTAGTTTGTCGACATCTAGGTCAACAGCTAGTTTTAGGACGTAGTGGTCCGATGTTAGTTTAAGGACATTTCGGTCCGATGTTAGTTTAAGGACGTTTCGGTCCGTCGTTAGTTTAAGGACGTTTCGGTCCGTCGTTAGTTTAAGGACGTCTCGGTCCGTTGTTGAAGAAGGCCTGTCACTACTTTAGGCTTAGGAAGATAGTGAGCGGATATAGTCGTCGTCATCTATCATTGACCCGAGCCATGACTCGTTAGGAGTAGTATTTCTTCAGGAAGCGACCGTTTATTGGCCTGAAAGGTCTTTCACCGTGCATATCCATGAGTAGATAGGCCCCACCCTGGTAGACCTTATCTATGACGTACGGGCCTTCATAGTTCGGCTCGAATTTTCCCTGCTTGGCGCGATTGGGGATCATAGGTCTTTTGACCACTAGTACGAGTTCGCCTTGGCGGAATGTCCTCGGCCTGGTCAATCTTTCATATGAGTGCGTCATCTTTGCTTTATAAGCCTCCAGATTTTGTTGCGCTATGAGGCGGGTTTCATCAAGGGCATCAAACTCTTCAAGCCGAAGGTGAGCATTTTCTTCGTTCGTCAGCTCGTAGTGGACTTCCACTCGTAGAGAGGGTAACTCTATCTCGAGGGGAAGTACTACTTCTGTACCGAATACTAACGCGTATGGCGTTGTGTTCATGGCCATTTTGAACGTAGTTCGATACGCCCAGAGAGCTTCATGCAGTCTCTCGTGCCAGTCCTTCTTATTTCGGGACACCGTCTTTTTCACGATCTTCGTCAAGGTCTTGTTGAAAGCCTCAGCTAGACCGTTAGCTCGGGGATTATAAACTGAGGAATATCTCCAGTCTATGTTGTGTTGTTGCGCGAAGCGGCTGATCTTGTGGCTTCTGTAGGCTGGCCCGTTATCGGAGATGATCCGTCGCGGAGTTCCAAACCGATAAATGACGTGTGTCTTGAAGAAGTGGAGGATATTCTCCGTCTTCACTTCCCTCAGCGGTATTGCTTCTGCCTATTTGGAGAAGTAGTCAGTCGTCGCCAAGATGAAACGATGTCCTCTAGACGATGCTGGTCCCATGGGGCCGACTATGTCAGTTCCCCACATTTCGAATGGCCAGCTAGCCACTGTTAGATGTAGAGGATTTGGGTGCTGATGGATAAAATCCCCATGAATTTGGCATGAGTGGCATTGCTTCGCATATTCGAGGCAGTCCTGAATCATCGTTGGCCAATAGTAGTCCATCCGTTTAATCTTCAACTTCATCTTTGGGCCTGCTTGGTGAGAACCGCAGAGTCTGTCGTGAACTTCCTGAACGACTCTTTTCGCTTCGTCAGGTCCCAGACATCTCAACCACAGAGAATCAAACGACCTCTTGTACAGAGTATCATTGACGAAGGCGAAAGACAGAGCTCGTTTCATAAGCTGATGTCTTGAGGACGCATCTTCAGGCGTTCGATTGGATTTGAAGTAGTTTACAAAGACTTCTCTCCAATCCTCAGCCTTTCCCTGATCTTTTATTTGCATAGCCATTTGCCCAGTCAGTCCCTTTTCTCCGGATGATTCCGGATCCGGAGATATTTCTGCGGGGGCAAGCACCCGATGGCTTTGTACCACGATTCTTACGTCATCGAGGTTCTCGTCAGCCAATTCTTTAGCGAGCTTAGCTAGTGCATCTGCTTTGCTATTTTCCGCACGCGGTATGCTTTCCAGCATATAGGAAGGAATTTAGGTCAGTAATTGCTGTACTCTCTCGCCATATTTCACCAGTTCGGGTTTGCACATTTGGTAGTCGCCATTTACTTGACTGACGACTAGTTAAGAATCTCCATATATGAGGAGGTTTTCAATTCCCATGTCGTTGGCGATCTCGATGCCTGCTATCACAGCTTCGTATTCAGCCTCATTATTCATCCTCGGCTCTGTCAAGGAGAAGGCGAAGCGCACTATCCCTCCTTGTGGGGTCACGAAGATGAGGCATGCCCCTGATTTTATTATAGGGGTGTTATGTTTGCGCTTCTTCATGGAGGACTCTCCGTCAAAGTAAAGTTCCCACCGGGTACCACTTCCGTCAATCGCGTCAAACGCATGTTCATCTGGAAGTTCGCAATTCAAGGGAGAATCGGCCGGTATCGGATGCTCAGCAAGGAAGTCAGCGATGGCCTGGCCTTTCACCGCCTTAAGAGGCTGATAGGTTATCGAAAACTCCATTAAGAGAAAGGCCCATTTAGCGAGTCGTCCCGTTAATATGGCTTTTGACATCAAATATTTGAGAGGGTCCACCTTCGAAATGAGACGGACTTCATACGCCAACGCATAGTGCCTGAGTTTCGTTATCGCGAAGATCAACGCCAGGCAGTGTTTTTCGATGGGAGAATAATTGCTTTCGGCCCCCAGTAGGACTCGACTCAGGTAGAAGAGCGCTCTCTCCTTCCCTTGGTCGTTCTCCTGTGCCCACAATGCGCCTAAGGAACCTTCAAAGGCGGTTGTATACAGAATGAGAGGTTTTCCCCTGACCGGAGCGGCCAGTACTGGTGGGTTCTGTAGATACTGCTTGATCTCGTCCAGCGCGCCTTGGCATTTGTGATCCCAGATGAACGGGGTTCCCTTCTTCATCGGATGACTATAAGGACGACACTTGCCAGAGAGATTGGCTATAAATCTCCAGATATACGCGAGCTTCCCTTGGAGAGACCGCAATTGTTTGAGAGTTCTTGGCGGAGGCATTTCCATGATCGCCTTGATTTTCGACGGATCTATCTCGATACCTCGGTGCCGGACAATGAATCCTAGGAATTTGCCTGAAGAAACTCCGAATGCGCATTTGAGAGGGTTCATCTTCGAGTTGTATTGCCGAAGACGTTGAAATACGATCTTCAGATGCTCGAGATGTTCCTCGTATGATTTGCTTTTCACCACGAGGTCGTCAATATAGCATTCGACGATTTCATGTATGAGGTCATCGAAGATCTTCGTCATGGCCCTCTGATAGGTGGCACTGGCATTCTTTAGACCGAAGGGCATCACCTTGTAGCAAAATATACCCAAAGGGGTCCGGAAAGCGGTGTACTTCTGGTCTTCGGGATGCATCTTTATCTGATTGTATCCTGATGAGCCGTCCATGAAGGAGAAAACCTCGTGAGTGGACGTGTTATCTATCATCAGCTCAGTGACTGGTACTGGGAAGTCGTCCTTCGGGCAAGCTTTATTGAGATCCTGGAAATCCACGCATATGCGCACGGTCTCATTCTTCTTCATCACTGGGACGATGTTGGCGATCCAATCGGGATACTGAACTTCCTGGATGAAACCGGAGTCGATTAGCTTTTTGACCTCAGCGTTAATGCTCACCTCAAGCTCAAGCCGCATTCTTCTCGGTGCTTGTTTGATTGGCTTAACGTCCGGGGATATGGCCAGTTTGTGAACAGCAATCTCTGGGTCTAATCCTGGCATTTCAGAATAGTTCCATGCGAAGCAGTCTCTATGCTGCATGAGCACGTCTTTTAGCGCAGCCACCTTTTCTTCAGACAGCAGCTCGCCGACGAATGTCGGCCGCGGGTCTCTTGTCGTCCCCAGCTCAATTTTCTTGAGCTTATCTACAGTGATGTGTATTCCATCTTCCAGCTCTTTCGGTGCTGATGGAAATTCTGAGATCACCTCGTCATCGCTGTTTTCGAAGCACCAGGGAAGGTTATCCATATTCTCGGGCTCTCCTTTTGATATTGTTATCATATGACAAGTACGAGCTCGCTTCCAAGACCGATGTGGATCTAGTTCTGCTTTTGTGGCTTTGGGTTCATGCTTCTGTGGCGGCGTTACCCTCCAGCTGCTGGATAGAGCAAACTTGCCTTGCTGATACTGGTCTTCGACCCAGTTCTTGAAGGTGAAGCAGTCTTCGAGTGGGTGTCCTATTGCTCGATGATAAGAGAAATAGCCCAGATGAGAGACTTCGTTAGCTTGCTCAGGGTGTTTAGACTCCGGCAGCGTAAGCATTTGATGTCTTATAGCGAGATCAAGTATCTTCTTTGTCTTGTCCTGAGGGAAAGAGTATGCTCGACCCATCTTCTTCATAAGGGGAAAATCTGGACCGCGCAATTCTCGATCACGTGACTTTTTGGTCCTGCTTTGTCGCTGTCGAACGCCTTTTCCGCTCTTTGGCTTGTTTCTGCCTCTGCGTCTGGCCTTTTGCACCACAGGTTGACAAGGAGGAGCATTTTCATCTTTCGCAGCCTGTTGAAGAAGGTGTTGCGTACTGGCTTTCTCATAGATGGTCATTTCGCGATTATGGTCGTCTCGAGCTTTTTGACCCGCTTTCCTGATGAGCTTGTCCATTCGTTCTTCAAATGACGGACTCGGCACTTTGATTGCGGGATCTAGTTTTGGTACGGGGTCGGCGTTTTCTGACAGGGCGTCCTCTTCTTCATCGAAGTTATATATGGCGTAGCTGCTATGGACTCGTTCCCGTTTCCCGGATCTCACATATCCAAGCCCAAGCGTTTCCATTCTCCCGTTAGGCAACTTGCGCTGAGTCCCAGGGACATCCCAAATCCTGTTGTAGAACCGAGCTTGTCGAATAGTCTGTTTTAAGGGTACCCCTTGGCGTTTCAATAGCCTTTTTAGTCCGTTTGTATAATATCTGGGCAAACGGATGGGTTGGAGCCTGTCAAGTGTAGAATCCGCGCCGTGCCAGATTTCTTTCTCCACTCTTATCTCTGTGGACTGGTAGAATAGGATCGCCTTTTCACCTTTTCGCCTGGGAGGGACTTAAAATGTTTGCAGGTCTTGCACATTGTAAGCTTTGTAGTGCTCCCGCGGAATCATAGTAATTTGCAAACTCTGATCATCACCAGGGAATGCTTGTATTGACGGCCGACTAGAGAACATGGCATTAACCTCATCTTCCGAGTCGCTTCCGAAGATCAATATGGGGACGGACGGTCCCGAGTTGTTGCGTCGAGACGGCCCAGCGTAAACGATCTCTTCTTCTTCTTCAGTATCACTCCCGAAAACAGGAATGGTGGCGGCGGCTTTGTTCTCCGGTTTGCGACACTTCTCTGTGTCCTCGAAATCTGGCAAAAAGTATTTTGCATCTTCGTACTTGCGGACTTCGTTCACGGAGAACGGGTTCAGCTCTCCTGTTACGGTATACTCGAGACCATCCTTGAAATACTTCATACATTGATGTTGCGTAGAAGGGATGATGTTGTACTCGTGTAACCAAGGAGACCGAGCAAAGCGTTGTAGCATGTCCTGGCGTCAATGATATGAAATTTAATGTCTGTGACAAGCAGTCCGAAGCACAGCATCAGTATTACAGACCCAAGGGTCCGTGATGACTGGGAGTCGAACCCGGAGATGGTGATCTTATCACGAGCGAGGTGTTGAACGCTCATGTAGATTTCTTTCAACACTCGCACGTTGAGGAGATTAACGGAAGACCTATTGTCGACCAGGATTTTGCCTATCTTTATATTGTGGCAGTATCCTGAGACATAGAGGGGACAGTTGTGGTCGCACGTCCCAAGGAGAAGGCCCTCATCACCGAACGTGACATCGGCTGTGTGTACTTCTTCTAGTTCATCCTTCATCCTTTCCTCGGCGAGGAAGGCCTGGAATTGCTCGGGCACTTGCAACGCCTTGATTAATGAATCTCTTACTTCTTGTGATAATAAGAGGGCGTCAAGAATGCTGAGCTGAGAGGGTAGCATCCTCAGGTGCGCTAGGACGTTGTAGTCCACCTTGTTCTTTTTTGGCGGGTTTTTGGCAGTCGGCTCTTTCATGACTTGGTCATCCAGAGCGATATCCTCAGCGACCTTTTCCTTTCCCTTATCTTTTCTAGTTGAGGGTCGGAGATTCTTTTCTGGAAGCGTGCGATTGCGCGGCTGAATGTTTTCGCAGGGCTCTGGTTCTTCCTCTTTCCCTAAGATGGATTCTTTAAAGAGAGGGCCGATAGCCATTTCTTCATCAGAGTCGCTCCCAAAGGTGAGAACCTGTGATCCTCTGGCGTTGACCGTGCGACAATTGCCAGTAATTCCTTTATGCTCCTCGATCGTACTTCGTCGCTCCCGACGAGTCTTGCGTTTCATCCGCTTAACATGTTGCCGGTGAGCAACATACCCCTGCCACCATCTTTTAAAAGCGTTGCATTCTTCGGTGGGGTACGAAATCTTTCGATGATATGAGCAGTAGCTAGGATGCATCTCTGCTTCACCGGGGGTGTTTCCTTCGGAGGGTGGCAGCTTCGTCCCCATTGATATGGCTTTAGCAAACCTTTTCCTCGACTTGAATCTGTTTTTATCCGCATCGGATGTCTTTTGATTTGGCGGGAGTGCCTCAACTCTTTCGTCTAGTCGCCGGCGTTTGTCTCCTTCTAATATGGCCATCTCACGCTCCCGATCGGCTTTGCTTTTCAGATGAGTCTCATTCAGAAAGGCGTCGATCATCTCGTCTGACGGCCACACAAGTTCCGGCTCAGGCTCTGCCCCCAGTCTTTCTGTGCAGGGCGCTTCTTCATTGTCTAGCGATGAATGAGAGATCACATGGCAACTTGCTATGTAATCCTCAGAAACGCCTGACGAGTTATCCCCATCATTTTCGTTCTCAAGGACGTGGCTGAGGAACTCTTGGAGCGTGATGGGGGTCCGCGCTTTCTGATTATATTCTTCCAGCGCGTCGATCTGTTTCTGCAGGTCCGTGCACTTGTCGCCAGGCTTCACGGCCTTTTTGGATTTCTTTTTCTTCTTCTTTGAAGATTTTAACGGCTGGGTGTGAGTGCTTGGGCCATCACCGCCAATCTTCGGAGTTGGGTGTGGCTTCAGCATCCCTTCGATGATCTGAGGTTCCAGCGGGTTCTTCCACCTGATCGCCGGGCATGTCTGGAGATCATTCAGCATCTTTTTGGTCTTGGCCGAAAGAGCCACCTCCTATGGAGCTTCTTCAATAAAAGAACAAGTTGCCCCCGTTGTGTCTGTCTTCTTAGGAGCGTGCGGTTGTGGTGGGTTTACCTTCCACTTCTCGGACAGCGCAAACTTGCCTTGAAGGTACTGATCTTCGATCCATCCTTTAAAAACAAATGAATCCTCAATCGGATGGCTTACCGTTTGATGGTAAGGGCAGTAACTGGGGTTATTCACCTCGCTGGGTTGCGGGGGTCGCTTTGGATTTGGTAAGTTGATAAGCCTGTTTCATACCGCCAGCTCGAACAGCCTCTTCGTTTTATCCTGCAGGAATGAGTAAGGGCGTTTCATTTTCTCATTGCAATAACGTCGTCTCTCCTCCAATTGATCCGCCAGTCTTGGAGCACTGAGTTGCTGTTGAGCGTTCGCAACGAAGGTCGCCTTCCCTTTACCCTTGTCGTTCCGAGGTTCCGGTTTCGGGGGAGACGGTCTGTGACCCATCTGGTCCATCTGGGCCAGCTTGTCGATCAAAGCCTGGAACGTAGTTGGTTTGAAGAACATCATGAACTGTGAAATAGTTGCATGAGGGTCTAGGGTGCCCACGAACATGCCCACCGCTGGTGCTTCTTTGATGCGTTGTTCGCACTTTGACCATAAGTTCCGCCATCGGATCACGTATTGGACCCAAGTTTCACCCAGCTTCACCCTTGCATTAATCAAAGCTGTTATCGGGGTGCGTTCGCTGGCGCTTGCGAAACGCTGGGTAAACAGTAGCTCCATTTCAGCGAAAGTTTTGACGGAGTCGTTCGGAAGCTCAGAGTACCACTCAAACGCCGTCTCCGATAAACTGCCGACGAATTGGCGAAGCAAGAGCTTATCGTCGCCGCCAGTGTTGCCGCAAAGAGCCCTGAACTGGGCCACATGTTGATGGGGATTGCCTGTCCCCTTATAAACATGGAACTTTGGGATCGTGTAGCCCGACGGGTATTTGATCTGATCATACCAGCTCGGATATGGTCGCCCCGTTTTGACGACTTGGCCGGCTGCCTCAGTTGCCTGATGAACTCGTATCTGCTAGGCGATGTAGTCATCCAAGGCAGCTTTAGAGATCGTTTTTTCTTTAGCTGTTGAAAGAGACGGAGGTAGATTTGACGTTTCCCCTCTGTCATCTTCGAGGACAATCGGAGGATCTTCCGCCGGGGGATCCTGCTGGATCATCATACCCACTATATCTTGGAACAGAAGGGTCATTCACTTTATATTGGCTGCTTGTTCCGCAGCCTCTTTGTCCTTCTTTTCAAGTATCCTGCGAAGGAATTCAGCGTCGGTTTCTTGCTCCTGGCGTTGATCCGAGGACGCTTCGGGGCTTTCTTTTGGCCCAGTGAGTGCGGTCATCGCAGTCATCATTTCTTGGAGCTTCTACTGCTGCTCCTGAGCTTTAGTCACCGATCGCGTAAGCGGTCGATGACCTGTGGACATACGGCTGTCCTCTTTCCCGGACGCCATGTAGACGGTATGCACCACCATGCCCCCAGACTTAGGGCGTTTAGACTTACTGTCTTTGACATTTGCTGCAGGCGTGGGGACTTTCTCCTACTTTCTGCTCTTGTGAGTAGTCGATGTGGAGGGGGCCATTGTAGTGGGCACCCAAGTGGTTGTCGTTCTTTGCGGTTTGACGGGACGGTTCTTTTCTTCTTGAACTTTCACCCTCTTCTGTTGGTGAGAGTGATCTTGAACGATTACTGAGTCCTGAACCCGTCGCCAGACCTTATAAATTTTAGAGGACAGCCGTTGAGGGGGTGCTCTGGCCTTGTTTCTGTAACATTCTCCGCGGGTGGAGGAGATCTTTTCAGCGTGGCAGTCGGAGAGTTTCTGCGCACCTTGTTGAGAAGTTAAAAACTGTTCCCAGTCGGAACAGCAGCATTGATTTCCACCGTTGGAGCCGGTGGGGTTAGCCCAGAGGGGGAGTTACCCCGGCCTTCCTTACTCGGCGCCAGTGGCGACGTCGAGCGTGTCGAGCTGTTGGGGCTGGTCTGGTGATGGGGATGGTTTCGTCTTGCCCCCCGTCTAGATGAGGCGCCACTGGTGTCAGCCTCTTGAAGACTGATGCCTTTTGAGTAGCAGTATCCAATCTATCAAAGACAGACCTTCGAGCAGGAACGGGAGCCGGGATAGTCAGTCTTGTAAAGACCGACTCTTTGGCAGGAGAAGCCGCCTTGACGACTTCAGGGGCAGATATGGCTATCTTCCTCGGGATGGCCACTTCAAGGGTCATGGGCTTCCTGCAGGCCCATCAGAGTTCAGGCTCAGTCTGGTGAAGACCGAGGAGTTGGCATTAGACGACCCGTTGAGAGGGGCCGTTGTAGTGGTGAGCCGATCGAAGACCGACTTCTTTTGCGCTTCCTTCGGCGGCTGGATATTAACGTTCACTGGCGGGAGCATGGTCCCAAAGAACAGACCGGTGGTATCCTGAGTCACTTGTTCCACAGGCATAGTGAACAGGGAAGCAGCCTGCGGTCCATAGGCTACACCTCCAGGTGAGGCGGAGCGTCGGTTGCATTTGCAGTTGGAGCAGTTCGAGCAGTTGCCAGCCATTGATCCTTTTGCTTTCTGCAGCAAACGAAACGCCAAATCTTAGTACTTCGAAACCCAAGGGCAACCATTAGCGAACCGCGATTGATTCTCGAATCACGACACACGAAGTGTGGAGTGGAAAGAGGAAAAGGTCTCACCGGGCGTGCCAGAATATGTTCCCCTCCGAAAGACGGCGCGACGGGAGACGTCTTACCTGAGATTCGGGGCAGATGCTAATTGGTGCTATCCGTCCACCTCTCCGAAAATGCCAAGTTGATTTTTGGCACCGTATATCGAAGATGTAAACGGATGCGTCCGATGTAGCAGACTTCGTCAGATTCCACCTCGCTTGAGGGGTTTTTTGATTGTGGGGACGCTCTTCCCTGCAGGCGCAAGCCTCTGCAGTTAATTATGCTACCGCATCGCGGTAACAACTTTCTCCTTCTCCAGATGGTCACTTCGTGTCGTGGGTGTTTGTTTTGTGTTTGGTTGCCCGTGGATTGTATATGGAGACTAAGTTATGTTGTCGCTCGTAGGGTGTGGACTAGTCTAAATCCGTATTATCTTAGATTTGGGTTTGGGGGTTTGGGTTTAAAGATACGTTAGCCTCATTTGAGACTAAGATCAACTTAAACGTTTGTTAAGGATACGTTAGTCTCATTTTAGACTAAGATCGACTTAACGGGATCATTTAGATCCGACAAGAGAGCAATTGGGGGGCTCTATTGTTTAGTTTAATGACATTGCGGTCGATAGGTAGTTTAAGGACATTGCGGTCCAATGTTAGTTTTAAGTCATTGCGGTCAAGGTTAAGGACATCATAGTCCATGGGTGTAAGGACTCCACAGTCCGGCGTTAGTTTTAAGACATCACGGTCAAGGTTAAGGACGTCATAGTCCGTTGTTAGTTTTAAGACATCCCGGTCAAGGTTAAGGACATCATAGTCCATGAGTTTAAGGACCCCACAGTCCGTTGTTAGTTTTAAGACATCACGGTCAAGGTTAAGGACATCATAGTCCGTTGTTAGTTTTAAGACATCCCGGTCAAGGTTAAGGACATCATAGTCCATGAGATTAAGGACCCCACAGTCCGTTGTTAGTTTTAAGACATCACGGTCAAGGTTAAGGACATCATAGTCCGTTGTTAGTTTTAAGACATCCCGGTCAAGGTTAAGGACATCATAGTCCATGAGTTTAAGGACCCCATAGTCCGTGAAATGTATGGTTGTTGGGACCCGTCACCTCTTTGAAAACGTTGAGTAATTACAACGACAAATATCAAAGGAGTGAAGAGATGTACCCTTAAACCAAGGTAGATTAAATGATCTGTAGCCCAATTTGGAACCAAGATCAATTAATTATATTATGAGCCCATTAGCTCAGTTAAGTCTGAATTGAGGACTTATGGCCTTCTTGGGCTAAGTCCAATCATGTTTGGAATATTGGCCCTCTGTTGGTCCATTGAAGGGGGGCTTTGCCTCTAAAAAATTATCCAATTGGGCTAAAACTAGTGTTAAACACTAAAGACCAACAGTGTTGAACACTGAAAATAAGATTATCAAATTAGTGTTAAACACTAAAAATTGTGATTCTCAAATTAGTGTTAAACACTAACAGATAACAGTATTAAACACTGGTGACAAAATTATCAGATTAGTGTTAAACATTAACAGAGGGGGGATCACGTGGGAGCACGTGATGGCATCAAAAGTGGGGCCAGATCCCCTTCATTTTGTTCTGCAGATAAGTGTTTAACACCTTTAATTCTCACAGCCACCACGTGTGGGCACGTGATGGATGCTCATGCCTTGATTTATTAGAATATTCATTTGGGGTCACGTGGTGACACGTGAGGGTGCCCAGAGCTTCTGTTCTGTGGATCTTTTACAGGGGTCACGTGGGGACACGTGACCCTGGTTCTTTCCTGTTTAAAGATCTGTTTGTCTTTTTAAGAATTAAATTCTTCATAGGGTTAAACCCTAGTTTTAACTTCGGAGGAATTAAATTCCTATTTTCGAAGAATTATATTCTTAGGTAGGGTTAAACCCTAATTTTCTTTCTGTAGGAATTAGATTCTTATATATGTAAAGAAACAAGTTCTGATATAAGGTGAAACCCTAATTTTATTTTAAGGGGAATTAAATCCCTTTGAGTTTGAGAGAATCAAATTCTCAATTAGGGTGAAACCCTAATTCTGTCCATTTTGAAGGAATTAAATTCCTATAATTTTGGAGAATTAAATTCTCAGATAGGGTTAAACCCTAATTTTATCTTGGAGGAATTAAATTCCTATAACTTTGTGAGAATTAAATTCTCAAAACTCAATTCCTCCTCTATGTTTTAGATCTGCATGGCAGGATCTCGACCCGATGAGAATTAAATTCTCAACCTATGGGGAGATGTGCACTTTGCAGGTCTTCCACCAGAGAAAGAACTAAGTTCTTTTCTTTTTATATAAGAGTTAAACTCTTGGATTGAGAATTAAATTCTCTTTTTTGAAACCTTTACCCCTTTTTTTCTTACCTAGGGTTTTTCTTTGTAGAGAATCAAATTCTTCTTTCTTATCTCTCTGAATTTTTTAAGATTCCAAGGCTCTATCCCAAACTCTCTCCTTTGGCTCCTATTTATAGGAGAAGGAAAAGAATCAATCTGTTTAGTAAATCTTTCATTGAAAGATTTGATTTGTTTTCATCATTAATCCGGGCCTTTAGATTATTAGGTGAATTTTATTCACCATTGGATTTTAAATCCAATGATATTCCTTTTATTATTTCGGTGAGATTTAGGGGGAATCTTTCCTTGTCTAAGATTTTTCCATAAATTGGTGATATTTAATCACCCTCGGATTCTTAATCCAACGGTTTTACATAATTCTTCTCTATTCTGTAAAGATTTAAATGATCTTTTTCAGAATTTAATTTTATTAAACAGTAAGGCTTTTAAAGCCAATCATGTGTTGTCACGTGACCTTTGGTCACGTGCGAGCACGCGACCCTGGTCACGTGCGAGCACGCGACCATCGGTCACGTTTAAGCACGTGACCCCTCCGAATGGGCTCCTCTTCTTTACTCTGTTCTTTGCCGCTGCTTTACCATCACGTGCCAACACGTGACCACTGATCACGTGTGGGCACGTGATGCTTCCTCTAAAACTTTTTTCCTGATTTTTTAATCAGGGAACAGTCTTCAAATCGTCTCTTCACCGCCAATTGTGGCCAGGTAAGCACAAGTAGGGAAATGAGGGATCCGCTCACGAATCACCGTGAGACGGGCCTTTTAAAGTTACCTTTCTCACTTGTCTAGCCTAGACACCACAAAGTCTGGTTTAGATAAACGACCGATGTCTACAATCTTCCTTTGTCTTAAATCGGTGTTATTTTAAAATTACCTTTTAATAAGATACTAAAAATTCTTTTTGAAAAGATATCGTTATTTAAATTTAGTATTTTCTTCTTTAAAAAAGTTGAAGAGGGTTTAACAATATTATAGTAGTTGATGAAAAAGTGTAATAAAATATACGTATATCGTATCTAAAATATTTATTTCACATATCTTATCTCTTACGGATATTTTAAATAAATATAATATTTTAATTAAACGAGGTTATTTTGTGGAAGTAACCTATTTCGAGATCATTTTTATGGTATGGGTATGTCAGAGGTAAAATGACAATTCATGGGTTATGATATTAAGTGTATCAGATTCCAGGTATTATGGGTGTGCAATATACTTTTGTGTACAGAGGAAATTTAAACACCATTTTAAAATATGGATTAACATTATCATTATTGAGGGTACAAGGGATATGTATGCACAAATATTATAACAACTTTTTAAATAGGGGTTGATGATTATAAGTTGGAACTAGGTTATTGAGAAAGAAGAAGGTGACAGGAAAAGGAGAGAGAGATGGATCCTACCTTTTGTTTGAGTTGGATGCCGATGGGTTGAAAGCGTAGGCTTGTACAAAATCCTTAATAGCTTCGTGCCCCGATTTTTCCTCGGCGATTGGGTGGAGCCGTAGCGTCGGCGTCGGCGATACGAAGGTACTGGTATTTTTTTCAGAATTTTTGGAGTTCTGAGGTGTGAGAAATTTAGGTTTGAAGGTGTCTATTTATATGGTTTCATTTCTAACCAAAAAAACCAAAATCTGTTAAATCAACAAAATATATGCGCTGCCAATGATTTGTGAATCATCACCTGATGATTGCGCCCGCCGCCTCTGCTCTCAGCCGTTGGATTCAGATCCAACGGGCTGGATTGCGCCGCCTAAGTCCTGCCCCTGCCACGTGTCGCCACGCGATACGCGTGCGCCTGCGAGTGGAGACCACGCGTTTTCGCGTGGTCCCTACCACGTGGGCGCCGCCGCGTGGGTCTGGGCCGTTGGATCAAGCATCCAACGGTCCAGATTAAAGGGGTTTTAAATATTTTTTTTTTATAAATAAAATAATATTCTGTTTATTATTTTAAAAATCGAATTTGGTTTAAAAAAATTGTTAAAAATAGTTAAAAATACGGAAAAATTATGGAAAAAATTCAGAAAATATATTTTATTATTATCTTTAGTATAAAAATAATTTTGGCTAAAACTAAGTAATATAACCATCCCTATGGTTTTAGTTAGTTATTAAAGTTATATAATATCTAGTTTATCCTTTAAAATATTTTTAATTACGAATTAATTACTTTTATTGATAATAAAAATATGTAGATTATTTTAAGGCATTATAAAATTTTATTAAAACATTTTAAGCCTATAAAAACAATAAATAGATTTTAGAAATTTCCTTTAATCATATTTAATGCTTTGAAAATTATTAACATTACTTTAAAAATTATTCTTCTATAAAAGAAACACGTAAATAATTAATTGATAGTAGAAATTTAAATAAAATATATTTTATTAGGTATTAGAAAACATGGTCGTTACAATCTACCCTCCTTAAAATAATTTCGTCCTCGAAATTTCAGAAGGTAGGTCAAGGGAAGAAAGAAATCACTAAGAAAGGATTAATGCGGTTAAATATTTTGGGTCTCGCTCTCTCGTTCTGTCTTCTCGCTTCCGCGTATATCTTGCCTGGTAGTTCCTTCCCCACATAACTCTAGTCAGCTGGATTATCTTGTCCCTCAAGGTTTCATCCTTCTGGTATTCCGACCGGTTGCTACTTGTAGATTACTCCAACCTTTCCATAATCTCGGAATGATCAAAGGTATGACTAGGGTTGACAGCATAGCCTCTTAACTGTGAGATATAAAAGTATTATGCACACCCTCCATAGAAAATATCAAAGCTAGTCTATACACAAACCCACCGTCTCCTTCCAAGATGTTAAACGGCCGATGAGTCGTAGGCTGAGCTTTCCTCGCTCGCTGCATTGTATCACCATCTCCACTCCCTTTTTTTCTACAATTATGTCAATCTTACAATTCTCCATCTTTAGGGCCGTCCCAATCGATTGGCACCTCTCCCATATAAAACTTGACCCCTCTCATCCGCTTCATGTGTTTCAACCACCCGTGTTCCCATGTTCTCCTTAGAGTAGTGTTTCTATATCCATTGCCAGTTCTAAATATGAACATGATAGTTGCGTCCACAAGTCGTTAGTTGTCTTGACGCAACTGCAACTATATCGCCGCGCTGATACATCACATCACCAAGTCCCTCCTCCGAAAAACATCGTTGTGGATGTTTAAAACTTCTGGGTTTGCTAAGAATTGCAAGAATGGTTGTGATAGTTACGATCTACCCTCCTTAGAATAATTTCATACTTGAAATTTTCAAAGGACGAAAATCAGTAACGCTGTCAGGAATTCTCTTTGCTGCATGTGTCGCTCCCGCGAGTTGGTGTATCATTTGATGCATGTAAAGTCTCTGAAGGGTTTAGGTATAAGGAATTGGAAATGTAAAATCAGTAGTTGCTTCCGGGTAGAAAGGTTTGGAAGTTGAAGGAAGGTTGTGAATTGATGGAAGACTTGAGAGATATAACATAAAGGCAACTGGTCGAAATTACGAAAACTAGAGGAATTATGGTGAGTTTAACTAAGATTTGCATCGAAGGATGGTTAAGCATGGTATCAAAGAAAGGTTGAGAAAAAGAAAGAGTACCTCTGTTGCCTTGCCACGTGGTATCAGCCTTCACGGCCGTCATGGTGAAGGTCTGACGTTTGGGTCCATTCCTTTACGCTTGCTGAAAAACATGCTCCTGTGATGGCAAGGGTGGTCCTTTTGGTGCTGCCCCTTGACCGGTTGGTTGAGTGGCGGAAGGTGGCTGGTTTCCCTGTCGTGGTGCCACATAGTTAGCCGGCTTGTTGACGGGGCCTGATTGTCTCCTTCTCTGAGGACAGTCCCCAATGGCATGATCCGGAGACCCACAGACTATGCAAAGTTTGTTCAAAATGCGACAGTCTCTCATGTAGTGTCCGGTCCTACCACAATGGTTGCATACAACGGCTGGTTTTCCAAAAATAGTTAGTCCTGCTGGTCTCTTAGGTTGTTGTCTCCCGTTGAATCTAGAAGATGATCCCTCAAGAATTTGATTGGCTGGTCGCTTAATGCCAGACAAACGGTCATCCTTCTTCATCCGTCTCTGAAATTCTTCAAAGTTTCGTGCCGCCTCTAAGATTTCATCATAAGTCGAAAAGGTGGCAGAAGACATGGAGGACTGCGTTTTCAGGTCCAATCCTTGTCGGAATCTCTTAGCATATAGCTCTGAGGTTGCCACCAGATGATGCGCGAACCGACTTAACCTTGCAAACTCCGAAGCGTACTCGTCCACCGACTTATCCCACATGCTCCCTTGTTGGAACTGTATAAACTCCCGTTCCATTTTTAAGTGTGCCACAACTGGAAAGTACTGGGTATCAAAACACTGTTTGAACCTTTCCCAGTCGATGGGCTCCTTCGATCTACTTTCCTCTGCCTCCCACCATATCCTGGCATTATCCGTAAGTTGTAGCTTAGCAATGTTCACCCACGCGTCCTTCGGAATTTGAGCGGCACTGAGATCATTGACTGTTCTCTTGAGCCATTCCTCAGCTTCTAAAGGAGTTTCCTTCCCCGAAAAAGTCTTAGGGTGGAGTGATCTGAACTGTTTCACTCCTGCCGAACCTTGAGGAACTGGGGTTAGTGCCCTACTTAAAATCTCTGCTTGCTGCTGCCTACTTTCTCGTAGCTCCTGATGAAGGGCAGCTGTCTGCTGCTGCTGTTGCTCCAATAGTCCTTGCATCATTTGTAGCATAGCTGCTTGCTGAGCAGCAGCTTCATTGACTCCATTTCCCCTTCGGTTGTGGTGATGGTGTCGTCTAGCGATTGATGATCTGAATCAGAATAGGTTAGGTTACAATCAGGCTGAGGGATGAGACAGGATAATAACTTGCATGGAAGAACAACAATTAATGCAAGAGAGAGACGAATAAGAAGAGCAAGAGACACAAGAGAGATTTTTGCTCAAAACTAAGATTTTATTATCCAACTTCAATATGGAGAGTACAACCGGAAGTAAGGACATGCCCATACTATCCTTACATCATTTTATTTGGCCAAAGAAAGGAAAAAGACTTATTAGTCTCGATTATGGGAGTTCAACAAGTGGTGATAGGTCCTCGCACTAAGAAAGATACGACCATTCCCACGGTGCCTTGTGGGGAAAACTTCCTAAGTATCTTCGGTCTCGAGTTCTTCCTCACTCGAAACTTTGTCCTTCGGCTCATCCCTGGCAGGAGCCTCGCCCTCCGATTCCCCCTCTATATAGGGTTTTGTTCCTTTGTAGGAACATCCTCATCTGGATCATATTCCATAGGATTCTCTTCCGCCGCAATAGCCTCTTTTTTCTGGCCCCTCCTGTATATGCTCCTCTTCTATAGGATCTTCTTCTTCATCTTCGGAGTCATTAGCCATCACAAGCTCCGGAGTTGCGGCATCGACTTCTTCGTCTTCCGAGTCGCTGTCGGAAATAACCGCCTGAGAGTCTACGACTTCGTCGTCTGAATCTCCAGATGTAGCTTCAAAAGTAATATCGGACATGTCATCCTCGTTGGAAAGATTTTCCATGACTTAAACAGAAGGTCATGGACAGGGTACAGAATGTCAAGGAAGGGACAAGGGACATAGGAAAACTATGATATCGGTATAGATGGATGAGATTCATAAATATAATAAGTCAGTTAACGGTTTCATTTTAGTACACAAGAGGACCTGCATGGGCCACCCCAAAAACCTGTCACGCCCCGCTTCCCAAAAGAAGGTGAAGGATGACGTGGCAAAGTCAGCAACCTAACTGTATTGAAGGTGGTCTATTCAATAAGTTACGTTAAGCGTATGAATATATAACATGCAGGATGTGTACCAAAAAAAAATAATAAAAGCGAAAGGAATTTATTTCCATTAACCAAACTTTATTACATCCCAAAAGAAAGAGTAAAATAAACTGAGTAGTTTAATTACATCAAAGGAGAAACAAAAGCCTTAAACATGTGGGCAACAACAAAAATAAAAACTAGCTAATCTTCCATCGTCCAATCTGCATAATCTTCATAAGCTGGCTTCACACCTTGATTCTCGCCATAATACTCATTCTTATCTGACGGACATTCCAAAGATAGAGAAAGAAAAGGAAGGTCCGTCAGCAAGTTATACTCGGGTAGGATTGCCTCATAAGAAAGTAAAGGTATAATAACGAACATGTGTATATAATGAATATGATGTACATGTGTATAAAGGTATGAGGTTAAATACAAATTAGATATGTGAATATGAGTAAGTTGTATATGTTTGGTAAAGGTTCAAGTCAAGTCAAACGGATATTCAGTCTAAGAGTTGGATTAGGTTAAACAAGATGTGTATGGATGGAATTGATGGGTGAACATACTCTTATCCTTGAGGTATCCCATGGCTAGCTGGAAGCAGTATGAGCTGGTGCTCGTGCCTGGGATGGCAATCAATGTGGTAGCATGAACATCCCCGAAAGGTGTCCCATAACTACGATGGAGCTTTGTCTAGCGTGAATATCACTCAAGTGCACAGGTTTTACCACCCTTCAATTCCAATATAAACAACAAGTCTAAACTGGTAAAATATCCAAATCCAAGGTACTGAATAACTCGTGTCTCATGAAGAAAGGTAGATAAGGTAACAGGTAGGTATAGCATATGATGTGAGTTTGGTGTTGAGTATCAATAGGTATTGTAAACGTTTTAGTTTGTTAAACAGGGGTCCGGATACTCGCGATTGTTCCATTGTGGCCACGGAACAACAACTGGGGAAGTGAAATGTAACGTTTCACTTCCCAGGATCATGATCGAGTAGTAGGGAAATCCGAGTTCCGAAACTCCTTGCCTAATCAAACTACCCATCCCCATGGTTCAGTATAAAGGTTTTGACGAATTAGAGTTAGTGCGTATACCTCTAGGCATGGAATTTCCACATTGTATAGTAGTCCACATTTTGGACTGTTCATCCGGAATATCGGGGTCTTCATATTTGTATAGTCGTCCATACTTTGGACTGTTCACCCGGAATATCGGGATCTTCATATTTGTATAGTCGTCCACACTTTGGACTGTTCACCCGGAATATCGGGATCTTCATATTAAGTATTCCATACCTAGGTCCGCGCATTCTAACCCTAACCGTATCATGTTTTGTATATGTCATGTTGTCATAAACTGAAAATTTAAAAAGTATTGATCTCGTTTAATATGGCCTTCCACAACCACTCGTTTTATTTTCTAAAGTTCGTAAAGTACTTTGTGTCATCTTAGGGAAAACTTAGTTAAAAAGAATAATAGTGTTTAATTATCTTTTATTACTTCTAAGAAAAATCATGAGATTTGGAATATTTATCATTTTGGAAAAACATAATATTTTATGGAAAAATATCCTTTCGATAAAAGGTTATGGTGTTTATTTGAAAATCTTTTGCAAGAGATTTTTATAAGGACAAGTTGCAAGAGGTTTTTTTTTGAAAATCTAGACTGCTCCTAACTGTTCCAAAAGGACAAGTTGTGAGGTCCTCAAATCGTCTCTTCACCGCCAATTGTGGCCACGTAAGCACAAGTAAGGAACGGAGGGATCCGCTCACGAATCACTGTGAGACGGGCCTTTTAAAGTTACCTTTCTCACTTGTCTAGCCTAGACACCACAAAGTCTGGTTTAGATAAACGACCGATGCCTACAACCTTCCTTTGTCCTAAATTGGTGTTATTTTAAAATTACCTTTTAATAAGATACTAAAAATTTCTTTTGAAAAGATATCGTTATTTAAATTTAGTATTTTCTTCTTTAAAAAGGTTGAAGGGGGTTTAACAATATTATAGTAGTTGATGAAAAAGTGTAATAAAATATACGTATGTCGTATCTAAAATATTTATTTCACATATCTTATCTCTTACGGATATTTTAAATAAATATAATATTTTAATTAAACGAGGGTATTTTGTGGAAGTAACATATTTCGAGATTATTTTTATGGTATGGGTATGTCAGAGGTAAAATGACAATTCATGGGTTATGATATTAAGTGTATCAGATTCCAGGTATTATGGGTGTGCAATATACTTTTGTGTACAGAGGAAATTTAAACACCATTTTAAAATATGGATTAACATTATCATTATTGAGGGTACAAGGAATAGGTATGCACAAATATTATAACAACTTTTTAAATAGGGGTTGATGATTATAAGTTGGAACTAGGTTATTGAGAAAGAAGAAGATGACGGGAAAAGGAGAGGGAGACGGATCCTACCTTTTGTTTGAGTTGGATGCCGATAGGTTGAAAGCGTAGGCTTATACAAAATCCTTAATACCTTCGTGCCTCGATTTTTCCTCGGCGATTGGGTGGAACCGTAGCGTCTGCGTCGTCGATATGAAGGCACTGGTATTTTTTTCAGAATTTTTGGAGTTCTGAGGCGTGAGAAATTTAGGTTTGAAGGTGTCTATTTATAGGGTTTCATTTATAACCAAAAAAATCCAAAATCCAACAAAAAATCTGCGCTGCCAATGATTTGCGAATCATCACCTGATGATTGCGCCCACCGCCTCTGCTCTCAGCCATTGGATTGAGATCCAACGGGCTGGATCGCGCCGCCTAAGTCCCGCCGCCTGCCACGTATCGCCACGCGATACGCGTGCGCCTGCGAGTGGAGACCACGCGTTTTCGCGTGGTCCCTACCACGTGGGCGCCGCCGCGTGGGTCTGGGCCGTTGGATCGAGCATCCAACGGTCCAGGTTAAAGGGGTTTTAAATATTTTTTTTATAAATAATATTCTGTTTATTATTTTAAAAATCGAATTTGGTTTTAAAAAATTGTTAAAAATAGTTTAAAATACGGGAAAATTATGGAAAAAATTCAGAAAATATATTTTATTATTATCTTTAGTATAAAAATAATTTTGGCTAAAACTAAGTAATATAACCCTTCTTATGGTTTTAATTAGTTATTAAAGTTATATAATATCTAGTTTATCCTTTAAAATATTTTTAATTACGAATTAATTACTTTTATTGATAATAAAAATATGTAGATTATTTTAAGACATTATAAAATTTTATTAAAACATTTTAAGCCTATAAAAACAATAAATAGATTTTAGAAATTTCCTTTAATCATATTTAATGCTTTGAAAATTATTAACATTACTTTAAAAATTATTCTTCTATAAAAGAAACACGTAAATAATTATTTGATGATAGAAATTTAAATAAAATATATTTTATTAGGTATTAGAAAACATGGTCGTTACACACCCGCACGATCCTTGGCAAAGGTCAAGAAAGCCATATGACTATCCTAACCAATCGCATCAACATACGGCAGAAAAACACTAGTTAGCTACCGAACACTACGTCTCGGTAAAGGTCGACAAACGCAGCACGAATACTAAACAGCACCTATCTGAAATGACAGAGGGTTACAACTGGTTTTGAAGAAAACCTTTAACATAATGAACTTGATATCGTTGTACAACTTAGTGATTTGAAAAGGAGTGGTTTAAGCTCCACTTTAAAAATTGAGTGGTTTTTCAAAACAAACCGAGTCGATTGTTGCATACGCTGGTTTTTGCTAAATAGGTCATTCCCGGTGAAGGGATCTAGGCTCTTTTCTCATCGAATGAGGTGCTGGATATTCATAATGGAATACAACTATGCAAAATAAGAACTAGAGCTACCTTTTGAAAAATTTGATTCTATAACTTCTTTTAAGTTTCTTTTCTTTTCATTAAACTTATTAATGAAGTCCTATCATTTATGTTTCCTAAACATCACAGAAGAAATGAAAATAAAACATACATATATGCCATCCGCATTCGCCACAGGGACCCGGGTCTTCACCGTAAGGTTACTTAACTTATGGCAGGACGGGTTCAGGACTAGCGCGGATGCAAAATATAGTGTTTACTAATATATCATATATATAAGCAGCATTCATCTCACGCATTTATATGATTACATCACATCACAGCACAACAGAAACAGATATATAAAATATAGGGTATACCAGGAAGTCCGTGTTTTAGATTAAGCCATCAACGAAAAATACGGATTCCACGATCGTGATGAATAGCCAAGCCCACATCCCTAGACCCCTACGAGAGCGGCAAGCAACCTTTTCAATTCTAGAGTTAGGCGACCGGTCTTGACTCCTCAAGATGGCCTCCCAGTAGACTCTAGAACCCGGTTAATTGTGCTCTCCGCCTTGGGTCTATCCTAATGCGGAAAAGTAAATAATATATATCGAATGGAGACAACAAGCTCGACCTGGAAGTGTCCCAATAAAAGAATATTACATATAGTAATTTACATGAATAAAAATGAAAAACTCTCATCTCACATAAAACCCCTGGCTATTCAATCACGACAATCCAATATAACATATCCATATAGTAACATAATAATATCACATGTCATCAACGTAAGTAAATATGCGTACCTCTAATGTCGTCGTATAGCAACGAGATCAGGGATATTGCCACATATTACACTTACGGTCACAAAAAAGAAATGAAAACTACAATAATTCGAATCCGCATTTATAGACATCTTAAACCCGAATTATCATATATTCCAAATTTCATACCTAATACTATAAACCTTACATTTAAGCCTCGAATTGAAACAATTTTCAAAGTAATAGCCGGGCAATTCAACAGGATTCCCAGTTAAAAGATCGAAGGCTCGTCGGGAACTTTAATGGATGGCCGCACCCCTGAGGCCGTCAACGAAGTGGACTTGGGCTGAACACCGTGGCCGCGAGCACCCGAGTGGATGCTCTTGGCCATGAGGTTCTCCTATAGTCAGTTGGTCGGGGCAAAGGGGCGTGGCTCTCTATTAGTGTCTCCCAGCGAGTATTCGCGTACGATACGAGAATATGACGGAGTTTCGATCCAAATCCAAACTCCGTTGTAATCCATCAAACAAGGCCAAATTATGAGATTTACAAATTGATAACTAGTTTTCGCAAAACTAATTAATGTGGATTATAATCACTGTATCACATAACCAAAACAATTTAGACAATGTTAATATTTCGATCGACATTCTAATCAACAACAAATTTCAAAGCTATCAACCACTTGAGCCTCATAAAAAATATCCAGAAAATCCAAAAAGTTAAAATGAAGAAACACAAGAAAAATGGAGTTCTAAGGCGCTAAATGAGTGGCGGAACCGCAGAAATGCATGGCATAAGCGGCGGTTCCGCGGCCAGTTTGTGGACTTAGGAGCTCCGTTTTCTTGTGCCTTCTTAGAAAAGCCTGCATGATTTTCTGAGCATTTTTAATATCAAAAAAGTTGAAGTTTGGAAAAATCAATAGAAACTAGCAAAGTTCGGATAATAAAACGTCGATCGAACACTTTAACGTCGTCTAAATATCACCTAAAACTCTAGTTTGGCTATGATACCATGAAAGTATTTTTTAGCACCTCTACTAGGGTTTTAATAAAAGCAAGTAAGTAATTTTAAGCTTCTAGAGGGCTAAGTCTACTAAATAAGAATCGAGCTAAAGATTAGGTTTTCAAAGCATAGAAAAACGATAAACTAAGCAAAGTGAAGAGAGGCTACAACTTTTGTAGTCCAGTCCTTCACTTTAAAAGCGCCGAGTAGTAGTCCTAGAACTCTTCTTTGACTCCACTTGAAGGATGGAACGAGCTTACTCGAAGTCTTCGTCATCGAAGATGATCCACCTTGAACTTTCTCACACTCAAGCTCACACTTCACTAATCTATGAATTAGTGAAGAGAATAGCCTATACTAATTTGCTGGAGTAGTGTAGGTTGATGAAGTGTGAGGATTTTGCTCATAAAAATTCTTTCTTTTCTTTTCTCTTTTTCAACCTAGAAAAAACTAGAGAAGAAAAATGAAGAAGATGAACTTGGATGAGAGAATGAACCTTGAGGATAAGATTCTATATATGAGGATAATTGTAAAGGATTAACTTATATGAACTATAGATAAAGAGAAACAATGAGTCGTTCACCTCGAAGGTTCTACAACATGCTAAAGTAATGACTCATTGTTCTTTTATATTAATTCAAATAAGAAATCCTTTTGTTTTATCCTTAGTCCACAATGTAATTCTCATACATCCAAGTTCCATGTATCAACAACCATGATACAATTTGTTGCTGGGTTTGCTTAGCACCCCGACACTGTTTCGGCAAGTATCAAGTATGCAACTTTAAAAATTTAGGGTGTCGAGCGAGCCCGAACCAAGGATCTAACTAAAGAATTAGGGTTTAACTAAGCAAGTAAACAACTTTACTCTAAGTGATATAGGAATACAACCTTTGTAGACCGGTCCTTCACTTCTAAAGCTCCGTGTAGTAGTCTCATTGCTCCAAGTAGTGGTCTCCCGGACTCTCGCTAGACTCCACTAGGCGAAAGGAACGAGCTTGCTCAAGGATCTTCAAGGCCGAAGATGATCTACGTCGAAGAATCTCTAACTCAAGCTACCTCTTCACTAATTGAGAATTAGTGAATGAAACAATATATACTAAATGGCTAGTTTTGTATAAATTGGTGAAGTAGGAATTTTTCTCACTTTAGAATTATATTTCTCTTTTTCTTTTTCTTCTCACTTCAGAGCTAAAGAGCAATGAAGGAGATGAAGAAGAAACTCAAGTCAAGTGTAATGAACCATGGGTGAGAAAATATCTCATATAAACTCATGTAGAGACTTAACAATGGCTAAAGATAATGGTTAGGTTAATAAATATCTAGAGTAAAACAAAATTAGTGGACCAAATCAAGGTTTTTACATACGTCCACAAGCATCCAAACCAAGCCATTTTCTACCTAATTTTGTTTATTCCCTAAACAAATAATGACCTTAATTATCTTAAGTATGGTATGAGTCCCATATACCCATGTGCAATGTATCATCAAGCATGACACATATATAAATACATCAATATATATCACATATATATTTGTATGTATTTAGAGAAAACATTTTCTTAAGTGAGCTAATGTATATTAACATATCAAATATATAATTATACATTAAATTATTAAATCAACACTTGATTTAATAACCCGGCTGTATCGCATACAACCGACTAATATCATTTAATAAATTATTGAATCAACACTTGATTCAATAATCCGGTTATATCGCATATAACCTATATCGCGAGATTAGAATACGGTATCACATACACGTATCAATCTCGGTCCCGCACATATCACGTATGTGCCCTACTTCATTTTGCTTGAGCCAGGAAACCTTTGTGTAGGACTCCAAAGACTCATCAATACGCCGGCAGTAGGTAATGATCATATCAGTTACCCACAAGCCGTCATCAGTACTAGCTGGACGTAACGGCTACCCAGGTATTGAGCGATCAGAAGATCAACAAGCAAGCTTGTTCATACTCCCATGAATCCAATGAGTAACACTACCGTACAGTTCGGTCTCTTCGTCTGATATGTCACATATCGAGTCTGGGGGTGGTAAACGTCAGACCTAAATAACTCGATAAGTCGTGTCGATGTGAGGCTCATAACAGGTCGAGAAACTACTGATAGCACTTACCAGTAAATCTCAGTATCACCCCTGGCCACGGACTTTCTGTTATGGCCAATCGAGCACAGCGCAACATCAACCCCCAATACCGGGAAAGACGAATCCCCTCCTATCGCTCATTGCCTCCATGTGACTCGGGACTGTACCCAAAAACCACCACTTTGCACGCACTCTTAAATGTGGTAAGGTGGAAATCAAAGCACAGTGGGAATCACACAAGACTCTATGACGATCTCGGGTCTACAGACTAACCTGTACCAGTGTCACTGGAGAACTACTATCTGACGTTAGGTATAATACCATCTAGGAGTTGTCTGCGAGTCATGTTCAGTGTACCCATTCTCTAATGAGCACCTGTGCACATTCTCTGATGTCAAACACCAATGGTTGTGGGATCAACCATCGCCCCATACAGGGTCAAGAATCGTACACACTAGTCTACTCTGGAATATCGATTCCCCGTCTCGATACTCTCTCGATTCGGAACAATTAAAGGATGAACTTGTGGACTACCTTGGCCCCACTAGTATGATCTGCATCATAATCTTGGTATTCAAGTCTACATCCTAAGGGCTTTATCAACATGTAATAGAGAGACAGTACAAGTATACATGTTAAGATAAAGAGTAACCAGATAGCATACTATCATGTCGAGCAAGAAAGTCCTCCCTATATATGTCCAAGTATCCACTATAATATACAATCATGTACAATAATGGCCTCTAGGGCATACATACAACTAACAATCTCCCACTTGCATTAAGGCCAATTGTTGTAGTATCTCATACCCAACATCCCTTAAAGTCTCTCTAGGGAAAGGCCTTCGTGAGTGGATCCGCCGTGTTATTCTTTGTCTCAACTCTCCTGACCTCGATCACCTGGAGATCAACCATCTTCCTGATCTGGTGATACTGCCTAAGAATATGTCTGGATCACTGATGGGACCGGGGTTCCTAAGCTAAAGCCATGGCTCCATTGTTATCACAATCCATAAGTATTGGATACATAATGGTAGGAACCAAGTTCATCTCATGAACATCTTCATCCAGACAACCTCTTTGGTAGCATCGTTGGTAGCGATGTATTCACCCTTCATCGTCGAGTCTGCTACGGTATCTAGCTTGGAACTCTTCCAACATACCGTCCCTCCACTGAGGGTAAAGACAAAACCCGCGACTGTCTTACAGTCGACCTTATCACTCTGGAAGTTCGAATCGGTAAAGGACTCCATCTGAAGTTCAACGTTACCATACACCAAGAACATTTCTTTAGTCCTTCTCAAGTACTTAAGAATGCTCTTCACTGTTGTCCAGTGTTTCTCCTCAGGATGTAAGATGCATCACCCAGATCCTTCATGGAGAAACATAGTGATAAGAAGAGCTTGACTGAGTGTAGCATAGGAACATCATTTCCTATCAAGAGTATGTTATCCACGTACAATACGAGAAAGACTGTTCACCGCCGAAAACCGGGAAGACAAACGTCTTGCCTGAATTTGGGGGCAGATGCTATTTGGATTTATCCGTCCACCTCTCCGAAGATGCCAGGTTAATTTATGGCACTGTGCATCGGAGGTTTGGATGGATGCGGCCGTTGTAGCAGACTTCGTCAGATTCCCCCTCGTTGGCGAGGGGTTTTTGATTGCGGGGATGCTCTTCCCTACAGGCGCAAGCCCCTGCAATCAGTTACGTTACAACATCGCGGTAACCACTTTCTCCTTCTCCAGAAGGTCACTTCGTGTCGTGTGTGTTTGTTTTATTTTTGGTTGCCCGAAGATTGTATACGGAGACTAATGTATGTTGTCGCCCGTAGGGCGTGGATTAGTCCAAATCCGTATATTCTTAGATTTGGATTTAGTTTGATTTAAGGATCGTTAATCTCGTTTGAGATTAAGATCAATTTAAATGTTTGCTGAGGATACGTTAGTCTAATTTTAGACTAAGATCTACACAACAGGATTTTGGGATCATTCAGATCCAACAAAAGAGCATTTGGGCTCTATTGTTTTAGTTTAAGGACGTTACGGTCCGTTGTTAATTTAAGGACGTTTCGGTCCATAGCTAGTTTAAGGATGTTGCGGTCCGTTGTTAGTTTAAGGACGTTTCGGTCCATAGCAAGTTTAAGGACGTTGCGGTCCATACCTAGTTTAAGGACGTTGCGGTCCATTGGGATGTGCTCCTCGGTTTGGGAGTGCACCAAAGAGTTGTTGGTTGTCGGGACCCTCCACCTCTCTGAAGACGTTGAAGAATTACAATGACATGTATCAGAGGTGTGGAAAGATGTACCCTTGTACCAAATTCCAGATTGAAGGAGAGATCATGGTGGACCATATAAGAATCGTTAGTCATTTTTGGAAGACTAAGATTAACTTATGAGATATGGGATAGACATCGTTCTGGTCATCATCCATTGATGAAGCATTAGTTTGGAAAATCATAAGCATAGAAACTGTGTCTATTTGGAGATCCAAAATATTTTAATCTTAGGAAGACTTAGCCAATTTGGGGGCTGAAGTTGGATTTTTATAGTATTAAACACTAATATATGCTCGGTGCTCATGTGCTCTCACATGAGTCTCTAAAGCAGTGTTAAACACTGAAACTTGGGGCGCTCACGTGTGGCACGCGAGGCGCCTGAAAGTTGGTGCTGTGCCCTTAGGTTCAAATCCCCGTCTATATATGGCCCTTACGTGTGAGCACGTGAGGCGCCCCAAAGTTGGGCACTGCCTCTTTAGATTTATTCCATCTTCCTTTTATAAGTGCTAAGTACTTAGCTCATATAATGCTCACGTGCGAACACGTGAGGTGCTAAAAATGTGAGCGCTGTCTTTGGAATTTCCCCTTTTTCCATATAAGTGTTAGGCAATTGTTTGGGGGTTATGTGAGAACACGTGATTCGATCTCAGTCATTCCTTTTTGTTCATCAGAGGTGCTCATGTGGGAACACGTGACCAGTTTTTTCTTTTATATGCATAGAGATTTTGATATGAGTTTGAAGAATTTCAGGTCCTTTGTAAGAATTAAATTCTTTTACAGGGTTAAACCCTAGTTTTATCCGAGAAATTAAATTCCTATATACTTTTGGAAGAATTAAATTCTTTGAACTTAGTTTTTTCCCTTAACTTTTGAATCTGCATAATAGAATCTCCCCGATGAGAATTAAATTCTCAACTTGTGGGGAGATCTGCTTCTGCAGACCTCAACCAGAGAAAGAACTAAGTTCTTTGAGAAGTGTTAAACTCTTGGTTTGAGAATTAAATTCTCTTTTGTTTTGTGGCAGCTTTTGGAAGGCTTCTGTATATTTTTTTTAGAAGCATATGGGGTAGTCTCCTCCTTTTTAGATTTAACCTCCTTGCTCCTATTTATAGGAGAAGAGAAAAAATCAATTTGTTGAGAAAATCTCTCATTGAGAGATCTTGATTGATTTCATGATCTTTTAGATCAATCGGTGAATTTTATTCACCGTTGGATTTTTAATCCAAAGGCTCTCTGTTTAACAGAAAAGATTTCTTGTTTGTTTAACAAGATTATGAATATTTTGTTAGTTTTAACAAGATTAGAATTTTATTCTATCATATCTTTTTAGTTTAATAAGGTCAGAAATATATTTTCTTAATATGGATATCTTGTTAATATAGAATTTTATTCTTGTCATGTGAATATCTTGTTAGTTTAACAAGATTAGGAAAATATTTTCCTATGATAGAATTTTATTCTATCATATGATCACCGCTGGATCTTTGATCCAAGGGTCCTGTTTAACAGAGAAGATCTTTTTAGTTTGAGGAAGATCAGGAAAATATTTCCCAAATAGAATTTAATTCTAGAATTTGATAGGAGCGTTTTAAATTGGGGCGCTTACATGCTTCGCATGTGAAAGGAAAAAGAACTCACGTGTCTAACACGTGACCCCTGCTGTGGGTTTTAGCTTGTTAATGTTCAGCGCTCATATACTTTTCATATGAGCGCTCACGTGTTTAACACGTGAGGCCTGTTTGGCCATTTAGGTTTATTTATGTTCAGCGTTCATATGCTTTGCATATGATCGCTCACGTGTTTTACACGTGAGGCCCATTTGTCCCTTAGTTATGTATTTTCAACGCCTATATGCTTTGCATATAAGCGCTCACGTGTTTAACACGTGACGTCCAAACGTGAATTTTTTTCCTCTTTCATCTCTCCCCTCTTTTTAAGGGTTATAAGGGAAAATAGCTCTTGGCCGAAAATTTTCTCGGGAATAAATGCCCCCACTGCTTTGTCCATGTAAGTATGCACGTGGGAGAAGTAATGCAAAGTAATGTGTAACCATAGAATTGATGGCTTAGGAGACAAGTTTAGGATCCTTGTAGCCTAAGACTTTTTTCTTTTCATCTTCATGAGCCGTAAGGGTCTCAAGAAGGTTTTTTCCTCCCTAAGAGTCGAGAGGTTCTCGCAGGAACATTTTTTTTCCTACGAGTCAAGACGAGTCGAGAAGTTCTCGCATGGACATTATTTTCCTTCGAGTCGAGAAGTTCTCGCAAGGACGTTATTTTCCTTCGAGTCGAGAAGTTCTCAGAAGGACATTATTTTCCTTACGAGTCGAGACGAGTCGAGAAGTTCTCGTAAGGATATTATTTTCCTTACAAGTCGAGACGAGTCGAGAAGTTCTCGTAAGGACATTATTTTCCTACGAGTCGAGACGAATCGAGAAGTTCTCGCAAGGACATTATTTCCCCTACGAGTCAAGACGAGTCGAGAAGTTCTCGCAAGGACATTATTTTCCCTGCTAGTCGAGACGAGTCGAGAAGTTCTCGTAAGGACATTATTTTCCTTACGAGTCGAGAAGTTCTCGTAAGGGCATTATTTTCCCTACGAGTCGAGACGAGTCGAGAAGTTCTCGCAAGGACATTATTTTCGCTGTGAGCCAAGACGTGTTGAGAAGTTCTCGTAAGGACATTATTTTCCCGACGTGTCGAAATGAGTCGAGACGTTCTCGCAAGGACATTATTTTCCTTACGAGTCGGGACGAGTCGAGAAGTTCTCGCAAGGACATTATTTTCCCTGCGAGTCGAGACGAATCGAGAAGTTCCCGCAAGGACATTATTTTCCCTGCGAATCGAGAAGTTCCCGTAAGGACATTATTTTCCCTGCGAGTCGTGAGGATCTCATAAGTGTATTTTCTCCCTAGAAATCGTGAGGATTTCTAAGTGTTCATCGCCACCGTGAGTCGTAAGGATCTCGCTCGGGTATTTTTCCTTACGAATCATGAGGACCCGTAAGTAGCTTCCTTATTTCATTGGTGAATGTGGCTTTGGCAAATGTGGCCCGCAGATAGTCCATCTTGACCTCCTTGTAGAGCAGCGATGGATTAGGAAACAGGTTTGGATTTGTCGCCTAAGACTTTTCAACTTCATGGGCCGTGAGGGTCTCATAAAGACTTTTCTCCCTACGAGTCTAGAGGATCCTATAGGTGTATTTTCTCCTTAGGAGTCGTGAGGACTCCTATGTGCGTTTTCTCTTGAGAGTCGTAAGGATCTCACAAGAGAATTTTTCCCCTTACAAGTCGAGAGGATTCGTAAGTGGTTTTTTCCCTCCTTGTCGATATTCGAATTTGGAGAGTGTGGCCCGTGGATAGTATACAATAGTCCATCTTGGACCTCCTTACAGGGCGGCGATGGCTTAGGAAACAGGTTTATATCTGCCGCCTAAGACTTTTCAACTTTATGAGCTGTGAGGGTCTTATAAAGACTTTTCTCCCTACGAGTCGAGAGGATCCCGTAGGTGTATTTTCTATTTTGGAGTCGTGAGGATTCCTAAGTGTGTTTTCTCTTGAGAGTCATAAGGATCTCACAAGAGAATTTTCCCCCTTACAAGTCGAGAGGACTCGTAAGTGGTTTTTTCCCTCCTTGTCGATATTCGATTTTGGAGATTGTGGCCCGTGGATAGTATACAATAGTCCATCTTAGACCTCCTTGCAAGGCAGCGATGGCTTAGGAAACAGTTTTAGATCTGCCGCCTAAGACTTTTCAACTTTATGAGCCGTGAGGGTCTCATAAAGATTTTTCTCCCTACGAGTCGAGAGGATCCCGTAGGTGTATTTTTCTCTTTAGGAGTCGTGAGGATTCCTAAGTGTGTTTTCTCTTGAGATTCGTAAGGATCTCACAAGGGAATTTTCCCCCTTACAAGTCGAGAGGACTCGTAAGTGGTTTTTTCCCTCCTTGTCGATATTCGACTTTGAAGATTGTGGCCCGTGGATAGTATACAATAGTCCATCTTGGATCTACTTGCAGGACCGCGATGGCTTAGGAAACAGGTTTGGATCTACCGCCTGAGAGTTTTCAACTTTATGAGCCGTAAGGGTCTCATAAAGACTTTTCTCCCTACGAGTTGAGAGGATCCCGTAGGTGTATTTTCTCCTTAGGAGTCGTGAGAATTCCGAAGTGTGTTTTCTCTTGAGAGTCGTAAGGATCTCACAATAGAATTTTCCCCCTTACAAGTCGAGAGGACTCGTAAGTGGTTTTTTTCCTCCTTGTCGATATTCGATTTTGGAGAGTGTGGCCCGTGAATAGTATGCAATAGTCCATCTTGGACCTCCTTGCAGGGCAGCGATGGCTTAGGAGACAGGGTTAAGATCTGCCACCTAAGACCTTTCAACTTTATGAGCCGTAAGGGTCTCATAAAGACTTTTCTCCCTACGAGTCGAGAGGATCCCGTAGGTGTATTTTCTCCTTAGGAATCGTGAGGACTCCTAAATACGTTTTCTTAAGAGTCGTAAGGATCTCACAAGAGAATTTTTCCTTTTACAAGTCGAGAGGACTCGTAAGTGGTTGTTTCCCTCCTTGTCGATATTCGACTTTGGAGAGTATGGCCCGTGAATAGTATGCAATGGTCCATCTTGGACCGACTTGCAGGGCAGCAATGGCTTAGGAGACAGGGTTAGGATTTGCCACCTAAGACCTTTCAACTTTTTGAACCGTGAAGGTCTCATAAAGACTTTTCTCCCTACGAGTCGAGAGGATACCACAGGTGTATTTTCTCCTTAGGAATCGTGAGAGCTCCTAAATGCATTTTCTTGAGAGTCGTAAAGATATCACAAGAGAATTTTTCCCTTTACAAGTCGAGAGGACTCGTAAGTGGTTGTTTCACTCCTTATCGATATTCAACTTTGGAGAGTGTGGCCCGTGAATAGTATGCAATGGTCCATCTTGGACCGACTTGCAGGGCCCCAGTGCTTAGGAAACAGGTCCTTATCCCCGTTGCCAAAGGCTTTTCCCTACGAGTCGAGAAGTTCTCGCAGGAACATTATTTTCCCCACGAGTCGAGACTAATCAAGAAGTTCTTGCAAGGATGTCCTAACATCACAGTTAACTCCTGCTAATAGAAGTCCGTTAGGGTCTGTCGTACTAGGGTTTTTTACCCATCGTACCGTCGTGTTGGCCGGTGTATTCCTCGATACGCAATTTTGCTGTTCGGGTAGCCCCGCGAATGTCGTGTCTCTGATCCCTTCGAGGGCTGGACAAGACGTCTTCAAGTAATCTTCCAGATGATATTACCGTCAAAAGAGCAAGCGTTAGGGATATTCCATGTCGCTTTTTACTTGAGGTTAGGCTCAGTTTGGGAGCCCCGATGAGTCATGACCACTCCGTGCTGGAGTAGGATGATCTCCGATAGTCTTTCAAGTCTCATTTGAGTTGCCGTCATGACCCTGAAGCTAGGGATCTTCTTTTGCTTCATTTGTTGACATTGTGTCTGCAATATTGCGACGAATGTCGAGGTTGTCTCTGGGTTGTCTGTGAACCGTCGATATTTGGAACTAGGGGACTTTGCCATGGCTTCGTTTGTTGATGTCGCGTATGTATCCTGCTGGAGGGTGGAAGAACGCTGTTGTTGATCTCTAGGCTGTGGATGTTGCCGTCGAGACTTGAAACTAGGGACTTTGCCATGGCTCTGAGGTAGTCTCTAGGTTGTCTATGAACCGTCGAGATTTGGAACTAGGGGACTTTGCCGTGGCTCCGAGGTAGTCTTTAGGCTGTCTGTGAACCATCGAGATTTGGAACTAGAGGACTTTGCCGTGGATCCGAGGTAGTCTCTAGGCTGTTTGTGAACCAACGAGATTTGGAACTAGGGGACTTTGCCGTGGCTCCGAGGTAGTCTCTAGGCTGTCTGTGAACCGTCGAGATTTGGAACTAAGGGACTTTGCCATGGCTCCGTTTTGCTGACGTCGTATCTGCTTCTGGTTGGAACGAGAAGAAATGTCATTGTTGATTTCTAGGCTGTAGATGTAGCCATCGAGATCTGGCTTCCCTTTGACGAAGCCCGGTGGGGGTAATATGGTTCCATTTTCGTTTGTGCCTATGGATTGTTTACAGGGGTCAATGTGATCTCACCTGTAGGGCAAAAGTTTCATTTTTTGTTTCTTTCCGCGATGCTCTATCATTTCTACTTTTTATATCACGAAAGTCACGATCGCCCAATCATTTCGGTTATTTTTTCGCGATGCCCAATCATTTCGGCTGTTTTTTCTTTTTACTCGCTTCTTTTTATTGCGAGTTACCCAAACATTTCGGCTATTTTATATGCATGCATTTTGCTCGCTGATTCTTACTGCGAGTTGCCCTATCATTTCGGCTATTTCATATGCATTTTTGCTCGCTGATTTTTATTGCGAGTATGGAACCAGAGGTCTGATACCAATCTTAGCATCAGCATCGCTGCGACTGGAATATTGCCAGGAGAGAATCATCATTTGCCGTGAAAGGGCTTGAAATTTCATACCGATTTAGGCATCAGTATCGCTACTACTGGGATATTGCCAGGAGTGAATCATCATTTGCCATTGTTTATTTGAACAAAGGTGGCTTAGCAAACAAGATTAGGATCTTGTTGCCTAAGGCTTTTTAACTTTACGAGCCATAAGGGTCTCATAAAGGTATCTCTCCCTACGAGTCATGAGGATCTCATAGGTGTATTTTCTCCTTAGGAATTAAGGGGATCCCCAAGTGCGTGTTCTCTTATAAGTCGTAAGGATCTCATAAAAGTATTTTCTCCTTGCAACTCGAAAAGACCTACAAGTGTTGTTCACCAAGTAGGGAAATTTCGCGCCATTAGTGGAACTAGGTGAGGGGACATTTATTTGTGCCCGTGGATTGTATACGAGGGTCAATATTGGACCGCTTGTAGGGCAACTTGGGGAGTGTGATGGCTTAAGAATAAGTTCAGGTCCCTGCATCTTAAGGCTTTTGAATCCTATGAGCCGTAAAGGTCTCATAAGGGGTAATTCTCCTTATGAGTCGTGAGGATCTCGTAAGCATAATTTCTCCTTAGGAATCGTGGGGATCCCTAAGTGTGTTGCTCCCTTGTGAGTCGTAAGGATCTCACGCAGGTGTTTTCTCCTCACAAGGTCAAGAGGACCTTGCAGGTGTTTTTTATTTTAACGAGATCGCGCCCTTTAGGTTTTTCACAAACTCGCCGGTAGCCCTGCTGTTTTTACTCACGGAGCCCTTTCGGATTTTCATCCGTGCCCATTTTGCTTTTGGACGTACCGTTTTTTTAAAACGAGATTGCGCCCTGTCGGGTTTTCACAATCTCGCCGGTAACCCTGCTGATTTTACTCACGGCGCCCTTTCGGGTTTTCATCCGTGCCCATTTCGCTTGTGGATGTACCTTTTTTTGTTTTTTTTTGTTTTTTTTATTTACCCCTCTGTTCGCCAATGGAATTTATGGGGGACTTCGCCACCAGGGCAGCTGTGCAGCCGGCGAGACATGAGTTGTCGTCCTCGCCGATGGGATTTGCGGACTTGAATTCCACTATCACCGTATTTGAGACGGCGTATTTAGTTTAAGGACATTACGGTCCATTGTTAGTTTAGAGACATCTCGGTCCGTGTTAGTTTAGGGACCTCTCGGTCCATTGTTAGTTTAAGGACATCTCGGTCCACAGCTAGTTTAAGGACGTTGTGGTCCGTTGTTAGTTTGGGGACATCTCGGTCCACAGCTAGTTTAAGGACGTTGTGGTCCGTTGTTAGTTTGGGGACATCTCGGTCCACAGCTAGTTTAAGGACGTTGCGGTCCATTGTTAGTTTTAGGGACATCTCGGTCCGCAGCTAGTTTAAGGACGTTGCGGTCCGTTGTTAGTTTAGGGAAATCTCGGTCCGCTGCTAGTTTAAGGACGTTGCTGTCCGTTGTTAGTTTAGGGACATCTCGGTCCATAGCTAGTTTTTGGACGTTGCGGTCCGTTGTGATTTTGAGGCGAGGTTTCGCCGGATACCACTTATAGAGTTTGGACTCAGGAAGACAGCGAGCGGACACGAGCATCGTCATCCATCATTAACCTGAGCCGTGACTTGTCAAGCGTAGTATTTCTTAAGGAACCGACCGCTTATTGGCCGGAAGGGTCTTTCACCATGCATATCCATGAGCAAGTAGGCCCCACCTTGGTAGACCTTGTCTATGATATACGGACCTTCATTGTTTGGCTCGAATTTTCCCTGTTTGGCACGATTGGGGATCATAGGTCCTTTTACGACTAACATGAGTTCGCCTTGGCGGAATGTTTTCGTCCTAGTCAGTCTTTCGTATGAGCGCGTCATTCTTGCTTTGTAAGCTACCAGGTTTTGTTGCTCCATGAGACGTGTTTCATCGAGGGCATCAAGCACCTCAAGCTGAAGGTGAGTATTTTCTTCATCCGTCAGCTCATGTCGGACCGCCACTCGTAAAGAGGGTAGTTCTATCTTCAAGGGGAGAACCGTTTCCGTTCGGAATACCAACATGAATGGCGTTGTATTCGTAGCCGTCTTGAACGTGGTCCGATAAGCCCAGAGAGCTTCATGCAATCTCTCATGCCAATCCTTTCTGTTTCTGGACACCGTCTTCTTTATGATCTTCGTCAAGGTCTTGTTGAAAGCCCTAGCTAGACCATTAGCTCGGGGGTTATAGACTGAAGAGTATCTCCAATCTATATTATGCTGCTGTGCGAAGCGACTGATCTTATGGCTCCTGTAGGCTGGCCCATTATCCGAGATGATTCTTCACGGGGTGCCGAACCGGTAGATGACATGTGTCCTGAAGAAATGGAGGATGTCTACGTCTTCACTTCTCTTAGCGGTACTGCTTCTGCCCACTTAGAGAAGTAATCGGTCGTTGCCAATATGAACCGATGTCCCTTGGATGATGTTGGTTCGATAGACCCGATTATATCAGTTCCCCACATCTCGAACGACCAGCTTGCCAGTGTTAGGTGTAGCAGATTTAGGTGCTGGTGGACGAAGTCTCCGTGAATTTGGCACGAGTGACACTGCTTCGCATATTCAAGGCAATCCTGAATCATCGTGGGCTAGTAGTAGCCCATTCTCTTGATCTTTAGCTTCATCTTTGGCCCGACCTGATGGGAACCGCAGAGTCTGTCGTAAGTTTCTTGGACGACCCTTCTTGCTTCTTCTGGTCCCAAGCACCTTAGCCACAAACTGTCGAACGATCTCTTATATAGAGTATCACTGATGAAGGTAAAAGACAGAGCTATTTTCAAGAGCTGATGCCTTGAAGATGCGCTTTCGGGCGTTCGATGGGATTTGAAATAGTCTATGAAGACTTCTCTCCAATCCTTAGTCTTTTCTTCATCTTATATTTAGCAGGCTACTTGTTTAGTCGCTTCCTCTTCTTCAGACGTCTCTGGAGATATCTCTGCCGGCGTGAGAATCCGGCGGCTTTGCACAATGATCCTTATATCATCGAGGTTTTCGTCGACCAGTTTTTTTTAGCGAGCTTGGCTAACGCATCCGCCTTGATATTCTCTGCACGCTGAATGCTTTCCAGAATGTAAGAGGGTATTTGTGCTAACAATTGCTGCACTCTCTCGCCATATTTTACCAACTCCGGCTTGCACGTCTGATAGTCGCCATTTACTTGGCTAACGACCAGCTGGGAGTCTCCATGTATAAGAAGGTTTTTGATTCCCATGTCGACGGCGATCTCGAGACCTGCTATCAAAACTTCATATTCCGCTTCGTTGTTTGTTCTCGGCTCCGTTAAGGAAAGGGCAAAATGCATTATCCCTCCTTGTGGAGTCACGAAGATAAGGCCTACCCCAGCTTTGATTATGGGGGTGTTGTGCTTTCGCTTCTTCAAGGAGAACGCTCCGTCGAAGTAAAGTTCCCATTGGACATTATTTTTCTCCGTTTTCCCTGTAGATAGGGTCGAACGTGTGTTCATCTGGCAATTCGCAATTTAAGGGAGAGTCGACTGGTATCGGGTGCTCAGCAAGAAAGTCGGAAATGGCTTAGCCTTTCACTGCCCAGAGGGGTCGATACGTTATCGAGAACTCCACTAACAGGAAGGCCCATTTAGTGATCCTTCTTGTTAGTATAGCTCTCGACATCAAATATTCGAGAGGATCCATCTTTGATATGAGATGGACCTCATGTGCCAAGGCATAATGTCGAAGCTTCGTCATCGCGAAGATCAGTGCCAGGCAATGTTTTTCAATAGGGGAGTAGTTGTTTTCTGCCCCCAGAAGAACTCGCCTGAAATACTAGAGAGCTCTCTCCTTCCCCTGGTCGTTCTCCTGTGCCCATAGCGTGCCTAAAGAACATTCAAGGGCAGTTGTGTACAGGATGAGGGGATTTCCCTAGACCGGAGCGGTCGGTACCGGCGGATTCTGCAGGTATTGGTTGATTTCTTCCCGTGTACTTTAGCATTTCTGATCCCATACAAACGGGGTCCCCTTCTTCATTAGATGGTTGTAGGAACGGCATTTGCCGGAGAGGTTGACTTAGAGTTTCACACCTGTTTAAGCATCAGTATCGCTACAACTGGGATAGTGTCAGGAGAGAATCTGTGACGACCCGAAAATATTAGCTCGTGACCGGCACTTAAATCACGCCACGTCTACAGGCGCAACGTAATTCAAGTAAGCCGAAGCCCAGAAATCTAAACCCTTTGTAAAGAAAAGAAAAGAGGTGAAGTTTTCAAATAAAGGTATGATGAAATCAAAAGTTTTCTTAAATACAATGACAATGAAACATAAAAATGCAAGTGGAATTACTGTTGAAAAACATATTTCGTCTTTTAAAAATTTAGGCAGCGCCTCCATTGTATATTTTGATCCAAAACCACATATACATAATAATGATAAAGGCATCCCCAAGCGGGAGCTAGCTCTTCGCCAATCGGCGGAATCATAACCACGCAAGACAGTATATATGTATACGACGCCCAACAGCGAAGATCCACAAAAAAGATAAAGAATAAAGCAAGACATCAACCCACCAAGCGAACATATAACCCATCGCTCAAGTCTCGCAACTACAAGTCTTGCTAAGTCTTACTACTCATACAAATACTAGTTTCTGATTGATGGAGTTAACTAGATATAACGGGAATAATTAATACAATAGGGGTACGATCCAACATGTACCATCTACCAAAACAATTCACCCGAATGCAAGCTGTGTGCCAACAATGCCGCTACCGATCCATGCGGTCAACTTGCAAGAACTGTGGCACAACGGGGGTGGGTTGCCAACTTGTGAGTAGAAAACATCATCAGGTAGAAATCGAATAAACAACGATTCCTAGGTTAACTATATCATAAAGGTAATACTATGATATCTAGGGCGACCGTATCTGCATATGTACCAACAACATAATCAATGCCTATCTGCATGTTGTTAACATCTACGTGTCCATCAATGACACAACAACATCATGCATGTAAATATCATGGAAGCATATGCATGAAAATATGAGGATATAATCAACGTGTGTCCATCAATGACACATCTAAATCATGGAAACTGAATGTCCAGCATCGACACTCGGAACATCATAAAACCCGTGTCCAGCATCGACACGTAAATCCTCATATCTCGGGCTCCGTCAGTCCGGATCGGCCCACGGGCTCCCTCTAGTCAAGGGTATGGATCACTCATCAAGTAAAACTCATCGCGTACGGTATCCATCGTACGGCGGCATTAATCAATTAGGGATTCTATTTAACCTATATGACAATGAGGGTACGGACCTAACGTCTCGTACGGCATATCACTCATGATCCACAACATTATATATATCTATATACCTATATCTCAGGTCACATCCATAACATCTCATATCAGGGGACCGGCAAAGGTATCAATCCTCTCATATCGACTCGTACCCGTAAACCGACGTATCAATCAAGTCATCATATCACATTGTATATTCTTTGTATATTCTTTTCATTACATTAAGTCATCTTACATATACATTCTAGCTTATTAATCTCATATCCTGCTACTATAAATCTCCTACTTATTCTCTTATAACTACATACCTATATGTCGTGATTCATATTCACTTTTCATATCTTTATTTATCAATTCGAGACATCATTTCTATCATATCGGGTCTAAGAGTCATATCCCTGTAGTTTTCATCTCATATCTCGATATATATATAAGATTCTTTATTTCATCTCTAACTATCTTTTTTAACCCTATCCATAGTTTTCTAATATAGGTTTCCTTAACCATATTCTATATATCAGTTTCCATCAAAATTTGCGGGGGTGCTATACGCCATCCACCCGACTTCCCCCGTAGATATAAATCTACTCACCTTGATCCTTGCTTGCCGAAGTCCATGACGCCATGCTCCGTCGCCTCGGAATCCACGCGAAGGTACTTACAGTAATACGCAATCGCAATCGCTATTAACATCAGGTCCGGAAAACCAATACGGCACACGGTGTGCTCATAGGTTAGAACCTATAGCCTACACATGCAAAACAATCAAACAACCCTTGTTGTTGACGTACAAACGCCCAACAACCAAATACAAATCCAAACATCAAAACCAAGCATTCCAAAATACGAAAAACATAACCAAAAACACCCCAATGTACTCCCAGATTTTGGTTAAGGTCAATAGGAACAAAACTAGCAAGTATAGGGTGTTGTATATGGAGTATGTGAGATACTGGACCAACCTAGACACCAGACACCACAACTTGGCCGGCCACACTCCTCAAAAATCCGGCGAGCTCGGCCAGAATAGGAGGGAATGGTCTCGTATTTTCAGGGTGGTCTCCTACCGGTCTAACTAGGTCTCTGGAGCTGTTTGTTTAACTCAGAAACTTCCCAGGTTGCTCCAAATTCCCTGTAGACCACTAAAATGTCACAAAACCGACATGGGGCAAATCTTAAGTCCGTAATTTGGGTTCTATTCTCTGTTCTAGGCCATACAACCCACACTGAGGTCTTGTAAACAGCCACTAGACATCACCAAATCCGCACCTTCACCCAAACCCTCTCTTGAGATTTCTAACTTCTCCATTTCACACGTAATCAACTTCTAAACTAAACTAGAATGCAAGAAACTAAAAACTAAACTAAATGAAAGGAATTATATCTCATTTGGGCAACTCAAGAAAAACCTTAGCTTCCTAAAGTCTTCAAAATCCAACTTTGCTTGGTCCAATGTGTTGAGGATGAGGTGGGAATCAACTTTTGTGAAGGGAGTATAGGGTTTTGATGAAGATTTTGAATGAGGGAGCTTGAAGATGAAGAAGGAGAAGAAAAATGATGGGGGGAAATGAATGATGCAACCCTCTCTCTCTCTGTGTGTGTTCTTATTCTCACCCTCTCACACTCATGTCTCTCTCTCTCTCTCTCTCTCTCTCTCTCTCTCCCCCCAATCATTCTTCTTTTAACCCCTTTCTCTTTTCTCACAAAAATACACATAATACCTATAAAATAACACAAATGCAACAACATGCAACAAAATGCAACATGACATGGTGCACTAGCCATGGGAAAAGTAGAAATACGGATTTGGCCTAATCGCGATCAGTAGTGCACTAATCGGGTTTAATTTTTAAACTGCATATAATTAATTATAAAATTACCAAATCCAATAAATATATTTTTAAATGAATAAATCGTTTTAATCTCCAATTATTTCACAAATATTGGTATATATTTATACCATTTTACGAAAACCCCAATTTCGCAAATCAGGTGGTTTTCGCGAAATATATTATTTTAATATTAAATTCCAAAAATAATATTTTATATTTTCTGAAATGTTACAATCTTCCCCCCTTAAATTAATTCGGTCCCCGAATTTATATTTAAACCTCCAAAAGCTAAAATATTTCAATAATCAGCTCAAATCAACGGGGTTCCGAAATCACGGAAGATATAGAAATAACACAGCGCATACTGTGCGCCTGAAAACGAGTATGAAACTCAAAATCGAACTCCGTCAAGCGTCACGCAAATCATCGGATTTGCACGCGTATCATCGGAGTTACAATGGAGATACAGATCTCGAAATCTACTACTGAAATCCAATATGCACTAGTAAAATACTATAATACGTGTATAGTACGCATCCTTGGAAAAATCTCCTAAAACAGAATAAAACACGTGAAAAATCCTTTCTGAATAGACGTGTGATGCGTAACTCACGGCACAAGTGATGGACGCTCATTTGTAAAGTAATAAATATACATCTATATAGGTTTTGCTAAAATATACGTTTCGCCCTTTTAAAATATCCCAAAAGGTTTTCCTTTATAAATGTTCGTGTCGCTCACGGACACGTAGGAAATAGCGAGACTATAGCTCCTTTTCGAAAACCTCTTGGTAAACTTTTTATGCATGCAAAGTACTCAGGTACTGTCCTCAGATCAGTCATGTTCGGCCACTACATAATATAGTGTCCATCATGAAAACAAAGTGCTCAAGAGCAAAATCAGACTCAAAAGGCGTATCTAGAAATCGCGTGCGTCTGGTGCGCACGGAAACCAAATCCAAATACAAGTGCTACGAATGTGCACAAAAGCCAAAACTAAGTGCAATGGGTGTGCACGAAAACATCTGTCCAGTGCAATGGATGTGCACGACAACAATATCAAGTGCATCTATTGTGCACGAAAATCTCAACCCTGTGCAATTAACATGCATGAATGAAAATCCCAATCGAGTGCATCCGATGTGCACAAAATTGTAAGTGCACGGCGGCGCCCCGGCCTCCATCCCGAGGCCAAATGCGGAAGCGATGGTTAACTTAAATTTTTCATAAACTGGCACCACCGCGCATTAATACCCGGATCGAACCATTAACTAGTCCTAGCTAACTACAAGATGGGGAAGAGAGATATACCGACTGATCCGAGTCCTCCGGTCTTCTCGCCATCGTCCCGATCTCCTGCGGAAACTCCGGTCGTCGCCTCCTTGCCGGAAGGGCACCACATCGTCTGCATCTTTTACGGGCTCCCACCTCAATACCGAGGCAACTCGGGCACGAAGCTGTCTAGTCGACGTGCCCAAGATTTGCTGTAGAATGTAGTGCTCAAGTCTCATTTTTGGGGTTGTAGGAATTGCCATATGGTGGAGGAAATGATACAAGCTTTTGGAGGAGGAGCTAATATGATTTTTGCCAAGCCAAATGGGTGTAAATCCCTACACCAAAAATTGGGACAGCCCAAGAGGGAATGACCGGCCAAAACAATGAGGGAGAGAGGAGAATGTGAGGGTGAGAGTGTATCAAAAATGAAGGGAGCCACACCCTCTTCCAAGTGAGAGAGAGAGGTCAAAAGATATCATGAAAGGAAATCATCACAAACCCAAACCCACACTCAACCACAACCATCATCAACAATCATGTCCACAAAAGTCATGCCATCATGACACAAAGAAAGTCAAGGTCAAAGAAGAGTTATCATGATAAAACAATATGCAAAGACCCCCTCCACAAAAGCTTATTTGCACAAATGCAAATAAGCCCTCCTCCACCAATCTTCGGCCAATGAACGATACAAATGAAAATGGCCGAAACGGAAAGCAAACTGGCAACTCCAGAAAACTGGTCCCGTAATAAATTACAGGAAAACCCCGATACTGTGCATACACACCCGCATTTGTATTTCGACCGAAATACAAATGCAATGAGACAAAGTCTACACTGTACTATACTAGGATCCGGCTTAAACCAAAGCCGGCTAGTAATATCCGTTCGATCCTGATTCGTGCAATACCGCACGTATCTGATCGAACCCTGCCATATATCCATACGGCCTCTAGTACAAACCGTCATATCCTGATCCGTGCAATACCGCACGTATCTGATCGGACCTTGCCATATCTCCATACAGCCTCTACAGCTTTTCGCCCGAAAGCTGAGTAACTCAATGTGGGGGACTCTAAAGACTCATCAATACCCTGGTTGTGGATTTAACCACTAGCATGTCAGAGGTATAAGCCAATACGTAACGGGCTACCAGGTATTGACCAAAAGGGACGTCGATGAGCGAACTCATCCTGACATCCTACTGAGCCTGTCAGTGACAATATCCGTACAGTCCGGTCCGTTCGTCTATGAGCATCGTATGGCGGGCCTAGGGAGTTGGTAAAAGTCAGACCCCCAAAAGCGGTACAAGTCGTGTCGGAGTGTAGCCCAGAACACCCTAAGATACTACTGGAATACCTACCAGTAAATCTCCTTGCCTCGGCCGAGGGCTTCGTGTAATGGCTCTCCTAGACACAGCGCGACCTCACCCCCAATACCGGGAGAGACGAACCCCTGAAGATGCGCTCACTGCCTCCATGTGGCTCGGGACTGTACCCAACTAAAACCTGTTTGCACGACTCCTTTGAGCCGTGGTAAGGTAGTAATCAAAGTACAGTGGGAACTCACACGAAACAAATGACGATCCCCGGGTCGATGAACTAACCTGTACACATGTCACCAAAGAACTGCCATCTGACGTCTGGTATATGACCAACTAGCATGTTCCCGGCGAGTCATGTCCGGTGTACTCATAACCCAATGAGCACCTGTATACATCTTAGGTGAACGAACTGACACCAGTGGCTTGTGAGACCGGCCACCGCCCCTCGTCGGGGTCTCGAATGTACACACTAGTCTACTCTGGAGTATCGATGCCCCATCTCGAAACTCCCACGACTAGGGACCATTTAAGGATGTGCTTATAGACTACCAGCTCCCACGTATATGATCGCCCTCATACTGCTGGTGGTCAAGCAAGAATCCTAGGGGCTCTATCAACGTGCAATAGTGACCTGTCAGGTCACCTAAAGCAGTACACGATGATAAAGATAAACCAGATAGCATACTATCATCTTGAGTAAGACTGTCCTACCGGGATGGGTCCTCCATCAATCATTGCAATCACGTGCCTGTGACCCAATAATTGACTCTGAGGGAACTATCTCCAACAATCTCCCACTTGCACTCAAGGCTAATTATTGCGATGTCGCATACTCACAGCCCGTGTGATACCGAACACCCAACTCCTCTACTATTCAGTCTCACAAAACCCGTTTGCGAAACTATTGCGTTCGAGGAATAGCCTTAGTGAGTGGATCCGCCTTGATGTCTCTTTCTATGTCTCTCTATATCGCAAGTTCACGGAGAAAACCATCTCCCGAAATGAGCAATACCTGTCTTAGAATGTGTCTGGATGTCTGATGGGACCTAGCTCATAAATGAACTCCAAATCCAAACTTCTTAGACTGTATCGTCAACTGAACTTAATCAGTATCCTGCACCATGCCTCCCTCAGTATTGCCTTGGACCATCTGTCCAAAATACTGCCCCTCGTCAGAAGGAAAAACTATAACTCTGACAACCTCCTTGTCGTCCATGTCACCTTGGAAGCCTGGAATGATAACTGTCTCCCGAATGAGGCTGTCGTTATCATATCCCTAGAACATTCACTTATGTTCTAAAACTGCTTCCGACTGTTTCTCTAGGATAGGATCAATGTCAACTTATTGCATCTAGTGCAAGAACAACATCTGGTGTGGTACTTGACATCTCAGATTGGCTCAATTGCCTGAGCAAGTGATCTGCCAATCATGCACATCCCTCTCCCCTTTAGTCTGTAAGACACCTTTAGAGAGGGTGACTCCATCACCTGCAGGTACACTACCATGCCAGGAGTCGTCCATTCTAAATACTCTTAGAATGCTGTCCAAGTACCCAGATTGGGAAACCACCCAAATCTAGTTCTAAAACCATAGATCTAGTAACCAGTATGTCTGATATAATGTCCAAGTCCCATGTGGAGAAACCACTATGTGACCACCAAAGTATAACCGATCGTAGTATAGGAATATCACTTCCTACTCTGTGTATGCCATCCAAATACCAGGACATCACACCCTACTACCTTCTCAACAGATCCATCCCGTATTCTGATGAAGTCAAACCTATGACTGTCACATCAGAAATTGATGATCTATCTCCGCTACGTCTGCTTTAGTCTATAAATAGACATAAGCTACCTGTCCACCAATGCTTCCGCTGCTCCCACTGACTACGACAACCCTCTGGCAGAGTCATATACGCGTACACTTCTGAAGCCAGTTCAGAACGACGCTATACTCATCCTCCTGCCGAGTCTCGCAGCCTGGAACAACAGCAATGGCAAGTGTGGGTAAACAAGACCTCCCTGCCCCCGTCCTTGAGGCTACCGGAGTACCTCTCGGGTGCCTGAGGTTACCCACCTTATCTGCGGAGTGGCCAATGGAATGTCAAGCTACATTGAATCTTTAGGTTCCTATGAAATCTTCAGTAATCGTTTGTGGTTCTGGAATCACTTCCAGTTCTACCATACTCCCACTACTGTTTTTCTGAAAAAAAAACATTTTTATTAAAACTGTGGTGAGTCTAGAACAATATCACTGTTGATCTTCCAGATGGTAGAAAGTCAACCCTCGTCATAGCCTGGGTCAACCCACAAACAGCCATTACAGAAACGTGCCTTGAGCTGTCCAGTGTCTGGTTTTAATCATAAGCCGGACAACTCCCCGTACCTTAACATCGTTAAGATATGAACTGTTCTATATCCAATATAGAACCAGAGGCACTGATTTAATTGAACCAGATTCAAATCATGCAGCTGTCTCCAGTGCATGTCAACTAAATGGAAGGAAGCCTATCAGCGTTACTCAACTTAGGAATGCTTCCAATTATGAGTAACCTGAAAGAGAAGCAAGTTCTCGTAGTCATTACTATCAACTGAATACCATACACAAGTATCTACATCTTCGATCACTTTGAAGAATCCCGATACTTGCAATACCTGGTTCTCCACTTTATTCAAATACCTATAACTTCTTAAAATTCGGACCCTGTGTTTCCAAGAAACACCTGTCTAAAAACTAGAGAAGTCATAAGTAAACCGAATATAGTACGAGGACCAACCCCTCTGTCCTGATGGACCCTGGACAACATACAATACTCTGTATAAGTCCCTTGAGTCTGATAACTCATTCACTGTGTGTCGTAGGTTGAAAACTGTACCTTTGGTTATGAAGAATTACACCGATGTTCAATGCTCCTTACCTAACCATCCACTGATATAGGTAAATGTCGTAGACATAATTTCAAAAGGGTATATCTCACTCTATGAAAATAGACGTACAGATATATCGATTTGAAATTGGTGCATAACAACGGATATTCAAAACCAAATATTTGCCGACCGGCAAACAGCCCAGGTGATTTCCTCAAATATCACCGATTACAACGAATCCTGATATAATGAGGATGATCACCTAATTCCCAATAACTTACTCCCACTCATCATCTGTAAAACTATACAGATGTGAGAATCATACTTGGTAAATACATACCCTGGAGCAAGTGTCTAACTGGGAAATCAGTTTTCCTTTAACAGTACACAGTGAAACTGAAACATTGAAATGTTTCGTAGGGGTATTCTGGTATTCCTAGTAATGCCTCTTCCATTATCCAGATTCACAACTGTCTCAGAAGGATCCTCTACTGATCCTATGGGAGGGCCTTGTGCTCAAGACCCTTTTGAATTATTAAAAAAAAAAAAAGAGTATATATATATTTTATCTTATCTTTCTATTGTTCTCTGTAGTGAATGGTGACTACAGCTAGTCCGGAGCAAACGGCTACCGGTAAAGGTTTATCAAATCCGTTTTAAAAAAAAAAAGGTTTGCTCCTAACCCAAAGGAGTATGGCTCTCAAACAGCCAATTTACTGGAGAAGTAATTCTCCACAACAACGTCATATGTAGAACGGTTCAAATCTACATGCTAGCCCAACCTCAAACGGTGGTTGGTAAAGGCATATTAAATCCGTTAATGGCTGCGGATTTGCCAAAAATTCGATTACTAAAGATTCCTCTCAAAAGCAAGGACAGCTCAAAAGAAAAAGAAAGATGCCTACTCAAAGATGCCAGCTCAAAAGAAAAAGAAAGATGCCTACTCAAAGATGCCAGCTCAAAAGAAAAACAACCGTTTTCAAAAAAGTCAAAAGATGCTTTCTACGAAGAAGACAAGACAGCCACTCAAATAATTGAAGACAGCTAAGGCAATTGGCCACTCAGCTATTCAAAAAAGGAAGACAAGACAGTCACTAAAAGATTCGTGTTGATCCAATTCAAAGAAGACAAGACAGCCACTCAAATAATTGAAGACATCTAAGGCAGTTGGCCACTCAGCTATTCAAAAAAGGAAGACAAGACAGCCACTAAAAGATTCGTGTTGATCCAATTCAAAGAGCATTCAAGTCTATATAAACAAAGCTCATTCATGTAACAAGACAGAGGTTTTTGGGAGAGAGAGTTCAGACTTTGTTATTTTCTACTCTTTGCTTCTGTAACCAAATATTTTCAAATAAGATCAAAGCCAGTTCTTATTCCATCCTTGTTTGTTTTGTCTGTTTTATGATCTTTTAGACCTGTAAGGATTTGCCAAAAATTCGATTACTAAAGATTCCTCTCAAAAGCAAGGACAGCTCAAAAGAAAAAGAAAGATGCCTACTCAAAGATGCCAGCTCAAAAGAAAAAGAAAGATGCCTACTCAAAGATGCCAGCTCAAAAGAAAAACAACCGTTTTCAAAAAAGTCAAAAGATGCTTTCTACAAAGAAGACAAGACAGCCACTCAAATAATTGAAGACAGCTAAGGCAATTGGCCACTCAGCTATTCAAAAAAGGAAGACAAGACAGCCACTAAAAGATTCGTGTTGATCCAATTCAAAGAAGACAAGACAGCCACTCAAATAATTGAAGACATCTAAGGCAGTTGGCCACTCAGCTATTCAAAAAAGGAAGACAAGACAGCCACTAAAAGATTCGTGTTGATCCAATTCAAAGAGCATTAAAGTCTATATAAACAAAGCTCATTCATGTAACAAGACAAAGGTTTTTGGGAGAGAGAGTTCAGACTTTGTTATTTTCTACTCTTTGCTTCTGTAACCAAATATTTTCAAATAAGATCAAAGCCAGTTCTTATTCCATCCTTGTTTGTTTTGTCTGTTTTATGATCTTTTAGACCTGTAAATCTATTGGTATCAGAGCTGGGTCAAATTAATCTCGGTTTATCAAACTGTGATTAATTGATCTAGTAATTCCATTCTTTGTTAAGAGCAACAAGTGACCTATTCATAGTAAGTACCCTGAGCGTTGGTAAGACGTTGGTAAGCTCGTGAACCCGTTGGTAAGCCCGATAGAGTGCGTGGTGTTCCCGGTGGAGTGTTCCCGTTGTTCCCGGTCAAGGTATGATCTGTGTCTAGTACATAAAATTGCTATTAATGATGGCTGGTTTTATTAGAAAAATTTTCTCTGGTTCTGGAAGTAATTCAGGACGCATAATACAAAGCAAAGAAGAGATGATTAATGAGGACTTTTCAAACTGGACTCTTCCTAATGAAAATATTGAGAATATTTATAAAATTGGTACTTTTGATTTCAAAAGCGCTTTTAGCGTAAAAATTCATGAAGAGACTTTAAATATTCAAAATAAGTTTCAATCAATTCCTCTTTTATCTCATGTTTCTTTACGGAAATATTTAGAAAAAGGATTTCGTTATATTCATTTTGGTATGATTCAAGTAGCAGTCAAATCACTTGCTCATATTGGCATAGATATTCCTGTTTATATGGCTTTACGTGATAAACGTTTACGAAAATACAAATCGTCAATTTTAAGTATGATTCAAACTAATATTTGTAATGGTCCTATTTATTTTAATTGTATTCCTAATTTTCCCGTTTCATTAACTGATCCTTTAATTATGAATTCCTTAATTCTTGATGTTCATCTGCAAGGAGATGAATTTGAAAAACTTGCATAACAATTTGTAATTATTTATCGCATTTACTTTAGATTAATGAGTTCTGCTATTAATCCCAAATGCAAATTAGTTAATAACTTTACTGATGAGACAATACTATTACAAATTGATGCTGACTATTCAAAGACCTTTGTTCCTAAACGCCTGAAATGGAATGAAATTACCATTCCAGAAGCCTTTCAAATTGATGTTCCTCAGAGACCAAGAAATCTTGAGAGAACAGAGATTCAAGAGATAGTTGAAGAACAGGATGGTACAGTCTTGGTTCGTTTCAACTCACTCAATAAAAATAGGAGATCCGTCAGACCCTACTCTATTCCTAGAAATTCATTTAGAGAATCTAGATCTTTCATAGTAGAAACTCCTTCTACTCAAGAAGATCCTTCAGTAAGGATTCACAATCGAACACCTATTCCTGACATTTCAAATGAACTCAATTTTTCTCCTAATAATTCTCCTAATTCCAGTCAGATGCATGGAGAATTCCACGGTATTAATGTTATCACTAAACTTGGTGTTAAGATTGATATCGAAGAACTTGAAAACAATTTCAAAGAAGAATCTGAACACTACATATGGTATTCTAAGCTTGATGCATACTGTCAAGCTAAAATTCGACTTCAATGGATAAAGGATATTCAAAAATATCATGCTCCATTTCATTTTGAAAACTGGTTAGAATTTTATTTTACAAAAAATGAAATTTCTGAACCATTCAAAAAATCTGCTATTAATGTACAAACAAGTTTGTACAAAAAATGGCAACTTCAAAATGGCACTATTATTACTGCTATCACTCCTCCTTTACAGACTTTGAAACTCCATTCCAAAGAAGGAGAAGTCATAGCTACACCTTTCAAAAAGGGTCGTGAAGGTATTGACCCTAGAGGAAATGATCAAGTTAATTTGGATGATATCAAGAAATTATATCACCAGAATAACTACTCCAATCAAGTTTTACACACGATTTCAACACAAATAGATTCCTTATCTACTGACATTAAAGCTATTTCAAAACCAACAAGTTCAACGTTCCCTCACAGTACTTCTTTACCACATTTTCAACCAAGAAGTATTCCTAGAGCTTTAGAAAATAAGCTCACGTTTGAAAACGATTCATTATTATCTAAATTGAATCAAACACTTGATTCGATTAACAAGAACCTTCCTGGTCCTTCAAAAATCAACAATATTGATACTATAGAAGATAATGAAGAATCAGATTCCGCACTATCTTCTGATTCCTCTGACAACTCTGAAGTTCAACAAATCAATAATGTTGAAAACGATATCTTACAGATTAACTCTGGCCAGGATATTAATAAAATTAAAAGAGAAAGGAGGCCAAATTTCAATAGACCTCGTAGAAATTGGAACAGTAGTAGAACTAAAGACTACTATCCACGACCTACTCCTCCTGACATTATGTATGAAGAAAGAGCAAAATTCCATACGAAAGATTATGATGGAAGTTCCATTTATGAATGGAATATTGATGGAAAAAGTGAGTATGAAATACTCAACACATTACAAGAAATGGGTATGGCCAAATTGGCATACAAAATGAAAAGATGTTCTGAACAGGATGTTGCGAGTTTATTCATAACTGGTTTTACTGGACAGTTAAAGTATTGGTGGGACAATGCTTTGACTTTGCAAGACAAAACAGCAATTCTTGAGCATACTATAGACGTAGAAAATGCCCAAGGAGAAATTACTACCCAAAACGATTCTAGTGATTTCCTCATAGTTACCATAGCTATGCACTTTGTAGGAAATCCTCATGAAGAATTAGCTTCTTCAAAAATATTCCTTACTAACATTAGGTGTCCAACACTTAGTGACTTCAGGTGGTACAAAGACATGTTTTTAACCCATGTTCTTAAACGAACAGACAGTACTGCGCCATTCTGGAAAGAAAAATTCATTACTGGTTTACCAACTCTATTTTCCCAAAGAATTATGATTAATTTACAAAAAGAGATGGGAACAGAACAAATTGATTTCTCTTCAATGACCTTTGGTCAACTTTTTGCTTTTGTCAAAAAAGAAGCCCTTGCAGCTTGTCAGGAGCTCAAATTCCAAGCTAAATATGGCAGTAAGAGAAAAGAAATGGGATCTTTCTGTCAAGCTTTTGGAATCACTGGAATCGGTGCTCCTTCCACTGAAAGAAAGAAAAAATTCCTTCGAAAATCTTTTTCACAAAAAAGATATTCTAAGAAAAAGGAATATAAAGATGATTCCTTTTCTCCAAAGAAATTCAGGAGATTTAATGGAAAAAAGAATTCAAGTGATATCAAGTGCTTTAAATGTGGCAAGAAAGGTCATATTGCAAGCAAATGTCGAAGCAAAGAAAAGGGAAAGATAAATGAAATCATTGATGGCATTTCTGATATTGAAGAAAATATCATAAACAAATTAAAAGACAGATTGCAAATCTATTCTGAAATCAATTATATTACTGACGATGATAATGGCAATTATGATTCCTCTAGTGAAAGTCAGGACGACTGTCACTGTAAACAGATTAATATGATTAAGTCTTCTACTGATAATAAGAAGATAAATTCTGATACAAAAGAATTTATCTTTGATATGATTCAACAATTACCTGACCCTATCAAACAAAAGGAACTTTTTGAAAGATTAAAATCTTTGATTCTGCAAGAAGATGAGAAGTTTAATATCATTCAACCTTTCAGTATATCAAAAGTTTTTGAAAGGTATCCTATGAATCAAACCTCTGGTATTAAGTCCATCTCTACCAGAGAATTGCAAACAGAGATTCATATTCTAAAAGAAGAAGTCAAGTCTTTAAGACAGACTACTAACAATATAGAAATGAAAAATCTCTCTTTAGAAGCTCATATTGCAATCATTCAATCTAGGCTTTCCAAAGGAAAAGAAACTTATCTAGAAGAAGAAGAAAATGAAGAAGCATTTATTCCTCCACAGGAAATAAATATTACTTCTACTCAACCTTCTACTTCTCAATTCATTTCTACGATTGAGAAATTCCAATTCCAGAAATGGTTAGTTCATCTAACTATTTCTATAGGAAACTTCAAACAAACTTTTGTTGCAATGTTAGACAGTGGTGCAGATCAAAACTGCATCAGAGATGGTCTAATACCAACAAAATATTATAATTTTACTAATGAAGTTCTTATAGCTGCCAACAACTCTCCTCTTCGAATCAAAGGAAAGTTGACAAAAACCGAGATATGTAATCAAAACTACTGCTATAAACATCAGTTTATTGTAGTAGAAGATCTCAACACTGATATTATTTTAGGCACTCCATTCCTTACTCAAATTTACCCTTTTGTTGTTGATAACAAAGGTATCAGCACTAACATTATGGGTAATACTATACATTTCAAATTCTTGATTCCTGTTCGACAAAAGGAGTTAAATGCTTTACAAAATAACTCCATTTATCAACATATCAACCTTATTCAAAGGAAGCAGAATAAGATAAATTTTCTCAAAGAAGATTTGTCTTATGCTCAAATTAAAGAACACTTACAATTACCCAGCACAAAACAAGAAATTCAACAGTTAGAAGATCTATTCAAAAGAGAAGTCTGTGCAGATCTTCCTAATGCTTTTTGGGAAAGAAAAAGGCACATCGTTGAATTACCATATGAAAAGGAATTTTCGGAGAGAAATATTCCTACAAAAGCAAGACCCATTCAAATGAATCATGATCTATTAGAAGTTTGTAAAAACGAAATTCAAACTCTTTTAGATAAAGAGCTAATACGGCCATCCAAATCACCTTGGAGCTGTGCAGCATTTTATGTCATGAATCAAGCAGAAAAGGAGCGTGGTGTCCCTAGGCTTGTTATTAATTATAAACCTCTCAACAAGGTTCTTAAATGGATTCGTTACCCTATTCCAAATAAAAGAGATTTATTAAAACGATTAAGTATTGCAAAAATCTTTTCAAAGTTTGACATGAAATCTGGCTTTTGGCAAATTCAAGTTGCTGAAAAAGACAGATACAAGACCGCCTTCACTATACCCTTTGGCCATTACGAATGGAATGTAATGCCTTTTGGATTCAAAAACGCCCCTTCAGAATTCCAAAGGATAATGAATGACATTCTGAATCCATATTCAAAGTTTATGATTGTTTATATTGATGATGTATTAGTTTTCTCTGAAAACATTGATCAACATTTTAAACATTTGAAAACTTTCTTATATACTGTAAAGAAAAATGGCTTAGTTCTTTCAGCTACAAAAATGAAATTATTTCAAAACAATATTCGTTTTCTTGGACATTTCATAAATCAAGGTACTATTATTCCTATAAATCGAAGTATTAATTTTGCTGATAAATTTCCTGATAAAATTAAAGACAAAACTCAACTCCAAAGATTTTTAGGTTGTTTAAATTATATTTCTGATTTTATTCCAAAGATGAGGCAAATTTGTGCACCTTTATTTCAACGACTTCAAACAAATCCTCCACCTTGGACTTCGATTCATACAGATATTGTTAAACAAATCAAAAGAACTATTCATTCCTTACCTTGCACTAATATTCCTCATCCTGATGCTTTCATGATTGTTGAGACTGATGCTTCAAATATTGGTTACGGAGGTATTTTAAAACAACGACTACCAAACTCTTCAAAAGAAGATCTAGTCAGATATCACTCTGGTGTCTGGTTAGGACCTCAGAAAAATTACTATACTATTAAAAAGGAAATGCTTTCAATTGTTAATTGTATTTTAAAATTTCAAGATGATCTTTTTAATAAAAAAATTCTCCTTAGAATAGATTGTCAATCTGCAAAATTCATTTTAGAAAAAGATGTAAAAAATCTAGTCTCAAAACAAATATTCGCTAGATGGCAAGCTTTACTTTCTGTCTTTGATTTTGATATTCAGTATTTAAAAGGTACTGACAATTCATTACCAGACTTTTTGACTAGGGAATTTCTTACAGGAAAAAATGGGTGATCCCAATTCAAGAATTCGCACTTCAAAGGACTATGAGATGAAAAAATTGACAACAGCAACTTCATCAACGAACAAATTCCAAATTCTCCAAGATTTCCCTGCTCTGACTTACTCATCAGTAGTGGAAAGCAAGAAACCTCAAAATTCAACTCCACAAATTCAAACTTCTCCAAAAAATCAAGACAGTCCATATTTCACAAAATCTGGAGTTCAACACATTTGCTTGACCACCTTCAAAGAATCTCCCAACTACAACACACTTCAAATCTACACTCATCAAATATTCCCGCCAAACTCCTATTGGCTGGATGATCCCCTCAAAACTCAACAATTCTATGAGTTAATCTTAGTTGACTCTGGGTCAGCTGAAATCACTCATACTCCTGATAGAAAAACCCCTTCACTGATTTCTTATTCCAAATGTGTCATAAAAAAGGTTATTCCACCAACTGAATGGTCCAGCATTTGGACTACAAAAGACTTCTCAATTACTTACATTCCCAAAGGTTATACATACCAAGACTATCAAATGGCTTGGTTTCGAACCTTATTCTATAGGCCATTCAATCATTCATGGTTCCTTACCTTCCACTCAAATTGTGTTGACACTATTCCTATCTGGTTCTATGAATGGTGGCTACGTTTTGGCCCCGTTCCAGAGATACTTCCACCTGCCGTTCTAAAGGCCTTCCAAACTTGGGTCCAAAGAATGGGAGGTGAGCATTTCAAAAAAGCCCTCCTATTCCACAAATCCTTCAAAGTCCCATGGATATTTTGTTGGACATTTACATTATTCAGACACTACAACAGTGACTACCCTTTCAGTCTGGGTAGAGAATTCAAGGTCAAATGGTGGACCCGTTACACTCAAGATTACTGCAATGAGAAGGCAGTATTACATTACATTCAAACGGGAAAGAAACTTCAACAAGAAATTCAGCAAATTCCAAAAGAACCAGCAAAGCCTGAACCAAAAACTCCTGCAAAAGAAGTAAAGACTCAAAAGAAGGCAAAAGCAGTCATAAATTTCAACTCCTCAGATTCAGAGAATGATGATATGAAGCAATTTCTGGAGTTCCAAAAATTCAAAAAAATGCAGAAACAAATGAGAAGCTCAAAATCAAACTCCACAAATTCAAACTTCTCCAAAAGATCAAGACAGTCCATATTTCTTCTCAAAATCAAATTCTCCAAATCCCTTTATATGTCTTTAGTCATTACCTTCTGCACACCCCTTTAGGCCAAATGGTTTTCTTCCTTCCCTACCGTTCGGCACCAGCCTATGGTTTGGAAGAAGACTATCCAATAAGCATAATGGGTGTACTGTCCTAATCCTAGGAACACTCGCAAAGCGAGAGAAGGTGAAGATAAAAGACAACCGAATAAACCTTATTCCTATTTCTCCTGAACCAGAATCCATCCCCGAACTGGAACAAGTTCCTTTCGAGTTCGTATATAACCATACGATGGTTTTGTCCAATAGAAGTGGACGTTCGTAGTAATACGGGATGTCCTGGAGAAAAGGGTAAAAGTAGGAGTGGCAATGAGGTTTGCAACTCTGACAATCCAAAAGCCAGTGTTAAGAAGGTTCGGTCAACTTGGTCACTGAGTCATAGTCTTAGGGTCGGGTCAATGGTCGCTGCCAAAGAGAGAGAGAAAAGAAACACTCAGCGTGCACTCTATCCTAGATCACAATGGTTACCAATTTATCTAATCTGGAAGCCTCCCACTGTTCCGTCAAATTCTCCTCCAAACCTGAAAGAAGAATTAGTCGGGGTCACCCGAGGGGTAAACTAACTCATCAGTGGGAATCGGGATCCAACTATCATCGCATGATAACGTGACGGAATCCGCTCACGGTGTCACACTCCAGAAGGTATGCGCATATCTGGCAAGTTTCAGTTTCTTTAGAAACTCCCGATGTGATTTTTGCCCCATGCTCTTATGACCTTGACTTTGGCCAACATATCATAAGTCACATGACAAGTTCTACCCGTCATTCTCCAGGTTGTTTAGAATCCACCCGTACCTACCCTTGACTTTGGCCAAAATGGCAGTACGACTGTCCCAAACCAACGCATCTATCTATGCTGCATATGAATGCCCCAATAGCTACCAATCACTGTGCCTTGACTTTGGCCAACATACACAGCTTGAATACTATTGAACACTCATATGAAACGACGGAGGGCTACGAATGGTTTCTGGCGAAAACCTTTAACGTAAAGAACTTGATATCGTTGAAGGAACGGATAGCTTTTAAAAATATAGTGACGAAAACCTTTGCTAAAGAGGTCACTCCCGGTGAAGGGATCTCGGCTCTTTCCCCGTAGAATGAGGTGCAGGATATTCCAACTGAATACCACGGTGCAAAGCAAAAGTAATCGGCTATAGTGAAGTCATTGCCCTGACGCAAACTTTTTTGTCCAAGGGGTCACTCCCGGAGAAGGGATCTCGGCCCTTGCCTCGTCGACTGAGGAGCAGAATATTCCAACTGAATACTACGATGCAAAACAAAAGTGAACGTCCTTGCAATAACAGCTTTTTGTAAAATGTTCCAACAACATCAGATTAGGTTTGTTTTTAACTTGCATTGATCCGAATCAACGCAGTCCCATCAATTGATCACACCACAAAGAACGAAAATAATATGACGTACGTATATGCCATCCGCATTCGCCACTGGGTCCCGTCATTACCCGTTAAGTTAGCTAACTAACGACAGAGCGGGGACTGGACTAGCGCGGATGCAAAACATATACAACATCTACTAATATATATACCAATATATTATATTTCGCTCAAGGCGTGATAAAAATGCAACATCACAGAAATGTACAGCATCACAGAACAAAACAGATATCTGGGATCCCCGGGTTTCACAGAGCCACTACTGAAAACCGACGTTCCCCTGGTCGTGTGGATAGCCTGTGCAATGAAATCCTAGACCCCTACGGGCACGGCAAGTCACCCGCCAAAACCTGAAGCGAGGCAGCCCCCTTCAGTACCGTGAATGGACCACCCAGCACTTCACGGAATCCGGTAACTTGGGCACCCCTCCTGGGTCAACCTGTACCCCCTACGAGTGCGGCGAATAGCCCGCCAATCCTAGAGTGAGGCCCCCTCCGTCTCAATGCCATGAGATACGGGCCCGTTGCCCTCTGGAACCCGGCTATCCGTGCACCCCACCTTGGGGTAATCCTAGTACAAAAAGTAAAATATACATACAACGGGTACATCGACCGCAACCTGGTCGTGCCCCAAAATAATAATACAATCAGGCAATGACGGCAGTCCACATGTCGGACGCTCGCCCCGCAATATCAAATGTACATAATACAACCACAACTGTACTAGCATTGCACCCAGGCTATCCCCCACGACCGATCCGCAACCTCACAGCATAACACAGAACATCAACGTGAAAGTCACGCTCGCAAATCCGTCTAACCGGGCTATAGCAGTTAGACAGGATTTACCGATCAAGTGACATTCACGGTCGCAGATATAATGTAAATACTGTGAACTAATGTATTTAAAATATCCGATCGATCAAAATTTAACAAGTGGGCCCCAAGTACTACTGTAGCACATCAAGAAAATCTGGGCCCAAAATTAATATTCCAAAAACCCTAAAAACAACCCAGAGAGCAACTGCAGAAATTTGATGCAGTGATCTCAACATAGTGCGGCGGAACCGCGGCCCAAAGGGGTGTTTGGCCGCGGTTCCGCGCTCCCACTGTGGAGTCACTGTATTGAATTTCTACAGTGTTCTTAGAATTTCCAGTACATCACTTTTCTACAACCTGAAAAAAATTTCGAGCAAGAAAAAATTCAACAGAAAACTGATGTATGTGGAAACGCGGGTTTTTGGAATTTTGGTCGATCGGAAATGTAAACACATAAAACAAAGCAAGACTATGTTAATGGCGAGGCTCTGATACCACTGTAAGTGCACGGCGGCGCCCCGGCCTCCATCCCGAGGCCAAATGCGGAAGCGATGGTTAACTTAAATTTTTCATGAACTGGCACCACCGCGTACTAATACCCGGATCGAACCATTAACTAGTCCTAGCTAACTACAAGATGGGGAAGAGAGATATACCGACTGATCCGAGTCCACCGGTCTTCTCGCCGTCGTCCCGATCTCCTGCGGAAACTCCGGTCGTCGCCTCCTTGCCGGAAGGGCACCACATCGTCTGCATCTTTTACGGGCTCCCACCTCAATACCGAGGCAACTCGGGCACGAAGCTGGCTAGTCGACGTGCCCAAGATTTGCTGTAGAATGTAGTGCTCAAGTCTCATTTTTGGGGTTGTAGGAATTGCCATATGGTGGAGGAAATGATACAAGCTTTTGGAGGAGGAGCTAATATGATTTTTGCCAAGCCAAATGGGTGTAAATCCCTACACCAAAAATTGGGGCAGCCCAAGAGGGAATGACCGGCCAAAACAATGAGGGAGAGAGGAGAATGTGAGGGTGAGAGTGTATCAAAAATGAAGGGAGCCACACCCTCTTCCAAGTGAGAGAGAGAGGTCAAAAGATATCATGAAAGGAAATCATCACAAACCCAAACCCACACTCAACCACAACCATCATCAACAATCATGTCCACAAAAGTCATGCCATCATGACACAAAGAAAGTCAAGGTCAAAGAAGAGTTATCATGATAAAACAATATGCAAAGACCCCCTCCACAAAAGCTTATTTGCACAAATGCAAATAAGCCCTCCTCCACCAATCTTCGGCCAATGAACGATACAAATGAAAATGGCCGAAACGGAAAGCAAACTGGCAACTCCAGAAAACTGTTCCCGTAATAAATTACAGGAAAACCCCGATACTGTGCATACACACCCGCATTTGTATTCCGACCGAAATACAAATGCAATGAGACAAAGTCTACACTGTACTATACTAGGATCCGGCTTAAACCAAAGCCGGCTAGTAATATCCGTTCGATCCTGATTCGTGCAATACCGCACGTATCTGATCGAACCCTGCCATATATCCATACGGCCTCTAGTACAAACCGTCCTATCCTGATCCGTGCAATACCGCACGTATCTGATCGGACCTTGCCATATCTCCATACGGCCTCTACAGCTTTTCGCCCGAAAGCTGAGTAACTGAATGTGGGGGACTCTAAAGACTCGTCAATACCCTGGTTGTGGATTTAACCACTAGCACGTCAGAGGTATAAGCCAATATGTAACGGGCTACCAGGTATTGACCAAAAGGGACGTCGATGAGCGAACTCATCCTGACACCCTACTGAGCCTGTCAGTGACAATATCCGTACAGTCCGGTCCGTTCGTCTATGAGCATCGCATGGCGGGCCTAGGGAGTTGGTAAAAGTCAGACCCCCAAAAGCGGTACAAGTCGTGTCGGAGTGTAGCCCAGAACACCCTGAGATACTACTGGAATACCTACCAGTAAATCTCCTTGCCTCGGCCGAGGGCTTCGTGTAATGGCTCTCCTAGATACAGCGCGACCTCACCCCCAATACCGGGAGAGACGAACCCCTGAAGATGCGCTCACTGCCTCCATGTGGCTCGGGACTGTACCCAACTAAAACCTGTTTGCACGACTCCTTTGAGCTGTGGTACGGTAGTAATCAAAGTACAGTGGGAACTCACACGAGACAAATGACGATCCCCAGGTCGATGAACTAACCTGTACACATGTCACCAGGGAACTGCCATCTGACGTCTGGTATATGACCAACTAGCATGTTCCCGGCGAGTCCTGTCCGGTGTACTCATAACCCAATGAGCACCTGTATACATCTTAGGTGAACGAACTGACACCAGTGGCTTGTGAGACCGGCCACCGCCCCTCGTCGGGGTCTCGAATGTACACACTAGTCTACTCTGGAGTATCGATGCCCTATCTCGAAACTCCCACGACTAGGGACCATTTAAAGATGTGCTTATATACTACCAGCTCCCACGTATATGATCGCCCTCATACTGCTGGTGGTCAAGTAAGAATCCTAGGGGCTCTATCAACGTGCAATAGTGACCTGTCAGGTCACCTAAAGCAGTACACGATGATAAAGATAAACCAGATAACATACTATCAGCTTGAGTAAGACTGTTCTACCGGGATGGGTCCTCCATCAATCATTGCAATCACGTGCCTGTGACCCAATAATTGACTCTGAGGGCACTATCTCCAACAAAAATCACACCTCATATCATGAGCCCAACATGCGCGAAAATCCAAATCAAGTGCATCTGTCATGCACGAATAAAATCTAAATCAAGTGCATCCAACATGCACGAATAAAATCTAAATCAAGTGCATCCGATGCACACAAAATCCAATACCGAGCGCCTAACATGCGCAAAAATCCAACCCAAGCGCGTCAGCTCCGTATAAATGTCCAATGCGGTAAAGCATACGAAAAACGAACGTCAAGTGCAAACGCGCACAAAACAAAATCTGGCGAAACAAATGCTCAAGACATAAATCGGGTGCAACTAAGGTACGGAGTATAAATCTTGTGCAACCAATGCACGAAATACCCATCTGGTGCAACAAATGCACGAAATACAGATCCGGTGCATCCAGTGCACGAAATAAAAATCCGGTGCATCCAGTGAACGAAATACAAATACAGTGCAACAAATGCACGGCGTAAAAACCTAGTGCAACAATTGCACAAAATACTAATCGGGTGCAACAGGTGCACAAAAACGCATTAATAACTCAAATGCGTATAAAAACAACACCGAGTGTACCAAGGTGTATAAAATCATAAATGTGTGCAACTGCGTACACAAAACACGTATCAATGCACTGCAAGCACATGTAAGCCATACCGAGTGCATAAATCAAATCGAGTGCGTATCACATGTACAAAATCAAATCAACCGGATGAAATCCACGAAATCATAAACACGTGCAGCCAAGGCAATAAATGAATATCAAGTGCAATAAATATGCACAAATCACAATTCAACACAATGGTGTATAAAATATATATCAAGTGCAATAACTATGAACGAAATGTAAATACTCAGTAGGTGCAGCTATGGTGCACGAAAACAATAACATGAAACTCAATCATCAAAACTTAAATCCAAGCGATATAAGCGTGATACTCGGATCACAAACGCAAATCGTAACAAATGACATTGAGGTACACCTCCTACAATGTCGAAAAATATCGGTGCGCCCAAACTGGCAGAGCAAGAACATCCGCTTGTTCCCTGCTCACGATCTAGCGTTCTCTGTCTCTGGGTTCTCATTTTGTCTGCGGATTACCAATCTCGCAATCCATCGGCTCGTCGGCCCGGTACGATGTACTAACGGAAACGATCCGCTCTAGTACTCCTCTGGTCAACTCTCGGCCAATTAGTATGACCACTCGTAAAGTAGCACGTCACTGGCGTCGGCCTCTGGCCCTCTGAATACACGTGACACAACTGATCCTGGGTGAAAATCTTACCGCAGCAGTGTCCTGGAAGGAACCTGCTTAGGGTCTCTTCCGATCTCGCCTATGTCGAACTATACGGAGGCTGGTACTCTTGCATAATCTTTTCTCGCTTTCTGGACATCTACGTTCTCAGCACAGTATTTCCTCGGGAACTGGTCGTATCTCACACCTCTGTACACATATCAGATCTCCAATCTCAACGAGGAGTAACAACAACTCGTTAGTATCTCGCACGAATCTCTTGTTCCACTCGTCTTTATTATCGTCCGCTTCGACGTCACGTCATGCTATCTGCGTACTGCAAATATTCTCGGCTACAGTCAATCTGGAGCCTCTCGCACGGACTCGAAATAGCGAACTCGATATCTTCATCACTCTGTAGGAGATCTCTAGCCGTACACGTCCTCGGGAACTCGTCCTAACCATCGGAGGAATATTCTATATTCGTCTGTTCTCGTTCAACTCACAACGCATCTGGGTGAGGTCTTCTATCTGAAGCTGGTCCACTTACTGATCTCCTATCGGATCATCCAACGAACAGCGTCATCTCTGGATCGATCTACTCTAGATCTGAGTAAGATTCTCCACACTGGAAATCTTCAACTCAACTGGGCCTGCGTCGGCGCATCAAATCTGACAAATCACCTTCTTCTTTCAACTCAAGATAGACTAGCTATCGTCTGTCGTATCTCTGCCTGAAAGCTCCAGCGATCTCCGCTCGTAAAGTCTGGAAGCGACATCCTATCAATCTCAGCAATAGCTGGGTCATCTTCCTGCAAGGTAGACGACATCACAAACTCTGAGGTAGGCTGTACATCAACAGTCCTCTCACAATAGGCAGCCTCTATCAGTGGCCCGATCATCCGGTGTAAAACCGAACACTCGCCTCAATAAGAGGTCACAACACAAATACAAAATCGAGACGTTCCCATGTCACCAGAAAAACACGATGGTCAGTCCTCGTCCATAACGAGCTTGCCCTGACCGCATCACTAGCAGCAGCTCAATCTGCGCTCAAACCATGGTGACAGGCACCTCAAGCATGTATCGATAAAGATAGATCAAAGGAATGAAATGAATCAACACATCCCGAAATGGATACATTATCATAAGGAGGAACGGAATCGATGAGAGTATGATCATGGAAACAAATAGAATCAAGAATCTCAAATGGATGTATAATCAAGAGAACGAAGAGAATCACAAATCTCAAAATATGTATATCCTAAGGTTTCTTAAGTGGAGTATCATATCGTAAATATGCCGCGGAACATACGCACGGTACGTCACTCTACTCAAGCTACCAACTCCATCAATCAGGGTCAACCTATGTAACGAAAGTTTGGGTCTAATACCCCATGTTCAAGTCTAAGTTCCGTAAGGTCAAGCCTAGGTTCCGAAATAAATTACGCCCCAGACTCCACATAGTCAAACCTAAACTCGAACCAAGGTTAAACCTAGCGCTCTGATACCAACTTTGTCACGACCCAAAAATATTAGCTCGTGACCGGCACTTAAATCACGCCACGTCTACAGGTGTAACGTAATTCAAGTAAGCCGAAACCCAGAAATCTAAACCCTTTGTAAAGAAAAGAAAAGAGGTGAAGTTTTCAAATAAAGGAATGATGAAATCAAAAGTTTTCTTAAATACAACAACAATGAAACATAAAAATGCAAGTGGATTTACTAGTTGAAAAACATGTTTCGTCTTTTAAAAATTTAGGCAGCACCTCCATTGTATATTTTGATCCAAAACCACATATACATAATAATATAAAGGCATCCCCAAGCGGGAGCTAGCTCTTCACCAATCGGTGGAATCACAACCACGCAAGACAGTATATATGTATACGACGCCCAACAGCGAAGATCCACAAAAAAGATAAAGAATAAAGCAAGACATCAACCCACCAAGCGAACATATAACCCATCGCTCAAGTCTCGCAACTACAAGTCTTGCTAAGTCTTACTACTTATACAAATACTAATTTCTGATTGATGGAGTTAACTAGATATAACGGGAATAATTAATACAATAGGGGTACGATCCAACATGTACCATCTACCAAAACAAGTCATCCGAATGCAAGCTGTGTGCCAACGATGCCGCTACCGATCCATGCGGTCAACCTGCAAGAACTGTGGCACAACGGGGGTGGGTTGCCAACTCGTGAGTAGAAAACATCATCAGGTAGAAATCGAATAAACAACGATTCCTAGGTTAACTATATCATAAAAGTAATACTATGATATCTAGGGTGACCGTATCTGCATATGTGCCAACAACCTAATCATTGCCTATCTGCATGTGGCTAACATCTACGTGTCCATCAATGACACAACAACATCATGCATGTAAATATCATGGAAGCATATGCATGAAATTATGGGGATATAATCAACGTGTGTCCATCAATAACACATCTAAATCATAGAACCTGAGTGTCCAGTATCGACACTCGAAACATCATGAAACCCGTGTCCAGCATCAACACGTAAATCCTCATATCTCGGGCTCCGTCAGTCCGGATCGGCCCACGAGCTCCGTCTATCCGGATCGGCCCTCGGGCTCCGGCAGAACGGATCGGCCCATATCCATCTCTCGACTCCAGTCGGCATCCTCCGGATAACCGCCAGGTCCAACCAATCACCGGTAGGTAGTAGTCCTTCTGCCAGACTCATCATCTACTGCACAACCATCCATTCTCACCCCGAGATACCATACCGGGTCCACCATGAACCCGCAAACGGATCATCCAACTGCTCAAATTGGGTTTCACATATCGCACGTCTCATAACCGAGAAAATGCATGGTTGACGCACTGAAATATCATATCAAGAGAAACCGGGTTTTTAAAGCAATGCATACTTTCTTTTGAAACATAACTACTGTTCTCAAATCCAGAAATCTCATGAAAATAGCATATCTCAATGCGTATAATCGTAAAGCATGATATATACGACATATAACAAAATGTAAGCATATCCGTATATCATGCAATATGGAACAGTGATGTGAGCATGGGCATATCATCATAATGTGAGCATAGCAATATAATAGCATGATGTAGCAATTCTACTGTGTGAGTGACATAGCAATTATCGATGATGAAGTGTGTGAGCCGGCCAATCTGTGTAAGTGTAACATACGCATCATCGATAAGGGTATAGGTGTACTAGTACATGTATATGTAATGCAATGAGAATGACATGAACGTAGCATAAAGTAAATCGTCAGCTAAATGCTATAAGGTATACGTCTCTATCACATATCCGAGTCGGTGAATCTATCAATCGGCATCCAGCCTCACAACATCACGTACGGTATAATCCATCGTACGGCATCCTCTACTCAAGGGTATAGATCACTCATCAAGTAAAACTCATCACGTACGGTATCCATCGTACGGCTGCATTAATCAATTGGGGATTCTATCAAACTATATGACAATGAGGGTACGGACCTAACGTCTCATACGGCATATCACTCATGATCCACAACATTATATATATCTATAACCTATATCCCAGGTCACATCCATAACAATCTCATATCAGGGGACTGGCAAAGGTATCAATCCTCTCATATCGACTCGTACCTGTATACCGACGTATCAATCAAGTCATCATATCACATCGTATATTCTTTTCATCACATTAAGTCATCTTACATATACATTCTAGCTTATTAATCTCATATCCTGCTAGTATAAATCTTCTACTTATTCTCTTATAACTACATACCTATATGTCGTGATTCATATTCACTTTTCATATCTTTATTTATCAATTCGAGACATCATTTCTATCATATCGGGTCTAAGAGTCATATCCCTGTAGTTTTCATCTCATATCTCGATATATATAAGATTCTTTATTTCATCTCTAACTATCTTTTTTAACCCTATCCATAGTTTTCTAATATAGGTTTCCTTAACCACATTCTATATATCAGTTTCCATCAAAATTTGCGGGGGTGCTATACGCCATCCACCCGACTTCCCCTGTAGATATAAATCTACTCACCTTGATCCTTGCTTGTCGAAGTCGATGACGCCATGCTCCGTCGCCTCGGAATCCACGCGAAGGTACCTACAGTAATACACAATCACAATCGCTATTAACATCAAGTCCGGAAAACCAATACGGCACACGGTGCGCTCATAGGTTAGAATCTACAGCCTACGCATACAAACAATCAAACAACCCTTGTTGTTGACGTATAAACGCCCAACAACCAAATACAAATCTAAACATCAAAACCAAGCATTCCAAAATACGGAAAAGATAACCAAAAACACCCTAATGTGCTCCTAGATTTTGGTTCAGGTCAAAGCAACAAAACTAGCAAGTATAGGGTGTTGTATATGGAGTATGTGAGCTACTGGACCAACCTAGACACCAGACACCACAACTTGGCTGACCACACTCCTCAAAAATCCGGTGAGCTCGGCCAGAATAGGAGGGAATGGTCTCGTATTTTCAGGGTGGTCTCCTATTGGTCTAACTAGGTCTCTGGAGTTATTTTTTTAACTCAGAAACTTCCCGGGTTGCTCCAGATTCCCTGTAGGCCACTAAAATGTCACAAAACCGACATGGGGAAAATCTTAAGTCCGTAATTTGGGTTCTATTCTCTGTTCTAGGCCATACAACCCATACTAAAGTCTTGTAAACAGCCACTAGACATCACCAAATCCGCACCTTCACCCAAACCCTCTCTTGGGATTTCTAACTTCTCCGTTTCACACTTAATCAACATCTAAACTAAACTAGAATGCAAGAAACTAAAAACTAAACTAAATGAAAGGAATTATACCTCATTTGGGCAACTCAAGAAAAACCCTAGCTTCCCAAAGTCTTCAAAATCCAACTTTGCTTGGTCCAATGTGTTGAGGATGAGGTGGAGATCAACTTTTATGAAGGGAGTATAGGGTTTTGTTGAAGATTTTGAGATGGGTCATTAGGGTAGAATGAGAGAGCTTGAAGATGAAGGAGAAGAAAAATGATGGGGGGAAATGAATGAGGCGGCCCTCTCTCTCTCTCTCTCTTCTTATTCTCACCCTCTCACACTCATGTCTCACTCTCTCTCTCTCCAATCATTCTCCTTTTAACTCCTTTCTCTTTTTCTCACAAAAATACACATAATACCCATAAAACAACACAAATGCAACAGCATGCAACAAATGCAACATGGCATGGTGCACTAGCCATGGGAAAAAGTAGAAACACGGATTTGGCCTAATCGCGATTAGTAGTGCACTAATCGGGTTTAATTTTTAAACTGCATATAATTAATTATAAAATTGCCAAATCCAATAAATATATTTTAAAATGAATAGATTGTTTTAATTTCCAATTATTTTACAAATATTGGTATATATTTATACCATTTTACGAAAACCCCAATTTCGCAAACCGGGTAGTTTTCGCGAAATATATTATTTTAATATTAAATTCCAAAAATAATATTTTATATTTTCTGAAATGTTACAGAATCATTATTTGCCTCTGTCGATTTAGACAAAGGTGGCTTAGTAGACAGGATTAGAATCATGTCAAGACTTTTGACTTTATGAGCCGTAAGGGTCTCATAAAGGGTTTTCTTCCTACGGGTCGTGAGGATCTCGTAGGCGTATTTTCTCCTTAAGAATCATAGGGATTCCTAAGTGATGTCTTCTCTTGTAAATCGAAGGATCTTCCAAGTGTGTTTTCTCCTTATAAGTCGAGATGACCTACAAGTGTTATTCACCATATGGGGATATTTGTTGCCATTTGTAGAACTTGGCAAAGAAATATTTATTCGTGCCCCTGGATTGTATACAAGAGTCAATAAGGACCGCCTGTAGGGAAATTTGAGAGATATGACGGCTTAAGAACAGGTCTAGATCCCTGTAACTTAAGGCTTCTGAATCCTATGAGCCGTAAGGGTCTCACAGGGGGGATTCTCCTCACGAGTCATGAGGATCTCATAAGTGTATTTATTTTAACGAGGTTGCACCCTTCCAGGTTTTCACAAGCTCGCCGGCAATCCTGATGTTTTTACTCACTGAGCCCATTCGGGTTTTCATCTGTGCCCATCTTGCTTGCGGACGTACCGTTTTTTTTAGCGGAGCATTGCAGTAGATTGTAGGACCTGTTTGTAGGCCCCTAATATCCTTCCTATCATTTGAGATGAAAGGCCGTTCTACATAGAGATTTTTCCGCCAGTGAGAAATATGCCCGATATGTATATCTCGGGGGGAACGATTACCCACGCCGTCGCTATTTTCGCGACAGGTTGCTTCAGAGCCGCTTATTTTTGTTGAGCGTAGGAGACAAATGCCATCTTGCCTCCGCTTTCTACTCGTCATCATCGGATGAGAAAGAATCTTGACCCATTTGATCCAATCGAGTCATTTTATCCATGAGTTCTTGGAAGTTCGTCGGCTTGAAGAGGGCCATATACGGGGACGCCTTTGAATTTGGGTCAAGGGTGACTATGAGCATTCCCATGGTTGCAACTTCATCGATGCGTTGCTCGTATTTGACCAGAGATTTCGCCATCAGGTAATATATTGAACCCAAGTCTCATTCGGTCTAACCCTCTCGTTGACCAGCGCCGTCACGGTAGTATGTTCGTTCTCAATAGCGAATCCCTGACAGAAGAGCATATCCATTTCGTCGAAGCTCTTCACGAAATCATTTGGGAGTTCTGCATACCATTCGAAGGCGATGCCCGCCAGACCGCTGACGAATTGTCGGAAGAGTAGTATGTCATTTCCTCCAGAATTGCCGCACATGGATTTAAATCGCGTAATGTGCTGGCAAGGATTCCCAGTTCCTTTGTACATGTAGAACGTTGGAAGTGTGTACTCTGGCGGGTACTGTATTTGATCGTACCACGTCGGATATGGTCGACCAGGCTTGATTGGTCTATTTGCGGCTTCACTGGCATGGTGAGCTTTGATTTGCTGAGCGATATATGTGTCCAATTTTTCTTTAGGAATCATTTCCTGCTCAGCCGTTGATGAGGTTTGCAGAGGATTTGAAATATCACCCTTGTCTTCAAGACCGACTACCGGCGGTTCATCTGCTAGTGGTTCCGATTGAACCATCAATCTAGCCATATTCTGAATCAGAAGGGCCATCTGGTTTATTTGAGTGGACATTTCTGCCGCTGCTGCATCTCCCTTTTTCAGAGCGCGCATTAGGAAATCAATATCTGACTCTTTCTCTATTCTTTCTTGGGGTGCGTCCTCGGGATTTTCCTTAGGCGATGGATTACCGCTTGCTGCCGCCTGAGCGAGCATCTCCTGCAGCTTTCCACCTTGCAGTTGAACCTTTATCAGGGACCGAGTTTGAGGTCGATGACTAGTAGAAGCTCGAACTTCGTCTTTGGATTTCACCATATGGATTGTATAAACTGTCATGCCCCCAGGCTTGGGGTGTTTGGAGTTTTGGCCTTTGGAGTTTACCTCGGACACTTGAGCTTTAATAGGTCCCTCTTTTTGTGAGAAGCCGCTTTGGTTTTTGGGAGGAACCGTTGTATCAGGATTCGTCTTGGGATGAGTCCCCTTATATTTGAAAGGGGATTTATCAGAATTTGGCTGACGTCTAAGGGAAGAGCCGCGGTTGACGACAGAGACGTTCACCTGCTTCCACACCTTATATATAGATGAAGAAAGTTGTTTTAGGTAGCGGACTAGTTTCTGCTCTCGTGGGATCTCCATGGGCTGCGGAGATTTCTTCAATATTGCGGTAGGAGAATTTTGTCTAACCCTTCGCAACAGTTTGAAGCTGTTCCCAGTTGGAACAACAACATTCACCATTGGGGTTGAAACAGGACCTTATGGAGAACTGCCCCTATCTCATTTTGTATGATGCCGATATCGACGTCGACCGTTTTTTACGGCCGGGATTTGATTAGCCTCAGGATTTTGCCAAGCCTGCCCCCTGTTTCCTTTGAGAGCTTGAATATTCTGCCTCCTGTGTCGACCTTGGTCCTTGGCAAGTGCCAGTTGTTTGAGGACTGATTCCGTCGGCAAAGCTGCAGCTTGGGGAACCAACCTGTGGAAGACAGACTTCCTCTGGGCTTCCTCCATCGGAGTTGAGGCACCGAGGGTGAGAAGTGGGAGTATCGACCCAAAGAGAAGACAGTTGATTTCTTGAAGAGCCGAATTGCAGATATTTGAGGCTTCAAGTGACCCATACTTGACTCCGTCAGATGTGACAGAGCATGAGTTGAGGTGAGTGAAAGCAAACGCCATTCTCGGAAAAGACGAAATGCCGGCTTCGGTATCCCATCACCCAAGGGCAACCACAAACATATATTTTGCGATTATTTGATCGCGGAAAAACATGACACACGAAGTGTGGCGTGGAAAGAGGAAAAGGTCCCATCGGGCGTGCCAGAATTTGTTCACCGCCGAAAACCGGGAAGGCAAATATCTTGCCTGAATTTGGGGGCAGTTGCTATTTGGATTTATCCGTCCACCTCTCCGAAGATGCCAAGTTAATTTATGGCACCGTGCATCGTAGGTTTGGACGGATGCGGCCGTTGTAGCAGACTTCGTCAGATTCCCACTCGTTGGCGAGGTTTTTTTTATTGTGGGGATGCTCTTCCCTGCAGGCGCAAGCCCCTGCAGTTAATTACATTACCGCATCGCGGTAACCACTATCTTCTGCTCCAGAAGGTCATTTCGTATCGTGTGTGTTTGTTTTATTTTTGGTTGCCCGTGGATTGTATACGGAGACTAATTTATGTTGTCGCCCGTAGGGCGTGGATTAGTCTAAATCCGTATATTCTTAGATTTGGATTTGGTTTGATTTAAGGATCGTTAATCTCGTTTGAGATTAAGATCAACTTAAATGTTTGCTGAGGATACGTTAGTCTAATTTTAGACTAAGATCTACTCAACAGGATTTTGGGATCATTCAGATCCAACAAAAGAGCATTTGGGCTCTGTTATTTTAGTTTAAGGACGTTATGGTCCGTTGTTAGTTTAAAGACGTTTCGGTCCATAGCTAGTTTAAGGACGTTGCGGTCCGTTGTTAGTTTAAGGATGTTTCAGTCCATAGCTAGTTTAAGGACGTTGCGGTCCATAGCTAATTTAAGGACGTTGCGATCCATTGGAATGTGCTCATCGGTTTGGGAGTGCACCAAAGAGTTGTTGGTTGTCGGGACCCTCCACCTCTCTGAAGACGTTAAAAAATTACAACGACATGTATCAGAGGTGTGGAGAGATGTACTCTTGATCCAAATTCCAGATTGAGGGAAGAGATCATGGTGGACCATATATGAATCGTTAGTCATTTTTGGGAGACTGAGATTGACTTAGGAGATATGGGATGGACATCGTTCTAGTCATCATCCATTGAGGAAGCATTAGTTTAGAAAATCATGAGCATAGAGACTGTGTCTATTTGGAGATCCAAAATATTTTAATCTCATGAAGACTTAGCCAATTTGGGGGCTGAAGTTGGCTTTTTATAGTGTTAAACACTAATATATGCTCGGTGCTCACGTGCTCTCACGTGAGTATCTAAAGCAGTGCTAAACACTGAAACTTGGGGCGCTCACGTGTGGCACGTGAGGCGCCTAAAAGTTGGTGTTGTGCCCTTGGGTTCAAATCCCCGTCTATATATACAAGTGTTAAACACTTAATTCCTGTGGCCCTCACGTGTGAACCCGTGAGGCGCCCCAAAGTTGGGCACTGCCTCTTTGGATTTATTCCCTCTTCCTTTTATAAGTGCTAAACACTTAGCTCATATAATGTTCACGTGCGAACACGTGAGGTGCTAAAAATGTGAGCGCTGTCTTTGGAATTTTCCCTTTTTCCATGTAAGTGTTAGGCAACTGTTTGGGGGTCACGTAAGAACACATGATTCGATCTCAGTCATTCCTTTTTGTTCATCGAAGGTGCTCACGTAGGAACACGCGACCAGTCTTTTCTATTATATGCATAGAGATTTTGATATGAGTTTTAAGAATTTCAGGTCTCTTGTTTTATAAGAATTAAATTCTTTTACAGGGTTAAACCCTAGTTTTATCAGAGGAATTAAATTCCTATATACTTTTGGAAGAATTAAATTCTTTGAACTTAGTTCTTTCCTCTAAGTTTTGAATCTGCATAAAAGAATCTTCCCGATGAGAATTAAATTCTCAACTTATGGGGAGATCTGCTTCTACAGACCTTAACCATAGGAAGAACTAAGTTCTTTGAGCAGAGTTAAACTCTTGGTTTGAGAATTAAATTCTCTTTTGTTTTGTGGGAGCTTTTGGAAAGCTTCTGAATATTTTTTTTAGAAACTTATTGGATGGTCTCCTCCTTTTCATATTTAACCTCCTTGTTCCTATTTATAGGAGAAGAGAAAAATTCAATTTGTTAAGAAAATCTCTCATTGAGAGATCTTGATTGATTTCATGATCTTTTAGATCAATCGGTAAATTTTATTTATCGTTGGATTTTTGATCCAAAGGCTCTCTGCTTAACAAAAAAGATTTCTTGTTTGTTTAACAAGATTATGAATATTTTGTTAGTTTTAACAAGATTAGAATTTTATTCTATCATATCTTTTTAGTTTAACAAGATCAGAAATATATTTTCTTAATATGGATATCTTGTTAACATAGAATTTTATTCTTGTCATGTGAATATCTTGTTAGTTTAACAAGATTAGGAAAATATTTTCCTATGATAGAATTTTATTCTATCATATGATCACCGCTGGATCTTTGATCCAAGGGTTCTCTGTTTAACAGAGAAGATCTTTCTAGTTTGAGAAAGATCAGGAAAATATTTCCCAAATAGAATTTAATTCTAGAATTTGATAGGAGCATTTTAAATTGGGGCGCTCACATTCTTTGCATGTGAAAGACAAGAGAACTCACGTGTCTAACACGTGACCCATGCTGTGGGTTTTAGCCTGTTTATGTTCAACGCTCATATACTTTTCATATGAGCGCTCACGTGTTTAACACGTGAGGCATGTTTGTCCATTTAGGTTTATTTATGTTCTGCGTTCATATGCTTTGCATATGAGCGCTCACGTGTTTTACACGTGAGGCCCATTTGTCCCTTAGTTATGTGTTTTCAACGCCTATATGCTTTGCATATAAGCGCTCACGTGTTTAACACGTGACGTCCAACCGTGAATTTTTTTCCTCTTTCATCTCTCCCTTTTTTTAAGGGTTATAAGGTAACAAATAGCTCTTGGCCGAAAATTTTGTCGGGAACAAAGACAACCTTACTCTCTACAACCTTCTTGTATATATAAGGTTCATCTACGTTTTTAATGAAGTCAAATTCTTTGACTGCCACATCAAAACAGATGTTCCAACTCCGCGATGCATGCTTTAATCCGTAGATTAATGTAAGCAGCTTGCACACTTTTCCGTTGCTCCCACTGTCTATGAAGCCCTCTGGCTGTATCATGACACGCTCTCTTCTAAATCACCATTTAGAAAAGCGGTCTTGACGTCGATCTGCCAGATTTCGTAGTCATGGTATGCAGTAATGGCAAGTAGGATCCAGATGGATTTAAGCATAGCCACTAGAGAAAAGGTTTCATCAAAATCCACACCTGGTTATTGACGAAACCTTTTGCTACAAGTCTAGCTTTGAAAGTCTCAACTTTTCTATCTACACCATGAATCTTCTCAAGATCCACTTGCTCTCGATGGGTTTTACCCCTTCAGGTGCAACTACCAAAGTCCATACTTTGTTGGTGTATATGGATTCCATCTCAGATCGCATAGCATCCAGCCATTTCATAGAATCCCCACTCGTGATGGCCTGCTCAAAACTAGTTGGGTCATCATCTCCCATGATGCAATCCTCGCTCCTACCGTCATTAAGAAAACCGTAGTATCTCTCAGGCGGATGAGGAACCCTACTAGATCTGCGGAGAGGCTGAGGTTCGTCGGGAACTATTGAATCCTCCGGTTCTACCAAATCATCAATTGTTAGTTTGTCTAGCTGAAACTTCTTCCTGTTCTACCTCATGACCACTAATTTTTTTTACAAGAAATTCCTTTTCTAAAAGGTGACATGCCGAGAAACAAAACAACGTTTGTTCCTCACTATGGTAGAAGATATACCCGCGTGAATATTTAGGATATCCAACAAACTTGCACAGAACTGACCTTGCCTGGAGCTTGTCCGTATTTTGTTTTTTTAACATAGACCGAACAACCCCATATCTTAACTCGTTTAAGAGGTGGTCTCTTCCCATTCCATATCTCATATAGAGTGGTAGGCATTGATCTATTCAATAGGTATGCGGCTTCTCAAGCGCATGACCCCAAAAGGAAATAGGCAACTCAGCAGTACTCATCATAGAGCGCACCATATCTAATAGGGTGTAATTCCTCCGCTCCGATACACCGTTATGCTGTGGTGTATACGGAGGAGTAAGCTGAGAGAGAATCTTATTCTCTTTTAAATAATCCAGGAATTCCGTGCTTAAGTATTCTCCTCCCCGATCAGATCGAAGGATTTTAATACCTTTACCCGTTTGGTTCTCTACTCGCACTTATATTTCTTGAATTTCTCAAAAGCTTCAGACTTGTATTTCAACAGGAACACATGTCTGAATCTTGAGAGATCATCAGTGAATGTAATGAAGTACGAGGAACAATTCCTAGCATGTGTAGACATGGGTCCGCATACATCACTATGTATTAGTCCCAAGAGTTCAGTAGCTCTTTCTCCGTGTCCAGTAAACAGTGTTTTTGGTCATTTTACCTTTGAGACATGACTGGCAAGTTTCATAAGACGTAAATTCGAACGGATTCAAATATCCATCCTTATGTAACTTAGCTAGTCGTGTCGCATTGATATGACCTAGTCTACAATGCTACAAGAAGGATTCGTTCATTTCTGAACTCTTCCTCTCGTATGTGTTCTGTACGTTAAGAACTGTAGTTTGATTTAGAACGTATATGCCATTACATAACGTGCCTCATCCAATCAACTTTTGATTCAGGAAAATGTTCATAACATTATCCTGCAATACAAAATTATATCCTTCTTTACTTAATAAAGAAACTGATATAATATTGCATATCATGTTCGGTATGTAATAACATTCGTTCAGAATCAATGTATTATCATTTGGTAATATAAGGTGATATTCACCAACTGTTTTGGCTGCAACATTTGCATCATTCCCTACCTTTAGAGAATGATTACCTTTTCCCAGTTCTCTACCATCTTTAGCCCATGTAACATATTACAAATGTGGGATCCCGATCCGGTATCTAATACCCAGGACGTAGAGTGCACTGAGAAACAGTTCTCGATGACAAACACACCCGAAGAAGATGCATCAACATGCTCATTCCTCATTCGGGTCGCGTGGGAATTCGGACATTCCCCTATTTCCTGCTCAGACTTATAACAATTATAAGGTAGAGCGGAACCAACGTTCCCCAGCTCAGTATAACAAGAGGGTTCGGTCAATACATCAATATTATTATCTTGATTAAGGCATGTCACGGTCTGTCACGCCCCGCTTCCCAAAATACGGAATACGAGGGGTAGACAAGGCCAGCCATGCTCCTACGGTCAAGGAAATGTCCTGCCATAGTCACACTTCGGCTTCTAGTTTTTCATGGTAAACAGTAAATGATGCGCAGGTAATGAGAAATGCAGTGAAAGAAACAATGTAAAGACCGACCTGAAGTGGAACAAATGAATGTAACTCGGAATGGCAAGTCAAGAAGTCTGTGATGCACGTCTAGTTATGGTCCAGGCTAAATCTTCTCCTCACACTGAGCATGCATACTCAGGTCGTCAGAGCGACACAATAGCAATATAATATATATAAAATCAAGTGACAGTTCTAACAGGGGTAATAGATATGAATAACAGTAAATCAATGACAGCATGAATATGAATGTACAGTAATCAATGTAGCGGAGCAGTAAAGTAGTAGAACGATATGCCACGTATGTCAACACAGTATATAAGGTATATAAATGCCAGTATCCCTATCAGTCTCTAAGTCTCACTGTACAGGTCACTAAGCCTATCGTCAGTCCAAGTGTGAGAGTCAACCACTCGCGAGTGTCCTCCACCCAAGGGTAGAACCCAAGGGCAAGGGACCACGGGCCCAACATGTAACATGTATATCACGGTGAATATCACATACCCTGTAAATCTCCATATATCTCCCTAAATATATAAGCCGGCATGGGACTCCAGAGATTCTGTTGAACTCACACTTAAACTACCCCACACCCCGTGGCCTACATCAAACGCTAACCATAACCCTAAATACTAATCGGTCCGTGACAAGTCTGCGCGAGAACTGGAGGCAGGACCTCCATCAAGCACGTCCCGACTAATACCTAAGATAAATGGCAGTGTCGGATGCCTTATCTGTGACACCCATGCAAGTGCTTCCATAAGTGTCCCATACCACTTATAGTCACATGTACACGCATCCCACAGACGTCGACAATGCAATAAAATAATTGGGTCACTGATTGTGTACAAGTACGTATCACTTTCACTTATTCACGGATACACGAGCACTGACGTACTTGCCACAATCATCACTGGAATCTAACACTGGGTAAATGCACGATGTCACTAGGTTATCACTGCAATGATATGGGTATGATATGATACGTAAACAGTATGTGAAGCACGATTAAGGTGTCATAAAAACAGTATTCTATCACTTGCACGATTTATCATGAAACATACGTATATAATTTAGCAAAATGATAAACAGGTAGTAATTAGTATGTTGAGTTATCTATCTATCGAATTTAGTTTCAAGCCAATCGGGTTCCAGGATCATTAATTATAACCATTTCATTTTAAGCGCTCGCGGCTGGAAATCCGGTTTCAGAATCAGAAGTCCGTTTCGCAATGCATTTTAATCCCAGTTGAGATCAGATTTTAGCGACTCTACAGTTGGATGAAATCTAGGGTTTTCAGTAAGGTTTTCAACGCAACAGACGGATCTTCGATCGCGTCTGTACTTCAGAAGATATACACTGTTTAATAGTAGTATGTCGATTCTGAATCTGTTGGGACTGTTATGCGTCCCGATCTTTTAAATTACAGATTAAATAACAAATGACAACGAAATAGGATGAAACTAATTGTGTTCTCTAGCTAACAAGTTCACCTATAAATAACAGCTGAGTTCCGCAATCTAATAGTTAAGTAAACCAAGTGGTACCCATTACGGAACAGCAACCAACAACTGGAGTCGCTCTGGACTGCAGTCCAGAGTCGCATTCCGATCCAAATATATCGACACCGTTTAATTACAGAAACTATTATAAACTTGCACAGGGTTAAAGTTCGTTGAGTCAGATTCAATTTGAGCCCTCGAACGCATCATTCTAGTGTGTATATAATTTATGGTGAATTTAACGGTTTTCAGGTACAATAAAATTCCAGTTTTACGGTTAAACTTGGGGGTAGTTGTTTTAGTCATTAGCAGTCATATTATCCAACGAAATTCATACACTAAGTTCACAGCTATACGGGACAAACAATACCGTTTAGTTCCGCCAAATTAGGAAAAGATTTTCATTGGAAACACACGTCGAACAGGTAAATAGCGTACGTTTTCAGGAATAGTAACGTAGCAATTTAAATGATTTGGATTTGTAACATAAATAGAATAGCATGAAGCAAGTAGAGAACTTGCCTGGAGGCGTCTAGGCGATGCACGTCAGTGGTAATGGCACGAACGCGACACACGCGCGGGATGGCAACGCCGATTCCGGCACGGCACCACAGTGACAAAAGTCTCGATCTTGGCTCGAGCTTGTCGGAGTTAGCTGTTGCGGGCTCGGGCAATGTCGTGTGGTGGTAGTAGGTTGATAGAGAATGGAAAAACGGGTGAGGTTTATAGAGGAAGAGAGGGAGTGCTAGAGAGAGAGAGAGAGAGAAATGAGAGAGAGAGAGTAGGCAGTGAGAGAGAGAGAGAGAGAGTATGCAGTGAGAGAGATGAGGGGGAATCAGAGAGAGAGGGGGAGAGAGAGAAGAAAACAGAGGAGGGGAGAGAGTGCAGGGAGATTGAGAGGGAGAGAATACAGAGGAAGGTGAGAAAGAGAGAGAGAGGATGAGGAAGAGAGAATGCAGAGGGAAGAGATGGTGGGAAAGATGACGACGACGACGATGATGTTGATGATGATGCTGCTGCGGGGGAGGTCGACGACGAGACAAGAAGATCACCGGTCGTCGACGCAGGGGATGTCGAGCTCGGATGCAGGGGGCTCTGTGGAGGTGCCGGCGGCGATGTGAGCGAGGGTGGTCAGCTGCGGTGAGCGAGGGTGGAGGATGGAGAGAGGAAGAGAGGTCGTGGTCGTCGCCGTCGGGGCGAGCGAAGTGGTGGGATGAACGCCGGCGGTGGAGGTGGCAATGGGTTGGTGTGCAGGGGTGCTCGGCAGGGGCGACGAGCGGAGTTGTAGGAGGAGTCGTGTTGGTAGGGGAGGAGTTGTCGAGTTGAGGGTGCGATAAGATTGGGGACGAGGCGATGGTGATGGAGGAAAGTGGCCGGTGATGGGTAGCGGGAGAAGAGAGGAGGAGGAGAACGAGGGAGAGGAAGAATGCGATGAGAGTGCAACAAGGGGGTGATCGCGAGTAGGCAACAAGGCGCGCGTCGTGGGTGTAACGTGCGCGAGCGCGGGCGTCGGTGGAGGCGAGGAACGCGGCGAAGGAAACGTGCGCGGGAAAGAAGGAGAGACGTTGGGGAGAAGCACTGTTGCTGGCGGGTCGGGTAGCGCTTGGATGAGACGGGCTGTAGAGATAAGGGAAATGGGCCGGGCCGAGGTATTTAAAAGGGATTTTGGTGAAAAATTGTGGAAGTGGGCCACAGGAGAAAATTAAATAGAGAAGAGGGAAAAAGAAGGGCTGGGCTTGGGTTATTTAAAGAGACAAAGGAAATTAATTTTGGGGGAAAAAATAAGAAACGGCCTGAGGCAGGTTTGGGCTATGGGAATTAAAGAAAAATTTAGATGATAATAAAAAGGAGTGGGCTTAAGGAATTTATTTGGTTTTAGGGTTTAGTTTTAGGTAGATAAAGGAAATGGTTGAAGGGGAAAAATTTCCAAATAAAAATAAAAGGGGACTTTAACATAAATAATTAATTATATAAGAATAGATAAAATTATAAATAAAATCATTAAAATTATAAATAAGAGTAAATAGGATTCTAGAGTAACAAAATGCAGATTTTGGTATAAGAGGGGTTGGGTATTACATCATACCACCCTTACAAAAATTTCGTCCTCGAAATTTAAAGAAACAACAAGCTATAAAATAATAAGCGAAGAGTTATCATATCGAACACTAATACATGTGGATTTACTTAAAACGGTTAGACAAAAATCTGAAGGTACTTATATATATGTAAGAACCATGTACGAAAAATTGGTCTAATAAGTATAATGCAGGAACAATATAAGAGCAACTACAAGTATACGAGAATATAGGTAACAATAACGAACAAAATAATCAAGGCGGGTTCAATAAAATCGAGACCCAAATGGGTGCTCATATAAGTATATCAAAATAGCAAACAGAAATAATAAGTATAAGGCTCAACCACTTATAATAGTAAGCATAGGCACAATTCTTGAAAATAGAGTAACGACAATAAAGTAGTGAAAATTAGTTGGTAGGTTTAAGCATTTTAGGACGATATATCGATCAGATAGTTTTAAAATAACTTAGAAAACTCGTATCGTGAAAATAAGGAACATGGAACAAAAATATGCGCGGTGTAAGGTTGCGCTACTGAAAATGAGAATACTAATAGTGTACTTAAAATACATAAAACAGAGTAATCAATAACACACACTCTTTGATAAATTTAAAATAATGAAAACTAAATTTTGAAATATAATGTCTCTAAATATATTTGGGGTAATAGAGAAATCACCAATATGAATAGGGCTAGCTAGGGTAGTGATTACAAGAAGGTGTGGCTCAATCAGAAGGTCGGAGTGTGGCGGTTTTAGGCTGAATGTTAAGGAGATTGGGATAGGTTCAGCACAGGAAGTAAGGATGAGCAACAAAGGAATACAAAAGGAAAAGTGTGGGGGAAACAACAGTCGGTACAACACACGAATCAAAATTTGAAGAGTTAGTGAACTCGGAAGTTTCACAGGAACTGTTCTCCTCCCAGAAGGATCTCAAACGGGGCACAGACGAGGGATGGAGGTTGGCTCATTCCAAGGATCAGGGTGCGGTACTTTCTAATCGAAACGGGGTGAAAACTATACAATGAGTAGGGGTGGACAGTCAGGGAACTCAGCAGAAAAATAAATGAATATGGGCAATAAACAAGTATCAAGCAAACCAATAATCAAAAGGTTTACGAATTCAGAAGATTTATTTCATTTTTAAAAAATTTTGAAACAAGGCATTCCCAAAGACGAAAAGTGGCCCTAAACTATACACATTTTATTTGGCCAGAAAGACACATCAAAAGAAATTCCGTCAGTCTCGGTTGTGGAGATTCAGTAGGTTGCGGTAGGCTCGCGCACTCAGGTAGGGGCGTCCATTTCCATATCGCCTCGCAGGCATCGCCACTGGAAGTTCTTCCACAGCAGGGTCTTAATTTTCTGGTCCTTCTTCCTCGGATGGAGCTTCTTCATCGAGGTCCGATTTCATGTGATTCTCTTCTTCTGGATTTTCTTCCACGGGATTTTCCTCAACTGGATTTTCTTCTATCGGGTCTTCCTCTATAGGGTTCTCTTCAGGATCTCCTTCTTCGTCGGAATCAGCTATCATATTAAACTCTGGGGCGGCTACTCCTTCGTCCTCTGAATCGTTGTTTCCGAAATTGACCTGGAGACCGTTGATCTCATCGCCAGAACTCATCAATTGTGTGGTCTAAGGAAGTGCAAGATTGTGCATCCTCATCCAGATGCGGCGCGGCTCCAGGGTGGGCCATGGCCTGAAAGAAAAGAGTCATGACTAGACAATAGAATACATTAAGAAGAATAGCTAAATGTACGAAGTATAGAAAGATATGCGGTGGCAGGAATTTTAAAAGAATCAAAATTAAAATGTTGTGCTAATGAATAGTATGAACAAGGGGTAGACAAGGGAATGATGCATATATTACGATTCAAATTTTCATTGCATTCAATCAAAAGTTCAGCGGATACAAGATTTTAAACGGAAAGAAATATTCATAAAAAGATGACAATATTATTACTGAAAGTAGATAACATGAAAAATCATTCTTCGACTGCTATAACGTTGCATTCTCGTCGCATGAGTTGAATCCTGCGTTAGATCCGCCTTATTGTCGAAGTTCGAACTACGCGATAATCCTCATTTGGCAGAAGTGGGGAGTGTGGACGAATTTCCTCCTTGTAGTTCTTTCCTTTCTGGGCAACCGTTGATGAGGTGTTTGTTGGACCCGCATAACAGACATTTCCCTTGGGCACGGCGACAATCCTTCTGAAGGTATCATGGCCTCCTACAATACCCACAACATGGGGTCTTCTGCTGCTTCTGTCGCGGGGAAACAAATTGACGCTTCATCTTCTTCTCTTTTCCTCGTCTAATAGGGATCCCTCTATGATTGGGGACTCCCGCCGGTGCCTGATTCACCTGCCTTCTCAGTCCTTCAGCTAACAAGTCGTTTGTTCGCTCCTGGGCTTCTTTCAAACCTTGCAGTACACTAAGAATCTCGACGGTCTGATTCTGGGGAGCGGATATAGATGAAGAGTCGTTGAAAGACATGATCCTGAAATAACAATTTTGAGGATGATATAAGTCACAAGTTATTCGAATCAAGATATAATATGGATAGGACAAAGATTCAAGAATCAGAGGTGCTGAATTTATTATAAGTGGAGAACCAACCGTACGACTCCAAGGCATTTAAACAGAGTATGGTAGTGTAATCGTGATGTAGTTCACAATTACAACCACGAAACTTTGCCAAGTTACCTGAAACCCCAGTGAATGGATAGTAGAACGCTCAATGCGAATATGAATCAAGAATATCAAGTTTACAATCTAGACTGAAGGATATCTTAGATTGTCAAGCTCTACACGGAAAACTGCAATCCCAAACGAAGCAAAACCTGGCTCTGATACCAACTAAACCATGTCACGCCCCGCTTCCCAAAATATGGAATACGAAGGGTAGACAAGGCCAGCCATGCTCCTACGGTCAAGGAAATGTCCTGCCGTAGTCACACTTCGGCTTCTAGTTTTTCATGGTAAACAGTAAATGATGCGCAGGTAATGAGAAATGCAGTAACTGAAAGAAACAATGTAAAGACCGACCTGAAGTGGAACAAACGAATGTAACTCGGAATGGCAAGTTAAGAAGTCTGTGATGCACGTCTAGTTATGGTCCAGGCTAAATCTTCTTCTCACACTGAGCATGCATACTCAGGTCGTCAGAGCGACACAATAGCAATATAATATATATAAAATCAAGTGACAGTTCTAACAGGGGTAATAGATATGAATAACAGTAAATCAATGACAGCATGAATAAGAATGTACAGTAATCAATGTAGCGGAGCAGTAAAGTAGTAGAACGATATGTCACGTATGTCAACACAGTATATAAGGTATATAAATGTCAGTATCCCTATCAGTCTCTAAGTCTCACTGTACAGGTCACTAAGCCTATCGTCAGTCCAAGTGTGAGAGTCAACCACTCGCGAGTGTCCTCCACCCAAGGGTAGAACCCAAGGGCAAGGGACCACGGGCCCAACATGTAACATGTATATCACGGTGAATATCACATACCCTGTAAATCTCCATATATCTCCCTAAATATATAAGCCGGCATGGGACTCCCGAGATTCTGTTGAACTCACACTTAAACTACCCCACACCCCGTGGCCTATATCAAACGCTAACCATAACCCTAAATACTAATCGGTCCATGACAAGTCTGCGCGAGAACTGGAGGCAGGACCTCCATCAAGCACGTCCCGACTAATACCTAAGATAAATGGCAGTGTCGGATGCCTTATCTGTGACACCCGTGCAAGTGCTTCCATAAGTGTCCCATACCACTTATAGTCACACGTACACGCATCCCACAGACGTCGACAATGCAATAAAATAATTGGGTCACTGATTGTGTACAAGTACGTATCACTTTCAATTATTCACGGATACACGAACACTGACGTACTTGCCATAATCATCACTGGAATCTAACACTGGGTAAATGCACGATGTCACTAGGTTATCACTGCAATGATATGGGTATGATATGATACGTAAACAGTATGTGAAGCACGATTAAGGTGTCATAAAAACAGTATTCTATCACTTGCACGATTTATCATGAAACGTATGTATATAATTTAGCAAAACGATAAACAGGTAGTAATTAGTATGTTGAGTTATCTATCCATCGAATTTAGTTTCAAGCCAATCGGGTTCCAGGATCATTAATTATAACCATTTCATTTTAAGCGCTCGCGGCTGGAAATCCGGTTTCAGAATCAGAAGTCCGTTTCGCAACGCATTTTAATCCCAGTTGGGATCGGATTTTAGCGATGCTACAGTTGGATGAAATCTAGTATTTTCAGTAAGGTTTTCAACCCAATAGACGGATCTTCGATCACATCTGTATGTCAGGAGATATACACTGTTTAATAGTAGTATGTCGATTCTGAATCTGTTGGGACTGTTATGCGTCCCGATCTTTTAAATTACAGATTAAATAACAAATGATAACGAAACAGGATGAAACTAATTGTGTTCTCTATCTAACAGGTTCACCTGTAAATAACAGTGGAGTTCCGCAATCTACGAGTTAAGTAAACCAAGTGGTACCCATTACGGAACAGCAACCAACAACTGGAGTCGCTCTGGACTGCAGTCCAGAGTCGCATTCCGATCCAAATATTGACACCGTTTAATTACAGAAACTATTATAAACTTGCACAGGGTTAAAGTTCGTCGAGTCAGATTCGATTTGAGCCCTCGAACGCATCATTCTAGTATGTATATAATTTATGGTGAATTTAACGGTTTTCAGGTACAATAAAATTCCAGTTTTACGGTTAAACTTGGGGGTAGTTGTTTTAGTCATTAGCAGTCATATTATCCAACGAAATTCATACACTAAGTTCACAGCTATATGGGCCAAACAATACCGTTTAGTTCCGCCAAATTAGAAAAAGATTTTCATTGGAAACACACGTCGAACAGGTAAATAGCGTACGTTTTCAGGAATAGTAACGTAGCAATTTAAATGATTTGGATTTGTAACATAAATAGAATAGCATGAAGCAAGTAGAGAACTTGCCTGGAGGTGTCTAGGCGATGCACGGCAGTGGTAATGGCACGAACGCGACACACGCGTGGCACGGCAACGCCGATTCCGACACGGCACCACAGTGACAAAAGTCTCGATTTTGGCTCGAGCTTGTCGGAGTTGGCTGTTGCGGGCTCGGGCAATGTCGTGTGGTGGTAGTAGGTTGATAGAGAATGGAAAGACGGGTGAGGTTTAGAGAGGAAGAGAGGGAGTGCTAGAGAGAGAGAGAGAAATGAGAGAGAGAGAGAGTAGGCAGTGAGAGAGAGAGAGTATGCAGTGAGAGAGATGAGAGGGAATCAGAGAGGGAGAGAGAGAAGAAAACAGAGGAGGGGAGAGAGTGCAGGGAGATTGAGAGGGAGAGAATACAGAGGAAGGTGAGAAAGAGAGAGAGAGGATGAGGAAGAGAGAATGCAGAGGGAAGAGATGGTGGGAAAGATGACGACGACGACGATGATGTTGATGATGATGCTGCTGCGGGGGAGGTCGACGACGAGACAAGAAGATCACCGGTCGTCGGCGCAGGGGATGTCGAGCTCGGATGCAGGGGGCTCTGTGGAGGTGCCGGCGGCGATGTGAGCGAGGGTGGTCGGCTGCGGTGAGCGAGGGTGGAGGATGGAGAGAGGAAGAGAGGTCGTGGTCGTCGCCGTCGGGGCGAGCGAAGTGGTAGGATGAACACCGGCGGTGGAGGTGGCAATGGGTTGGTGTGCAGGGGTGCTCGGCAGGGGCGACAAGCGGAGTTGTAGGAGGAGTCGTGTTGGTAGGGGAGGAGTTGTCGAGTTGAGGGTGCGATGAGGTTGGGGATGAGGCGATGGTGATGGAGGAAGGTGGCCGGTGATGGGTAGCGAGAGAAGAGAGGAGGAGGAGAACGAGGGAGAGGAAGAATGCGATGAGAGTGCAACAAGGGGGTGATCGCGAGTAGGCAATAAGGCGCGCGTCGTGGGTGTAACGTGCGCGAGCGTGGGCGTCGGTGGAGGCGAGGAACGAGGCGAAGGAAACGTGCACGGGAAAGAAGGAGAGACGTTGGGGAGAAGCACTGTTGCTGGCGGGTCGGGTAGCACTTGGATGAGACGGGCTGTAGAGATAAGGGAAATGGGCCGGGCCGAGGTATTTAAAAGGGATTTTAGTGAAAAATTGTGGAAGTGGGCCACAGGAGAAAATTAAATAGAGAAGAGGGAAAAAGAACGGCTGGGCTTGGGTTATTTAAAGAGACAAAGGAAATTAATTTTGGGAAAAAAATAAGAAACGGCCTGAGGCAGGTTTGGGCTATGGGAATTAAAGAAAAATTTAGATGATAATAAAAAGGAGTGGGCTTAAGGAATTTATTTGGTTTTAGGGTTTAGTTTTAGGTAGATAAAGGAAATGGTTGAAGGGGGAAAATTTCCAAATAAAAATAAAAGGGGACTTTAACATAAATAATTAATTATATAAGAATAGATAAAATTATAAATAAAATCATTAAAATTATAAATAAGAGTAAATAGGATTCTAGAGTAACAAAATGCAGATTTTGGTATAAGAGGGGTTGGGTATTACACGGTCGCTACCTGGAGAGAGAGAGAGAAGAAAACACTACGTGCGCTCTTGCAAGATTAGATTGGCTATTATTTTATCTAATCAGGATAGCTCCCAGTGTTTTTATCTAATCTTCCTTCAAACCCAAAAAGGTAAGACTGGCCGGGATTAATTACACCCTACAAGTTCGCCGATCGTTCGGCCATGCCAGTATCGGTATTTTGAGAGAAGTTCCCCGTGCTTTCGCACAGACCTAATTAAAATAAACCTCGTTTTCCCATAGGCGTAACCCCATTAACACATTTCTAGACACCTACTTGATCGGCTAATTTTAATGTGCAAAATTCTCCTAGGAGTAACTCTTACTCGCAGTGGGTATCGGGATCTAACTATCTCATAGAAGGTATGCAATCTCATTGCAAATCTCAACACTTGAAATTCCCAATAATATTTTGCCCCTGGCGTCCTATGATCTTGACGCAGGCAACAAACCATAGTCCGCTAGTCAAGTTCAACCCGTACATTTCATGATTGAATTAAACCCACCCGCACGACCCTTGACGCAAGCCAACAAAGTCCCACGACTACACTAATCCAATCGCATCATATGCAGCAGATAAGCACTGAATAACTACTGCACACTACACCTTGATGCAGGCCAACAAACGTAGCACAAATACTAAGTAGTAGTTATCTGAAATGACGGAGGGCTACGACAGGTTTTTAAGAAAACCTTTTGCATAATGAACTTGATATCGTTGTAGAATCGAGTGATTTTGAAAAGGAGTGTTTTTTAGGCTTTTGCTAGTTTCGCTAAAGAGGTCACTCCCGGTGAAGGGATATCGGCTCTTTCCTCTCTGCATGAGGTGCTGGATATTCATCAAGGAATACCACTATGCAAAGCAAGAACTAGAGAAGCAATCAAAAGACAAAATCGAGTGGGTTGTAGCATCTGCTAGTTTTTGCTAAAGAGGTCACTCCCAGTGAAGGGATATCGACTCTTTCCTCATCGAATGAGGTGCTGGATATTCATAAAGGAATACCACTATACAAAGCAAAAACTAGAGCTACCCTTTTTGAAAATTTGATTCTACAAAATCTTTAGGTGTCTTTCCTTTTCATTAATCTCATTAATGAAGTCCCATCATTTATGCTTCCTAAGCATCACATATAAAGAAACGAAAATAAACGTACGCTTATACCATTCGCATTCACCACGGGGTCCCGTCATGCACCGTTAGGTTAGATAACTAACGGCAGAGCGGGGGCAGGATTAGCACGGATGCAAAACATAAGCAGCGTTTATTATATATCATATATATAATATAAATCATTCGTCTCGGGCAGTTATATGATCTCATCATAGAACATTGCAGCAGAAGTCAACATATGAAATATTGGATATACCAGGAGGTCCGTGTTTTAAATCAAGCCAGTAAAAAACACGGATTCCACGGTCGTGATGAATAGCCAAACCCACATCCCAAGACCCCTATGAGAGCGGCAAGCAACCCTGCCAATTCTAGAGTTAGGAGACCCGGTCTCAACTCCTCGAGATGGTCTCCCACTGGACTCTAGAACCCGGTTACTTGTGCTCCCCGCCTTGGGTCTATCCTAATGCGGAAAAATAAATAATATATATCGATGGTGACATCATCATCAACCCGGAAATGTCCTAATAAAAGAATATTACATACAAGTTTTTACATAAATGAAAATGAAAAACTCTCATCTCACGCAAAAAACCTTGACTATTCAAACACGACGATCCAATATAACATATCCCAGCAACACATAACATCATATGTCATCAACGTAAGCAAATATGTGTATCCTGATTGTTGTTGACGTATAGCAATGAAACCGGCGATACACCACATATTACACTTACAGTCCCAGAAAAGAAAGTGAAAACTACAATAATTGGAATCCGCAACTACCTTAGACATCATAAACCCGAAATATCACATATTTTGGATTTCATGCCTAACCATATAAATTCCTTAGACATCATAAACCCGGAATATCACATATTCCGAATTTCATGCCTAACGTTATAAACCCGGCATTTTAGTCTCAAATTGAAAATACTTTTCAATATCCAGTCGGGCGATTCAACAAGATTCCCAACAGTTGATCGAATACTCGTCGGAAACATTAGCAGACGGCCGCACCCCCGATGCCGTCGACAAAGTGCACTTAAGCGGAACACCGCGGCCGCGAGCACCCGAACGGATGCTTTTGGCTACAGGGTTCTCCTACAGTCACTTGGTCGGGGCGATGGGGCGTGGCTATCTAATAGTGTTACCCGGCGAGCGTTCGCGTACAATACGAGATTGCGACAGAGTTTTGATCCGAATCAAAACCCCGCGGCAACCGATCTAATGAGACTAAATTACTAGAATTACAAAACACTAATTAGTTTTCACAAAACTAATTGTTGTGGATTCCAAATATTGTATCACAAATCACAGATATCTGGACGATATTAAACATTTCGATCGATTTATCAAACACCCAAAATTCCCAGAGACCTCAACACTTGAGTCACTGTTAAAAATACCCAGACAGTGCCCCAAGAACCTACGGAGCTACACAAGAAGGCACGCTCCCTGCCTCATCAACGGCGCCGCGGAACCGCCGCCAAAGGCATGCTTTGCCTGTGCTTTCGCGGTCTTTTGGGCGAGTTGGACCGTCGTTTTTCTTGTGGGTCCATATAAAACCCTGCACACTTTTCTGAATATTTTTAATTAGAAAAATAACAACTTTTGAAAATATTTCCAGAGAGTGGGAAATCCGGGTTTTGAAAAGTCGATCGAACACTTTTAACTTCGCATGGACAATGCCTAATGCTTTAGCAAGGCTCTGATACCACTGCTGGGTTCGCTTAGCACCCCGACACGGTTTCGGCAAGCATCAAGTATGCAACTTTAAAAATTTAGGGTGTCGAGCGAGCCCGAACCAAGGATCTAACTAGAGAATTGGGGTTTAACTAAGCAAGTAAACAACTTTACTCTAAGTGATATATGAATACAACCTTTGTAGACCGGACCTTCACTTCTAATGCTCCGTGTAATAGTCCCTTTGCTCCAAGTAGTGGTCTCCCGGACTCTTGTTAGGCCCACTAGGCGAAAAGAACGAGCTTGCTTAAGGATCTTCGTGGCCGAAGATGATCCACGTCGAAGAATCTCTAACTCAAGCTAGCTCTTCACTAATTGAGAATTAGTGAATAAAACAGCCTATACTAAATGTCTAGTTTGGTATAGATTGGTAAAGTAGGAATTTTGCTCACTTTAGAATTATTTTTCTCTTTTTCTTTTTCTTCTCACTTGAGAGCTAAAGAGCAATGAAGGAGATGAAGAAGAAACTCAAGTCAAGTGTAATGAACCATGGGTGAGAAAATATCTCATATAAACTCATGTAGAGACTTAACCATGGCTAAAGATAATGGTTAGGTTAATAAATATCTAGAGTAAAACAAAATTAGTGGACCAAATCAAGGTTTTTACATACGTCCGCAAGCATCCAAACCAAGCCATTTTCCACCTAATTTTGTTTATTCCCTAAACAAATAATGACCTTAATTATCTTAAGTATGGTATGAGTCCCATATACCCATGTGCAATGTATCATCAAGCATGACACATATATAAATACATTAATATATATCACACATATATTTGTATGTATTTAGAGAAAACATTTTCTTAAATGAGCTAATATTAGTTAATATATATTAATATATAAAATATATAATTATACATTAAATTATTAAATCAACACTTGATTAAATAATCCGGCTGTATCGCATACAACCGACTAATATCATTTAATAAATTATTGAATCAACACTTGATTCAATAATCCGGTTATATCGTATATAACCTATATCGCGAGATTAGAATACGGTATCACACACACGTATCAATCTCGGTCCCGCACATATCACATATGTGCCCTACTTCGTTTTGCTTGAGCCAGAAAACCTCTATGTGAACTCTAAAGACCCGTCAATACGCTAGCAGTACGTAATGATCACATCAGATACCCACAAGCCGTCAGCGGTACTAGCTGGACGTAACGGTTACCCGGGTATTGAACGAATAAAAGATCAACAAGTAAACTGGTCCAAAATCCCGTAGAGCCTATAAGCAACATTTACCGTACAGTCCGGTCTCTTCGTTTGATATGTCGCATATCGAGTCGGGGGGGTGTCGTTAGACCCCAATAACTCGATAAGTCATGCCGATGTGTGGCCTATAACCAATCGAGAAACTACTGATAACACTTATCAGTAAATTTCATTAGCCCTGGCCAGGAACTTGCAGTTATAGCCAATCACGCATAGCACAATATCAACTCCCAATACCGGGAGAGACGAAACCCCTCCTATAGCTCACCGCCTCCATGTGACTCGGGACTGTACCTAAAAAACAACTGTTTGCACGACTCAGTAGAGCCGTGGTAGGGAGGAAATCAAAGCACAGTGGGAACCACACAAGACATTATGACGATCTCGGGTCTACAGACTAAACTGTACAAGTGTCACCAGAGAACTGCTATCTGACGATAGGTATGGTACCATCTAGGAGTTCTCGGCGAGTCCGTTCATTGTACTTATTCTCCAATGAGCACATGTGTACAATCTTTGATGTCAAACACCAATGGTTGAGGGATCAACCATCGCCCCTATACAAGGTCAAGAAACGTACACTGTCACGCCTCGCTTCCCGGTGTACGGCAAGAGGACGTGACGAGACCCGCTACGTATTTACTCAGAAGTAAATACGCTAAGCGTAACTAAGCAATATAAAGTAAAGTACACAAGAAACATAAATGTAAATGAACATCAACTTTATTTATTAAACATTCTTTTACAAGTACAACTGAAATGAAAGTACATGAATAGAAAGCGATGCCTAAACAATGGCATAACTGAAATGAAATAAATATGTCAAGTGCCTACAGCTGTGGGTCAAATAGTATTTGCTCCAAATCTTCAGTGCCGGGCTCGATCTCCAATGAGTCCGAAACACCTGACAACATTTCAAAAAAAGAAGAAAGGAATGTCGTCAGCGAACAATCGCTAGGTCAGTCCCAAAGGTGAGTAGAGATAGAATAGACAGAAAGAGAATATATCTTATAATGTTTGATTATATTGTTAACGCTGTTGTTTGTAGCTTGGTACAAAAAATACCAGTGTATACGAGAGAAATCCCGCTATTCCGGAGACTAAGGTATACGAAGCACAAGGAACCGTTCAGCCACGGTACAACGGCAATGGATATTCAGATTAGGTGTATTATGGTTACAGTTTCGTGCCACTATTAACACCTTCCGTACCAATCTACCCCTTATAAACCCCGCGATGTCTTTTGTATTGATTGTATTGTTTTCTATATAGATGGATGACTTGCCGAAACCATGATATCAGTAAATGTAATGGATATAAATGGAGAGTCATGTAGACAGAGTATATCCATGGTTCGGTTCAGTCAATATAGATTGATATAGATTGAATAGACGGATTCATGTTGAATTGTAATTTATACTTGAATCACATTCAAGTCAGATTGATTAGATTGAGACCCAGTCTGAGTCAGAAACTTTGAAAAGAACATGAAATCCTGAATTAGTTTTGATGTTATCGATAACTGCTGCACATGGATGGCAGGATTTGTGTCTTTTTCCAATACAATTACCGTGTTGATAACACCGTTTGTTAGATTGTCTACCTTAAATAGGCAAGCACCCATATTCTCCGGCTCCCTGAGACTCAAGAGAACTGGTCCCGCTTAAACCTATGTTTACTAGGGTCCTTATTGTAATTTAGTATAACTTGAGGGGTTTTTATGTAAAAATAGTTTGATGTAATTTTCAAAATACAGCTCAAGCATTTAATTATCGTCTTTAGGGTTTTTATAGATGTATCTTTTATAAAAGTGAAATTTCTAATGAGTAGAACCTAGTTTTCATAGTATATAGTATTTTATTGAAATACTGGTATTGTTTTGTATTCGGATGGTATTTTCATGTAAAGGTGATTCCTTTTGAAAACTTGGAATATTTATATACTATAATTAAAGTAGATATTTTGATAAAATATATATATATATATATATATATATATATATATATATTTAATGAAAATAATTTTATTTATTTTCTTATAGAAATCTCATTTTCTAAAGAAAAAAGCATTAAAATTCTATCGAGATCGAATGCTCCTTTCGGAGGTCTGCATCCCGCTCTACTAGGCCCGAGGATGTGCGATAACCAGCACCATCCCGAACGGGGTCCCCAAAAGTGGGTTGTAGAGGCGCAATTGCAGGAAATTGTTTAATACATTTTTTTAAAGAAATAGTTTTATAAGTTGATGGTATTAATTTGTAAAGTCGTGTTATCCCATGAATATATTCCCAAAAACTTCATCGTGCTATGTCAAAAATATGTGTTGTGATGAGATATGTCATTATCTCGTGAGTTATCTAAAGGTAATACAAGTTTTATATTGTTTTATGTCGAAACTATAGTATGTGGTATTTTACTGTAAAAATACAATAAAAATTGCATAGAAGAATACTTTGAGATGAAACTTGTTTTAAAGTATTTGTTAATGTTTGTTAACATTATGTGATGGTATGGAATTTTAAGAAAAGTTGAGTTTTATAGAAAAACCGAATCGGAAGTCGGATTAACTCCGCTTCCGTCGGGTTTTAGAAATAGAACTTTTTATAATAGGAGAAGAGAGGGGGAAAGGAGACTTATTGGCTTCAAGGAAAGGGGAGAGGTAGAAAAAGGTTTAGGGATCGTCGGGGCATCGTTTCGTTACCGGAAACTTCTTGGAACTTCGCCGGAGCTTCGCCCTTCGCTAACTCCACTTGCACACTATTAGGACTTGAAAGTTTTTGAGAGTTTTGGCAGGAGATTTCTGAGTGAGGATGTGTGAAATATGGTGTGGTATTTATAGGGAAAATTACGGTTTAGAGAGCGAAAGAATGCATTTAAAAATTTCATTAAAAATGAGATTCAATGGTGTTTTATTGCTCTCTGGATGAATGCATGGAAAATAAACAATGTGAGAGAAGTGGGGTAGCTGAAGAAGTGCTCGGGTGAAAAGATAGGGGCATTGCCTACAGGGGGCCCGGCGGTGCCGGCATTACCAACGGTTTCACCGGTCGGAAACCGGTGGAGGAGCTCCAGATTTTCGCCACGCGTCCCTCACGATTCATATACTCTCATGCACATGTTTAAATATTCCGTGACTCTTCATTCTGCGTGTAGTGCACGTGCAAACCCTTGGGCTTCTAAAAGATTAAAGAAATTTAAATAAAAAGTTAATGTGTCTAAGGGGATTTGATCTCAGGGGCTACGTCACAGCAGTGCAAGGCTTTACCAATGTGCTACAAGTGTTTTCTTACTGTTTAAAAGCAAATTAAATACTTATAGTGTACACAGGATTGCAAATACTCCAATTGTACATGAACTTATAAACAATTTTTTGTACATTGATATTGGAGTTGTTACATACACACTGGTCTACTCCGAAATATCGATGCTCTGTCTCGATACTCTATCGACTAGGAACTGTTAATGATGTGCTTGTGGACTACTCAAGTCCCACCAGTATGATCTACATCACGGTCCTAGTAGTCAAACCAACACCCTAAGGGATTTATCAACATGTATCAATGAGATAGTAAACTAAAAGAAATGCATATGTTTAGATAAAGAGCAACCATATATCACATTATCATGTCGAGCAAGAAAATCCTCTACACACATATATATATGTGTGTGTCCGATCATCTACTATAATCTACAATAATGACATCTATGGCATATATATTCCTAACATCTTGGACTTGTTCTGTCTAGTTGACTGATGAGGCACGGCGACGACAAGCGTGGGAGTTCCAAGTTTTTCAAGAATGTGGCGAGAATGTGGCGAATTTGTATCAAGGTGGAGATTGTTATTTGTTGATGTGGCGAGATTGTTATTTGTTGATGCAGAATTCATGACCCATGTCCAAAGCCTGGGTTCAGAGGCCCATGAGCCATTATGTGCTGCCCACATAGTGAGATGCATGTGCAGGATGAAACATATGCCTGCGGTTTAGTGGGTTATTTGAGATACCTAGGAATTTAAATGCATGCATATCTGATATTCAATCTTGTCTATGACAATAACTACTCATATTTATTTTCTATATAAATTCAACAATGGCAAAGAATTAAAAGGTGTGGCATTATATAATCCACAAGTAACAGAGCCTTCAAAGTGGAGTTGCGGCTAAGATTGAAGAAGAAATCAGCAGAGCCTCGGGTGGAGGAGTTTGGACTATGGTATGATTAATTGAATTCATCAAGGATTAATTTATACATAGATCATATAATCCACAGAGCTGGGAGGTATGCGGCTAAGGGTTCACAAATCCACAGAGCCAATTAAAGAATTGGCAGCGGCTGCAGCATGATTTAAAACAGAGCCAAGAGAGATTGAGAGAATTTGTAGAGAGAGAGACGTTTTTTGTATTTGGGCGGTGATCGGAGAGAATTGATGATACTCAATAACGGTAATTCCTTATATCATGACATATGGCGGATGACGTGTCACATGTGTAAGCCAGTTAGGCCCCTGAGGGCCACGGAGGGGGAACCGGTGTTCTACAGTGGGGGCTTCCCTCAAACCCTGTTTTCGAGGTTGCACCACACTCCTTGCCCCCGAGCATTTCAGCAGCCAAGCCAACTGTCCATTTGCTCTACTCCGAGCTATCACAAGCCCGAGCTTCCTCGGCCATCCGGCTCACCTTCGAGCCTTCCTTCGGGCTGAGCTTCCTCTCCCTCCCGGCTCGCCTCCGAGCTATCACAGAACCAAGATGCCTCGGCCTCCCGCTCGTCCGCGAGCCTCCCGCCGAGCTAATCTTCCTCGGTCTCATCGACCGACCCACAGCACCGATTACAGGAGCCTCCGCCACGGCTCCGCGAATCTCGCCATGCGCGAGATATCCGCCGGCCACGTCCCGCGTTCCACGCCATCACGATCCCCCATTAACAAGCATATCTCGTCATTAATGCGGGATCCCGCCTATCACGCGGGCGTGACGCCAGGGGTGCAACGGCCGGCGTGATTCTCGCGCCTGCCTGCTCGTCACCACCACTATATAAAGCCCTCTTTCAGACGATCGAAGTAAGTGTTTCTCCCCGCTAGGCCGTTACTCTGCTCAAATATCCGGTCTAACTTGATCGTCGGAGGGTCCTCGGTGGTGCAACCATCCCGGGACTTCCTTGCAGGTAGCTCGGCCTCAACCACCTCAAACCTATTGAGATCCACACGTTTCAGGAGTCAACCTCCAATCCAATTCCAGTCGTCCATCGTCGCCAACAGCAGATCTACGGAAGGTAACGTCTTGACGTGATCCGAAATCCGTCAGTTGGCGCCGTCTGTGGGAACATCTTGATTCCACTGAACAAAGTTCATCTTCCGATCTCAATTCAATGACAAACGATCACCGCGACGATCCAAGCACGAGCCGCCGCCTCTCTCACAACAGAGGCGTGGACGAATCTCCTCCCCCGAACTCCATCAACGCCTTAGCCGTCCGGATAGATCGACTCGCGCCCGTCGTGGATGCGCCCGTCCGTGTCCAAACGGCAGGGCAAGCTCCCCAGATCGTCGCTCCCTCACCTCGAAACCGGGATCCCTACAGGGGGAGAGAAGACTCTGCTCGCGTCGGCACTGCCGACCACCGCCTCACTGCCTCCCACGGCCGCAGATCTCCCGGGCAAACATATTCTATGACCCGCTGGACGCCCCACAGTTCAATACCGAGGTCCGTCGCCAGATCGCCACGCCCAGAGCCCCTTCGTGCCCCCGTCCCTCCCGAGGAGATGTCGGTCAGCTCGCCTGCTCCCAGGCATGACCGACACCCCCTCCCTCGACGGGGTCGCGCAGACGGGACTCGTCACGGCAGCTCGAAAACTACCTCGCCAGGGGACCTAAGGGGCCTCATCGAGGGGAACCGGGGCCGCGGCCAGACACAGGTCTCCAACAACAGAGGCCAAAGATCAGAATGCACCGAATCGTCGGGATACCACGGCCGACTCGACGCCCTCGAAAAGAAGATCGAGGGTATGCATCGGGAAGATCATCATACGAGTGGCGGGGCTAAGTACGCCGCCGACTCGCTCACAAAACCCTTCACCGAGGAGTTGCTCACCGTTCATGCCTCCTCCCGGAACAAGCCCCCAAAGGTCTCTCTCTTTGACGGTAAGTCTGACCCGAAGGACCATTTGGACGCATTCACCGCATGAATGAGCTTCCAAGAAAACTCCAACGCCGCCCGATGCCGAGCTTTCTCGGTCACTCTCATCCGCTCCGGACGAGACTGGTTCCGAGGACTCGCGCCACGCTCGATCTCTACCTTCGACGAGTTGGCCCCCCAATTCCTCGGCCACTTCGTCGGGAACAGACGGCAGGAACGGACTGTCGACCATCTCTTCACAATCAACAGCGGGGACAAAGAAACGTTCAAAGGGTACGTCACCCGCTTCTACAACGCCCTTCTCGAGGTCCCATAGCACCTCAGCGAAATTGAAACGACGCGACTCCGGTGCTTGGCCACCCCTACGCGTCCATGACACGTGTCGCCCGCGCCTGTCCCATTTCCCGATGCTCACACCACCGGGCTCGCCCTTGCTCGGTTATCCCTGGCTGGTAGTTCCCTACCCCACAACGCCAGGGATCGAAGCCCTCACCAAGTGGCAGCTGAGCGGCTACCCTGCTCAGCTATCCCTGGCTGGTAGTTCACTACTCCACGACGCCAGGGATCTAAGCCCTCGCCAAGAGGCAGCTGAGCGGCTACCCTGCTCGGCTATCCCTGGCTGGTAGTTCACTACCCCACAACGCCAGGGATCTAAGTCCTCGCCAAGTGGCATCGGACAGCAACCCTACTGAGTCCATCCTTAGCAGGAATCTTGCGGCCCCTCCTGCGCTAAGGATCGAAGCCCTCACCAAGAGGCAACCGGGCTCGCTCTTGCTCGGTTATCCCTGGCTGGTAGTTCACTACCCCACGACGCCAGGGATCTAAGTCCTCGCCAAGTGGCACCGGACAGCAACCCTACTCAGTCCATCCTTAGCAGGAATCTTGCGGCCCCTCCTGCGCTAAGGATCGAAGCCCTCACCAAGAGGCAACCGGGCTCGCTCTTGCTCGGTTATCCCTGGCTGGTAGTTCCCTACCCCACAACGCCAGTGATCAAAGCCCTCACCAAGAGGCAGCTGAGCGGCTACCCTGCTCGGCTGTCCCTGGCTGGTAGTTCACTACCCCACGACGCCAGGGATCTAAGCCCTCACCAAGAGGCAACCGGGCAGCAACCCTGCTCGGTCCATCCTTAGCAGGGCTCTTGCGGCCCCTCCCGCGCTAAGGATCGAAGCCCTCACCAAGAGGCAACCGGGCTCGCCCTTGCTCGATTATCCCTGGCTGGTAGTTCCCTACCCCACAACGCCAGGGATCGAAGCCCTCACCAAGAGGCAGCTAAGCGGTTACCCTGCTCGGCTATCCCTGGCTGGTAGTTCACTACCCTACGATACCAGGGATCTAAGCCCTCACCAAGAGGCACCCGGGCAGCAACCCTGCTCGGTCCATCCTCAGCAGGCCTCTTGCGGCCCCTCCCGCGCTAAGGATCGAAGCCCTCACCAAGAGGCAACCGGGATCGCTCTTCCTCGGTTATCCCTGGCTGGTAGTTCCCTACCCCACAACGCCAGGGATCGAAGATCTCACCAAGAGGTAGTTGAGCGGCTACCCTGCTCGGCTATCCCTGGCAGGTAGTTCACTACCCCACGACGACAGGGATCTAAGCCCTCGCCAAGAGGCACCGGGCAGCAACCCTTCTCGGCCCGTCCTTAAGGATCCAAGCCCTCGCCAAGAGGCGCCGGGCAACAACCATGTTCAGCCCGTCCTTAGCAGGCCTTTTACGGCCCCTCCGCGTTAAGGATCAAAGCCCTCGCCAAGAGGCACCGGGTAGCAACCCTGCTCGGCCCGTCCTTAAGGATCTAAGCCATCGCCAAGAGGCAACCGGGCTCTCCCTTACTCGGTTATCCCTGGCTGGTAGTTCCCTACCCCACGACGCCAGGGATCTAAGCCCTCGCCAAGAGGCAACCGAGCAGCTTCGCTGCTCGGTCCATCCTTAGCAGGCCTCTTGCGGCCCCTCCCGTGCTAAGGATCGAAGCCCTTACCAAGAGGCAACCGGGTTCGCCCTTGCTCGGTTATCCATGTCTAGTAGTTCCCTACCTCACAATACCAGGGATCGAAGCCCTCACCAATAGGCGACCGAGCAGCTGCCCTGCTCGGTCATCCATGGCTGGTAGTTCACTACCCACCGACGCCAAGGATCAAAGCCCTCGCCAAGAGGCACCGGGCAGCAGCCCTGCTCGGCCCATCCTTAGCAGGACTCTTACGGCCCCTCCCGTGCTAAGGATCAAAGCCCTCACAAAGAGGCGACCGAGTAGCTACCCTGCTCGGTCATCCATGGCTGGTAGTTCACAACCTACCGACGCCAAGGATCAAAGCCCTCGCCAAGAGGCACCGGGCAGCAACCCTGCTCGGCCCATCCTTAGCAGGCCTTTACGACCCCTCCTGCGCTAAGGATCAAAGCCCTCGCCAAGAGGCGACCGAGCAGCACCCTGCTCGGTCATCCATGGCTGGTAGTTCGCTACCCACTGACGCCGAGGATTGAAGCCTTCCTCGCGAAGCCGTCGAGTTTCTTTTTGCTCGGCGCATCCCCAGCGGGCAGCCTCCTGCCCATCAGACGCTGAGGATCTGAAGCCCTCCTCACGAGGCCGCCGAGTTTCTTCCTGCTCGGTGTATCCCCAGCGGGCAGCTTCCTGCCCATCAGACGTTGAGGATCTGAAGCCCTCATCGTGAGGCCGCCGAGTTTCTTCCTGCTCAGCGCATCCCCAGCGGGCATCCTCCTGCCCATCAGACGCTGAGGATATGAAGCCCTCCTCACGAGACCACCGAGTTTCTTCCTGCTCGTCGCATCCCCGGCAGGCATCCTCCTGCCTATCAACGCGGTGGGTCCGAAGCCCTCCTCGCGAGGCCGTTGAGTAGCTTCCTGCTTGGCACATCCGCAGCGGGTAGCTTCCTACCCTATAAAGACACGGATCCAAGACCCGCCGAATAAACTCATACTCAACGCGCGATCAGCGCCTCAACTCCGACAAAGGGAGGATACCGACCTTCCCACACTCGTCCTTCGTTCGACTCATACTCGATGGGCGACAACAAGAACGCCGTGTCGTCCCCGAACAATCCACCACGAGGAATTACCAGCGCCAAGCCGCACAGAAAGAACCAAGCAGTCTACTCTCGACCCGACCCACAAATAGATCGGAACGAGAGTGGGGGCTAATGATGATGCTCAATAACGGTAATTCCTTATATCATGACACATGACGGATGACGTGTCACATGCGTAATCCAGTTAGGCCCCTGAGGGCCACGGAGGGGGAACCTGTGTTCTACAGTGGGGGCTTCCCTCAAACCCTGTCTCCGAGATTGCACCCCACTCCTTGCCCCCGAGCACTTCAGCAGCCAAGCCAACTGTCCCTTTGCTCTACTCCGAGCTATCACAGGCCCAAGCTTTCTCGGCCATCCGGCTCGCCTCCGAGCCTTCCTTCGGGCTGAGCTTCCTCGCCCTCCCGGCTCGCCTCCGAGCTATCACAGAACCAAGATGCCTCGGCCTCCCGCTCGTCCGCGAGCCTCCCGCCGAGCTAATCTTCCTCGGTCTCATCGACCGACCCACAGCACCGATTACAGGCGCCTTCGCCACGGTTCCGCGAATCTCGCCATGCGCGAGATGTCCGCCGGCCACATCCCGCGTTCCACGCCATCACGATCCCCCATTAACGAGCATGTCTCGTCATTAATGCGGGACCCCGCCTATCACGCGGGTGTGACGTCAGGGGCGTAACGGCCGGCGTGATTCTCGCGCCCACCCGCCCGTCACCACCACTATATAAACCCCTCTTTCAGACGATCGAAGTAAGTGATTTTCTCCCCACTAGGCCGTTACTCTGCTCAAATATTCGGTCTAACTTGATCGTCGGAGGGTCCTCGGTGGTGCAACCACCCCGGGATTTCCTTGTAGGTAGCTCGGCCTCAACCACCTCAAATCCATTGAGATCCACACGTTTCAGGAGTCAACCTCCAACCCAATCTCAGCCGTCCATCGTCGCCAACAGCAGATCTACGAAAGGTAACATCTTGACGTGATCTGACATCCGTCAAGAATGTTCTCGTGTAATACTTTCTTAATAGTGGAATTTCTCATCGTCGGATTGCAGGATTATGTGCAATTGTGTCGAACCTGAGTAAATCTTGTGTTTTGTGCCGTTTGGTGTGCTTTTGATAACTTGCGTTGTTTTGATAGATTGTCCGGTAAGTTTTTTTCAAGCAGTTTGTTTGCACGCGATCCAGATTAATTTTCCGCTGCAACTCTTGGTGTGTTTTGTGGTTTTTTTGAGGATCATGGATATAGAAAAATGTATCTGTGTTTCTTTGAGGAAAATTATAATAATTAATATAGGGACTATTCATAGTTACCATTCTTTCTTATTTTTAGGGACCTTAAAAAAATATAGAATTGAGAGAGACCATTAATTTGCTTTTTAAATCAAAACAAAAGCCACGCCACGCCCCATAGGCACATAATTTCAGATGAATATGTTCATTTTTCTGTCGAACGGTTGTTTAATCATAAAAGCCATCGCAAAGACATATCCAAGAATGGAGTTAATGGGGCCGGGGTCGACCGCAATCCTATGGCCGTGAAATATTATTCCATATGCTGGCCGTATACACCCGGACAAGAGAGAGAAATAATAAAAGTGTGGGTCTCATAGGCTGCCTAAAACTGTCCGAAACTCCTCCCTCTCTCTAATCCCTGCCCGGATGTATTACACCCGGCATACCGAATAATTCTTTCATGATCGCGCTTGCGTGACCCATCCCTTAGGTATGGGGACCGTCTAACTTAGCCCATGAGCCCATCCTTTTGTTTCGCCCCTTTTAGGCACAGCTAATGGGGCCGCGGTTTCTTGCAACCCCATTAAGCTCTTCAAGAACATACAAAAGAGGATTTGGGTTTTGCCTGAAACATTATGATCCGGCTGGATCTCCTAATGTACTCCTACTTTGATTAGGAGTTGTGTTAGATTTTGATTTGATTAAATTATAAAATGTATTCTTAGTCTAATCACGAGTTTACGTGAAACAGCTGCTCTTGCAAGTTAAATGATTAAGTTGTTTTAAATTAAGCATATGAAAATTAGAAAGTAACCGGTTTCTATATTTTATAACTAGTCTCGTATGGATCTAGGAGAATTTTGAGGCTACAAAAAAAGTGCTAATAGCATTATTGTAAAACAAGGCTTTGAGTTTATAATTTTTGGTGCTTTAATGGTCAAGAGAATTAATAGAAGTCTTGTTGAAAAGGAAGTTTTCACTCAGTCAAAACCACGGTCCCGACTGCAAAGGTTCGTGATCGCACCTTTCTCTATATGAAAATTCGCCGGTAAAATTTAATTAAAAGTAAAACGTAAAATGAAAAAGAAAAAGAAAAAAAGAAAAAAAGAAAAAAAATATAAAACAAAGGAAAAAGACGGAACGGATAGAAGCCACTAGCTACAACGTTGCTCGATCGAGGAGATCAATGGCGATTCTGAGCTTCGCGCCTCCAAATCTCTCATCGGCGCTGAGACAGAAACGCTGCCTTCGCTTCTTCAACAAACATCACAGCACTAGCATCATCAGCAACAGCAGCAGCCTTCTCTTTTTAGGGCAGCAGCGGCAGCGGCAAAACCCTAAAAAGCTCACAAGTATTTGTTGCTACGCTGATGAATCTAGAAATGAAACGAGATCTGAAGAACCCACCACCACCACCAACACTTCTACCACCAGCATTCAGCTCTACTCCCAAATCGAAAGGTACCCCCCAACAACTTCTCTTTCAAAAATTGATGAATCTAGGTTTACATTTTTCAATTGAGAAAAAAGTTTGGATTTTTTTATACTTTCTTGATGCATTATATGCACCTTGTTTGCAGGCAAATTATTATCATTATCATTTATTTTTTAGATTACAACAATAAGCATAATATTTCATCATAATTATGTGAGTGGAATTGAATTGAATTGAAAGAAATCATTTGATCTTTGGCATGCGAGTGTTATGTGATTATTGATCTTCAATTATTGAACTAGATGAATATTTCATAAACAGTTATATGTACTAACCTGCATATAGGGAAAGTTATGAGAATCCACTATTGTAGGTCTATGATAGGAAACCGCATGAGATGGAGTAGCCGAAGTTGATGTTTTTGTATTACAGAGAGGAATCAATTTAAAATTGAATGTGAGAAAAACAATGAAATGAAAGAAGCTAGACTCGTTGGAAGTAGTTAGAGGAATTTTGACAGTCATTTTCATTAACGTTGTTTATTGATGTTCAATGGTGGAGATGGATCCAAGTAGTTCACCAGAAATAAACAAGCTAAGAATATTTCATTGCGCAATGTTTCGTCGTTCGTGGAATATAACAAGAACGATTGGACTATATTGACTTATCTTTATGTTTCTTCCCTTTTTTCTAATGGATCTAAGCTATCAAAAGCTATCACTTAGAAAGATTTGTCTTGTAACTGTAGATTAATTACAGAAACTGCAAAGCAATCTCAAGATGGATGGGGTTCCTCAGCGGATTGGACCGAAATTCAGGTAATATTGTTAGTTGCTAGTGTTGGAGCATCATTATTTAGCCATTTGATCAATTTATTGGACCTATTTTGGATATTTGTTATTTTGCGAGCTTGCTTTGCCATAAGCCATTTATAGATCATAACGGAGTATATGAAAAACATAACCAGTGAGGTATATATACATGTGCAAATTTTAATTTCTCACTTCACATAGGGATCTACATGGAAATATTTGTTAAGGGGATAATATATAGAAACATAAATATCAAATCTATAGGAGTGTGTAAAATCATAGAATCATGCGATATGCATGAAAAGCGAAAACTTTTAAATTCTAAAATTCTATAAATTTGATCAGTTGTTACTCGTAACTGCTCCTGTAATTGTAGGAGCAGCATTTGCAAGTCATACATCATACCAATGATATTTACTTGAAAAATTGATATTTGGTTAATGGTTACTACTTTTCACCCTTTATTAAGCAAGTGAGTATTGCTGTCAGAATCTTATGCCTTCAAATTTTGTTCCTTCTTAGGGTGCATGGGTGCTTAAACCGAGAAATACAAGGCCAATATCGGTTGTTCATTTCATTGGTGGTATATTTGTTGGAGCCGCGCCACAGCTCACATATCGCCTTTTTCTCGAACTACTTTGTGAGAAGTAAGCGACTAATGATTTAGCTTTATTTAGAAGGTTTATTTTTTCCTTTCAACAATAAATGTATGTAGATATATACGTCATATATGTTTGTTTTTATATAGGTGCAGACCCAAAATTTCATGGTGACGTTTTTTTTGTTCACGTTTCTCACATCTTTACACATTATCATGTATAACCAGTGACATTTTTAATTAAATTTGAATCCTTTATTTCTAACATTATATTTTTGCCGCAATTGCTAGTCTACTACACCATATAAATAATTCATTTTTTATATCGTGAAAATAAGCCTAGTTTGTTCTCCTGGTACAGGGGCATTTTGGTAATTGCCACACCTTATGCCAGTGGTTTCGATCACTTTCGAATTGCAGATGAAGCACAGTTCAAATTCGATGCTTGCCTTAGATTGTTAAAAGAGACTGTAAGTGCTCACAAATATTATTATTTTATCGTATTATCTTCAAAGTTTAAGGTAAGCTCTTTAGTTTTTCAGGTAAATGACCTTCCCATATTTGGTATTGGTCATTCTTTGGGATCTCTTGTCCACCTTCTAATTGGTATTTAGCATGCGTTGCTTACTTTCCTTTTAATTTTACAGCGCAATTTTTTTTTACAAGCGACGATTTTCATACTGCATTTCAGGATCAAGGTATGCCGTAGAAAGAAGTGGCAATGTATTAATGGCATTCAATAACAAGGTAATTGATTGCAAACTATTAGTTAGCAGCTTAGCATTTTATATATCAGTGGCATTACTATAGCATTCTAAAAAAGGGTAACCACAAACTACGTTTAACAGTGTAACTTACATCAATGTTAAGCAAACGATAGCTGTCTTCTTCTTTAGTTCCATTATTCTCTAAGAGTAAATTGTATTTTTTATAATTAATTTTCTTGTAGTCTCTAGATAATCAGTTAAATAGTGATCTGCATGACATAGCATCTCAAGGGGTATTTTAGGTTGTCATAATCTTTTTACATCATGTACAATTTTTAGTGCTTACTGTTGGAGATTTTGATCCCCTCACCAGCATCAAGCACACAAGATATCTCAATCACACACCAAGAAAAATACCAGTTTCATGTGTCGAACAAATAGGCCTAGATTCACATGGCAATCATCTCAAATTGGATGTCACCATGAGAACGATAACATCAAAAGGACCTACATCTTGTTGGAGATAGTGCCCTCAGAGTCAATTATTGGATTGCAGGTACGTGATTGCAATGATTGCGGAGGATCTATACCGGTAGGACAGTCTTACTCGAGATGATAGTATGCTATCTGGTTTGCCTTTATCAGTCGTGTACATGTTCAGGTGACTGATTACATGTTACACTTTGATAGAGCCCTTAGGATCTTGCTTTACTACCAACAGTATGATGGCGATCATATACGTGAGAGTTGGGTGGTTTATATGCATATCCTTAATTGTGGTCCCTAGTCGTAGAAGTTTCGAGACAGGGCATCGATACTCCGGAGTAGACTAGTGTGTACAGTCGAGACCCCGACGAGGGGCGGTGGCCGGTCTCACAAGCCACTGGTGTCAGTTGGATCACCTAAGATGTATACAGGTGCTCATTGGGTTATGAGTACACCGGACAGGACTCGCCGGGAACCTGCTAGTTGGTATTATACATATCGTCAGATAGCAGTTCCCTGGTGACATGTGTACATGTTAGTTCATCGACCTGAGGTCGTCATTTGTCTCGTGTGAGTTCCCACTGTGCTTTGATTTCTACCCTACCACGGCTCAAAGGAGTCGTGCAAACAGGTAGTTTTTGGGTACAGTCCCGAGCCATATGGAGGCACGTGAGCGGATCGGCAGGGGATTCGTCTCTCCCGGTATTGGGGGCGAGGTCGTGCTGTGTCTAGGAGAGCCATTACACAAAGTCCATGGCCATGCCCATAGCAGGAGATTTACCGGTAGGTACTCCAGTAGTATCTCAGGGTGTTATTGGGCTACACTCCGACACGACTTATACTGCTATTGGGGGTCTGACGTTCCTAGCCCCCTAGGCAGATATGCGATACTCATAGACGAACGGACCGGACTGTATATACATTGTCACTGTTAGGCTCAGTAGGGTTTCCGGATGAGTTCGCTCATCGGCCTCCCTTGAGGTCAGTCCATGGGCAGCCGTTACGCATTGCTAGTGCCGCTGACGGTTTGTGGTTAAACCCACTGCCAGGGTATTGACGAGTCATTAGAGTCCCCCACAGACAGTTTTCCAAGTTCGGGCGAAACGTTGTAGAGGCCGTATGGTTTTATGGCAGGGTTCGGAAAAATGCACGTGCGTTTACGCACGTGTTATTTTTCGGGCAGATGATACTGATCGGCTTTGGTTTAAGCCGGATCCGAGTATTATATTGAGTAGATATAATATTTTTGTCTCAGTTGCATTTGTATTCGGTCGTAATACAAATACGGGTATATTTATACAGTTACGGGGTTATCCTGAAAGTCGTTTCATGATTACTTTTGGAAGTTGCCAGTTTTCAGTTTTCTATCAGCCGTCTTTTAACATTCGGTTAAAGACGGATTTATCTTTTCTTGGATAAGGTTGAGTCGTGCTTCTAGAAGCTTCTAGATGGTGAGGTGGCTTAGTGACTCATCTTGGTATTAATTGTTGCATTAATGGTTAGATGATGTGTTATTATGACTCATCCTTTAGCATTAATGTTTCTTGTAATGCTTAAGATATTTGATCTATATATTTGTTCTTGTTGTCACTTCCCCCTCTCCTACACTCACCCCCACATCCTATAAGATGGCCGGCCCCTCCTCTCTCTCACCCTCTCTCTCACTTGATGTTTCATTTGTAAAAGATTATGATAGTTTTTAGGGTGTATGGAATTTCACAGCCCATTTCATTCCATCACCCGATTCCCACGGCAACTTCATTAACCGATCGTCCACGGATTTGGACGAAGTGAGACAAAGTCATCAACCCATTCTCTACATCAATCTTGGTCGTCTCTTTTAGCAAACTTGACGACCGAGTTGCCTCGAGTCAGAGGCGGGAGCCCGTTTAAAGAATCGTTGATGTGGTGCCACCTGGACGAGCAGATTGGAGATCGATGAGATCGGAGCAGCCGCAACGGAGCGTGGGATGATGATTAAAGAACGAAGAACTCGGATCGTTCGGTATAACCTTTCTACACTCTTTACAGTTTGTTAGTTTAGCAATAATGGCAGATCCGGGTTATAGTATACGATAGCGCCAGTTAAAAAGTTTTTGTTCCGCAATTGGCGTCTGTAGACGGCCGGGGCGCTACCGTAGACTTACACATCTCTCATATCTTACCTTATCTCTCTCATCTCCCTCACTTGTTCTCTCCACACGAGAGGGAGGCCACATAAACCCAACAATGGACTACATCTTGGCCTCAAGTCTCTACTCCTCACAATAGGGTATCTGCAGTGTACAAGGGAAACCCTGATCCTACCCATCATCCATTGGTAACCTACACCAATAGATGTCCCGAAGACCCGGCCAAAGAGCCCAAGTCCATGTTGGGGTCGAAATTTATACCCCACTGCCAAAATGAAAAAAATCAAAAGTCAAAAAAATCAAAGTCAAAAAGTCAAAGTCAACGTCCAAACAAGTGGACCTAAGTCCAACCAACCCGGACCTAAGCCCAAGCAAGTGGCCCCCGCCCAAACCGTCTAAAGCCCAAGCGAAACCGGCTGGCTATCGAAGAAGAAAGAGGAAGAAATTTGTAATAAATAAATTTTGTATGCAAAATAAGTGTAAAAATCTAATACAAATAGGCAAAAGGCCAAAATTATGTAAAGACCATGGCCTATGAAGCACCGGCACTCATCGGAGGGAGCTGTACCCGTGTCGACAAGGACACGGCTTGGACACGCCGTGGACACGGTATCGGTGAATCTTTGGAACATTTGGCATCAGTTTTCGGCTAAAGGCCCAATTGGCCCAAAATGTAAAGGTCAAAAAACCCTACCTTTTTCATTCCCTCACCAGCGGCAACTCTTTCTCTTCCCTTCTCATTCTTGACAGCTCCTGCGGCAACCCAGATTTTCATCGAACCCATCTCGAAGTCGCCTCCGAAGTCCCATCTCGAAGTTGCCCCTCGAAATCATCGAGCCCATCTCGAAGACCCCATTCGAAGCCATTCAACCCATCTCGATGTCACCTCTCGAAGTTTCCTGAACCATCTTGAAGTTGCCTCGAACCTGCCTCGAAGTATCTCGGAGCCACCTCCAGGTATCTCGAACACGGATCTTTTTTTTTGGTTTTGTATATGTTGTGAGTAATATTTTATAGTTTCTGGGTTTACAAACTTTTGGTTGGTTGTGCTATATTGCTTACACCTCATGCTTATGCTTACCACTTCAATTCCTTACAAGTTACGACTCATGCTTCTGCTGTAGTCTAAAATTTACACCTCATGCTTATATTTTATAGCTTTGGGGTTTACAAATTTTTCTCTCTGGTCTATATTCCCACATCCACATAAAATAAATTAGGTTGCACAAAGAGACAAATGAAAGATAATTTTTAATTTTTCAAGTATATTGACAACAAATGCTTCTTGGTTTCAATTTCTTTTTTAAAGTTTCATAGGTCAATCGATTAATTATAATAGCTTGAATTTAATATTATGTTTTTTCTATTATAGTTGCATTTCTCTAATTTTATTTTGTTTAATAATGTATGATTTTCTAATATTCTAGTGTGATGGGCACCGAAAGTTCTAAAGGGTGATTGATGATGATAGTGCTCCACTTTGGAAATATGTTACAAGACTTGAAAGGCGAAAGGAGGTAGGGGGAAATTGGCAATGACAATGTCACTATTGCTTTGAAGTTAAAGACGGCTCTTATTCTAGGGTGAAAGGTCATCCTTTAAAGATAACGGGTCTTGAAATCAAATCTTGCAAAGCGGTGAAGCCGGAACACATAAGTGAAATGAAGAAGGTGGTCGAGCAAGCGAAGTTAAGGTTGAAGGTAAAGAAAGCAAAAAATGTTTCTTTACCTATAAAACAACCACCGAATCTCAAAGTGGAGAAAAGGCGGAGGAGATCTATCAATAGAACAATCATTTAATAATGGAGCACGTGAACAATTGAATGCATTAATTGCACGCATGTTTTATTCTTCCGGTTTGTCATTTTATCTCGCGAGAAATCCCTACTTCATTCAATCCTACACATTTCCGCAAACAATGCTATTACAGGATATGTCCTTCACGGTTGCAACCTCTCACGCCCAAGTCTCTTGCAAAAGGATAGAGCTCATATTGAGAATTTGTTCGGCTCGATAAAAAACACATGGAGTGAAAAGGTTGTATCAATAGTGAGTGATGGATGGTCGGATTCTCAAAGAAGACCAATCATAAATGTAGTGGCGGTGACCGAAGGGGGTCCAATGTTTTTAAATGCCGTGAATGCGGAGGGGATGACTAAAGATAGAGAGTATATAGCGCAAATTATCATGAAAGCAATAGATGAAGTTGGTCATCGGAATGTATTGCAAGTAATCACCGATAATGCACCGGTTTGCTAGGCGGCGGGGGGATTGTAGAGGCTATGCATCCTCGTATCTTTTGGACGCCTTGTGTTGTCCATATAGTAAACCTTGCTCGTAAAAATATGTGCGGCCAAAAACACCGAGGCAAATGAGATCGTCTATGATGAATGTAGTTGAATTAGTGTTGTTACCGCCTATGTGATGATTAATTTTTTTATAATGAATTATTCCATGAGGCTGGCGATGCTCAATCAACACGTGAAGTTGAAGATGCTTGCAATTGCCGAAACTCGATTTGCTTCCGTTATTAACATGTTACGACGGTTTAAAGAGATACAGCGTAATCTTGTTGCTTTGGTGACTAGTGAAATGTGGAGTGCTTATAAACATGTTAGGATGAAGATTTTAGATGAGGTTTGGTAGGATAAGATATAGTATATTGTTTCTTTTATGGAGCCGATTTATGATATGCTTCGATCCACTGATACCGACAAGCCCTACCTCCACTTGGTGTTTGATATGTGGGGTTCGATGATTGAGAAGGTGAGAAGTGATATATAGAAAAGAAGGCATGATAGAGCATGAAGATTCATCATTCTACACGGTGGTGCATACAATATTGATGGAACAAAAGGAGTACTCCATTACATTGCTTAGCTCATTCTTTAAATTCGAGGCGATTATAATATTTAGTCTTTTTACTATTATATATTAGTGCTTTGTTGAGGTTTTGAGAATGAATGATTTTAAAATTGATTATATTGTATGTTGATTTACTTTAGGTATTATAGCGCAACTTGGTTAAATGAAGCAACAAATCGAATTGCTCCGCATAAAGATATGTAAATCTCTAATGAAAGAGCCAAGTGCTTGAAGACGTACTTTCCGGATGTTTTAGAACAGAGAGGTGAATACGAAGTATGCTAGATTTTCGGCGGCATTGGGACTATTTGCGGATCACGTCTCGTTGAATGATAAGAGGCTTCATGAAGCCCGAAGAGTGGTGGGCGGCTCATGAAACATCTACGCCGAAATTGCAACAATTGGCATTGAAATTACTTATGCATCCGTGTTCACCATCATGTTGCGAAAGGAATTGGAGCACTTATACATTGATCCATTTACTAAAAAGGAACAAGATGACTCCACAACGTGTTAAAGACTTGGTCTTTGTTCATACGAACCTTCGGCTTTTTTCAAGAAAAACGCCGGAATATTCTAATGGAGAAACAAGGATGTGGGATATAGGCGGAGATGATTTTGACACTTTGGAGGGAGCGGGAAATATTGAAGATCGCAAATCTATCGCTTGATGAATTGGAGTTGGAAGGAGTAATATTTGGAGAAGATGTAAATGATGTTGGTTCTATAGATGTCGACTCCCATTAGGAGATGTTTACATTTTATTTTCATTTTTTAGAACTTATATGGATTGTAATATCAATTCATTTTGCTTTTTGGTTGTAACGCTAATGCATGCCATTGCATGTTCATGGATTGAAACTCAGGGTGGCAATCGGGCCTGCCCGGCCCTAAGTCCGTCAGGCTTGGCCGGTCTTCAGGCCGGGCCAAGCCCGGTTTGACAGCAATCAGGCCGGGCCTTGGGCCAGCTCGATTGCCCATTAACCCAGCCCGGCCCTAGACCCGGCCCGACTGCAGTTTTATTATTTTTTTAAATTGGATTTTTTTCCGGATTTTTTAGCTCGAACTTTGTTTAGGTCCCGGGTCAGACCTAGATATTTTATTGACTTAATTTTTTTTGGGGAGGCATAAATTGGCAAACCTTACCCCTCATACAATAGCCAAAAAATAAAAAATATAATTCATTAAAAAATGTAATTAGTGAACTCCTATCGGTGTTTACTCTTCATCAGTGTCGGAGACTTCAATACTTTTAAGGTGTTGTGTAGCTTCAGCATTGAACCAATCTTTTTGGCATACTACGACCTCCACTGCTTCATCCGACAGCTTCGCTCCCTTGTTGCATAGAACTCTATTACCCGCACTAAAAGCAGACTCCAAAGTTACTGTGGACATTGGAGTTAGCAAATCACAAGCCATGACAGAAAGCACAATATACATGTGTTCATGTGTTTTCACCAATCCAAAATATCAAATTTTCTATTTGTTCAGAAGTGAGAAAACTATTGAAATTATTTTGTAAATACAATGTAAGTTCATTACAAGAAGTAGAAACAATACTTTTTTTTGTTTCTTTTTACGTAAAAATTCAAAAATTCCCTTTTTAGAAGTTTGAAGTGAAGAGGAAGATGAAGTTCTGTTTTTACCGTATTGTGTCATAGTTGGTATATATATTTTGTAAATAAGAATTTAAAATATTTTTATAATCTTCTATATCAATATTCAAGTTATCATGGTATTTCTCTAATAAATCAAATAAACTATCTAGTTTAATTCTAGGATAAAAAAATGTAGCTAAACAAAACAATGCATGAATTTCCCTCAATATTTATTCAATTTAGAAAGCATGCTATATAACATTCCAGAAAATAGACCTTCAGTGTCAAGTATATGTCCATTAATAACTTTAATGATATAAAATAATTGTTCTACCGCTAAACATGTAGTTGGATAATAAACACCAGATAAAATACTAGTTGCAGTATAAAATATTTTAAAAAAATTTCATAACATGTTTACAAACCAATGAAGATCCTTTAAATCATTAGTGGGCATTTGTTCCTGATAAAATAAAGTAATAGGAACTCTATATTTAAGAAGACATTCAACATTTAATAAATAGAATTCCACTTAGTTGGAATATTGAATTTGAAAGATCTAAATCTTAAATTTAACTGGGTACAAATTTGCTTGAAATTTGTTTTCTATGTTCAGAGGTTTCAATAAATATCATGGCATTTCTAAGTTTTGATAAATGAGGGATCAATAACTTTAAGACCATCGTGTTTAATTAAATTTAAAATATGGCATGCACATCTTTGATGAAATAATACTCCATTTAAAATAGGATTTAAATTATTTTTTAAAATTGTTATAGCAGCAGTATTATCAGTAGCATTATCAAAACTAATTGAAAATATTTTATTTTGAATCTCAGTCACATACAGTGGTCATAATATAATTACTTATATTATTTCCAGTACGTGGATGTTCCATTTTCGAAAAACCAGTAATTCTTTTTTGTAACAACTAATCATTATCAATAAAATGTGCAGTAACACAAATATAACTAATGACCCATTTTATTGTCTAAACATAAGAAATTAATGCAATTTTACTTCTAAGATTAGTAAAAATACCAAATAAATTAGTTTTGGCTTCATAAAATTTTTTAGAAGTATCACCTCTAAATGGATTTCTTGGTACTCTTTGAAATACACGATTATATGCAGTTTTTACTAATTTATCAAAATTTTCATTTTCAGCAAAACCAAATGGTTGTTCAGCATGTATAACATATATAGCAAGTTCTCTTCTATAAGTTTTTTGAGGATAAAAAAAACCAGTCACAAAAAATCAGATGTCATGCTTAGAGTCGTCTGTCGAGAATCTGCTTTTTGATGGGTGTTTACATGTCTTCTTAGATGCTTAGTTCTATCCTTTTCAGCACAGGTAAAATCTTTAATGCAAGTCTTACAAACATCCCCTCCGACTTTACCTGCAACTTGTTTTACAAAATATTTCTAAACTTCAGAAGTTCTAGATCTTTCGGGTCTGGGAGCAGAAACATTAGCATCAGGAACATTGCATGCATGAACTTTTACAGGGGTGTGATTTTGTGGTGTAAGTATTTCAAAATCAGCAGGCATTTTAAAATTATCAGGCATTTCAAAATTAGCAGAATCAAAGTTAGGAGATTAAGAATCAGTTATCAGCACCGTATTATTTAATCTAATTGCATCTTGTGTATCCAAATCAATTTGAAAAGAACGTATATGTGATGTACCGACGGTCATATTTCGTAATCTAATTGCCTCCTGTGAATTCGAATCAAGTTGAAAAACACGTCTACGTGATGATAAACCATCCCTGTTACCTTGTGATGAAGAACCAACCATCCTTAATTAAAAAAATTAAAAAGAAAGGAAGAAATATGATAAAAAAATTAAACGAGAAAAATATATAACTGATACCGAAAAACCTGATTCTAAATAACATAATCAAATTGCTGGAGACTGAAGTGAAGATTGAGATTGCAGGAATGATGATTGCTTGATTCCAAATTTTAACAGCAAACTTCTCGGCAATTAAATAGAGATGTAGAAAATGAAGATTTTATCGTTGTGAATTGTGATGAAAATGAGAAGTGTAGGGAGGTATTTATAAAATTTTGGAAGAGAGAGATGCAGAATTTTGGATAAGGGGGATGAAGAAAAATTTCAAAATTTCAAATTTCAAATTTTTTAACGTTGTCTCGGGCTAAAAAATTTTCGAAATTTAAAATCCGAGGCCGGGCTGGCCAATTTTTTTCTTCAAATTTCCAATTTGATATCCCGGGTTGGGCTCAGACAGGGCCTAGTTGGCGGGCCGAGGGAGGCAAGCCTAGCCCAGCCCTAAGCCGAACTGGCCCCTCAACCGGGCCTGGCCGGCCCCGCCACGTGGCGCTAGGGCCGGGTAGGGCCACCCGACCCATTTGCCACCTTGAATTGAAACACTAATTTTAGCTTTATTGTCATAATTCTAATTTGCTAGTTAGCGTATTTTCTTTTATGTGCATTAAGTTAAATTATGTCTTTACATTTCAATTTTCGTTTTATATATGTGTAAAGCATACAAGTAAAGAGTGTTTTCGGTGAGAGTCGAACTCAAGACCTCTCGTTTAGTCACTTACTAAATGTGTGCTTTACTATCTGAGTTACGAAAGCTATATAATAATAATAAAAATATTCGCTGTCCCTGTCTCCCACTTTTTAAAAAATTTCCGTGTCCGTGTCAGTGCTTCATAGCTCATGGATCATGTGTAAAAAGATGTGCACATGGCCATGAGAGAGACAAAAAACAATTATGTAAAGCCCAATGGGCAAGCTGCAAAAATGTAAGTCTATAAAGGCACGAAACATGAAGAAATAACAACTTGGATTCCATATTTTCTATTCCTAGGGTTTTGAGCTTCAATCTCTTTCTTCAAGGTCTTCCTAAAAAGCAAAAAGCTCTCATTTTTCTTAAGGCAAATAGTATTAAACCCATAGATTTATTGAAAAGAGCTTGATCTCTCCATCAAAACCAACAAAAAGAGAGCTTTTGGGTATCTCCCATTTTTTCTCCAAAAGAAATAAAGAAAGGGGGAAGAAAAAGGAGAATCTATCTCTCAAAACTTTATTTGTGAAGGATCCAAAACTTTATTTGTGAAGGATCCAGGGCATAAGAGAGAGAAAGGGGATCCCTTTTCCCTCATTCAACCTTCAAATCCCAAGTTCAAAGGAATTAAGAGAGCTTTTTTTCGGCAAAAGTAGAGAAAAGGTCGAGCATAACCTCACCAAAGGGAAGTCCTTTGGGCTTTTCTTTTGGGGAAACTCTCAGGGATGTGGATTTCGAGCCGTACTCCACTCTTGAACGCGGATTTTCCATCCGTGCTTAACCCAAACGTGGAAAAACATAGACTTTGTTTTATGTTTCTCCTAAATAAACGAAAAAGCGACAAAATCTTGTGGTTGCCGCCGAATTTTTGTCGAAATCCGTACACGCAGTTTTTTTTAGAAAACCAAACAAAAAAATGAATGAATAAAATAAATAAAAAAATGTGAACAAAAGCTGCCGGGGGCGTCGACCCGGATGACCCTTATCAATAGCGCTGTTGGGTTCTCCAAAGGGACATCCGGACCCGGGCCTTCCTTTCGGCCTTTTTTGGGAGCCCCCAATGGGGGGAGCCGACTCCCCAAATGGGAGGGAGCTGACCCCCTTTAGGGGGCCGACCCTTAAGAGGGGAGCCGACCCTTTTAGGGGGCCGATCCTACTAAAAAGGGTGAGCCGACCCTCCAAGGGGGAGGAAGCAGACCCCGGCTCCCCCTAAAGGGGGGCTACTCCTGGTGGCCCCGGGGTACCTAGCCCCGGGTTTCCCTTCCGTGGGGGCATCCAGGGGTACCTAGATCTTTATCCTTAATTTAAAAAAAAACAAAATAGTAAAATATAAATAAAAAATGAAATGAACAAATATGCATCTTTTTTTTTTCAAGCACGCATTTCACGTTGAGTTTGCATGATCGCAAGACCTGTTAATCGGATATTTCCTTATCTTAACACGAGAGATAGTTAACGACAGGTTTGTCCGCGGCTGCTAGAGATTAGAATCTCCACAATCAATAAACTCTTGCACACCCCTGTCGTATACACGCTCAAGACTACTGCGCGAGTGGTTCTTCCAGTGGAACTCATGCAACAATGGGCGGATTAGCCAATCCAATTCGGGTCCATTACATTCGCCCCAGCCTTCAGCGCTCCTACCGCGGAGGCGCCAACAATTCAAATGAACAAACCGGTCTTGAAGGGAAGGACGCCGAACGTGATAGTGCCTAGGCTACCCGAGCCAGGACGTAAATCCGTCCTCGAATGGCTTTCTATCGCTTCAGCCGGGGGCAATGCCGTCAACTTAAAGATGACCACAGGACGTCCCGTGCAAGGCTAGGGGATGCCTGTGACGACCGCACACTCGGGCGTCTTCTCCAGACTCTGTCACTCGGGCTTGCTTCCAAGAAAGCAGATGCCCGTCAAGCCCTAAAAACTGAAAAGCTAAAGCAAAAATGGCTCAAATATAGAGCCAACAAAAGAGTTAGGGTTCATGCTTACTTGGACTTCGTGAGGTTCCAGGAATTGGTTACCCCGCGATAAAAGCTGGACCGGCTGCGAAAGTTGCCATCTCTTTTAAATCATTATAGCTGGTTCAAAAAAATGCTATGACTGCTAAAAATAAAAAGCAGGCGATTCGGAGAGTCTTGCATAGAGGCGTGTCCAAACCCTCGATTCAAATGTGTGACACTAGCTCATCAGCAGTCTACCGAGCGCTCGCCGCATGAAAGCAACAGGGAGAATTTAAAAAGGTGCCGGTGCCACCCAATACCCTAACTAGACCGATTGTCTTCAGTCGTCTATCCTTCCCTGAGAAGGATGGGCCGCGACGACAGTCAGTAAAACCCGCAACAATCGCAAGCTTTGCTGTTGAGGATGAGGGGAAGGCCGGGTAAACAATCCATACTGTTTATATGGTAGGCATGGGCTCCAGTGCTAACCTTCGAAGTAAGAACAAGGAATCGACCGCCGCTCCCCAGGCCCAATCTGGTTTGGGTGCGGCTGCTACTTCTCAGTCCTAGCATGCTCTGAATCCTGATGACAATGAAAACCCTTTTGACAAGGCGGCAGGGTAGAAAGAGCCTACGATTCCTGAGGACTCGTAGGCTCGGACAGTGAGGGTAGCCCAGCCTTCATTTCCAAGAATGCGGAGTGAGCGTTGCTCGAAGACATTCAGAAGAAGCTAAAGGACAAAGACAATGAGATCATCAAGGTCTATTCGAAAATCGATGACATGATGAATGTTGTGATGCGGCTTACAACTCAAGTCGCCCAGGTGCAATCCCTGCAAGCGCAAGGCTCTACCCATGAGCCAAAGAATAACGCCCCAAAATAGCCAACACCTATCACCACCAGCCCGATGGCGGTGTATCTTCATGAAAGTCGGCCGCATTAGCTGCAAGGAAAGTTTTGATGCTTGATAGCGACACCCTAACACAGGATAAGATCACGGACTTAGTCACCAGCAAAGTCAAAACGTTGGTGGCTGAGGCCGAAGTAAAGAACTGTAGCAGTAGCGGAAAACCGTACTCTGCCAGATATGATCTAATGGATTATCCCAGTGGCTACGTCGTCCCCAAGTTCAAAAAGTTCAACGGGATGGGAAATGCCAATCCATATATTGCCCACTTCAAAGCGTCATACGGAAATACCGGGAGCAATGATGTGCTGTGCTGCCCAGGCAATTTGTTAAAAGTCTAACCGACGTTGCCTTTGACTGGTACTCAAACATACTGGACGGCTCGGTCACAACATCTACTCAAATGGAATATCTGTTTAAGCAAAGATTCATGAGTGTCAACGATAAAATCTCCATTGCCGACCTTGTGAGGACCAAAGCAGAAAACAATGAAATCGTTACGAATTTTATAACCCGATGGCGTAGTATTACCTTCAAGTGCGAACCGCCGTTAGACCAAGACCAATCCGTTGGCCTTTTCATAGAAAATATTGACAACTGGATGAATCCCTTCCTATGCACAGCGGGTCTCAAGGCATTTCAGGAGCCGACCAATAGGGTCCAGATGCTAGAGTGCTCAAAGCATGGGTTCACCCCGGACCTTCAAATTAACAATAAATACAGAAGCCGAAAGGATGATAACCGCAAAGGCGGAAGTTTCAACGATTCCGACTCTTTCAATGCATCTGACGATGAGGGTAAGCAAAGAGCGGGCGGATCAAAAGACCGACCGGCCTCGAAAGTCAGTACTGGGAGGAGGACCAACTCTAGAAGAGAAAAAGAATAAGGTCTACTCATTCGGAAGGGACAATATCCGTAAAATATTTAAGGACGTCTTGAACAACGGTTTATAACCGTCAGAATAAAAAAGACCCCACGAAGCAAAGATGACCGACAATCCCCTGTACTGCTTATACCATGGAGTGGTAAGTCATACGATCGAAAACTGCTACGTTTTCAAGGGTTTAGTCGAGAAACAACATAAGACAGGAGAAATTGAACTGTCCAATAATGTGTTGACAAACAATCAAGCCGCGACATCCAATTTCATACAAACGGAAACCGAAGTCTTCTTAAGGGCAGACGGGTCAACCATCCGCTCCAAGAAATGACGTCAATCCGCTGCAACCTCCATGGAGCTTATATCTGTCCAAAAAGACGGAGAACATGTTGAAACTGCTTCAGAAAGAGCCCAGGATCGAATGGGAGAATCAAATAGATCCCACTGTTCCCGTTCTGAAGTCGGCTCGACCGAGCTCGAATTCCAAGAACCTCAAAAAGAAGAAAATGAAGAATATGGTTCGATCCGAAGGACCAAGAGGAAATCCGCCCTCCAAAAATACAATGATTCCTTCAAGAATTATGTAAAAAAAGAAAAAGCAAGGAGTTCTTCCCCAGAGTAGCGGCGGAAATCCAGAAAGAAATGGAAAGCGATGTCGGTGATGAAATCCCAGTAGTAACCTGCTACGCTATCCATTTCGGTAACGATTTTGAGGAAGAGCTTTGTTTTCCTAAGGAAGACGATGAGCCAATCACGAAAGCCAATCAGATCTAACTTTGAAACCGCAAAGTGCTACCGCTGAAACATGGCAATCCTCCGTAGGAAAAGGAAAAACAAATTGCAGTCGAAGGGGACGATGAAGGGCCAGCTCATAAAGGCTTGAACTCTCCCTTAGTATACTACGTCTTAACTCATCTCCGGAAGCTCCCATCTGTCCTGAGCGCCTACGACACTCTTGTTCTGTCCAAGGAGCTTAGAGATGTTCTCATTTATGCTCTACAAAATCCTGAACGGTACTAGGTAGGCTTCACAGAAATCAATATGAAAGAAGCCTGATACACTTTTCACTCCATTTCTGTTGCATTCAAAGACGAAGACATGATACTAGGGACGATCAAGCATAACAGGCCACTCTATGTAACAGGATACAGCGAAAGAGACAGGATTAATCACATATTGATTGATTCAGGATCCTCAGTAAATATCATGAACCTCCTGACTCTGAAGTTGATCAATGGATGTCCAGAACCTATCAAAGAAAATGATCATCATTCAGGGCTTTAACCAGAACTGCCAGCAAGTCTTGAGGTCAATAGTTCTGCCGATCAAATTCGGAGATCTACAAACAGAGGCGAAGATATATGTCATCGACGTCGATACATCATAAAAGGTTCTTTTGGGATGACCATGACTTCATGATTATGGCATCGGCCCATCGACGCTCTATCAATGCATGAAATATACCAAGGATTGCAAAGAAAGGCGCATTGACGGAGACGACGTTCATGAAATCCGATATGAAGATTCGCGCTATTTCATGATTTCTCAGGGCACCATGCCACCACTTGCCGAAGACGAAACAACGCCGAGTCCCAAGAGTACGTTAAAGCCAGCTGTCACCTTCAAAATCAAAACCCCTCAATGGCGTCTACATTTTGGCAGCGCCACTGATGAGTTTGATGAAGGCCAGTCCTTATCTTTCGTCCCAGCAAAGTTTGTCCGCACTTAGGCTGTGACACCGATGAATCAAACACCGAGGATTCGTCCCGCAACAGGTGTGCGGACAAGACTCATGTCCAAAAAGCAAGGCCGAGGGTGCCTCCTAAAATCGCAGAAGGATCCTTATTCGTTATGAGAGTCCCGGAGCAATTATATAAAGAACTCGATGCTCTGTCAGTCTCTATTGTGGATCTATTGAAAAGTTTCTCTGTCCTCGGAAGTAAGAACGGGCAAAAAGGGATTTTGTTCTATGGGTCGAACTCTATTATTCACTCGAACGACTTGTCTCTAATACGCCTTCCATACGAAAGAGACATAAGAAGTGTCCTAAACCCCAAATAATATGCATCCGAGATGCGGGAATATTTTAAGAAATGTGGATGCCCGTTATATCAAACATACTCCGAGGCAAAATTTTATGAAGGGTTATGGTATCCGCCCCAAGCCCGACCATTCATCAATGGACGAGTCTCAGATAGATGGGTATAGGATTCATCCAGCTTGATGTCAGGTCCTGTCGTATGACCCATATTGAAGATACCAGCGAAAAACCTAGGACGATGACGAGCTAACCGAGTCAGAAAAAGGCCTTTAGGAGCTCGAAGACGGCGGACAAGCAAATTTTGACGAGCTGATCGAAATTGGCCCGGAGACGCCCGATAATCTACGACTAACCTATATCAGCTCGCTCTTGTCAGAGGGAGTAAAAGAGCAAATAATTTCCTTACTGCATGATTTCGTTGACTGCTTTGTATAGACGTATAAAGAAATGCCCGGCCTCTTTCCGGAGGTGGCTATGCATAAGCTGGCTTTATCTCTTGATACTAAGCCGGTCAAGTAAGCTTATCGGATAATGAGAAGGGAGCTAGAAGAAAAGATCATCGAAGAAACCAAGAAATTCATCAATGTCGGTTTCATCAGGAAAGAGAAATATGCGGACTGGATCGCATGCATTGTCTCGGTAAAGAAGAAAAACGGGCAGACTCGAGTTTGCTTCGACTTCAAGGACGTCAACGAGGCATGCCCTAAAGATGATTTCCCATTCCCGGTCATGGAAATGATGGTTGACGATACCTCAAGGTATGAGCTGTTCACCTTCATGGATAGCTCATCCAGCTACAACTAAATCAAATGTCGTCCGAGGATGAGAAACATACAACGTTTCGAATTCCGATCGGCATTTATTGCTGCAAGGTGATGCCGTTCGGACTAAAGAACGCGAGCGCCGCATATCAAAGAGCGATGATGCAAATATTTGATGACTTAATCCATAAAATCGTCGGATGCTATGTTGATGAATTGGTCATCAAGATTAAAACCGAAGCCAATCACATCGAAGATCTCCGAACCGTCTTCACAAGACTGAGAGAGTACAGTCTAAAATGGAATCCTCTGAAATGCGCTTTCGGCGTGTCATCTGGGAATTTTTTGGGCTTCATAGTCCTACATCGAGAGATCGAAATTGACTCGTCAAAGATAAAAGCAATCATGGAGATGCCTTCCCCAGAGAATCCGATGCAGTTGAGATCTTTCCATGGCAAACTCGTGTATATACGAAGGTTCATTTTGAATTTATCTGGGAGATGTATGCCTTTCTCAAAGCTGATGAGGAATGTCAAGTTACATTCGAAAGAATAAGGCGATGCTTGTTGCACCTTCCGGTGCTCACTAGTTTGGAAAGATACTCCATTCGTTTGGAACGCCGAATGTCAAGCTACATTCGAAAGAATCAGGCGATACCTGTTGCACCCTCCAGTGCTCGCTGCTTCCATTGCAAACAAGACACTGATCCTCTACACCGCTGCACTAGAATGATCACTCGGCGTGTTTTTCGCTCAAAATAACGAGGGTAAAGAAAACACCCTCTACTATCTCGGCCGAACACTGGATGGGGTGGAGCATAGCTACTCTCCAAGCGAGAAGCATTGCTTGGGTTTGGTATTTGCCGTGAAGAAGCTGATGCACTATTTGCTCGCTCATCGGGTTGTGCTGACCTCGAAGATCGACCCGCCGAGATATCTCATGACAGGAAAATTTGATGAGCAGGATGACCAGATAGGCTGTCATGTTGCTTGAATTTGATATAGTCTATACTCAGAAAGCAGTAAAAAGGCAAGCCCTGCCCGACTTCTTTGCTGCACATCTCATACCTGAAGGGTCACCGCTAAATTGCAAGTTACCCAATGAACAAGCGCTGCATCTCGAAAATAATGAGTCATGCTGGGATCTCTACGTCGATGGAGCCTCGTTAATGAGGTCCTCCAGCAAGTTAAGCATCCTGCAGATAAAAGTGGGGGTAGGATTGATGTTCATCATGCCGTCAGGGGGAACCCTACGACATTCTTTTGCTTTTACCGACCTCGCACAAACAATGAGTGTCACGCCCTACTTCCCAAAGAACAGAAACGGTGACGTGGCACGGTCCGCAACTTAACTGTATTGAGGGTGGTCTAACTCAATGCAGTTATGTTAAGCGTATAAATAACATGCATGAAATGTACTAAAACAAATAAATAAATGCAAGAGCATTTATTTTCATCAACCAAAATACTTTATTACATCCCAAGGTACTGAAAATAACAAGATTGTTTATTACATCAACTGAACGGAAAAAAAGCCCTAAACAGGTGGGCAACTGGAAAGTAAAAGAGCTATCATAATAGTTGGGTGTCAACTCCGAATGGTCTTCATCTGTGGGCTCCACTCCTTCGTTTCCTTCATAAATCTCGTCATCTAAAGGACATTTCAATGATAGAGAGAAAGGAAAAAGAAGTCCGTCGGTGAGTTAACTCTGGTAGGATTGCCTCATAAGGAAATATGTAAAGGAGACAAGTGTGTGATGCATGATGTCATGTGAGTGTAATGGTAAACTTTATAAGGTATCTACTAGATATTATGATCGTATTAGTTCATTAGACAAGGGTATCGGGTTCTCGCGATTATTCCGTTTGGGCCATGGAACAATAGCAATGAGAGTGAATGGTACCGTTTCACCCTCGGACCATGGTTAAGTAATAGGGGAATCCGAGGCCCGGATACGATCTTGCCTAATCAAACTACCCAGCCCCGTTTTATTCAGTGATATTGGATTACAAATTAGTGTTAGCGCGTTGTTTATCTAGGTATGGAATTTCATCAGTTATATGGTCATCCGTACATTGTAATTTTCTTATGTAATGTCACCCGTCATAGTGGGATCTTATTATCACCCGTAATATCAGGATCTTATTGTCACCTGTTATAGCGGGATCTTATAATTGTCATCCGTAATATCGGGATCTTCAAAGTATTCTATACCTAGGTTCCGTGTCTAACTCTAATCGTATTAGATGTCATGTCATGTGGGATGTCATGTGTTTTGCTCGGTATAGAGAAATGCTCAAGTGATTGGATTGTCATAATAATTCATGGCATTTAAGTGCAAATATGATTAGAGATGTTCATGGTATTTTATCGTAGATGTAATTAAAAAATCCCATGGTATTTTTATGTGAATCTTATATTAGGAAAACCATGGCATTTTAATATAAATGATATATAATAAAAAGTCTATATGGTATTTTAGTGAAATAAGATTTTATGAAAAGTCCATGGTATTTTAGTGAGAGTAAGATTTTATAGAAAGCCCATGGTATTTTAGTGATGCCTTATCTCTGGCTCTCTGAGGCTCGAGAGATAATGGGTATCCGAAACTTTAGGATATTTATTTAAAAATACGACTTTTCTAGAAAAGTCGAGGGGTTTTATTGAAAATATTTAGTTTAGGGTATTTAAATAAAAATATGGATTTCAGTAAACTTGGGGTATTTTAATAAAATTACAAGTTTTGGGAAACTTTATGGTATTTTATTGTTAGGGCTGTGTATGGTTTTCCCCCCTTTGAATGATACAATATGGAAAGGTATTTTAAAAGTTTATTTTAATTCGGCGGCATTTCGGCTTTATAACATGGTGATTTCTGTGTTTAGTTTGGGCAGCATAACGACATGTTTATATCTACCAAATAGTAAATACAGGGGATCGGTTGTGTTACCCCATGAAATAATTTTCATAAAGGAGAGTGAAACATAAAGGGTTTTGTCGTGTTTACTAATTAACAACTAATAGAAACATGTTCAGGTTCATTTTAGAATTTTTAGAAATTGCAGATATTATTAGAAACAATATAAAAGGCAGAGAAATAGCATTGAGATCAAGTGGTGAGATATAAAACAGAGAGAAATGGCGTTGAGATCATGTGGTGGGAGGGATCCTACCATTGATTGGGTTATCGAAATGCCGATGAAATCATACTTTTCGTAGCTTTTCTCCTTCCTCGGATTTTGCAGAACGTGAGGGCAGCACCGTTGCGTAGCTCTTCAAATTCCGGTCGCACAACAATTTTCTGTGAATTTTTCGGAGTTGAAATGGAGAAGAAAAGCTCAAGGGAATGGGTGTATATATAGGGTTTTATTTTGCAACAAACAAATCCCAAACCCGTCTCAAATCCCCAAAAATCCACACTGGAAAACAACAAATCGTGCCCGTTTGATCTGGGGCCTCCGCCAGTAATTCATAGCCGTTGGATGTTCCCCTCACACGCGGCCGCGTGGGCTCACACGCCTGCACCCGCAGGTGCATGGTCTCCACCACGTAGCCGCCGTCAGCGTTCTTAGGCTGTTGGATCGTCAACGATCCAACGGCCCCGATTAATCCCCAATATATATATATTTCTTTTCTTTTATTTTTAAAATCTGAACAATTTTTTTCTAAAACCGAATTTGTTTTGGAAAATTAGTTAAAAATTGTTTAAAATCTTCGAAAAATTTGGGAAAATTCTAGAAATTTTTTTACTAATATTATTTTCATTTTGTAATAAAAATTTGTCCAAAATAATTTCTTTTTCTGGGATTAAAATATCTTTTAATTCTTATCCTTTTCTGAAAATTCATTTTAAATTCTTAAAAATTATTTAACTAGTTTTAAAAATAAATAAATCATTTCCCCTGTTATCTTTTAAATGAAGTCTTAAAAGAATATTAAAATTGAAAAAAAACTTTTATTTATGAGTAGAAAAATCATGGACGTTACAATGAGGCTGAGTATGAAGCACTGGTAGCGGGTCTTGAGCTCGCCATAAAGACGGGAATTACCCTACTCCATGTTTACGGAGATTCCCAGATGGATGTTAACCAGGTAAGTGGCGACTATAAAGCATACAAGCCCAAGTTGGCTCGATACAGGAGCCGCGTCATGGAACTTATGGGGCAATTCATCTACATCAACTTGTGAGAATTCCCGGGGTGTTGAACGGGAAAGCTAGCGTACTTACTTGCCTGGCAAAAGAACTAGTTGATCCCGGCATGAATGAAATTTTAATTACGGTCAGAAGCCGGCAAATCCTACCCCTCATGGATCAGCGTGAGAAAGGCTTGAACAAGAAAACTGTCTTGCCGAGGAGGCGTTGGCCATTAAAGAAGAGCCCGATTGTAGAGAACCCTTTATTGAGTATCTCCGATACGATAAGCCACTAGAAGACAAATCTGCGAAGGTTCAGCTGATAAAGAGAGGTCTTCGATATGTGTTCGTAAATGACACGCTATATCGAAGGTCATACGACCAGTTCCGGCTCAGATGTCTGTCCTTGGCCGAAGCCCAGAAAGTTATGAAGAAAGTCTACTCAGGCGTCCGTGGAGCACACCAGTCTAGGCCCAAGATGCGTCTTCAAATCAAGCGGTTAGGATATTACTGGCCCACTATGATGATGGATTGCGAAGAACATGCGAAGAAATGCCATCTCTGTTAAATACACGGCAACTTTAAACACAAGCATTCCAACCTGCTGCATCTTACTGTAGCGTCATGGGCATTCGAAATATGGGACACCGATATAGTTGACCCAATTCACCTTTCGTCATCTAAGGGTCATAGGTTCATACTAACTGCCACCGATTACTTCTTCAGATGGGCTGAAGCCGTCCCTCTAAAGGAAGTCAAGACAGAAGATATCTCGACATTCTTCCAGCATAACGTTCTATATCGTTTTGGCACACCAAGACGGATCATTTTCTACAACTAACCTTCTTTCAAGAGCTTCAAAATATTAAGATTCGTCACCCAGTATAAGATGGATTAGAGATATTCCTCCATTTACAATCCAAGAGCTAATGGGTTGGCCGAGACCCTCAACAAAACCCTATGCAAGCTCTTAAAGAAAACATTCTCTGTCAATAAACAAGACTGGGATCTCAAGCTCCATGAGTCGCTGTAGGCTTATCGTACCACGTACCGCACTCCAACACAATCTACCCCATACTCATCGCCTTTCGGGGTGGAAGCAATCTTACCCCTCGAAGTCGAAATCCTAAATTTAAGAATTGGTCGTATAGCACAGTTTGACAGAAGAGGAAAATACTCTCTTTCGGCTTGAAGAGCTCGATGCGCTCGAAGAAAAAAGACCCATCGTACCGCAAAATCTGGAGTTGTACCGAGCCCAAACGTCACGTGTTTACTACAAAATGACGCATCTCCGTGTCTTCAAGAAAGGTGATTTGGTGTTGGTCCTCAGAAGACTGATCATCCTCAGTCGACATGTAAAAAGAAAATTTGAACCATACTGGGAAGGACCATACGTAAGCAAGAAAGTATTTGACGGAGGATCCTACCAACTGATAAGTGCTGAAGAAAATAAGCCTATACCACCCATCAACGGCCGATATCTTAAGAAGTATTATACATAAATGCTCTAAATCGTGGATAAGCTAATCCCAAACATCCTTGCAAAGATGCGCCAAAAGTGCCAAATAAGAAAATCAAGCCAAGATTGACCCCGAGGTCGTTAAACCGGGAACAAATAAAATCCTCCAGAGGCAAATGATGAGTCGCTCCTGGCATTATGCTTCAGTGTTAGCGGTGTTGATACCGACCAAAATCTCAATCCTGAAATCCTCCAAAAGCAAATGATAAGCCGATGCTGACACTATGCTTCAATGTTAGCTGTGCCGATACCGACCAAAATCCCAAACTCCAAATCCTCCAAAGACAAATGATGAGTCGCCTCTGGAACTATAGCGGTGCTGATAAGGGAAAAAAAGAAAAAAAGGGGTCCAACTCAGAAGTCTCAAATTAAACACATCAAATTAAAGTCTCACTCGATAGTGCTTCTATGATTAAGAGTTCCGCCGGACAGATTGGGACCCCCAAATCTATCAAATCAAGCCAAAACCGGGTACTTGACGAGTTACCTCTGCAGTCTGATTAAAGTGGCAGAGATGTTGACTCCACTCCCAAATCAAGCCAAATCAATCCAATCAAGCCAAGAATGGGTACCGGACGAGTTACCTTAGGAGCCTAATTCCAGTAGTACATATGCCGACACCAAATCAAGCCAAAATTGGGTACCAGACGAGTTATCTCTGGAGCCTAATTCCAGTGGTAGAGATGTCGACTCCACTCCCAAGTCAACCAAATTAAATCAAATCAATCAGAGCAAGCCAAGACCGCGTACCGGACGAGTTGCTTCTGGAGCCTAATTTCAGTGTAGAGATGTCGACTCTGCTCCCAAATCAATCAAATCAGTCTAGTCAAGCCAAAATCGAGTACTTGACGAGTTACCACTGGAGCTCAATTCCCGTGGTAGAGATGTTGACTCCGCTCCCAAATCAAATCAAACAAATCAAATCAATCCAATCAAGTGTCGACACCGTAGATGTGGATCAAGTCAAGCACCGACACCACAGGAAGTTGATCAAGTCAAGCACCGACACCACCGAAAGTGGATCAAGTCAATCGTCGACTGTTCATGTCGTAAAAAGGACAGTGTCAGTCTCCCAAAAGCGGGGGCCAAGTCAAGTCAACCTCTACACGAAAGAAGATCCATCAATTTCATGCATACGACACATACATATCATATGCATTTATTGATGGGGGCACTTTGTTGGGGTCGAAATTTACACCCTGGGGTCGAAATTTACACCCTAGTGTCGAAATAAAAAATTCAAAAATTAAGCCAAAATGTCTGTCAAAGTCAACGCCCAAATAAGTGGACCCAAGTCCAACCAATATAAACAAGTGGGTCTACGCCTAAACCGCCTCAAGCCCAAACGATTCATCGAAGAAGAAAGAAGAAATTTGTAATAAATAAATTTTGTATGCAAAATAAGTGAATATAATACAAATAGGCAAAAGGACAAAATTATGTAAAGCCCATAGCTCATGTGCAAAAAGATGTGCACATGGCCATGGGAGAAAAAAAACAATTATGTAAAGCCCAAGGGGCAAGATGCAAAAGTGCAATCCTATAAAAGGTATGACATGAAGAAATAACTTGGATCCCATATATTCTATCCCTAGGGTTTTGAGCCTCCACTCTCTTCAAGGTCTTACTCAAGGGCAAAAAATATCATTTTTCTCAAGGAAAATAGCATTAAACCCATAGATCTATTGAAAGAGCTTAATCCCTCCATCAAAACCAATAAAAAGAAAGCTTTTGAGTCCTCCCTCTTTCTCTTCAAGAGAAACAAAGAAAAGCGGAAGGAGAACCCATCTATCAAAACTCTATTTGTGAAGGATGCAAGGTGTAACAGCCCTATTTGGATGCAGTAGTTCAAGATTTATCGAGATTTTTTTTCCATAATTTTAGAGCTTTTAGTTGGCTACTAGTATATTTTATTTTTTGAATTTTTACCGTAAACAATTTTGATATGAGAAAAATCTTCAGTTTTTATATAATATATAAAATTTCCTTAGTTGCAACAAAACAATATTTTGCATATCTTAAAATTCCTAATTTGACCTATTAATATTTGGTTTGCATACATATATTACCTTGGCTAACTTTTGTTTGTTGTTAATTTGAGCACAAGAAAAATCTGTGCAGAATCTTTAACTACAACCAATTAAAGATATGCATCTATATACATATATTTATAAAATTTTTATATACACATCAAAATATCTCTCTCATACTCACATCTCTCTCCCCCTTTGCCATCTCCCGCCGCTTTCGCTCTCATCTTCGCACCCGCCGCCTTCGCCCTCACGAAACCCTAACCCACGCCTTCGCCCTCACGAAACCCTAACCCAAGCCTTCGCCCTCGTCCTCATCCCACCGACGCCGCCTCCATCCCTCATCGCCGCCACAAATCCCGAACCCCCCTCATCTCATCCCATCGCCCTCGCCTTCGTTCCCTTCGCACCACCATCTCCGACTCCACCACAACCCCCAGCCATCTGCACCAAGCCCACACAGTCGTCATCTCCCGCCGCCGCAGCCTTGTCTTCAACTAGCAGCTGCTCTCCTCTCTCCACCAACAGCAACGTCTTCTGCACATCACCCTCACAACTTTCCCATCGTCAGATCCGAGCACTACTCGACTCGACCAGGACCCATCCAATCCCTAGCTTGATACCATCACCATCCTCTGTAAGTTTCCTTGATCCCTGTTTTTTAAAAAATAAATAAATAAAATGAAATGATATGAAACCAGTGAACATTGAAAGGGGGAAAATTAGTATTAAAACCCTAAGTTGATATAATTGTGTTTGGTTTTGTGACGATATTTATGGTTTAACCGATGATAAATTTATCTAGGCGGATCATATAACTCAGATCCCAAGTCGAACTTTAGCTGAGATCGTGCCTCGCATCTTCGTACATCGTTTTCCGTGATCGTTATCCTCAGGCAAGTACTCTTGCTCTTTTCTTTTAGTCGATGCAATATCGGCGATTCTCTAAATTAGTTCTTAACTTATGCAAGTTTGGATATTAGAGGAAAGAGGTTTCTTTCACAGTTTTATCATCTGTCCTTATCGGAACATTTGCTGATATATTGTTGGCTGTTTACTTGCAATTACAAATTTCATTATAAATTAGGTGCAATTTAGTTGTACAAAATATTGCTAAATATTCCCCCTAAAGTATGAGTGAGTATAGGCATAAAGTTATGAACTTTTTCTAAGGCTAATGGTCACATAAATTTTCCCCATCGAGCTATACCTGAAAACCATTTCTTTTGCTAATTACCAACTGCTGCTTGCTTTTTCTTTATGTGATGCTATGACATGATTACTATGCACAAGAATCCTTTTACATGCTTTATACACATTCGAGACTCATGTTGATTTACATGTATAGAACACCTTGATTTGACATGCCTATTCATGATCCTGGTTATTTATATTAAAATTAAATCATTAATTGGAATGCTGGACTACATGCCATGACACCACTATTCACCAGTTTTATTTCCATACAATCACCATACCACAAGTTCCTGTCTGTTCAGCATTCATAATTTAGTGATTTAATCTTTACTATAGCAGTTATAAATACGTGGGTGTTGGGATAGTTTGAGTGTGCGTTGTACAACAGGATCTCAGGAGTCCCATGCCGGCAGCTCGTATCGGGCTATGTCGGTCTCATGTTTACAGCTCGTACCGGGCTATAGCGGTCTCATGTTTACAGCTTGTACCGGGCTATAGCGGTCTCTTGTTCATTCCACAGTTGGGCCCGTGTTTCCTAGCCCCTGGGGCACCACTCTTGGGTTAGGAATACTCCTGCAGAAGTTGACGCACACACTCGAGCTTACGATAGGATAGTTTACTTTTTAGTGACCAGTTAGGTTATGACCTGATCCTTATATACATGTTTCATAGTGTTAATGCATTTAATTATTTATATACATGTTTTTCTTGCGCACCGGGCTTCACTACTTTCTTATATTCTTGTCATTATACTACACACACCTTATACGTTGAGTACTTGCTGGGATGTTCTGACATCCCTGAGATTTGCCATCTCAGGTTTAGAGACAGATTTGCAGGCTGAGCAGGATCGGAGCGGCTATCAGGACTTTGCTGAAGATCAATAACCGTAGGTTTATTTTCACCTTTTCAATTAGCTTGTAGTTTGTGCGTCCTTATGGAACATTATGATTTATGTATCTCTTTTGGATCGTATTTTATTTCCGAATCTTTGTTTTGGATCTTTAATTGCATCAATTATCTAGTGGATCCATTTTTAGGATTTCTTGTGGTTTCTTCGCAGCATGATTATCGGTATTATTTCTTTTGGTATTGGATTTTATTTTTGACAGGTTAATCTAGACAATCTTATGTGACTATGGAAGGACTTTTTCTTACCGTAGGTAGCACGACTGGCCTTCGTCGTTTTCCGTATTCCGTATTTTGGGAAGCGGGGCGTGACACAAGGAATAGGAGAGGGAAAAGGATCCCTTTTCCTTCATTCAAGCTTAAAATACCAAGTTCTCAAGAATCAAGAGAGCTTTTTTTTGTTTAAAGTAGAGAGAAGATTGAGAGTGACCCTATCAAGGGAAGGTCTTTGGGCTTCTGTCTCGAGGAAACCCTCGGGATGCGGATTTTGATCCGTACTTCCCTCTTAAACGCGGATTTTCCATCCGTACTTTATCCAAACACGGAAAAACATAAGCTTCATTCTATATTTCTCCCAAATAAATGAAAATGACAAAATCTAACGTTATACCGTCGAATTTTTGTCGAAATCCGCACACTTAGTTTTGTTTAGAAAACCAAACAAAAACTTGAATGAATAAAAAAAAAATTATATATGTGAACAAAAGTCGCCGGGGGCGTCCGACCTGGGTGACCCCTATCAATACCGCAGCCGGGTATCTCGAAGGGGGCACCCAGACCCGGGCCTCCCCTCCAAAAAGGGAAACCAGCCCCCCTGGGGGAGCCGACCTCCCTCCCAAAAGGAGGAATCGGCCTTGGCTCCCCCCAAAGGAGGAGGCTACCCCGGGTGCCCTCGGGGGACTCAGACCCGAGTTTTCCCTCCTCGGGGCATCCAAATCTTTATCTTTAATTAAAAGAAATAAACAAACAAAAAAAACATAAAATATAAATAAATAAAATAAAAAATGAAATGAATAAACATGCATCTTTTCTTTAAGCAACACATATTTCACATTGAGTTCGCATGATCACAAGACCCGTTAATCGGAGGTTCTCTCGCCTCAAAGCGATGAGTAGTTAACGCAGCTTTGTTCGCAGCTGCCGGAGATTAGAATTCCTACAATCAATAAACCCTCGCCTACCCTAACTATGGGAAATATGTATACGCCTAACAAGCGAATGCATCCATCCCAATGGGTGACGAAAAACACTCTACGGTCCAAGATGGACTCAGCGTGATCCAAGTGACGACTGTAGGCGCGTAAACGGATTGAGACAGAACCATCACTTCTGACATGAATTTGAGCTAGTTTCCTATATCCCGTTGATCCTTCATCCGTAAAATATCTTATTGAAAGTTGACTAACTATTATCTGAAGTGATTCGGAACATATATTTGGCAGGCTCCCAACATACTGTCCTCAAAACACACACTTCAGTTTTTACAACTTAAAGTAATATGGTAACTTGCCATATTTGGAGTCAAAGTTGTGCTTATTACAAATTTGCAAATCTTGCTAAATTTCAATTTTTGTAATTGTAAGTTATGCAACTAAGCATTTGAAATGCCGAATCTCTAATTTTTAAGGCATGAAATGCATCTGCTATTGGGGAAATTTTCATTTATCTGAAACATTCAATGATCATTACCTTTCAATTTCATGCCATAATTGCTCCAGAAATCAATATGTTCTTTTTCTTGGAAAAGAGAAGTCATAATTCATATTGACATTTTCAAGATCTGCAAACTCTATAGTCTGAAAGCTTAAATAACTTACAACACGTATACAAGCAAATTTATGCTTATAAAAAGCTCGTTTCGTTTCTTTCTTATGCATTTGACAGGAAGCAAGCCAAGCCATCCCATTGTTTTCTCCTGTAATTGTACCAATGGCCCAAAGCTTTGGCCCACTTTTGTACCAGCTCACATCATCCCCAACAATTCTTACTGGGGTATGCATACTAATCTCTTCTAGAGTGTGATTTTAATCAGTTTTGTAGCTTGAATCAGTGCTAATGCTGATTAACTAGTCCATGTTGTTGAACAATTGTCTATTTTATACATATACTGTGATGCTAAATTTAAGTTACAATGCCTGTTTCTATTTCGTTATTAAGGGAACGTTAGAATAACCTGTTGAAAGAATTTTTCAAACACCAAAATAATGCTCTTATCATATCTTCACTTCTTCAACAAATACGATGATTTTCTTTAGTTTACAATTTAATCGAGCAATAACATATCTACATTTTTAGTTGAATATTTATATTCGGATGATAATTTGTGATATTCTTGTTTTTTGTTTCTTTTCCTTGCACGCTTAGTGGAGCCAGGCTACAATTCCTGATGAACCGAGAGTGCGCTTTGATTGGCTTTATTATCTCAACAAAATTAGTTTTACAAAATGACTTTTTTTAAATATTTAAATTGTTGTAGAAAATAAGAAGGTTCATAAGTTCCTCCACATCAACCGGGGGCGCAACATTTTTTTGACTCACTTTGTAACTCGATGACAACCATTAGCAAAACAAATAACTTATATTGTTACCAGTCTTGCACTTGCTTCGGTAGGGGTCGAAATTCTAGACAATTTTTTTTATTGTGTATGTACTCTTCCAATTAATCAATCCTGTTTAATAATGAAAATTGAACCACAAAAACTATCTTTCTGTATTCATATCAAGAAGACTTAAAGGTTATATGGGTCTTACACTGCAAGCTAATGGTACTTCTATACCTTTTCCGGGGAAGAAGGTTGAAATGGCTATGAAGCAATTAGAAGGTCTCAGCCCTCCAATTATGCGACAAGTTCTTCCTTTAATTGAGCAACTCCCTCCCTTGTATATGGATCTAGCTAAAGGAAGGGAAGAATTCACTCCAAAACCAGAGGAAACTCGGCGATTGGTATGTATATATAGACAATTTTTTCATCATTTTAAATAATTGCGGTGATTTAGGTTAATGTTAGTGATCAGTATTGCTAATGCCAAAAGACAGAATGCAGTTTCTAAGAACGTATTAATAGCTATAAATACTAGTTTTATTATGACCTGCAAGGGTCCCCACGCAAATGCTTGGGTACCAAGTACAAAGTCCATAATATCAGATTAATTTAGAAGTTTATTGTGATATGATCTGTAAGCTATAATATTTAAAATTTGTGAAATTCATATGTAAAACTATATGAAGGATTGTCTTGCAAATACTTCGGGATTTTTCTTTAGGTTTTCAATATTTTCTTTGCTACTAGGTTGGACCCCGCGCGATGCGCAGGATCTACGAATATCAATAAAAATTTTATACAATGTAAAGTTGATTATGTAAAGCGATTATTTATATACGGTTCTAGATTATTGACGTAAAAGTATATGATATTTTTTTATTAGCAAGAAACAGTCCATGGTGTTTGGTAACTAAAAACAAAGGTCATGATATTTAACTGAAAATTGGTTAAAGCATACGCTTTAACTAAAAATTGGTTAAAGCATTGGTAACTAAAAACAAAGGTCATGATATTTAACTGAAAACTGGTTAAAGCATTGTATTTAACTAAAAATTGGTTAAAGCATTGGTAACTAAAAACAAAGGTCATGATATTTAACTGAAAATTGGTTAAAGCATTATATTTAGTTGCCAAAAAAATTTAAATCCACGGCATTTATTTGAAACTTGTCGTATTTTATGTAATAAACAAAGTTTGTGATATTTATTTCTAACAAAGAAGGCCCATAATATTTATCTGGAAAACATTGAAACTCTGTGATCTTTTAATTTGTTAAAAAATCTAATAATACTCATATGAAAAACATTAAAGTTCTTCCTATTTTTTATTAGGATAATCTCATGGTATTTATGTAAAAAATAATGGAATTTCATCGTACTTATTTGAAATAAAAAAGGTCCATAGTATCTATTTAAAAAACTTTGGGAAGTTCATGGTATTTTAAAAAAAAAGTCCATGGTATCTATTTGCAGTTCATGGTAGCTATTTGCTATAAAAAGTCTCATGACATTTATCTTAAAAATATTAAGAATTTATGGTATTTTAGTGGAAATCTACTTGTGATTTTGAGTTATTAGCTAAAAGAAAAGAAATTCCTTAGCATTTATCTAAAATTCATCATTTTTTTCTATAATAAACAAATTTTGTGATATTTATTTATAGTAAAGGAAGCTCGTGGTATTTATCAAAATACTAAAAGATTGTGATTTTTAATTCATAAAAACATCCATGATACTTAATTGAAAAACATTAAAAGTTCTTTTTATATATTTGTAATAAGCAAAGCCCATAGTATTTATGTGAAAAATGTCGGAAATTTATGACATTGATTTGAAATTAAAAGCTCCATTGTATCTAGTTAGAAAGCGTTGAGAAGTTCATGGTATTTATTTGAAAAAATTCTATGGTATCTATTTCAAGGTCATGGTATTTATTTGTAAAAATAATCCATGACATTTGTCTATAAAAATATTGAGAATTCATGGTATTTTAGTAAAAATCTAAGTGATAGTTTGAGCTGATGGAAAAACTATAATTCTTGAGAGATAGCAAAAGTGTAATTAAATTGAAATTTTGACATTTTAATTATTAACCTTTATTGCCTTCATAACTTCATCAAAAACTCATATTTGCCTGTGAAATCCAAATTTTATGCTAAAGATGTTAAGTGAAAGTGGGGGCAAAAGTGGAAATATCAAAGTTTTGCCATTTTTATGATTTTCCATTATTGCCCTCAGAACTTCATAAAAATCTCAAATTTACCTATATAATCCAAATTTTATAATAAGAATGTTGAGTTAAAAGTGAGGGCTAAAGTGAAATTATTGAAATTTCCACTTTGAATACCAAATTAGTTTATTATAATGATTGCATACGAAAATTATAAAATTTTCAAATAACTAAATCTGTTTTCTATGTTTTTTAAATATTTTGTATGTCAGGGTGGCAATCGGGCCGGGTCGGCCTTAAGCCCACTGGACTTGGCCGGTCTTCAGGCCGGGCCAAACCCGGTTTGACCTTAATCGGGCCGGCATGAGTTCTCCATGACAGAGCCCAGCTCGGCCTTGGGCCGGGTTTACCGTGACGGCCCGACTGCCCCTTTATTTAATTTTTATTAAAATTGTTTTTTTAGCCCGAACTTCGTTTAGGTTCCGGATCAGACCTAAATATTTTATTGATTTAAATTTTTTTGAGAAAGCATAAGTTGGCAAACATAATTTTTCATACAATAGCCTAAAAAATAAAAAATACAATTCATTAGAAAATATAATTAGTGAACTCCTATCTGTCTTTATTCTTCATCAATGTCAGAGTCTTCATTAGTTTTAAGGTGTTATCTAACTTCAGCATCGAACCAATCTTTTTGGTATACTGCGATCTCCACTGCTTCATCCACAGTCTCGCTCTCTTGTTGCTCAGAACTCTGTTATCTGCACTAAAAACAGATTTCAAAGCTACCATGGACACCGAAGTTAGCAAATCGCGAGCCATGGCAGAAAACACAGGATACATGTGTTTTCCACCAATCCAAAATACAAAATTTTCTATTTGTTCAGAAATAAGAACTGCTGAAATCATTTTGTAAATACATTGTAAGTTCATTACAAGAAGCAGAAACAATACTTTTTTGTTTCTTTTTACTTAAAAATTCAAAAATTCCTTTTTTAGAAGTTTGAGGTGAAGAGGAAGATGAAGTTCTGTTTTTACCATATTGTGAGTCATATATACATATTTTGTAAATAAGAATTTAAAACATTTTTATAATCTTCTATTTCAATGTTCAAGTTATCATGGTATCTCTTTAATAAATCAAATAAAATATCTAGTTTAATTTTAGGATAAAAAACTGTAGCTAAACAAAACAATGTAGGAATTTCCCCCAATATTTATTCAATTTAGAAAGCATGCTATCTAACATTTTAGAAAATGGACCTTCAAGTGTATGATCATTAATAATTTTAATAATATAAAATAATTGTTCTACCGTTAAACATTTAGTTGGATAATAAGCACCAGATAAAGTATTAGTTGCAGTATAAAATATTTTTAAAAAATTCTCAACATATTTACAAAGAAGCCAATCAAGATCCTCTCAATCATTCCTGGGCATTTGTTCCTGATAAAATAAAGTAATAGAAATTCTATATTTAAAAAGACATTTCAACGTTTCATAAGTAGAATTCCACCTATTTGGAATGTTAAATTTGAAAGATCTAAATTTTAAACTTAATTGGGCACAAGTTTGCTTAAAAACTTGTTTTCTAGATCCCGAGCTTTCAATAAATATCATGGCATCTCTAAGTTTTGATAAATGAGGATCAGTAATTTTAAGACCATCATGTACAATTAAATTTAAAATATAGCATGCACATATTTGAAGAAATAAAACTTCATTTAAAATAGAATTTAAATTATTTTTTAAAATTGTTATAGCAGCAGTATTATTAGTAGCATTATCAAAACTAACTGGATCATAGTTACGTACAGTGGTCATAATACAATCACTTATATTATTTTCAGTATATGGATGCTTCATTTTTGAAAAACCAATAATTCTTTTTTTAAACAACTAATTATTGTCTATAAAATGTGCAGTAACACAAATATAACTAATGACCCATTTTGTTGTCCAAAGATAAGAAGTTGATGCAATCTTACCTTTAAGATTAGCAAAAAAACCAAATAAATTAGTTTTGGCTTCATAAAAAAATTTAAAAGTATCACCTCTAAGTGTATTTCTTGGTACTGTTTGAAATGCAGGATTATATGCAGTTTTTACTAATCTATCAAAATTTTCTTTTTCAGTAAAACCAAATGGTTGTTCAGCATGTATAACATTTCTAGCAAATTCTTTTTTATTTGTTTATTGAGAACAAGAAAATCCAGTCAAAAAATTAGATGCTATACTTAGAGTCGTCTGTCAAGAATCTGCTTTTTGATAGGAGTTTGCATTCTTCTTAGAGGTTAGTTTCATCTTTTCTGGCACAGGTAAAATCTTTTCTGCAAATCTTACAAACAGTCCGTAGCCTTTTACGTACAACTTCTTGTACAAAATATTTCCAAACTTAAGAAGTTCTGGCTCTTTCGGACTTGCGAATATGAGGACCAGATACACTAGCATCAGGAACATTAGGAACATGAACTTCTTCATGGGCATGAATTTATGGTGTAAGCATTTAAAAATTAGCAGAATCAAAAATAGAAGAATAAGAATCAGTTATTGGCACCATATTATTTAATCTAATTCCATCTTATATATCCAAATCAAGTTGAAAAAACGCCTATGTTATGTACCGGTTATATTTCTTAATCTAATTGAAACTTGTGAATTCGAATCAAGTTGAAAAGAACGTAACCAGCCCTATTATCTTGTGATGGTGATGAACCAGCCATGATTATTTAAAAAAAATTAGAAAGAGGAAGAGATGATAAAAAAATTAGACGAGATAAATATATAACTAATATAAAAAAACTGATTTCAAATAGCAGAATCAAATTGTTGGAGACTGATGTGAAAATTGAGATTGCAGGAATTAAGATTGCTTGATTCCAAATTTTAACAGTAAACTTCTCGGCAATTAAAGAGAGACGTAGAGAATGAAGATTATATTGTTGTGAATTGTTATGAAAATAAGAAGTGTAGTAAGGTATTTATAGAATTTTGGATGCATAAAATGACCAAAATACTCTCTACACTAGCCATTTTATAGCTGTTGGGAGGGTCAAAATGGATATTTGATCATTCCTAAACAGCCAATTAATAATTGCTTCGTGCTTAGTTAAAAAAAGCTTTTGCCACGTATAGAGTGGTAACGGTCAAAAACAGGATTTTAAAATGTTGATTTGAATGCCTTGCCTCGTGCAGAGCAAATTCAAAAAAATAATTAAAAAAATTGATTTGAAATTTTGAATGCTCAGCCTCCAGAGAAAAAGAAAAAAAGAAAAATAAAGAAGATTTGACTGCTGCCTTGTGCAGAGCAACGGTCAAAAACCAAAAAAAAATTAGAGTAAAGTAGAAGATGGGCTCGAGCCGGTTTGAACCGGGCCGGGCCGGGCCGTCGAATCAAAGCCCGGCCCCAAGCTAAGCTGGTCTCTTAGCCGGGCCGGCAAGGGCCCGCCATGTAGCTCTTGGGTTGGGCCACGGGTTGCCTGGCCCATTTGCCATCTTGATTTGTATGTAAGAAGCCCAGGAAATCGCAAAATTTTCAAAATTACTAAAATTTTCTGTGTTCTTCGGTTTCCTATTTTTGCTTGCTATAACACGAAAATCGCGATATTTTTAAATAATATATAAACTTTTGTTTGCTTAAAATTTTCAATATTTTGCATGTTACATTAGCTTACGCAAATCGAGAAATTTTCAAAAATCTCAAATATATTATGTTTTCTCCGGCATTTCAATATTTTGCAAAAATCCTAAAATTTTCTTATTATACAGCGCACATGAAAACCATGAAATTTACAAAAATCCCAAAATTTTCTGTTTTTTTCAAATTTTCAGTACTTTGCACAACTATATAGCGCATGAAAACAGTGAAATTTTAAAAATCTAAAATTCCTCTATTATTTCTTCAATTTTTCAATCTCCTGATTGCGATAACCTACGAAAATCACAAAATTTCTGTTTTTTCCGTTTTCATATTATGCATGCTATATATAGCATATGAAAATCGCGAAATTTTTCAAAATCTCAAATTTTTAGGTTTGTTTGGTTATTTAATATTTTGCTTGCACCACAATTTTTTTCTATTTTCTTCAAATTAACAATATTTTGCCCGCTAGCTTTACTAAAATCACCAATTTTATAAAAACCTTGAATTTTTATCATCTTTGGTTTCTTAATATTGTGTATGCTAGCACACAAAATTTGTAAATTTTTTCATTTTCTTTCGTATTTAAATATTTTGGATAATATAAAATAGTAAAATTGCAAAATTTTTAAAAGTCTCAAAATTTCTGTTTACTTTATTAGAATGTAAAATACCAACCCTCAACCTTCATTATAAGTCCGAAGTTTTGGTGAAATTGGAAGGGATATTTCACATGGTGTCAGAGCTCGAAGTCTAACGACCTTCGATCCTTTGTTTTTGCTCCTCTTTCCCAATGACATGATTGAAATTAGTCCTTACGGGAGTTGAATAGGACTATGCAACCAAATTGCCTAATTAAAAAAAATATACACTTGCTAATCGAAATCACAATTGCTAAATAGAGATAAGCAGCCAAGCACGACTACAATTGTGAAACTTAAACATGTAGCAAGAGAAGAATAACAAGCATGAGCGATAGATCATATACATGTAATTTCTAAGTAAATGCAATGATAAGAGATAAGAGAAAATGCAAACTCAAACACCAAGATTTATAGTAGTTCGGCTACTGATAACGTCTCGATCCCTAGTCCATTTTTTTAGGCCCGTAAGCCCATTCTACTTAAACTTCTCAACACGTCTCCTCCGAAACTACACATTGCTCGACACACAAGCAATACTTTTCTCAATACCGGCCCTTCTCTCTTACAAAGACACCCTTGCACTCAAGATTCCTCACACAAAGGAAGAAAACCTTACAACTCACTCTTCTCTCTTACAAAGACATTCTTGCACTCAAGAGTTCTCACACAAAAAAGAAGAGGAAAATTACAAGCTCAAAGTACTCTCAAAAGAGTTTTACAAGATTGCTCATCAATACTCAAATAGTATGGATAATCAATTTATAGCTCTTGATTGTTTTTTAGTGTGAGAGATGATATAATCAAAATCAAGTTTTGCTCTCACAAAAGATGAGAAAATCACTTTGGAACTTTTGGAATAATTTTATCAAGTGATTTCTGCCCAAAAACCAAAGGAAAAAGCTATTTAAAGCAATCAAAGAAAACTAGCCATTATACAGATTTGACATCGATAGACATATGAAGAAGTGAGTGCAGGCGTCAGAAGTTTATTCAATAAAAATCCCAACGGTTATATTTTTGAAATAATTTCAACAACAGACGTTTGCATATATCGTCACACGTCTGACTCTTGTTTTAAAGATATGCAAGTAAAAGACCAGAGAGTCGGCAGACGTCTGAAGAACAAAAACCTATTTTTCCAATGCTTCGTCAGGCGTCTGAATATTGTACTTTAAACGTCTGGAACTTCTCCGTTAGTAATGGCAATGAAGGCCAAAGAGTGGTAGACGTCTGATGAGTACTTCTCAGACCCCGTCTGACGAACAATAAATCCGACATGCATAAAAACCGACATGAAACTGAAATTTGGTTTTCATCAACACACAAAAAGCTTCCATACGTCTGAAGAACATGATGCAGACGTTTGAAGTGTAAAAACTCAACATTGTATTTTCAATTTGAAATGAAAACCTTACCAAAGTATGGACCAAATGTTTCATGCATGACAATGTGTGTGCAAGAGCTCTAATTGATTACCAATATTCTAAGAGTACTTATAAAGATTCCTAAGATGGTATAGAAATTCTTTGATTCTTGAATCTTGACTCGATCATTGATCTTTGACACACTCTACTCTCGAGCGTCTTGAAGGCAATTGATCCTCAATTTGACTTTGGTTTCAATCTTGAACCTTAGACGCTTCAATCTCGGAGTTGACTTCGCTTCACGGCTTCTTATCTTCATGAAACTTGAATATGCAATTTGCGAAGCTCTCGTCAGTATCATCCAACCTTCATATAGATTTGGTGTTTAAGCTCGATTTCCTCCATCTTTCATTAGATATGTCGTTATAGCTCGATTTCCTTCATCCTCCATTGTAAATTTGTGTCGTGAGATAACCTGGAACACAATCTCACACAACCAAGCTCATATACAGTGTTATGAAATATAATCAAGATAATATACACATGTATATGTATATAGTATCTAAAAAATAAGCAAGTATAGAATGAGACACTATATAAAACTATTCATTGTTTCGATATCACAAAAACTATGAAAAAGAATAGTATATCAATATAAAGACAAATCAAATGCAAAACATGAGATATTGATATACTATACACCCACATGTTATATGTAAAACCAAGATAAAGAACACCTGTATATATATAGGTATTTATGATGTCTAATAAAAAGGCAGGAATACGAAATACGACATAAACAACTATTCATATTTTGAACATCAAAACAATGAAAAAAAATAATATATCAATATCAACATATATAAGAAATGCAAAGCATGAGATATTGAGATACTATTCGATATACACATATTATAAGATACGCAAGCTAACAAACAAGTGTATATAAGTTTGGTGTCGATAACATAATCAAGAAAAAGTAAGTGACACCAAACAACTATTCATGTTTTAGCTATCATCAAAACAAAACGAGAATGGATAATGAAAATCCATAAGCTAACAATCATCTTCCCCACTCTCCACGATCTCTTCCTCTTTATCTTCTTCGCTACCAAACATTGGCATTCGGCTCTGATACCATAAAGGAATTATAAAGAAGAATAAAGAAGAAATTTTGTACAGATAATTGTATTTCTTATCTATCAATTGTACAAATTCACACATGTTTATATGCAATTTGATTCTCTATACATGGTATATAGGAGTGATCTAAGGCACCGGGAATGACAACATTTAGCACATATGAATTGACTATATTAAACACATGCTTAATAATTAGGAATTTGTTTTCATCTTAGAAGTTTGTGAACTTTGGTGAATTTGGTCGATAGCCCAGGTTCGAATCTCGCCCGTCTATTTAAAAGCGGATTATTTTAAAAAAAGAAAATACCGTCGCGCAAAAGCCCAAGTCTTGGCCCAAAGGGCCTTCGACCTGCTGGGGCGTATTAGAATGTAAAATACTAGCCCTTTGTTGGGCTTCTCTTGCACCTATCTAGGGTTTGGTAGCATCACTCATGCCACTTTAAAATTTAGAAAGGTGCAAAGCAAACAAACCATGAATCTTTACTAGAAATTCTAGGGCAACAAGTTTGTATCACATATAAAGAACTAAAGAGATTAGGATTACAACCTTTGTAGTCCGTTTCTTCGCTTCATAAGCTCCGTGTTGAGGTCCCTTCGCTGCGATCATCAAAAACTCCGACTCTCGTGAGGCTCCAAGAGATGAATGATGCATCTTGCTTGAAGTCTTCTTGATCTAAGATGATCTACCTTGAAGAATCTCTAACCCAAGCTTACACTTCACTAATGAAGTGATTAGAGAAGTGAACACCCTAATCTAAGTGGCTAGAATAGATGAGGATGATGAAGTAGGAATTTTGCTCTATTTTGTTTTCAATTTCTCACCATTTATCATCACAAATGAAAAAGCAAGTGAAGCTTTTCTTTTGGAAGCAAGAAGAAGTAGCAAAAGCTTTTGTGATGAATAATGAATTATTGTTTTGGTTACAATTGCAACCATAGGTTAAGAATGAAAGGCTTAACCATTGTAGAGAATAAACCATATGTTAAGAGTTGGGTTAAAGAATATCTACACAAAATATCAAAGCTAGATGACAAAAGTCAAAGCTTCATGAAGCTTCATGAAAGCTTCATCCAAAGCATAACCCTAATCCAAACCCTAACTAGGTTTAAACCCAAAAACCATGTTGCATTTGTAACCCTAACATGTTACAATATTATATATCACATATACAATATATTTTGTAACAAAAGAAAATAATACAATTAACATAAATCGCATATACATCAATGTATTATCTAGTGAGAAAATGAATCAATAAAGCGAGTTTATATTAGTTAACGTAATGTAATATATCACATATATAATTATACATTAAATTATCGAATCAACACTTAATCCGACAATCCGGCTATATTGCATATAACCGACTAATATAACATGGACCATTTCATCGAATCAACATTTGATCCGATGACCCCGCCATATCACATATACCCGGCCGATATCTCATATCGTGAGAATAGAATACGGTATCTCATATCGTATTATTCTCGGTCTCGCACATCACATATGTGCTCCTACTCCGTTTTGCCTGAGCCAGGAAATCTCTGTGTAGGACTCTAAAGAATCGTCAATGCGCCGGCAGTAGGTGATGATCATATCAAACACCCACAAGCTGCAAGCGGTCAGCTAAACGTAACAGTCACCCAGGTATTGAGTTTCAGAAGATCAACAAGCAAGCCTGTACATTCTTTTGTGAATCCAATCAGTAACACCACCGTAGAGTCCGGTCTCTTCGTCTGATATGTCGCATATCAAGTCTAGGGGTGATAAACGTCAGACCCCAGTAACCGATAAGCCGTGTCGATATGAGGCTCATAACAGGTCGAGAAATTACTGATAACTCTTACCAGTAGCACTCCATATCCGCCCTGACCAGGGACTTCCAGTTATAGCCAATCGAACACAGCACAACATCAACTACCTATACCGGGAGAGACGAAACCCCTCCTATCGCTCATTGCCTCCATGTGATTCGGGACTGTACCCAAAAGCCACCGTTTGCACGCCCTCTTGGACGTGGTAAGGTGGAAATCAAAGTACAGTGGGAATCACACAAGACTCTATGACGATCTCGGGTCTACAGACTAACCTGTACCAGTGTCACCGGAGAACTGCTATCTGACGATAGGTATAATACCATCTAGGAGTTCTCGGCGAGTCCGTTCAGTATACCCAGTCTCCACTGAGCATCCGTACACCATCTTTGATTTCAAACACCGATGGATATGGAATCATCCATCGCCCATCATATGGGTCAAGATGCATATACGCTAGTCTACTCTGGTGTATCGATGCCCTGTCTCGATACACCCCGACTAGAAACAGTTACAGGATGTACTCGTTAACTACCCTGGCCTCCAGTAGTATGATCTCATCATAGTCCCAGTAGTCAAGTACATATCCTAAGGGCTTTATCAACATGTGAGAGCAAGACAATAAACCAATACAAGCCAACATGTTAAGACAAAATGAAACCAGATAGCATACTATCATATCGAGAAAGAAATTCCTCACTATATATATCCAAGCATCCACTATAATATACATCATATGTACAACAATGGTCTCTAGGGCACTAACAATCTCCCACTTGCACTAAGGCCAGCTGTTGTAGTATCTCATATCCAACATCCCGAAGAGTCTCTCAAATTGTATATGGGGAATGGCCTTCGTGAGTGGATCCGCAGTGTTGTCCTTCGTGTTAACTCTCCTGACCCCGATCTCGCGGCGATCAACTATCTTCCGGATCAGGTGATACCGCCTCAGAATATGTCTGGACTTCTTATGGGACCTGGGTTCCTTGGCCAAAGCCACAGCTCCATTGTTATTACAATACAAAGGTATTGGATGCTCAATGGAAGGAACCACACCAAGTTCAGTGATGAACTTCATCCAGACAACCTCTTTGGCAGCATCGTTGGCAGCGATGTATTCAGCCTCCATCGTCGAGTCTGCCACGGTTTCTTGCTTGGAACTCTTCCAACAAACCGTCCCTCCATTTAGGGTAAAGACAAATCCCGAGTGCGACTTAGAGTCGTCCTTATCACTTTGGAAGCTTGAATCGGTAAAGGACTCCACTTGGAGTTCTCCGTTACCATACACCAAGAACTTCTCCTTAGTCCTTCATAAGAACTTGAGAATGTTCTTCACAGCTGTCCAGTGACTCTCTTCAGGATCTGCTTGATACCTACCCACTACACTTAGTGAGTATGCTACATCGGGTCTGGTACATAGCATCGTGTACATGATAGAGCCTACTGCCGAAGCTTAGGGTATCCTTTGCATGCGAGCTCTCTCCAAATCAGTCTTAAGAGACATCTGTTTAGAAAGAGTGAGTCCAGAGATCGTGGGTTGGTTACCACGCTTGGATTCTTCCATACTAAACCTCTTTAGTATAGTGTCAATGTACCTGAATTGGGATAATCCCAGTATCCGTTTAGATCTATCTCTATAGATCTTGATTCCCAAAATGCAGGAGGCATCACCTAGATCTTTCATTGAGAATCGATGTGATAAGAAGGGCTTGACCGAGTGCAGCATAGGAACATCATTTCCTATCAAGAGTATGTCATCCACATACAATACGAGAAAGACGACCTTACTCTCTGCAACCTTCTTGTATATATAAGGTTCATCTACGTTCTTGATGAAATCAAACTCTTTGACTACAACATCAAAACAGATGTTTCAACTCCGCGATGCCTGCTTTAACCCGTAGATGGATTTAAGCAGCTTGCACACCTTTTCGCTGCTCCCACTGTTTACGAAGCCCTCTGGTTGAGTCATGTACACGTACTCCTCTAAATCACCATTTAGAAAGGCGGTCTTAACATCCATTTGCCAGATTTCGTGGTCATGGTATGCAGCAATGACAAGTAAGATCCGGATGGACTTAAGCACAACCACTGGAGAAAAGGTTTCGTCATAATCCACACCTGGTCGTTGACGAAAACCCTTTGCAACAAGTCTAGCTTTGAAAATCTCCACTTTTCCATCTACACCAAGTTTCTTCTTAAAGTTCCACTTGCGCCCAATGGGTTTTACCCCTTCAGGAGCAACTTCCAAAGTCCATATTTTGTTGGTGTACATGAATTCCATCTCAGATCGCATTGCATCCAGCCACTTCACAGAGTCCCCACTCATGATGGCCTGCTCGAAGCTAGTCGGGTCATCATCTTCCATGATGCAATCCTCGCTTCCACCGTCAATGAGAAATCTCAGGTGGATGAAGAACCCTACTAGATCGGCGGAGATGCTGGGATTCGTTGGGAACTACTGAATCATCTGGTTCCACTAAATCTTCAGTTGTAGTTTGTAGTGCTGGAACTTCTTCCAGCTCTACCGCTTCGCTACTAATTTCTTTTACAAGAAATTCCTTTTCTAAAAAGGTGGCATGTCGAGAAACAAACACCTTTTGTTCCTCACCGTGGTAGAAAAGATATCCATGTGCATGTTTAGGATATCCCACAAACTTACAAAGAATTGACCGTGCCTCGAGTTTGTCCGGATTTTGTGTTTTGACATAGGCCGGACAACCCCATATCTTAACACGTTTAAGACATGGTCTCTTCCCACTCTATATCTCATATGGTATGGTAGGTACAGAAGACGGAACTTGATTCAATAGGTATGCTGCTGTCTCAAGCGCATGATCCCAAAAGGAAATAGATAACTCAGCAGTACTCATAATAGAGCGCACCATATCTAATAGGGTGCGATTCCTCCGCTCCGATACACCGTTGTGCTATGGTGTATAGGGAGGAGTAAGCTGAGAGAGAATCCCATTCTCTTTTAGATAATCCAGGAACTCATTGCTCAAGTATTCTCATCCTCGATCAGATCGAAGGATCTTAATACTTTTGCCGTTTGGTTCTCTACTTCGTTCTTATATTCTCTGAATTTCTCAAAAGTTTCAGACTTGTGTTTCAGCAGGAAAACATGTCCGTATCTTGAGAGATCGTTAGTGATGTAATGAAGTACAAGGAACCGTTCCTGTGATGTAGACATGGGACCACATACATCACTATGTATCAGCCCTAGGAGTTCATTAACTCTTTCTCCGTGTCCACTAAACGGAGTTTTGGTCATCTTGCCTTTGAGACATGACTGACAAGTATTATAAGATGAAAATTCGAACGGATTCAAATATCCATCCTTATGTAACTTAGCTAGCCGTGTCACATTGATATGACCTAGTCTACAATGCCACAAGAAGGATTTGTTCATTTCTGAACTCTTCCTCTTGTGTGTGTTTTGTACATTAAGTACTGTAGTTTGGTTGAGAACGTATATGTCATTATTTAACGATCCTGATCCAATCAACTTTTGATTCAGGAATATGTTTATAACATTATCCCGTACTACAAAATTATATCCTTCTTTGCTCAATAAAGAAACTGATATAAGATTGCATATCAGGGTCGGAATGTAATAGCATTCGTGCAGAACCAATGTATTACCATTTGGTAACACAAGGTGATATTCGCCAATTGCTTTGGCTGCAACATTTGCACCATTCCTAACCCTTACGGAATGATCACCCTCTTCCAGTTCCCTACATTTTCGTAGCCCATGTAACATATTACATATGTGGGATCCTGATCCGGTATCTAATACCCAGGACGTAAAGTGAACTGAGAAACAGTTCTCGATAACAAACATACCCGAAGAAGATGCATCAGCATGCTTATTCTTCGTTTGAGAATCCGGATATTCTTCTATTCCCTGCTCGGACTTATAACAATTATAAGTTGGAGCGGGACCAACGTTCTCCTGCTCAGTATAACAAGCGGGTTCAGTCAATACATCCATTTTATTATCTTGATTAAGGCTTGACATGGTCGCTACCTGGAGAGAGAGAAGAAAAACACTTTAGCGTATGCTCTTGCAAGATTGGATTGGTTATTATCTTATCTAATCAGGATGGCTCCCACTGCTTTTTATCAAATCTTCCTTAAAACCCTAAAAGGTAAGACTAACCGGGATTAATTACACTTTACAAGTTCGCCAATCTTTCGGCCAGGCCAGTGTTGGTACTTTGAGGGAGATTCCCCGTGCTTTCGTACGGACCTAATTAGAATAAACCTCGTTTTTCCCGAGGCATAACCCCTTTAACACCTTTCTAGACACCTACTTGATCGGCTAATTGTCCTGTGTAAGATTCTTACAGGAGTAACTCTTACTCGCAGTGGGTATCGGGATCCAACTATCTCATAGGAGGTATGCAATCTCATTGCAAATTTTAACACTTGAAATTCCCGATAATGCTTTTACCTCTAACCCCCTATGACCTTGACAAAGGCCAACAAACCATAGGAAGCTAGTCAAGTTCAACCCGTCATTTCTTGATTGAAATAAACCCACCCGCACGATCCTTGACAAAGGCCAACAAGGTCGTACGGCTACTCTAATCCAATCGCATCACATGCTTAAGCAGACAAGTACTAGTCAGCTACCGCACACGCCTTGACAAAGGCTAACAAACGCAACACGAATACTAAATAGTCTTTATTTGAAATGACGGAGGGCTACGCAGGTTTTTTAGAAAACTATGAGCGTAATGAACTTGATATCGTTGTAGAAACAACTGATTTTGAAAAGGAGTGTTTTTGAGGCTTTTCTAGTTTCGCTAAAGAGGTCATTCCCGGTGAAAGGATCTCGGCTCTTTCCTTGTCGAATAAGATGCAGGATATTTCATAAATACCGCTGTGCAAAGCAAGAACTATAGAAGCAATAAAAAACCAAACCGTGAGTTTGTAGCATCTGCCAGTTTTGCTAAAGAGGTCACTCCCGGTGAAGGGATTTCGGCTTTTTCCTCATCGAATAAGGTGCAGCGTATATCACATATACCACTATATAAAGCAAAAACTGTAGCTACCCTTTTTGAAAATTTGATTCTACAACATCTTTTAGGTTTCTTTTCTTTTATTAATCTCATTAATAAATCACATCATTTATGCTTCCTAAGCATCACAGAAAAAACAAAATACAACGTACGCTTATGTCATCCGCATTCGCCACAATGTTCCGTTATGTACCGTTAGGTTACTTAACTAACGGCATACCGGGACGGAACTGGCGCGGGTGCAAAACATAAACAACGTTTATTATATATCATATATACAATAATAAAGCATCCATCTCACGCATATAATATGATCACATCACAGTATATCAGCAGCAGAAGAAACATATGAAATATTGGATATACTAGGAGGTCCGTGTTTTATTTCGAGCATGTATAAAACACGGATTCCACGGTCACGATGAGTAGCCAAACCTACATCCCTAGACCCTTACGAGAGCGGCAAGTAACCCTGCCAATTCTAGGGTTAGAAGACCCGGTCTCGACTCCTCGAGATGGCCTCCCATTGGACCCTAGAACCCGGTTACTTATGCTCCCCTCCTCGGATCTATCCTAATGCGGAAAAGTAAATAATATACAATGGTGACATCATCCTCAACCCGGAAGTGCTCCAATAAAAGAATATTATATATATTGAATTTTACATGAATGAAAATAAAAACCCTCATCTCACATAAAACCCCCGGCTATTCAGAACACGACAATCCAATATAACATACACAGCAACACATAATATCTCATATCATCAACGTAAGTATGTGTATCCCGATTGTCGTTGATGTATAGCAACGAAGCCGGCAATACCCCACATACTACACTTACGATCGCAGAAAAGAAAAGTGAAAAACTACAACATTTGGAATCCACAGTCGCCTTAGACATCGTAAACCCGAAATATCCCATATTACGGATTTTTATGCCTAACTATATGAATTCCACATTGTATCACAATCACAGAAAATCAAGACGATGTTTAACGTTTCGATCGAATCAACATACACTCACAAATTACCTCCGTGAGCTCAACACTTGAGCAAAGTCGAAACACTAAAAAATCGTGCCACAGTGTCCATGGACCAGCTGTAGAAGGAGTTAGCCAATGCCTCACCTATGACACCACGAAACTACGGCAAACCCTAGGGTTCGTTCGCGGTTCCGTGGACATAGAATCGAGTTAAGGTTAGTATAGTCTTCTAGGGGATCCATAGGGGTACTTGCACGATTTTACGAATATAATCAACTTCGGAAAGTTAGAACACTTGGAAATTTCAGTGGGGTACAAAATGTGGTGTGCGAAGTTCGATCGAACTGCTAAAAATAGTCAAGGTTACCAATACAGTGTTAAATTATATGACTACGAAGCACTTCGAATTAGCCCCAGGTCAAATTAATCATCACATGAAAATTGGGCTAAATAAACAATACTAGGAAACCCAAAATGGAGACATGAGAGCACAGGGGGAATACGGGGGGCAGAGGAGCCCATGGGGCCGGCCTGGGGCTCGGCCAAAATCCGAGCCCCTCCCTCCGTATTTCTCCCATGTTCTTATAATGTCCCAAATATCATTCTGCACCTGTTTGAAAAATTTTTAAAGGACTTTTTGGAAAATTTCCAGAGAGCAAAATAGGGGTTTCAAAATACCGTATTTCGGAGTTGATTTCGTTTTCGTAATTGTTTTAACACCGTATCTAGAATTCTAGTTTGGCACTGATACCACTGTTGGGCTTCCCTTGCACCTATCTAGGGTTTGGTAGTATCACTCATGCCACTTTAAAATTTAGAGAAGTGCAAAGCAAGCAAACTATGAATCTTTACTAGAAATTCTAGGGTAACAAGTTTGTATCACATACAAAGAACTAAAGAGATTAGGATTACAACCTTTGTAGTCCGTTCCTTCGCTTTATAAGCTCCGTGTTGAGGTCCCTTCGCTGCGATCATCAAGAACTCCGACTCTCGTGAGGTTCCAAGAGATGAATGATGCATCTTGCTTGAAGTCTTCTTGATCTAAAATTATCTACCTTGAAGAATCTCTAACCCAAGCTTACACTTCACTAATAAAGTAATTAGAGAAGTGAACACCCTAATCTAAGTGGTTAGAATAGATGAGGATGATGAGATAGGAATTTTGCTCTCTTTTGTTTTCAATTTCTCACCATTTATCATCACAAATGAAAAAGCAAGTGAAGCTTTTCTTTTAGAAGCAAAAAGAAGAAGCAAAAGCTTTTGTGATGAATAATGAATTATTGTTTTGGTTACAATTGCATCCATAGGTTAAGAATGAAAGGCTTAACCATTGTAGAGAATAAACCATATGTTAAGGGTTTGGGTTGGGTTAAAGAATATCTACACAAAATATCAAAGCTAGATAACAAAAGTCAAAGCTTCATGAAAGATTCATCCAAAGCATAACCCTAATCCAAACCCTAACTAGGTTTAAACCCAAAAACCATGTTGCGTTTGTAACCCTAACATGTTACAATATTATATATGGCATATACAATATATTTTGTAACAAAAGAAAATAATACAATTAACATATATCGTATATACATCAATGTATTATCCAGTGAGAAAATGAATCAATAAAGCGAGCTTATATTAGTTAACGTAATGTAATATATCATATAAATATAATTATACATTAAATTATCGAATCAACACTTGATCCGACAATCCGGCTATATTGCATATAACCGACTAATATAACATGTACCATTTCATCGAATCAACATTTAATCCGGTGACCCGGCTATATCATATATACCCGGCCGATATCTCATATCGCGAGAATATAATACGGTATCTCATATCGTATTATTCTCGGTCCTGCATATATCACATATGTGCTCCTACTCCGTTTTGCCTGGGCTAGAAAACCTCTGTATAGGACTCTAAAGAATCGTCAATGCACCGGCAGTAGGTGATGATCATATCAAACACCCACAAACTGCAAGCGTTCAGCTAAACATAACAACCACCCAGGTATTGAGCGATTAGAAGATCAACAAGCAAGCTTGTACATTCTCCTGTGAATCCAATCAGTAACACTACCGTAGAGTCCGGTCTCTTCGTCTGATATGTCGCATATCAAGTCTAGGGATGGTAAACGTAGACCCCAGTAACCGATAAGTCGTGTCGATGTGAGGCTCATAGCAGGTCGAGAAACTACTGATAACTCTTACCAGTAGCACTCTATATTTGCCCTGGTCAGGGACTTTCAGTTATAGCCAATCGAACACAGCACAACATCAACTCCCTATACCGGGAGAGACGAAACCACTCCCATCGCTCATTACCTCCATGTGATTCGGGACTGTACTCAAAAGCCACCGTTTTGCACGCCCTCTTGGACGTGGTAAGTTGGAAATCAAAGCACAGTGGGAAAACCGATGGATATGGGATCATCCATCGTCCTTCATATGGGTCAAGATGTGTATACGCTAGTCTACTCTGGTGTATCGATACCCTGTCTCGATACACTCTCGACTAGGAACAGTTATAGGATGTACTCGTTGACTACCCTGGCCCCCACTAGTATGATCTCATCATAGTCCCAGTAGTCAAGTACATATCCTAAGGGCTTTATCAACATGTGAGAGCAAGACAGTAAACCAATACAAGTCAACATGTTAAGACAAAGTGAAACCAGATAGCATACTATCATATCGAGCAAGAAAGTTCTCACTATATATATCCAAGCATCCATAATAATATACATCATATGTACAACAATGGCCTCTAGGGCATATATACAACTAACACCCTTAACTCTCATTATAATTTCGGAGTTTTGGTGCAGCGGAAGGGACATTTCATATACTTCGGTTTTCAATATTTTTCTTGCTATTATACAACACACGAACATTGCAAAAGTTTAAAAACCCCTAAAATTTTTTGTTTCCTTTAAGTTTTCAATATTATGCATATAGCACAAGAAAATCGTGAAATTTTCAAAAATATCAAAATTATTCTGTTTACTTCCGATTTTTAATGTTTTGCATGATATAGCATACGAAATTGCAAAATTTTCAAATATCTCAAAACTTTTTCTTCTTCCGTTTTTTAGTATTTTGCATGCTATATATACCCCATGTACATCGTGAAATTTTCAAAAATCTTAAAATTTTCCCTGTATTTCAATATTTACATGATGATATAATACACTAAAATTGTGAAATTTTCAAAATTTTTCTATTTTCTTCGGTTTTTCAATAGTTTACTTAATATATTACACACGAAAATCATGAAATTATAAAAATCCCAAAATTTTCTGTTGTTTTTTAATTTTGAATATTTTGCATGCTTATACACAAAAATTGTAAAATTTTAAAAAATCTCAAAATCTTTCGTTTTCTTCGGTTTTCGAATATTTTACTTGCTGTAAATGAAAACCAAACTCTATTTTTTCCCCTTTTTTTGGGGTTTTCAACTTTTGCATGCGTATAGCACAACACGAAAATCGTGAAATTTTCTAAACTATAAAAAATTGCTATCGAATTACATTTCCTAGATTATAAATAAAAGGTTATTTTTAGATAGATTTTTTTATATAAAAGAATATTTGTGTGACGAAATATTAAATTTCCTTAGAGTTTTTTTACTTAGACCACCCCCAACAAAAAAAAACTTAGCTGATTACTAAAATTCCCTCTAAAACTTGGTATTTACTTGTTATCTCCCAAAAATTTTGAAGTTGCTTTTAACCCCCCATATAGCCCTTCTCCTCACTTTGTCAGCCAGTTAATAGAGAAAGTCGGGCTAGGGTTACCCTAACCCACTCATCTTCATTTTTCATCTAAAATTTCCAATCAGAATCCCAATTCAAAATTAGGGTTTAGGAATTGCTCTTCAAATTCTTCAATTGGTAATGGAATATGATTCTTCTTTCTCAACCTTCTCTAGTCATGAAGCAGAGAAATGCGAATGTGGGCTTAATTGCAAGTTTCGTGTAAGTGGAAAACAGAAAACGAAAGGGGGAAAGTTTTTTGGTTGCCTTAGATATAAGGGTCCAGATCAAGAGAACGAGGAAGATGGAGAGAACAAGGGAGAAATGCCGGTTTTATCGACTAGAGTTGTGGGGTTATTAGTGGGGGTAGATGGGGATGCTATAGATTAAGCCAACGGCCATGTTTTCTTTGGACGAAAAATTTGGAGGGGGTAAAATGAAGCAACTTTAAAGTTTTTGGAGGGTTATAAGTAATTACCAAGTTTTGAGTATTTTTTTTAGTATTTACCTACTTTTTTTTTGGCGGGGGGGGGGGGGGGGGGGGGGTTAAAGTTAAAAAAAACCATTTTTAAATCTAAGATTGATCTTTTGAGGTGCAAGTTGTAATTGCAAGAAAACTAAACAGCTAAGATTAATTTTGCCATATATGTTTAAGAAATAGTAGATACATGGTTTTTTTTGTCTATCAACAAAATGTATACCATTTAAAGGTGTGTTTCCGAAGTCTCTAAATATATGAATTATACGAATCCTTCTCTCTTGTGCAGATAAAGTCTTATTATGGTGTTCCAAGAAACCTCTTGGTAAAATTTAATGATGATATAATCGACGAGACTTCAACTTTGGCTCAAGTATTAAGCTCAGAATCCGCTATAAGTTCATCATTGGATTTGTCAGTTAGAACATTGCCTGGAGATCATGGATTTCCACTAACACAGGCAAGTTCCATTTCTATTTTCAACCATGATTTTTTATTTTTGGAATTTGTAGAATCGTTTTATAGTGTATTGAGTACCATAAATTGAACCCACAGATGACTTTCTGCGTATTTGTGCTCCTAATGTAACCTGAACCAATGAATCTTACCCTTGCAATTTTTAAAACGCGAAATAACATCTATTATTTTGATTATCATTTTAACCTTGCTGACTTTTTCCTCATTGATGACCCCTTTCATTGATTTCTCGAGCTTCATGAATTTACAACGTCATTGAATTTCATTTAAATACTCTAGATCAAGAGCCTGTTTTTGGTGGGGTTGGACTTTGCGATGCTTCCTCAAGAAAGAGGGTGCAGGCAGATGTTTGTTTGTACTCTTTTGCAATATGTATCTCATAACTCAAAGTGAAACTTCCAAAAATTATTTACAAAGCATATACATACCATACAAATATGTGCACATGCAACCCAACATTCAGCATTAGAGTTTGGGCTGGTACCTGGCAATGGGCTGGCTGTGGACCAGCACCAAGCGCATATGCATTTTTCTCTCCTTGAATCGAAGTTCATCCTGTTTTGGAACCAGACTTTGATATAGTCTATATATTAAAAATAAAAATTTATGCTTCGTCCAAATTATTTCAAAGATGACGACAATTACTTGTTCAAATATTATAAGTTTATAGCTGCAAAATGATTAGCAGATAAATGGGTTGAACTGCTTTCCTTAATATTATATAGTCTACTATATATTTTTCTGAATCTGAAAAGATCCATCAGGGTACATTCCTTAAACCCTAATTCGTGGCCTATATTTTTTCTTAGGTCCAAATCTAACTACAAACGCATGATCAGGCTTGTATCGGATTAATAACTCGCACTAATCCTATGCTTTGTCCACCCATCACAGTTTGTCATGATGTTTCTTAATAAAGCAATTGCCGGCATTTTGCAGGCGATCCCAGATGTGCCGCCGAACATGGCCAACTTTGTAAACCGTGGAGGCAAGCTTCTGTCGAATCTGACAGCAGGCACGCCATGGGAGGCCGTGGCGAAGGAAGTGGGCGACACTTTGGGGTCAGATTCGGGTTCATTACGAGCAAAGATCACTGAAGATGTTGATATGCTTGTAGATGTGATCACATCATGGATGGCTTCTAACCCCGGGCCAAGACTTCTTAAGCCATGAGACAAAGAAGAAACCAAACAAGCAACACAGCATTATGCATATTCAAGTTTCGATTGTTGATATACTTATCATTTGAATCTTTGCTTGGTGTAAACCAATCAAACTTTGTACATGATACTGTGATTATAGTATAAAGACAGTGGGTTAACTTTTTATCTTGGGTTTTTTATACTGGACCCTGAGAGACAAACTTACTTTGGAAAAGATCCTCAGTTAAGGCGTTAACCAAAAAGTCCCTTTGTTTGTTTAACCCATGAGTTGTTATCCTATGTGGATAATTTATTGACTGCTCTACCCCGTATCGCCCTCATCTTTTTCTACATCTACTCGTATGCGAAACCCTAAAACTTGAACTCAATTTGAATCTATTTTTCTTAGCACCTCTATGACTAGCCCTCTAAACCTTCTCCTCAACAATCTATTAGATGGGTAAAATTATCTTTCTACATCTTCACCCGTTAATTTTAAGAGACAGAGGAGGAGCCTATGAAAAGCCATTCCTAAAATAAAAAAAATGCAAGGTCATTCTCTCTCGTCTACATCCGTTACTTTAATTGATATTATTTATTACTATATTTTAGGAATAAAAGATATTAATATATGACTTTTGTAAACTTGCTTTACATAGCATCCCATTTTTTATTTTTGAATGCAATGCAAAGTTCTATCATTCTACCCGTGTTGCACTGGTTAAAAAATTAGTGATGTGATCTACTCTTATGAGAAATTATTCGGCGCATTTGATGTAATACATCTGGCAGGAGAGAGAAAGAGATGGAAATTTTTGTGTGTTTATCTCTTTCTTTCTCTCTTTTATGATTGGACATATATGCCTAGTACACCGAGAACTTTTTACCTTGGGGTGTCAGAAGCATTGTAGTTGTCTGCTTATAATCGACTCATCGACTAACAAATAGGACCCAATGTGTAGGTCCCACGTCACATGAATGGATGGGTGAAAAAATTAGCTTATAGACAAAATAAATTTCTTACCACATTCCACCATTCATCTTTTAGTCATTTTTCTGATAGATTCTGAATTTTCATTGGATGTTATTTTTAAAAAATATTCTATACTAATTTCAAATATATTATGGTATGTTCTGCTTGTTCGTAGAATAACTAAAGTTACGTGTAACGTAATTTACTCAACGATAAGATAAAAGGTAAAGGTTAATTTATAATAATTAGGTTTTTTTTATAAAGTCCCTTAAGCTTTTATATTCATATATGCTCTTGCAATCTTTGTTTATGTATTTCCCATTTCCAGATCTTTATGGTTTGTACAAAAGCCACCTTCACATTACTATTAGGGTAAATTATCCAAAAATCCCTGAAAAGGTATTTTGCTTTCAAAAAGCCCTTGGAAAAGTTCTCTATTGTCAAAAACTCCATGTACGCAATATCCAGTTTCCTGCAATACAATGTAGAATCTGCAATATATTTGCACTTAACCGATATATCTGTATAGCTTCTTGTAATATGTATGCACTAACTAGATATTACAAGCAACTATACAAATATTACAGGTAGAGTTTTTTGACAGCGTAAAACTTTTGCAGGAGCTTTTGTCGAGATTCTTTGGGCCAGCTTTTTTTGACAATTTACTCTTTAATATTTGCAGTAGAGTTTGAGTTCGCAATGATTAACTGTCCTATGTCTATTTAGTATAAAAAGCAAAATCAACAATTATTTTCAATTTTATTCAACTTTTTATAAATTATATAAGAAATATATTATTCATATATTCATGAAATTGTCTTAGTGTGGGTGGGGGGTGTGTGTGTTGGGGGGGGGGGCTTGATTGACAAAGTCAGATACAATGAATAGACAAGAATGCAGTAATATCGGTGGCACCCGAACTTATATATGCATAGTCGCCACAGATTTTGGCCTTATATAGGAAAAATTCGAATGCCGGCTCTTCAGTAACTGGTTTTTTATACTAAACGTTGGTGTTAGTGGTTGGAACGAACGGATGTTTTAATGCTCGATTCCGAGATGCACAACTTATTATGGTGCAAATAGTTTGTTTGGTGCACTCTTGTATATGTGTTGCTGGCTGCCAAGCAACGCAGGAGATTCGATAAATTTCGAAAATCCATCAACTTCCCGTTGTTCAGGCCTCATGACAAAGACACAAGCAAGCCTACCGTAGCTCGGCTCTAGTTTAGTTTAATGGTCCGACGCTATGATCGGTTTCGGTTTATTTGCTGGTTGCAATTTTTTGTTTCTGTAATTAATTACACAATGAACTCCTAACAGTTGTTTTCCACGGCCTTGCTGTGTATAATGTAATGACGCTTATTATCGTAGAATTAATATTGATAGTAATAGGTGACGAACAAGGTGCAGTCCCCATTCTACTAATCTCTTTCCAATGATAGGTTGCAAATAATAATACCTTTTGTTTTACCGGTAAACGATTTTTGTTCTTGGGAACATTCTTTTTAATTTATTTTTGTGAGTAGGCATTTTGCCCGAGCAGATGACTTTTGTTTTCCCAAGCGGAGAACCAATGGAAATCCATGAAGGACTAGGCGGAGAATCCATGGGAAACAATGAAGGATGAAATTTGATGATCCGGATGGATCCCCCAAAGTACTCTTATTTTGATTAGGAATTGTCACTACTACAATATTCACTTGTCCCTATGGATTTAGCTGTAGAGGTAAACAGTAGTCCATACAGATTAATCTGTAGGGACATAAAATATTTCTGTAGGTCCAAAGGCCGCAGATACAAGTATTTGCCCTGAACATGCCCCTACGGAGTAAATATTGCCCTTACGGCGTAATCCGTAAAGGCATTTAGCCCTACGGTTTATTCCGTATGAACATAATCTTTTTTTAATTTATTTGTTTATAAAATAAAATAATTACCCCTACGGAGTTATACGTAGGGCCTTCTAAATGCCTCTACAGATTACTCGTTAGGGGAAAGTTTTGCCCATATTTTTGAGTCCATAGAGACAAAATATCAGATATTTTGTCCCTACAGATAAATGTGTAGGGGTAAAACTTGTCTCTGTGGATTAATCCGTAGCGGCAACTATTTCCCCTACTGATTAATCTGTAGGGACATTATATCAGTTTATTTTTAAATAGGGGCTTCCTGTTTATTCCCCGTCCTGTGCGCTATATATATATATAGAGAGAGAGAGAGAGAGAGAGAGAAGAGAGAGAGAGCGCCAAATACATAAATATTTATAAACAACACCTCACGCATAATATATAAAAGAAATAAACAAACAGATTGTAAAATTAATCTATAATTACCGTATATATCCAAACAACCACCGATATCTTCCAAAACATATAATATGTATCAAATAAGTACATTCAACCTCAAAAATATAAATAAACATATTCTAACTCGGTCCAGCTCCTCCACCTCTAATAAATGCCGTAATCTGGCGCATCTGCTTCTCGGTGCAGCCCTGGGTCGTCAAAAACTCGACTAATGAAGGAGCGGTTTGTGCAGGAGTCTGAATGGTCTGTGCATGAATCTGAGTGGGTTGTGGAGCTATAGGAGTGGTCTGTGCAGCCGCAGCCGAGATAGTGGCTTGCGGAACCACAGCCGAAAGAGAAGCATATGGAGCCGCAGCCGAAGTAGCCTGCCGAATTTGTAAAATTTGTGTTTGTATAATAAACGAGTAAGAATGGTGTATTAGATTTTAGTCGAATTTGTATTATTATCGTATTTTTGCGGAACTGCGAATTTATATATGCTTTGTTGAGATTCCACACGTTCTGTTGAAATTTATATGTTATGTATGAGAATTTATACATGTTGAAATTCCACACATTTAGAGTTATGCTTTTATCCCCCAATCTAAGAATCTTAGGGACTTAGGCCTAGTTTGGGTATCTAGTTTGGAAAACTTTAGTATATTTTAAGTGGAGGTAAAAATGATGCTTACACTAACTTGTAAACCCGTATCTCTCCTTAATTGTTTAGCTTTTATTGGATACTTGGTTTTAGAGTTATTTAATTTACAAACTAATCGTTTTCTTCTCAAGTTTTGAGTTTGGATAATCACAACTTTTTAAACTCTAAAATGAAGAAAGATATGGCATGATTATGATTATACAGTTCGGTTTAATTAGATAGTTTTATGTAAATCTGATTAATCAAACTTGAGTTTAAAACCAAATAAGTTCAGGCTACTAATATTGCAGCTGTTATTATCTATAATGTGATATAATATTTTACAAATAAGTAATATACGTACCAACATCTTCTTCAACTTTTCGCCGGTGGTCTTCAATACTGTAATATCATGCTCCAGATATCGCTCATGGGGATAGGAGAAGTAACCGCCGGAGTGAAGACCAACTTCATATGGGCCCTGTTAGGACCAAGTCCTCAGCCTCTCTCCTGACCTCCGTGGTGCCCTCCGTGTGTGGCGTCTAAGACTGGGGTTAGTATAATCGGATCGGTCTGTCCATTGAAATCGATCCCCGATACCTCCGCCTGCTCCATCACCCGCTCCTACACCCACGTTAACCATTAAAACATAAGTATATCAATGAATTTTGAACTTATCAAAACAAAAATTTCTTTCGAATTAGAATAAGTTAACACTTACGCAGTATTTCTAGGTAGCAGTGTCGGGAAATCGAAGCTCGTCCGTGACGGGCTCTGTGCCGTGGACGGTCTCCGTCGAGGTGCCGTGGATGGTAAGATACACGGTCAACACGTTTGGTGTACCACCCTACGCCAGGATCTGATCTCTCTGTAATTCGCCAAAAATTTACATATATTATAAAATATCTTTTAATAATGTATTATATCAAAATAGATCTATTGTAATTTACCGATGCCTTTATTGCATGAGTAATGTTTCTTGAGCCATCTATGTAAGTGGGGCGACCCTTCTTCGCCGACTTTCTATTCTCCTTATTTTGATCAGCATGTTTCTGCACAACACAATCAGATTTAGTTTTCTAATTAAGCAACACAAAAAAATAAATTATATACTAAATAATGAATTACATTTAAAGTACAAATCTGTTTGCGTTCAGACTCATAATACCGGCACAAGAGAAGGCATGTATCTACGTCGACTCTGGCAAAGGCCGGAGAATGTAGGAGACCCGCTCTTTCCGCCTCGGGGGGCGCCAGCCATAGCATGTAGCAATCGATCTTTAGCTCATTCCTATTATTCGGAGCTTAGATTGCATGTTCTTCATGAGGCCCAGGTAAATAGTGTGAAGATCGAGCACTCTGTCAGGGTGATCAGGGTCGGATACAGGCTGAAAGTCATAATACAACTGCAAATATAAGAAAATAATGTATTTAAATTATAAGTGTTAAATAATAATAAATTTATTTGATAAGTCTAATGAAAATATATATTAATACCCGAGCCTGATCCTAGAAGAGGGTAAAACAGCGTCGGTGCTGATCGCCCCACTCAACGTGAAAATGATACTTCTTTTGGATGCGGCTCTTATCTCTCATATACCGGCCGAATCTCTCGACATAATCTCCGGTATAACGATAATCGGGGGTAAGAAAAAAGGAGAATGATGCCTCCCCTAGTTCTATAGGGCCTCAGCCTGTGGGACTGATTTGGCTCTCAAGTCCCTCTTTAGGGATGGGGCTGCACTGCATCTATAAGAAATATCAAGACAAGCAATATCAGGACAAAACGGTATTTAGAAATAAAAAATTAACGAAAATTAAAGTGCAATATATACCTTCGGCGATAGCAACACGAGCCTGGGTCCAGGCAGCAGCATGAGCGGGATGATAGTTCTTTCGGTGAGGAACAGCCGGTGACCCGGACATGGACGCATCCCCTCCAACTAGAAAATAAATATTGACGATAAATTACATGAAGTTCATGGTTATTCTTAGAGAATATGTAAAATGAAAAATGTCACGTCCCGCTTCCCAAAATACGGAAACGAGGGATGACTAGGCCAGCCATGCTCCTACGGTCAAGGAATCATCCCGCCGTAGTCACACTTCGGCTTCTAGCATTACATGGTAATCAGTAAATAAAGCACAGTGTTAAAGGAATCACATCACTAATTTATTACATTAAAATTTCATTGTTCACAAATTACAGATAATAAGAACAATAACTAACCAAGTTCAATCTCACGATCGCTTTTATGGAAAGCAGTAAAAGAAGAAGGTACACCAAACTATATCTCCGTGAACTCAAAGGGTAGATCCGTCTCCTGTGCTGGTCCTCCCGCGGGATCTGAGCATGCATACTCAGGTCGTCAGAGCGACATAATAACAATATTATGATAATAAGATGGAACAGGTATATGAGGTAATACTGGTATAAGAACAATGCAAGTAATCACGGTGTCACTATATGATGCAGAATATATTATGTGTCCCTATCAGTCTCTAAGTCATGTTTGAAATCACATAGTGGAAGGAGGATCATGTTTAACAGGAGTCTCGTACATACCCGAGACAACGGCCCACATGCCCGGGACATAACCCTGTCAGCCGGATCGCTAGATCCTACCCTACATGTATCAGTATCACAGTTCGAATGATCATCCTCTAAACACGGTCCCGCTAAATACGATACTCTTTCCACTTTGATTTCCCCTATTTCCCCAGGTTACACTATTTATGATCTTGATTTAGTCGTGTACAAGTATACCAATGGCACGGTTTTATCACTGTTCACTGTATCAATCACTGTCACGAATATTCACTTTCCATTGGTGTACTCGTCACTCCTAAACCAACATCTATCACGCACGATAATGCAATGTCCACACGCACTAACACTGAATATATGGCAAGGGTATGATATATGTATTGTATACTACCAATAAGCTCTATTTGTTATGAATCAACATGCATGTCATTAACTAAAATAATTTGCATAAATTAATATGTTAAGAATTCAGCAAAATGATACAAGTAAGATAATTAGAACACTCAGTCAGCAACCCGTTAAAATTTGTTTCAGTTCAATCGGAATTCCGGTTTTCAAGATATAGCTATTTCAGTTTAAGTGCTCGCGGCTGGAAATTCAGTTTCAGAACTGAACGTCCGTTTTGCGACCCGAATTGCATCCAGTTGGGCTCAGAATTTAGCGATGTCACAGTTAAATAAAATCTAGGGTTTTCGATAAAGTATTCAACGCAATAGACGGATCCTCAATCTCATCTTTACGTTGAAAGTTATACACAGTTTAACCTCAGGGTGTCATTTCAGAATCTGATCTGGACAGTTATACGTTCTGCCCTTTTAAATACAGTTTAAAATAGAAAACGGCGATGAATCGGAATGGGACCACCAGTTTTGTTTAGCTCACATAGTTACCTTTAATCTACTGTAGGGTTCCGTAACATACGACTTCAAGAAACACAGTGGCGCAGGTCTTTGAACAGAACACAATAATCAGAAACGCTCTGGACTGCAGTCCAGAGTTGCGTTCCGACCCAGTTATCATCATAATTACAGAACATAAATCCTCGGAAATTTACATAGGGTTAAAGTTCGTCGAGTCGGCTTCGATTTAAGCCCTCGAACGCATCTTTCCAATATGTATATGATTTATGGTGATTTTATTCGTTTTCAGGTACGAGAGAATTCTAGTTTTAACAACATATATGGGGGTATCAATTTTTGTCACGATCAATCGTATTTTTCAGCGAGATTCCTACACTACATTTATCATCCTGCGGGCCAACAGAAAATATCAATTTCCGTCAAAATAAACAATCATTTCCATTGGGATCTTGCATCGAACACTTAGGTCATGATATATATCGGTAATCTGTAAGTTTAATAACTATATGATTTAGGTTTGTAATACAACTATATTAGCATGAAGCAAGTAAATACTTGTCTGGAAAACGCCTCGGGGTCGCACGGCAGCAGTGTCGTCACGAACGCGTGATATACGCCGTGTACCGGATTCTCGCGAGCCTAGTTCGAAACACGAGTTTTACGTCGGAGTTTCCCGGAGTCGTCTTGCGCACGCTGGAAGCTTAGGGGTGCTCTGTGGTCCGCCTGAGAAGTTTTAGGGTTGCCGACGGTCGACGGCGTCGCTCCGGCAACGCGCACAGTGGAGTTTACAGTGAGGGAAAAAGTTAGGAAATCGGTTTTTTTTGGAATTTTTGAAGAGGGGAATAGGTTGAGCTGTAGGGCTGGGGATTGTTGTGATGGTAATGATGCTGAGGAGATCTTAGGGAGATCGGCGATGTGATGGGGAGTTCACCGGCGTCGAGGGGTGTAGGGTGGCCGAGCTCGGTTGCAATTGGGTTGTGTGCAGGGGAGTTGGGTGTGCAAGCTGGAGGCGAAGGTGGTTGTGTAGGGAGCTCAGTTGGTGGAGGGAAGTGAGCGAGTGAGAACGGTGGGGTCGACGAGGAGGTTCGCCGTCGTCGGAGGGAGTCGAGTGCGGTGGGTTCGTGAGTTTTCGAGAGAGAGATATGAGGAATTTTTGGAAAAATGAGAGGGGAGTGAGATGTGAGGGGGATAATGGAGACGAGGTTGAAAACGTGGGGGTAACGGCAGGAGCGTGGGCGTGAGGCGTGAGCGACGGCGGAGGAGGCGGGTCGCGCGCGTAAATTTTGGGAGGTTACCGTTGGGATTTTAAGAAGATGAACAGTAGAGGGTGAGTGAGGGAAATGGAAAATTGGGCTTGGTTAAATTTTTAAAACGATTCCCTTTTAAATATTTCGTGGGCTGCAGGCGAGGAAACGGGCCGGTTCAAAACTTGGGTTAAGGAATTATTTAGAAAAATAGGATTGGGCTGAGGGCAGCGGCTGGGAAAAATTTATCAATGGATTTATATAAAAATGTGGGCTAAGTAAGGAGTTTGGGCCAAGGGATTAAAGGATTTATTTAAATCCTAGTGGGCTGTGGAAAAAAGAGAGGGGCCGGCTTGGGTTTTATATTTAGGAATTTATTAAAATTTTTGAATGGGCTGAAGGTATAGTTTATGGTTTTAATTTATTTTAGCCTTGGTTTTAATTCGGCTTTGGTTTTAGGTTTTAAGTCTTGGGTTTTAACTTTTAGGGTTTGGGAAAAATATAAATATTAAGCTTAATACCCAATTCGAAATATGAAGGAAAAGAAGAGAAACTACTGAAAATCAGAGAATAGGAAACTTTTATTAGAATGGAAACGGGGATTTACATCATACCCCCCTTAACAAAATTTCGTCCTCGAAATTTAACAAAGATACAAGAAAATGTACTAAACAAAGAGATGTGGATAACGATCACGGATATCTTCCTCCCGCTCCCAGGTGGATTCTCCTGGGGAACGACCGCCCCAAGACACTCGGATTAACGGAATGACCTTATTCTTCAGCACTTTCTCTCTGCGGTCGAGAATGGTATTAGGTTGCTCCTCGTAAGATAAATCAGTACCCAAAACTAGCTCTGAATGGTCCAGGACATGGCTCTCGTCCCGAACATAACGCCGCAACTGTGACACGTGGAAGGTATTGTGCACATCAGCTAGCGATGGAGGCAAGGCCAGTCGATAGGCCACCTCTCCTACTCGCTCTAGCACCTCAAAAGGTCCGATAAAACGGGGACTAAGTTTTCCCCGACTTCCGAATCTGATAACTCCATGAGTAGGGGAAATCTTTAAGAACACATGATCTCCGACTTCGAATTCTAGTGCCCTTCTGCTGGTATCTGCCTAACTCTTTTGTCGATCTTGAGCCGTCTTAATACGCTGCCTGATCATTTGGACCTTGTCCACTGTCTGAACAATGAGTTCGGGGCCCAGTAATCTTCGTTCTCCCACATCATCCCAACATACTGGGGATCGACACTTCCGCCCGTATAGTGCTTCAAAAGGAGCCATCTGAATACTAGCCTGATAACTATTGTTATAAGAGAACTCGACTAGATGCAGATGGTCCTCCCAGAAACCCTGAAAGTCCAACATACAGGCTCTCAACATATCCTCGAGCGTCTGAATCATACGCTCGGATTGTCCATCCGTCTGTGGATGATAAGCTGTGCTGAAATTAAGGCGGGTTCCCAAACTCTCCTGTAAGCTCTTCCAAAAGTGCGACAAGAATCTTGTGTCCCGGTCTGACACAATGCTGACTGGAACACCGTGAAGTCGTACAATCTCCTGCATATATCTTTCTGCCAATGATTCTGTCGACTGTCCCACTCGGAAAGGTAGGAAGTGCGCAGCTTTTGTGAGGCGATCGACGATAACCCAAATAGCGTTATTGCCTCTAGGGCTCCGTGGTAAGGCCGTCACAAAATCCATAGTAATGTGCTCCCACTTCCATTCAGGTATCGGCAATGGTTGTAACAATCCTGCTGTCCTCTGATGTTCCGCCTTCACCTGCTGGCATACCAAACATCTGGATACAAACCTCGCAATTTCCCGCTTCATTCCGTTCCACCAAAAGTGCTGCTTTAGGTCCTGATACATTTTTGTACCTCCTGGATGCACAGAATAAGCTGAACTGTGTGCTTCAGCCAAAACTTCTTCTCGTACATCTCCTTTAGGTACGCAGAGTCTGCTATCGAATCTCAGAGAGCCGTCTTCATGTATAATCAAATCCGTTCTCAGTCCAGCTTCCACTTGCTCTCTGAACTTTTGTAATCGGGGATCATCCGCTTGTGCAATCTTGATACGATCCACTAGGGAAGATTGCACCTGTAGTTGCCAAAATTGACTGAGTGCGTTCGGCGTAACGACCTCAAGTTCAAGTCTCTGAAAGTCCTCAATAATGCTTCTCTGATCGGTCAACATCATGACCGCTGGCTTGCGACTGAGCGCATCTGGTACAACATTGACCTTCCCCGGGTGATACTGAAGGTCCAAGTCATAATCTTCCATCAGCTCTAGCCATCGGCGCTGCCTCATGTTCAGTTCCTTCTGAGTGAATACATATTTCAAACTTTTATGATCCGTGTATACCTCCACTTTCTCACCCAAAAGATAGTGCCTCCAAATCTTCAATGCAAAAACTACCGCAGCTAACTCCAAGTCGTGCGTAGGGTAGTTCTTCTCGTGGTTTCTCAGTTGTCGAGAGGCGTAAGCAACCACTCGGCCGTGCTGCATTAGGACACAGCCTAAACCCTTCCCTGAGGCATCACTGTGTATCACTAAACCGCCGGAATCATCTGGTACTGTGAGAATAGGCGCCGTGGTTAACTTCTGCTTTAGTGTGTCGAATGCCTGAGTGCACTCCTCTGTCCATGTAAACGGCACATCCTTCCGTGTCAGTCTTATCAATGGTTCCGCGATTCTTGAGAAATCTTGGACGAATCTCCGATAATAACCTGCCAATCCCAGAAAGCTCCTGATCTCGGCTACTGACTTCGGCGTTGGCCAATCTCTGACTGATTCTATCTTTGCCGGGTCCACCGAGATGCCTTCGCCCGAAACAATATGTCCCAAAAACTGAACTTTGTCGAGCCAGAATTCACACTTGCTCAGCTTCGCATACAGCTTCTCTTCCCGAAGAATTTGTAGGACCGTGCGCAAATGCTCAGCATGCTCTTCCCAGGTCTTCGAGTAGACAGGTATGTCGTCGATAAACACAACGACGAACGTGTCCAAGTATTTTGCGAACACCCTGTTCATTAAATCCATGAATATTGCTGGGGCATTGGTAACACCGAACGGCATCACAAGAAACTCGTAATGTCCGTATCGGGTCCTGAAAGCCGTCTTGCATACATCCTCGGCTGCTACCCTGATTTGATGATATCCAGAACGGAGGTCTAACTTCGAGAAAATCTTGGCTCCACTTAGCTAATCAAATAGGTCGTCAATGCGCGGTATAGGGTACTTGTTCTTTATGGTGACCTTGTTCAGCTCCCGATAATCTATACACATTCGCAGCGATCCATCCTTCTTCTTTACTAATAGAAATGGTGCACCCCACGGTGAAGCGCTTGGCCGAATAAATCCCTTCTCCAATAGTTCTTCAACCTGCTTCTTCAATTCCGCCAATTCAACTGGTGCCATTCTGTATGGGGCTCTGGATACTGGGGCTGTACCTGGAATCAAATCGATTGAGAATTCCAAGATTCGAGGAGGTGGTAGACCTGGTAGATCTTCAGGAAATACATCCAGAAAGTCCCGAACAATTTCTGGAACTGGGCTCTTATCAATCTCCATAGCTGTCAGTTCCTTGGGCTTGGCTCTATACTTAGCTGGCTCCAAAGATTCACTTCCGCCCTCGAAAATAAACTCCGGGTGATTGGGGATGCGGAAGATCACCTTCCTTGCCCGACAGTCGATAACTGCATGGAAAGTGCTCATCCAATCCATCCCGAGAATTGCGTCGTAACTGCCTGTCCCGATCAAAAGGAAATTCGCATAGAATTCCCTGCCACACACTACGACTGGGCATAATCTACATTCTCGACTAGATATAATAATGCCATTACCCGTATGAATTTCCCATCCCTTGGTTAGTGGTTCATGTGGTATTGAGTGTGTATTAGTGAAATGCTCAGACAAGAAACAATGCGATACTCCCGAATCAAATAGTACTCTAGCTGGCAAGGAATGTACGAGTAGAGTACCTGTAACCACGTCTCCTGACGCCTCTGCCTGCTCGGCGGTCAAGGTGAAAGCCCGTCCCTGACTGCGACCTGTAAATGGTTGTCTCTGCTCCTGTGGCCTCTGCTGTGGCGGTCCAGAACCTCCCTGCATCTCTGCTCGCTCAGGGCAACTGTTAATCCTGTGCTGACTGGAACCGCAAATCAAACACTGTCCCTTGGCACGGCGACAGTCCTTCTGGGTATGTCCTCCTCTACCGCAATAGCCGCAAGTTACGCCCTGTCTCTGGGGGCGATGCTGTGGTACGAATGGGCGCTTCATTTGTGTCGTTCCTGCTCTGTGAACCGGTATGGTTCCTCGAGAAGGCGCGTGGGTACGTGCTGGAACGACTGGGGGTCTTCTGAACTTGTTAATCAATTGCTCCTGAACTCTCGCTGCGTTGAGTACCTGTGCGAAAGTCTGCAAATCCAACGATGCAATCAACTGCTGCAACTCGAAATCTAACCCCTGAAGGAAACGCCTGGCCCTGGTGACTTCTGATTTGACCATGTATGGAGCAAAGTGGCTCAGACGGTTGAACTCTGCCGTATAAACGTCCACTGGGCGTCCATTCTGCTTCAAAAGAATAAACCTTTCCTCCATTTCTGCCTTGGCTGTGGGAGGAAAATAATGATCTAAGAAGCACTCCTTAAACTTGCTCCATTCGATCGGCCCTTCAAGTCTGCTTTCTTCCACCGACCACCATGTACGGGCCGCGTCTTCTAATTGTATCTTTATCACATCCACTCTGTCTTCCTCTGGAACCCTGGCGGCTGTCAATAAATTCTCCATGTTTACCAGCCATTGCTCAGCCTCAAGGGGTTCAGCTAGCCCTGTGAATGTAGCTGGATGTAACCGTCGGAAGTCCGACACGGTACCAGCCCTAGCCTGATAAGCTGGTGGAGTAGCGCCTTCGGGGGCGGTAATAAGTGCGGAGGGTCCTCCTGCGGCGGTAATCGCCCTGAGTCCCTCAGTAAGCAAATCTGTCTTCCTCTCCTGAGCTTCCGCGAGAGTGGTCAGTGCACTGAGTATTCTTTCCGTGCGGTCCTGAGAGCTGGAGTCCGAGGAGGGGTCGTTTGGGGACGTCATATCACTGGAAGATTCAAAAAGATAGGATCAGATTCAAGGATGGAAATCAAGAGTAGTGAAACAAGAATAACGTAATACAGTATAGTTAATGTTATCTCTTGATACTAAATACAGGCTCTGATACCAACTAAACCATGTCACGCCCCGCTTCCCAAAATACGGAAACGAGGGATGACTAGGCCAGCCATGCTCCTACGGCCAAGGAATCATCCCGCCGTAGTCACACTTCGGCTTCTAGCATTACATGGTAATCAGTAAATAAAGCACAGTGTTAAAGGAATCACATCACTAATTTATTACATTAAAATTTCATTGTTCACAAATTACAGATAATAAGAACAATAACTAACCAAGTTCAATCTCACGATCGCTTTTATGGAAAGCAGTAAAAGAAGAAGGTACACCAAACTATATCTCCGTGAACTCAAAGGGTAGATCCGTCTTCTGTGCTGGTCCTCCCACGGGATCTGAGCATGCATAATCAGGTCGTCAGAGCGACATAATAACAATATTATGATAATAAGATGGAACAGGTATATGAGGTAATACTGGTATAAGAACAATGCAAGTAATCACGGTGTCACTATATGATGCAGAATATATTATGTGTCCCTATCAGTCTCTAAGTCATGTTTGAAATCACATAGTGGAAGGAGGATCATGTTTAACAGGAGTCTCGTACATACCCGAGACAACGGCCCACATGCCCGGGACATAACCCTGTCAGCCGGATCGCTAGATCCTACCCTACATGTATCAGTATCACAGTTCGAATGATCATCCTCTAAACACGGTCCCGCTAAATACGATACTCTTTCCAGTTTGATTTCCCCTATTTCCCCAGGTTACACTATTTATGATCTTGATTTAGTCGTGTACAAGTATACCAATGGCACGGTTTTATCACTGTTCACTGTATCAATCACTGTCACGAATATTCACTTTCCATTGGTGTACTCGTCACTCCTAAACCAACATCTATCACGCACGATAATGCAATGTCCACACGCACTAACACTGAATATATGGCAAGGGTATGATATATGTATTGTATACTACCAATAAGCTCTATTTGTTATGAATCAACAAGCATGTCATTAACTAAAATAATTTGCATAAATTAATATGTTAAGAATTCAGCAAAATGATACAAGTAAGATAGTTAGAACACTCAGTCAGAAACCCGTTAAAATTTGTTTCAGTTCAATCGGAATTCCGGTTTTCAAGATATAGCTATTTCAGTTTAAGTGCTCGCGGCTGGAAATTCAGTTTCAGAACTGAACGTCCGTTTTGCGACCCGAATTGCATCCAGTTGGGCTCAGAATTTAGCGATGTCACAGTTAAATGAAATCTAGGGTTTTCGATAAAGTATTCAACGCAACAGACGGATCCTCAATCTCATCTTTACGTTGAAAGTTATACACAGTTTAACCTCAGGGTGTCATTTCAGAATCTGATCTGGACAGTTATACGTTCTGCCCTTTTAAATACAGTTTAAAATAGAAAACGGCGATGAATCGGAATGGGACCACCAGTTTTGTTTAGCTCACATAGTTACCTTTAATCTACTGTAGGGTTCCGTAACATACGACTTCAAGAAACACAGTGGCGCAGGTCTTTGAACAGAACACAATAATCAGAAACGCTCTGGACTGCAGTCCAGAGTTGCGTTCCGACCCAGTTATCATCATAATTACAGAACATAAATCCTCGGAAATTTACATAGGGTTAAAGTTCGTCGAGTCGTCTTCGATTTAAGCCCTCGAACGCATCTTTCCAATATGTATATGATTTATGGTGATTTTATTCGTTTTCAGGTACGAGAGAATTCTAGTTTTAACAACATATATGGGGGTATCAATTTTTGTCACGATCAATCGTATTTTTCAGCGAGATTCCTACACTACATTTATCATCCTGCGGGCCAACAGAAAATATCAATTTCCGTCAAAATAAACAATCATTTCCATTGGGATCTTGCATCGAACACTTAGGTCATGATATATATCGGTAATCTGTAAGTTTAATAACTATATGATTTAGGTTTGTAATACAACTATATTAGCATGAAGCAAGTAAATACTTGTCTGGAAAACGCCTCGGGGTCGCACGGCAGCAGTGTCGTCACGAACGCGTGATATACGCCGTGTACCGGATTCTCGCGAGCCTAGTTCGAAACACGAGTTTTACGTCGGAGTTTCCCGGAGTCGTCTTGCGCGCGCTGGAAGCTTAGGGGTGCTCTGTGGTCCGCCTGAGAAGTTTTAGGGTTGCCGACGGTCGACGGCGTCGCTCCGGCAACGCGCACAGTGGAGTTTACAGTGAGGGAAAAAGTTAGGAAATCGGTTTTTTTTGGAATTTTTGAAGAGGGGAATAGGTTGAGCTGTGGGGCTGGGGATTGTTGTGATGGTAATGATGCTGAGGAGATCTTAGGGAGATCGGCGATGTGATGGGGAGTTCACCGGCGTCGAGGGGTGTAGGGTGGCCGAGCTCGGTTGCAATTGGGTTGTGTGCAGGGGAGTTGGGTGTGCAAGCTGGAGGCGAAGGTGGTTGTGTAGGGAGCTCAGTTGGTGGAGGGAAGTGAGCGAGTGAGAACGGTGGGGTCGACGAGGAGGTTCGCCGTCGTCGGAGGGAGTCGAGTGCGGTGGGTTCGTGAGTTTTCGAGAGAGAGATATGAGGAATTTTTGGAAAAATGAGAGGGGAGTGAGATGTGAGGGGGATAATGGAGACGAGGTTGAAAACGTGGGGGTAACGGCAGGAGCGTGGGCGTGAGGCGTGAGCGACGGCGGAGGAGGCGGGTCGCGCGCGTAAATTTTGGGAGGTTACCGTTGGGATTTTAAGAAGATGAACAGTAGAGGGTGAGTGAGGGAAATGGAAAATTGGGCTTGGTTAAATTTTTAAAACGATTCCCTTTTAAATATTTCGTGGGCTGCAGGCGAGGAAACGGGCCGGTTCAAAACTTGGGTTAAGGAATTATTTAGAAAAATAGGATTGGGCTGAGGGCAGCGGCTGGGAAAAATTTATCAATGGATTTATATAAAAATGTGGGCTAAGTAAGGAGTTTGGGCCAAGGGATTAAAGGATTTATTTAAATCCTAGTGGGCCGTGGAAAAAAGAGAGGGGCCGGCTTGGGTTTTATATTTAGGAATTTATTAAAATTTTTGAATGGGCTGAAGGTATAGTTTATGGTTTTAATTTATTTTAGCCTTGGTTTTAATTCGGCTTTGGTTTTAGGTTTTAAGTCTTGGGTTTTAACTTTTAGGGTTTGGGAAAAATATAAATATTAAGCTTAATACCCAATTCGAAATATGAAGGAAAAGAAGAGAAACTACTGAAAATCAGAGAATAGGAAACTTTTATTAGAATGGAAACGGGGATTTACAAAAAAACTAAATTTCATAAAAATAAAGACTGACTACATCCACCAAAAATGTAAAACTAATTGAGAACTTAAATCATTTGCATTTGCACCATTTGGATAGGATACCGTGTCTAACTCATCGTCTCTTTTGTGAAAAAGATTATATATTTAAGAATACTAAGATGCAGACTGTGCGGAGGGTACGAAAGTGGCGGAAGTGGTCTTTACGCCAGATGTGGATACACCACCTACAATTAGACAATCAAAAATGGATTATATAAGCAATTGCAAAAAGAATGTGTGTATATCTATAATATAACATTCTAAAAAATATGCATACAATATAGGATATATAAATATAACTGTAGGTGCGGTGGTGGCCTCTGTCCGGGATGTGGAGGCGTCACCTACAACTAGACAATTAAAAATTGATTATATAAGTAATTGCAAAAAGAATGTGTATATATCTATAATATAATATTCTAAATCAATATGCATACAATATAGAATATATAACATACCTGCAGGTGTGGTGGTGGTTTCTGTCTCGGATGTGGACGCACCACCTACAGCTAGAAAATTAAAAATTGACTATATAAGTAACTTTAAAATAAATATGCAACGGAGTGAGCGTCTAGAGCGAAAGCCGTTTTGTCCCCCGACACAGCTTGCTTGGAAGCCGTGTGTATATCTATAATATTACACTCGAAATGAATATGTGTGCAATATACCTGGAGGTGTGGCAAAGTTCACACGGAAGGAGCCATCCGAAGGGGATACAGATCGGGGCGCAAGACCAGCCTTCTGGAGCTCCCTACACAACTCCCCGGGCGACAGAACCGCTCTGCCTCTACCTCTGCCGCGGCTGGTGCTTCTGTCGCCCCTCGCTGCTCCTGGCTTCGTCATTAGTCTTAGATAAAAATACAATCATTAAATATGCATGCAATATATATAGATCGTAGAAAATGTGAAGTAATAATATAACATTACTGATAACCTTTTTCGTTTCGTAAACGCATTAGACATATCTACTTGGATTTTATCATCGAAATCATTCATAACCCACGTAACTTCACAATCAGCTGAAAACTTGGAGATAGATAGTCGGAGCACTCTAAACCTTCTCTCTTCTTCATCCTCATCGCTGTCCTCCATACGATCCTCGAATTTTGAGACATCGTAAATATCCCTGGGTTTCCAATGGCATACGACATTCTATCCCGGATGCTTCAAGCACTGTGAGTAGTATACTTGAAACGTTTGTTGTGGAAAGATAAATGGATCGTCTTGACCGTAAAATCGAAGTGTGTTTATACTAGTGAATTCATATTCATCTTTCCAAGTCCCGAGATTGTTTCTCCACTTATCCGTATCGGTTCGTGTATCGTACCAAATACACTGAAATATATAAAACGGTTCTGATCATCCGGGATATTGGATGCCAAGTATGTAATTTAAGTATCCATAATAAATCTGTAACGACTCTAAAATCTTGTACAGAAATATTACTGTTAATATACAAGAAATGAGTTTTACAGCCTAACTTTGAGTTATAAGTCAATTTTGTGAAATAACAGCAAGAAATAACTTGTAGCTCACTGATAAAGCCCTTGCATTGCTGTGACGTAGCCCATGTGTTCGATTCTCATCAGACACATTATTTTTTCTGATTTTTTTAACTTTTTGGAAGCCCAAAAGATTGCACGTGCAATACATGGGGAAATGAAAATTTCAGAAAAATCAAACATGTGGAAAATGGTTTAAACAAAAGATTGATCAAGTGGCGCGAATCTCGAGGCAATTGCCTCGAGATCGACTGGCCATTCTTGCTCAAAAATCGGCAGGGACAGCTAAGATGAGGCCATTGAAGCCCGGGCTCTGCACACTTGTCTCTTCACCTACCTCTAACTTCCCTGCACTGTTTGATTTTCCTGCAATCAAACAGAGACCTTTCAATTCACAATTTATCACAATTTTAATGCTTTTTAATCCAAAATTTAAATTTCAAAACCCTAATTCTCCACTATAAATACCATCCCACATTTTGGTTCAGCATCATTTTGAAAATTCTAGCCAAAACTCCCTAAAAAGTTCCTAGTGCAAGTGAAATAAAGAGGAGTTAGCGAGCAAGTTAGTTCCGGCGAAGATCGAAGCAAATTCCGGAACTCCCGCGATGCCACAAAGCTCATCCCTTCTTCTTCAACCTCTCTTTGAGTTTTCTAAATAGTAAGTCTCTTCCAAATCTCCTCTTTTCTATTGAAATTACTCTTCAAATTTTATATCGGTAAAACTGGAGTTATTACCGACATTTTCTTTTCTAAAACATATAACTCTATTTTCCTTTACAATTTAGTTAATCTAATTTTACTACATCACTTATAACCTTAAATCCTAATGTTTAGAATTAAATTTTATCAAAATTCTCGTGTGTAACAACCATGTAAAACTTTTTCACCAAAATACCTTGAACTTTATAAACACCTCTTTTAGTATTTGTTAAAATAATACCTCTAAGAAAAACTTCACGGGGTAATGACCTACCCCTCACGTACACTCTTGTTTCATAGCACAATGCCTATTTTTGTATGAATTTTTGTTACGAAGAAAAATTTACAATAAAATACCACATAATTCTAAAACCGGATTTCTTTTAAAGCGATATTTCATTTCCTTTGCGATTATACATCTACAACCCTCTTTAGGGGACTCGCTAACGGATGATGCTGATTATCACACATTCTTGGGCTAGTAGAGCGAGATGCAGATCTCTTCACGGAGCATTCAATCTCGAAAGGATTTAAATACGTTTTTTAAGAAATACGAATTTTCTAAATAAAATGAAATTATTTTTAAAATTAAAATTATATAAAATTATAAATCCATATTTTCAAAATATAATAAATTTATATTTTTCTAAAAAATGAAAGGTTAACAATTGTCAAGAAAATACCATCAAGATACCAACAAAAACAAATATTGCAATAAAATACCATGAACTTTCAAATGCTAAGTGTTTATCATCAAAATACCACAATACTTAAAATCCATGCTCATGAAAACCCTAAATAATATTAATCACCCTCGAGGTTTACCTTTTAACTATATTAAAATATTTTTCATAAAACCTTTTCGAGTTATATAAAAACAATATTTAAGGACTTTAGTAAATATAGCTTTAAGCGGGATCAATTCTCTTAAGCCCCAAGGAGCCGGAGAAAGTGAGTGCTTGCCTATTTAAAGCAGACAACTTAACGGAGTTATCAATGGTGATTGTCTTGGAAAAAGACACAAATCCTGTCGTCCATATGCAGCAGTTACCGATAACTCCCGAGCCATATTCGAGATCTAAATCTGTTTACAGGTGTCTGACTCAAATGAGTCTAAATTCAAATCTGAATCCAAAATCAAACATGAATACTTGATCATGAACATGAATACTTGAAATTAAACATCAATATCAAATATGTATACTTGACTTGATTTGACCGAAATATGGTTATAACTTGACATGACTATTTGCATCCATGAATACATCCTGAACATGACTACTTGAACATTTTGCATCCATGGTTTCGGCAAGACTTGTAAATATAATCTATACAATACATTACGCGGGGATAAAGGGGTAGACTGATACGGAACGTACATCGTGGCACGAGAGGTCACTTAAAAGACACCTATATGAATTCACGTGCCGTTGTCCCGTGGGTTATGACGGGACCTTATACTATATGTTACCATAGTCCATGGGGTAAGATGGACTCCTCTCGTATACATGAATATCTTCTTTATCAAGCTACAAACAATCACGTTATAATAACTATAATATATCAGTAATCAATCATATATAACTTACCTGTTCATTTCACATTACTTGTTATATTCTCTTTTTTCTTTTAGAACTTACCGAGCGATAGTTCGCTGATAACATTCCCTTCTATCTTTTTCTTTGGAATGTTCGTCAGGAGGACCGAACTCTCAGGAGATCGAGCCTAGCCAGGAGGACTTGGACCAGCTTGCGGCACAGCCTGACTTCTAGTTCCTTGTACTTACTTTCATTTTGTATGCCATTATTTAGGCACTGTTTTATATCATTGTATCTTTTCATTTTCAAACAGTTGTATGTAAAGATGAAAGTAAATAAAGTTGATGTTTTATTTTAATACTCTTATCATTCTTGCACATTTACATATTGCTTTATTACGTTTAACGTATTTATTTCTTAGTAAATACGTTGTGGCTTGCCATGTCATCATTTCCGTCTACTGGGAAGCGGGGCGTGACAAAATCACACCATCCAATCTTACGGTCGCAATCCCACTATTATGAGTGGTTCGAGAAGTTTCTATATTCTTAATTTCAAATTTGTATCCAAAGACAACGAATCCTTTATAGTATGTAACCTCCATTGTAACAACTCCAATTCTTGTGTATTTAAATTTGATTTAAAGTTAATGTATACATGGGGTATTTACATTTCCTGTAAGTACTATAAGTATTTAATTTACTTTTGAACAGTAAGAAAGAGCTTGTAGCTCACTGGTAAGACCTTGCACTGCTGAACCAAAGCACCAGAGATCAAATCCCATCAGCCACATTATTTTTTATATTGATTTCTTTTAAATTTTTTAGAAGCCCAAGAGTCTACACGTGCATAACCCGTAAACCCAAATGTCACACTAAAAACAAACGAGTTTAGGAGGTAGACCATACGACGGGGGACACATGACGACGAGACCCGGCCTGACTCGGCCGGAGACGCGCCTGAATCGGCCGCCGCCGCCGGCCGAACTCGCTCATATCGGATTTTTCCCTTCTTGAAACCTGTGCTTCTTTGCCTCCTCATAACCCCTGTGATGTTTAAAATCCCTGCATTATTCCAGAGAAATTAAAATACAATTAAAACTCTTTTTAATGCATAATTTTTAATGCATTTTCTATCAAATCCTAACCCTAATCTTTTCCTATAACTACCACTCCATCTCACACCCCCTCACTCACAAACTCTGCTCAAACTCTCAAGAAAAATCCCTAGAACTTTTGTGTACAATTGGAGTTAGCGAAGGGCGAAACTCCAACGAATTTCCGACGACGACCCTAGGAGCTCCCAGCGACGGAACACGCACCGGCACCTCCTACCACTCCCTCTTCATCTTCTCTAATCTAAAATCCAGTAAGTTTCTCCTCCCTCTTCTCTTTTCTATTCTGAAAACTCGTAATTCTAAAACCCGAAGGAAGCGGAGTTAATCCGACTTTCGATTCGGTTTTTCTTTAAAAGTTACATTTTTCTTAAAAACAACAATACCAAACTCTCACAACATGACTATTAATCCTTAACAAAATATATTAAACAAGTTCCATATCAAAAGAATGTATATTGTAATTTTTATCGCATTTTCAGAAAAATACCATATAGTTTAGCTTCGACATAAAAACATCATTACCCTTGCTATATCTTTAGATAGTTCACGAGGTAATGACCTACCTCTTCACAACAATTATAAGTAATATAGCACGATGATATTGAGAAATATAGATTTGGGAAAATACGATTTTACACAAAACTACCTCAAACTTATAAAAACCTTTTTCTACAAGATATGTATTTTTAACAAATCTTTGCAATGTGCCGCTACAACCCATTTTAGGAAACCCGTTCAGGATGGTGTGGATTATCGCACATCCTCAGGCTTAGTAGTGCGAGATGCAGACCTCCGCAAGGAGCATACGGTCTCGAAAGATTTAAAAATACAAATATCTTAAGAAATGAGATTTCTAGAAAAATAATAAATTAAATTATTTTATAAATATATATGTATCATCAAAATATCTATTTTGATATAGTATAAATATTCTAACTTTTCTAAATCAAAGAGAATCACTTTACATAAAAATACCATGAAATTCCATATAAGTTTAATACTTTACAATTAAATACCTTATATTATAAAATTTGGTTTTATTCACTAGAAATATCACATATATAAAATCTACATCTATGAAAATTCTAAAGACGACAATTAAATACTTGAGGTGTATTTTGAAAAATTATACAAAATTATTTTTACATAAAACCCCCTCAAGTTGTATAAATTACAATAAGGACCCTAGTAAATATAGGTTTAAGCGGGACCGGTCTCTTGCTTGCCTATTTAAGGTAGACAACTTAACAAACGGTGGTATCAACACGGTAATCGTCTTTGAAAAAGACACAAATGCTGCCGTCCATGTGCAGCGGTTACCGATAACACCAAAACCTAATTCAGGATTTAATTTCTTTTCTAATTGTCTGACTCAGACCGAGTCTCAATATAATCAATCTGACTTGAATGAAATTCAAGTATATATAACAACTGAATATGAATCCATGTATTCAATCTGTTCAATCTATCAATCTATACAACTTGACTGAACCGAACCATGGATATACATCCATCTACATGATTCTCCAGTTATATCCCTTTACTGATATCATGGTTTTGGCAAGTCATCCATCTATACAATTCAAATTACAAGACAATACAATACAAACAATACAATCAAGACATCGCAGAATTTAAGGGGTAGATTGGTACGGAAGGTGTTAGAAGTGGCACGAGACTGCAACCATTAAGACACCTAACCTGAATTCAATTGCTGTTGTACCGTGGCATAAACGATTCCTTGTATTCTGTTCACCGTAGTCTCTGGTCTAACGAGACTCCTCTCGTATACACCGGCCTCTTTTGTACCAAGATGCAAACAACAACGTTAACACTAAATACAACATTATAACAATATAATACAACTTTAAAAGTTACACACACACACTCTCTCTCTGTCTATTCTACTTTTCCCTTATGTTTGGGACTTACCGAGCGATTGTTCGCCGACCACATTCTTTTTCTTTCTTCTTTGGAATGTTGTCAGGTGTTTCGGACCTTCAAGAGATCAAGCCCACCAGCGAGGATTTGGACCAGCTAGCTTACGACCCTAAGCTCTAGTACTTATACATTCCATTTCAGTACTTTCCATTTCTGTTATGCCATTGTTTAAGCATTGCTTTTCATTCCATGTATTTACTTTTCCATGTACTGTAAAAGAATGTTAATAAATAATGTTGCTATTCATTACATTTGTCTTTTGTGTATATTACATTTTATATTGCTTAGTTACGCTTAGCGTATTTACTTCTGAGTAAATACATAGTGGTCTCATCGCGTCCTCTACCCGTACACTAGGAAGCGAGGCGTGACAGATTTTGTTGGTGGCCCATACAGGTCAGAGCTGTATGGAACCCTACCATGCAGTTCAGTTCTGCGTGGACAACCTAAGTAATATAACACAAGAACCAGCAACTGAAAACATTCTTTACAATTCATACTTCTTGAATCTTATCATTTCATATACTTTGAATCTGTCCTAACCCAAAAATTTTCATTCAAGGTTATGGATTCCCCGAACAACACCAGCACCAATGTCAACAACACACCTCCACCACTACCACTCACACCTGTCGTCCCTGCTCCAATCAATGAGCAGATGGTTCTGCTTGAGGCGATCTGCAGTCTTCTGGAAGGACAGCAGCAGCAGACTGCTATTCTAATGAACCGACCAGAAGCGGAAGCACCTGAGGTGAAGCAATTCAGAGCTTTGCACCCCAAACAATTCTCTGGAAAAGAGAGCCCTCTAGAAGCTGAGGAATGAGCTCAAAGCATCGAAGACAATCTGGCAGCGGCACAAGTGCCAAAGATAGCTTGGGTCCGTGTTGCGAAACTGCGGACAATTCACGGGTTTGGTGGAAGGCGGAAGAAAGCCGTCTTGATCAACCCATCGAATGGAAGACTTTCCGCGACATGGTCGACGCAAAATACTTTCCTGAGACTGCCAAGTTCGACATGGAACAACAGTTCATCCATCTGCAACAAGGTTCAATGTGGACCAAGTCAGTAGATGAATATGACGCTGAGTTGACCATGCTTAGTCGGTAAGACATGTCTCAACAATTCGATTTTTTCAATAAATCACATACTACACAGCTAACAAAATACTTTAACAGATTTGCGGCACACCTGATAACGACGGATGAGATCGAAACCCGTCGATTTCAACAAGGGTTAGACCCAGAGATCCAGGCTGCATTAGCCACAGGAGATTTTCCGACTCATGAATCGGATCAAAAAGCTGTCCGCCATTATGAGGCAGTGGTAAAGATGAAGGGCAGATCTCAATCTGCTGGAGTTAAGCGCCCTGCCAACCAGATGGTAGGAGGAGCCTCATCAAGACCATCTTTTGTGCCAAGGAGACCAAGAGTACCGAACAACCGTTCCAGCCCTGCCTTTTGTAACTATCGCAAGAGAGATGGGCATTTAATGAAAGACTGCCGGAGAGCCAACCATCTTTGCTTAGTCTGCAGCTCAGCTACTCATGATATTGGGTCTTGTCCCAGAAGACACAACCCAATTGCTGCACCCACGCCAGCAATCACTTACCAGCTGAGACCAGCCCTTCAGGCACCTGCTCCAAGACTTGCTCTCCCTGCTCCACCACCTAGAGGACCACCGACTACACCCCCTCCTTGTCAGTTCCATCAAGCTCAATGGAACATTCTGAGGAATGCTCCTCTGGCCAGGATGAATGTACCACGGCGACAGGCTTTCACGATGACAGTGGAAGAAGCTGAGGCCACTAGCCAAGTTATCACTTGTAACCTTTTCTTCTCAACCTTTTCTTTCTGTCTTAACACCTACCTACATATTTTTTCCTACACCTAAAACATATCCCACATACCTTAGGTACAATCCTAGTAGCCTCATTTCCCGCACTAGCACTCTTCGATACTGGAGTATCTCACTGCTTCATGTCGCAACGGTTCGTCCGAACTCATACGATTCCAGTCACACCGCTTGTATCCAGTTGGAATGCCAGTTCAGGAAATGGCGTTCTAAAGGAAACAACGGGATACAGCTTGTGTCCAGTAGTCGTCTGCAGCAGAGAATTCTATGCTGACTTCAAGGTGCTGGATATACCGAACTTCTATGTGTTCTAGGTATGGATTGGCTAGGAACTTTCTATGCTACCATCGACTGTCGTCAAAGGATGGTAGTATTCGAGATTCCAGACCATCCGGTCTTCTACTTCAAAAGTGGAGACCGTACCCTGGAGCCAAGTACTTACAAGACGAAACCAAAGAAGACAGTGATTGCAGCAACTCAAGCGGAGGAAGAATCAAAGCCAGAAGTGGTTCGAGAGTTCGACGATGTATTTCCTGACGATATATCAGGTTTGCCTCCCGATCGAGCTCTTGAATTCAGCATTGATTTAGTACCAGGAGCACAACCGGTGATCAAAGCACCTTATCGATTAAGTCCGGAAGGTTTGAAGGAAGTCCGAACTCAGTTGGACGAATTATTAGCGAAAGGATGGATTCGTCCTAGCACTTCAAGTTAGGGATCACCGGTACTACTTGTGAAGAAGAAGGAAGGTTCATAAAGAATGTGGATCGATTATAGATCCTTGAACGAAATAACGATAAAGAACAAGTATCCATGTTCCCCGCCGAAAACCGTAGACGCGACCCCGCAGGTCCGTCTCGCCTGAATTTCGGGACAGATGTTAATTGGTGCTATCCGTCCGCCTCTCCGAAGATGACAAGTTGATTTATGGCATCATGTATCGAAGGTTTAAACGGATGCGGCCGATATAGCAGATTTCGTCAGATTCCCCCTTGTTGAGGGGTTTTTGATTGTGGGGACGCTCTTCCCGGCAGGTGCAAGCCCCTGCAGTTAATTATGCTACCGCATCGCGGTAACCACTTTCTCCTTCTCCAGATGATCACTTCGTGTCAAGGGTGTTTGTTTTGTTTTTGGTTGCCCGTTGATTGTATACGGAGACTAATTTATGTTGTCGCCCGTAGGACGTGGATTAGTCCAAATCTGTATCTTCTTAGATTTGGGTTTGGGGGTTGGGTTTAAGGATACGTTAATCTCATTTGAGACTAAGATCAACTTAAACGTTAGTTAAGGATACGTTAGTCTAATTTCAGACTAAGATCAACTTAACAGGATCATTTAGACCTGACAAGAGAGCATTTGGGCTCTAATGTTTAGTTTAGGGACATTGCGGTCGATTAGTTTAAGGACATTACGGTCCAATATTAGTTTACGGACATCTCGATCCAATGTTAGTTTAAGGACATCTCGGTCCAAGGTTAAGGACATCATAGTCCGTGAGTTTAAAGACATCACAGTCAAGGTTAAGGACATCATAGTCCGTGAGTTTAAAAATCTCACAGTCAAGGTTAAGGACATCATAGTCCGTGAGTTTAAAGACCTCACAGTCAAGATTAAGGACATCATAGTCCATGGGTTTTAAAGGACCCCACAGTCCGTAGAATGTTTGGTTGTAGGGACTCGTCACCTCTCTGAAGACGCTGAAGGATTACAACGACATATATCAGAGGGGTTCAGAGATGTACCCTTGAACCGATGTGAGTTGGTTGAAAGATCTGTAACCCAATTTGGGGCTAAGATCTGTTAACATATTTATGAGCAAATGAGCTCAATTAATATGAGTTGAGGACTTATGACCAATCTTGGGCTAAGTCCAATCAGGTTAAAATGTTTAACATTTTATTTTGGGCTGTTGAGCCTTTATTTGGGCTTGGCCCTTTTGACAATACTGAGCATTGATTTATATCTTGACAATGTTTTTGTCTTTTATTGAATGCAGAGCATTCATCAGAGCTCTGGGCTTATTAAAGAACAATTTATGTTCTGTCAGCGCAACACGTGGTGCGCTAGGCGCTTTGCGCCAGTCAAAAAGTGCAGTGCGCTTCTGCCACGTGGCGCACATGTAAGGGACACGTGTTGCGCTTGGCGCTAGGCGCCAGATGATGAGCGCATGATGCCAGTTTATGAGCGCTAAGCGCTAATCCATGAGCGCATTGCGCTTTCAGTTTAGTGGCGCACACGTGAGTGACACGTGGTGCACTTGGCGCTGAGCGCCAGCCCATGAGCGCAGAGCGCTATTTCAGAAGCGCAAAGCGCTAGTTGTTAATTGGCGCATACGTGATTGACACGTGACGCATTTGGCGCTAAGCGCTAGTCCAGAGTACGCAGAAGCGCAGTTCAAGAGCGCAAAGCGCAGTTCAAGAGCGCAAAGCGCATCTGATCAATTTTATGATCTGGGAAACAAATTTATGTTGTTTTAAAAGAGACTTTGTCTCAAGATCTAAGAACAACAGTTCTTATTTTGCAGGAGATGTTCCAATCTCTTATATTGATGAAGGGCTTTGCCTTTATAGATCCATGATCTGTGAGAAGAATTATGTTCTTCTTCTTTTATGGTGAGATCTTTTGATCTCTTTGTGAAGGACTTTTGTCTTGTAAATCTATGATCTGTGAGAAGTAAGTTCTTCTTTCATTTTATGATGAGATCTTTAGATCTTTTTGTGAAAGACTTTTTGTCTTTTTAGATCTATGATCTTTTTGAAGAAATGAATTCTTCTTTTTATGAGATAATTTCATTTCTATGTTCATCATCATCCTTTTTACCTTGAAGAAAGATCTTCTTGCAAGAGCTTTCTCTTTGAATTTTTTCAAAGTTTTTGGGGAGGTTTCTCTCTCTCTCTTTTTATTTGTACATATCCCTGAGACTTGAAGTCTAGGGACCTTTTTATAGGGTGGGCTGATTTGTTGAATCAGTTAGAGAGATTTTTCTCTGATTGATTTGGGGATGTTTCCCCACCATTGGATCTTTGATTCTAGGGCTTTTGTTTTACAGAAGGCAATGTTCTTGTTTTTAAAAAGATTGGAAAATCTTTCCATACAGAATTTATTCTGTCTTTTGGTAATTTTTATTTACCATTGGATCATTGATCCAACGGTGCTCTGATTTACAGAGCACAATCTTGTTATTTGGAAAGATTTTGAGGAATATTTTCTTAACAGAATTTAACTCTGATTAATTAATGATTTATCATTATTATTAGATCTTTGATCTAACGTTGGGGGCTTTTAGTTCCAGTGCTAGCGCACCCGTGCTCTGCACGTGGTGCGCTACTTGAAGGGCAGCGCACCTGTGTTTGACACGTAGTGCGCTGCTTGGAGCGCAGCGCACACGTGGCGTGCTGCTTAGAGCGCAGCGCACCTAGCGCTAGCGCCCATGTGCTTTGCACGTGGTGCGCTGCTTAGGGCGCAACGCACTTAGCGCTGCATCTGAAGCGTTACTTCATTTCAAAATTTGAATTTTTGAACAGAGTTTTGCTTTAATTGAGAGAAACAAATGTCCCCCACCGTTGCGCTCACGTGGCCCACACGTGAGTGCAGCGGTGGCAGCATCTGCGCCCTCGGATCAACTGAGAAGTTGAACGGCACTCAGTGCCTATAAATAGGACCTTTGGTCCTCTGGGATGACCACTGCTCATCGTCTTCCTTGTTTTTTGAGAATTTTTATTCTCTCACAGAGCATAGCTCTCCATCTTAATAATTTTCTTAAGGACAAAAACTTTGTCAAAATTTAGGTAAAGATTAAATATTTTAATAATATAGGGTTTTACCCATTAACAGAGCCTTGCTCTTCATAGATCTTTGATCTAAAGAAAACCCTTTTAGGGTTTCATTAACAGAGCTTTTGCTCTCTTCAAATCATGAAGAACTCTTAAGAGTTTGTTCATGGATCTTGAAGATCTCAGAATTTTTTTTAATTCGTATATAAAAAATTGTTTTTAATTTTCTTGATGGATTATTCCATCATTTTCTTCCAGAGCAAGGCACTTGAGGAAATTTTATTCCTTCATGATCAGAGTTTGACAAGTGTCACTCTGTCACAGAGCACTGCTCTCAAAGGGAGATTTACTCCTCTGCCCGAGAGATCTCTCATTTAATGAGAATTTCTTGAGGATTTTCTCATTTAATCAACAGTCTCATCAAATGATGAGGCTGTTTTGTTAATGATGAACTGTCATCTAGATTTTGTGGGCCACTTTTGGTCCCTCTTCACTGAATTGCAGTGTGGTACAAATTCTAAAGTACCACGTGTCAGAATTTAAATTAAATTATTGCACTAACAGTTGACTTTTGTCCCTTTTTGCGCAGGCGGCATGTCTTTCGATCCCTTTTTCCCGTTTGTTCGTTCAGAGGGAGGGTTCCCTGGGGCGCCTGTGGACCGGGAATTCCTAGCATTGATCAAAGATCATGACCTGGAACGTAAGAATCTACACCTCTGGGGGACATGGTATAATCAGATTATTAAGGGTCGGCAGAGCTTTTCGTGCGCGGTACCCTCAGAGCCCATCATGGCGATCCATTACGCCGACCCACCCCCGGTGAACTATACCGTGGAAGAAGTCAACTGGACTTCGGGAGGTCTTCTTCAGCCTGCTATGGCTTCGATACCCGTTCAGCCTCCAATGGCTTTGGATACCCTGGGGCGACGTATTTGTCAAGGCGAGACGCGACCGTGGGGACGACCATATATGATCGGCCTAATTCCTCGTCATCCAGCTGGCTATCTGCAATGGGCCGGCTACATTCTGTCAGTGAAGAAGTCACAGTTGTTGAGGCTTGGGTTGTATCCCGCCATTTATGCTTCTCTCTTCCAGTATTCTACGCTTCCCGTCTGGTGGGTTAAGGCATTTCTGGAGCAGTGGAATATTCCTACTCACACCTTCCTTTCGCTGGACCGAGAAGTATCAATTTCTTTAGAGGAATTTGCAGAAGTTTCTGGCTTGCCGGTTATGGGGGAGCATTATGAGGAACTACTTCCTACAGATGAATACATTTTTGGTGCCAAGCCAGTGATGACAGGCCTTACCCCGGAGAACGCCATTCAACACCAGTTCCCTAGTTTAATCAAAGTGTTGAATATTTATGAGGGCCTTTTTCTCGAATCTGGGAGCCGCGGGGTTACTTTCGAGGATTTCATTGCTCGTTTTCTCCATCCAGAAGTCCTCTCGAAGGATGCTGCTAAATTCGCCAAACTTGACGACCCTTTCGGTTTAGGGTTAAACAACTTCCCAACGGCGGAGGCAGATCAAAAGAGTTTCTTCCTTCCCAACACTCCAGTTGTTTCTTTTGCGGAGGTCGCAGTCCCTGGGATTGATGATGAAACGTTCTTTTTGGGGTTTCTTGGGCTATGGCTAAGCTGGTTTGCGCTCCTGATGCACCTTCGCCGTATGAGGCCGTCTGTCTTCTATCCGGCCCACCTAATGATTATTGGGGTGAAAGTGGCTGTCGGGGTTGCCGGGTTAGCTCATCTGTATTACGGCCTTAGCCAAGCGGCGGATACTACTGAACCAGGAATGCAGCATGTGAAATTTTCGATGCATCACTTCATGTCATGGCTCGAGCTACATGCACTTGGCATTTTCGGTATCCATAAAAGGCCGTCCTTCTACGTCAGGTGCGGCTTCCCCCAGATTATGCGATTAGTCGACGCATCTATTGTAAATCCGTCACCGCAGGAAGCTAGAGGTTTCCTCCTTCATCCTCGCACGGTTGGAGATGGCATGACTTTCACCGACAAGATCCTGACTATCGGCAAAGAGTCCGCGACAACGGTGCAGCCATTGCGAGACATTTTTAAAGATGGAGCCTCTGTTTTGAAAGCTCGGAAAATCCTTCATTTATATTCCATCAGACCGGGCTTTCTAGTGCTTAGGCAAAATGATGCGGCGTTATTCATGAGATACAATCCGCATCGTTTCGCCCACCAGCTGAGCTACAATCAGGGAGTCCTGCTAGAGGCTTTCTTGTTAGAACCTGCTGTCACCAAAGAGGGAATGCGAAACGCGCTGCATCATTTTATGCGTGTGAACACGGGGTCCAACTTCTTTATCAGTGAACCGAGCTGTGTCCCGAAGGCCCTTAGTGTGTACGTGGCGTGGTATCAGCATTCAATGGGCGCCGTCATCAGGGAGGAGAAGCGACTGCTGCTCGATCGCAAAGGTGCACCCCCTGCTGGTGATTGAAACATCCTTCTGAAGCGACGGGCCATTGTCCCGCCTTCCTTAAGAGAAGCTGCGGTGATCGAAGTCCCGCATAACAGGCCCAAGCTACTGATACCCCGGGCTCCTGTAGAAACGGCGACTGTAGCTTCCCCCGATTCTGGCGTGGGTTCAGATATCGGGACTCATCGCCCCAAGATGCCCACTAAGCGTAAGCTTGTGCTAGCTGCGACCGGAGATCGCTCGCAGAAGAGGAAGAAAAAGTCGATCCTTTCTGCCGATGTTGTACTCGGCCAGGAGCCTCATGCTCCTTATGGCGAGGGTCTGAGTGAGTATGGGACAAACGATGGTCTATTCATGCCGCCAGATGATACTGATCTTGCGGCTGCCATTGCAGCTTCTGAGCAATTGGCAAGCCACGAAGCGGGATTGGCCATCCTTGCGTAATCAGGTAACCATCAGCTGTATCTTTCGTCATTGCATCATATTTTTATCATCATGTTTTGACCGACACTTTTACCCCTTTTTCTTTAACAGGCATTTCCACCGAAGAAGCTTTTGCAGCTTCTCTCAAGACTTTTGAGGAAGAGGAAAGACTTCGAGCATCCTTAGGCATCGGTACATTTCGGTTCACCGCGTCTCCGCTCCCATTTTTTATGGGTAATCTGACCCCTCCTTTTCATCTTATTACAGGAACTATCTCTACTCAGGTTATTCCAGGCGTGGCACCGACTTCGCAGGGTGGTGCGGAGACGGTTCCCGGGTCGGCTATCGAAGTCTCAGTTCCGCCGGTATTGCCGAAAGAAGCTTCACTTAAGCAACCGATGACGGATGCCATAACGGCTCCAGAGGTAACTATTGGCACGGACGATGACGTCCCGTTGACGGAGGTCTTTAGAAGATCTGCCCTCACGGCCCGGGGGGAAAGGAAGCGTAGAATGCGCGCGGCAAGAGAGCGTACTGCCGCCTTGGATGCGGGTACAGGTCCAAGCGCTGTTACCCCTGCCCCTACTCCTTTAGAGGATACTTCGAATGCATTGTCTACCGCCCACAGACAGGCAGCACGTGCGGCTCGGGAAGCAATCGAAAAACCGACCCAAGGTAACGTGACATTGGGTTCTTTTGTCAAAGTTTTAATTTTCAGGTTCTCATATATCTTATCTTGTAGGGCCGATTTGTTGGGGTCAAAAATTGCATCCCGGTTGACCAAGTCAAAGTCGAAGTCAACCCCAAGCCAAGTGGGCCCATGCCCAGGTTGAGTCCGAACATGAAGCGGCCGGCCCTCCTCCATGCCCAAAATGAAATCATGTAATAAATAATTTTTATGTGATTTTTTATGCATGAATGTAAACAAAATGGGCATAAACCCAAATTTTTGTAAGCCCATGGCTTATGTGCAAAATGAAATGGCACATGAGCCATGGGATGGGCAAAATGCCATTTTGCAAAACCCAAGGGGCTATATGTAAATATGTAAGCCTATATAAGGCAACATGATGATGAATACAGAGATACTTTTCATTCTCCTCAAAATCCAGGGTTTGTGCCTCTTTCCCCTTTCTGAAGGTTCTAAACCTTCTTCTTTCTTTTGAATTAAATCAAGAGTTTTACTCTTCCTTTTCCAAAACTAAATATTTTTTCACCATAAAACCCACAAAGTGGAACTCAGATCTGCCATTAGATCTCAGAAAGGAGAGACATTTAAAATCTCATATTTCTTGATCTTCAAGATCCAGCCAACAAAGGAAGAAGAAGGAGACCCATCTCCAGAAACCCCACTTTGGGGAAGAACTAGGGCTCAAGGGGTGAAGCCTCTTCATCAGCTTCAAAATATCCTAGGAGTTTAACTCCTCATATATATACACACACACACACAAAAAAAAAAAAAAATAATAAGTGCTCCTTTCTGGGAGTACAACTCCCATTGCAGGGACCAAGTCCCTTTTGCCTCCCGAACGCCCACGTGGGGCGCTAGAGCCCGAGCGCCCACGTGCTGACACGTGGGCCGCTAGCGCCCGAGCGCCCACATGCTGACACGTGGGGCGCTAGCGTCCTTGCGCTCAGAGCGCTAGCGCCCGAGCGCCCACGTGCTGACACGTGGGGCACTAGCGCCCAAAGCGCTAGCGCCCGAGCGTCCACGTGCCTGGGACGTGGGGCGCTAGCTCTCTAGCGCTCAAAGCGCTAGCACCCAAAGCGCTGGCGCTTTTTCCCATGCATCCTTTGGATGCCCTTTCCCTTTTTTTTTATTTTTATACACACACACACATACTTTACAACACTGTCCCTCTAAAAAAAATTTTGGCCGGGGCGCTGCCCCGCACTCCGCAAGGGGGTTGCTAGCCCCCTTGACCCCCAGCCCGCTATCCGGGTAGCGGGACCCCCGTAAAAACTCTGCGTGGCTCCCGATATATCCAAAACCTCTTCAAAACACAAAATTGCACATTGAGTTCGCATGACCAGTTTAACCCGTTAATCGGAGATTCCCTCGCTCCAAAGGCGAGGGGTAATTAACGGCAGCTTAGTCCACAGTTGCCGGAGATTCGGATCCCCACAATTAATAAACCCCTGTCTACCCTAGGCAGGGGGAATCTGTAGTACGCCTGACAAACGCGCGCGTATTCCCATCTCAATGGGGTGACGAAAAACATCCTACAGATTCTGGCACGCCCGGTGGGACCTATCTCTCCTCCCATATTTCGGGTTAAGCATTCATGCGAACTCAATTAATATGCATATCAATTGCATGTATTGAAATCATGATTTTTTTTGTGCAGGGGTTAACAAATTTCAAATTGCCATCTTCGAACGCAAGTCGGTATCTGAACGACTTTCCTTGGCCCCAGCTGGGGGCAAGGCCATCAACACCGACAAAGTGATAAGGCATCTCGGGCAAGCTCCAACGATGCCCCTTACAACTGCTCAATCAGGTATCTTCTCTAAGCTCCTCGTCACATGACCTCTAAGTCGTTAAACTGGAAACAGATGACCTCTAAGTCGTTAAACTGGAAACAGATGACCTCTAAGTCGTTAAACTGGAAACAGATAACCTCTACGTCATTAAACTGGAAACAGATGACCACCATGTCGTTAAACTGGGAACAATCGACCTCTAAGTCGTTAAACTGGGAATGTAATATATATATATATATATATATATATATATATATATATATGTATGTAAATAAACAAAATAATGTGTAAATAAAAAAAAAGAATGTGTAAATAAATAAATAAAAAGAGAAGCCGAAATGATGGGGCGACTCACAATAAATAAAATCAGCGAGTAAAATAAAGATGAAATATAAAGCCGAAATGATAGGGCTACCGCGAATAAATAGCCGAAATGATAGGGCAATCACGACCTTCGCGATAAGAAAAGCTGAAATGATAGAGCAATCGTGGTAAAAAAAACAAACAAAAAAAAAACAAAACAACGGCGAATGATGAGTCGCTCCTGGTACCATATTTCAGTGCAGCGATGCAGACGCCAACCAAAATCTAATTTTCCAAACTTCTCTTAGCCCTACGGCCAGTCCCCAAATTGACTACCATATACAATCCACGGGCTCAAATAATTCTCATCATACCCATGACCCACACTAGTTACGCGGCTGGTCTCCGCCCTTGGAATTATGGTCCATTGGGAAGACCCACTCATGTGTCCTCACGATGCATGAGGAGAACAAACCTTCGTGGGAGAAAATACACTTGGGAGTCCTCACGACTCCTAAGAAGAAAATACACCTATGGGATCGTTACGACCCGTAGGGAGAAAATGCTTTTATGGGACCCTTACGGCCCATAAAATTGAAAAGCCTTAGGTGATAGGGACCAAACCTGTCTTCTAAGCCATCGCTCCCCAATCCCCAAGTGGCGAATGATGAGTCGCTCCTGGTACCATATTCCAGTGCAGCGATGCAGACGCCAACCAAATTCCAAATCCCATACCCCAACGGCGAATGATGAGTCGCTCCCGGTACCATATTCCAGTGCAGCGATGCAGACGCGGGCCAAAATCCAAATCCCCAAGTGGCGAATGATGAGTCGCTCCTGGTACCATATTCCAGTGCAGCGATGCAGACGCCAACAAAGTCCCGAAATTTTTTTGGCCCTACGGTCTGGATCATACATCCTGCAAAATCATATACAATCCACGGGCGTAAAACGATCCCAACCTCTCCCAAGTCCTGCCGGAAAGACTACTTTTAAAGTCGTCCCAAAAAAAGGGCATGTCCACAAGCAAAACGGGCACGGATGAAAACCCGAAAGGACTCCGTGAGTAAAAACAGCAGGACTGCCGGCGAGTTTGTGAAAACCCGAAAGGGCGCAAACTCGTGAAAAAGAGATGAAATGCACTCGCAAAGTCCTCTCGACTTTGTGGGGAGAAAATTCCCGCGTGAGATCCTTACGACTCACAAAGGAGCAGCACACTTAGGAGTCCCCACAACTCCTGGGGAGAAAAAACACCTACGAGATCCTTTCGACTCGTAGGGAGGAAATGCTTTTATGGGACCCTTACGGCCCATAAAATTGAAAAGCCTTAGGTGATAGGGATCTAAACCTGTCTCCTAAGCCACCAATTCCCAAATCCTTCTGGGGCAAATGATGAGTTGCTCCTGGCATTATTCCAGTGCAGCAATGCAGATGCCAAACAAAAAACCAATTCCCAAATCCTCTCGGGGCAAATGATGAGTTGCTCCTGGCATTATTCCAGTAGAGCAATGCAGATGCCGACAAAAAAATACCAATCCGCAAATCCTCTCAAAGACAGACGATGATTCGCTCCCGGTACCATATTCCAGTGTAGCGATGCTGATGTCAACTCAAATAAAACAAATCAAACCAACCAATTCCAACATCGACCTTTGCGTCAAACAACGACACTCCGTAACGGGGAAACGTCAAGCAGACACTCCGCATCGGGGAAACGTCCAACAACGACACTCCGTAATGAGGAAACGTCAAGCAGACACTCCGTCTCAGGGACACGTCAACCAGCCGATACTCCGCCTCGGGGAAACGTCAAGCAGACACTTCGTGTCGGGGGCACGTCGACTACAGACACTCCGCCTCGGGGAAACGTCGACCAGCGACACTCCGTCTCGGGGAAACGTCCAACACAGACACTCCATGCCGGGGAAATGTCCAACACAGACACTCCGCATCGGGAAAACGTCCAACAATGACACTCCGTAACGGGGAAAAGTCAAGCAGACACTCCGTCTCGGGGATACGTCAACCAGCCGATACTCCGCCTCGGGGAAACGTCAAGCAGACACTCCGTGCCGGGGGCACGTCGACTACAGACACTCCGCCTCGGGGAAACGTCGACCAGCGACACTCTGTCTCGGGGAAACGTCCAACACAGACACTCCATGCTGGGGAAACGTCCAACACAGACACTCCGCATCGGGGAAACGTCCAACAACGACACTTTGTAACGGGGAAACGTCAAGCAGACACTCCGTCTCGGGAATACGTCAACCAGCTGATACTTTGCCTCGGGGAAACGTCAAGCAGACACTCTGTGCCGGGGGCACGTCGACTACAGACACTCCGCTTCGGGGAAACATCGACCACAGACACTCCATGCCGGGGAAACGTCCAACACAGACACTCTGCATCGGGAAAACGTCCAACAACGACACTCCGTAATGGGGAAACGTCAAGCAGACACTCCGTCTCAGGGATACGTCAACCAGCCGATACTCCGCCTCGGGGAAACGTCAAGCAGACTCTCCGTGCCGGGGGCACGTCGACTACAGACACTTCGCCTCGGGGAAACGTCGACCAGCGACACTCCGTCTCGGGGAAACGTCCAACATGGACACTCCATGCCGGGGAAACGTCCAACACAGACACTCCGAATCGGGGAAACGTCCAACAACACTCCATAACGAGGAAACGTCAAGCAGACACCCCGTCTCGGGGAAACGTCAACCAGCCGATACTCCGCCTTGGGGAAACGTCAAGCAGACACTCCGTGCCGGGGGCACGTCGACTACAGACACTCCGTCTCGGGGAAACGTCGACCAGCGACACTCCGTGCCAGGGGCACATCCACTAAATCACTCCGGGCCATGGAAACGTCTACCACGGACACTCCGTCTCGGAGACGCGTCAAGTGTCGACCGTCCATGTCGTAAAAAGGGCAGTGCATCCTAAAAAGTGGGAACCAAAGCAAGTCACCGCCACGCGAAAGAAGATCCATCAATTTCATGCACACGACTCACATATGTGGTATGCATTTATTGATGGGGGGCACTTTGTTGAAGTCGAAAATTGCACCCCGGTTGACCAAGTCAAAGTTGAAGTCAACCCCAAGCCAAGTGGGCCCATGCCCAGGTTGAGTCCGAATATGAAGCGGCCGGCCCTCCTCCATGCCCAAAATGAAATCATGTAATAAATAATTTTTATGTGATTTTTTATGCATGAATGTAAACAAAATGGGCATAAAGCCAAATTTTTATAAGCCCATGGCTTATGTGCAAAACGAAATGGCACATGAGCCATGGGATGGGCAAAATGCCATTTTGCAAAGCCCAAGGGGCTATATGTAAATATGTAAGCCTATATAAGGCAACATGATGATGAATAAAGAGATACTTTTCATTCTTCTCAAAATCTAGGGTTTGTGCCTCTTTCCCCTTTCTGAAGGTTCTAAACCTTCTTTTTTTTGAATTAAATCAAGAGTTTTACTCTTCCTTTTTCAAAACTAAATAGTTTTCACCATAAAACCCACAAAGGGGAACTCAGATCTGCCATCAGATCTCAGAAAGGAGAGGCTTTTAAAATCTCATATTTCTTGATCTTCAAGATCTGGCCAACAAAGGAAGAAGAAGGAGACCCATCTCCAGAAACCCCACTTTGGGGAAGAACTAAGGCTCAAGGGGAGAAGCCCCTTCATCATCTTCAAAATATCCTAGGAGTTTAACTCCTCACACACACACACACAAAAAAAAATAAAAAATAATAAGTGCTCCTTTATGGGAGTACAACTCCCATTGTAGGGACCAAGCCCCTTTTGCCGTCTGAATGCCCACGTGCAGACACGTGGGGCGCTAGCGCCCGAGCGCCCACGTGCTGACACGTGGGGCGCTAGCGCTCAGAGCGCTTGCGCCCAAAGCGCCCACGTGCTGACACGTGGGGCGCTAGAGCTCAAAGCGCTAGCGCCCTTGCGCTCAGAGCGCTAGCGCCCGAGCGTCCACGTGCTGATACGTGGGGCGCTAGCGTCCAAAGCGCTAGCGCCTGAGCGTCCACGTGCCTGGCACGTCAGGCGCTAGCGCTAGCACCCAAAGCGCTGGCGCTTTTTCCCACGCATCCTTTGGATGCCCTTTCTCCTTTTTTATTTTTACACACACACACACTCTTTACAACACCGTCCCTCTAAAAAAAAATTGGGTGACCCCCGTAAAAACTCTGCGTGGCTCCCGATATATCCAAAACCTCTTCAAAACACAAAACTGCACATTGAGTTCGCATGACCAGTTTAACCCGTCAATCGGAGGTTCCCTCGCTCCAAAGGCGAGGGGTAATTAACGGCAGCTTAGTCCGCAGTTGTCGGAGATTCGGATCCCCACAATCAATAAACCCTTGCCTACCCTAGGCAGGGGGAATCTGTAGTACGTCTGACAAGCACGCGCGTATTCCTATCTCAATAGGGTGACGAAAAACACCCTACACGATTCTTGCCGAGGAAGTGGTAGGTGACGTAGAGGCAACCACCGAGCCTGAGGTAGCGGTAGGTGAGACGGCTACAATCATCGAGCCCGAGGTAGCGGTAGGTGAGATGGCTATAACCGCTGAGCCCGAGGTATCCACTCTTTCTCAAGAGTCGGGCACTGCTCCAATTGTCACTCTTTCCCCTTGCGGGTCCTTGCCATTGCCGGGTGCTGCGAGTGTCACGACGATTCTCGTGGAGTCGGGGGATGAGGCTACGGGTGGCGAGACTGTTCCGATGGAGGAGGGTGAAGCATTCGCTGCATCCAGTGACGCCCTTGTCGCGGTCTCGACCGACGACTCACAAGGTAGATTTTGGGTCATTACTCTCCCCTTTATTCTGCAATCCCTTTCAATTTCTTTTTGACAATGTTTCTCTTATTTCTAATGCAGGTATGATGAGCGTTGGGGTTGTGCCACCCGAGAAAGCATCTCTAGTTCCTGCTTTGACGGTGACTGCTCCTCTACCTTCTTTCATACCATCTCAAATGCTGGAAGGTGCGGATTTGTGACCCATCAGTTTCATTGTAGGCAGTATACTTTATGTACTGACATTGCATTATTATATCCTTGCTGGAGTCCTTTTTGATCACCTGTATCAGGTGCTACACCCACACTTCTCCTTTCAGTCAGAGATTGCCTCTTCTAGCGGAGCTGGTGAGTACAGCCTTTAGCTAACGTCTCTTCTTTTCTTTGACCGGTAGTCAAATCGTTTCTAATTCTTCTTTGTTTTAATTGCAGCCCTACAGATCGGAGGAGGAGACGAAAGAACAGTTGCACCGCCGGTACTCCCGGTCTTGCCACCTGCTGCAGCCGGTATAGTAAACTCCGTTGTTCATGAACCTCCCTTATTTCTTGAACTGTTATTTGACTGTGATTTGCTTTGTAGCCGTGACACCGACTTTAGCTCCGTTTGAGTCTCAAGTCATAATGCCAGCATGCCCCTTCTCTCGACGCCCCTCCTCTAAAAGTGTTGTGAATAGCCTACGCACGTTGATCGATCATCTCGAGGAGCTTGATGTGGAGACTCCTGCTCTTGCTGCAGATTTCACTGCTGAGGTTAATCCCATGCCGGCGATGCTCGTGCACTTTCATAATGAAGGCGTCGTGGAGTCCTGGGTTAATCATTGCAGAAAAATCGAGGCCTGTCTGTATGAGCTTGAGTTTAGACGTCCTGCCCCTAAGGTCTTGGCTGTGAACTCCCAGCGGGCTGCATGGGTCGAGGAGAGCACCCCTTACTTCCGCCATCTTGAACAAAAAGCGGCTTTGAGGCATAAGGAGCGCGAGGAGACTTTAAGCGAATTTGCTCGTTTGCATACTCAAGTTGATGCAAACGCTGCACAGCTGAAAGTCATCTTTGAAAGCCTTCTACGATGTATTTCTGACGGGCTAACGCTGAGGCAGAAACTCGATCTCATTGAACGAGATGCAAAAGGTCGTGAGGTAGCTCAGCGGGTCGTTGACGAGCAACTTTCATCTTATCTGCAGCAACGAGCTCAGGTTGAAGCAGAGTTGGCCGTGGCGGCTGACCATGAAAAGGGGCTGAGGGAAGTGCGCGAGCGGTTAATTGGTCTATTGAAAACGCTTCCCTCTCAATAATTATTTTTGTACCATTTGTAATTTTGAATAAAATGTGTCTAATTTTTTTTATTCTTTCATAAGATGCATTTTGTACCCAATTGAATTTATGAATAAAAGATACATTTCTTTCGCAATGTCTTGTGTCATCTCTTGACTTTCTTCTTTTCTTTGTTATTAGCATGTCACTCTAGTAAGCATAGCCTGCAGATGATAGAGAGAACATTCCGTTTTGAATTCTTCGAGAGGTAGTGATGGCTTAGAAAGCAGGTTCAGATCTGCTGCCTAAGACTTTTCAACTTCATGAGCCGTGAGGGTCTCATAAAGATTTTTCTCTCTACGAGTCGAGAGGATCTCGTAGGTGTATTTTCTCCTTAGGAATCGTGAGGATTCCTAAGTACGTTTTCTCTTATAAGTCGTAAGGATCCTACAAGAGAGTTTTCTTCCTTACGGGTCGAGAGGACCTGTAAGTGATTGATTTTGCTGCCATTATCCGCACTTCGCGGAGTCAGGAGTTGCTCTGGGCGTTTCCCACGGGGTCAAAATTGTCTTTAACCGTGTTCCACGGGAGTAGGATTTGCTCTGGACGCTTCCCACGGGGTCAGGATTGACATAGCCTTGTTCTGCAAGGACCAGGATCCGCTCTGGACGTTTCCCACGGGGTCAGGATTGACATAGGACATGTTCCATGTGATCAGGATTTTTTCTCTGGATGCTTCCCACGGGGTCTGATTGACATAGCCGTGTTCTGCGAAGACCAGGCTCCGCTCTGGACGTTTTCCACGGGGTCAGGATTGACATAAGCCGCGTTCCACGTGACCAGGAATTTGCTCTGGATGCTTCCTACGGGGTCATAGCCGTGTTCTGCGAGGACCAGGATCCGCTCTGGACGTTTCCCATGGAGTTAGGATTGATATAGGCCATGTTCCACGTGACCAGGAATTTGCTCTGGATGCTTCCCACGGCATCATAGCCGTGTTCTGCGAGGACCAGGCTCCGCTCTGGACGTTTACCACGGGGTCAGGATTGACATAAGCCGCGTTCCACGTGACCAGGAATTTGCTCTGGATGCTTCCCACGGGGTCATAGCCGTATTCTGCGAGGACCAGACTCCGCTCTGGACGTTTCCCACGGGGTCAGGATTGACATAAGCCACGTTCCACATGACCAGGAATTTACTCTGGATGCTTCCAATGGGGTCATGGCCGTGTTCTGCGAGGACTAGGATCCGCTCTGGACATTTCACACGGGGTCAGGATTGACATAGGCCGTGTTCCACGTGACCAGGAATTTGCTCTGGATGCTTCCCACGGGGTCATAGCCGTGTTCTGCGAGGACCAAGCTCCGCTCTGGACGTTTCCCACGAGGTCAGGATTGACATAAGCCGCGTTCCACGTGATCAGGAATTTGCTCTGGATGCTTCCCACGGGGTCATAGCCGTGTTCTGCGAGGACCAGGCTCCGCTCTGGACGTTTCCCATGGGGTCAGGATTGACATAAGCCGCGTTCCACGTGACCAGGAATTTTCTCCGGATGCTTCCCACGGGGTCATGGCCGTGTTCTGCGAGGACCAGGCTCCGCTCTGGACGTTTCACACGGGGTCAGGATTGACATAAGCCGCGTTCCACGTGACCAGGAATTTGCTCTGGATACTTCCACGGGGTCATAGCCCTGTTCTGCAAGGACCAGGCTCCGCTGTGGACGTTTCCCACGGGGTCAGGATTGACATAAGCCGCGTTCCACGTGACCAGGAATTTGCTCTGGATGCTTCCCACGAGGTCATGGTCGTGTTCTGCGAGGACCAGGATCCACTCTGGACGTTTCCCACGGGGTCAGGATTGACATAAGCCGCGTTCCACGTGACCAGGAATTTGCTCTGGATGCTTCCCACGGGGTCATAGCCGTGTTCTGCGAGGACCAGGCTCCGCTCTGGACATTTCCCACGGGGTCAGGATTGACATAAGCCGCGTTCCACATGACCAGAAATTTGTCTGGATACTTCCCACGGGGTCATGGCCGTGTTCTGCGAGGACCAGGCTCCTCTCTGGACGTTTCCCACGGGGTCAGGATTGACATAAGCTGCGTTCCACGTGACCAGGAATTTGCTCTGGATGCTTCCCACGGGGTCATAGCCGTGTTCTGCGAGGACCAGGCTCCGCTCTGGACGTTTCCCACGGGGTCAGGATTGACATAAGCCGCGTTCCACATGACCAGGAATTTGCTCTGGATGCTTCCCACGGGGTCATAGCCGTGTTCTGCGAGGACCAGGATCCGCTCTAGACATTTCTCACGGGGTCAGGATTGACATAGGTCGTTTCCACGTGACCAGGAATTTGCTCCGGATGCTTCCCACAGGGTCATAGCCGTGTTCTGCGAGGACCAGGATCCGCTCTAGACGTTCCCCACGGGGTCAGGATTGACAAGGCCATGTTCCACGTGACCAGGAATTTGCTCTGGATGCTTCCCACGGGGTCATAGCCGTGTTCTGCGAGGACCAGGCTCCGCTCTGGACGTTTCCCACGGGGTCAGGATTGACATAAGCCGCGTTCCACGTGACCAGGAAGGGTTTATCTGCATTTCATGGAGTCGGGGTTTGAATCTCGGTCATCTGTGCTCCGCCGAGTCATGGAACTGGGAATTGCCGCGGTTCCGCTTTGCTTGATGTTGCGCCTGTTGTAATGAGACGCATGTTGAGATGATCTCCAGGCTGTCTGTGAACCGTTGAGATTTGGCTTCTTCTTCCGATGGAACCTGGGGAGGGAAGGTGTGATTTTCTCTTTGTTTGCGCCCCTGGTTGTATACAGGGATTGATGTGATATCACCTATAGGGCATAAATTTCATTTTTTTAATTTCTTTCCGCGATGCTCTATCATTTCAGATTTTATATCGCGAAGGTCGCGATTGCCCAATCATTTCGGCTATTTTTCGCGGTGCCCAATCATTTCGGCTATTTGTTTTTATTTACTCGCTGTTTTTTTTAATTTTTTATTGTGAGTTGCCCAATTATTTCGGTTATTTTTGTATGCATACATTTTTACTTGCTGATTTTGTTGCAAGTTGCCCCATCATTTCGGCTATTTCGTATGCATGTGCGGCTCGCTGGCTTTTTTGCTGCAAGCTTGGAATTAGACACTGATTTCGGCATCAGCACCGCTACAACTGGGATATTGCCAGGAGCGAATCATCATTTGCCTCTGTCGATGTCGAAAAAAGGTGGCTTAGTGAACAGGGTTAGGATCCTATCGACTAAGGCTTTTGACTTCATGGGCCATAAGGGTCTCATAAAGGTATTTCTTCCTGCGAGTCGTGAGGATCTCGTAGGTGCATTTTCTTCTTAGGAATTGTGAGGACTCCTAAGTGTAGGTTTCTCGTAAGTCGTAAGGAACTTACAAGAGTATTTTCTCCTTCTAAGTCGAGAGGACTTACAAGGGCTGTTCACCATGTAGACATAACCCTAGTCACAGATGGGACTTTGTTAGGGAAATGTTTATTCACGCCTGTGGATTGTATACAAGGGTCAGCATTGAGCCGCTCGTAGGGCAGCATTGGAGGTTGTGGTGGCCGCTTAAGAACAGGTTCAGATCCCTGTAGCTTAAGACTTTTGAATCTTATAAGCCGTGAGGGTCTCATAAGAGGGTTCTCCTTACGAGTCGTGAGGATCTCGTAAGTGTAATTTCTCCTTAGGAATCGTGGGGATCCCTAAGTGTGTTGCTCCCTTGTGAGTCGTAAGGATCTCACGAAGGTGGTTTCTCCTCACAAGGTCGAGAGGACCTTGCAAGTGTCTTTTAACGAGATTGCGCCCTTTCGGGTTTTCACAAAAACTTGCCAGTAGCTCTGCTGTATTTACTCACGGAGCCCTTTCGGGTTTTCATCCGTGCCCATTTTGCTTATAGACATACCATTTTCTTTTTCTTTCTTTTTTTTTATTCTTTTTTTTGTGTCAGCCTTGGGATGCTGCAGTCTATAGTAGTTTATCGACGTCTCGGTCAACAGCTAGTTTTAGGACATAGTGGTCCATCGTTAGTTTAAGGACGTTTCGGTCCGACGCCAGTTTTAGGACATAGTGGTCCATTGTTAGTTTTAGGACATTTCGGTCCGTTGTTAGTTTTAGGACATTTCGGTCCGTTGTTGAGGAAGCCGGCTACTACTTACAGAGTTTGGGCTTAGGAAGATAGCGAGCGGACATAGGCGTCGTCATCTATCGTTGACCTAGGCCGTGACTCGTTAGGCGTAGTATTTTTTTAGGAAGCGACCGTTTATTGGCCTGAAAGGTCTTTCACCATGCATGTCCATAAGTAGGTAAGCTCCACCCTGGTAAACTTTGTCTATGATATACGGGCCTTTATAGTTCGGCTCGAATTTCCCCCGCTTGGCGCGATTGGGGATCATAGGTCTTTTAACCACTAGCACGAGTTCGCCTTGCCGGAACGTTCTCGGCCTAGTCAATTTTTCATATGAGCGCATCATCTTTGCTTTATAAGCCTCCAGACTCTGTTGCGCCACGAGCCGGGGCATCAAGCTCTTCAAGCCGAAGGTGAGCATTCTCTTCATCTGTTACCTCGTAGTGAACCGCCATCCATAGAGAGGGTAACTCTATCTCAAGGGGGAGTACCGCTTCTGTGCCGAATACCAATGCGTACGGCGTTGTGTTCGTGGCCGTTTTGAACGTAGTTCGATACGCCCAGAGAGCTTCATGCAGTCTCTCATGCCAGTCCCTCTTATTTCAAGATACCGTCTTTTTCACGATCTTCGTCAAGGTCTTGTTAAAAGCCTCAGCTAGACTGTTAGCTCGGGGATTATAGACCGATGTATATCTCCAGTCTATGTTATGCTGTTGTGCGAAGCGGCTGATCTTGTGGCTTCTATAGGCTGGCCCGTTATCGGAGATAATCCGTCGCGGAGTGCCAAACCGATAAATGACGCGTGTCTTGAAGAAATGGAGGATATTCTACGTCTTCACTTCCCTTAGCGGTACTGCTTCTGCCCATTTGGAGAAGTAATCAGTTGTCGCCAAAATGAATCGATGTCCTCTGGACGATGCTGGTTCGATGGGGCCGATTATGTCAGTTCCCCACATTTCAAACGACCAGCTAGCCACTGTTGGGTGTAGCGGATTTGGATGCTGGTGGATAAAGTCCCCGTGAATCTGGCACGAGTGGCACTGCTTCGCATATTCGAGGCAGTCTTGGATCATCGTGGGCCAATAGTAGCCCATCCGTTTGATCTTCAGCTTCATCTTCGGGCCGACTTGGTGAGAACCGCAAAGTCCGTCGTGAGTTTCTTGGATGACTCTTTTTGCTTCTTCCGGTCCCAGGCATCTTAGCCATAAAGAGTCAAACGATCTCTTATAGAGAGTATCATTGATGAATGCAAAAGAAAGAGCTCGTTTCATGAACTGATGTCTCGAGCATGCCTCTTCAGGTGTTCGACGGGATTTGAAGTAGTCTATAAAGACTTCCCTCCAATCCATATTCTTTTCCTGGTCTTTTATTTGTAGAGCCGTTTGCTCGGTCGCTCCCTTTTCTTCGGACGACTCCGGAGATATTTCTGCCGGTGCAAGAACCCGACGGCTCTACACAATGATCCTCACGTCATCGAGGTTTTCGTCAGCCAGTTCTTTAGCGAGTTTGGCTAACGCATCCGCTTTGCTATTTTCCGCACGCGGTATGCTTTCCAGAATGTAGGAGGGAACTTGATCAGCAACTGTTGCACTCTCTCGCCATATTTCACCAACTCTGGCTTGCACGTTTGATAGTCGCCGTTTACTTGACTAACGACCAGTTGGGAGTCTCCGTATATGAGGAGGTTTTCAATTCCCATGTCGATAGCGATCTCGAGGCCTGCTATCAAAGTTTTATTTTCGGCTTCATTGTTTGTCCTCGACTCAGTTAAGGAGAAGGCAAAGCGCATTATCCCTCCTTGTGGAGGCACGAAGATGAGGCCTACCCCGGATTTGATTATAGGTGTGCTTTGTTTACACTTCTTCATAGAAGATGTCCCATCAAAATAGAGTTCCCACTGGGTATCATCCTTTCTTCTCTCCTCATCGATCGTGTCAAACGCGTGTTCGTCTGGCAAATCGCAGTTCAAGGGAGAGTCGGTAGGTATCGGATGCTCAGCGAGGAAGTCGGCGATGTCCTGGCCTTTCACTGCCTTGAGAGGCCGATAAGTTATCGAGAACTCCATCAAGAGCAGGGCCCATTTAGCGAGCCGCCCTGTTAATATGGCCTTCGACATCAAGTATTTGAGAGGATCCACCTTTGATATGAGATGGACCTCATGTGCCAACGCATAGTGTCTGAGCTTCGTTATTGCGAAGATCAACGCCGGGCAGTGTTTTTCAATGGGAGAGTAATTGCTTTCTGCCCCCAAGAGAACTTGACTCAGATAATAAAGGGCTCTCTCTTTCCCTTGGTCGTTTTCTTGTGCCAACAGCGCGCCTAAAGAACCTTCGAGGGCTATTGTGTACAGGACGAGAGGTTTTCCTTTAACGGGAGCGGCCAGTACTGGCGGATTCTGCAGGTATTGCTTGATTTCGTCCAGTGCGCTTTAGAATTTATGATCCCAGATGTACAGAGTTCCCTTCTTCATTAAGTGACTGTAGGGGCGGCACTTGCCGGAGAGATTGGCTATAAATCTCTGGATATATGCGAGCTTCCCTTGGAGAGATCGCAGTTGCTTGAGAGTCCTTGGCGGAGGCATTTCCATAATCTCCTTGATCTTTGACGAATCTATCTCGATGCCTCGGTGTCGGACGATGAAACCTAGGAATTTTCCAGAGGAAACTCCGAACGCGCATTTGAGAGGGTTCATCTTCAAGTTGTATTGCCGAAGGCGTTGAAATACGATCTTCAGATGCTCTAGATGTTCCTCGTATGATTTGCTTTTAATTACGAGGTTGTCGATATAACATTCGACGATTTCATGTATGAGGTCATCGAAGATCTCCGTCATGGTCCTCTGATAGGTGGCACCGGCGTTCTTTAGACCGAAGGGCATCACCTTGTAGCAGAATATGCCCAAAGAGGCCCGGAAAGCGGTATGCTTCTGGTCCTCGGGATGCATCTTTATCTGATTGTATCCTGACGAGCCATCCATGAAGGAGAAAACTTCGTGAGTGGATGTGTTATCTATCATCGGCTCAGTGACTGGTACTGGAAAGTCGTCTTTTGGACAAGCTTTGTTGAGATCCCGGAAGTCCACATATATGTGCACCGTCCTATTTTTCTTCATTACTGGAACAATGTTGGCGATCCAGTCAGGATACTGAACCTCTTGGATGAAACCATAGTCGATTAGCTTCTTGACCTCGGCGTTGATGCTCATCTCAAGCTCGAGCCGCATTCTTCTCGGTGCTTGTTTGATCGGCTTGACGTCCGGGAATATCGCCAATTTGTGCACAGCAATCTCTGGATCTAGTCCCGACATCTCTGAATAGTTCCATGTCAAGCAATCTTTATGCTGCATGAGCACGTCCTTAAGCGTAGCCACCCTTTCTTCAGACAACAGCTCACTGACGAATGTTGGCCGCGGGTCACTTGCCATCCCCAAATCAATTTTCTCGAGATTATCTGCAGTAGTATGTATTCCATCTTCCAGTTCTTTCGGCGCCGGTGGAAACTCTGATATTATTTCGTCATCATTGTTTTTGAAGCACCAGGGGAGGTCATCCTTATTCTCGGGTCCTTCTTCTGACAACATTATCATATGACAAGTACGAGATCGCTTCCAAGACCGATGTTGATCTGGTTCTACTCTCACTGCAGACGCGGCTTTTGGTTCATGCTTCTGCGGCGGGGTTACCCTCCAGCTGCTGGATAGAGCGAACCTGTCTTGCTGATACTGGTCTTCTACCCAGTCTTTGAATGTGAAGCAGTCTTCGAGAAGATGTCCTATTGCCCGGTGATAGGAGCAATAGTCCGGGTGAGAGACTTTGCCTGCTTGATCGGGGTGCTTGGACTCCGGGAGGGTAATCATTTGATGTTTTATGGCAAGATCAAGTATCTTCTGTGTTTTGTCCTGAGGAAAAGAGTATGCTCGACCCATCTTCTTTATAAGAGACGAATCCGGGTTGCTCGATTCCCGATCACTTGGTTTCTTGGTCCCGCTTTGTCGCTGTCGAACGCCTTTCCCGCTTTTTGATTTATTTTTGCCTCTGCGTCGGGCCTTTTGTATGACGGGTTGACAAGGAAGAGCATTTTCATTTTTCGCAGCCTGCTGAAGAAGGCGCCGCGTTCTGGCTTTCTCATAGATGGCCATTTCGCGATTATGATCGTCTTGAACCTTTTGACCCGCTTCCCTTATAGCTTGTCCATCTGTTCTTCAAACGACGGACTTGGCATTTTCATGGCGGGAGCTCGTTCTGGTTCAGGGTTAGCATTTTCCCACAAAGCATCTCCTTCTTCATCAAAGTCATGTATGACGTAGTAGTCGCGGAATAGCTCCCGTTTCTTGGATCGAACATATCCAAGCCCGATTGTTTCCATTCTCCCGTTAGGCAACTTTCGTTGAGTTCCGGGAACATTCCAGATCCTGTTATAGAACCGTACTTGTCGCGCAGTTTGCTTTAGGGGTACACCTTGGCGTCTCAAGAGTCTCTTTAGTCCGTTTGTGTAATATCTAGGCAAACGGATGGGCTGGAGCCTGTCAAGTGTGGAATCCACACCATGCCATATTTCTTTCTCCACTTTGGTTTTCTCGAATCGGTAGAATAGAATCGCCTTTTCACCTTTTCACCTGGGAGGGACGTAGAATGTCTGCAGTTCTTCCACACTGTAGGTATCAAGCGCGTCTAGCTCTTTATGATGCTTTGGCGGAACCATGGCAACTTGCAAACTTTGATCTTCATCAGCGAAGGCTTGTATTGATGGCCGGGCAGAGAATACGGCATTGACCTCATCTTCCGAGTCGCTGCTGAAGATCAGCATAGGGGTGGACGGTCCTGGCTTGTTGCATTGGGGTGGCCCTGAATAAACCATCTCTTCTTCTTCCTCAGTATCACTCCCGAAGACTGGAATAGTGGTGATAGCTTTGTTCTTGTCCTCCGATTTGCGACATCTTTCTGTGTCTTCGAAATCTGGCAGGAAGTATTTTGCATCTTCGTATTTTCGGACTTCATTCACGGAGAATGGGTTCAACTCCCCCGTCACAGTATACTCGAGACCATCCTTGAAATACTGCATACACTGATGTTGTGTAGAACGGATGATGTTGTACTCGTGTAACCAAGGTCGGCCGAGCAAAGCGTTATAGCAGGTCTTAGAGTCAATGACGTGGAACTTGATGTCCGTGACGAGCAGCCCAAAGCGTAGTGTCAATATTACAGACCCAAGCGTCCGTGATGATTGGGAGTCAAACCCGGAAATGGTGATTTTATCACGAGCGAGGTGCTGAACGCTCATGCAGATTTCCTTCAACACTCTCACATTGAGGAGATTAACGGAGGACCCATTGCCGACCAGGATTTTGCCTAACTTGATGTCATGACAGTATCCGGAGACATATAGGAGACGGTTATGCTCACACATCCCGAGGAGAAGATTTTCATCGCCGAAGGTGATATCGGCTGTGTGCACTTCTTCCAGCTTGTCTTTCATCTATTTTTCGGCGAGGAAAGCTTGGAATTGTTCAGGATCTTGTAATGCCTTGATCAAAGAATCTCTCGCCTCTTTGGATAGCAGAAGGGCATCGAGAATGCTGAGCTGCGAGGGTATCTTCCTCAAGTGTGCCAGAACGTTGTAGTCCACCTTGCTTTTCTTTGGCGGGTCCTTGGCTGTCAGCTCTTTGACGACTTGGTCTTCTAGGGCGATGTCCTCAGGGACCTTTTCTTTTCTTTTAACCTTTTTGTTTGAAGCCCGGTTGGCGGGTCCGAGATTCTTTTCAAGCAGCGTGCGATTGCGCAGCTGAATGTTTTCACAGGTCTTCGGTTCTTCCTCTTTTCCCGAGGTGGATTCTTTAAAGAGAGGGCCAAGAGTCATTTCTTCGTCAGAGTCGCTCCCGAAGGTGAGAACTTGCAATCCCCTAGCGTCGACCATGTGACAGTTGCCGGTAGTTCTTTTACGCTCCTCGGTCGTATTTCTATGTTCCCGATGAGTTTTGCGTTTCATTTGTTTGAAATGTTGTCGGTGGGAAACATACCTTTGCCACCAATTTTGAAAAGCGTGGCACTCTTCGGTGGGGTGTGCAATCTTTTGATGATATAAGCAGTAGCTAGGATGTGTATCTGCTTCATTAGGAGTGTTTCCTTCAGAGGGTGGCAGCTTCATTCCCATTGATATGGTTTTGGCGAACATTTTCCTTATCTTGAACCTGCTTTTATTTACGGCGGATGTACTTTGATCTGGCTGGAGTGTTTCAACCCTTTCGTCCAGTCGCCAGCATTTGACTTTTTCAAATATGGCCATCTCACACTCTCAAGCAGCTTTGCTTTTAAGAAGAGCTTCGTCCAGGAATGCATCAATCATTTCGTCTGATGGCCCTAGAAGTTCAGGCTCAGGATCTGCCCCCAGTTTCTCTGCAAAAGGAGCTTCTTCATCGTTTATCGATGAGTGAGATATCACATGGCAACTTGCCACATAACCTTCAGATTCATCCGACGAGTCTTCTCCATTGTCATCATCTCCGTCCTCAAGGACGTGGCTGAGAAATTCTTGGAGTGTGACTGGAGTCCGCGCTTTTTGATTATATTCTTCCAACGCGTTAATCTGTTTTTGCAGGTCCGTACGCTTGTTACCAGGCTTCATGGGCTTTTTGGTCTTCTTCTTCTTCTTCGAAGACTTTGACGGCTGGGTGTGAGTGCTTTGGCTATCACCACCAATCTTTGGAGTTGGGCACGGTTTCAGCATTTCCTCGATGATCTCGGGTTCCAATGGATTTTTCCACCTGATCGCCGGGCATGTTTGGAGATCCTTCAGCATTCTTTTCGTCTTGGCTGAAAGACCGACCTTCCATGGAGCTTCTTCTATGAAGGAACATGATGCTCCCTGTGTATCCGTCTTCTTGGGAGCGTGTGGCTGTGGTGAGTTCACTTTCCAATTCTCGGACAGGGCAAATTTGCCCTGTTGATACTGGTCTTCGATCCAGCCTTTAAAGACGAAGCAATCTTTAATTGGATGGCTTACTGTTTGATGGTAGGGGCAATAATTAGGACTATTAGCCTCGCCCGGTTGCAACGGTCGTTTTGGATTCGGCAGATTGATGAGCCTGTTGCGCACCGCTAGCTCGAACAATCTCTTTGTTTTGTCCCGGGGAAACGAATAAGGGCGCTTCATCTTTTCATTATAGAATTGCCGCCTCTCATCTAGGCGATCAGTTAGTTTTGGGCCACTGGGCTGCTGTTTAGTGTTCGCAATGAATGTCGCCTTCCCTTTACCCTTTTCGTTCCGCGGCTCCGACTTTGGAGGAGACGGTCTATGACCCATCTGGTCCATCTGGGCCAGTTTGTCGATCAAGGCCTGGAACGTGGTCGGCTTAAAGAACATCATGAATTGGGAAATGGTCGCTTGAGGGTCAAGAGTGCCTACGAACATGCCCACCGCAAGCGCTTCTTCGATGCGCTGCTCTCATTTTAACCATAAATTTCGCCATCGTATTGCGTATTGCACCCACGTTTCACGTGGCTTCACCCTGGCATTGATCAATGCCGTTATTGGGGTGCGTTCACTAGCACTCGCGAAACGCTGGGTGAATAGTAGCTCCATTTCTGCAAAAGTCTTGACGGAGTCATTTGGAAGTTCAGAATACCACTCGAATGCCGTCTCCGACAAGCTACCAACAAACTGGCGGAGCAGAAATTTATCATCACCCCCGATGTTGCCGCACAAGGCTCTGAATTAAGCGACATGCTGATGTGGATTCCCCGTCCCTTTATATACATGAAATTTAGGGATTGTATATCCCGGTGGGTACCTTATTTGGTCATACCAGCCGGGATAAGGTCGTCCAGTCTTAACGATCTATCCAGCCGCTTCGTTTGCCTGTGAGCTCGTATTTGCTGAGCAATGTAATCATCCAGGGCGGCCTTGGAGATGGTCTCCTCCTTGGCTGCTGAAAGAACCAGAGGGGGTTCGATGTCTCCCTTCTGTCGTCTTCAATGATGATTGGGGGGTCTTCAGCTGGAGGTTCCGGCTGTAACATCATCCCAGCCATGTCTTGGAACAAAAGAGCCATTCGTTTTATATTGGCTGCCTGCTCCGCAACCTCTTTTTCTTTCCTCTTGAGCATTCTTCGGAGGAATTTAGTATCAGTTTCTTGTTCCCGACGCTGCTCTAAGGTCTCTGGATTTTCTTTCGGCCTAGTGAGTGCGGCCATTGCAGTCAGCATCTTCTGAAGTTTCTGCTACTATTGTTCCTGGGCCTTCGTTATCGATCGGGTAAGTGGCCGATGACCCGTAGAAGCATGGCTTTCCTCTTTTACGGAAACTATATAAACAGTATGCACCATCATGCCCCCAGACTTGAGGCGTTTAGGTTCGGTGTCTCTGCGGTTCGTCGCAGACACATGGGCTTTCTCAGGCCTTCTTCTCTTGTGAGCAGTTGAAGTCGAGGGGGCCGTTGCAGCGGGCACCCAGACGGATGGCATCTTTTGTGGCTTGACAGGATGGTTTTCTCCTTGTCGAGCTTTAAGCTTCTTTGATCGGCGAGAGTAGTCCTGGTCAATCACTGATTCCTGGACCTGTCTCCAGACTTTGTAAATTTTGGAGGACAGCCGCTGAGGGGGCTGCTCCAGCTTCTTTTCTGTAGTAATCTCCATAGGTGGAGAAGACCTCTTCAGCACGGCAGTCGGGGAGTTCTTGCGAACCCTCCTAAGCGGTTCAAAGCTATTCCCAGTTGGAACAGCAGCATTGATTTCCACCATGGGAGCTGGCGGAGTTAGCCCAGTGGGGGAGTTTCCCCCAGCCTTCCTTACTCGGCGCCAGTGGCGACGTCGAGAGTGTTGAGCGGATGGAGTTAGTTCAGCTATAGAGGTGACTTCGTCATGCCCCCTGTCTTGACGGAGGGTTGTCGCCGGTGCCACCCTTTTGAAAACTGACGTTCGCCGAGAAGTAATGTCCAACCTATCGAATACAGATCTCTGGGTAGAGATGACTTCGCCTGGAGTGGGAGTCGGAGTGGCCAGCCTTGTGAAGACTGACTTCTTGTCAGGAGAAGCCTTTCCAATGATTTCGTCCGCTTGGGCCGGGATGGCTATCCGCTTTGGGATGGCTACTTCAGGTATTGCGGGCTTGTTGGCATTCTGGCCCAGTCTGTTGAAAACTGAGGCGTTAGACTTGGGCGACCCGTTGAGAGGGGCTGTGGCAGTAGTAAGTCGATCAAAAACCGACTTCTTTGGGGCTTCTTACGGCAGCATCGGGGCATTGAAGCTCATGGGTGGGATCATAGTCCCAAAGAACAACCCAGTGGTGGCCTGAGTTACTTGGTCCACCGACATCGTGAATAGGGAGGCCGCTTGGGGCTTGTAAGTTACACTTCCAGATGAGGCGGAACGGGAGTTGCAGTTGCAGCTGGAACATTTTGTGCAGGTAGACGCCATTGATCTTTCGTTTTCTGCACCGAGCAAGATACCAAATCTTCATACCTCGAATCCAAGGGCAACCATAGCAAACCGCGATTCGTTCGCGAACACGACACACGAAGTGTGGAGTGGAAAGAGGAAAAGGTCCCACCGGGCGTGCCAAAATCTATTCCCTGCCGAAAATCGGAGACGCGATCGCGCAGGTCCGTCTCGCCTGAATTTCGGGGCAGATGCTAATTGGTGCTATCCGTCCGCCTGTCCGAAGATGACAAGTTTATTTATGGCACCATGTATCGAAGGTTTAAATGGATGCGGACGATGTAGCAGAATTCGTCAGATTCCCCCTTGTTGAGGGGTTTTTGATTGTGGGGACGCTCTTCTCTGCAGGCACAAGCTCCTGCAGTTAATTATGCTACCGCATCGTGGTAACCACTTTCTCCTTCTCCAGATGATCACTTCGTGTCGTGGGTATTTGTTTTGTTTTTGGTTGCCCGTGGATTGTATACGGAGACTAATTTATGTTGTCGCCCGTAGGACGTGGATTAGTCCAAATCCGTATCTTCTTAGATTTGGGTTTGGGGGTTGGGTTTAAGAATACGTTAGTCTCATTTGAGACTGGGATAAACTTAAACGTTAGTAAAGAATACGTTAGTCTAATTTCAGACTAAGATCAACTTAACAGGATCATTTAGACCTGACAAGAGAGCATTCGGGCTCTAATGTTTAGTTTAGGGACATTGCGGTCGATTAGTTTAAGGACATTACGGTCCAATGTTAGTTTAAGGACATCTCGGTCCAATGTTAGTTTAAGGACATCTCGGTCCAAGGTTAAGGACATCATACTCCGTGAGTTTAAAGACATCAAAGTCAAGGTTAAGGACATCATAGTCCGTGAGTTTAAAGACCTCACAGTCAAGGTTCAGGACATCATAGTCCGTGAGTTTAAAGACCTCACAGTCAAGGTTAAGGACATCATAGTCCATGGGTTTTAAAGGACCCCACAGTCCATAGAATGTTTGGTTGTCGGGACCCGTCACCTCTCTGAAGACGTTGAAGGATTACAACGACATATATCAGAGGGGTTCAGAGATGTACCCTTGAACTGATGTGAGTTGGTTGAAAGATCTTTAGCCCAATTTGGGGCTAACATCTGTTAACATATTTATGAGCAGATGAGCTCAATTAATATGAGTTGAGTACTTATGGCCAATCTTGGGCTAAGTCCAATCAGGTTAAAATGTTTAACAATTTATTTTGGGCTGTTGAGCTTTTATTTGGGCTTGGCCCTTTTGACAATACTGAGCATTGATTTATATCTTGACAATGTTTTTGTCTTTTATTGAATGCAGAGCATTCATCAGAGCTCTGGGCTTATTAAAGAACAATTTATGTTCTGTCAGCGCAACACGTGGTGCGCTAGGCGCTTTGCGCCAGTCAAAAAGTGCAGTGCGCTTCTGCCACGTGGTGCACATGTAAGGGACACGTGTCGCGCTTGGCGCTAGGCGCCAGATGATGAGCGCATGATGCCAGTTTATGAGCGCTAAGCGCTAATCCATGAGCGCATTGCGCTTTCAGTTTAGTGGCGCACACATGAGTGACACGTGGTGCGCTTGGTGCTGAGCGCCAGCCCATGAGTGCAGTGCACTATTTCAGAAGCGCAAAGTGCTAGTTGTTAATTGGCGCATACGTGATTGACACATGGTGCATTTAGCGCTAAGCGCCAGTCCAGAGAGCGCAGAAGCGCAGTTCAAGAGCGCAAAGCGCAGTTCAAGAGCGTAAAGTGCATCTGATCAATTTTATGATCTGGGAAACAAATTTATGTTGTTTTAAAAGAGACTTTGTCTCAAGATCTAAGAACAACAGTTCTTATTTTGCAGGAGATGTTCCAATCTTTTATATTGATGAAAGGCTTTGCCTTTATAGATCCATGATCTGTGAGAAGAATTATGTTCTTCTTCTTTTAGGGTGAGATCTTTTGATCTCTTTGTGAAGGACTTTTGTCTTGTAAATCTATGATCTGTGAGATGTAAGTTCTTCTTTCAGTTTATGATGAGATCTTTTGATCTCTTTGTGAAAGACTTTTTGTCTTTTTAGATCTATGATCTTTTTGAAGAAATGAATTCTTCTTTTTATGAGATGATTTCATCTCTATGTTCATCATCATCCTTTTTACCTTGAAGAAAGATTTTCTTGCAAGAGCTTGCTCTTTGAATTTTCTAAAAGTTTTTGGGGAGCTTTCTCTCTCTTTTTGTATCTATATATGTCCCTGAGACATGAAGTCTAAGGGGCTTTTTATAGGGTATGCTGATTTGTTGAATCAGTTAAAGAGATCTTTCTCTAATTGATTTGGGGATGTTTTCCCACCATTGGATCTTTGATCCTAGGGCTTTTGTTTTACAGAAGACAATCTTCTTGTTTTTAACAAGATTGGAAAATCTTTCTATACAGAATTTGTTAGGTCCACGTTACCCATCCCGGTTCTTTCGGGAAGGCGGAATAGGTAAAAATCAAAATTTTCTCACAAGATAACATGGACCATCCATGAAAGATCTTTGCTAAACAAAAACTAACATAAAGACAACAAGTTCTAGATACTATGTTGAATGGTTATACCTAGGTCTTGAACTCCTTCTCTTCTTGTAGTGGTCCTCCTCCTTGCTTGCTCCTTGGAGTGGTGTAGACGGCTCCTCCTCCTCGTCTTCTCTTTGCCGAAGAAAGATCCACTCGAAGGCCTCTACCTTGAGCTCCTACCTAAACCAAGAGGTAACTAAAGTGCTTGTCTTGCTAAACCTAGAACCCTAGAAAGAGTAGAGAGAAGTTTTGATGGTTTTATCACACAAGCTCATGGTTCTCAACACATGAGAGATGCGAGCTTTGAGAGGAAGAGGGAGAGCTCAAAACCATGAGAGAGAAAGAGCAAGAGAGAATCAATCCTTTTTGCAACCATACTTTCATATGAGAGAATTATGAAATAATAATAATAATTAAAGAAAATGTGATGGTTCATTTGGAATGACCATTATCATTTCACATTAAATGAAATTTGCAAGAATCAAGAAGCATCTTTCATGTGAAATGATGATGGTCAAATTGTCAACATAAGTCAACCGGTCAACCAAAGTCAAAAAGTCAACAAAAGTCAAATGGTCAACCTAACCATGGCACAATTATCCTTAATTAATATCATTAATCATATCTCTCATTCTCATTAGGGTTTGGAAAAAGTCAACGGTCAACAACCCTAATGAGAATCCTCTGCCTCTGTCAACTGTGCATACACACCCGCATCCGTGTTCCGAGGAACACGAATACAATGAGACAAAACCAATCCCAAAACAAATACTAGGATCTGTCTTAAACCAAAGCCCGCTAGTAATAACTGTCCGGACACCAAACGTGCACAAGTGTGTGGATGTGAACGAACCCCGTCGCAAAATCATGCGACCTCTACTCTGTTTTGCCCAAAGGTGAATAGCCCTCTGTGTGGGACTCTAAAGACTCAACACTATGCTGGCAGTGGGTTTAACCACAGGCCGCAAGCGGTACTAGCTGTACGTAACGGTCCCCAGGTAGATGCCGATAAGAAGACTGATGAGGTGAACCCATCCAAACTCCTACTGAGCCTGAATGTAACAATCTCCGTACAGTCCGGTCTGTTCGTCTAAGAGTATCGCATAACGGGCCTAGGGAGCGGTAAACGTCAGTCCCCTAATAGCGGTACAAGTCGTGTTGGAGTGTAGCCCAGAACACCCTGAGAAACTACTGGAAACACTACCAGTAATTCTCGCTTGCCCTGGACAGGGACGACTATGTGTAATGGCTCTCCTAGACACAGTGCGATATCAACTCCCAATATTAGGAGAGACGAATCTTGTCTAACCGTCACTGCCTCCAAGTGTTTCGGGACTGCACCCAACTACTACCTGTTTGCACGACTCAATATAGCGTGGTAGGGTAGTAATCTAAGAACAGTGGGAACACACTTGAGGCGAAGTGACAGTGTCAAGTCAACGGACTAAGCTATACTCATGTCACCTGGAAATTGTTAACTGACGATAGGTATAATACCAACCAACAGTTCCCGACGAGTCCTGTCCAGTGTACTCATAACCTAACGAGCACCCGCATACTATCTCCAGTACGACGTACTGATGGCTGTGGGACAGACCATCTCCCCTGCTGGGACGAGAAGCGTATGCACCAGTCTACTCTGGAGTATCGATGCCCTGTCTCGATAATCCTACGACTAGGGACCAAAATAAGGATGTGCTTATAGACTACCCAGCCCCCACTAGTGTGATCGCCATCATAACGCCGGTAGTCAAGCAAAGATCCTAAGGGCTCCATCAATATGTTTTTAGCGATATGTTAAAAGAAACACATACACATATTAAGATAGATACAAACCAAGTAGCATACTACTATATCGAGCAAGACTGTCGTAAACCCGTGTATATATCCCAAGCTTCCAAAATGTATCATACAAACTAGTACTATACAATAATGGCCTCTAGGGCATACATATCCAACAGAATTTATTCTGTCTTTTGGTAATTTTTATTTACCATTGGATCATTGATCCAACGGTGTTCTGATTTACAGAGCACAATCTTGTTATTTGGAAAGATTTTGAGGAATCTTTCCTTAACAGAATTTAACTCTGATTAATTAATGATTTATCATTATTATTAGATCTTTGATCTAACGGTGGGGAGCTTTTGGTTCCAGTGCTAGCGCACCCGTGCTCTGCACATGGTGCGCTGCTTGAAGGGCAGCGCACATTGCGCTAGCGCGCCTGTGTTTGACACGTAGTGCGCTGCTTTGAGCACAGCGCACCTAGCGCTACACATGTGGCGTGTTGCTTAAAGCGTAGCGCACCTAGCGCAAGCGCCCACGTGCTTTGCACGTGGTGCGCGGCTTAGGGCGCAGCGCACTTGGCGCTGTATCTGTAGCGTTGCTTCATTTCAAAATTTGAATTTTTGAACAGAGCTTTGCTCTGATTGGGGGAGACAATCCACTCCCGTGCATCGACGATTTATTCGATCAACTAAGTGGATCTTGTGTTTTCTCTAAGTTAGATCTTCGTTCAAGTTATCATCAGGTGAAGGTTAAGGAATCCGATATCCATAAAACGGCATTCAAAACTCGTTATGGACATTACGAATTTCTTGTGATGCCATTTGGGGTGACTGTTTCCCCCAATCAGAGCAAAGCTCTGTTCAAAATTCAAATTTTGAAAGGAAGCAACGCTTCATAAGCAGCGCCAAGTGCGCTGCGCCCTAAGCAGCGCACTACGTGCGAAGTACGTGTGTGCTAGCGCTAAGAGCGCTACACTATAAGCAGCGCACCACGTGCAAAGTACGTGTGCACTAGCGCTAAGAGCGCTGCACCTTAAGCAGCGCACCACGTGCAAGGCACGGGTGCACTAGCACTAAGTGCGTTGCACTTTAAGCAGCGCCTCACGTGCAAGGCACGGGTGCGCTAGCGCTAATTGCGATGCACTCTAAGCAGCGCCCCACGTGCACGGTTGTGCAAGGCACGGGTGCGCTAGCGCTGGAACTAAAACCTCCCCACTGTCAGATCAAAGATCCAATAATAATGATAAATCATTAATTGACCAGAATAAAATTCTGTTAAGGAGAGATTCCTCAAAATCTTTCCAAACAAAAAGATTGTGCTCTGTAAATCAGAACACCGTTGGAGCAATGCCTTTGTGTAGATCAAATGATCTAATAAATAAGTATATTACTTTTTATTTTATTCTTATTATTTGATTTTTTCTTTTTAATTTAAGATCTTGAACTTGTTCTTAGATCATTGATCTTTTCAGAAGAAATTCTTCTTTTCAAAAGTTTACCTTCTTTTCTTTCTGATTTCTTCTCAAACTTTCTTTTTAGGAGGTCTCTGAATTCTTTCCCTGTTTCTCTGTCAATGCTCTCTCTTCTTCTCTTTTTTTTTATTTTAGAAAGAAGGATCATTGGTCGTTGGGACCCACCACCTCTCCGACGACACTGAGAGATTACAGTGCCATATATCGAAGGTGTGGAGGGATGTACCCTTTGAACCATGTCTCAATCATTAGGGGGAAGAACAGGCTGGAGCTTAAGTTTCTCGCTGCTGAAAAAGGCTTCTTTGCGTTCGCGCACGTGCGTCGCACGTGTTGGGCGTACGTGCGTCGCACGTATTGGGCGCTCATATTTGCACGTAGCGCACATGGATCTTGCGCATATGCGTATTATGGGGGGAGCAAGCTCCTATGGAGAACGAGTCTCCTTTTAATTGAATATTCTCATATGGTGCGCACGTGCGTTGCACGTGGTGCGCGCGTGGCGGGCACACGTGCGTTGCGCGTGGCGGGCACACGTGCGTTGTGCATGGCGGGGCGCATTATGAGGAGAAGCAGAGCTTCTATATATGGAGAACAAGCTCCTTATAATATTATTAAATGTTCTCATGTGGTGCGCACGTGCGTTGCACGTGGTGCGCGCGTGGCGGGCATACGTGCGTTGCACGTGGCGAGCACACGTGCATTGCACGTAGCGCACATGCGCATTATGAGGAGAAGCAGAGCTTTTATATATAGAGAACAAGCTCCTTTAATATTATTAAATGTTCTCATGTGGTGCGCACGTGCGTTGCACGTGGTGCGCGCGTGGCAAGCACACGTGCGTTGCACGTAGCGCACATGCGCATTATGAGGAGAAGCAGAGCTTCTATATATGGAGAACAAGCTCCTTTTAATATTATTAAATGTTCTCATATGGTGCGCACGTGCGTTGCACGTGGTGCCGCATGGCAGGCACACGTGCGTTGCACGTAGCGCACATGGCGCTTGCGCATATGCGCATTATGTAGGAGCATGCTCCTATCTTGGAGAACTAAGCTCCTTTGGAGAACTAAGCTCCTTTGAGTATTGAATCCTTTGAGAATTTAACTCTACCCTTTCTAAGAGGTATCCCCTCTTATTTATATGGGAGTGGTAGAGAAGCCATCTCTCCTTTTCCCGATGTTGGACTAAAAAATGCATTCCCCATGTAGTAGAGCATTACTTTAGATTACACGTGCATAACATATTTGCTCATAACTTTTGATCTCGGATGAATTAGGAGGCCAATAATATCTCAAATCGAAGGTTTTTTCGAGATGCTTTCAATACCATCATAATTTAGCCATTTCTCATTCCGGAGTTTGTCAAAATACAGCTCGGAAAATACTGGTTCGCATCTTCTTCCTTAAATCACATGTGCATAGACATTTGCTCATAACTTTTGATCCCGGATGAATTATGAGGCCCATAATATATCAAATCGAAGGTTTTTTTCGAGATGCTTTCAATACCATCATAATTTAACAGTTCTTAATTGGGGAGTTTATCAAAATACAGGCCGGAAGATACTTGTTCGCATTTTCTTAAGCGTATCGCTGCCATTTGATACCTTGGACTCTTTTGCGCAGAAATTTTTGGCGGGAACAAATGCCCCCCACTACTTTGCCCACGTAAGTATATATATGGGTAAAGTAGTGCAGAACAATGCATAGCGTATGACCAGTTTCGGGTTGGTATATAACTTTCAGAATCTTGATCTGAGAAGATAACGAGCGGACACAAGCGTCGTCATTTATCATTGACTCAAATCTCGACTGTTAAAAGATATAGTTCCAAACTCTCAATTCCATGAGCTGCACCCTTCTATTTCTTTATGTTTTACTCTGGTGTGAAATAGTTTATATGCTCATGAGTAGGGCAGTAATGGCTTAGAAGACAGGGGTAGGATCTGCCACCTAAGACTTTTCAACTTTATGAGCCGTGAAGGTCTCATAAAGACTTTTCTCCCTACGGATCGAGAGGATCTCGTAGGTGCATTTTCTCCTTAGGAATCGTGAGGATTCCTAAGTGCGTTTTCTCTTATAAGTCGTAAGGATCTTATAAGAGAATTTTCTCCCTTACAAGTCGAGAGGACTCGTAAGTGGTTGGTGAGTTGACTTGTTTCCGAGTCGAAGTATTGCTCCGACGGGGAGGTCGTTGGCTGATTTGTTTCCGCGACGGAGGCCATTGGCTGACTTGTTTCCGAGACGGAGGTTCTTGGCCGTGAGTACTCAACGGGTAGCATGGCTCGAGCAAAGCACTTCTCATTTCCATCATTTGGAACAAGAAGCAGCTTTAAGGCTGAAGGAGCGTCAGGAGTCTTCAAGCGAAACTGCTCGCCTACGTGCTGAAGTTGAGGCAAACGCTGCCGAGATGAAGGCTGTCTTCGAGGGCCTTCTGGAGCGTATCTCACATGGGCTAAACTTGAAGTGAAAGCTTGATGTCGCCGAGCATGACACTCCAGGCCGTGAAGCCGCTCATCAGGCCGTTAAGGAGCAGCTTGCATCTATCTTGCAGCAGCGGGCTCAAGTAGAGGCAGAACTGGCGGTGGTAGCCGATCGGGAAAAGGCATGGAAGGAAGTGTGCGAACAACTGATAAAGCTACTTAAGACGCTTCCTTCCCAGTAGCTGCCTTTGTATCAATGTATTTGTAAAATTTTCCTTTTAAATAATATGTATCCATTCTTTATTCTTTTGTACGATTCATCTTGTATTTGATTGAAGTCAATGAATAAAGATACACATTTTCTTTTGCAATGTCTTGTATGCTCTTTTGCTTTCTGCCTTATCTTATTATCAGCATGTTGTCTTGATAAACATAATTGGCAGATAACTTAGTTTTTTTCCAAGAGATAGCGATGGCTTAGGCCGCAGGTTCAGATCTGCTGCTTAAGACTTTTCAACTCTATGAGCCGTGAGGGTCTCATAGAGACTTTTCTCCCTACGGATCGAGAGGATCTCATAGGTGGATTTTCTCCTTAGGAATCGTGAGGATTCTAAGTGTGTTTTCTCTTACAAGTCGTAAGGATCCTATAAGAGAATTTTTCCCTCTTACGAGTCGAGAGGACCCGTAAGCGGTTGTTTCCCTTCTTGTTGAAACTCGACTTTGTAGAGTGAGACCTATGAATAGTATGCAAGAGACCGTTTTAGACCGACTTGCAGGGTCCCATTGTTCAGGAAACAAGTTTTTTAATCCTTGCTGCCTGAGGCTTCATCTTGTAAGTTGAGACGAATCGGGAATTTCCCACGGAGACACTGGTTTCTCTGCGAGCCGATGCGAATCAGGAGGTTCTCATCAAGGACGTTGGTTTCCCTGAATTGAAGTATTTGCCAAGGATTATTTGTTTCCCTGGTGTTGAAACGAATCGAGAATTTCCCGCGGAGATACTGGTTTCTCTGCGAGTCGATGCGAATCAGGAGGCTCTCATCAAGGACGCTAGTTTCCCTGAATTGAGGTATTTGCCAAGGATTATTTGTTTCCCTGGTGTTGAAACGAATCGAGAATTTCCCGCGGAGACACTGGTTTCTCTGCGAGTCGACGCGAATCAGGAGGCTCTCATCAAGGACGCTAGTTTCCCTGAATTGAGGTATTTGCAAGGATTATTTGTTTCCCTGGTGTTGAAACGGATCGAGAATTTCCCGCGGAGACACTGGTTTCTCTGCGAGTCGACGCGAATCAGGAGGCTCTCATCAAGGACGCTAGTTTCCCTGAATTGAAGTATTTGCCAAGGATTATTTGTTTCCCTGGTGTTGAAACGAATCGAGAATTTCCCGCGGAGACACTAGTTTCTCTGCGAGTCGACGCGAATCAGGACGCTCTCATCAAGGACGCTAGTTTCCCTGAATTGAGGTATTTGCCAAGGATTATTTGTTTCCCTGGTGTTGAAACGGATCGAGAATTTCCCGCGGAGACACTGGTTTCTCTGTGAGTCGACGCGAAACAGGAGGCTCTCATCAAGGATGCTAGTTTCCCTGAATTGAGGTATTTGCCAAGGATTATTTGTTTCCCTGGTGTTGAAACGAATCGAGAATTTCCCACAGAGACACTGGTTTCTCTACGAGTCGACGCAAATAAGGAGGCTCTCATCAAGAACGCTAGTTTCCCTGAATTTAGGTATTTGCCAAGGATTATTTGTTTCCCTGGTGTTGAAACGGATCGAGAATTTCCCGCGGAGACACTGGTTTCTCTACGAGTCGACGCGAATCAGGATTTTTTTCGTCAAGGATGCTTGTTTTCTCGAGTCGAAGATTTTGCCGAAGACACTGGTTTCTTCGGAGTTGAGACGAACCGTCGAGATTTGGCTTCGTTTTCTGGCGGAGCCTGTTGGGAAAGTATGGTTCCCTCTTCGTTTGCGCCCTTGGATTGTATACAGGGATCGATGTGATCTCAACTGTAGGGCCAAAGTTTTATCATCATTTTTTTGTTTTATTTCCGCGATGCTCTATCATTTCAGCTTTCATATCGCGAAGGTCGCGATTGCCCAATCATTTCGGCTATTTTTCGCGGTGCCCAATCATTTCGGCTGTTTATTTTATTTTTACTCGCTGCTTTTTATTGCGAGTTGCCCAATCATTTCGGCTATTTTGCATGCATACATTTTTACTTGCTGCTTTTTATTGCAAGTTGCCCCATTATTTCGGCTATTTTATATGCATGTGCGGCCTACTGGCTTTTCGCCGTAAACCTGGAATTAGACACCGATTTCGGCATCAGCACCGGTACAACTGGGATATTGCCAGGAGCGAATCATCATCTGCCTCTGTCGATGTCAAACAAAGGTGGCTTAGCGACCAGGGTTAGGATCCTGTCGACTAAGGCTTTTGACTTCATGAACCGTAAGGGTCTCACAAAGGTATTTCTCCTTACGAGTCGTGAGGATCTTGTAGGTGTATTTTCTTCTTGGGAATCGTGAGGATTCCTAAGTGTTTGTTCCTCTGTCAGTCGTAAGGATCCTACAAGAGGGTTTTCTCTTTGTAAGTCGAGAGGACCTACAAGGGTCATGCAAACATATCCCCAGTCACGGACGGGACTTGGTTGGGGAAATGTTTATTCGCGCCCGTGGATTGTATACAAGAGCCAGTATTGAGCCACTTGTAGGGCAATATCGGAAGTTGTAGGGGTTGCTTAAGCACAGGTTTAGGCCTCTGTAACTTAAGACTTTCAAATCTTATGAGCCGTGAGGGTCCCATAAAAGAGTTCTCCTTACGTGTCGTGAGGATATCGCAAGTGTATTTTCTCCTTAGGAATCGTGGGGATCCCGAAGTGTGTTGTTCCCTTGTGAGTCGTAAGGATCTCACGCGGGTGGTTTCTCCTTACAAGGTCGAGAGGACCCTATAAGTGTTTTTTTAACGAGGTTGCGCCCTTTGGGGTTTTCACAAATACTCGCCGGTAGTCCTGCTGTTTTTTACTCACGGAGCCCTTTCAGGTTTTCATCCGTGCCCATTTTGCTTATGCACATACCGTTTTTTAAATTCTTTTTATTTTCTTCTTCTTTTTTTTACGAGGTCGCGCCCTTTCGGGTTTTCACGAACACTCGCTGGTAGCCCTGCTGTTTTTACTCACGGAGCCCTTTCGGGTTTTCATCCGTGCCCTTTTTGCTTATGGACATACCGTTTTTATTTATTTATATATATATTTTTTTATTATTATTTTTTATCCATCTCGTCAGCCTAAAGATGCTGCGGTAGTAGTTTAAGGACGTTTCGGTCCGTTATTAGTTTAAGGACGTTTCAGTCCGTCATGAAGAAGGCTGGCTACTGCTTATAGCGCTTGAGCTTAAGAAGATAGCGAGCGGACATAGTCGTCGTCATCTATCATTGACCTGGGCTGTGGCTCATTAAGCGTAGTATTTCTTTAGGAAGAGGTCATTTATTGGCCTAAAAGACCTTTCACCGTGCATATCCATGAGTAGATAGGCTCCACCCTGGTAGACCTTGTCTATGATGTACGGGCCTTCATAGTTTGGCTCAAATTTTCCCCGCTTGGCGCGATTAGGGATCATCGGCCTTTTGACCACTAGTACAAGTTCGCCTTGGCGGAATGTCCTTGGCCGGGTCAATCTTTCATATGAACGCGTCATCTTTGCTTTATAAGCCTCCAGATTTTATTGCGCTATGAGCCGGGTTTCATCAAGGGCATCAAGTTCCTCAAGCCGAAGGTGAGCGTTTTCTTCATCTGTTAGCTCGTAGTGGACTGCCACTCGTAGATAGGGTAACTCTATCTCGAGGGGGAGTACTGCTTCTGTACCGAATACCAACGCATATGGCGTTGTGTTAGTGGCTGTCTTGAACGTGGTTCGATACGCCCAGAGAGCCTCTTGCATCCTCTCGTGCCAGTCCTTCTTATTTCGGGATATCGTTTTCTTCATGATCTTTGTCAAGGTCTTGTTGAAGGCCTCGGCTAGACCATTAGCTCGCGGATTATAAACCGAGGAATATCTCCAGTCTATATTGTGTTGTTGCGCGAAGCGACTGATCTTGTGTCTTCTGTAAGCTGGCCCGTTATCGGAGATGATCCGTCGCGGAATTCCAAACCGATATATGACGTGCGTCTTGAAGAAATGGAGGATATTCTCCGTCTTCACTTTCCTCAACGGTACTGCTTCTGCCCATTTGGAGAAGTAGTCAGTCGTCGCCAGGATTAAACGATGTCCCTTGGACGATGCTGGTTCGATAGGGCCGACTATGTCAATTCCCCACATTTCGAATGACCAGCTAGCCACTGTTGGATGTAGTGGATTTGGATGCTGGTGGATGAAGTCCCCATGAATTTGGCATGAGTGGCACTGCTTCGCATACTCAAGGCAGTCTTGGATCATTGTGGGCCAATAATAACCCATTTGTTTGATCTTCAGCTTCATCTTCGGGCCCGCTTGGTGAGAACCGCAGAGTCCGTCATGAACTTCCTGAACGACTTTTTCCGCTTCGTCCGGTCCCAGGCATCTTAGCCACAAAGAATCAAACGACCTCTTGTATAGAGTATCATTGACGAAGGCGAAAGACAGAGCTCGTTTCATAAGCTGATGTCTTGAGGACGCATTTTTGGGCGTTCGACGGTATTTGAAGTAGTCTATAAAGACTTCTCTCCAATCCTCGGTATTTTCCCGATCTTTTATTTGCAGGGTCGTCTGCTCAGTCGCTCCCTATCCTTCGGGCGATTCCGGAGATATTTCCGCTGGGGCAAGCACCCGACGGCTTTGTATCACGATTCTTACGTCATCGAGGTTCTCATCAGCCAGTTCCTTAGCGAGTTTGGCTAATGCGTCCGCTTTGCTGTTTTCCGTGCGCGGTATGTTTTCCAAAGTATAGGAAGGAATTTGGGTCAACAATTGTTGCACTTTTTCGCCGTACTTCACCAATTCTGGTTTGCATGTTTGGTAGTCGCCGTTTACTTGACAACGACCAATTGGGAATCTCCATATATGAGGAGGTTGTCAATTCCCATGTCGATGGTGATCTCGAGGCCTGCTATCAGGGCTTCATATTCGGCTTCATTGTTTGTCCCTGGCTCTGTTAGGGAGAAAGCAAAGTGCATTATCCCCCCTTGTGGAGTCACGGAGATGAGGCCTACCCCCGACTTGATTATAGGGGCGTTTTGTCTGCGGTTCTTCAGGGAAGATGCTCCATCGAAATAAAGTTCCCATCGGGTATCACCACCGTCGATCGCATCAAACGCCTGTTCGTCTGGAAGATCGCAATTCAAAGGAGAATCGGCGGGTATCGGGTGCTCAGCGAGGAAGTCGGCAATGGCCTGGTCTTTCACTGCCTTGAGAGGTTGATAGGTTATCGAAAACTCCATCAAGAGCAGGGCCCATTTAGCGAGTCGTCCTGTCAATATGGCCTTCGACATTAAATATTTAAGAGGGTCCACCTTCGAGATGAGACGGACCTCATGCGCCAACGCATAGTGCCTAAGCTTTGTTATTGCGAAGATTAACGCCAGGCAGTGTTTTTCAATGGGGGAGTAGTTGCTTTCTGCCCCCAGTAAAACTCGACTTAAGTAGTAGAGTGCTCTTTCTTTCCCTTGGTCGTTCTCTTGTGCCCATAGTGCCCCTAAGGAACCTTTGAGGGCGGTTGTATAAAGGATGAGGGGTTTTCCCTTGACCAGAGCAGCCAATACTGGCGGGTTCTGCAGGTATTGCTTGATCTCGTCTAGCGCGCTTTGGCATTTTTGGTCCCAGAAGAACGGGGTTTCCTTCTTCATCAGGTGACTGTAAGGACGGCACTTGCCTGAAAGGTTAGCTATAAATCGCCGTATATACGCGAGCTTCCCTTGGAGAGACCGCAGCTGTTTGAGAGTCCTTGGCGGAGGCATTTCCATGATCGTCTTGATCTTTGACGGATCTATCTCAATACCTCGGTGTCGGACGATGAATCCCAGAAATTTGCCCGAGAAAACTCCGAATGCACACTTAAGAGGGTTCATCTTCAAGTTATATTGCCGAAGGCGTTGAAATACGGTCTTCAGATGCTCGAGATGTTCCTCGTATGATTTGCTCTTAACCACGAGGTCGTCGATATAGCACTCGACAATTTCATGTATAAGGTCATCGAAGATCTTCGTCATACCCCTCTGATAGGTGGCACCGGCGTTCTTTAGACCGAAGGGCATCACCTTGTAGCAAAATATTCCCAAAGGGGTCCAGAAAGCGGTATGCTTCTGGTCTTCGGGATGCATCTTTATCTGATTATACCCTGATGAGCCATCCATGAAGGAGAAAACCTCATGAGTGGACGTATTGTCTATCATCAGTTCGGTGACTGGCACTGGGAAATCGTCTTTCGGGCAAGTTTTATTGAGATCTCGGAAGTCTACGCATATGCGCACTGTCCCATTTTTCTTCATCACCGGGACGATGTTGGCGATCCATTCAGGGTATTGAACTTCCTGGATGAAGCCAGAGTCGATCAGCTTCTTGACCTCGGCGTTGATACTCATCACAAGCTCGAGCCGCATTCTTCTTGGTGCCTGTTTGACTGGCTTGACGTCCAGGGATATTGCCAATTTATGCACAGCAATTTCTGGATCTAATCCCGGCATTTCGGAATAGTTCCATGCAAAGAAATCTTTGTACTGCATAAGCAGGTCTTTTAACGTAGCCACCCTTTCTTCAGATAGCAGCTCACTGACGAACGTCGGCCGTGGGTCACTTGCCGTGGGCACCCAAGTAGCTATCGCCTTTTATGGATTGATAGGAGGTCCTCTTCCCGCTGAACTTTCACCTTTTTCTGTCGGCGGGGATAATCTTGATCAATTACCGAGTCTTGGACTTGACGCCAAACCTTGTAGATTTTAGAGGACAGCCGTTGAGGGGGCTTTTCCGGCTTCACCTTTGTAGCGCTCTCCATAGGTGGAGGAGATCTTTTCAGCACAGCGGTCGGAGAGTTATTGTGGACCTTCCTAAGTGGTTCAAAGCTGTTTCCAGTTGGAACAGCAGCATCAATTTCCGCCGTTGGAGTCGGCGGAGTCAGTCCAGAAGGAGAGTTGCCCCCGGTCTTCCTTACTCGGTGCCAGTGGTATATCCCTAGTAGGAGGGGTGTTGTCTCCTGAGGGTTTTCAGCGGATTCACCCACAAAATCGTATAATAAAAGAGAGATGGTGAAAGTTATATAAAGATAAGAACTATAAAAGAAAGAACTTGAAAATAAGAGTTTTCAACTCTACCAGCTTTTCAGTTGCTATGAGCCCTATCTTAATAGTCATGAAAAGATGTTAGAAATCACATCATCTCTCAATAAAATATCGCCTTTAGTTTTCATTCCTACCTTTCTTCCAAACATTGATCATATACCCCTACGTGTGTGAACTGGTCATCCCTACACTCAGAGAATTCAACTCAAGCAATCATACTCTTGTCCATCTACCTCAGTACTTTTTAATAGATATTTAGATGGAATTTGCTCACACATTCTTCATGCGACCGTTAATACTTCTTGAGGTACTAACCGATCGATTACTCATGTGCTTGCTAATTAAGTGTTTTTCCTCATCTTGCAACACCTAAGACTTAGCAGTGGCTCCCAAACCAGTTGGTCTAAGGCACTAGGTGATAAAGCACCCTCGCAATATTTTTTTATTGCTGTCTCGGTGATAACAAAACCAGTGTTCATTTTTCTTTTCCCCATTTTATCTTTTATTCTCCACTTTTATTTTCTTCATACTTTGGCTTCTAGACAAGAGCATTTCAAGGTATCCTCTACTATCCCGAGTTTCAAGATGTGTGTAAGTGCGTATAGTAGGGTATCAACGTTCAAATGTTTGGCTTCCAGAATAGGAACTGTTTTTCAGGCTTATTTTTATCCCCAGATTAGTAATTTCCTTCATCTTACTAACCCTTGGGACAACAGCTCATAACTACTTATTACTAGTTTCATTTAAGAAAACATCTAACTTTCTTTGTTTTTCTTAAACTATTCCTATCTTTTAAATATAATTTTTCACTTTCTACTCTTTTATTATCACAATTTTTTTTTGTGCTTATATATAGTATAATGCAAAGTAGGGCGTAAATAAGCACAGGAGCGCTGAAAAACGACTTCTTGGGAGCTTCTTGTGATGGTACAGGAGCGCTGAGCTCGTTGGCGGGAGCATGGTCCCGAAGAATAGCCCAAAAGTGGCTTGAGTTACCTGCTCCACTGGCATAGTGAAAAGGGAGGCCACTTGGGGCCCGTAGGGTACTCCTCCAGATGGGAAAGAGCGAGAATTGCTGTTGCAGTTAGTGCAGTTTGAAGCTATTGATTTCTTGAAGAGCTTGAATATTCTGCCCCTGCGTCGACCTTAGTCTTTGGCATGTGCCAGTTGTTTGAGGACCGATTCCGTCGGTAAGGCTGCTGCTTGGGGAGCCTGCCGTGGACGACAGACATCCTCTGGGCTTTCTCCATCGGCGTTGAGGCACCGAGGGTGGGAGGTGGGAGCATCGACCCAAAAAGAAGCCCGTTGATTTCTTGAAGAGCCGGATTGCATAGATTTGAGGCTGCAAGTGACCCATACTTGACTCCGCCGGATATGACAGAGCCTGAGTTGCTAGGGTGGGAGCAAATTCCATTCTTTATAGAGACGAAATGCCTGCTTCAATATCCACTCCGCTAAGGGCAACCAAAAACATACACACCGCGATTATTTGATCGCGGGAAAAACACGACACACGAAGTGTGGAGTGGAAAGAGGAAAAGGTCCTACCGGACGTGCTAGAATCTGTTCCCCTCCGAAAGACGGCGACGACGTGAGGACGTCTTGCCTGAGATTCGGGGCAGATGCTATATGGTTTTATCCGTCCACCTCTCCGAAAATGCCAAGTTGATTTATGGCACCGTGTATCGGAGGTTTAGACGGATGCGGCCGATGCAGCAGACTTCGTCAGATTCCCCCTCGTTTGAGGGGTTTTTGATTGTGGGGACGCTCTTCCCTGCAGGCGCAAGCCCCTGCAGTTAATTACGCTACCGCATCGCGGTAGCCACTTTCTCCTTCTCCAGAATTTCACTTCATGTCGTGTGTGTTTGTTTTGTTTGTGGTTGTCCGTGGATTGTATACGGAGACTATTTATTTCGTCGCCCGTAGGACGTGGATTAGTCCAAATCCGTATTTTCTTAGATTTGGGTTTTGGTTTAAGGATACGTTAGCCATTTTTGAGGCTAAGATCAACTTAAACGTTTGTTAAGGATACGTTAGTCTAATTTCCAGACTAAGATCAACTTAACGGAATCGTCTAGATCCATTTCCAGTTTAGAGACATGGTGGTCCATTTAATATATGGCCATCGGGACCCGTCACCTCTCTGACGACGTTGAAGGATTACAACGACAGATGTCAGAGGAGTTCAGAGATGTACCCTTGAAGTTGATTGGGGAATCTATAGTCCAATTTGGGACTAAAGCCTGTTTGAAGGTTTAAGGATACGTTAGCCATATTTGAGCCTAAGATCAACTTAAACGGGATTGTTTAGATCCGACAAAAGAGCATTTGGAGGCTCTATTGTTCCAGTTTAGGGACGTAGTGGTCCATAGGTAGTTTAAGGACATTGCGGTCCATTGCCAGTTTAGGGACATGGGGGTCCATATTCCAGTTTAGGGACATGGTGGTCCATAAGTAGTTTAAGGACGCTTAAGTCCGTGGGTTTAAGGACCCCACAGTCCGTGTTTTAGTTTAAGGACGCATCAGTCCGCGGGTTTAAGGACCCCACAGTCCGTGTTTTAGTTTAAGGACGCATAAGTCCGCGGGTTTAAGGACCCCACAGTCCGTGTTTTAGTTTAAGGACGCATGATTCCATGAGTTTAAGGACCCCACAGTCCGTGTTGATGTATGGTTGTCGGGACCCGTCGCCTCTCTGACGTCGTTGAAGAATTATAACGATAGGTGTCAGAGGAGTTCGGAGATGTACCCTTGAACCGGGTGTAAATTGATTTAGGAGAGCGGTCTTGCTCAGTCAATTTAATTTGAGGACTTACGGCCATGATTGGGCTAAGTCCAGTTGAGAATATTCAACGTTTTTTTATCTTTGGCCTATTAGGCCTGTGCTAGGGCTTTGCCCCTGTTTAATAATGCACTGCATTTTATTTTGGCCTGCTAGGCCTTTCTGATTTGGGATCTGTCCCTTTATAAATGATGCAGAGCATCTGTTTGGACTCTGCCCTTCTTTAAAATAATGCATTGCATTTAATTTGGCCTGTTAGGCCTTTTGCGCTAATTAATAAGCGCAAGCGCATGTGGAGGTGACACATGGCGCTCTCTGGTGGCTTGCGCCAACCCAAGAGCGCAACAGTACAGATTTACAAGTGCAAGGCACTGTTTTAATATCTTGATCCAATTTTGGATTCAAGAAAAGAATCTTTTTAAGATTCCAGAACCAGTGGTTCATCAAAAGGCAATGCCTTTGAGTAGATCAAATGATCTAATAAATAAGTATATTACTTCTTATTTTATTCTTATTATTTGATCTTTTCTTTTTATTTTAAGATCTTGATCTTGTTCTTAGATCATTGATCTTTTCAGAAGAAATTCTTCTTTTCAAAAGTTTACCTTCTTTTCTTTCTGATTTCTTCTCAAACTTTCTTTTTAGGAGTTCTCTGAATTCTTTCCCTGTTTCTCTGTCAATGCTCTCGCTTCTTCTCTTTTTTTTTAAATTTAGAAAGAAGGATCATTGGTCGTTGGGACCCACCACCTCTCCGACGACACTGAGAGATTACAGTGCCATATATCGAAGGTGTGGAGGGATGTACCCTTTGAACCATGTCTCAATCATTAAGGGGGAAGAACAGGCTGGAGCTTAAGTTTCTCGCTGCTGAAAAAGGCTTCATTGCATTCGCGCACGTGCGTCGCACGTGTTGGGCGCACGTGCGTCGCACGTGTTGGGCGCTCATATTTGCACGTAGCGCACATGGATCTTGCGCATATGCGCATTATGGAGGGAAGCAAGTTCCTATGGAGAACGAGTCTCCTTTTAATTGAATATTCTCATATGGTGCGCACGTGCACGTGGCGCACGCGTGGCTGGCACACGTGCGTTGCACGTGGCGCACATGCGCATTATGAGGAGAAACAGTGCTTCTATATATAGAGAATAAGCTCCTTTTAATATTATTAAATGTTCTCATGTGGTGCGCACGTGCGTTGCACGTGGCGCGCGCTTGGCGGGCACACGTGCGTTGCACGTGGCGCGCGCTTGGCGGGCACACGTGCGTTGCACGTGGCGCGCGCTTGGCGGGCACACGTGCGTTGCACGTGGCGCGCGCTTGGCGGGCACACGTGCGTTGCACGTGGCGCGCGCGTGGCGGGCACACGTGCGTTGCACGTAGCGCACATACGCATTATGAGGAGAAGCAGAGCTTCTATATATGGAGAACAAGCTCCTTTTAATATTATTAAATGTTCTCATGTGGTGCGCACGTGCGTTGCACGTGGCGCGCGCGTGGCGAGCACACGTGCGATGCACGTAGCGCACATGCGCATTATGAGGAGAAGCAGAGCTTCTATATATGAAGAACAAGCTCCTTTTAATATTATTAAATGTTCTCATATGGTGCGCACGTACGTTGCACGTGATGTGGTGCGCACGTACGTTGCACGTGATGCCGCATGGCAAGCACACGTGCGTTGCACGTAGCGCACATGGCGCTTGCGCATATGGAGGAGCATGCTCCTATCTTGGAGAACTAAGCTCTTTTGGAGAACTAAGCTCCTTTGAGTATTGAATCCTTTGAGGATTTAACTCTACCCTTTCTAAGAGGTATCCCCTCTTATTTATATGGAAGTGGTAGAGAAGCCATCTCTCCTTTTCCCGATATGGGACTAAAAAATGCATTCCCCATGTAGTAGAGCATTACTTTAAATTACACGTGTATAACACATTTGCTCATAACTTTTGATCTCGGATGAATTAGGAGGCCCATAATATCTCAAATCGAAGGTTTTTTTCGAGATGCTTTCAATACCATCATAATTTAGCCATTTCTCATTCCGGAGTTTGTGAAAATACAGCTCGGAAAATACTGGTTCGCATCTTCTTCCTTAAATCACATGTGCATAGACATTTGCTCATAACTTTTGATCCCGAATGAATTATGGGGCCCATAATATATCAAATCGAAGGTTTTTTCGAGATGCTTTCAATACCATCATAATTTAACAGTTCTTAATTGGGGAGTTTATCAAAATACAGGCCGGAAGATACTTGTTCGCATTTTCTTAAGCGTATCGCTGCCATTTGATACCTTGGACTCTTTTGCGCAGAAATTTTTGACGGGAACAAATGCCTTCTGTAAATCAGAAGCCCTTAGATCAAATATCCAACGGTGGGGAAATCCCTAAATCAATTGGAGAAAAGATCTCCTTAACTGATTGAACAAATCAGCTTACCCTATATAATGGCCCCAAGACTCCAAGTCTCGGAGATACAGAAAATAAATAGAGAACCCCCCCTAAACTTTGAGAAATCTCAGAAAGAAGAGCCAAGCTCTCGGTAGAAGAACAACTTTTTTTCAATGTAAATAATAACCAGAGAGATGAAATCATCTCATATTAAAAGAAGAGTTCACTTCTTTCTCACAGATCATAGATCTACAAGACCAAGATCTTTCACAAAGATATTAAAGGATCTCATCATAAAATAAGAAGAAGAACATAATTCTTCTCACAGATCATAGATCTATAAGACTAAGGTCTTTTATACAAAGAGATCATGAACATCTCATTATAAAGAAAGGGGGAGAATAATTCAATTCTCTTAAGGATCACAGATCCATAAAGGCAAAGCCTTTCATCAATATAAGAGATTGAAGCATCTCCTATAAAGTAAGAACTTTTTGTTTTTAGAATCTTGAGACAAAGTCTCTTATAAACGAGAATTTATTTCCCGGATCATAAAATTGATCAGTTAGCGCTTGTGCTCATAAAATAGCGCTTTGCGCTCTTGGACTGGCGCACAGTGCCAAGTGCACCACGTGCTCCTCACATGTGCGCTACTTAGCAGAAGAGCTTCAGCGCTCCACATCTAGCACAAAGCGCTGCTGAGCCTTAGCGCTCCTAATCAAAAAGAGCCTCAGTGCTCCATATCTAGCACAAACCGCTGCAGAGCCTTGGCTCTCTTAATTTTGAAGAGCCTTAGCACTCCAAATATAGCGCACTGCGCTCATTATCTGGCGCTCAGTGCCAAGCGCACTACGTGCTCCTCATGTGTGCGCAACTTAACAGAAGCGCCTCAGCACTCCACATCTAGCGCAAATCGCTGCCAGCGCCTCAACGCTCGAAATATAGCGCACTGCGCTCATTGACTGGCGCTAGCGCCAAGCGCGCCATGTGTTCCTCATGTGTGCGCTGATAGAACATAAACTGTTCTTTAAATGAGGCCCTAGAGCTATGATGAATGCTCATCACAGTGAAAGACAAAAATATTGTCAGAACTCAAATCAATGCTTAGCATTGTCAAATGTTTAACATTTCAACTGAGTGGGCCGAGCCCAAGTTGGTCATAAATCCCTCATTCAGATTAACTGGGCCCATATGCTCATAAAATCTCAGATCTTAGTCCCAAATTGGACTACAGATCCCAACCAAAATTGGTTCAAGGGTACATCTCTTTACTCCTCTGATATATTTCGTTGTAATCTTTCAACGTCTTCAGAAAGGTGACGGGTCCCGACAACGATACATTTCATAGACTATGACATCTTTAAACTGGACTGTGGGGTCTTTAAACCCATGGACTATGATGTCCTTAACCTCGGACTGTGGGGTCCTTAAACCCAGGGACCGAGATGTCCTTAAACTAACATTGGACCGTAATGTCCTTAAACTAACAATGGACCGCAAAGTCCCTAAACTAAAACAATAGAGTCAAAATGCTCTTTTGTTGGATCTAAATGATCCTGTTAAGTTGATTTTAGTCTAAAATTAGACTAACGTGTCCTTAACAAACGTTAAGTTGATCTTAGACTAAAAACTAGACTAACGTATCCTTAACAAATGTTTAAGTTAATCTTAGTATCAAATGAGATTAACGATCCTTAAACCCAACCCAAACCCAAATCTAAGAAAATACGGATTTGGACTAATCCACGCCCTACGGGTGACAACATAAATTAGTCTCCGTATACAATCCACGGGCAACCAAAAACAAAACAAACACCCACGACACGAAGTGATCATCTGGAGAAGGAGAAAGTGGTTACCGCTATGCGGTAGCGTAATTAACAGCAGGGGCTTGCGCCTGCAGGGAAGAGCGTCCCCACAATCAAAAACCCCTCAACGAGGGTGAATCTGACGAAGTCTGCTATATCGGCCGCATCCATCTAAACCTTCGATAGATGGTGCCATAAATCAACTTGGCATCTTCGGAGAGGTGGATGGATAGCACCAAATAGTATCTGCCTTCGAAATTCAGGCATGACGGACTTACGCGGTCGCGTCTCTGTGTTCGGCGGAGAACAGTGACCAACGCACAAGAAATATTCATGAATCTGATGAATCAAGTTTTCCGGGAGTGCTTAGACAGGTTTGTTGTCATCTTCATCGACGACATCCTGGTGTATTCTAAGAGTCGGACAGAACAAGCCGAACACCTACAAATTGTTCTGGAAACTCTACGACAACATCAACTCTACACTAAGTACAGCAAGTGCGAGTTTTGGTTAGATCAAGTTGGTTTTCTTAAACATATCGTATCAGGCGAAGGAATCTCTGTAGATCCAGCGGAAGTTTCAGCAGTAAGCGAATGGCCGACACCAAAGTCAGTGAAGGACATTCGGAGTTTCTTGGGTCTAGCTGGATATTACAGAAGGTTCATTGAAGGCTTTTCTAAGATAGCAACACCCCTGACCAAGCTCACACGTAAAGATGAAGAATTTGTGTGGTCAGAAGCATGCGAACAAGTTTTCGTAGAACTCAAGTCAAGGTTGACATCAGCGCCTATTCTCATTATACCGGATCAATCTGGAGGTTTCGAAGTGCATTGCGATGCATCCGGTAAGGGATTAGGATGTGTTCTACATCAGCACGGAAAGGTTGTGGCTTATGTTTCAAGACAGCTGAAGATTCATGAGCGCAATTATCCGAAGCATGATTTGGAGTTGACAGCCGTTATCTTTACTCTTAAGATTTGGCGTCATTATCTTCTTGGTGAACGAGTGAACATATACATAGATCACTAGAGTCTGAAATATGAGTTTACCCAGAAGAATCTTAACGTGCGGCAGAGACGATAGTTAGAACTCATGGCGGACTTTGACATCAACCTGCAATATCACCCAGGGAAGATAAATGTAGTACCTTATGCCCTTAGTCTCCAACCATTATCGATGCATCTTACCACTCAGTGGAAGCTTCAACAAGAATTGTATCAGATGGAGATTGAAGTAGTCATGCCAGGTAACGCTTCAAGTTTGATGAATTTACAAGTTCAATCTACCATTGTCAAGCAGATCAAATCAGCTCAAGCAAGTGATGCTAAGTTGCAAAAGATCAGAGAACAAGTGGAGAATGGACTCAGAACAGACTTTATCATCCATGAAGACGGATCTTTGAGATACGGCGGCAGATTATGTGTACCAAAAGGTTCTGTTCGGGAGGAGTTAATGAAAGAAGCTCACAGCTCTCCCTACTCAGTACACCCTGGAGGCACAAAAATGTACAAATATCTATGTAAAAATTACTGGTGGTATGGAATGAAGCGTGAAGTATCCAGAAGCGTCGCTAAATGCTTGGTGTGTCAGCAAGTAAAGGCTGAACATCACAGGACTGCTGGATTACTTCAACCGTTACCTATCCCAGAATAGAAGTAGCAACACATCACAATGGATTTTATGACTGCACTTCCTCGCAGCACGAAGGGTAACGATGCGGCATGGGTTATTGTGGATCGACCCACAAAGTCGGTTCACTTCATCCCATTTCAAGTTGGCCAATCAACTGAGACATTAGCAAAGAATTACATGGAGGTAAGAATATAAGTAAGATTTAAACTCTTCAAATATGTACTATCTCTGATACCTATGAACTCATACAGGAAATTGTGCGACTTCATGGAGTACCGGTCTGCATTATCTCCGATCGTGACACCAGATTCCGATCGCAATTTTGGCAGAGTCTGCAAGCGAGCTTGGGAACAAGTCTGAACTTTAGCACAGCTTATCATCCACAAACAGATGGTCTGAGCGAACTATTCAGATCTTAGAGGATATGCTCAGAGTATATATGTTAGACTTCGGAGGATCGTGGGAAGATCACCTACATCTTATGGAGTTCTCATACAACAACAGCTACCAAGCAAGCATAGGAATGGCACCTTTTGCAGCGCTCTATGGAAGGAAGTGTCGATCGCCATTAAGTTGGGACGACATTGGTGATAGGGAACTCCTTGGACCTGAGATGATAGTAGCAACTACTGATGTGGTTCGTACTATCAAGGAACGAATGCGCATAGCCCAAGATCGACAGAAGCACTGGGCTGATATAAAGTGCCGTCATTTGGAGTTCCAACCGGGAGATGACGTATTCTTAAAGATATCTCCAAACCGCGGAGTGATTCGATTTGGAAGACGGGGTAAGCTAAGTCCGAGATACATTGAACCGTTCGACATACTCGAAGAAGTCGGTGAAGTGGCATATCGCTTGGCACTTCCACCATCATTGGAAGGAGTGCACAATGTATTCCACATATCCCAACTCAGAAGGTATGTGAGTGACCCCAGCCACATTCTCGATCATTCCGAACTCACTGTACAACCCGACTTATCTTGTGAGCAACAACCTGTGGAGATCCTGGACATGAAAGTGAAGTCACTTCGGAATAAGAAAGTCAACTTGGTTCGAGTGATGTGGAGAAAATACACTCCAAGAGAATCGACATGGGAAAGGGAAGACGAAATGCGTGCAAGATATCCCCACTTATTTGTAAATTAGTCCTTAAAATAAATTGTAAATTTCGAGAACGAAATTTTTGTAAGGAGGGTAGACTGTAACAACTCCAATTCTTGTGTACATAAATTTGATTTAAAGTTAATATATACTTGGGGTATTTACATTTTCTGTGAGTATTATAAGTATTTAATTTACTTTTGAACAGCAAGAAAGGGCTTGTAGCTCACTGGTAAGACCTTGCACTGCTGAACCAAAGCACCAGAGTTCAAATGCCATCAGCCACATTATTTTTTATATTGATTTCTTTTAATCTTTTTAGAAGTCCAAGAGTCTACACGTGCATAACCCGTAAACTCAAAGGTCACACTAAAAACAAATGAGTCCAGAAGGTAGACTAAGCGACGGGGGACACATGACGACGAGACCCGGCCTGACTCGGTCGGCGACGCGCCTGAGTCGGCCGCCGCCGCCGGCCGAACTCACTCAGATCGGATTTTGCCTTTCTTGAAACCTATGCCTCTTTGCCTCCCTATAACCCCTGTTATGTTTAAAATCCATGCATTATTCCAGAGGAATTAAAATACAATTAAAACTCTTTTTAATGCATAATTTTTAATGCATTTTCTATCAAACCCTAACTCTAATCTTTTTCTATAAATACCACTCCATCTCACACCCCCTCACTCACAAACTCTGCCCAAACTCTCAAGAAAAATCCCTAGAACTTTTGTGTATAAGTGGAGTTAGCGAAGGACGAAGCTCCGACGAACTTCCGACGACGACCCTAGGAGCTCCCGGCGACGGAACGACGAACCGGCACCTCCTACCACTCTCTCTTCCTCTTCTCTAATATAAAATCCAGTAAGTTCCTCCTCCCTCTTCTCTTTTCTATTTTGAAAACTCGTAATTCTAAAACCCGACAAAAGCGGAGTTAATCCGACTTCCGATTCGGTTTTTCTTTAAAAGTTCCATTTTTCTTATAAACAACAATACCAAACTCTCACAACATGACTATTGATCCTTAACAAAACATATTGAACAAGTTCCATATCAAAAGAATGTATATTGTAATTTTTATCGCATTTTCCATAAAAATACCATATAGTTTAGCTTCGATATAAAAACATCATTACCCTTACTATACCTTTAGATAGTTCACGAGATAATGACCTACCTCTTCAAAACACTCATATGTAACATAGCACGATGATATTGGGAAATATAGATTTGGGAAAATACGGTTTTACACAAAACTACCTCAAATTTATAAAAACTTTTTTCTACAAGATATGTATTTTTAACAAATCTTTGCAATGCGCCGGTAAAACCCATTTTGGGAAACCCGTTCGGGATGGTGCGGATTATCGCACATCCTCGGGCTTAGTAGTACGAGATGCAGATCTCCGCAAGGAGCATACGGTCTCGAAAGATTTAAAAATACAAATATCTTAAAGAAATTAGATTTCTAGAAAAATAATAAATTAAATTATTTTATAAATATATATGTATCATCAAAATATCTATTTTGATATAGTATAAATATTCCAATTTTTCTAAATCAAAGAGAATCACTTTACATGAAAATACCATGCAATTCCATACAAATTCAATACTTTACAATTAAATACTATATATTATAAAATTAGGTTTTATTCACTAAAAATGTCACATATATAAAATTTACATCTATGAAAATTCTAAAGACGATAATTAAATACTTGAGGTGTATTTTGAAAAATTATACAAAATTATTTTTACATAAAACCCTCTCAAGTTGTATAAATTACAATAAGGACCCTAGTAAATATAGGTTTAAGCGGGACCAGTCTCTTGAGCCTCAGGGAGCCGGAGATATAGGTGTTTGCCTATTTAAAGTAGACAACTTAACAAACGGTGTTATCAACACGGTAATCGTCTTTGAAAAAGACACAAATCCTGCCGTCCATGTGCAACGGTTACCGATAACACCAAAACCTAATTCAGGATTCAATTTCTTTTCTAATTGTCTGACTCGGATTGAGTCTCGATATAATCAATCTGACTTGAATGAGATTCAAGTATATATAACAATTCAATATGAATCCATGTATTCAATCTGTTCAATCTATCAATCTATACAACTTGACTGAACCGAATCATGGATATACATCCATCTACATGATTCTCCAGTTACATCCATTTACTGATATCATGGTTTCGGCAAGTCATCCATCTATACAATTCAAATTACTAGACAAGACAATACAAACAATACAATTAAGACATCACGGGGTTTAAGGGGTAAATTGGTAGGAAGGTGTTAGAAGTGGCACGAGATTGCAACCATTAAGACACCTAACCTGAATTCAATTGCTGTTGTACCGTGACATAAATGGTTCCTTGTATTCTGTTCACCGTAGTCTCTGGTCTAACGATACTCCTCTCGTATACACCGGCCTGTTCTGTACCAAGCTACAAACAACAGCGTTAACACTAAATACAATATTATAACAATATAATACAACTTTAAAAGTTACACACTCCCTTTCTCTCTCTGTCTATTTTACTTCTCCCTTATTTTTGGGACTTACCGAGCGATTGTTCGCTGACGACATTCCCTTTCTTTCTTCTTTGGAATGTTGTCGCGTGTTTCAGACCTTTAGGAGATCGAGCCCACCAGTGAGGATTTGGACCAGCTAGCTTACGACCCTGAGCTCTAGTACTTGTACATTTCATTTCAGTACTTTCCATTTCTGTTATGCCACTGTTTAGGCATTGCTTTTCATTCCATGTATTTACTTTTCCATGTACTGTAAAAGAATGTTAATAAATAAAGTTATTGTTCATTACATTTGTCTCTTGTGTACATTACATTTTATATTGCTTAGTTAAACTTAGCGTATTTACTTCTGAGTAAATACGTAGCGGCCTCGTCGCGTCCTCTGCCCGTACACTGGGAAGCGGGGCGTGACATCCATGCTAGGAAACTGAGCTAAATATCTTGAATCTCTTTTTAATGATGTAAATAAGTTCGGATCATGGATCTGACAAAACAAATTTTACGGGAAATACATAACAATATAAGTTTAAATTAAGACTGGTCGAAATAACATGTTATTCGAATAACTTATATGATGTACAACTCAATCGCAAAAATTATCCTGATGATATTTTTCCAATCGTTCATCATTCCAATCAGGATGCCCCTCACGTACCTCATCAATATGAATTATGTTCAACAATAAATTATGACATTAACATTATATCATCACACACACACACACACACACACACAAGTATAACAATTAATCCAAAAAAAAAACATACTCTCTAATTTCTTCAAGACATACGCTATTGAGGAGGATAAACCGATATATCTTGTTGATAAACATGAGGCCTACTATCTTATAATCAGCTTTACCATATGGCCCGTCCTGAATTTTCCGAGACCGGTTAAGTTTCGTCTCAATGTTCTCGTTCAGATAGCGGGAACAAAATGTGGTTACTTCATCTAGAAGATAGCCTTGCATGATAGGGTGGAATACTTTGCATTCTCATAAATTAGTCTTCTAGTATCATTCATGAACTTTTCATATTTATCCGCATGTTGTCCTTGACCGGAAGGAATGTCTTCTTCGGTAGGATTATTATCACTGAGGGCAGCCTCTACTATATTCTCCATTTCTTCTCCTGAAAAGAAGTTATCGTCTTCTTCTTCCGCCGCATTATCGTCTTCTCCTTCTTCTTTCATCGCATTACCGTCTTCTTTTTGTCCTTCCCCGTGATATAGCCAAGTTGTATAAAGTCTAGTAAAACCATATTTAACGTTGTGAAGCTCTACGATTTCTACCTTTTGCCAGAACTTATTTCCACATCTATTGCACGGACAGAGAATCTTCTCTAACATGATCTTATTATGTACGCGTACAAATTCAATGAAAGCACCAACTCTTGCGACAAACTTAGATTGTATGCGTTGTTGCCAATCTACGTACATCTAGTCCTTAACTCTGATATACTCATGGGCCATGTTAGGCTGTATAACATATAAATTGTAGGTTATGAAAGTTGGCTTTTTATGGTGACTATATTGAGAAATCTAAGAATGAGATAGTTATTGACAAAGAAGAAAATCGGTAGGGGCAAGTTTGTCGTTGAAAAAGATAAATTATCGATTAACAAAATTAGGATTGAAGATACCCAAGTATGAGTTGTATTCTATGTATGTGTGTTTCAATTTATGATTTCGCTTAGGTGTAGGGTTGTTAGTGTGTATGTGCTTTGTGTATGCGTGTGTTGTGTATTCATATTGTATGTGTGTATTTCAGCTGTCGGGGGTAAGGCTTCTATCCTATTAAAAATGTATAGAGCAGACATCCATTCGCTTGTGCTTTCATCCGTTTCGAGTAAATTTCGGCAGCACCTCCCCGCTGTTCTCCGAGTACACTGTAATAGAATAGATAATCATTTCAATGTTGTGAAACAATATTAAAATGAATATCAAATCTATCTTTGTACATGGAGAACCAGCGAAAAAGTACCGACAAAATAACTCGAAACGAATGAAAACACAAGTGAATGCAGGTGTTTGCTTTATACATTCCTAACTTGTCCAAACTGGACAAATCTATCGGTTATCATATGATTGAATTTTCTCGTCACATGGACTACACAAATGTTATTAGCACCGAACGATACCGTCCGATATTTAACAACTTTCGTACAGTTTTATGTCATGACGAACATCGAACATATGTTAACCGATAGACGGAGACTAAGGCGCGCTTTGATTTTCACATATGACTATCGATGAGCATATAGAAATTTATATTATTATCGATTATCATATATACAGTTATTATAAGATTTAACTTGAATTGGTTTTACGTTTACGTTTTAATTTTAAGGATTTGAAGTTTTTAGTTTAGAGTAAAGTTTTCTAAAGTTAAGGGTTTTTGTAATCAAGTTTAAGATTTTGGATTTGGTTCTGGTATTAAGTTTAAGATTTTGGATTTATTTCTGGTGTTAACTTTAAAATTAGGGTTTGACCTTGTTTAATATAAGAGATCAACATCATCATTATCACAAACAAACACACACACACACACACACAAAAAAACACACACATATCATTATCAATATTATCTCTCTCTCTCACACACACATATCATCATCAACATTATCCCAAACACACACACACACACACACACACACACACACACATATCATCATATATATCACAAACACACACGCATACACATACACTTACACTAACATTAAAATATCCTAACCATAACCCTCACCATTAACTTTAACCCTAATTACGTTAACCCTAACTCTAAATCTAATTAACCCTAACCCCTTATAAATTATTCACTGAACAACCCTTAGCTATTGATTTTTTCACTAAACCCTAAATCTAGCCCTGATCCTAACCTTAATCCTAAAGCTACCCCTAACTATTAGCCCTAACCCTAATTATAACCCTAACCAAACCAAACCAAATCTTAACCCACAACCAATCTTCTTCTTCTTCCCCTCGCCATCACCACCAATATCATCTAAACTTACTTTTTGCGGCCCCTCATCTGGCCTACCCAGTCCCCGTCGACCTTTCCCGACCCCTTTCCCTACCACCATAGCCGTCGCCACCCACCACAACCACCACCGCCACCCATATCCCTAAACAATCCCAAAATGAAGTGCAACTACCACAGCCACCACCACCACCACTCACATCCCCAAAGCACAGCCGCCGCCTCCCACCACCACCACCCACATCCCAAACCACAGCCGTCGTCGCCGCCCACCACCACCACCATAGCCACTGCCCACCACCACCACAATTCAAAATCTCCAAATTGATGCCCTACCCACCAAATTCAATTTATGAAAATAAAATTTTTAATTGATCAATAAATTTAACTAACCGATTGACGATTTCGACAGTGACGAGAAAGCTGGGGAGGAGTCTGACATTAATGATGAAGGAGGCATTGGAGGTGATGGAGACGGCGCTGGAGGTCGTAGGAGATCAAAGAAGATGAGGGAGAGGGAGGTGACGAGAGGTCGGAGGCGACGAGGGAGGAGGCGACGAGCGTGCGGGGAAATTTTATGGGGAATTGAGGAATTAGGGTAATGTGGTAACGGAGGAGGATAATCTTTGGTTTTTATTCGTTTTAAATCTTGAAATTCTCTCCTATGGATATATCCTTAGGACCTTATCTTACGGTACCGTAGAGGCAACTGCATAAGTTAAATTTTAATAAATTTTTATGTATAAATGTCCCTACGGTCTTATCCGTTGGGGCATTAGTTATCCCTACGAAGTAATCCGTAGGAGCATTAGTTAATTGCCCCTACGGAATTTATCATCCGTAAAGACAAACCATCTTTGTGCTAGTGTGTGTTAGACCATGATTTGTTAAATTATGCCATATACTCATAGTTTAATTAGGGGTTGAGTTGAAACAACCACTCTTATAAATAACTAGCGTTTTTGGCACATGCGTTGCATGTGATTATAGAAAATTTTATGATAAATTTCTTTATTAATTTAATCACATGCAACGCAGTTTAAAATAATAATGATGTAGCAATTTAATAATGTGTTTCACACTTGTAAAATAATAATGACGTGACATTTAATCACGTGCATTGCACATAACCAATGGCGTTTTTTGTTTGATTTGTTTGAAAAAATAAATAGCCACATCACCAATCAATTTTAAAATTAAACGACACCTCTTTCTTTTTTTCCTATAATAGTAAAGAGAAAGTTATGATTGACATTTTCGGTAATATGAAAATTAAAAAGCAATCAATTTCTATATTTTGTAACCTTGTTCTCTTGTTCTATATGAAGTAGGATAATATTGAGGTTGTACAAGAGCGTAGGATAATATTGAGGTTGTACAAGAGCGTTAATAATCTCATTGTAGAGAAAGTTTTTGAGTTTGTAATTTTTGACACTCTAACTAACTTTAGTTAAGAGAATTAATAAAAGTCTCTTCAAAAAGGAAGTATTTCTTTCCGTAAAAATATTGTCTTTTATTTGCCTTGTTTCCATTTCTGCATATATCAAAATCTTCTCAACTCAACATCTCGTCTATTGGATTTGGGGAAACCCGTCTCCATGGATTTAGGATCAAATTGGTATCAGAGTAGTTTCGATCCCTGGCACGGAAAAGAGTCCTACGTTGCATGGTCGAAACCCGCAGTGACTATCGACATTCCGTAATCGCACCAACATCAAGATTAACAGTTCATTAGAAAGTTTCGCAGATGATTGCCAATGGAGACAATTTGAATAATCTTTTAACAAAACTTGAAGAGGTGATAGATCTATAGTGATGATGACCGACGACGATGATTCAATTAATTGTTTAGTGATACTTGAAGCGAGAGTTGAATCCATGCCGATGACTTTGCAAAAGATTCTTTTGCAACTTGTTACTTCTTTAGTGTCCAAGTTGGACATCACATCTTCATAGAAATTTAGAGAAGATAGATTTTAAGGTTTGTAACTTGATAATTGTATTGAGTATCACATATGTTTATATATTACATTTACATGATAGCAAAATAAAATAAAATAAGATTTTTCCTAATCTAAATAAAAATCATAAAGGTTGGTAATAGGAAAGATTTGATTTGCTTGATGGAAATTCGTAACAGCCATGACCGCCTTGAGCAAACGTCTGAAGAACATTCTGCAAGACATCTGCGCTCTCTCTATTATTGTCAAATACTGACGACCAGACGCCTGTCGCTTTGTTCTCCAGACGTCTGCATGTGCTCTGTTAATTTAGCAGACGTCTGCACCTATAGCTTTAGACGTCTGCTTATGTTTTAAGGAGTCGTCGCTAATACGCCCCGCAAGATTGAGGAACCATTATAGATTCCAATCTTGGATCGAAATTTGAGAAATTGTATGCGTCCAAGTGGTTTGGTGAGGACATCCGCAAGTTGATCATGAGTACCGATGTAGTGTACAAATGGTTCCATCTTCAACGCACTCTCAAACAAAGTAATAGTCAAGTGCAATGTGCTTCATCCGAGAGTGGAAAACGGGGTTTGTACTGAGATAGGTAGTCCCGGTATTATCACAGTATAGAGAGGGTGCTTTTTTGAGAAGTAACTTAAGTTCTTAAAGAGGATTTTTCACCCATGGTATCTTGGTCGTGGCATTTGCAAGGGCTTTATATTCATCTTCGGAAGAGAATCGAGAAACAGTTTTTTGTCGAGCATATTTCCATGAGATGGAATTCAAGCCTAGTTAGAGAATGTAGGTAGTGGTAGAAAGACCACCATCACGACTTCCACCCAATTCAGAGTCACTGAAGGCCTAAAGAGTTAGAGAAGATCGTCGGTGGAGGTAAAGACTATAATGTATAGTACCTTTGAGATAAAAAAGAACCCATTTGAGGGCCGTTCAGTAAAGTTCTATAGGAGAGTGAATGAATTAGGAGAGACGGTTGATGTCAAAGGAAACGTCGGGCCGAGTGAAAGAAAGGTATTAAAGAGCACCAACTAGCTGATGGTATGGTGTGGGATTGATAGAAGAAGAGTCGTCCTGGCGAAGTACAGGAGTGGTATTGCACATTAGAGTGGTAACTTCTTTAGCTCCTGTTTATCTCCGAAAACCGAAAAAACAAACGTCTTGCCTGAATTTAGGGGCAGATACTATTTGGGTTTATCCGTCCATCTCTCCGAAAATGCCTAGTTGATTTATGGCACCGTGTATCGGAGGTTTGGAAAAATGCGACCGTTGTAGCAGACTTCGTCAGATTCCCCCTCGTTGTGAGGGTTTTTTTATTATGGGGAAGCTCTTCTCTACAGGCGCAAGCCCCTGCAGTTAATTACGTTACCGCGTCACTGTAACCATTTTCTCCTGCTCCAGATGTTCACTTCGTGTCGTGTGTGTTTGTTTTATTTTTGGTTGTCCGTGGATTGTATACGGAGACTAATTTGTGTTGTCGCCCGTAGGGCGTGGATTAGTCCAAATCCATATTTTTTTAGATTTGGGTTTGGTTTGATTTAAGGATCGTCAATCTCATTTTGGATTAAGATCAACTTAAATGTTTGTTGAGGATACATTGGTCTAATTTTTAGACTAAGATCTATTCAACATGATTTTGGGATTATTCAGACCCAACAAAAGAGCATTTGAGCTATATTGCTTTAGTTTAAGGACGTTACGGTCCGTAGCTAGTTTAAGAACATTGTGGTCCATAGGAATGTGCTCATGGGTTTGAGAGTGCACCAAAGAGCTGTTGATTGTCGGGACCCTCCATCTCTCTGAAGACGTTGAAGAATTACAACGACATGTATCAGAGGTGTGGAGAGATGTGCCTTTAAACCGAACTCCAGATTGAAAGGAGAGATCATGGTGGAACGAACATCATTTTAGATGACATGTGTCAGGAGATCATTAATCATCTTTGGAACTAAGATCAATTTGGGGAGATTTGAGTATAGGAAGGCCCGGTTGATTGATGGTCAAAAGGTTTTTGGCCTCAGGAGACTTGGCTAATTTAGGCTAAGGTTGGCCCCCTCATAGTGTTAACACTGATATTTGTTTGGCGCGCATGTGCTCCCACGTGAGACTCTTAAGCAGTGTTAAACACTGAAATTTGGAGCGCTCACGTATGGCACGTAAGGCGTCTGAAAATTAGGCATTGCTTCTTTGGGTTTATTCCCTTCTTCTTTTATAAGTGCTAAGCACTATTGGGGGTCACGTGGGAGTACGTGAGGCGCCCTAAAGTGGGAATTGTCTTTGATTTATTCCCCTTTTCCTTTTATAAGTGCTAAGCACTATTAGGGGGGTCACGTGGAATCACGTGACTCGATCTCAGTCGTTCCTTTTTGTTCCTTAGAGATGCTTACATGGGAACACGTGATCTGTCGTGATAGCGTTGAACGTTAATCATTTCTTTTATGTGGATGGAAATCTTTATCTGAGTTTTGTGCATTTCAGGTCCCTTATTTTGATAAGAATTAAATTCTTATATAGGGTTAAACCCTAGTTTTATCAGAGGAATTAAATTCCTATATCTTTGGAAGAATTAAATTCTTCAAACTTAGTTCTTTCCCCTAAGTTTTAAGTCTACATGACAGAATCTTCCCGATGAGAATTAAATTCTCAACTTGTGGGGAGATCTGCTTCTGCAGATTTCAACCAGAGAAAGAACTAAGTTCTTTTTAGAATAGTTAAACTCTTGAAATGGCGAAGAAGAGATAAAATGATCTCTATGTCTTTCTTCTTATCTAAGGTTTTTTTTTTCTAAAAGAGAGCTCTTCTTTTTTTTCCTCAAATCTTATGGGGGGTCTCTTCTTTTTAATACTTGAAGTCTTGGGTCGTTTATATAGTAGAGGTAAATTTGTTGATTTAGTTAAGGAAATCTCTCATTGATTGATTTTTTAATTGATTTGGGGATTTTATCCACCGTTGGATCTTTGATCCAAGGACTTCTGTTTTACAGAAAATATTTTTCTTGTTTTTAACAAAATTGGGAAAATATTTTCCCATACAGAGCTTATTCTATAGCTTGGTGATTTTTATCCGCCATCGGATTTTTAATCCAACGGTGCTCTGTTTTACAGAGAGCAATCTTTCTTGTTTAGAAAGATTCAAGGAAATATTTTCCAAATAGGGTTTTGATACCTTTACTTCGAATTTAATTCTATCGGCTCAGAAGGCATTTGAGACCACTCACGTGTAGCACGTGACTCCACAGAGTTAAACTCATTTGTGTATGTGCAACAGTCAAAAGAGAGCATCACGTGCTGGCACGTGAGCCTTTCTGGTCTGTCATTTGTTTTAATATGGCGTCTATATACTTTGTATATAGACGTCACGTGCTTACACGTGAAGCTTTATTTCAGCCTATCAGTTGTTTAAACCCAGCGCAAATAATTTTTATATGGTCGCTTACATGTGGGCACGTGATGTTTTATTAGTGGAAATTTCCCATCACTTTTTCTCTCTTTCTTCTCCTTTTCTTTTTTTATAAGGGAACAAATGTCCCCATAGCGTTGTTCTCACGTGGCTTGCACGTGAGTGCAACGCTGTCACCTTTATAGCCGTTTGATTGCCTAGGGGAATGGGGAGATGAACCGCCCTTATCATGTCTTATAAATGTAAGGGTCTTGTCTTTAGGAAGCCTTTGTTCCTTCATCTTCTTCCTTGGTTATTTTCTCGAGAATTTAATTCTCCTCTTCAGAGCTTAGTTCTCTGCTTACTGGAATCTCAGAGTTAAACTCTGTTAAAACTTTTTCCTTGGTAAGGATCATGAATGGAACCCCCCTTTTTTGTTCTTTTCATCGTGGATTTTAAATCCGGGGACAGAGCGTTGCTCTTCTCTTAGATTGGTTTCTTAAAGATCTAGATTCTAAGATCTTGAATCAATGGGGATCGTTGATCCTCCTCTTAGGGTTTTACCCTGTCACCGATCTTTTAAGCTCCTTGGAATTTAATTCCATTGTTTAAAAGTAATTTAATTCCTCATTACAGAGCTTAGCTCTGAAAGATCTACATGCCCTTTGGGAAATTTATTCCCTGGCGTTCTTGGGCATATTTTCATTTTTTTGCAGATTTTAATTCGTTGGGTATTTTGACAGACCTCATTTTTCTTTGAGAATGTTAAAAGTTGTTTAAATTCCAATGTCCATTTAATGAGAATCCTTTTTGATTCTTGCAATGATTATCTTGTCTCATCGTTGGTGAGCCGCCATATTGATTTTGTGGGGTCCATTGGTTTCGCAGTCAGTGGTGCCATGGAACAAACATTTTGTCGTTTTCTTCAGTTATTATATACATATATGTTTTATTAATGGTTTTTCTTTCCCTTATTTCAGGAACAATGACTTCTCTTCCCTACTTTCCCTTTACTGGCTCGGACGCCGCTTTCCCGCAATTGCCGTCGGATGAGGAGGCTCTGGCGATGATCAGAGCCCATGACAGGGACTGTACCAGTTTTCTCTTATGGGGAGTTTGGATGGGCACGTCATCCGGGGCCGCCGAAGCTTTACTTGTGAGGTGTCAACAGAGCCTCTCCGCCCAATATCGCTGATGGAGCGTCCGCAGACTGCTTATGCGGTGGAGGTAGCTAATTGGACTCCTACAAGCCGGCTTGAGCCATCAACAATTAGGATACCCAACCAGCCCTTGCCGGCTATAGATATCTTAGGGCGCCACATCTGTCAAGGTGAAGTCCAACCCTGGGGACAAGTTTATAAGGTAGGGCTTACCCCTCGCTACCCAGTCGACTATCTTCCCTGGGTTCGATATGTTCTCTCCGCCCACCGCTCACGATTGCAGAAGGTTGGGTTATATCAAGCAGTGTATGCGTCTCTTTTTCATTACCCAAGCCCTCATGTCTGGTGGGTTAAAGTTTTCCCAAACCAATGGAATATTCCCACCAACACCTTCGTGCTAGGGGATCGTGAGGTCTCGATCTCACTGGAAGAGTTCCGCGAGATCTCCGGATTGTCGATCAGGGGAGAGCATTATGAAGATTTGCTGCCTCCCAATGAGTATGTGTTCACGACCGTGCCTGATACGCTTGACGACTTGATGACTGAAAACGCCGTCTATCATAAGTACCCCAGTCTAATCAAGACTCTGGGTATTTTCGAGAAGATGTTCACGAAGTCAGAAGGACAGGGCGTCACCTCTAAGAGCTTCATCACCCGTTTTCTCCGTGAAGATGCTTTATCAAAAGAGATTCCAAAGTTTGCGAACATTGACGACCCTTTTGGGTTTGGGCTGAATAAGCTGCTGGCCAAAGAAGAGGACTTGCCGTAGTTTTATATTCCGGCCTCGTCGGTCTTGCCCTTCGATGCAATTGCGGCCCCTGGCATAGACGAGGAGACCTTCTTTGTTGGCTTCATCAGTCTTTGGCTCAGTTGGTTCGCCATGCTGACGCATCGACGCTTCATGAGAGCCTCCATCTTCTACCCCACTCATCGCGCAGCCGAAGGGACACGGTTGGCCGTTGGCATTGCGTAACTGTCGCATTTTTATCATGGATTAAGTGTTACGGGCAACACTTCGACCCAAGGTACAGATGTCATGAATTTCTCCCTCCACTACTTCACATCGTAGATCGAGATACATGTACTAAGAGCGTTCGCAGCACATCGGCGGCCAGATTTCTATGACTCCTATACCTTCCCACGAGTTATGAGGTTGGTGGATGCTTCCGCTCCCGATCCAACCCAGCTAGGAGCCCTTCGCGTGCTGCTTAAACCGTACTCCAACGAGGGCGGGATAGTTTTTAGTGACCGAGTCCTCTCTGCTCCCGCGGGACCCATCCAGCAGCTGTTTGATCTGTCGAAAGGTGGAGCGTCATATTTAAAGCCTAATGAGATCATGCACCCGTACTCGATTAGGTCGGGCTACTTGGTGTTCCATCAGAATAACGTGGCTCTTTTTATGCGGTACAATCCGCACCGTTTTGCCCAACAATTGGGCTATAACCAGGGTGTCTCTTTCGAGGTGTTCTTAGTTAAGCCCACCACGTCTCTAGAAGTCACGCGTGATGTCGTCCATCACTTTATGCGGTTGAACACCGGCTCCCACTTCATGATCCGTGAGGTTGACTATATTCTAAGGTGTGTGGGGTCTTTCACGGGTTGGTATCGCCATCAAATCGGTCCCGTCATTGCCGAGAAGAGGCGGATACTCTTAGAATGTCGACCTTCAGCTTCAACCCAAGCCAATGGCGTTCCCTTGCGGCTGCGGACAGTGATTCGTCCTCCATTGAGGGATAGCGACGTGGTACTTATCCCGAAGGCCGTAGAAACAAAATCAACTTGTTTTCAATAGCATCGAGTTTCTTCTGTATCGCTGCCATTTCGGCTTTCACTGCGATAGAAATATCGAGCTAGTGAATACCTCCCTTAGTTGAAGGTGGTCTTACGCTTTCCCACTGCAACGTGTGTTCAGCAAGGTCTTCCAGATATTTCCATGCTTCACCGTCATCTTTAGACATGAAATTGCATTGACACATTGTTTCAAGCATCTGCTTTGTCGCTGGATTAATGCCCTCATATATAATCCTACATAAATCCCATCTTTGTATTCCGTGATGGGGGCATTGGACAAGCAAATCTTTGAAACGTTCAAAGCACTTCCAAAATGGTTCATTGGGAAGCTGGGTGAACTGGTTGATCTCGCTCCTAACATGTGCAGTCTTATGATTTGGGTAAAACTTCTTATGAAATGCTACGACGAATTCATCCCAATTAGCGATAGAGTGTGCGGCAGTATTATAAAGCCATTTTTCTGCCAAGTCGCACAGTGTGAATGGGAGAAGACGTAAGCGCATAGCATCTAAAGTCAATTGTGAAGTACCCATCATTGCGCATACGTTTTCGAATTTGGTGATGAAAACGTACGCGTCTTCCGACTCAAGCCCGTGAAATTTGGGCAGTAGATTGATATAGTGGGGCTTAATTTCGAAATTATCCCCATTAGGTGGAGGAAGAGAGAGACAAGTGGGAAGAGGACCACGGATAGGATAACATCTCTCTTGGAGAGAGATGCACGGTGGATTCTGCGCACCTTCGGGCGGTGGCAGCGTGGTGTTATACTCTGATGGAGTGCCGTCCATCTCGGTCGTGGTGTGTGGTGGGGGAAAAGAAGATGAAGAAGTCCCGACTTCGGCGTCGATAGCAGGAACGCGGACAAGACGGGCACTAGGATCCCGTGTCCAGCCGAGCATGCACTAAGCGGGTTTAGTGCAAGTGGCAGCGTGTGTGTGATTTAAAATTGGCTTGTTTTGAAAAAGTGGGACTCAAGACAAATCACCCTAAGATGCACAAGCAACCCTAGAACTAAGGTTACCTAGGTCCAGTCTCTAGACCGCTCCTAGACTTCTAAAGGACAAGCCGCAGGATCAATCCTCTACCGCCTCCGTACTACCCTTGTAGCCAGATAAGTGCCAGGTAAGTGGGAAGGAACCACGTCGTGGGCCTAATTAAAAACCACTAGCCTAGGCACTACAAAAGTAATGCGGATAAACGATAGATTACCCACGACCTTCCTCTGTCCTTATTGAGCGCGACAGTCCTTAGAGTCTGGTCTAGATATTTTTTAAATTATTGTAGGGTTGATGCAGATGCTCGGTTTGTGATTTGTGGGGCTTAGGAAGGGTGATGAAATCCCCACCTAATCTTGATTTGGTCCTTGCCCCTTAAAGTCCGTATTAAATATGCAAAACAAAACCAATCACAAAACTTTTGCAAAAAGATTTTTTAGCGGCGCAATTTTCGCAAAGAATCCTGCAGAAGATAGATTTTATTGGATTTGAGAGGAGAGAGAAGGAGTTGAGAATCTTACCAGAGAGTTCTGTAGCCCTAATCCCTCCAAGCAGCGGCGTTTCCGCCGCAGGAAGCACCTTTGTGCCGCGGTTCCGCCGCGAGATGGATGGATCGCTTGCTGAAAATTTTTCTGTGTCCCTCTGTGCTCCTCTGGATCTCGATGAATGGCTCTGTCTTCTGTTTTCCTCAATTCTGTAACTCCAGATCTCCTTGCAAAAAAAATCCACGCACAAATCGTTAAATATGCAATTTGCAGTTTTGTTTTAATAATGATATGGCTCGTCTAAGAATTCAACACAAATAGTAAAAATAAAAAATTACGCACGTATCCCTGGCAACGACGCCATTTGATTGGTTCGAAAAAGTGTTTGTAGTTTAACCGTAATCAGAACGGTGTCGCGTGTAGCTAGACTGAGATGAGTACGGGTCGTCCTCTGGGAAACGTGGAACCTTTTACTTTTACTTTAGATGTGTTGAGAAAAAGAGAAGGGATAAAGAATTTTATAGAATGGTTTCTAGATCTATGTTAAACAAGAATGTAAAATATAGATCTAGATTATTTTAAAGATGTAGATAATATAAAAAGAGGGCTTGTAGGGTTCGTTAGGATTTAGTAGTTATGAACGATTAATTAAAAGTTACCCTTTTTATCCATTAATAGATTTAGAACTAGAACGACGATGATGCGTGTAGATTAGGGTTTCTGGAGGGAAAAAGAATCCCACTCGTAACCCTTATCTCGACACGGAACTCCGTTCATATCTAGCCTTTACCAAAACAATCATTAATCTAATCTCTAATCGCGGTCGGAACTAGCAAAGAGTTGCTAGCGCGCCCGATTAGGATGTTAATGATTCTTTTGATAAAGTTCCTAAACTTTATAGGACTTAAAAAGGGTTTAATTATTTTCATCGTCCATTAGCCTACCCTAATCCTACGAACCCTAACAAGCGGAGAATTACTCGCGCATGTTGGGAGAAGAAGATGAAAAGAAAGAGAAGGAAAACATAATGTAAAATGCAAAATCAATTAAAAAGAACTACCTTTATTAATCAACTGAACAAGCTACACTTTTATTCCGTAGAAAATGATTACAAACTAGTGCTTCTCGATCTTTCCTAAGGAGGTAGTCGAACAGTCGATGATCAGCCTGGATACGTGAGCGTCGGGAGCTTCGTGATCTCGTCGGCTTGATGATTTTTCCAATAGGCTCTCGGTGCCTTTTTATAGTGCAAAGCCAGAATATTTTGCTTCAAAAGTTGGTAAAATTCATCATAGATTCACCCCAAAAATCCTCAACATTTAATTCCTCAATCTTGCCGCGGATCCGCGGCACAAGGTGGGTAAGGCCGCGGATCCGCGGCCATTTAATCTCTGTCGTTCATCAAACTTCAGGGGCTCTGTTCTTGTGACATGTGGGCTCCTCTGGAATCTTTATATCTTTGAAATCTTCTCTCGGTTGCTTCCAGACTTGGTCTCCAAGTTTGCTTCTTAATTTGGCAAGATTTCTTCAACAACTTGATTTGCTTGATTCTAGCCTTGGAAAATTCTGCACAACTTGGAAATATTCTGCACAACAACTCAAATAAGATTTTAGTAGACTTTGTTCTACTAGGATTAGGTCAATAATATTATTTGCATACACTTTCCTACCAAATGATAATTAAAATATATTAACACATGGAAAATGGTGCTTTTATACATAAACCCTCATATGTATAATATATTATAATAAAGTCCTTTTTTTAATATGAAAATGGTAGGAAAAATGTAATACAAATGTGCAGTTTTATCAACTGAACAGTATGCCAGTGCATACTAGAGCCCAAGCAAAGGCTTCTAATGAAGCGCCAGCGGTAGTGCCATCAGTGGCAGCGTCATCAATGGCAGTGTCATCCGCAGTGGTATCGCCAAAGGGGAATACCGGAAGCGAGGTTGTCCAACGTCGCGCCAAAGCGCCGAGGGGAAGGAAGCGTTCTTCTGCTAGCGCTAGCACAAGTTCTAAGAGGAGGAAAAGATCGGTCGCCGGCTTACTAGACACCTTGCTTGAGTACGAGCCGTTCATTCAGGACGAACCGATAGCTATGGAGGAGTCAGACGCCGGTCTTATTTACCCTGGCTCATCCGCTGAGGAAGCCGCGTAATTGGCTGAAGCTTTAAGGCGCTCGCAGGATGAGACCGAGAATGTGCACATCCCGAAAAAGCTTACCCTCCGGTTATCTTCTACGAAGATCCCCCATCGCTACGGAGAGTACATATGGGTCCTCTGCGAAGGGAAGATGAAAGATCCTTCAAACATCCCATCTCGGCCGCTTCTGAAGATGAGCTGGCACTGAAGACCGGTAGGCATGAATCTGCATTTGAAGCCCGGCGAGCACATTTCCGTAGGAAGGAACAATGACTCGAAAAAGCCATATTAGAAGCACCCTGGTGTATCGGTATGCGTATCTTTCGTATCTTTATTTTGGAAAGTAATTTGTATTGCTTTTATATCTTCTTATCTTTGCGAAAACTTTGCAGGGACTTCAGCATGAAAGAGGATTTGAGCCCAGGTCATGCCATGATCGTGGATTCTATAGATGTCTCCCATGACGCACCGGCAGGTACAAAAGAGATCACTACAGCCGACGTTCCTATTATGGAACTTTCGATGGTGACTCTTGTTCCTTCAGTGTCCATTCCTCCAGCGGAGGTGACCCCATTGGCCGTGGACCCTATGGATGTCTCTAGTGACGCACCGAAGGCTGTAGAAGAGATTGTCGAAGCTGTTAGTTCTATCTTGGAGCTCCCGGTGATGACCTCCACTTCTTCAGCATCTGTACTTTCCACAGAGGCGACCTTGCCGGTCGTAGACCCTGTGGATCTTTCTGGTGGCGTCCTGGAGATTGTAGGAAGGACCGCCAAGGCCACCGTTCCCTCTTTGGAGCCTGAAGTGGCGGCTGTTGTTCTGCAACTGGAAGCTACTACGCCAGCAAATATCTTCGGTGATGTGCCTGAAGACGCGGAGGAGGCCGCCGAAGCTGCTATCCCTCCAGTTCAAGGCGGGAGGAGCATCGAAGGTAATCTTTTACAGTTTATTTTAATGATCCTCTCGTTATCTGAACTCTTTTTTCCTTCAGAATTGCGGGAATTGGCGGCTTCTATCGTGGATCTATCTCCCAGGAAGTCCTTCCAGCATTACTCGATATGGCTGCCCTACAGCCAATATCTCCATAAAGCATAGTCCTTTCTTCCAGGCAAGGTCGGTGTTCTTTGACCCTTTTTTTACTATCATTTTTTTTATAACGATGCTAATATGCCCTCTGTAATTCTGGAAGCTGATGACGAAGTTGAGATCCTCGATGGGCCTGGGGATCTTTCAAACCCCCCTTGCTTGACTATGGGTAAGTAAAGCTTCATCCTTGGCCTTGTTTCATCTATTCCATGTTTGCAAGTCTCGTTGACTGTTCATAAATCTTGACAGTTTTGCCAGCCCTGACCCCGCTAGAATCTCGAATCACTATGCCACTGGGTCTATATGCCCGACGTGCATATGAAAAGATGGCGAGACAAAGTATTCACTCCTTGTCGGCTGTCATTGAAGATCTTCATGCTGGTAGTTCTGTTACGGCTGAAGAATTTGCTGCCGAAGCCAATACTTCTTTGCTTTTCCGTGCCACTTGTCATGACGAAACATTGGTGTATATTTGGGTTGAGTATTATCGTCGAGTGGAGGCTTGCTTACATGATCTTAAGTGCATAGACCTTCCTTCCGAGCTCCTAACTGCAAAGGCGAGCCTGCGGGGGTGGATTGAGCGGTGTGCCGCTAATCTACAGTCTTGCGAGAAGAGACTCAACCAGAAATTTTCAGAGAGGGAGCTAGCCTCAAATGCTTTAGGGGAACTTCAGGCTCAACTCACTACCAAGACCACTCGTGCGTACGAAATTTGGCGGGTGCTTCAAGAAGCTATCACAGAGATGGTAGCTCTTGATAAAGCCATTATCTTTACCCGCGAGATGGTTGAAACTCATAAAGTTGTTGAAAAGGGACTTGAGAGTTGGTTCGCTTCGTATCAAACTCAACAGGCTCAGGCGGGGACCCGTCTGGTGGCAATAACAAAGCTTGAAGCGGAGGCCCAGTGGAAGAACGATGAACTGACAAGCTTATTGCACCATCCTCCGGCTTAAAGATTTTTTGTATATTCTCCTTTTTTTGTATTTACTCCTGAATGAGAGTCTCTTGTAGTCATTTTTATTCTTTTATGAAATGTACCTTGTATTCATTTGGATTCATGAATAAAAGGCATATTTTATTTCATACTGGCCTGTCCCTTTAGCAAATGCGTCTTGTAGATTGTCTATCTTAATCTCCTTGCAGGGCAGTGATGGCTTAGAAAACAGGTTCAGATCTGCCGCCTAGGATTTTTCAACTTTATGAGCCGTGAGGGTCTCATAAAGACTTTTCTCTCTACGAGTCGAGAGGATCCCGCGGGTGTGTTTTCTCCTTAGGAGTCGTGAGGACTCCGAAGTCCATTTTTTCTTGAGAGTCGTAGAGATTTCACAAGAGAGTTCCCCCCTTACAAGTCAAGAGGACTCATAGGTGGTTGTTTCCCTCCTTGTCGATATTCGACTTTAGAGAGTGTGGCCCGTGAATAGTATGCAATAGTCCATCTTGGACTGACTTGCAGGGCCCCAGTGCTTAGGAAATAGGTCCTTATCCCCATTGCCTAAGTCTTTTCCCTACGAGTCGAGACGAGTCGATAAGTTCTCGCGGGAACATTATTTTCCCCACGAGTTAAGACAAATCGAGAAGTTCTCGCAAGGATGTCCTAATATCACAATTAACTTCTGCTAATAGAAGTCCGTTAGGGTCTGTGGTACTAGGGTTTTTTACCCGTCGTACCGTCACATTGGCCGGTGTATTCCTCGATACGCAATCTTACCGTTCGAGTAGCCCGCGGCTGTCGTGTCTCTGATCCCTTCGGGGGCTGGACAAGACGTCTTCAAGTAATCATCCAGGTGATATTACCATCGAAAGAGCAAGTGTTAGATATATTCCATGTCGCTTTTTACCTGAGGTTAGGCTCAGTTTGGGAGCCCCGATGAGTCATGACCACTCCGAGCTGGAGTGGGATGATCTCTGATAATCTTTCAGGTCTCATTTGAGTTGCCGTCAAGACCCTCAAGCTAAGGATCTTCCTTTGCTTCGTTTGTTAACATTGTGTCTTTAATATTGCGACAAATGTCAAGGTTGTCTCTGGGTTATCTGTGAACCATCGAGATTTGTAACTAGGGGACTTTGCCATGGCTCCGTTTGTTGATATCGCGTCTGTATCCTGCTGGAGGGAGGAAGAATGTTGTTGTTGATCTCTAGGCTGTGGATGCTGCCGTCGAGACTTGGAACTAGGGACTATGCCATAGCTCCGAGGTAGTCTCTAGGCTGTCTGTGAACCATCGAGATTTGGAACTAGGGGATTTTGCCGTGGCTCCGAGGTAGTCTCTAGGATGTCTGTGAACCGTCGAGATTTGGAACTAAGGGACTTTGCCGTGGCTCCGAGGTAGTCTCTAAGCTGTCTGTGAACCGTCGAGATTTGGAACTAGGGGACTTTGCCGTGGCTCCGAGGTAGTCTCTAGGCTGTTTGTGAACCATCGAGATTCGGAACTAGGGGATTTTGTCGTGGCTCCGTTTTGCTGACGTCGTATCTGCTTCTGGTTGGAACGAGAAGGAAAGCCGTTGTTGATTTCTAGGCTGTAGATGTAGCCATCGAGATCTGGCTTCCCTTTGACGAAGCCCGGTGGGGTAATATGGTTCCCTTTTCGTTTGTGCCTATGGATTGTATACATGGGTCAATGTGATCTTACATGTAGGGCAAAAGTTTCATTTCATCATTTTTTATATTTCTTTCCGCGATACCCTATCATTTCAGTTTTTTATATCACGAAAGTCGCGATTGCCTAATCATTTCGTCTTTTTATTGCGATGCCCAATCATTTCGACTATTTTTTCTTTTACTCACTGCTTTTGATTGCGAGTTGCCCAAACATTTCGGCTGTTTTTATATGCGTATATTCTGCTCGCTGATTTTTATTGCGAGTTGCTCCATCATTTCGGCTATTTCATATGCATTTTTTATTGCGAGTATGGGACTCGAGATCTGATACCAATCTTAGCATCAGCATCGCTGCGACTGGAACATTGCCAGGAGCGAATCATCATTTACCGTGAAAGGACTTGGAATTTGATACCGATTTAGGAATCAGTATCGCTACAACTGGGATATTGCCATGAGTGAATCATCATTTGCCTTTGTCGATTTGAACAAAGGTGGCTTAGCAAACAAGGTTAAGATCTTGTTGCCTAAGGCTTTTTAACTTTACGAGCCGTAAGGGTCTCATAAAGGTATCTCTCCCTACGAGTCATGAGGATCTCGTAGATGTATTTTCTCCTTAGGAATCGTGGAGATCCCCAAGTGCGTGTTCTCTTATAAGCCGTAAGGATCTCATAAGAGTATTTTCTCCTTGCAATTCGAGAGGACCTACAAGTGTTGTTCACAAAGTGGGGAAATTTCACGCCATTGGTGGAACTAGGTAAGGGGACGTTTATTTGTGCCCGTGGATTGTATACGAGGATCAATATTGGACCGGTTGTAGGGTAACTTGGGGAGTGTGATTGCTTAAGAACAGGTTCAGGTCCCTGCATCTTAAGTCTTTTGAATCCTATGAGCCGTGAGGGGCTCATAAGGGGGAATTCTCCTTACGAGTCATGATAATCTCGTAAGTGTAATTTCTCCTTAGGAATCATAGGGATTCCTAAGTGTGTTACTCACTTTTGTGAGTCGTAAGGATTTCACGCAGGTGTTTTCTCCTTACAAGGTCGAGAGGACCTTGCAAGTGCGCATGATTTTTTTTACGAGTCTGCGCCCTTTCTGGTTTTCACGAACTCACCGGCAGTCCTGCTGTTTTTACTCACGGATCCATTTCGGGTTTTCATCCGTGCCCATTTCGCTTGTGGACATACCCTCTCTTTTTTACCCTCTGTTTGCCAATGGCACTTAGGGGACTTCGCCACCGGGGCAGCCGTGCAGCCAGCGGGGCTTGAGTTGCAATCCTCACCACTAGGACTTGTGAACCTGAATTTCACTATCACCGTGTTTGAGGCGACATATTTAGTTTAAAGACATCTCGGTCCATTATTAGTTTAGGGACATCTCGGTCCACAGCTAGTTTAAGGACGTTGCGGTCCGTTGTTAGTTTAGAGACATCTCAGTCCACAGCTAGTTTAAGGACGTTGCGGTCCGTTGTTAGTTTAGGGACATCTCGGTCCACAGCTAGTTTAAGGACGTTACGGTCCGTTGTTAGTTTAGGGACATCTCGGTCCACAGCTAGTTTAAGGACGTTGCGGTCCGTTGGGATTTTGAGGCGAGGTTTCGCCGGATACTACTTATAGAGTTTGGACTCAGGAAGATAGCGAGCGGACATGAGCGTCGGCACCCATCATTAACCTGAGCCGTCACTTGTCAAGCGTAGTATTTCTTAAGGAACCAGCCATTTATTGGCCGGAAGGGTCTTTCGCCATGCATATCCATGAGTAAGTAGGCCCCACCTTAGTAGACCTTGTCTATTATATACGGATCTTCATAGTTTGGCTCAAATTTCCACCGTTTGGCACAATTGGGGATTATAGGTCTTTTTATGACTAACATGAGTTCGCCTTGGCGGAATGTTCTCTTCCTAGTTAGTCTTTCATATGAGCGCGTCATCCTTGCTTTGTAAGCTTCCAGGTTTTGCTGCGTCATGAGACAAGTTTCATCGAGGGCATCAAGCTTCTCAAGCCGAAGGTGGGCATTTTCTTCATCCGTCAGCTCATGTCGGACCGCCACTCGTAAAGAGGGTAGTTCTATCTCCAAGGGGAGAACCGCTTCCATTCCGAATACCAACGCGAATGGTGTTGTATTCGTGGCCGTCTTGAACGTGGTCCGATAAGACCAGAGAGCTTCATGCAATCTCTCGTGCCAATCATTTCTGTTTCTGGACACCGTCTTCTTTATGATCTTCATCAAGGTCTTGTTGAAACTCTCAGCTAGACCGTTATCTCGAGGGTTATAGACTGAAGAATATCTCCAATCTATTTTATGCTGCTGTGCGAAACAGCTGATCTTATGGCTTCTGTAGGCTGGCCCGTTATCCAAGATAATCGGTCGCGGAGTGCCGAACCGGTAGATGATATGTGTCCTGAAGAAATGGAGGATGTTCTCCATCTTCACCTCTCTTAGCGGTATTGCTTCTGCCCACTTGGAGAAGTAATCGGTTGTTACTAGTATGAACCGATGTCCCTTGGATGATGCTGGTTCGATGGGCCCGATTATATCGGTTCCCCATATTTCGAATGGCCAGCTAGCCAATATTGGGTGTAGCAAATTCGGATGCTAGTGAATGAAGTCCCCGTGAATTTGGCACGAGTGACACTGCTTCGCATATTCAAGGCAGTCTTGAATCATCGTAGGACAATAGTAACCCATTCTTTTGATCTTCAACTTCATCTTTGGCCCGGCTTGATAGGAGCCGCAGAGTCCGTCATGAGTTTCTTGGACAACTTTCCTTGCTTCTTCTGGTCCTATGCATCTTAGCCACAAACTGTCAAACGATCTCTTATATAGAGTATCATTGACGAAGGCGCGGGATAGAGCTCGTTTCATGAGCTGATGTCTTGACGACGCGTCTTCGGGCGTATAATGAGATTTGAAGTAGTCTATAAAGACTTCTCTCCAATCCTTCGTCTTTTCTTCATCCTCTAATTGGAATGCCGCTTGTTCGGCCGCTTCCTTTTCTTCAGACGACTCCGGAGATATTTCTGCTAGCGTAAGAATCTGGCGGCTTTGCATAATGATCCTTACGTCATCGAGGTTTTCGTCAGCCAGTTCTTTAGAAAGTTTGGCTAACGCATCTGCCTTGCTATTTTCCACTCGTGGTATGCTTTCCAGGACGTAGGAGGGGATTATAGATAGCAGTTGCTACACTCTTTCGCCATATTTCACCAATTCTGGCTTACACGTCTGATAGTCGTCCTTTACTTGGCTAACGACCAGCTGGGAGTCTCCATATATGAGGAGGTTCTCGATTCCCATGTCAATGGAGATCTCAAGACCTGCTATCAAAACTTCATATTCCGCTTCGTTGTTTATTCTTGGCTCCATTAAGGAAAGGGCAAAACGCATTATCCCTCCTTGTGGAGTCACAAAGCTAAGGCCTACTCCGGCTTTGATTATGGGGGTGCTTTGCTTTCGCCTCTTCATAAACGATGCCCCATCGAAGTAGAGTTCCCATCGGGTATCACTTCCTTCTTTCTCCCTGTCGATTGTGTCGAACGCATATTCATCTAGCAATTCGCAATTTAAGGGAGAATCAGCTGGTATCGGATGCTCAGCGAGAAAGTCGGTGATGGCCTGGCCTTTTATTATCTTGAGGGGTCGATATACTATCGAGAACTCCATCAAGAGGAGGACCCATTTGGCAAGCCTTCCCGTTAGCATAGCTCTTGACATCAAATACTTGAGAGGATCCGCCTTTGATATGAGATGGACCTCATATACCAAGGCATAATGTCGAAGCTTCGTTATCGCGAAGATCAATGCTAGGCAATACTTTTCAATAGGGGAATAGCTGTTTTCTGCCCCTAGAAGGACTCGACTCAAATAGTAGAGAGCTTTCTCCTTCCCCTAGTCGTTCTCCTGTGCCCATAGCGCGCCTAAAGAACCTTCAAGGGCTGTTGTATACAGGATGATGGGCTTTCCCTTGACCGAAGCGGTCAGTACCGGCGAATTCTGCAGGTATTGCTTGATTTCTTCTAGCGCATTTTGGCATTTACGATCCCAAATGAATGGGGTCCCCTTCTTCATTAGATGGCTGTAGGAGCGGCATTTTTCGGAAAGATTAGCTATGAACCGTTGGATATACGCAAGCTTTTCTTGGAGAGACCGCAGTTGTTTGAGAGTTCTTGGCGTAGGCATTTCCATGATCGCCTTGATCTTCAATGGGTCTATTTCGATGCCTCGGTGTCAGATGATGAATCCTAGGAATTTGCTTGAGGATACTCTAAACGCGCATTTCAGAGGATTCATCATCAGATTATATTTCCGAAGACGCTGGAACATTATCTTCAGATGCTCCCAGTGCTCCTCATACGATTTGATTTTAACCACGAGGTTGTCGATATAACATTCGACAATCTTGTGTATGAGGTCATCGAAGATCTTTGTCATGGCCCTCTGGTAGGTGGCGCCAGCGTTCTTCAGACCAAAGGGCATCAATTTATAGCAGAATATTCCCAACGGAGTCCGGAAATCAGTATGCTTTTGGTCTTTAAGATGCATCTTTATTTGATTATACCCTGAAGATCCATCCATGAAGGAGAAGACTTCATGGGTGGATGTGTTATCGATCATCATCTCTCGGTAACAGGCACTGGGAAGTCATCTTTCGGACAAGCTTTGTTGAGATCCCTGAAAATCTATGCAGATGCGTACTGTCCCATTTTTCTTCATTACCGGAACGATATTGGCGATCCAGTCAGGGTATTGAACTTCTTGGATGAAGCCGGAGTCGATTAGCGTCTTGACTTCGGCATTGATACTCATCTCAAGCTCGAGCCGCATTCTTCCTGATGCTTGTTTAACTGGCTTGACGTCTGGTCATATTGCCAGTTTATGCACGGCTATTTTTAGATCTAGTCCCGGCATCTCGGAATATTTCCACGCGAAGCAGTCTTTATACTGCATAAGCACATCTTTTAGTGTAGCCATTTTCTCTTCAGACAATAGCTCGCTGACGAACGTTGGCCTTGGCTCGTTTGCCGTCCCCAAATCGATTTTCCTCAGATTGTCTGCTGTGGTATGTATCCTGTCTTCCAACACCTTTGGTGCTGGTGGAAATTTTGAGATCGCCTCGTCTTCATCTTCATTTGCGAAGTATTGGGAGAGGTCATCCATATTCTTATGCTTTTTTCCTTTGAGAACGTTATCACGTGGCAGGTACGGGCCCGTTTCCAAGACCAATGTTGCTCTGGTTCCATTCTCGCCCTATAGATTGCTTTTGGCTCATGCTTTTGTGGCAGGATTAGCCTCCAACTGTCAGATAGAGCAAACTTGACTTGCTAATACTGGTCTTCAACCCAGTTTTTGAAGGTGAAGCAGTCTTCAAGAGGATGTCCTATTGCTCGGTGATAGGAGCAATATGTCGGGTGATGGACTTCGTCTATTTGTTCGGGACGCTGAGACTCCGAAAGCACCATTATTTGATGTTTCATGACAAGGTCGAAGATTTTCCTTGTCTTGTCTTGAGGGAAAGAGTATTCCCGAACCATTTTCTTCATCAGCGATGAATTCCAGCGGACATTTTCTCGATCGCGCGGCTTCTTGGATCCGCTTCGCCGTTTTTTAGCATCATTCCCATTCTTCACCTTGCTGTTGTTTCTACGTCGGGCTTTTTTCTTGCCATGAGAGCGCACAACGGGCTGACGGTGAAAGGCATCGTCATCCTCCGTAGCCTGCTGAATGAGACGTTGCGTCCTGGCTTTCTCGTAAATGGCCATTTCACGGCTGTGGTCATCCCGAACCTTTTGACCCGCTTTCCTTATTAGCTTGTTAATCTGCTCTTCGAATGATGGACTTGATATTCGTACGGCGGGATTTTGCTCTGTTTCAATATCCGCGCTATCTGGAAAGACATTCTCTTTTCCACCGGAATCATTTATAACATGGCAGCCATGAAATCGCTCCTGTTTCTTGGACCGAACATATCCAAGGCCAGTCGTCTCTATTCTCCCGTTGGGCATCTTTCGCTTAGTCCCGGGAACGTCTAAAATCTTGTTATAAAACTGGATTTGTCGAGCAGTCTGTTTGAAGGGTACGCCTTGGCATCTCAATAGCCTTTTCAGTCCCTCTGCGTAGTATCTGGGCAGACGGATTGGCTGAAACCTGTCGAGTGCAGGTTCGGCACCGTGCCAGACTTGTTTTTCCAATTTAGTCTCCGTGGATTGGTAGAAAAGGATCGCCTTTTCACCTCTTTCCTTAGGAGGGACGTAGAAGGTCTGCAGCTCTTGTACGCTGTACGTATCAAGTGCATCAAGTTCTTTGTAATGCCACTACGGAACCATGGCAATTTGTATACTCTGGTCAGCTCCAACAACGGTCTGCATTGGCGGGTAGACGGAGAACACTGCGTTGGCCTCGTCCTCAAAGTCACTGCCAAAGACCAAAATAGGAGTAGATGGTCCTGGCCTGTTGCCTTGGGATTGTCCAGAGTAGACCATATCTTCATCCTCCTCGGCATCGCTCCCAAATATCGGGATAGTGGCGATGGCTTTTTGTTTATTCTTCAGTTTGCGACATCTTTCCATGTCTTCGAAGTCTGGTAAGAAGTACTTGGCGTCTTCATATTTACGGACTTCATTTATGGAGAATGGGTTCAGCTCCCCTGTAACTGTGTACTCGAGGCCGTCCTTGAAGTACTTCATACACTGATGTTATGTAGAAGGGATGATGTTTTACTCATGTAACCAAGGCCTGCCGAGCAAAGCATTGTAGCAAGTCTTGGCGTCAATAACATGGAACTTGATGTCAGTGACGAGCAGCCCGAAGCATAATGTCAGTATTACAGACCTGAGCGTTTTTGATGATTGGGAGTCAAAACCGGAGATGGTAATTTTATTCCGAGCCAAGTGCTGCACATTCATGCAAATCTCCTTCAACACTCTTACATTGAGAAGGTTGACGGAAGACCCGTTGTCGACCAGGATTTTTCCTATCTTGATATTGTGACAATACCCGATTACATACAGTGGACGGTTGTGCTCGCACGTTCCGAGAAGGAGGTCTTCATCGCTGAAGGTGATGTCAGCCGTGTGGACTTCTTCCAGCTTGTCCTTCATCTTTTCTTCTGCAAGGAAGGCTTGAAACTGGTCGGGCTCTTGTAATATCTTGATCAGGGAATCTCGTGCCTCTTTAGATAGGATAAGGGCATCCAAAATACTCAATTGTGAGGGTATCTTCCTCAGATATGCCATGACATTGTAATCCACCTTGTTCTTTTTAGGCAGGTCCTTGGCTGTGAGCTCTTCGGCGACTCTATCATCGAGGGCAATCTCCTCAGAGACTTTTTTCTTCCCCCTGTCTTTCTTGTACGAACCTTTGTTTGAGGGTCCGAGATTCTTTTCAGGCAACGCACGGTTACGCAGCTGAATGTTCTCACAGTTCATCGTCTCTTCTTCTTTTCCAGAGGTGGATTCCTTGAAGAGAGGGCCGAGGGCCATTTCTTCGTCCGAATTGCTCCCGAAGGTAAGAACTTGAGATTTCCCTTTTGTTGGGATGGGATCAACCATATGACAGTTACCGGCTGTTCCTTTATGCTCATCTGTCGTGCTTCTCTGCTCCCGACGGGCTTTGCGCTTTATTCGCTTGAAGTGTTGTCGGTGGGCAACGTATCCCTACCATCACTTCTTGAAGGCATTGCACTCTTCGGTAGGGTGTGTGACCCTCCGATGATATGAGCAGTATTTCGGATGTACATCTGCTTCGTCAAGGCATATACTCCCGGGAGTATTTCCTTCGAAAGGTGGCAGCTTCATTCCCATTGATAGGGCTTTGGAGAACCGTTTCCCCGTCTTAAACTTGCTTTTGTCTGATGCGGGTGTGCTTCGATCCAGTAGGAGTACTTTGTGACTCTTCCACGCCCCAACTTCTTCATCCTGACGCCGACACTTGGCCTTTTCATATATGGTTGTTTCACGCTCTAGGTCAGCTTTGCTCTTTTGAAGGGCTTCGTCCAGCAATTTATCGATCAGGTCGTCTGACGGTTCCAGGGATTTTGACGCCGTTCCTGCCCCCAGTTCCTCTGCGTTGCTTTCCGACACCAAGGGAGATTCTTCATCTTTTAACGACAGGTGAGAGATCATATGGCAACTCCTATATAATCCTCGGGTTCTTCTGAAGAATCGTCTCTTTCATCAATGTCACTGTTTCCGTTCTCAAGAACATGCTTAAAGAATTCTTCCAGTGTGACTGGGGTCCGTGCCTTTTAGTTGTATTCCTCTAGTGCGTTGATGTATTTTTGCAGACCCGTACGATTGCCGTCGAGCTACATGGGTTTCTTAGCCTTCTTCTTTTTCTTTGAAGACTTCGGAGGCTTGGCCTGGAGGTTTTGCCCATCGTTACCAACTTTCGGCGTTGGGTGTGGTTTCAGTATCCCGTCAATAATCTTAGGCTCCAGCGGGCTTTTCCACCTAATCGCCGGACATGCTTGAAAATCCTTCAGCTTTCTTTTAGTTTTAGCCGAAAGGACAACTTCCCACGGAGCTTCCTCTACAAATGAGCATAATGCCCCCGGCGTATCCACCTTTTTAGGAGCGTGCTGCTGTGGCGGGTTTACCTTCCAGTTTTTGGACAGCGCGAACTCACCCTGTTGGTACCGGTCTTCAACCCAGTTTTTGAAGATGTAGCAATTTTCGATTAAGTGGCCCACTATCCGGTAGTAGGGGTAGTAATTGGGATTGTTGACGTCGCCCGGTTGCAGTGGGCATCTCGGATCCGGCAGAGTGATGAGCCTGTTGCGCACCGCCAGTTCGAATAGTCTCCTCGTTTTATTCCGGGGGAACGAGTAAGGACGTCTCAACTTTTCTTCGAGGGATCTTGGTTTGTTGTTTTGGCGAGCTACCGGTTTCGGGTCACTCGGTTGTTTTTTAGCGTTAGCGACGAAGGTCGCTTTCTCTTTACCCTTTTCATTCCGAAGATCTGTCCTTGAAGAGGACAGCCTATGACTCATCTGGTCCATTTGGGTCAGCTTGTCAATCAAGGCCAGGAAGGTGGTCGGCTTGAAGAACATCATAAACTGGGATATAGTTGCCTGAGGATCAAAGGTTCCCACGAACATGCCCACGGTAGGCGCTTCTTCTATGTGTTGTTCGCATTTTGACCATAGGTTACGTCATCGAATTGCATATTGAACCCAAGTCTCTCCTGGCTTCACTCTGGCATTGATTAATGCCGTGATCGGGGTACGCTCTCTTGCGCTCGCGAACCACTGTGTGAATAATAATTCCATCTCCGTGAATGTTTTGATAAAATCATTTGGGAGCTCAGAGTACCATTCAAATGCTATCTCTGCCAAGCTGCCGACGAACTGGCGAAGCAGCAGTTTGCCATCGCCTCCAGTATTACCACATAGAGCTCTGAATTGATCAACGTGCCGGTGTGGATTGCCCGTCCCTTTATACACGTGGAACTTAGGGATCGTATATCCTGGCGGGTACTTAATTTGACTGTACCAGCCTGGATAAGGTCGCCCAGTTCTGACGACTTGACTGGCCGCTTCACTTGCCTGATGAGCTCGTATTTGTTGAGCTATGTAGTCATCAAGGGCAGCTTTAGAGATCGTCTCCTCCCTGGCTGCTGATAAAACCGGAGGAGGGTTCGATGTCTCTCCTTTGTTGTCTTCAATGATTATTGGCGGATCTTCGGCTGGAGGTTCCAGCTGAATCATCATCCTAACCATGTCTTGGAACAGGAGCACCATCTGCCTCATATTAGTGGCTTGTTCCGCGGCCTCTTTATCCTTTCTTTCTAGTACCCTCCGCAGGAATTCCGTATCGGTCTCCTGATCTTGGCGCTGTTCGGATGATACTTCCGAGCTTTCTTTCTGCCCTGTGAGTGTGGCCATCTTTATTAGCATCTCCTGGAGCTTTTGTTATTGCTCCCGAGCCTTTGTCACAGACCGTGTAAGTGGTCGATGACCTGTGGAAGTAATGATTTCCTCTTTCTCAGAAGCCATGTACACCGTTTGTACTACCATGCCCCCAGACTTGGGGCGTTTGGGTCCACTGCCTTTGAAATTTACCGCAGGCATGGGGATCTTCTCCGGCCTTCTCCTCTTATGGGAGGTCAAAGTTGAGGGGACTATTGCAGCAGGCACCCATGCAGATGATACCTTCTGTGGTATGACGGAGAGATGGTTCTCTTCTTGCCGAGCCTTCGTCTTCTTCAGCCGGCGAGAGTAATCTTTGTCAATTACAGAGTCTTGGACTTTCCGCCAAACTCTGTGGATCTTGGAGGACAATCGCTGAGGAGGTTGTTCCGGCTTCACCTGTGTCATGCTTTCAGCAGGCGGAGGAGACTTCTTCAATACGACGGTTGGAGAGTTCTTGCGCACCCTCCTGAGCAGCTCAAAGTTGTTCCCAGTTGGAACAGCAGCGTCAATTTCCACCTTTGGAGCTAGTGGGGTAAGTCCAGAGGTGGAACTGCCCCCGACTTTTCTCACTCGGCGCCAGTGGCGATGTCGAGCATGTCGTGCAGACGGGACTACCTTTGTCGTTGGAGCGACTTCGTCATGCTCCCTGCTTTGATGAGAGGCTGCTGTCGGCGTCAGCCTGTCGAAGACTGACGTCCGCTGAGAGGGAACAGTTAATCTTTCGAAGGTAGACTTTTTGGCAGGGGAAGCAGCCTTGGTGACTTCGCCCGGAGCGGGAGTTTGAACGGCCAGTCTTGTGAAGACCGGTCCTTTAATAGGAAAAGCCCCTTTGACGACTCCGTCTGCCGGAGCTGGAATGGCTATCCGCTTCAGGATAACTGCTTCAAGTATCGCGAGCCTCTTGGCGGGCCTACTTGAGCTTAGGCTCAGCCTGTCGAAGACTGAGGCGACAGACTTGGACGACCCGTTGAGAGGGGCCGCGGTGGATGCAAGACAATCGAAGACCGACTTCTTTGGAGCCTCTTGTGATGGCATTGAGGCATTGAAGCTTATTGGCGGGAGCATGGTCCCAAAAAACAGTCCAGTGGTGGCCTGAGTCACCTGTTCCACCGGCATTGCAAAGATGGAGGCCGCTTGGGGCCCGTAAGTCACTCCTCCAGTGGGGACGGAATGGAAGTTGCTGTTGCAGTTAGTGCAGCTGGAGGCCATCGATTTCTCTTCTCTGCATGGAACAAGACACCAAATCTTAGTACCTCGAATCCAGATGCAACCATATCAAACCGCGATTATTTCGTGAACACGACACACGAAGTATGGAGTGGAAAGAGGAAAAGGTCTCACCGGGCGTGCCAGAATCTGTTTACCGCCGAAAACCGGGAAGACAAACGTCTTGCCTGAATTTGGGGGCAGATGCTATTTGGGTTTATCCGTCCATCTCTCCGAAGATACCAAGTTGATTTATGGCACCGTGTATCGGAGGTTTGGACAGATACGGCCATTGTAGCAGACTTCGTCAGATTCCCCCTCGTTGTGAGGGGTTTTTTTATTGTGGGGACGCTCTTCCCTGCAGGCGCAAGCCCCTGCAGTTAATTACGTTACCGCTTCGCGGTAACCACTTTCTCCTACTCCAGATGTTCACTTCGTGCCGTGTTTGTTTGTTTTATTTTTGGTTACTCGTGGATTGTATGCGGAGACTAATTTGTGTTGTCGCCCGTAGGGCGTGGATTAGTCCAAATCCGTATTTTCTTAGATTTGGGTTTGGTTTGATTTAAGGATCGTTAATCTCATTTAGGATTAAGATCAACTTAAATGTTTGTTGAGGATACATTAGTCTAATTTTTAGACTAAGATCTACTCAACATGATTTTGGGATTATTCAGACCCAACAAAAGAGCATTTGGGCTCTATTGCTTTAGTTTAAGAACGTTATGGTCCGTAGCTAGTTTAAGGACATTGCGGTCCATAGGAATGTGCTCATGGGTTTGGGAGTGCACCAAAGAGCTGTTGGTTGTCAGGACCCTCCATCTCTCTGAAGACGTTGAAGAATTACAACGACATGTATCAGAGGTGTGGAGAGATGTACCCTTGAACCGAACTCCAGATTGAAGGGAGAGATCATCGTGGAACTGACATCATTTTAGATGCCATGTGTCAGGAGATCATTAGTCATCTTTGGAACTAAGATCGATTTGGGAAGACCTGAGTATAGGAGGGCTCAGTTGATTGATGGTCAAAAGGATTTTGGCCTCAGGAGACTTGGCTAATTTAGGCTAAGGTTGGCTCCCTCATAGTGTTAAACACTGATATTTGTTTGGAGCTCACGTGCTCCCACGTGAGGCTCTTAAGCAGTGTTAAACACTGAAATTTGGAGCCCTCACATGTGGCACGTGAGGTGTCTGAAAATTGGGCATTGCTTCTTTGGGTTTATTCCCTTCTTCTTTTATAAGTACTAAGCACTATTGGGGGTCACGTGGGAGCACGTGAGGCGCCCCAAAATGGGAACTGTTTTTGATATATTCTCCTTTTCCTTTTATAAGTGCTAAGCACTATAATGGGGGTCACGTGAAATCACGTGACTCGATTTCAGTCGTTCCTTTTTGTTCCTCAGAGATGCCCAAGTGGGAACACGTGATCTGTCGTGATAGCGTTGAACGCTAATCATTTTTTTTATGTGCATGGAAATCTTGATCTGAGTTTTGAGCATTTCAGGTCCCTTATTTTGATAAGAATTAAATTCTTTTATAGGGTTAAACCCTAGTTTTATAAGAGGAATTAAATTCCTATATTTTTGGAAGAATTAAATTCTTCAAACTTAGTTATTTCCCTTAAATTTTGAGTCTGTATGACAGAATCTCACCGATGAGAATTAAATTCTCAACTTGTGGGGAGATCTGCTTCTGCAGATCTTAACCAGAGAAAGAACTAAGTTCTTTTTAGAAGAGTTAAACTCTTGAAATGGCGAAGAAGAGATAAAATGATCTCTATGTCTTTCTTCTTACCTAGAGTTTCTTTTTCTAAAAGAGAATTCTTTTTTTTTGTTTCTCAAATCTTATGAGGGGTCTCTTCTTTTTAAGACTTGAAGTCTTGAGTCCTTTATATAGTAGAGGTAAATTTGTTGATTTATTTAAGGAAATCTCTCATTTAAAGATTTTTTAATTGATTTGGGGATTTTATCCACCGTTAGATCTTTGATCCAAGGAATTTTTTTTTACAGAAGATATTTTTTTGTTTTTAACAATATTGGGAATTTTTTTCCCATACAGAGCTTATTCTGTAGCTTGGTGATTTTTATCCACCATCGAATTTTTAATCCAATGGTGCTCTATTTTACAGAGAGCAATTTTTCTTGTTTAGAAACATTCAAGGAAATATTTTCCAAATAGGGTTTTGATCCCTTTACTTAGAATTTAATTCTATTGGCTCAGAAGGCATTTGAGACCACTCACATGTAGCATGTGACCCCACAGAGTTAAACTCATTTGCGTATGTGCAACAGTCAAAAGAGGGCATCACGTGCTGACACGTGAGCCTTTCTGGCCTGTCATTTGTTTTAATATGGCGTCTATATATTTTGTATATAGACGTCACGTGCTTATACGTGAGGCTCTATTTTAGCCTATCAATTGTTTAAACCCAGCGCCTATAATCATTATATAGGCGCTCACGTGTGGGCACGTGATGTTTTATTAGTGGAAATTTTCCCATCACTTTTTCTCTCTTTCTTCTCCTTTTCTTTCTTTCTTTTTTATAAGGGAACAGTTCCTTCCATAGAGAACTTTTTTAGGAGATCGGCGATATGGCAATGTTGAGATAGAAAGAGTCCTTGTGTCATGTGAATAGCTTCTAAACCAAGGAAGTGATGAAGGTCGCCAAGATCCTTCAGAGAAAAACGTTGCCCAAGTTGACTAACAAAAAACTGAATGAACTGAATGTTATTACCAGTGAGAATAATGTCGTTAACATATACCAAGAAATAGGTGATAGTAGCTTCCTTGGAGTAGAAGAATATAGTCGTATCCGCCACTGAGTTTGCAAATTCGGCTTGAAGGAGATAGCGTTTGAGTTCTTGATACCATGTCAAGGGTGCTTGCTTGAGACCATAGATAGCATTCCGTAGTTTGCAGACATGGTTAGGTAGGGAGGAGTGGAGAAAGCCGGATGGTTGAGCCATATACACATCTTCATAAAGAGTACCGTTGAAAAAAGTATTACTAATGTCAAGTTGACGAAGATGCCATCCATGTGAGAGTGCGATGCATAAGATTATACGCAGTGTTTTTGGCTTAATAATAGGCTGAAGGTGACAGAGTAGTCCAGGCCAGGCCGTTGGTGGAGCCTTTGGCCATAAGGCGAGCTTTGTATCGGAAAATGGTGCCATCAGAGTTTCGCTTAATTCGGAAAACCCATTTGCAACCTATATAATTCTGATTTGATTTTGGGACAAGATCTTAAGTTCCGTTCTTCATGAGGGCATCAAATTCTTCGGACATTGCAGCACAGCAGTTGGGATCCTTCGCAGCTTGACATACACAGGTTGGTTCAAGGGTTTGGGGGTATGGGATGAACGGTTGTATGGTTTATATATTGGGAGTTAAAGTATTTCGAGTTTGGTTTTCGTTCATTGTTGGTTCGGAGATTTGGAGGAGGGGGAGTAGGGGATAATTCTGTAGATGGTAAATGTGATTGAGCGGTTGTAGAGGAGGTTGGGGAGATAGGGACAGGTAGGTTTCCGATGTTATCGAGATTGTAAAGTGAGGATTGTGTAGAGTCGGTAAAGGGGGTGAGGTCGAGGGTATGAGATGTTAATGATTAGGGTTCAGTAGGGGTTGGGTTAGGTATGGTGGGTAGGACATGAAATTTGGTAGGTTGAGTATACGTGATTGGTTGCGATGCTGAGTCAGGGGAGGCCAAATCTTGCGGAAGAGACTCTTGATGTCTATTAGATATTTGCATGGGAAAATTGGTTTCGACGAATTTGATATGACGAGAAATGTAAATTTTTTGAGTGACATGATCTAGAAATTTATACGCAGATTAAGATGCTGAATAACCTAGAAAAATGCAATGAGTGGATCTGGGTTGAAGTTTTGAGGAGGTGTACGACCTTAACTAGGATAGTAAAGACACCCAAAAATCTTGAGACGTTTGTAGTTTGGTAGTCGTTAAAATAGTTTTTCAAATGAGAATTAGAAATTAAGAACCGGTGTGGGAAGACAATTTATAAGATAAACGGCGATTTGAAATGCTTGACTCCAACATTTAGAGGAAAGAAAGGCCGTATGCAGAAGTGTAAGACCGGTTTCGACAACATGACAATGACGACGTTCTGATATGCTATTGTATTTAGAGGTGTGTGTGGGGAGTGGTGAGATGAGGGACAAAATAGGAGGTAAGAATGGAGGAAAGATGTGTATTCGCCGCCATTATTGGACTTTATTGATATAAGTAGTAGTTAAAAATATGTTTCGACATGTTTTTTGAATTGGGGGAAGATGGTGGCAACATCAGATTTGCATTTCATAGGGTACAACCAGACATATTTTGTGTAAAAATCAACAAAGATTAAGTAGTAACGAAAATCATCATACGACAATGCAGTGGGTCCCCAGACATCTTTGTAAATTAATTGCAAAGGTTTAGAAGCACGAAGGGAATTTTCAGAAAAAGTAAGTTTATGACTTTTATTACAATCACACAAATTGCATTGAAAATTATTAACTACCGACATATTAGATAATAAATTATGTTTTCTAATAACTGACTGAAGAATTCGGATGGAGAGATAACAAAAATGACAGTACCACTCATTTATTTCTGACTTGGAGGTAGCGTGAATTTGAGGCTGGATTGAGTATGGGAGGTAGCAGACTTCATTATGGTTATCCACGCTAAGAAGAGGCGCTCCCGTGCGAAGATCCTTCCCCAAAAAATTAGAGCGAAAAAATTCAAGTGAAACTTTGTTTGATTTGCAAAATTTAGAAACAGAAATTAAGTTTTGAGTAATAGGTGGTGCACAAAGGACATTATCTAAAAGAAAAGGGTTTTTAGGGGTGAGTACGGTGTTGTGTTACCGATATGAGAAATTTTCAAATCTGAATCATTACCTATGTTGATCTCATCGGGACCACCGTAATTAGTGTAGCTGTGAAGAGTCACAATATCGGACGTAACGTGATGAGAAGCACCAGTGTCGAATATCCAGGAGAAGGGAGCGGGCTGGTTGGTATTTGTGTTGTTTGTCACAGGTTGAGGGAGCGTCTGCGCCGGGTGTTGCAGTGAATTGGTTTGCACTGCATTCTCATGAAGAAAGCAGGTGAGTTGACGACAATCTTGGGTGTTGTGACCGGGACACTTGGAGAAGTTGTAGTAGGAGTTAGAGCGGGACGAATTGTTGTTGCGTACGCTGGAGTACTGGTTGTTATTGATGTTGCAAGCGAAGTTGTTGTTGTTGTTGCGATTATAGGAGAAGCTTCCATGCTCTGTCGAAAGGCGATAGGAGGAGTGATTGAGTTAGTTGGTATAGTTGGCAGTTGCGAGAGAGATAGAGAGAGAGACGCACCCGTGTCTTACTTCTTCAGATGACGTTCATAGTATATGAGTTTGTCATAGAGCTCGTCAAAGGTGATGATGTTATCACGAACTCGGATAGCAGCGGTGAATTTTTTGAATTTAGGTCCAAGGCTAGAGAGAATGTGAAGAACAAGGCCATCTTCGGAAAGAGGGTAGTCAGTGAGAGCGAGGTCGTCGAAGATAGATCGCATCTCTTATAGATACTCGCTTATAGATCGCGAATCGCGCTGATTGTTGATTAGGCGTTCCTTAAACGGCATAACTTGTGAGTGAGCTTTGTTCGTAAGGAGAATAACAAGTCGATCCCATGCTTCCTTGGAAGAGGAAACAGAAGAGATGTAGGACTAGATCATCTCAACACAACTGTCGAGAATAGCATTGAGAATAAGTTGATCCTGATGGTACCATTGATGGTAGTCTGGATTTTCGACACGCTTGGTGGTGTCATTGATGTCAGTAATAGTCCTCGGAGGAGGAGACTTGAAGCCATCGATATAGCCAAAATGGTCATGGCCGATTAAGGCCGATTGAATTTAGGATCTCCACATATTGAAGTTTGTGTGGAAGAGCTGTTGGGAAAGAGAATTTGGAGATGATAAAGGTGGAGTTTTGAGAAGAGGCTATGGATAAAAAAATTGAGATTTTAATCGTAGGGCTCTGATACCATATAGAAATTTAAAGGAGATGAATTTTAGGGTTTGTAACTTGATGATTGTATTGAGTATCACATATGTTTATATATTACATTTACATAATAGACAAATAAAATAAGATCTTTCCTAATCTAAATAAAAATCACAAAGGTTGGTAATATGAAAGATTTGATTTGCCTGATGGAAATTCGTAACAGCTATGATCGTCTTGAGCAGTCGTCTGAAGAACATTCAGCCAGACGTCTGCGTTCTCTTTGTTATTGGCAAATACTCACGACCAGACGTCTGTCCCTTTGTTTTCTAGACGTCTTCCTGTGGTTTGTTAATTTAGCAGACGTGTGCTTATGTTTTGAGGAGTTGTCGCTAATAATCTTCATCCCAAACCAAAAGCGACGGAGGAGAAACCTCAAGCATCGAGGGGGATTGGGGGATTCAGAAGAGGAAGAGGAAGAGGAAGAGGAAGAACTCGTAAGCAAGCTCATGTTCAAAAGCAAGAATTTGGTGTAACCCTTTAAAATGGAGGCAAAAATTGATTTGCCAATGTATGACGGTACAATAGACACAGAAAAGCTTGATAGTTGGATCAATCAACTCGAGACTTGCTTCACTGTCTATGGTTATAATAGTCGGCAAAATGTATGTTTTGTGAGACTGACATTGACAAGCCATGCCCTTACATGGTGGAATTCATATATGAAATCTCATGATATGTCGAAAATTACTTAAATTTTTTCGTCAAACTCATCCAACTCATCTGTAAATAGTTTTATCCGCTCGGATTTAAGGAGGATAAATGGATTAGATGGCAACACTTGCAATAGAAGTTTGATCAATCGGTCCAAGAGTTTACGATGAAGTTTCATAAACAAGATATCGTGATAGGAATTTCTATCAATGACCAGCCAACATCCATGAATAATATTGTAGGACCACATGAGATAACCTGAAACAAAATAAAATTGTTTATGGTTGATAATATCGGAGAAGCCAGCTGAAAAGTTATGATGATTGAGACTAAGAATTGCAAGGCACATAAGAAGGTTAAGAAGACGAAGGATAAGAAAACAAGAGAAATAGAAGATTTTTGCTGAGGAAAAAACTTCCTCTCCAAATAGACTTTTATTTATTCTCTCAACCAACTAGTTTAGAATACCATAAGTTACAAACTCAAAATCTTGCTCTACAACGAGACTATTATCTCGCTTTTTAGCCCTAAAATTCTCCTACTCCATATGGAACTAGGTTACAAAATATAAAAATTGACTACTTTCTAATTTCTAAATTACTTAATTAAGAAAAACTTAATCCTATTATTTTATTTTATTGGAGTAGTTGTTTTAACTTAACTCCTAATTAAACTAGGAGTACATATCAGAATTTAACAAATCATGGTCTAACACAACTCATAATTAAAATAGGAGTAAATTGGAAGACCCGCCCTGGTCAAGGCTCCCATAATTTGGAAGAGTGCGGCCCGAGCAAGCTCATTACTGCAACAAAGGAAGGACTCCACCATTGAACCACATCGCTCGGCTTGATGGTCATCAACTCCTATTTTGAATATACACACATTTACTGAGGATTTATTTGGGTATATAGATAAATAAATAAAAATAGAGTTTAATTTTCCGTGAAGATAAAGAAGAAGCAAACACCAGTTTGCAAGTCCCAACCTCCATTTAAAAGTTAATTTTGACCGGAAGTGTTTGGCTCTTGAATTATCCACACTCCAAAATGTTGATTTGGAATAATCTGATCTCCAAATGAAAACTTCCATTATACTTTTGGATGTATGTAAAACTTTAGTTGGATTGCGGTTAAAAAAACTACGGTTATCTTATCCTTATCGGTGGGGTTTAGTATACTTCCGTTATCTAAACTCAACTCCATTCTCATACAGGACCCAAGGGTTTATTCGAGTGACATGGATTTTAACTCATTATTAAGGTAAACACGACATAAACTTAAGCATCTTCCTATCCCCAACCACAAATAGAGACTTCTTGTGAATTGGCAGGGAAATTTGAAACAAATTATATGTAGTAAACTGTCAAAATCCAATCTTAACATAAAAACTATGTAAAATTTCAAAGTGATGGAGGGCCTTTTCGGTCTCCTTCAGATGTTGTCTTCCGTTGATCTGCCGACGGCTGCGATTGACGGCTGGGATTTGATCTGGAGCGTGATCTCCTGCGATGTGTGGATCTCAATGGGTTTGAGGAGATTTGAGCCGAGTACCTGCAAGGAAGTCCCGGGATGGTTTGGTACCACCGAGGACCCTCCGACGATCAAGTCAGTAACAAGATCCGAGCAGAGTAACGGCTTAACTGGAGCAGAAAATGCTTACTTGATCACTCTGGGAGAGAGGTTTATATAGCGGCGGAAGCATGCAGGGGCAGGCGCGAGAATCACGCCGGCCGTTACGCTCCCGACGTCACGCCCGCATGATAAGCGGATCTTTCCATTAATGGTGGGACATGCTCATTAATGGGGATTGATTAGTCGAAAATATTGTATATTTTAGCCGGCAATTTCCTCATCATTTGCATTCATATAGAAGTGTTCGGTATCCGTATTTCACATATTAGCAAATCTATCACAGATTATCAGATTACATGTATTAGGCCTTAAAACCGGCATTTCTAGGGAAATTGACTGCATTGCATGGCATCGCAATATTTCTATATGTCGCAACCCGTGTTTCGAAGTCTGTGCAGGAAAAGGAGAAGCTCGCTCAAATTTACACCGCTCAAATATACGCCAACTCACTAACTTCAAATCTGATATCAACCCAAAGGAGCAATCACAAATCAACATATCAAAGAAAGCTACAAACATCAGTACAAGACCACAACAGAAGCCACTCAGCCCAAGGCTCCAACTTGGCCGCGGAACCGCGGCCAGAGCCGGCTTAGGCCGCGGTTCCGCGGCGGCTTGATGACATCATCTCCTGAATTTTGTACCACAATGCTTCACTCAGGGCCCACAGTTCAGAAATGCATCTCAGTTTCCAGAAGACTCCAGGGGTTTCTGCCAGATCAGCAAACAAGGGTTTCCAAGCCTAATTAAACCTTGCTTAAACCCTAAGCTAGCTCCTAACAAACTACCTTCTAGAAGACTCAACAAACTTTTGGAGGGAACTACCATTTCAAACCTAAACCTAGGATTTGGGAAGTCTATAAATAGAAGCCTAGACCTAGGGTGAGATCATCATAGATCATCTTAGATCATCATATATCATACATCCAAGAGAGGGTGTGATTCATTTTAGTTCATTTTTAGCCAATCTCTTTCTTCATCCCCTTCCTCCACAAGTCTAGTGAGAGGGCTTGTGGGAAACCCTAACCCTAATTCCAATTAAAAATCAAGATCCCGAGTACCCATTAAGCAAGAAGCCCTACAACCTTTAGGAGCGGAGCCGATCTTCAACGGAGCAAGCGATCCGAGCCGATCCACGACTCACGAAGCCGAGCGACGCCCGATCAACAATTTAGATTCTTCCTCTTGTAGTTCTTGAAGCGAATGTAATCAAAATTGTTGAGATAAATAAAGGTGATATTCTTTTATCTTGTTTTCTTTAAATTCTGCATCATGACATCTTTACAATTCGTGAATATTTTCTGTGTGGTGATGTGTGAATAAAACTCCGCTCGTCGAGGAGTCGAGACGGTCAATAGAATGATGATGTAACATAGCTTTAATCGATTCTTAAGTCCTACGTGTTTTGAAAACCCTAGCAAGTTCAAGAAACGACGACCCATTTCGTTTCGATGCTTTCTTGATTGATATCGTTCGAAATTGGGGAGTTACGATCATTTCTTGAATTTGGTAGAGGCTAGAAAAGGAATGATATCGACGAAAGAACAAGGGTTAAAAGATGAAACCCTAGTTTCATCAAGAAAGCCCTAACTCTCGTCGATGATCATCGATCTAGTATCAATCCTTCGAAGGACAAGAACACGAAATCTAGAGATTACATCACGTCTATAGACCCGATCGATTCCTACGAGCCTCTTTTAGATTCTTGACAGTTAATTGGAAATATCTTCGATACACTGATTCTTGAGTGTTTATCATTTTCTTGATTCTTGAATAGAATAGTGACACTTGAAAATCAAAATTCTTGAATCATGTTTTCGTTTATCTTAGCTTAACTTTTCAATTCAAGCATATCATAATACAAACGAATCGTGCAATCCCTGTGGACGATCCGCACTCACTCATGAACTACAATTGACACCGTAGTTTGATTGCGGTCAAAATATTTTTTGGTTGTGAAGTTCTTTATAAATTTTCTGAATACCGACACAAGAAACAGTTTCAATCAAATGGTGCCGTTTTAGGGGACCTTTTGAATTGATTCATACTACACAACAGGAAAATCTACCAATCAAAATGGCGCCGTTGCCGGGGAATCGCGCGCTAATTCGTTACATTTTATAGTTTGAATTGAAAGAATTATTCCATTATTATTTTGAGATCAAAATTCGTGCAAACCCTAAACAATATGTTGTGTTTCATTGCAAGGAGATCTGGAGCTTGCTGGGAATTGATAAAAAATTTTGGAGAGTACCAGAGAACAGAGGGAAGCAACAGCAAGCAGCTGTTGAAATCTTGTGAAGTGAACCCATCAAGAAGCCGCGGAAGCGCGGCATATAGGAGGTTATTGCGGCGGAACCGCGGTCCCACAGAGGGTTCTCTGTACCAACTTTCTGCAGGTGACTTCTTGCTCTCTCCTCTCTCCTCTTTTTAGCTCCAACTAATACTTTGCTGCAGGATTCTTTGCAAATAAATCGCAGCTCGCAAATTGCAAATTAAATTTGTGCGTGATTTTGTTTCTTGGTTGTTTGCATATTAATACGGATATTAAGGGGCACGGCCAAATTCAAATTAGGTGGGGAGTTCATTACCCTTCCTAGGCCCCGAAAACCACCAAACTTGCATCCGCATTGACCCACATTAACTAAAAGAAATCTAGAGATGACTCTAAGGACTGTCGCGCTCAATTAGGACAGGAGAAGGTCGTGGGTAATTCATTGCTTATCCGCGTTTTCTTGTGGTGCCTAAGGCGAGTGTGTCTAAGGCTAGTGGTTTTTAATTAGGCTCACTACTTACGTAGTGGAGTACCTTCCCACTTACCTGGCACTTATCCGGCCACAGAGGGACAAAGAGGCAGTGGAGGATTCTATCCTGCGACTTGTCTTTTGGCAGTTAGGAGCGGTCTAGAGCCGGACCTAGGTGACCACTAGATTCTAAGGTTTGTGTGCTGCATTTGTTGTGTCGCATCATTTTTTCAAAAATCCGTCCCTTTTTCAAAAAGCAAACACCGCATTCATCTACCCCTAATTATAAGCCAACGCTGCCACTTGTACTAACCCTTTTTAGTACAAAATAGGCTGGACACGGGATTCTAGTGCCCGTTTAGTCCGCGTACCCTTTATCGACTCCGAAGTCGATATTTCTCCATTTACCTTTTCTTTACCCACTATCACACCCACACCGATGGATCCAAATCCATCAAACTTCTTTAACCCTAATCTGCCGCCGTCCGTTGGTGCGCAGAATCCACCCCGTATCTCTCTCCAGGAGAGGTGCTATCCACTTAGAGGTCCTCTTTCGACCTGCTTATCCACACCACCAGCCAATGGGGATAACTTTGAGATTAAGCCCCAGTATATCAATCTTTTACCTAAATACCACGGACTCGAGACTGAGGACGCTTACGTTTTCATTACCAAATTTGAAAACGTATGCGCAATGATGGGTACGTCACAACTTTCAGTGGATGCGATGCGTCTACGACTTCTTCCATTTACATTGTGCGATATAGCCGAGAAGTGGCTATATAACACTACCGCACATTCTATTACGAATTGGGAAGAATTCGTCGCTGCATTCCTTAAGAAATTTTACCCAATCCAAAAGACGGCTCGAATCCGTAGCGAACTGAACCAATTTGCCCAGCTCCCTACCGAACCATTTTCAAAATGCTTTGAACGTTTCAAGGATCTTTTGGTTCAGTGTCCTCATCATGGCATCCCGAGATGGGAATTATGCCGAATCATTTATGAGGGCATTAACTCAAACACTAAACAGAGCCTTGAAAACATGTGTCAAGGCACTTTTATGACCAAAGATGATGGGGAAGCTTGGAAGTACTTAGAAGAGTTCGCTGAAAAATCACTACAGTGGGAGAGTGGAACCCAACCATTGAATAGGGGTGGCGTACACCAAATAGATGTGTCCATAGGTGTTCGAGCTGAGATGGCAGCAATGCAAAAGAAGCTCGACGCTATGGAACACAAATTTTCTGCAGCCTCCCTAAACCCAATGTCGCTCCCCAAAACTGTTTGTGGGTGCTGTTCTGATCCGTCACATTTAACGGAAGAATGTCCATTAAACTCAGCGTTTCAAGGTCACGAGCATTCTAATGCTGCATTTCAACGACCTCGAAACGATCCATATTCTTCCACGTACAATCAGGGTTGGAGGAACCACCCAAATTTCGCTTGGAACCAAAACCAATCTCAAAACACGGTTCCAAATACGAATCAATTTCAAAGGGCTCTTCCTCCACCACAACAGCAACCCCTTCAACTCACTCAGCACCCCTATCAGTCACAAAATTTCCAAAACCAGGGCAACAATCCTACACAGTCTAATCCTATGCAGTCCTGTTCTGACGAATTCTCTCAATTCACTCAAACCATGAAATCACTTTTATCAAATTTCATAGAGGTTTCGACTGAGGTTAGATCTTCCGTCAGTGAGATAAAGAAAAACTCAGCGTCCCAAGCTGAGAGTATCAGATCGATGGAAGCTGAAATCGCACGCCTAAAAGCTGAAATGAGTGCGAGAGAAAAAGGGAAACTTCCCTCTCAACCCCTACAGAATCCTGGGCATTACAATGTAAATGCCATCACAACGTTGAGATCGGGAAGAGTGCCGAATAATAATGTCGGGGAAGGTATTGATGATACTGAAAATCATGTCAACACCCCGGCTGAGACCTTTCCACACACACACACTTCTTCTTCTGATCCTTCTTCTTCTACCATACCACCTTCTCGAGAGCCTATTCTTCATTTCCCATTAGGCTCGACACCTTCTCCCAACCCTTATAGTTCTCCACAGACGGTCCCCACACCTCTTTTGGGATTTCGTCTACCCCCCTTTCCTTCTCCTATGATGGACCCTGCGCTTATTGCAAAAGCACCTTACCCGAATCGGCTAAGGGCTAACAGAACGAGTCCTCATATGGAGAAAATTATAGAAATGTTCAAACAGGTTAACATCAATATCCCTCTCCTAGATGCGATTCAACAAGTCCCCGCTTATGCGAAAATTCTTAAGGACTTGTGCACTAGGAAAAGGAAAACTCAAGTGCCGAAGAAGGTCTTCATGTCTAATAATATTAGCACTGCTTTTATTCCCCAGCTACCAAAGAAACGAAAGGACCCAGGATGTCCTACAATATCGATTTCTATTGGGGGTAAAAACATAAATCGTGCTCTTTTAGACCTTGGCGCGAGTGCTAACCTGCTCCCTTATTCTGTCTATGAGCAATTAGGGATTGGAGAGCTGAAACCTGCTCACTGCACTCTCCAGATGGCAGACCGATCTATCACCAAACCAAGGGGTGAATTAGAGGATGTGTTGATAAAGGTCGGGGAATTTGTTTTCCCTGTAGACTTCATTGTGCTCGACACACATCCTGTAGCAAACCCCCGTGGCCAAATTCCGGTGATTCTAGGTCGTCCTTTTCTTGCCACTTCCAACGCTGTTATAAACTGTAGAAACGGTTCAATGAACTTATCATTTGGAAATATGACCATTGAACTAAATATCTACAAAGTTGGAAGTCAGCCATCAGAACCTAGTGCTCATATTTTAGATGTGTGCTCTGTCCATGGGATCGCTCCCGATAGTTGTGGAGCTGAGGAACTTTGCTTTACTAATCTCGATGACATTACCACATCTCTGTTTGACTTCACACATGATCTTAGTGAGGACACTTTACCTGCACTTGAGTCCTGCACTTCTGACTTTTCTCCACCCGAGTCTGTATCTTTCACAGGCTCTGAGCTTCTTTGTAAATCCAAAAATCATTCAATGATCCCTCCTTCTATCATTTCTCCGCCTGAATTAGATCTAAAAATTTTACCCTCTCATCTGAAATATGCTTATTTAGGTGAGAAGGAGACTTTACCGGATATCATTTCCTCTTCTCTTGCATCAGAGCAAGAGAATGCACTTTTATCGGTATTGAGATCTAACAAAGAGGCGTTTGGTTGGAGTATGGCGGACATCAAAGGGATTAGTCCCTTGATAGTTGAACATCATATACATGTGATGGATGATGCCAGACCAACCCGAGAACCACAGAGACTGTTGAATCCCGTCATGAAGGAGGCGGTCATGAAAGAGATCGTCAAATGCTTAGATAATGGTATTATATACCCCATCTCCGATAGCCAGTGGGTGAGTCCTATACATGTCGTTCCTAAGAAATCCGGCATCACAGTTATCACCAATGAGGCGAATGAGTTGATTCAGACACGCGCCCAAACTGGGTGGCGTGTATGTATCGATTATAGAAAACTCAACGCTGCCACGAGGAAAGATCATTTTCCTCTACCATTCATTGATCAAATGCTGGAACGCTTAGCGGGACGAGAATATTATTGTTTTATGGACGGATACTCAGGCTACAATCAGGTCCCCATCGCCAAAAAGGATCAAGATAAAACCACTTTTACTTGTCCTTTTGGTACTTTTGCTTACAGTCGCATGCCCTTTGGGCTATGCAATGCTCCCGCTACCTTTCAGCGGTGTATGATGGGGATATTCTCTGATATGGTAGAGAATTTTCTGGAGATCTTTATGGACGACTTCTCGATTTTTGGAGACTCTTTTTCCGATTGCCTTGCAAATCTTGACGCTGTTCTTACTCGTTGCAAAGAGAAGAACTTGACTTTGAACTGGGAAAAATGTCACTTTATGGTCCAAGAAGGAATTGTTCTTGGACATGTCATTTCACAGAAAGGCATTGAGGTTGACAGAGCTAAAGTAGATGTCATTCAAAACCTCCCTCATCCCAAAAGCGTCAAAGATATTCACTCTTTCCTTAGCCATGCGGGCTTTTATAGGAGATTCATTAAGGACTTTAGCAAAATTGCTAGACCTTTAACTCTTCTCCTGGCCAAGGATACAACCTTCCATTTTGACTCGGATTGCGAGACAGCTTTCGACTCACTTAAACACTCACTCACTTCAGCCCCCGTTTTATCATCACCAAACTGGGACTACCCCTTTGAGCTGATGTGTGATGCATCTGATTTTGCAGTAGGTGCAGTCTTAGGACAGCACATCGAAAAGATGCCACACGTGATTTACTATGCTAGTAAGACCCTGAATGATGCGCAAATCAATTATACAACCACAGAAAAAGAACTCTTAGCGGTTGTATTTGCATTAGAAAAATTCAGGCCTTACTTAATCGGCTCACCTATAGTTGTATATACTGACCATTCCGCTTTAAAACATCTTCTGGCGAAGAAAGATGCAAAAGGTCGACTAATACGTTAGATCCTTCTGTTACAAGAATTCGATCTTGTTATCAAAGATAAGAAAAGATGTGAAAACGTAGTAGCTGACCACCTTTCACGCATCATTTCTTCCCCTGTGACCCTGCCGATCAATGACTCGTTCCCTGACGAGTAACTCTTGAGCATATCCACTGAACCATGGTTCAGGGATATTGTGAACTATCATGCCACGGGACTAATACCCAGCGATTGGTCGAAACAGGACAAATACCGTTTTCTATCCTAAGTAAAACACTTTTACTGGGATGAACCCTATTTGTTTAAATATTGTCCTGATCAGATCATTCGCCGGTGCGTCCCGAATGAAGAGTTCAAGAGTGTTCTTTCTTTTTGTCATGATCAGGCCTGTGGGGGTCACTTTGGTCCTAGAAAGACCGCGGAAAAGGTTTTGCGATGTGGATTTTATTGGCCGACCTTATTCAAGGACGCATTTGAGCATTGCAAAACCTGTACACAATGTCAGTATACGGGTAGAATATCCCAGAGGAATGAAATGCCTCAGCAACCCATTCTGGTTGTTGAAATGTTCGATGTTTAGGGTATAGATTTTATGGGTCCTTTTCCCAACTCCTTTGGGAATTTGTACATACTGCTGGCGGTGGATTATGTCTCAAAATGGGTAGAAGCCATTCCATGTCGCACTAATGACAAGAAAGTTGTCATTAAGTTCTTGAAAGGGAATATCTTCTCGCGATTTGGACACCCACGCGCTATTATTAGCGATAATGGGACACACTTCTGCAACAGGTCTTTCGAGAATCTGATGCGGAAATACTCAATCAACCACCGACTTTCTACACCCTATCACCCCCAAACAAGCGGGCAGGCTGAAATCTCAAACAGACAAATCAAACTTATCCTGGAGAAAACTGTTGCTAAAAATAGAAAAGACTGGTCAACCAAATTGACGGATGCTCTTTGGGCATTCCGAACTGCATATAAAACCGACCTAGGAATGTCTCCATATAGGATAGTGTTTGGAAAAGCATGTCATTTACCCGTCGAGATAGAACATAAAGCATTGTGGGCCATTAAAGAAATAAATTTTGATCTAAACCTTGCTTGCAACTTTCGGAAGCTGCAACTTAACGAGCTAAGCGAACTCCGCGATGAAGCTTATGATAATGCTGTAATCACAAAGAATAGGACTAAGGTTTTTCACGATAAAAACATTTTGAGGAAAACATTTTCACCTGGTCAACAAGTCCTTCTTTATGATTCACGATTACACCTTCACGCGGGTAAGCTCCGATCTCGATGGAAGGGATCTTTTGTTGTGCGGTCTGTATACCCGCACGGGGCAGTAGAAGTTGAAAATGTTAAAAACGGCACTGTTTTCAAAGTAAATGGACATAGATTAAAGCCGTATTTTTCCACTGACCCCACGGAGGAGCTCTTGTTCGTACAAGAGCCAGTTTATTTGGATTAAAATTCCTCCGTCTCACCTTCATATCCAGTATATCACTGCATCATCTTTTGAATGGAGGTGAGTGAAAAAAATAAGTTTGGGGGAAGTTCTTCACTTATATATTTTGCCCCCACTAATAATTCCTCCCAGACTTACAGGTTTTGTAGATATAGCTGTCGGCAACAGTGAGGACACTGTTGAAAACAAGTTTGGGGGAGGTTTGTGCTTATTTTCGCATCATTTGCATATCATCTGCATAAGCACAAAGCATTTCTTTTAAAAATCTATAAAAATTGAAAAAATTTCAAAACCCATAAAAATTTAAAAATTTTCAAGTATAAAAATAATTTTAATATTTACATTTTTTTTGTACATAAATAAGATAATGAAAGTTTAGATAGTGAAAAATTACATCCATGAGATTAGAAAAATTTAAGAAAACTAAGAAAATTAGAAGTTTTTCTTATACGAACTAGTAATAAGTAGTTATGAGCCGTTGTCTCAAGGGTTAGTAAGATGAAGGACGTCACTAATCTGAGTATAAAACTAAGTCTGAAAAATAGTTTCTATTCTGGAAGCCAAACATTTTGAACGTTGCTACCCTGCTATTCGCACTTACACACGTCTTAAAGCCTGGGATAGTAGAGGATACCTTGAAATGCTCTTGTCTTAAAGCCAAAAGTATGAAGGAAATAAAAAAAATGAATAAAATATAAAGTGGTGAGAAAAATGGACACTGGTTTTGTTATCACCAAGGGCAATAAAAAAATATATAGCGAGGGTGCTTCTTCACCTAGTGCCCTAAGGCCAACTGGTCTGGCAGTCACTGCTATGCCTGAGGTGGTGCAAGACGAGGAAAATACACCAAGTAAGCAAGCACAGGAGTAATCGGTCGGTTAGTACCTCAAGAAGTATTAACGGTCGCATGAAAGTGTGTGAGCAATCTCGTTTAAATATTCATTAATCAAAAAGTACTGAGGCTGATGGGCAAGAGTATGATAGCTTGAATTGAATTCTCTGGGTGTAGGGATGTCTTTACACACACGCAGGGTGATATGATCGATGTTTTGGAAGAAAGATAGGAATGAAAAATAAGACGATGTTTTATTGAGGGAGGACGTGATTTCTAACATCTTTTCATGACCATTAAGATAGGGCTCATGACAACCGAAAAGCTAGCTTAGTTGGAAACCCTAATTTTCAAAGTTTTTCTTTTACAATTCTTTTCCTTAAATGTAATATTCATGATCTTTCTTTTATTATTGGATTTTGTGGGTACAATCCGCTGAAAACCCTCAGGAGACAACACTCCTCCTACTAGGGACACCTAGAGGTTTAAAGGCTTGTTGCACGTGCTCAGTGCAATCGTGTTGCCTACAAAAGTGTGCTAGTTAGTTTTTCTCTTTCTTTATTTTCTCCTTCTCTTTTTAATAAAACATTCGCTCGAGACGATCGAAATTAAGTTTGGGGGAATTTGATTAGTCGAAAATATTGTATATTTTAGCCGGCAATTTCCTCATCATTTGCATTCATATAGAAGTGTTCGGTATCCGTATTTCACATATTAGCAAATCTATCACAGATTATCAGATTACATGTATTAGGCCTTAAAACCGGCATTTCTAGGGAAATTGACTGCATTGCATGGCATCGCAATATTTCTATATGTCGCAACCCGTGTTTCGAAGTCTGTGCAGGAAAAGGAGAAGCTCGCTCAAATTTACACCGCTCAAATATACGCCAACTCACTAACTTCAAATCTGGTATCAACCCAAAGGAGCAATCACAAATCAACATATCAAAGAAAGCTACAAACATCAGTACAAGACCACAACAGAAGCCACTCAGCCCAAGGCTCCAACTTGGCCGCGGAACCGCGGCTCTGGAGCCGGCTTAGGCCGCGGTTCCGCGGCGGCTTGATGACATCATCTCCTGAATTTTGTACCACAATGCTTCACTCAGGGCCCACAGTTCAGAAATGCATCTCAGTTTCCAGAAGACTCCAGGGGTTTCTGCCAGATCAGCAAACAAGGGTTTCCAAGCCTAATTAAACCTTGCTTAAACCCTAAGCTAGCTCCTAACAAACTACCTTCTAGAAGACTCAACAAACTTTTGGAGGGAACTACCATTTCAAACCTAAACCTAGGATTTGGGAAGTCTATAAATAGAAGCCTAGACCTAGGGTGAGATCATCATAGATCATCTTAGATCATCATATATCATACATCCAAGAGAGGGTGTGATTCATTTTAGTTCATTTTTAGCCAATCTCTTTCTTCATCCCCTTCCTCCACAAGTCTAGTGAGAGGGCTTGTGGGAAACCCTAACCCTAATTCCAATTAAAAATCAAGATCCCGAGTACCCATTAAGCAAGAAGCCCTACAACCTTTAGGAGCGGAGCCGATCTTCAACGGAGCAAGCGATCCGAGCCGATCCACGACTCACGAAGCCGAGCGACGCCCGATCAACAATTTAGATTCTTCCTCTTGTAGTTCTTGAAGCGAATGTAATCAAAATTGTTGAGATAAATAAAGGTGATATTCTTTTATCTTGTTTTCTTTAAATTCTGCATCATGACATCTTTACAATTCGTGAATATTTTCTGTGTGGTGATGTGTGAATAAAACTCCGCTCGTCGAGGAGTCGAGACGGTCAATAGAATGATGATGTAACATAGCTTTAATCGATTCTTAAGTCCTACGTGTTTTGAAAACCCTAGCAAGTTCAAGAAACGACGACCCATTTCGTTTCGATGCTTTCTTGATTGATATCGTTCGAAATTGGGGAGTTACGATCATTTCTTGAATTTGGTAGAGGCTAGAAAAGGAATGATATCGACGAAAGAACAAGGGTTAAAAGATGAAACCCTAGTTTCATCAAGAAAGCCCTAACTCTCGTCGATGATCATCGATCTAGTATCAATCCTTCGAAGGACAAGAACACGAAATCTAGAGATTACATCACGTCTATAGACCCGATCGATTCCTACGAGCCTCTTTTAGATTCTTGACAGTTAATTGGAAATATCCTCGATACACTGATTCTTGAGTGTTTATCATTTTCTTGATTCTTGAATAGAATAGTGACACTTGAAAATCAAAATTCTTGAATCATGTTTTCGTTTATCTTAGCTTAACTTTTCAATTCAAGCATATCATAATACAAACGAATCGTGCAATCCCTGTGGACGATCCGCACTCACTCATGAACTACAATTGACACCGTAGTTTGATTGCGGTCAAAATATTTTTTGGTTCTGAAGTTCTTTATAAATTTTCTGAATACCGACACAAGAAACAGTTTCAATCAAATGGTGCCGTTTTAGGGGACCTTTTGAATTGATTCATACTACACAACAGGAAAATCTACCAATCAGGGATCGTAATAGCGTGGAACGTGGGATGTGGCCGGCGGAGATCTCGCGTATGGCGAGATTCATGGAGCGGCGGTTACGCCTGCGCGTGGTGCCGTTGGTCGGTCGATGAGACCGAGAAAAATGGCCTCAGCGGGAGAGCTCGGGGACGAGCGGGAGAGCCGAGGCATCTTGGTCTTGTGGTATCTCGGAGGCGAGCTGGGAGGCCGAGGAAGCCAATTTATGCATGGGGGTCGGGCACAGGGGTGGTCTGATCGGCCCCTATAGGCCCTTTCTTCTGAGCTGTAGGACACGTTATCTGCCACGTGTCACGATTTGGGAGATTGCCGATATCGAGCATCATCACAAAGCAAGACGAAAAATGCCAACAAAACTTCATTTCTCTATACCAAGATTCAAACTTTTCAACATACCTAAAAATATTCTACAAAATGAAAGAAAGAAAGAGAGAGAGATTATTATCTAGTCCAGCTTCCTAGGCTAGAAAGAGTTGGGTTGAAGCAACTACCCTTATAAATAATATGATTATTCTAAAAAACTCCAATTTTTCTATCTCCTAATGTACTTCTATTTTGATTACGAGTTGTATTAAACCATGATTTGTTAAATTTTGACATGTACTCCTAATTTAATTACGTAGTTGAGTTGAAACAATTACTCTTATGAATAATAGGATTAAGATTTTCTTAGTTAGATAATATGGAATTAGAAAATATTCAATTTCTAAATATTTTATACCCTAGTCGTATATGGAGTAGGAGCTATAAAGGGTTAATAGTCTCATTGTTGATAAAGGTTTTAAGTTTGTAATTTTTTGTGCTCTAACCTAGTTTTGGTTAAGATGTCTGTATTTTGCTTTATTGGCTCATGCTTGGAGCATGTTGCTGTTATATTGTGTAGGAATGCTTGCACAACTTTTGTGGTTCATTAACTCTCTATTAACGAATTTAGATGCTTTAGCATCGTTTTCTTTCTTTTTTTTCTAAAAGAAAACCTAGTTGGTTAAGAGAATTAATAAAAGTCTTTTTGGAGAGTAAGGTTTTCCCTCCGCAAAAATCATTGTTTTCTATTTCTCTTGTCGCTTCCGCGTATAGCAAAACCTTCTCAACTCAATATCGAGTTTATTGGATTAAGATTCTCAACCCGTCTTCATAGATTTGGAATCAGTCAATGTCAATGAAGACAAGGGGAGCAAGAGCAACGTCGAACTTTCATGAGGAAGGCAATGAGTGAAGAGATTAGGGCTTCAGACAAAAATTTGAAATCAATATTCAGAGTTAGGACCCATCTTGATAACTCTAGACCCGACCTAGTAGATATTTTAGATCTCTAAATCATATCTTATACATGATGAATAATTGTATGTAACGAATTGAAATCCAAATCGTAAAATATATATTACGGTCATTAATTGATGTAATCCACCGATATGTATCAAAACTGTTGAAGTGTGACTTGTAGATTTGTTTGGGGAGACCACAAACGTCTGTTCCAGACAAACAGACGTCTGTGAAAGCGATCAACAGAAAACTAGATTAAATTATAGACGTCTGTCCATTTCTCATTTCTGGGGCAGACGTCTGTGTCGGTCAGTTGCAGATTTATGGAAAGATTCGTTGAAGATTTAATTGAAAAGTTGTTGGAAAATTTATGAAGAGATATTTTCAGGAGTTTAGTTAGGAAAGTTTATTTGGAAGTTATTTAAAGATTTGTTACAAGAATTATTTGAAGAGATATTTGAAAATTTGATGAGATCCTAGTTGGACTAGAAGTTCTATTATTTTGTGCTATAAATAGAGAAGGGTCTAAACATGGAAAGAAAGCCAAAACATGAAGAAGAAAAGGAACAAGAAGAAGCGGTCGTAAGGCCAACATGAAAAGGAAAAAGAATAAGAAGAAACGGCCGTAAGGCCGAACGTGAGAAGATGAGTCGAAAGTAAAGGCGAACGATAGTCTAATTCACTGAGGAAGGTGGCGTGACTTACCGTAGTCTTTGTATGAAGATGAAGAAGTGAAGCCGAAAGGTAATCTAATTCACCGAGGAAGGTGGCATGATTTATTAAGCGTTTTTATATGAAGTGGCTGTTCAGTTGATAAAACTGCACATTTGTTATTACATTTTTCCTACTATTTTCATATTAAAAAGGACTTTATTATAATATATCATACATATGAGGGTTTATGTGTAAAAATACTATTTTCCATGTGTTGATATATTATAATTAGCATTTGGTAGGAAAATGTATGCAAATAAATTCATTAACCTAATCCTAGTAGAACTAAGTCTACTAAATATTATTTAAGATTGTTGTGCAGAAATTTTCCAAGTGTGCAGAATTTTTCAAAGATTAGAATCAAGGAGATCAATTTGTTGAAAAAGACTTGCTTAATTAAGAATCAAAACTTGGAGATCAAGTCTGGCAGCAATTACGAGAAGATTTCCAAATTCTGAAGGTACAAAAAATAGCCACATGTCACAAGGAGAGAGCCCCAAAATTTTGATGAGGAGATCCCCACCATTGGCCGCGGATCCGCGGCCAAACCCCCATGTTGGCCACGGATCCGCCGCAGATATAGTGAGTTGGGAGTTGAAGATTTTGGGGGAAAATCTTTTCTATATTTTACCAAGTTTTCAAGCAAAAGATTCTGGCTTTGCACTATAAAAAGGCACCGAGAGCCTCTTGGAAAATTTATCAAGCCGACGCGATCACGAAGTCCCAGACGGCTCACGCATCCAGGCTGATCATCAACTGTTCATCTACCTCCTTCGGAAGAGTTCGAGAAGCAAACCAAGTTTTTGTAATCATTTTCTAAGCAATAAAGTGTAGATTGTTCAAGTTGATTAATAAAGATAGTTGTTTTATTTAATTCTTTTGCATTTTACATTATGTTTTCCCTCTCTGTCTTTTCATCTTCTTTTCCCAACATTCGCGAGTAATTCTGCGCTTGTTAGGGTTCGTAGGATTAGGGTAGGCTAATGGACGATAAAGATCCCTAAATCCTTTTTAAGTCCTATAAAATTTATGAACTTTATCAAAAGAATCATTAACATCCTAATCGGGCGCGCTAGCAATTCTTTGCTAGTTCCGACCGCGATTAGAGCTTAGATTAATGATTGTTTTGGTAAAGGCTAAATTTGAACGGAGTTCCGTGTCGAGATAAGGGTTAAGAGTGGGATTCCTTTTCCCTCCAGAAATCCTAATCTACACGCATCACCGTCGTTCTAGTTTTAAATCTATTAAAGGATAAAAAGGGTAATTTTTAATTAATCATCCATAACTGCTAAATCCTAACGAACCCTACAAGCCCTCTTATTATATTATCTACATCTCTAAAATAATCTAGATCTATATTTTTGCATTCTTGCTTAACGTAGATCTAGAAAGTTTTCACAAAATTCTTATTTCCTCCTCTCTTTTTCAACACATCTAAAGTAAGAGTAAAAGGTTCCACGTTTCCCTGAGGACGACCCGTACTCATCTCGGTCTAGCTACGTGCGACACCGTTATTGATTGCGGTTATTCTACAAACACTTTTCCGTATCAATCAAATGGCGCCGTTGCCGGGGATACGTGTGTAATTTTTTATTCTTACTATTTGTGTTGAATTCTTAGACGATTCATATCATTATTAACACAAAACTGCAAATTGCATATATTTAACGATTTGTGCGTGAATTTTTGTAAGGAGATCTGGAGTCACAGACTTGAGGAAACAGGAGATCTAGGGTTCCAAACTCCTATGGTATCTTTCCCAACTCTTTCTCTCTCCTCTAAAATCCAATAAAATCTATTTTCTGCAGGATTCTTTGCAAAATAGCGCCGCTCAAAAATCTTTTTGCAAAAGTTTTGTGATTGGTTTTGTTTTGCATATTTTAATACGGACTTTAAGGGGCAAACACCAAATCCAGATTAGGTGGGGATTTCATCACCCTTCCTAAGCCCCACAAATCACAAACCGAGCATCTGGATCAACCCTTCATTAATTTAAAAAATATCTAGACCAGACTCTAAGGACTGTCGCGCTCAATAAGGACAGAGGAAGGTCGTGGGTAATCTATCGCTTATCCGCATTACTTTTGTAGTGTCTAGGCAAGTGTGTCAAAGGCTAGTGGTTTTTAATTAGGCCCACTACTGTGGTTCCTTCCCACTTACCTGGCACTTACCTGGCTACAAGGGTAGTACAGAGGCGGTAGAGGATTGATCCCACGGCTTGTCCTTTGGAAGTTTAGAAGCGGTCTAGAGACTGGACCTAGGTGACCTTAGTTCTAGGGTTGCTTGTGCATTTTAGAGTGATTTGTCTTGTGTCCCACTTTTTTCAAAACAAACCAATTTTAAATCACACACACGCTGCAACTTGCACTAAACCCGCTTAGTGCATGCTCGGCTGGACATGGGATCCTAGTGCCCGTCTTGTCCGCGTTCCTGCTATCGACGTCGAAGTCGGTACTTCTTCATCTTCTTTTCCACCACCACACACCACGACCGAGATGGACGGCACTCCATCGAATTATAACACCACGCTGCCACCGCCCGAAGGTGCGCAGAATCCACCGCGCATCTCTCTTTAAGAGAGATGCTATCCTATCCGTGGTCCTCTTCCCACTTGTCTATCTCTTCCACCACCTAACAGAGATAATTTCGAAATTAAACCCCACTACATCAATTTGCTGCCCAAATTTCACGGGCTTGAGTCGGAAGACGCGTACGTTTTCATCACCAAATTCGAAAACGTATGCGTAATGATGGGTACTTCACAATTGACTTTAGATGCTATGCGCTTACGTCTTCTCCCATTCACACTGTGCGACTTGGCAGAAAAATGGCTTTACAATACTGCCGCACACTCTATCACTAATTGGGATGAATTCGTCATAGCATTTCTTAAGAAGTTTTACCCAAACCATATGACTGCCCATGTTAGAAGCGAGATCAACCAGTTCACCCAGCTTCCCAATGAACCATTTTGGAAGTGCTTTGAACGTTTCAAAGATCTGCTTGTCCAATGTCCTCATCATGGAATCAATAGATGGGATTTATGCCGAATTATTTATGAGGGCATTAATCCAGCGACAAAGCAGATGCTTGAAATAATGTGTCAATGCAATTTCATGTCTAAAGATGACGGTGAAGCATGGAAATATCTGGAAGACCTTGCTGAACACACGTTGCAGTGGGAAAGCGTAAGACCACCTTCAACTAAGGGAGGTATTCACCAGCTCGATGTTTCCATCGCAGTGAAAGCCGAAATGGCAGCGATGCAGAAGAAACTCGACGCTATTGAGAGCAGATTCTCATCAGTCTCCCTAAATCAGGTTACGCTTCCTAAGACCGTCTGTGGTTGCTGTTCGGATCCTTCACACTTAACGGAAGAATGTCCTATGAATGCATCGTTTCAAGCTAATGCTGCTTTTCAGCAGCGACCTACAAACGACCCTTATTCTTCCACATACAATAAAGGATGGAGGAATCATCCTAACTTTGCTTGGAATCAAAACCAACAAAGCAATTATCAAAGACCTCCTCCACAGCAACCACAACCATAGAATCAGACCCCCTTTCAGTCACAGAATTTCCAAAATCCGGCCAACATTTCTACACCACAAGTGGCCGGTACTGACAACTCACTTGCACAAATTTTAGATATGTTCATGAAACAATCCATCCAATTGTCGGCTGAGATGATGTCTTCTAGTGATACCATAACGAAAAACTCCGCCTCCCATGGTGAGAGTATTAAATCAATAGAAAACCAAATCGCACAGTTAAACGCCGCAATGAGTGCGAGAGAGAAAGGGAAACTCCCATCTCAACCCATACCTAATCCTGGCCACTCACAAAGTTATAATGTGAGTGCTGTTACCACGTTGAGATCGGGAAAAGTGCTGAATAACCGAGTGGGTGAGCTATGTGATGATAGTGACACCAATGATACCCCAGCTTCTTCTTCTTCCCCTAATTCGTCTAATCTCCCACCTTCACCCGAGCCTATTCTCCGTTTTCCCCAAGGCTCGAACATTTCGCCGAATCTATCTAAGTCGATTCCCACTCCAATTTTGGGATCGAATCCATCCCCACAGTCTTCTCCACAAACGTTGGACCCAAAACTTATTGATCAAGCACCTTATCCAAACAGGTTAAGGGGCAACAGACCAAGTCCACAAATGGAGAAGATTGTGGAAATTTTTAAGCAAGTTAACATAAACATTCCTCTCCTAGATGCTATTCAACAAGTTCCGTCATATGCAAAAATCTTAAAGGACTTGTGCATTAGGAAGAGAAAAGTTCAAGTACCTAAAAAAATTTTCCTTGCGAGTAATGTGAGCACTGCTTTTACACAACAACTACCCAAGAAACGAAAGGACCCCGGAAGTTCTACAATTTCTATTTCCATTGGGGGTAAAAATATCAATCGTGCTCTACTCGATTTAGGTGCTAGTGTTAACTTGCTTCCGTATTCTGTTTATGAGCAATTAGGGATCGGAGAGTTAAAACCTGCACATTGCACTCTTCAGATGGCCGATCGATCTATCACCCAACCTCGGGGTGAGCTAGAGGATGTGTTAATCAAAGTCGGGGAATTCATATTCCCTGTGGACTTTATCGTTATAGATACACAACCTGTGGCAAACGCACGCAATCAAATCCCGGTGATACTCGGTCGACCCTTTTTGGCCACTTCCAACGCAGTAATCAATTGTAGAAACGGCTCTATGACCCTATCTTTTGGAAAGAAGTCAATTGAGCTTAACATTTACAAGTTGGGAAGTGAACCCTCCGAACCCTATGCTCATGTGTGTTCTGTCGAATTAATGGATGTCGACAGCAGCGAATATGATCAACCTCATAATTCTGACTCTTTTCATATGTTGTTGCTTGACACGGACTCTTCCACCGAGTTGTCCGGGTCAACATCTAACGCTGATGAGGAACTTTTTATAGAGTCGGATGATCACCCCATTTTTTCTGATGACATTATTCTTCGGGGTATCGATGAAAGCTTTGAGGAAATTTTCGCTGATGAGCTCGCATTTTTACAAGACACGGGTGTTGAGATGAATCAAATCCAAGATGAAGAAATTGGACTTCCACCCCTTCTTTTGGACAATCATGATAATGCGAGTAATCCATCATTACTATCACGGTGTCGTCTCTCCAAATTGAGACGCAATCCTTTTCCATTACACCTCTTATCACCTCCCCACTTTTTCACGTCGAAAGGTGCCATGTTCTTCCACCAACCTTGGTGCTTCATCGATAAAATTTTTGAATGGTTGGTGTTGACCTTCGGTCTTTGCAAAGCTTGGCATTGACCAATAACCTTGACGCCCTCGTGTGATTTTAAAAGATTAAAATTGTTTAACTCAAGTATGGGGGGTGGTATATTTTGGCTCTTGAAAGAAAATGATTTTTACAAAATTGTGAGCCTAAAATAAGTTTGGGGGAGGATTTTCACTTTCATATATTCTTGCCCCCATTAATAATTTCCTCCCAAGTCTACAGGTTTTTGAGCTTAACGGATGGCATCAGTGAGGACACTGCTGTAAACAGGTTTGGGGGAGGTTTGTGCTTATTTACACATCAATTTGCATTATACTTTGCATAAGCACAACATTTTCAAAAAACAAAATTTAAAAAAAAATTCTTTTATAACAAAAGAGTAGAAAGTGAAAAATTACATCCAAAAGATAGGAATAGTTTAAGAAAACCAAGAAAATTAGAAGTTTTCTTAAACGAACTGGTAATAAGTAGTTATGAGCTGTTGTCCCAAGGGTTAGTAAGATGAAGGAAGTCACTAATCTGAGGATAAATATAAGTCTGAAAAATAATTTCTATTCTGGAAGCCAAACATTTGAATGTTGATACCCTACTATATGCACTTACACACGTCTTGAAACTTGGGATAGTAGAGGATACCTTGAAATGCTCTTGTCTAAAAGCCAAAGTATGAAGAAAAAAAAATGAAGAAAATATAAAAATGGTGAAAAGAAAAAAATGAACACTGGTTTTGTATCGCCAAGATAGTAATAAAAATATATAGCGAGGGTGCCTCTTCACCTAGTGCCCTAAGGCCAACTGGTCTGGGAGTCACTGTTAAGCCTTAGGTGGTGCAAGACGAGGAAAATATTATCACCTGATCTGCAAGCACATAAGTAATCGGTCGGTTAGTACCTCAAGAAGTATTAACGGTCGCATGAAAATGTGTGAGCAAATCTAAATATTCATCAAATTAAAAAGTACTGAGGTAGATGGACAAGAGTATGATAGCTTGAATTGAATTCTCCGAGTGTAGGGATGTCCATTTCACACACGTAGGGGTATATGATCAATGTTTGGACGAAAAGTAGGAATGAAGAATAAAGACGATGTTTTATTGAGGGATGATGTGATTTCTAACATTTTTTCATGACTATTAAGATAGGGCTCATGACAACCGAAAAGGTAGTGTAGTTGGAAACTCTTATTTTCAAAGTCTTTCTTTTATGGTTCTTATCTTTATATGTAAATTTCACCATCTCTCTTTTGTTATGGGATTTTATGGGTGCAATCCGCTGAAAACCCTCAGGAGACAACACTCCTCCTACTAGGGACACCTAGAGGTTTAACGGCTTGTTGCACGTGCTCAGTGCAATCGTGTCTGCCTACGAAAGTGTGCTTAGTTTTCTCCTTTCTTGTTCTCCTATTGAATAAACTAGTTTGCTCGGGACGATCAAAGATAAGTTTGGGGGTATTTGTTCAGTTGATAAAACTGCACATTTGTTATTACATTTTTCCTACCATTTTCATATTAAAAAGGACTTTATTATAATATATCATACATATGAGGGTTTATGTGTAAAAATACTATTTTCCATGTGTTGATATATTATAATTAGCATTTAGTAGGGAAATGTATGCAAATAAATTCATTAACCTAATTCTAGTAGAACTAAGTCTACTAAATATTATTTAAGATTGTTGTGCAGAAATTTTCCAAGTGTACAGAATTTTTCAAAGAATAGAAACAAGGAGATCAATTTGTTGAAAAAGACTTGCTTAATTAAGAATCAAAACTTGGAGATCAAGTCTGGCAGCAACTACGAGAAGATTTCCAAATTCTGAAGGTACCAAAGATAGCCACATGTTACAAGGAGAGAGCCCCAAAATTTTGATGAGGAGATCCCCACCATTGGCCGTGGATCCGCTGCAGATATAGTGAGTTGGGAGTTGAGGATTTTTAGGGAAAATCTTTTCTATATTTTACCAAGTTTTCAAGCAAAAGATTCTGGCTTTGCACTATAAAAAGGCACCGAGAGCCTCTTGGAAAATTTATCAAGCCGACGCGATCACGAAGTCCCAGACGGCTCACACATCCAGGCTGATCATCAACTATTCATCTACCTCCTTCAGAAGAGTTCGAGAAGCAAACCAAGTTTTTGTAATCATTTTCTAAGGAATAAAGTGTAGATTATTCAAGTTGATTAAAAAAGATAGTTGTTTTATTTAATTCTTTTGCATTTTACATTATGTTTTCCCTCTCTGTCTTTTCATCTTCTTTTCCCCACATGCGCGAGTAATTCTCCGCTTGTTAGGGTTCGTAGGATTAGGGTAGGCTAATGGACGATAAAGATCCCTAAATCCTTTCTAAGTCCTATAAAGTTTATGAACTTTATCAAAAGAATCATTAACATCCTAATCGGGCGCGCTAGCAATTCTTTGCTAGTTCCGACCGCGATTAGAGATTAGATTAATGATTGTTTTGGTAAAGGCTAGATTTGAACGGAGTTCCGTATCGAGATAAGGATTAAGAGTGGGATTCCTTTTCCCTCCAGAAATCCTAATCTACACGCATCACCGTCGTTCTAGTTTTAAATCTATTAAAGGATAAAAATGGTAACTTTTAATTAATCGTCCATAACTACTAAATCCTAACGAACCCTACAAGCCCTCTTATTATATTATCTACATCTCTAAAATAATCTAGATCTATATTTTTGCATTCTTGCTTAACGTAGATCTAGAAACTTTTCACAAAATTCTTATTTCCTCCTCTTTTTTTCAACACATCTAAAGTAAGAGTAAAAGGTTCCACGTTTCCCTAAGGACGACCCGTACTCATCTCGGTCTAGCTACGCGCGACACCGTTATTGATTGCGGTTATTCTACAAACACTTTTCCGTATCAATCAAATGACGCCGTTGCTGGGGACACGTGCGTAATTTTTTATTCTTACTATTTGTGTTGAATTCTTAGACGATTCATATCATTATTAACACAAAACTGCAAATTGCATATATTTAACGATTTGTGCGTGAATTTTTGTAAGGAGATCTGGAGTCACAGACTTGAGGAAACAGGAGATCTAGGGTTCCAAACTCCTATGGTATCTTTCCCAACTCTTTCTCTCTCCTCTAAAATCCAATAAAATCTATTTTCTGCAGGATTCTTTGCAAAATAGCGCCGCTCAAAAATCTTTCTGCAAAAGTTTTGTGATTGGTTTTGTTTTGCATATTTTAATACGGACTTTAAGGGGCAAACACCAAATCCAGATTAGGTGGGGATTTCATCACCCTTCCTAAGCCCCACAAATCACAAACCGAGCATCTAGATCAACCCTTCATTAATTTAAAAAATATCTAGACCAGACTCTAAGGACTGTCGCGCTCAATAAGGACAGAGGAAGGTCGTGGGTAATCTATCGCTTATCCGCATTACTTTTGTAGTGTCTAGGCAAGTGTGTCAAAGGCTAGTGGTTTTTAATTAGGCCCACTACTGTGGTTCCTTCCCACATACCTGGCACTTACCTGGCTACAAAGGTAGTACAGAGGCGGTAGAGGATTGATCCCCCGGCTTGTCCTTTGGAAGTCTAAGAGCGGTCTAGAGACTGGACCTAGGTGACCTTAGTTCTAGGGTTGCATGTGCATTTTAGAGTGATTTGTCTTGTGTCCCACTTTTTTCAAAACAAACCAATTTTAAATCACACACACGCTGCCACTTGCACTAAACCCGCTTAGTGCATGCTCGGCTGGACACGGGATCCTAGTGCCCGTCTTGTCCGCGTTCCTGCTATCGACGCCGAAGTCGGTACTTCTTCATCTTCTTTTCTACCACCACACACCACGACGGAGATGGACGGCACTCCATCGAATTATAACACCACGCTGCCACCGCCCGAAGGTGCACAGAATCCACCGCGCATCTCTCTCCAAGAGAGATGCTATCCTATCCGTGGTCCTCTTCCCACTTGTCTATCTCTTTCACCACCTAACAGAAATAATTTCGAAATTAAACCCCACTACATCAATCTGCTGCCCAAATTTCACGGGCTTGAGTCAGAAGACGCGTACGTTTTCATCACCAAATTCGAAAACGTATGCGCAATGATGGGTACTTCACAATTGACTTTAGATGATATGCGCTTACGTCTTCTCCCATTCACACTGTGCGACTTGGCAGAAAAATGGCTTTACAATACTGCCGCACACTCTATCACTAATTGGGATGAATTCGTCATAGCATTTCTTAAGAAGTTTTACCCAAACCATAAGACTGTTCGTGTTAGAAGCGAGATCAACCAGTTCACCCAGCTTCCCAATGAACCATTTTGGAAGTGCTTTGAACGTTTCAAAGATCTGCTTGTCCAATGTCCTCATCATGGAATCAATAGATGGGATTTATGCCGAATTATTTATGAGGGCATTAATCCAGCGACAAAGCAGATTCTTGAAACAATGTGTCAATGCAATTTCATGTCTAAAGATGACGGTGAAGCGTGGAAATATCTGGAAGACCTTGCTGAACACACGTTGCAGTGGGAAAGCGTAAGACCACCTTCAACTAAGAGAGGTATTCACCAGCTCGATGTTTCCATCGCAGTGAAAGCCGAAATGGCAGCGATGCAGAAGAAACTCGACGCTATTGAGAGCAGATTCTCATCAGTCTCCCTAAATCAGGTTACGCTTCCTAAGACCGTCTGTGGTTGCTGTTCGGATCCTTCACACTTAACGGAAGAATGTCCTATGAATGCATCGTTTCAAGCTAATGCTGCTTTTCAGCAGCGACCTACAAACGACCCTTATTCTTCCACATACAATCAAGGATGGAGGAATCATCCTAACTTTGCTTGGAATCAAAACCAACAAAGCAATTATCAAAGACCTCCTCCACAGCAACCACAACCACAGAATCAGCCCCCCTTTCAGTCACAGAATTTCCAAAATCCGGCCAACATTTCTACACCACAAGTGGCCGGTACTGACAACTCACTTGCACAAACTTTGGATATGTTCATGAAACAATCCATGCAATTGTCGGCTGAGATGATGTCTTCTAGTGATACCATAACGAAAAACTCCGCCTCCCATAGTGAGAGTATTAAATCAATAGAAAACCAAATCGCACAGTTAAACGCCGCAATGAGTGCGAGAGAGAAAGGGAAACTCCCATCTCAACCCATACCTAATCCTGGCCACTCACAAAGTTATAATGTGAGTGCTGTTACCACGTTGAGATCGGGAAAAGTGCTGAATAACCGAGTGGGTGAGCAATGTGATGATAGTGACACCAATGATACCCCAGCTTCTTCTTCTTCCCCTAATTCGTCTAATCTCCCACCTTCACCCGAGCCTATTCTCCGTTTTCCCCAAGGCTCGAACATTTCGCCGAATCTATCTAAGTCGATTCCCACTCCAATTTTGGGATCGAATCCATCCCCACAGTCTTCTCCACAAACGTTGGACCCAAAACTTATTGATCAAGCACCTTATCCAAACAGGTTAAGGGGCAACAGACCAAGTCCACAAATGGAGAAGATTGTGGAAATTTTTAAGCAAGTTAACATAAACATTCCTCTCCTAGATGCTATTCAACAAATTCCGTCATATGCAAAAATCTTAAAGGACTTGTGCATTAGGAAGAGAAAAGTTCAAGTACCTAAAATAGTTTTCCTTGCGAGTGTGAGCACTGCTTTTACACAACAACTACCCAAGAAACGAAAGGACCCCGGAAGTCCTACAATTTCTATTTCCATTGGGGGTAAAAATATCAATCGTGCTCTACTCGATTTAGGTGCTAGTGTTAACTTGCTTCCGTATTCTGTTTATGAGCAATTAGGGATCGGAGAGTTAAAACCTGCACATTGCACTCTTCAGATGGCCGATCGATCTATCACCCAACCTCGGGGTGAGCTAGAGGATGTGTTAATCAAAGTCGGGGAATTCATATTCCCTGTGGACTTTATCGTTATAGATACACAACCTGTGGCAAACCCACGCAATCAAATCCCGGTGATACTCGGTCGACCCTTTTTGGCCACTTCCAACGCAGTAATCAATTGTAGAAACGGCTCTATGACCCTATCTTTTGGAAAGAAGTCAATTGAGCTTAACATTTACAAGTTGGGAAGTGAACCCTCCGAACCCTATGCTCATGTGTGTTCTGTCGAATTAATGGATGTCGACAGCAGCGAATATGATCAACCTCATAATTCTGACTCTTTTCATATGTTGTTGCTTGACACGGACTCTTCCACCGAGTTGTCCGGGTCAACATCTAACGCTGATGAGGAACTTTTTATAGAGTCGGATGATCACCCCATTTTTTCTGATGACATTATTCTTCGGGGTATCGATGAAAGCTTTGAGGAAATTTTCGCTGATGAGCTCGCATTTTTACAAGACACGGGTGTTGAGATGAATCAAATCCAAGATGAAGAAATTGGACTTCCACCCCTTCTTTTGGACAATCATGATAATGCGAGTAATCCATCATTACTATCACGGTGTCGTCTCTCCAAATTGAGACGCAATCCTTTTCCATTACACCTCTTATCACCTCCCCACTTTTTCACGTCGAAAGGTGCCATGTTCTTCCACCAACCTTGGTGCTTCATCGATAAAATTTTTGAATGGTTGGTGTTGACCTTCGGTCTTTGCAAAGCTTGGCATTGACCAATAACCTTGACCTCCTCGTGTGATTTTAAAAGATTAAAATTGTTTAACTCAAGTATGGGGGGTGGTATATTTTGGCTCTTGAAAGAAAATGATTTTTACAAAATTGTGAGCCTAAAATAAGTTTGGGGGAGGATTTTCACTTTCATATATTCTTGCCCCCATTAATAATTTCCTCCCAAGTCTACAGGTTTTTGAGCTTAACGGATGGCATCAGTGAGGATACTGCTGTAAACAGGTTTGAGGGAGGTTTGTGCTTATTTACACATCAATTTGCATTATACTTTGCATAAGCACAACATTTTCAAAAAGAAAATTAAAAAAAAAATTCTTTTATAACAAAAGAGTAGAAAGTGAAAAATTACATCCAAAAGATAGGAATAGTTTAAGAAAACCAAGAAAATTAGAAGTTTTCTTAAACGAACTGGTAATAAGTAGTTATGAGCTGTTGTCCCAAGGGTTAGTAAGATGAAGGAAGTCACTAATCTGAGGATAAAAATAAGTCTGAAAAATAATTTCTATTCTGGAAGCCAAACATTTGAATGTTGATACCCTACTATATGCACTTACACACGTCTTGAAACTTGGGATAGTAGAGGATACCTTGAAATGCTCTTGTCTAAAAGCCAAAGTATGAAGAAAAAAAAATGAAGAAAATATAAAAATGGTGAAAGAAAAAAATGAACACTGGTTTTGTATCGCCAAGGTAGCAATAAAAATATATAGCGAGGGTGCCTCTTCACCTAGTGCCCTAAGGCCAACTGGTCTGGGAGTCACTGTTAAGCCTTAGGTGGTGCAAGACGAGGAAAATATTATCACCTGATCTGCAAGCACATAAGTAATCGGTCGGTTAGTACCTCAAGAAGTATTAACGGTCGCATGAAAATGTGTGAGCAAATCTAAATATTCATCAAATTAAAAAGTACTGAGGTAGATGGACAAGAGTATGATAGCTTGAATTGAATTCTCCGAGTGTAGAGATGTCCATTTCACACACGTAGGGGTATATGATCAATATTTGGACGAAAAGTAGGAATGAAGAATAAAGACGATGTTTTATTGAGGGATGATGTGATTTCTAACATTTTTTCATGACTATTAAGATAGGGCTCATGACAACCGAAAAGGTAGTGTAGTTGGAAACTCTTATTTTCAAAGTCTTTCTTTTATGGTTCTTATCTTTATATGTAAATTTCACCATCTCTCTTTTGTTATGGGATTTTGTGGGTGCAATCCGCTGAAAACCCTCAGGAGACAACACTCCTCCTACTAGGGACATCTAGAGGTTTAACGGCTTGTTGCACGTGCTCAGTGCAATCGTGTCTGCCTACGAAAGTGTGCTTAGTTTTCTCCTTTCTTTTTCTCCTATTGAATAAACTAGTTTGCTCGGGACGATCAAAGATAAGTTTGGGGGTATTTGTTCTGTTGATAAAACTGCACATTTGTTATTACATTTTTCCTACCATTTTCATATTAAAAAGGACTTTATTATAATATATCATACATATGAGGGTTTATGTGTAAAAATACTATTTTCCATGTGTTGATATATTATAATTAGCATTTGGTAGGGAAATGTATGCAAATAAATTCATTAACCTAATCCTAGTAGAACTAAGTCTGCTAAATATTATTTAAGATTGTTGTGCAGAAATTTTCCAAGTGTGCAGAATTTTTCAAAAAATAGAATCAAGAAGATCAATTTGTTGAAAAAGACTTGCTTAATTAAGAATCAAAACTTGGAGATCAAGTCTGGCAGCAATTACGAGAAGATTTCCAAGCTCTGAAGGCACCAAAGATAGCCACATGTCACAAGGAGAGAGCCCCGAAATTTTGATGAGGAGATCCCCACCATTGGCCGCGGATCCGCGGCCAAACCCCCCTGTTGGCCGCGGATCCGCTGCAGATATAGTGAGTTGGGAGTTGAGGATTTTTAGGGAAAATCTTTTCTATATCTTACCAAGTTTTCAAGCAAAAGATTTTGGCTTTGCACTATAAAAAGGCACCGAGAGCCTCTTGGAAAATTTATCAAGCCGACGCGATCACGAAGTCCCAGACGGCTCACGCATCCAGGCTGATCATCAACTGTTCATCTACCTCCTTCGGAAGAGTTCGAGAAGCAAACCAAGTTTTTGTAATCATTTTCTAAGGAATAAAGTGTAGATTGTTCAAGTTGATTAATAAAGGTTGTTGTTTTATTTAATTCTTTTGCATTTTACATTATGTTTTCCCTCTCTATCTTTTCATCTTCTTTTCCCAACATGCGCGAGTAATTCTCCGCTTGTTAGGGTTCGTAGGATTAGGGTAGGCTAATAGACGATAAAGATCCCTAAATCCTTTTTAAGTCCTATAAAGTTTATGAACTTTATCAAAAGAATCATTAACATCCTAATCGGGCACGCTAGCAATTCTTTACTAGTTCCGACCGCGATTAGAGATTAGATTAATGATTGTTTTGGTAAAGGCTAGATTTGAACGGAGTTCCGTGTCGAGATAAGGATTAAGAGTGGGATTCCTTTTCCCTCCAGAAATCCTAATCTACACGCATCACCGTCGTTCTAGTTTTAAATCTATTAAAAGATAAAAAGGGTAACTTTTAATTAATCGTCCATAACTACTAAATCCTAACGAACCCTACAAACCCTCTTATTATATTATCTACATCTCTAAAATAATCTAGATCTATATTTTTGCATTCTTGCTTAACGTAGATCTAGAAACTTTTCACAAAATTCTTATTTCCTCCTCTCTTTTTCAACACATCTAAAGTAAGAGTAAAAGGTTCCACGTTTCCCCGAGGACGACCTGTACTCATCTCGGTCTAGCTACGCGCGACACCGTTATTGATTGCGGTTATTCTACAAATACTTTTCCGTATGAATCAGTGGCGAAGGCGAAGGTGAAGGGTAGTCTAATCCACAGAGGAAGGTGGCATGATTTGCCGTAGTCTGTGTTTGTATGGGTGTTGTGATTTAAAGAGAGATGAATGATGTATAAGAGTTGAAGAGAAGAGAATTTTGTAATTCGTGTTGAAGTTGAATAAAAAAGAGAAATTTGAAGATAATTATTTAATTGTTTTGATCGTGTTCTTAATTGTTTGCGCGTCTTCCATGCATGCTTGGATAAAAACCCTAATAAAATCTTTCCGCATCATATTATGTCATGCAATTCACATATGACTCATACAATGTTTAACAATTACGAGGGTCACAAATAAACTGACCGCAATGCAAATAAAGAATACATAAACTATAAGTTAAATATGCCATACTTAGCCTTTAATAAGCTAACATCTACATTGCACACACTCGGACAGCAAAAATAATATTTTGGAACATGAAAGTAATCTTCATGTTATACTCTGACAACAAAAGGATTTCTTGGAATAGCATGAAAGTCGTAAAAAGATGCTGATAAATACGAAGAATCCGATAGGATGTATACAATAGCGAACATGCAAATATGAAAGAGTTTATCATGCCATATATGCAAAGGAGGGAATGAGTTTTTGGTGGGTTGCCTCAGTCCAGCGCACACATCAGACCAAAAAGAAAGTAAGGGCCCGGTCTGATATATGAAATCACTATTAATTATTTGGAATAAAATAATTAATAAGCAATACAAAATTCAAGGGAATGCATTCATAATTACGAAATGTTTCAGAAGGTTATATAAATAAAAAAGAAAAAGAAAAAAACTCCTTAATAACGAAATCAGAAACAAATAAATGCATTCATAACAAACAAAATCACCACCTTCTTTCTCAATCCCCCACCCTCCCCCACTCTCTCTCTCTCTCTCTCTCTAGATCCAAACAAGAAAACGAGCGAGCGAGGTCAATGGGAGCTGATAAAGCCATCTCAATGGCGGCGGCCCCCGCCGGCGACGACAATGCCGCCGCCTCCGGCGAAGGCATGGCCTGCGTGGACCACCCTTACCGCAGCAACCCCGGCGGCATCTGCGCCTTCTGCCTCCAGGAGAAACTCGGCAAGCTCCTCTCCTCCTCCGCCTCCTCCTCCCCCTTCTTCTCCATCCCCTCCTCCTCCTCCTCCTCCTCTTCCGACGCCGGAGCCTGCCGATCCCGCAGCAAGGCTCCCCCGCAGCAGCCTCCGCCGATGACGTCGTTCCACCGCAAGAAACCAAACCCAAATCCTAACCCTAGCGCCGCCTCCTCTTCATCCTCCACGATCTTCAAGCGGAGCAAGTCCGTGGCCCCTCGACCCATCGGAATCTCCCTCTCAGATCCAACCCCCGCGGAATCTCCAAGGAAGAAGAGCTTCTGGGCGTTCATCACCTACAGGAAGCAGCGAGATCTGAAGCCCACCGCGGCGGCGATGGAGACGTCGGAGTCGCCGATGAAGGAGAACCTCCACCAGAATCAAGAGGCGGAGAGCCCTTCCTTCGGAAGGAAGGTCGCGAGGTCCAGATCCGTCGGCTGCGGCAGCAGGAGCTTCTCCGGCGACTTCTTGGAGCGGATCTCGACCGGATTCGGCGACTGCACGCTCAGGCGAGTCGAATCCCACCGCGAGTCCAACAAGAAGATCAGCGACGAGCAGAGGATCAAGGAGAGGGTCAAATGCGGCGGGATCTTCGGCGGGTTCGGGATGATGACATCATCGTCACCTTCCAGCTACTGGCTCTCTGCCGCCGCCGCCGCCGCAGCAGCCGCCGGCGATGGTGATGATGGCGACATCAACGCTACCATCAACAGAATTAATAATGGATCTAAGGTTTCATCGTCGGCGATGGTTAGAGGAGGAGGGAAGAGCAGGAGCTGGATCTGGGCGTTTGCGAGCCCGATGAGGGCTTTTAAGCCTGCAACAACATCATCGTCGAAATCTTACGCAGCTACAAATCCCATCAGTAGCATCAATGCCAGCAAGAGCATCAGCGGAGGAAACAGCAGCTCTAGAAATGGGAAGGTTGGTGTGAATCCATTGTTGCTGGCTGCGGGGGGCTAAGCTTGCGAGCTAAGCAAAGTAAATTAATTTTCCAAGTGAACCCATTTACTCTTTTACTGTCCAAAAAAGGTTTTTTATTTTTCTTCTTTCATTTTTTCTTTTTGGGGATATGTATCTGAATCTGTATCAGCTTCTTCTCTTTTCAGTTTCAATTCTATCACTTTGGGAATACATTTGTACCTCCTCCTTGTTCTGGACTGTATGTAGTCTCCTTTGGATCTAAGGCATTTTAAACACAGGTTGCAGTATAATTGAGACTTTTTTTTTCGATTTTTTTGTTAATGAATTTAGTGCTGATGGTTACAATATAACTGTGGATGCCTTTTTCTAAGTTATTTTTCCTTTTGATTTAATTAATTTTTCATAATTGGAATGGTGTTGGGCATTGTTGTTGGTCCCCAAGAATCTCTGATACAGAGGAGGTGGTGGTGGAGCAGGATGGAACTGCAGCAGCAGCAGCAAGAGGAGAGGAGTAGAAGGACCACTGCCTAGTGTTTTGGAGATGATGATTCAAATTTTTCTTTTTGTTTTTATGCTTCTCTCAATTCAAAAGCACCTTTCTCTTCTCTCAATCAAAAGCAACTTTCATCCTTTTCAAGATGGGAAAAAAAGAGAGATTGAGTAAAGCCATGATGAAACTTCCAAAGGTGAATAATTGATGGGTAGAAAATATGGTTTTTATTCCCCACAATTCCTTTTTCCTTTTCTTTTTGTCATTGATATTCTCATATATATTTTGACAGGAAAATGTTCCTACAAGCTTTTTGACAAAAGAAATTGGGCCGAGCAAGGATTCCTACGCGATCCCTCCTATACGACAGGGTAGAACAAGGTGGCCCCACCCATTTACATGGATGGGCCCGCCCCATTTTGTTCCTGTCACGTAGTAGCAATCCCTTACGCATGAACTCTTTTGACAGCTCCATACCCTGGATAACAAAAAATAACATTTCCAAAGATTTTTATGCCAAATGACCGGTTCGTTGATTCCAAGTCAAAATCTTTAGCAGTGACCCCCATTAAAAAATTGAGCAAAAATGAGAGACTGGAGATAAGGAACTTCTACAGGTGGGGAAAAAAAATGAGAGATTGAGATTGCAACCAAAGGGGAATATATATATAGATTTAAATGCTGTGTAACTGAAGAGGGTAGGTGTAAATGTAATGTGTTATAACTGCAACAAAGGGAGGAAGAGTGTCAGGTGGCACATGACAGTCCTGATGAAATGATACATCCCTCATGGAGGTCCCTGTCCTCTTCTTCCCTCTCCCAAAGGACCCCCCACTTCATCATCACTAGCGCTCTCTCTCTCTCTCTCTCTCTCTCTCTCTCTTCACAGCTAGTGTAGTCTTGTCTTCCTCCCACTTAAATTTGAAGATCAAAAATATTTCTTCATGTACCAAAATATACTTATGTCAGCTTTATGTATCATGTAATCACATCCAATCATCAATCCCAACGGTTAGCATTAAGTGTGCAAAATAATTCTCATACAATACAATTTTATGTAATTTTATTCACATGTCTATCTGTAGACTATCGTTCAGGATGATATCATGATGTGTATATTGATATAGATGATATCATGCATGCATACAAGCGCGCCGCACACACAGGGATCAAACAAGCAATCTCATCTTTTCATCTCCTTTCGAGTAAAACCCAATGCCTAATTGCCTATTCAAGTAGAGCGAAAAGATAGCTATGATAGATTCTCACCCAAATCCAAACATGAAATAGAGATGGAAATTTTTCTCCCAAGTATAAGAAGACAAAACGTGGTGCACTTTCCATGCCCCAAGATTCCCACCCTTCTTTGCGTTAGAAAGAGACCCAAACAGTAGTGCCCCTACAATCTTTTTAGCTAGAAATTTGTAGAGTAAAGATAAGGTCCCCCATTTGTTGAGTAAAGAAGGATAATGAACATCACAATCCAGTTTTATAAAAAAAAATCCTTGAAAATACGAAAGGAACTGAACTAACAAAGCAATGTTGCATTTATCAAGTTCACTTGCAAAGTGAGATTGAAAATTTTCAATTCCATGACCATAAAACAAATAGAGGCTTGGCAATTGAGGATTTAAAATCCCATCACATCAGAAGTGAAGCAACCTTCTGAAATTTTGCAAATATGTCCCAAAAAGCTAACGGACAATGAACAAAGGTCCTAACGATCGAGCACAGGAAGGCAATTAATAAATTAATAATATGATATAAAATACACAAATGAGTAATAGCTCAATTGATATATGCATTTCCGCTCTTGGGGAAAGTGCGAGATTAGAGGCCTATAGAGGGAAAGTGCCAACAAATTTAACGCATTCGGTGTAAATTCGTAAACCTCTGGATGTGTGCTTGCGCATGGTGGGTGTGTGGGGCCAATGCAAAATAAAAAAAATGAAAGAAAGATATAAAATACTGTGTCAAATTTTCTCCCTTGGCATGTGATTGCTGATTGGATTTTGGCGACTGATAGGCAACAGAGTAGGCTCGTAGTGTTATTAAATAAAGGCCTCTTAAAAAAGGCCACGATTGCCCGTATAATGTGCCCACGTTCTGCAATAATACCTCACTAAACAACCTATCATCATTTACTAACTTGCTCAATGCTCTCACCATCTACATCCCATGCTGTTATTTTTACTTTTATTTCATTCTATTCTATTTTATTTCCTGTATTTGTCTCTATGTTCATGTTACCACTTGAATTTTGGTCACATTTGATCAATTGTAGAAACAACTCTATTTTAAAAGATATAAAACAATATTGAAAAGCCAATGGCCACGGAATCAAAGTCCATCTCCCTCTGATCTCCATCTGATGCTCAAGTCATAAAGCAAGCAAAGCATCATACCTGAGAGGTGTGCTTACCAAGGCCATCTTAAACATGCAAAAATCTTTGATATGGTTTGCTGAATGCTCAAGATCTTTAGTCTTTATTGAGCAACATAAGCTGCAACAGACCATGTACATCATCTTTGACCATAGGGTTAATTAACAATCATATTTGTCCATATCGATTTACAGTAGATAAAGAGTGAACATTCATTAAGCAGAAGTTATAAACCAAGCCAGCCGTTAAAAAAACATAAGATCAGCTAAAGTTTACCGCAAACAAATTTATGCATTATAAAGAGTCGCACAATGAGCCTCGAATACTGTGCTTTTTCCTTTTTTTGCTGCAGTTGAATTATTTTAAGAAAACAGAAATTACAGTAAAATTCCATGATGTTTCAAAATTTAACAGATAAATACCATAATCTTTATTTATTACATATAAACAGCACAGCACATGATTATTTCGATACCCAGAAACAAACATTGTCGATAGAAGTTGTCTTATAACCACTACATGCCTTTATGTCATTCATCTCTTGACCTTATCAACCAATACAATTTTTCATTCACTCCCCAACACTCAAGCCCTTTGGTCTTGTCACTCTATTTTTTTTAACCTTCTTTTCACCTCCCCTTCCAAATTTTTTTTAAAAAACACTAAATTGGGAGGGGAAAAAAAGAAGAAAATTTAACTAAACAAGATCAAAACAAGGGTTTCATGTGTGTTAAGGAAACAAGGACAAAAGAAGGCTTAATAGTATATCAAACGGCAATCCGGAAATAAATTAAGCAAGAATAGCCTCGCAGGACGACAAGTTAATCACATGCAACAAGATCATGGTATTTCCTTGTGATAAATAAACCATATGATGAAAGAAAGATCCATGTTATTTGACTGCAATTTAGCCATTCAGAAAAGATTCAAACCGGACTTGATGGTTGTTACCAATATACCATTGGGGGTTTATGAACTCAATGGGTCCCCATTCCATGCTAACCAATTTCATTACCTATAAGTGAGTGGGGAGATTGGTCAGTCTCTTTCAGAGGGGGGGGGGGGGGGGGGGGGGGCTCCCATTGTGTTGACCATGTTAACACTCAACCCCACAACACACAATAAACAAACAAATACCTGGACCCAGGACCTTTAAGTAAAGCAACAGCCTTCATCTTTTAACACCAAAACATAAAGTACATCACTAGCCTCTCTCTCTCTCTCTCTCTCTCTCTCTCTCTTCAGCTCCAGCTGTTCCTTTGCTGTCTATGGCAGATAATTTTATCGAACAGAATATGTGTAACTTGCTTTGAAGTTGCACATTCATCAAAACCTCACTTGCCTCTCTGTAAACTAAACCCCCCATTCTGTTGGCAGGAGAAATCCAATGCACCTAACTTAAGCTGTTTCTTCCAACCCTTAGTTGCATCCCCTTAAAATTGCAGAATTTGAGACTTCCCGAGCTTGCATAAATCATAGGAAACCACCTTATAGTCGTCGAGTTTGTGAAAAATCCCCACTTGGCTATGCGCGTGGCTGGAAAAATTGCATTTGCCTAAAATGATTGGTCCCCACTTATATAACGGTCCCCGCCCCTTCTAGATCTGATATCGAAATGAAAATTAAGGTGTCCTTGAACAACTCCATGTTCGTGCATAATAAAGATTTCTTAGCATCACATGCAAACCCTTTCCACATCATCTCCACGAAGACGGACGTTCATATTCTTGTATATGCGCTTTTATGCAGACACCCTATAATAGTCTAGGATAGAGCACACCTTGCTCCGAAACAGAAAGTTTTAGCACAAAGCATATCACAAATCTAACATGAAGGATTCTTCTGTCATCATATACTCAATTGCTCAATCATCAGGAAAGCGTCTTGCCATTTTTCCCCTCAGATGCCCCAGATAGGATCATCCATCAATCAATCCTTTGTTCCATCATTTCATCAAATCGGAGTTTCAATAATTTTGTTGTCATTGACGAGTGTTTTGCCTACAAGAAGGGATCATATAACAAATATAATAAGCCAATCATAAGAACACATATTAATATGATTATGTGAGAAATATCTGCAAAGAGCATGAAAGAAGCTAGTAAAATCGTAGCACATCTAATTTATGGTGGCCACATATGGTCATTGTCATGTGCACGTTTCTGTTTCAAATGTACACAAGCCATTGATCTATCGATATCATGTGTCTATAAGGCCCATTATATGGCAAACATTTGATTGAGCCAACTCATTCATTTGCCAACCAATTTTCTGAGGAGGCCTACCTAACTGAACATGAAAGATATTTTCGCTTAACGATATCATTATCGTAGGGACATGATCTGCTCCATATCAGGAAAAAAAGCAAGGTGATATTTATTCAAAAAGAAAATATCAGGTCATGCCAGAATCAGAATGTACTATTTAAGTACCATAGCATCAACTAATCTTCAAATCAGAATTTAATACCCTCAAAAACATCAAATCCTAAACCAAATTAGTCTTGCTTACAATTTACAAAATGTGTGGTGCTTGATAATTCCATTATTCAATAAGTAATGTTAATTTGGTTTATAATTCAATCCAGAGTTGGGGGGGGGGGGGGGGCACCAATAAATATCTTTTGAGGACCATGAAGCACGTTAGAGTAACTCAAAAGAGATATTTCGTATCATTACTTCTTAAATGACCATGTTCTCCGTTTTCTTTTTCCATCTTACCATTACCATTACTAATCCTTGGCTTTCTATTTTCTCCGTATTAGGTCAAAGACATAACACAATTGGCAGTTTGTCTTAGATTAAAAGGAAAGACACGAGACGGATTTATTGCCTGGGGACCAATTTTTTTCCTTAAAAATCTGACTTGTTAACATCATTTAGATCCCCAGCCTAATAAAATCTGAGATGAAATAGTAGTAGCATATCATCATTGGGCAATCAACAAGTCAATCAGGGCCATGCATGGCATATTCTAATCAAATCTCCTTCCTTTCACAATTCGACTGCATCGTTTACCAGAGTGTCACTTTAGCAACATATATATATATATATATATATATATATATATATATATATATGGAAGCAAAAAATAGCATAGGGAATCATAATTTGAAAATTATATTTTATTGTAAATATCCCCTCTCTATAAAAACTCAGGCTTCACAAGCACTAGAGCGCGCGCGTGTTTCAGGACAACATCTAAAAAATATTAATTAGATGGAGAAAAAACAATCCGTATAAGGATTTTTTTTTCTTCCTAGAATCTAGAGCAAGCTCATACCTCCAGGATAGAAGATATACGTTTAAATATATATTAAGATACAAATTTAAATCCGAGCTCACATTGCTATCTTTATAGGACGAAAACTATTAATATAAGATTTTCCTAAACTTAAACGTGCTCACGCCTAGCTTCATCCCCAAAGCTGAATGAAAGAGAAACATTAAATAATTAACAAGGCACTGAGGCAGAGATCTATGTAGCATGGGTTCGGCTACGGATATGGGATATGATACGATACGGATTCATAATTTTCCATAAACCTAGGATACGTGATACATTTTTGTATCGATTTTAAATTAACTAAATATGAATATATATTAAGGTATAACATACCAATATATAATAATATAAATAAATAATGGCATTATGTTAGATATTCAATACACTTTCAAACTTTTGAGTGCCTTAATTTCGAGAGAAAGAGAAGATGCGTCGGTTCAAGAGAAGTTGGTGAGACATTTACAAGTCCAAGCGAATCCATGAGTTTCGGACTCCGATAAGCGATCAGGGGCGATTTATGAGGCATATACAAGTATTTGTGCTTCACAGGCAAAGATAGCAAACAAAACATCAAAGTTCATAGAATGATAGTATATAACAAGAAGAACTGAAGAAGAAATCAAATGTAAAACAAACGAGTGAAAGAGTGAAAAGAGCAGGGTGCACAAATTTACTACATACCTTGCATATGTCAGTAAATTTACTACATACCTTCCATGTGTTGGGTAGAAACTAGTTGCTTTGCTAGACAGTCTTCAAGTAACCCTGCAGAATGTACTGTGATGACAAGGTTACAGAGTAAGTACTGCGGGACAAGCCAAACTGCAAAACGAAAGATGCCAATATCAATACAGTTTCAAATAATCCTATAAAACCTGAGAACAAAGGATTGTATATCTCATAATAGAAAACAAAATAGTAAATCAAATATGAGATGCTTTGGTAATTTCAAATGGATGAAACTAGAGATATAAAATAGAAGCCATTGGAAGCATTTAAATACAACTTTATAGGGGTAGATTCCAAGTACGCTCACCTCAAGATATAATCATAATTAGAACATATTTGCGACTTCAATTACATTGCCTAAGGTTTAAAGTACAAAGTTTAAGTAAATTATAAACTGTTAATTTCATCATGGAGTTCTCTTTTGGGTGTATCGTGGGAAACAAAGATGAAATGATATAGATGATGGACCATCTATATTGCAATTAAACATTATGAATAACTGACCAGCATCATCTTAAATGCCCTCTCAAATAGGAAATATTTGTACCAGTGCTCATTTAAGACGCACATGTGCTCTACTATCAACCAAAAAAAAGGATAATATGTAAGGAGATGGTATATATCCAAAAGCAAAAAGCATTGCAACCATGTTGATGAGACTCAATCCTCTGCGTTGCCATATTCCGGGACGAGGAGACTATGGACAAGATGATGGCTCTTTATAAGGTCTTGCCTATTTAGAATATCAAGAAGCACCAAAAACTGACTTCGATGGTAAGCTACAAACATATACAGCAGTGCGACATATAACTCCTATATGACTACACAACTAGTCTGAAAATCGTCAAGTTCGGGAGAGGAAACTGTGGACAAGAGAATGGCAGTTAATCTTATAACCTAAAAGGTGAGTTGGTAGCGAAAATCGATCTTTATGGCTACAGGGAATTGCATCTAGCAATAAAATAAAGATATATTGCTCCTATACCTTTTACAAATTCTCTAAGATTATTATGATTATAAGAAATCCATTTCTTTCAAAAGGAATCTTATTATCTATATAAAATTTCTTAGAATAAGGAGTGAAGATGGTAAATTTGTTATAGGGAACTGCATTCATCTAAATGGCAACCTGTCGTAAACACACTTCCAAAGTATAACTTTATTTATTTTCCACAATATCAAAAATATAATAAAGTGGCTTAGATGACAACCTACAAAAAATGGTAAGAGACAGGAAATATTTATATGGTACGTTGGGTAATTATTAAATACGAAAGATGAGATGATGCATCGAACATTCAAGAGTGCAGGATCTGCTGCAGTATCCAACACAAATGTAATTGGGATGACAATTGGACTGGGCCAATTTTAATTTAAAGATTCTAAGCCTACAAGCAATTGTCCTGATCCAACCCAGATGAAGGGGAAAGAAATCAATAACGAATTTAAGAGAACAGACATAGTCAAAGAAATAGAGACCAAGCTAGACATAGTCAACATGAAAGTAACAGCAGGTTTGTTTGGTTATTTTGTGTTTTGAAGGGGTATGTGGATGTGCATGATAAGAACTCTCAAAAAAAATTGAGAAGATATCAGTGTTCATGAGCTCGATAGGTATCTGTCAATTAGGTAAGGATGATTTATAATATAAAAATCCAGACATTTTAGTCGAGGGCATGTTTGGATAATTTGAGGTACCGGAAGAAACAAATTACCCCTTGAAGTAACTTCCAAAAAACGAGCGATAGAAGACTTATTTCATGTGTGTGTTTTTTTGTGCACATTTAAGAAGACGAAAATAATTTATGAAGTAAATTCTTGCAATTCCACCATGAGCAAAACAAAAAAAATGTTACTTTGTATAAGTAATATATTCTTCATTTTTAGAAGTAATATACGATTGAAAAATCGTTTGCCGTCTCTGCGTGCTCCATACTCACATCCAACCCAGCATGAAGAAAATAGAATTTTGAAAGAACACTTACCACATAGGATCCATCTCATCAATTGGAAGCAACTTCGTAACCTTTTTTCTCACAAATCAACACCTGTCACATAGGATCCATCCACGTTAGATTCTTCATGTCAAACAAACAAGCCCGCTTGCTATGAAGACAAGACGTAAATTCTTCAAGGTGCCTTTTGATTGATTTATTTTATTTTATTTTTAAAAATGCAAACCACATTTTGCAAAGTGAACATGTTAGACTTCTCCTATGAATACCTAATTAGGTAGGTAGAGGTAAAGTTATTCATCAGAACTTTATATATTGATAACTGGAAGTTGTTACAAGTGTTAGACAGGTTGCATGCTCTTGAGGTTGGGGCATATAATATATTAAGATTTGGGAGATGCAAGTTAACCTTGATTTATCATTATAGCCCATAAACTCGTTATCTGTGAAAGGGTGGCCCGAAGGATATTCTTCATTCTTGTTGCTCTTAGTAGTTTTATTGTTTAACATCAGGATACTTCTCAAGTCAGAACCTAGTAATTGTATGATGGTCTCACTCTATTGCCCGACATGTTCACAGCTAAGTTTTCCTCTATGAGCATCTGAGTATGCCTTGATACTTTCCCTTACCATCATTAGCTGTACTACCTACGTCAATTTTCAGTTTTATTTCCCCAAGACTTCAATTCCCAAATTGATCAGTAGCATTCATGTATCCTCCGTGGTTATGGCCCGATGAAGTTCATTACTTGACTGGAGTCTGTACTGCATGAATATGCTCATCGTCGTAACCTTAGTGTTTGTGCGCGCGCGCGCGCTTACATGTGGGCACACGCTCACCCACTTAGAGAAACAGAGCGAAAACAGTTATAGAAGTGTTAAATATATGTGTATATGCAGAATGTAACAAAGGCATGAAAATTGACTAATATTCTAATGAAAATATAAAGATTATAAATAACATCGTGTTAAAAAAATGTAGTGAATAAACTTGCAACAATGCAAAACACAACGCGAAATGTATAATATTACTTATGTAATAATTAACAACAATCAAATTAACAATTCAAATTTTATAAGACCTGGAAGCTTTTGCGCCCTGGCGGGCAAACCTGTACATTTTAACCGCCTAATTTCATCGCCTAGACCTAAAGCGGATTGGTCTAGGCAGCTGCCTGGACCTTTAAAGCATATTTATCTTCTTCACTTTAGTTGTTTCAGTGAAAATAATCTGTGGCAAAGAATAATAACCGGTAAATATATAAGAGGAAAGAGCACAAGTAAAATGAAATTATAATTTTTTTCTCTTAATGGCTACTAATACACGATAGGTTGCCTAAATGGGTGCAAACAAACAAAATAATGTGATTATATAATACGATGCAATTATAACATGGAACTTTGTATGAGGTAAAACCTAGGAGGGCCTAAGCTGAGAATCATCACACGTGTGCATAAAGAGAGGCCGACTGTGATCAAAACTATTATAATTATGTCACTTTCAAAATTTTCAACATTGTTGCAAAACATGCATTCGATTTGTGTTCAATTGGCCAGTGAATAACACATAAAAGAATTCAAAGACACAAAAATAGATTTTATAATAAGTAGGCATTGAGTTTGTATAACCAGGTTTACATTTCGGACAGGTAATGAGTTATGCGACGGATGAAATGGCCATTTGTCCTATATATTTCGCACAGGGCCAATTATACAATTGTAAATGGTTTCTAACCTAAAACAATTAATCAGACAGTTATCGCCCCTTCTAAACCTCGTTGTACAACACTAATTACCTTATAATCTTCTTCAGTGAAAATCACAAGTTGGAGCATTACGGATTTTCTTTCATTAAACAAGTGAAGATTATACCACCATCTAAAGGAAAAATGCACCATAATTGAAATGATGAAACCTCATACCAGCTATTGTTCGCTTACATTCAATCTTCTCCCCAAATCTCGATTTGTTAAGGAATCACTCCTCTGAAGGAGAAATATACTCTGCAAAGCAACCATCCGAATCTTCATCCACATCATCCTCATTTTCCATCTCCTTCCTCACCCTAATCAACTCCAAGTACTTCTCTCTAATCTCTACAATAGGATGCATCTTCACCAACTCCCTCCCACAATAACCCTCTCTAAGCACCACCGTCTCCGTCGCCAACTTCCTCGACAAGTAAAATATCCCTGGGTGCCTCTCAAACACCTTTGTAAACTTTTGCGGTAATCCAAGAACTTTTCTCATATTACTAACATTCCTCCTCTCCGTCTTCTTCCCAATCATCAAATGCAAAATCTCATGAAACACCCCAACGATTCTCTTCTCTGATTCATCGGTCCTCGGGTCTAAACCCGAGGCATCCTCATACGGGCTCGTGTATGGCAACGTCTGCCACTCTTTTAACCACTCCACACACTTCTTCTTCAACCCAAAACCTCTAGTAAAGCTCACTGGAAAAGCCAAGCTCTCACCTTTTTGGTGCCCGCTGCTCCTTTGAAGCTCGGAGACCGCGAGGAGCGGGTCCCACCGTCCAACAAGCTTGACCCAGAGCCTTTCATCGTTCGGGGGTTGGAAGATGGTGAAGAATTGGGGGTATCGAGGGATTAAAGTTTGCTGGAAGTCGAGATCGAGGCCGAGATCGAAGCGGAGGAGATCGATGGTGTGGAAAGGGAGGGATCGGTCGAGGGTGAGCATGAGGAGCTTGCGGAGGCGGTTGACGACGTCGGGTTCGGTGTCCTTTAGGGTTTGGAGCTCTCGGCGGCGGAGATCGGCGGTGGCGGGGGTGAGGGTGAAGGCGGAGGGGGATGACTGGTGGAAGACGGCAGGAAAGCGGCGGAGGAAGTTAGGGTTTTGGGTGGGGATGGGGATGTCAGGGTCAGGGTTAGAGGCGATGAGGTGGAGGATTGGGCGGAGGTGCTTCTCTCTGGAGACGACGCGGTCGAGGGTGCGGTCTTTGACCCATTTGAGCTTCACGTTGACGAGGGTGGCGCGTTGCTGGAGGTGGTGGCGTAGGATCGGAGAGAGGCGCCACTGCCGCTGGACGCTCCGCCACAGCATCTCCCTCCCTCCCTACTGCGTGTGAATCTTGAGGTTTTTGGTAAACCCTACCCTTGCTGCTCAATTTTATTCACATAGCACCTTCCATTTTTGGCTTTGGCAAACAAAAGAAAAGAAAAGGAAAAAAGAAAAACCTTCTATTTTTGAGAGAATCACTTCACTTGACCCTTTTACTTCAACAACCAATAAATTATTTGGTTTTTCTATTTAGCCTTAGCTCTTGGGCAAAACTTTTCTTTCTCTGGGATGCCCCAAAACAAAAATTTATTATTTTTTGCTTTTTTACTTTACCTCAATACTTTTCTGAGTATGCAGAATTTAAAAAATTTGTCTTTAAATAAATAGGAGGCAAGATGGGATATCCATAAAATAAAAAAATAAAAACTAGTAAAAATCAACATCTAATTGATTGCAAGCAATTTATCAACTAAATTTTAGAGAAATAGTTTTGGATGTTAGGATGAAAATTCAAACCTCTTGCTTAACAACATAAACTATGCTAAATATGTTTTCACGCATTTTCACAAATTATGCCATCTGCATTATACACGCAGATTTAGCAATTTGGGTTTTAAACAAAGTTTAATTTACAAAATTTTGATCAGGAGCCAAATTAACACGGACCAAGGTATTACCATGCGTTATTACCAGGTCCCCGTGAAGATAATTCATGTGACAGAAACGTATAATTAGAAAAAATTAAATGGAAAAACAAAAAAACAATAAAGTTAACAAATTATTAGATTTTCAACGATACCGTTAGTATACGCCACAATTTCGCATTACATGCGCCACAAAAAACATATTACTTTTTTCTCTTAATGGCTACTAATGCATGATAAGTTGCCTAATTTCAGGTTCACCAAAGTAAAATTTGATTTCTTTATTGCTCCAATCTTAATTTACCTGATCCTGTTGTTGCTATAGTGATGCCTTCTTCCAGAGTTTCATCCTCTTCAAGTCGCTACAAAAACCAATATCGAGGTGACACTTACCGGATGCTTCAATTTGAATTCTTCCGTCGTCTATTGACTTTATTTCTCACAAAATCTTGCTATCATCTACCTTTGATATTCAAAGCAGCTCTAGCAATCCATCAGTCTTGTGTAGTCAAAAACAAGATTAACAGCAAATGTTTCCAACTTAGATGCAATTTCTGATAATCAAAACTTAGTTACGACTTTGGGTCCAAGATGCTAAACCAGTGATCTTTGATTTTTTTTTAAATTCAAGATCAAATAATGTTACAAGTGTGTGACATAATTAACATTCCCTGCTTCAACAGTCGAAAGAAAAAATATCTTCAGAAGATTTGACGCCAAAGAATATGTATTGATTGAAAATTTAGTTGGGATACTACCAAATTGTCAGGCAAAGACAATGCTATTCAACACAGAGCAGATTAAATGCCTTGAAAAGCAAGAATTATAATTAGCAGGCATGCAAACAATTTGCAAACAGTTTTTGATACAAATAAATACATCACCTTGGCATGCTATGATCTTTATTATTCTGGTCCTGTCATAAGATCTCCTCCAAAGAATAAAGGGGTAGCAACTAGCAACTACTCACCACTCGACAAGCTCTCCTCCAAAAGCGCGATACTCTTTAAGCTACCATCTCTGCCACAAAGTTTCTCAACAAGCAAATAACAAGCCGAGCTTCCAAGTGAATAACCAATTTTAAACATTGCATTCAACACGGGCAACACGTCATCAACTCGCCCAGCCAAACTTAAATGCTCAACCAATCTATTAAACGTTTCTTGTTTCAGTCTTAGATTTTCCTCCAACATCTTGACCAACCAATTTAGTCCCTCTTCGGCCTTCCCTATCTTACAAAATGCATCTATAATGCAATCATTTATAAATACCAAAGGCCGTAGGCCATTGTCTTTCATATGTTTCATCATTTTCACTGCATCATGCACATTACCTTGATCACACAATGCCAAAATAATCGGAATATAGGTTGGAACTATTGGTTTCAATCCAACCTTTAATATCCTACTATAACAGCACATCGCCTCAACGACCCTCCCTTCTTTGCACAAGCCTTGTATCAATGAATTGTATGCAATCACATCCTTTTCAATTCCTTTGCTTGTCATCTCTTCGAAAATTACAACAGCTTCACCAATTTTTCCTTGCAAGCACAATTTATTTATCAACATGCTGCAGCACACTGTGTCTTCGCTATAGCCCTTTTCGATCATGTCTCGATAAAACTTCTTCGCCTCTTCAATATCGCCGCATTTGAAACATGCATTAATCAAAGAACAATAACTGTATCGACTCGGCTGAATCCCCATCTCAATCATCTCTGACCACAACTTCTTCGCCTCGTCGATCCTCCTCATGTTACCCAACCCATCAATCATTGTACTATAAATAACCTCATTAACAGCATAACCCCTCAATTTCAATTCGTTAAAAATCCTTAAACCTTCGTCTCCATTGCCGTGATCAAACAACCCGCGGACAATAGGTTGATAAGTGAAAACATCCGGCATCCTTTTCCCCGCAATCATCAAATGAAGCAACTCCGAAACCTTCCCAAAGTTCCCAGCTTTCGCAAACCCGCACACCAACACATTGATGGAATACACATCGGGCAGAAGCCCGTTCCGCAAGAACTCGCGCAGTGTCCGGTAGGCGTCGATAAATTTCCCGTCTTTACACAATGCCTGGATCAAAAACCCGGCAGTCGTCTCGTCGCCGGGGGATTTATAAGTCAGGGTCATAAACCGATAGATATCTGATACTAAGTCAGTCCGATTGGCTTTGAGGCAAGTGGAGAGAGCCGCGTTCCAGATCGAGAGGGACGGGTTTTGAGCGGGGCATTTCGACGAATGGGTTGTGGGCATTTGAGGGGGGAGAGAGTTTGAGAGGAAGAGGAGGTAGCGAAGAGAGAGGAGGTGGTTGTTAGAGATGGAGGGAGAGGAGAGGACGAGGTTGATGAGGGTTGGGTTGAAGAGAAGAGAAGGTGGGAATTGGGAAGTGAGGGATTGTTCGAATCTGGGTTTGTTGCGGATTAGAGAGGAGATTTGCTGAGCTGATTGAGAGATCTCGAGATCTTGGGGGTGATTGAGGTTGGGGATTTGAGAGGAGAAGAGCCTGAGGGTTTGGGGATTAGGGTTTTGGAGGAGGAAGAAGCGGGAGAAGCGATTGGCGCGGGTGCTGCGCTTGAGAAGCCTCATGTTTTGCGAATTCATTTTTTCACATGGAAGTGATCGTAGATGGAGGTTCGGCAGAGCCTTAGTGTGTTCTATACCAGCAAGAACTAGAAATGAACTGGAAAATCTTACTCAATGGCCGGTGTTGGCACAGTACTGTTGGAACTTTCCGATCGGCTTGGTTCATGAAATGAAAGATATCCCGTATCTTTATATTTTTGGGAATGTGATAGACCGACATCTGATTCCAAGGATCTTGTATTAATATGCTTGGTATATTGTAATCATCCATGGTAATTTATGAATATGCAATCGTCGATCGGCGGTGGACATGGGAAGATAGGGTCAGTTGATTACCATAGTAATCCTATATTCCCAGGAATATTTTTTATACATAAACAAAAACAAGTATTGTAATATTTTATGGTAATTTAGAATTACCTCCTACGTTACTTCCTACTAAGGGCACCTTCAGGGGTATATATCATTCGGTCAGTAATGATCCCTCGGATTGCTTATTTGTCGGATTTTATCGTCCGGTTTTGCATAAATTGAAAGAAGAAACTAGAAAGGAGGATTGTGTCTCCTTGGAGGTCGTATAATCAAAAATTCAAAATTACTGGCATGCTGTATTCCGCCTTCAGTATATTCGTCCTGCAGATTTCGTAATAACATGCAAACCGCGGTTCCATTTTAACATAAACAAAACCAAGGTTTAAGAAACCTTGTCACCAAACCAGGCCTTGACACCTTCAGTAGCCAATCGAGTCTGTAACCTATCAAGAATCAATAATATGTCCAATCCAAAGACTAATCCTGTAAATTTATTAACAGACAATAATACGCATTCCACTATCACAAGAAACTAGATACAAAGGTTTGGTTAAGGATAATACCTCCATCTCCACTCTCATTGCGGATCATGTTATTTTAGGATTTTTGGAACAAACAGTAGTAAATTAGAAAGCAGATATTTCATTAAGAGAATATCATCACACTATTTATCATCATCATTACAATTTTACAGATAAATAAATTAACAAGAATCTGGGAAATTACTATTAATGCAATTTTTAAGGCCGTTAGAAAATAAATCTCCGATACAAATTGTAACATCATATGACCCAGAACCAAGACACGATAGAACCAGTAGCCAACCCAACAACTATAAACAAAACCATCACAATCCCAGCAACCTCCGAATGCTGAACCGCAACAGTTTTCGTGGTCAGAATCATCAACACCGACGTCAAAAACCCATTTGTCAACCCTAAAAGACAAGTCAGCACCGTGACAGGAATCTCCGTGCGAAAAAATTCAGGCCCATGATGACAACACAAAAATATAGGGTAGAATAGTAGTCTCCCCAAACATGCAAAAACCGCAACATTTGCATTTTCGAGCAGATAAACTGCAGTAAGCGATTTTCCAATTAAATCAAAGATATTGTACCCTGCAATTAAAATTATCGGGTACCAATCCTTCAGGGATTCAGAATGTACATCTTCAGTGATGTATCCAGCAAAAATTGAAAGGGTAACGACGTAAATTATGAAAACTCCGGATCCGGACCATTTGATTCATTTCACGATGCTCTTTAACTTAGATTGCCATTGAGATCGAGTCATTGGACCATTTTCGCTCGTTTCTTGTTTCTTGTTTTATGGTTTGGTGTTTAATGTTTTTGTAGTGTTGCGCGATTGGGAGCTTGTCGGCTATGTTGTAGCAAATAATACAAATGGCCATTACTACAATGCTAACAGCAAAGTAGAGATTTGCGCTTTTTCTTAAGCCATCTGCGTCTTGTGGGTATATCGATTTTGTTATGATTCTCATGGCCAAGATGAGTACCCCTGCACAATAAAATTTGCATAAGATCAACACAGCATATGCACGAACCCATGCATGTGCGGGCCTATGCCTGCCCTCTTACACACACGCACGCACGCACGCACACGCGTACAAGACACCTTCATTTATAAGGCTTGGGCACTTATCATATGTTTATTAGCATTTAAAATTTTAGTGTGAAATAATACAGCACAAAACTGTTTCAGTATTAATTATCCACTTAATACCAATACTGTGGTGCAAGTGCGCGCGCGCATGTGGGTGTGGGTGTGTGTAAAATTGGTGGGTGATAAGTACCCAAGGCCTATAGATGAAGAGAATTGTAAGAAATTTACACTACATTACTTATTTAAAGGCATGAATTCTTTTACAAAACCCACACCAAATAACAACATATTATCAGCATATAAAAGATAAGCTATCAATAATGTTCTCATCGGAACCCTAACCAAGTAGAGAAGAATCTCAGTCTCCTGAAAACAGCAATGAAACTCAATAGAAAAAGATCGAACGTGACACTTTAAACTTGAAGAAAACCATTACAAACTGTTATAGTTAAATCATAAATGACTGACGGAATACACATTTTTATTATGCTTTAAAGCATTTCCCATGCCCTAATTTTTTTAATAGTGTTCAAGAGATCTACTACATTCACCATTTTGTACTTGTGCTTCAATTCGTAGGGTTTTTTTAAATAGATCTAAAGAATGTGTGTGCATGTACGCACACAATTATCAACATAAATACGATATATTATATTTTTAAACTTCAACAATACACATAAAGTTGCTAGTCAATTTTCTAATTAGATTCTGACACAAATTCAATGTAGATTAAGGTAAAGAGGAAATTACATCTCCTATTATATTACATTATTACTGCAGTAGAATAGCTAGATAAATGTCCATTACAATTAGCATTAGTTGATTTCTCACAAAATTCACTAGAAAAGATAAAATGCGAAATGAGGATATTTGTACATAGGTTGGTATGCATCCGTAGAGGAGAAGATGCGAGAAAACCACCTAAGCTGGTTTGGTCATGTGCGATATAAACTTACGACAAATTAAAAGGGTGAAAGGGTGACCGAAAAAAATTGGATGGAGGCGATACAAAAAGACATGGATGCCAAATGCTTTAATGAAAGTATATTGTTCGATAGGAGTGAGTGGAGGCGGAAGATCCATGTGCTCGATCCGGCGCGATTCTCATGTTGGTTCATGTAGCCTACCCCATATGCTTGGGATAAAGGCACAGTTGTTGTGTTGATTTCTGACAGAATTAGATATGAAAGAGTCCTTCAACAATGCATTTGGAGCTTAGTAGAGGCGATAGTCAAAGGTTATAGGGCTAAGTAAAGGTTCATCGAGTAATCACATTTTCCAATTAAAATGCTCTAGCTACGAAACAAGCTGTCATGAAATTTTGGACAGGTGAAGAGCCTTCCATAATAAATAACCAGCTACTGTCCTTCAAGTTTCAATACGAGGGAAGAAAGTCCTATAAGTAGATATGTTGATTTGCAATAGGAAAAGTCTAGAAGAAGACTCTGAAAGATGTCCTGATTTTTTCTCTATCCCGCATACAATCTCCATCTGCCAACATCAGTTTGATCATATTCGCATCAAAATCAATTAATTAATACCATAACATGACAATTGACACATTTATGAAATGGAATACCTCGTCCCCATAAGTTTGCCAAATGCAGCCGCAATCTCATTTAAGTCAACATATAATTGAGTTTCGCAGCTTTGAATGCATACAGACCGGATTTCTAAACAGGAGTTTCACTCAGTCTATTATGGAATTTTGGATACGAGTATGAAAAAATCCACCACGGTTGGATTTTTTATTTTTCCAACTCGCTTTGTTAAACTCCTTTTTGGTTCCCAACACACAACCCATTGTCATCTTCAGGATTTCAGAATTCAAGTCCCAATTTCTGAAACACTAAGGCTCCCAAACACAGCGAAGCAAGACTCGGAGTTGGATCGGAATAGTAGCAGCTGCCCAAAGGCGACCCTTGGGAAGGAGTCCAATCCTTTCATGCAGAATCATTGTTAGTTTTCAGAATTTAAAAACCCAAATCTGTGAAACCCTATTTCAACTCCAAACACATAGCTTGTTAGTTTTTGGGGTTCCAACTCAGAAGTTTCAATCCGAGAAACTCTATTTTTTGGTTCCCAAACAAAACCCATTATCAGGTCTTGTTGTCGGAACTCAAAAACCTCAATTTGGAAAGCTCTACGTATGTAAATACAAACCCATTGTACTTTTTAGATTTCAAACTTCAGACACCAGGAAATCAATGTTTCAATGACCTCCGAACCCGTTCCCAGATTGAAGGTTGTGCAAAAATTTTTAATCGGAATAAATCATTACCAGCACAACAATCACACAAAGATGGAAAAAACTTCTCCACAAGCACAAGCCCGTTGCAAATCCTTAGATGGGATTTGAGATCCGTGCAAATCTTTTTTGCACTTTCTCTTCCCTTGCACGAATCTCAAAACTCATCCAAGAGCTTGCAAGAGCCTTATAGAGAAATTTCTCTACAAGTCTTTGTAGAGAAGATTTTTCCCACAAAGACAACTAATATTAGCATAAAACACTTGAAACAAATTGTCAAAAAAAAACAGCAGAAAGAAAAAGGAAAGTCCAACAGCCAATAAAAACCTCACCCGAAGCTGCTGTCCCTGCAAAAACTGCCTGAATGTACCTCTCCGGCATCTCCCCGGCTGCCCCAATCACCCCCACTCTGCACCAGCGCATCTGCAATCCCCGATAAAACAACCGCGGAAACCGTGATCCTATATCTATATTAAATAGAGATAAAATATAAATATAAACATGGCTTAATTCCAAAAACCTACCAAACACGTTGGCCTAATTACAAGAAACTACCAAATTCTTGTTTAATACATAACTACCACAAAACTTTCAAGGAGTGCATAAAACTACCACAAAACTTTCAAAAACTACGAAAAACTATAATAAATAAGATGCCATGTCAGCAATAATTGTAAGAAACTACCGCAAAACTTTCAAAGCACTGTAGTTTCTTGTAATTTTGAGAGAATTTGGTAGTTACTCTTAACTGAGACAAAGAATATGGTAGAATTTTGAAATTAAGCCTATAAAGATTACATTGAGAATTAAAAGGTTTGGACCAAGACCCCTTGTAAACATGATGCTATGAAATCGTGTCAAGAAGCATCAACACAAAACTGCCTACTTTGACAACACGGTTTCCTATACCCCCGATTTTACAAATCAAGGTTTCACTTAAGTTGAGGTGATGCTTGGCAACACATCTTCAAGTTTAAGTTATCGAAACAATTCAAAGCTCTAATAATGCTTGAGTTTCATGTTCAATGGTTCTTTGAGTTTGGAGCCTCCAAAAAAAAAAACAGTGCCAGAAACTCCATTTTGATTGCCAAGCAGACCAAAGATTCAATTTTGGATAGTGGCCTTCGACCTAACGAAAGAATGGTTCCGGAAAGTGTAACCCGATATCAAGCAAGGCCTATGATTGTGGGAGAACAATATATATGTTAAGCCCCCTCCCTCTCTCTCTCTCTCTTGTAAACAATATATATATATATATATATATATATATATATATATATATATATATTGTTTACAAGAGAGAGAGAGAGTAATAGAGAAAAGAAGCCCTAGGTAGGTTTTTCGTCGTGTGGCGTCGAAAAAATACACCTTCCAACATTTTTTTCAATGATCGGCACCCATTATCATCATCTTTATCATCTAAGATATCGATACACCAAATTTCGTGTGATTTTATCACTTTTCATCGTTGAATTAGCAATGTAAAAAGTTCTATTGTCTGTAAACTGTTAATTTTGCATCCACTAATCAACAGTGAAAAAGTAATAGAATCATATAAAATTTGGTGTATCCACATCTTAGATGATAAAGATGATGATAAATGTCAATCGTCGAAAAAAATTGTGGAAGGAGTTTTTTCGACGCCACATGAGGAAATTCCCTTTTCCTCCATTATTCTCATGTATATGTATAGGGGGGATTGCATAAATGAATCCCAAACTAATTTTAATTGAAGGATGGCACTATCTTCAATTAAAATTAATTTGGAAATATTTATAGTATACCCTAAACTATTGAAAAAATATACCCTAAACTATTGAAGCGTCTGCAAATGTTAATATTATCAATGACATTTGATAGAATACCCGTATTGTATACAGATATTTATATGTAATTACGTACTAAATAGGGATGTAATAGCTAAATGGCATTGACGCTATAAAGAGGAGGATTAGGGCTAATCCAATCTATCCATTATATTTTCCTAAATATTCTCTCTTTTCTAATTCTTAATATGGTATCAGAGCTGATCTGAACCACTCTTGACTCCAAATCTAATCTCCACCATTCATTTCATTATCCAAACACCGAACACCAAACAATCACCAAACCCTAACCCTAATCACAGCCACCAGCCTCGTCGCCGCCGCCGTTATCGCCTCGCCGGCTATATAGCACGGGTTCGGAAACTAATAGGGGGTACAATACGATACGGATTCGTAATTTTCCAAAAATCTAGGATACGAGATACGTTTTTATATCGAATTTTAATTCAATGAATAAAAATATATGTTACGATATACATATAAATATATAATAATATATATAAATAATGACATTATAAAGATATTCAATACAATTCCAAATTTTTTAGAGCCTTAATTTTCGAGAGAAAAAGGAGAGGCGTCGATTTGAGAAAGGTTGGTGAGATATTTACGAGTCCGAGTAAATCCGAAAGTTTCGGACTCCGATACACAAGCAGGAACGATTCGTGAGACATACAGAAGCATTGGTGCTTCATAGCTCGTTGGAGCTCAGAGACCTTGCCAAAGCCCCCTTAATCATAGCTCGTTGGAGCTCAGAGACCTTGCCAAAGCCCTCTTAAGGTGAATCGACCTCGCCAAAGTCTTCAGAAGACCATCGACGGCTGTCATCCAGATCTGAAGGAGCTCAATCTCGCCATGGCAGCATCAATGTTGACTTGGAGATCTTCCTCAGCGTCGATTTCGACTTGGAATCCTTCCTCGACCTCGATTTCTCACCTGATCTCAGATCTTGACTCAAGAATCCCCATTCACCATCAATCGACCCCTCCTCGACCTCGATTTGGCTGATCAACCCCTTTCACAACCTCGACTCACTGTTCTTGACCTCTGCTTAGTTTGATTTGGTGTCCAATTTGACTTCTTGAGCAAGGTAGATTAGTTCATGGTAGATTTTCTCGTTGTTCAAGGTGATTTGAGGAAATTTGGGACTGTTTTTGATCGATTTGGGCTGATCGCTAAAGAAATCAGCGGGTATTAGGTGAATTCTTGGGATCATGAAGGTTTCTTATGTCTATTTTTGCTATTTTGCGGTATATTGATTGTGGTATTGAGGAGTTTGCCCTCACGAAAGCCATGCTCGGTTCCGATTCAGTTGGTTATTTGCTTGATTGGTGTTTTTCTAACGTGTAGATCAGATCTTGGAAGATAGATCACAGTTTTTTCTTGAGTGGAGGAGTTATTTTGGAGGATCTTGGAGACCCTCCTTTTTCTTTGGATTGTTGTTGTTTTGAGAAGTGATTCTTTGATTCTTGGAGATGGCGAGCAAATCCGAGAGCAGGCCGAACATTTTCACCGATGTCTTAGCCACCAAGATGGTGGACTTCAAACTTGATAATCAGAATCTCCACAGTTGGAAGTTCATGGTTGAGCGATATATCAAGAAGAGGCGGAAGAGCGACCGCTTGACGAAACCTCACCCTGATCCGACTACCACCGATTGGGAGGTGGACGATACACAACTCAATCACCTCATGCTTAGCTCGATGGAGCGACGGATCATGGGTGGGCTCTGTTAGAATATAAAATATGTTTTCTCAACCCTGATCATAACTTTGGAGTTTTGGTGCAGTGGAAGAGACATTTTGCTTGGTATCAGCCTAGGTTTGATTCCCACCGGGTACACATTAAATGAGGTTTTATTTAAATTAAAAATACCGCTGCGTAAAAGCTCAGATTTTGACCCAAAGGGCTTTCGACGGGGGCGTGCTAGAATATAAAATATTTTTCCTCAACCCTCATCATAATTTTGGAGTTTTGGTGCGGTGGACGGGACATTTCACATGCTCCTCCACTTGGGATCCGTTAAGGCGATTTGGAATCAGCTTCATGACCTTTATTCGTCGCAGGAGAGCCTTTCTAAGGCCTGCGATTTGGTGCATCAGTTATACAAGATTCAGCAAGAGACTCACTCACTGCATCAGTACTAGTCAGAGTTACGGAGACTTGCCCAGCTGGTGTCGGAGTTGTTCCCGATTACTAATGATGTTGCGGAGATGAGGAGCGAATGATGCCCTCCTAGTGATCATCTTTCTTGGTGGGCCACGGCCCGAGTATCAATCTGCACGTCTGACCTTACTTAGGAAGACGGATATCACTCTTTCGATCACTTACGACACGCGCCACCAAATATTTCAGTCGACGATTACTGATGAGCAGCTTGCATCTGGTGAGCACAGTGCTCTTATCAGGCTGATGAGTTCTCCAACCTATTACTCTCCACGAGTGAAAGGGGAGTTGGTCGTGGAGGAGGTAAGGCCGGAGGCAAGTACAGAGGAGAGCCTTGTTTTTGTGACTACTATCATCAGGAAGGTCATATTCGCAATACTTGCTGGAAGTTGAATGGGAGGCCTCCTCAGTCTCCTCATCTTGCCCGTACACATGTACACATGTTGGGACCTCCTATTTTGCATCCTCCACTACTTCAACGGACTCAGCATCATCTGAGGGTTCTGTTAAGTCTATGAAGGAGGAGATTGCTCGATTGAGATTTCTTGTAACCTCGTCTACTTCTAGCAGTCGGGCTGAATTGGCTCCACCTCGGACTTCAGCTGTGACCACTTTGGGTCTTTTGAAAGGTAACCATACAACTTTTATTACTTCGGCTTTTGTTTGTCGTCACTCGGAGATCGATACAGAAGCGATGGATCATATGATAGGAGAGAAGGGCATATTATCCTCATACAGGCCAAGGCCTGGGTCTACCCAATGATCTTAGCGAATAGGTGGGGGTATGCTCTTGCCACATCACAGGTTCCTCTCTCTACTGTCTTATACCTGCATGGTTTTCCTTTCAACTTGCTTTTTATTACAAAGTCGATCCGAGATTTGAACTGTGACGCCACTTTTTTCTCCGATGGTTGTGCTTTTCAGAAGCTTGGGACAAGGCGGACGACTGACACAGGGACAGAGGTTAACCGGTTGTACCATCTCGATGAGCATCTATGCCCTATAGTCTGCCCAACAGCATTCACATATGTTTTTGATGCCTATTGTCAGTTTAGTCCCTCTTCTCTGCAGACCTTGAAGAGGATTGTTCTCTCTCTTGGTATTTTGTCTAGTTTAGAGTAAGTCTTATGAGTTGGGTAACTATCGCTCTAGTTACCCATCTCGTAACAATAAGAGAACTGAAAAACTTTTTTATTTTAGTGCATTCTGATGTTTGGGGGTCATTCCTTATTGTTGCCCAACGAGGCTTTCACTACTTCGTGACTTTTATTGATAATTTTTCTCGAGACTCATGGTTGTATTTGATGAAATCTAGAAATGAAGTGTTTTATCGTTTCCAGATTTTTTGTTCGGAAGTTCAGACTCAATTTAGGGTTAATGTTAGTAACTTGAGAAGTGATAATGTCAAGAAGTATTTTAATACACCTTTTAGGGGGTATATGGAGAAACTTGATATTATTCATGAATTTTATTGTCCTTATACCCCCAGCAAAATAGGGTGGCAGAAAAGAAGAATATGCATCTTTTAGATATCACTCGTACCCTTTTGTTTCATATGTGAGTGTCTAAATCTTTTTGGGGGAACGCCGTTCTTACTATCAATTACTTGATTAATGGTATGCCTTTTTCTGTTCTAGATGGGCGGATTCCTCATTCTATGTTGTTCCCTTCGGCGGTCTCATTTCCCGTTCCTCCAAAGGTCTTTGTCTGTCTGTTTTGTTCATGCTCTACAACTTGGGAGATCTAAATTAGATCCCAAGGCTGTTAAGTGTGTCTTTCTTGGATACTCTCGGACTAAAAAAGGGTATCGGTGTTATAGTCATGTGTTACTACGTCGATTAATATCGGCTGGCATGACCTTTCATGAGTCCACCCCATACTTTTCTACTTCTCACACCTCTGTAGGCATGGACAACGACTTTTCTTAGGATATCTCGTATCTCTTGTCACAAGAGAACACTCCTTCTGATTCGGTTGATTCTCCACCCATGAGTTGGAGGTTATCCGTACCGTTTCCGTTGACCTACCTCCCACCCTTAATTCATCTTTGTTGGGCCCTACGCCACCTATTATTAGGGTGTATGCTCGTCGGGGTCGTACAGCTCCTAAACCTCAGCATCCTGCTGCTACTCTCTCAGAGTTTCATGCTCCGCCGAAGGCTGCCCTTGATCTTCCTATTGTCCTACGGAAAGGCACCCGCATCTGTACTTCTCACCCTATAGCTCATCATGTGGCATGATCCCATTTATCTCTTGCATACCGGGTGTTCCTCTCCTCTCTCGATTGCATTTCTCACCCTATAACTCATCATGTGGCATGATCCCATTTATCTCTTGAATACCGGGCATTCCTCTCCTCCCTCAATTCTCATGCTCTATCCAAGTCACTTTTAAATGCTTTATCTCATAAAGGGTGGACTGATGCTATGATTGATGAGATGCTAGCTCTTGAGCAGAATCAGACTTGGGATTTAATGTCTCTTCCGGCTGAAAAGAAGGTCGGTGTCGCTGGGTATACCCTGTGAAGTTTCATCCTAATGGGACCATTCCCCGCTTAAAAGCGCATTTGGCTGCTAAAAGGCACTCGCAGACTTATGGGATTGATTATGAGGAGATATTTTCTCCTGAGGCCAAGAAGACGTCTGTTCGTCTACTTATGTCTCTTACGGCTACCCATCATTAGCCTTTGCATAAGCTTGATATGAAGAATCTGTTTCTTCATGGTTCTTTGGTAAAGGAGGTCTATATGGAGCAACCATCTGGTTTTGTTGCTCAGAGGGAGTCTTGCTTAGTTTGTCGATTGAAGTCATTGTATGGCTTGAAACAGTCTCCACGAGTATGGTTTGAAAAATTTACTAAAATGGTTATTTCGGTCGGTCCTAGACGGTGTGCTCATGACCATTCGGTATTCTATCGTAATAACATCAATGGACTTCGCATTCTATTGGTGATATATGTCGATGACATAGTGATTACTGACTATATATATTGGGGTATTTCAAATTTTGCGGCAAAATTCCTTACTATTGTTGCTTTTGGGTTGCGGATGGTGCAATTGGTAGTTGTGGTTATTATCCGACCCGCCCCGCCTGTTTGAAACCCAACATGGTTCGAAATTATATCAAATATTTGCTAGTACAGAGTATCCACGCAAATCTTGATTTTACACACATATAATATATTTTAGAATCCACATATCTTTTTAAAATACAATATAAAATCAAATAACATATTTTAATATCCAACCTTACATGTCATAGTACCCCATATCATATGGTTGCACACATATATCATGTTCATATCCTAAGTGTTAAACAGACTAGTATTTGATCGCTACGTATATTAAATCCGTATTTAGGGTATATGTTTTTATTTACAGAATATTGCATTATAGTTTAAATTCTTACGCATATTCTCCATATTGAAAAACTAGATTTTTGAATGGATACGAGTAATAACTGGAGTAATCTGGTATTATCTGTAAAATCCTATAATATATATATATATATATATTATATTATTTTAACTAATATATATATACATATATTGTTATATATAATATATATATAATATATTAATTATTTAAAATATAAAATCTCTCTATCACTCTCTCTCTCGTCTCTCTCCGTCTCTCTCTATTATTCCCCACCTCCTCTCTTTCTCACCGGATGTATATATATAATATAAAAAGTTATTATATAAAAACCTCACCCTCTCTCTCCCTCGTTCTTCTTTCTTTCCCCCGCGAACGTGAACCCTAACCCATCAACTCGTCGCCGCCCTCTCACCGTCATTATCCCCTATCGTCCTCATCCTCGCCTCCTCTTCATCACATCCATCATCCCATATCGTCATCCTCTACTCTTCTCCTTCCCGACGACCCCACGTCCTAACCCAGAACCCCGACCCAAGAACCCAACACCCCTATCACCGGCAACCTCTCGTCGTTGGAAACCCATCACCACCGACCACCTCCATCACCTACTCTTCTCCCCAGCAGCCCAGAACACCATACACCACCATCCCCGACCCTTTCTCCATCCCCGATCATCAGAACCCACACCCACCTCGCTGCCGTCGACTTCGTCTTGTCGCCGTCACCTCGTCGCCTCCATATTTCCTCTGCCACCACCTACCCAGAAACACTACCAGCCTTCTTTTCTTCCTCTTCTTCTTCTTTCTTTTCTTTTTCCGACCGTCTCGTCGGAGTTGCGCACGTCGCCGACGATGCAGACGACCCAGCCACCGTCGTCGTTTAACCTAGTCACCACATCACACAACTGCTCAGCCAGGTCCAATCCTGTATGCGTAAGTTTTGCATCGTGACTTAATTTCGACGTAGGAACATGGCATCCATATCTCGACGTGAGATTCGATCGGGCAAGTTCTAAACTTGCAACATGTTATGTTATTATATTAATATCTATTTGATAAATTATAGTGCATGTATTTTACTATTCAGCAGAAATTACCGATTTACAGTTTTACAGTATCCGTACCGATAATAGTTTATCTAGTTGCATGCCGGAATATCACGATATTATCATACTACTATATCAATTCAATATGTTATCTAGATTGCAATATACATGGTAATGGACGTATAACTGTTATTACAGATAGATACATATGCATCCTGGCATTAGTTGTGGTTCAATATTGATTACAGTTTTACATTGATATCTGTTTTGGTTAATATATAGTACATGGTATGTTCACGACACACTACCAGACTTGTTATTTGGATTTTATTGCTAATGCCAACAATCCTGATTGTTGCCCTGATGGACGTGGCTTGTTGTCTGCATAGATAAGACCTGTACCCGCTTGATCCTATGTTGGCGATAAATTTATATCGTCAATACTTGACTTGAACACAGAATCTTGGGGGAAAGGGAAAATCAAGAATGTAATCGAAATGTAACTCAAGAGAATATTATTATTTTTTGCCGTGATTCCGGGCGTGACGGAATAATCATTGTTTATTGTTTGCCGTGATTCTGTGCGTGACGGAATAATCATTGTGCCGTGGTCCCGTGGGGGTTTGAACGGGATGCATACTGTTGAGTTACGATGAGAATTATATTAATTGATTTCAAAGACTTCTAGAATAGATAACCTAGAAGCTCATACTTTAGGATACACATCACATACATATAGCTCACTGTTTTATACATGTGCTATTTATTTATATGCATGTTTAATCATAGCATCATTTCCTGGTTATCGCTATTATTTTAATATTATGACACACTGACGTTTGGGTTTTGCATGGCCCAGTTCTTCTACCTTTATCGCAGGCAAATCAAGAGTACTTTAGCAATCAAGCCGAGCAATGAGGAGCTAGCTATTCAGTTAGAGACTCTTAGTTTATTTATTTCCGCAGTTTTATTTTTTTTATTGATGTGAGCCCATATTGGGACGTGATTCAGATACTATTGTTTTATTGGATCTTGATTCGTTTCCGCTACACCTATTTCTTGATTTTATTTATTGTGGCAGATGGACATGTGTTAATTAGATTTTATTTTATTGTTCTTGATATCCGAGTGACAGCCGTAATGCGACCATGGAGGGATGATTCCTGGCCATAGGTAGCATGGTTGGCTCTGTCGCGTACCGTGTTTACGTATCTTGGGAAGCGGGGCGTGAAAAGGTTTGTTTGGTATTAGAGACACAGAATTTAGGATTAGCCGGGTTTGGTTCTTTTGTACTTGGGTATTGAACCCAATACACTAACCAGGAAACCCGGAATTAGGAACATGTCCTGCTACATTACTATCTTGCCAGTCTTGAATCTATAGCTATCAATATCTTGTTTATTGAATTTTGTTTACCGTTACTAATTTTCTTCAGTGTCTTGGCTTTAGAATTATGGCGGATAGAGATTTGCTGTCATACCAGAGGCGTGTAGATAACGCCGCATTGCTTGGAGTTGTACGTGGTATGCTGGAAAACCAAAAGCGTTAAACTGAGCTGAATCAGCGGCAGGCTGAGGCTTTCCAGGAGGGTCTGCGGACGGTCCAACAATCCATAGTTGCAGCAGCACCCAGGCCAACACAGCGTGAGGGCACCGTGGTGGACTTTAGAAAGTTCGGTATGTCCACATTTACAGGACTGGAGGAGCCATTGCCAACGGAGTAATGGCTAGTTGATACAGATAACCTACTCGTTGCCGCGCAGATTCCAGATGAGAAAAGGGTGGATGAGGTACACATTCAATTGGTAGATTACGCTCGCGAGTGGTAGCTCGTAGAGGAGAGCCGTCTGACCAATCCGATCAGTTGGGCAACTTTTTCACGTAGCTTCTTGGAGAAGTTCTTTCCGCAATCTGCTCGGGAGGAAGTGGAAGAAAAGTTCATTAGCTTAAAACATAATGGCGGATCCGTTGATACACACGCGGCTGAGTGGACCCGGCTCAGTCGATTTGCGGGGCCCTTGGTTGCCAATGAGACATATAGGGCATGGAGGTTTATGCGTAGCTTGGATGTGGAGATTCAGAGACATATCATATCTCTGGGATTGACCACCTTCTCCTAAGTTCTCAAGGCAGCCAGGGAGCAACAAGTTTATCAGTGAGAGTAAAAGGTACTCAACAACAAGCTATTGTAGTGCGGAAGCCGACGTTTACGCCAGACAGAGCTCCTGTACGTAGAGGCATTCCGATAAATAAACATGGGACAATAACTATGAAAAAGACCTTTGTTTCAATGCAGAGGAAGGATGTGATTTGTGATTACTGCCAACGACCGGGTCATTTCCATAGGGAGTGCCGGATGAGGCTGGGGCAGTGTCTGGTTTGCAGAGCTGCTGATTATCGAATTCATGCTTGCCCACAAGAGTTCCGAAAGCACAGCAGAAGCAGATTACTCAGGGGCCTATTCAAGCACGAGCCTTCACCATGACGACTGAAGAGGCCAAGGCTTCAGACGATATTTTTTCAGGTATCCTACTTGTTTATAATTTTCCCGCATTGGCATTATTCGACTCAGGTGCATCCTATTGCTTCATAGCATTTAAGTTTATTACTGCACACTCTATTCCACACACGGCCATGTCTAGTTGCTGGGACATACACACTGGGAATGGGAGAATCATATCTAGCAGTGAGTGCAAAGGTTGCTCGATCGTTATTTGCGGAGGGGAGTTATTCGCGGATTTCTTGGTGATTGATGCTGGCAGCTATGATGTTGTCTTGGGAATGGACTTTCTTGGCACTTTCCACACTCACATTGATTGTAGAGCAAAGAAAGTGATTTTCCAGATTCCCAGACATCCGGAGTTCATATTTTTGGGAGGTAGCTGATCTGTCGGGCCAGTCGAATTTAGGGCTAGGCCAACTAATATTGTTCTTTCGTCGATAGAAGTGTTAGTTATATGTATGCCCTAGAGGCCATTACTGTACATACGATGTATATTGTAGTGGATGCTTGGACATATATAGGGAGGACTTTCTTGCTCGACATGATAGTACGCTATCTGGTTGCTCTTTATCTTAACATGTACTCTGATTGTCTCTATGTTACATGTTGATAAAGCCCTTAAGATGAGTACTTGACTACCAGGACTATGATGCAGATCATACAAGTGGGGACGGTGTAGTCGCCAAGTGCATCCTTCAAATGTTCCTAGTCGTGGGAGTACCGAGACAGGGCATCGATACTCCAGAGTAGACTAGCGTATGCGCTTCTAGACACATATGATGGGCGATGGATGATCCCATATCCATTGGTGTTTGACATCAAAGAAGGTATACGGGTGCTCAGTAGAGACTGGGTACACTGGATGGACTCGTCGAGAACTCCCAGATGGTATTATACCCCACGTCAGATGGCAGTTCTCTGGTGACACTGGTACAGGTTAGTCTGTAGACCTGAGATCGTCATCGAGTCTTGTGTGATTCCTACTGTGCTTTGATTTCCATCATACCACGTCCAAGAGGGCGTGCAAAAAGGTGGCTTTTGGGTACAGTCCCGAATTACATGGAGGCAATGAGCGATAGGAGGGATTCGTCTCTCCCGGTATAGGGAGTTGATGTTGCGCTGTGTTCGATTGGCTATAACTGGAAATCCCTGGCCAGGGTTGCTGAGATTTACTGGTAAGTGTTATCAGTAGTTTCTCGAACTGTTATAGACCTCATATCGACACGACTTATCAAGCTACTGGGGTCTGACGTTTACCACCCCTAGGCGAGATATGCGACATATCGGGCGAAGAGACCGGACTGTACGGGAGTGTTACTGACTGGATTCACAGGAGAAAGTACAGGCTTGCTTGTTGATCTTCTGATCGCTCAATACCTGGGTGGCTGTTACGTTTAGCTGACCGCTTGCAGCTTGTAGGTGTTTGATATGATCATCACCTACTGCCGGCGTATTGACGATTCTTTAGAGTCCTACACAGAGGTTTCCTGGCTCAGGCAAAACGGAGTAGGAGCACATATGTGATATGTGCGGGACCGAGAACAATACGTGTATGTGATACCGTATTAGATTCTCGCGATATGAGATATCGGCCGGGTATATGTGATATAGCCGGGTCATCGGATCAAGTGTTGATTCGATGAACTGATACAGATTATATTAGTCGGTTATTTATGAAATAGCCGGATTATCGGATCAAGTGTTGATTCGATAATTTAATGTATACTTATATATTTGATATATTAAATTACATTAACTAATATAAGCTCACTAAAAGATTCTTTTTCTCACTCGGGTAATACATTGATATATATGCGATATATGTTAATTGTATTATTTTATTTTGTTACAATAAATATTGTATATGTGATATATAATATTGTAACATGTTAGAATTATTAATGCAACATGGTTAGTGGAGATTAAACATGATTAAGGTTTGATTTGGGTTAATTTTTCTAGAAGCTTCTAGAAGCTTTTTGTTTTGTTTTTGTAAAGATATTTTGTAAAGATATTTTTGTAGATATTTGTTAACCCAACCCAACCCTTGACCATGGTTAAGTCTCTACATGGGTTAAGTTATCATACTTAACCCATGGTTGCATTTCTAACCACACTATGGATTCATTATTCATCATAAAAGGTTTTGGATATTCTTCTTCTTCTTCCTTGGTGAAAAGCTCTCTAGCTTTTTTCTTTGTGATGAAAATGAGTGAGATTAAGAAAACAAATGAGAGCTAAATTCCTACTTCATCATCCTAATCTATTCTTGCCAATTAAATTAGGGTGTTCACTTCATTTAGTGAGTGAGAGCTTGTGTTAAAGAAACTTCAAAGTAGATCATCTTAGTTATCGAAGATCGGAAGCAAGCTTGCATCTTTCTCTTCGTAGAGCCTCTCTAGAATTCGGGAACTTGATGATCGCAGCGAAAGGACCACAACACGGAGCTTATGAAGTGAATGACCGGACTACAAAGGTTGTAATCCCAAACTCTTAGAAGTAAAGTTGTTTACTTGCTTTGTTTCGCCTAATCTCTAGTCTAAGATCTTGGTTAGGGTTGTTCGGCACGTCTAAAATTTAAATCGGGCATGGTTGATGCCTTGTAGAACCTTGTGAGAGTGCCTAGTAACCCTACAAGAAGTAAACCGGGAAGAAGCGCCAACGGTAGTTCGAGACTTTATGGATGTATTCGAGGACATCTCGGTTTTACAGCCAAAACGAGATGTAGAGTTCGCGATTGATCTTATTCCTGTAGCAGCGCCGATTTCAAAGGCTTATTATCCAATGGTGCCAGTGGAACTAGAAGAAGTAAAAAAACAAGTTTCCGAATTATCAAAGAAGGGTTGGATTCGTAGCAGCAATTCATCCTGGAGAGCTCCAGTTCTTCTAGTCAAGAAGAAGGATGGCACACGACGGATGTGCATCGACTATCGAGAATTAAATCGGGTGACTATTAAGAACAAGTACCCGATCTCTCGTATTGGCGAATTATTCGATCAATTCAGTGGCGCGAGGGTATTCTCGAAGTTGGATTTGCGATCTGGATATCATCAAGTATGGGTGAAATCAGAAGATATTTGCAAGACGACATTCCGAACTCGATATGGGCATTACGAGTACTTAGTGATGCCATTTGGAGTTACAAACGCACCAGCAATATTTATGGACTTGATGAACCGAATCTTTTCACCGTATCTAGATCAGTTTGTAGTGGTATTCATTGATGATATTCTGGTCTATTCAAAGAGCAAAGAAGAGCATGCATAACACTTGAGGATCGCACTGCAAATATTAAGACAAGAAAAGTTATATGCTAAGATAAGCAAGTGCGAGTTTTGGCTTGAAAAAGTGAAGTTCTTGGGTCATGTTGTATCTGGAGATGGAATTGCTGTTGACCCCGAACAAATTACAGTTGTTCATGATTGGCCAATTCCAAAGAACGTAAGGGAGATTAGAAGTTTTCTTGAGCTTGCCGGATACTATAGAAGGTTTGTGGAGAACTTCGCTCGAATAGCAGAACCATTGACCAAGTTAACTCGAAAGGAGGTACCGTTCGTATGGACCGAGAAATGTGTGTCAGCTTTTGAAGTGTTGAAGTAAAGATTGACCACCGCTCCTATTCTGACAGTGCCAGACGGTTCCGGAGGGTTGGTTATTCACAACGACGCATCTGGGAAAGTCTTGGGATGTGTTCTAATGCAACATGGAAAAGTCATATCTTATGGGTCGAGACAATTGAAGAATCATGAGAAGAACTACCCAACTCATGATCTAGAGTTAGCAGCAGTGATTTTTGCTCTGAAGATTTGGAGACACTACTTATTGGGTGAAAGGGTAGAAGTATTTACCGATCATAAAAGCCTAAAGTATGTATTCACACAGAAAGAGCTCAACATGAGGCAGCGCAGATGGTTGGAGCTAATGGCTGACTATGATCTTGATCTAAAATACCACCGGGAAAAGTTAATGTAGTGCCGGATGCTCTAAGTCGGTTGCCAACAATACGGGTGTTGACTGCACAGAAGGAGATTATAGCCGATCTTCAGAAATTTGAATTGGAGATTGTACTACAGAATTCTTCGGGACAGTTGATGCAGTTGCAAGTACAGTCATCCTTGATCGATAATATTAAAGCAGTAAAGTCGCACGATCCAAGATTGCAGAAATTTCGAGAACAAGTAGAAGCGGGATTTCGAATAGATTTGTTGATTCATGAAGATGGTTCGTTACGATATGGTAGTCGTTTATGTGTGCCCAAAAAAGATGTACGTGAAGAAGTCCTAAAGGAGGCTCATAGTTCCGCATATTCCGTACATCCGGGAGGCACGAAGATGTATAAAGATCTGCGACATCATTTCTGGTGGAAATGCATGAAAAGGGAGATTGCTCGCTACGTATCGAAGTGCTTGGCGTGTCAGCAAGTCAAGGCTGAACATCAAAGGGTAGCTGGTTTGTTGCAATCACTTCCGATTTCTCAATGAAAGTGGGAACATATAACCATGGATTTCGTGACAACTTTACCACGAAGTCCAAAGGGCAATAATACAGTTTGGATGATTGTCGATCGATTGACCAAGGCAGCTCATTTTATACCGTTTCGAGTTGATCGGTCGACGAAGGCTTTGACGTAGCGGTACATGCAGGAGATTGTGAGATTGCATGGAGTACCCGTAAGCATCGTTTCGGATCATGATACTCGATTTCTATCATACTTTTGGAGGGGTCTATGGGAAAGTTTTGGGACTCGCTTGAAGTTTAGCACAGCCTATCATCCTCAGACAGATGACCAGTCTGAAAGAACGATCCAAACTCTTAAAAATATGTTGAGAGCATGCAAGTTAGATTTCAAGGGTTCAATGGAGGGTCATTTGCACTTGGTGGAGTTTTCTTATAATAACAGTTTTCAGGCGACTATACAGATGGCTCCATTCGAAACATTATACGGTCGCAAGTGTCGCTCGCCTATCTGTTGGGATGATCTTAGAGAAAAGAGATTATTGGGAATGGATCTTATTGTGCAAACGGTGGAGAAAGTTAAAGTGATCCGAAATCATATGAAGGTGGCACAAGATCGGCAGAAAAATTGGGCTGTTACTGGACGAAAACCTCTGGAGTTCGCAGTTGGTGATCTTGTATTCTTGAAAATATCACCGGCCAGAGGAGTGATCAGATTTGGTAGTCGAGGCAAGATTAGTAATCAATCCATAGGGCATTTCGGTATTATCGAGCATGTCGGAGAGGTAGCGTATCGATTGGCTTTACCACCACCTTGACGGGTGTTCATGATGTGTTTCATGTATCTCAACTCCGCAAGTATGTTCGAGATGAGATGCACATCTTAGACCACTCGGAGCTGACAGTAAGAGAGGATTTAACATATGAAGAGCGACTAATGGCGATTGTGGATCGACGAGAAAATGTGCTCAAGAATAAAGTTATTCCACTAGTACTTGTTTTATGGGAGAATCGTTCGCACGGAGAATCTACTTGGGAACGTGAAGACGAGGTTCGACAGAAGTTTCCACACCTCTTTTCTTAGATCCGTGTTTTCTTGTCTTTTCTTGTTCCGTGAATTTGAAGGACGAAATTCTTTTGTAGTTGGGTATAATGTAACATCCTACCACTGTTATACTATACTATATATATATATATATATATATATATATATATATATATATATATATATATATATATATATATATATATTGGGGTATTTCAAATCTTGCCGAAAAATTCCTTACTATTGTTGCTTTTGGGTTGCGGATGGTGCAATTGGTAGTTGTGGTTATTATCCGATCCGACCCGCATGTTTGAAACCCAACATAATTCGAGATTACATCAAATATTTGCTAGCACAGAGTATCCACGCAAATATAGATTTTATACACATATATAATATATTTTAGAATCCACATATCTTTTTAAAATATAATATAAAACCAAATAATATATTTTAATATCAAGCCTTGCAGGTCACAGTACCCCATATCATGTGGTTACACCCATATATCATGTTCATATTCTAAGTGTTAAACAGACTAGTATTTGATCACTACGTATATTTACGTAGATCCGTATTTAGGGTATATGTTTTTATTTACAGAATATTACATTATGGTTTAAATTCTTACGCATATTCTCCATATTGAAAAACTAAATTTTTGAATGGATACGGATAATATTCGGAGCAATCTAGTATTATCTGTAAAATCCTATAATATATATTATATTATTTTAACTAATATATATATATATATAAACTATTATATATAATATATTAATTATTAATATAAAATCTCTCTGTCACTCTCTCTCATCTCTCTCTCTCTATTATTCCCCACCTCCTCTCTCTCACTATATATATATATATATATATATATATATATATATAAAATATAAAAAGTTATTATATAAAAACCTCACCCTCTCTCTCCCTCGTTCTTCTTCTTTTCCCCCGTGAACGTAAACCCTAACCCATCACCTCGTCGCCACCCTCTCACCATCGCTATCCCCTCTCGTCCTTGTCTTCGCCTCCTCTTCCTCACTTCCATCACCCCATCTCCTCCTCTTCTACTCTTCTCCTCCCAACGACCCCACGTCCTAACCCAGAACCCTGACCTAAGAATCCAACACTCCCATCGCCAGCAACCCCTTGTCATCAGAAACCCATCACCACCGACCACCTCCATCACCTACTCGTCTCCCCGCAACCCAGAACAACATACACCACCATCATCGACCCTTGCTCCATCCCCGACCATCAAACCCACACCCACCTCGCCGCCGACGACTTCTCCTCGCCGCCGTCACCTCGTCGTCACCATATCTTATCTGCCACCACCTACCTAGAAACCCTAACAACTTTCTCTTCTTCTTCCTCTTCTTTCTTTTCTTTTTCTAGTCGTCTCGTCAAAGTTGCGCACTTCGCCGACGATCCAGACGAACCAGCCATCGTCGTCGTTTAACCCAGTCACCATGTCATGCAGCTGCTCAGCCAGGTCCAGTCCTGTGTACGTAAGTTTTGCATCGTAACTTGATTTCGACGTCGGAACGTAACATCCGTATCTCTACATGAGATTCGATCAGGTAAGTTCTAAATTTGCAACATGCTATGTTATTATATCAATATCTATTTGATAAATTATAGTGCATGTGTTTTACTATTCAGCAGAAATTACCAATTTACAGTTTTACAGTATCCGTCTGTATCCGTACCGATAATAGTTTATCTAGTTGCATGCCGAAACATCACGATATTATCATACTACTATATCAGTTCAATATGTTATCTAGATTGCAATATACATGGTAATGGACGTATAACGGTTATTACAGATAGATACATATGCATCCTGGTATTAGTTGTGGTTCAATATTGATTACAGTTTTATATTAGTATTTGTTTTGGTTAATATATAGTATATGGCATGTTCATGACACACTACCGGACTTGTTATTTAGATCTTATTGCTAATGCCAACAATCCCGATTGTTGTCTTGATGGATGTGACTTGTTGTCTGCATAGACAAGACCTGTACCTGCTTGATCCTGTATTGGCATTAGATTTATATCGTCAATACCTGACTTGAACACAGAACCTTGGGAGAAAAGGGAAAATCAAGAATGTAACCGAAACGTAACTCAAGAGGATATTATTATTGTTTCCCGTGATTCCGGACGTGACAGAATAATCATTGTTTATTGTTTGCCGTGATTCCGGATGTGAAGGAATAATTATTGTTTATTGTTTGCCATGATTCCGGGGGTGACGGAATAATCGTTGTGCCGTGATCCTGTGGGGGTTTGAATGGGATATATACTGTTGAGTTACGATGAGGTTACATTAATTGATTTCAAAGACTTTTAGAATAGATAACCTAGAAGCTCAAACTTTAGGATACACATCACATATATATAGCTCACCGCTTTATACCTATGCTATTTATTTACATGCATGTTTAATCATAGCATCATATCCTGGTTATCGCTATTATTTTGATATTATAACGTACTGACGTCTGGGTTTTGCATGGCCCAGTTCCTCTACCTTTATCGCAGGCAAATCAAAAGCACTTTAGCAATCAAGTCGAGCAATGAGAAGCTAGCTATTCAGTTAGAGACTCTTAGTTTATTTATTTCCGCAGTTTTATTTTTTTTTATTGATGTGAGCCCATATTGGGACGTGATTCAGATACTATTGTTTTATTGGATCTTGATTCATTTCCGCTACACCTATTTCTTGATTTTATTTATTGTGGCAGATGGACATGTGTTAGCTAGATTTTATTTTATTGTTCTTGATATCCGATTGACAGCTGTAATGCGGCTATGGAGGGATGATTCCTAGCCATAGGTAGCATGGTTGGTTCTGTCGCATGCCGTGTTTACGTATTTTGGGAAGCGGGATGTAACAGATGCAGCCGGTATTGCATAGCTTAAGCACCACCTTCAGGTGAAGTTTCAAACTAAGGACCTTGGAAGCCTTAAATACTTTTGGATATCGAGTTTGCTTGATCGAAGGATGGTATCTATATCTCACAGCGAAAGTATGTGCTCGATATGTTGACTGAAGCTGGGATGTTAAGATGCAGACCTGTCGAGGCTCTAATGGATCCTAATACTAAGCTTCTTTCGGGACAAGGTGATCTGTTTGAGGATCCTGGAAGATACCGACGATTGGTCGGTAAGTTTAATTACCTCACCGTCACTCAACCCGATATTACATATCCCATCAGTGTCGTGAGCCGGTTCATGGCCAATCCTTAAGTTGCCTGTTGGAATGTGGTGATTCAGATACTTCGATATTTGAAGAATGCTTCAGGAAAGGGTCTGCTGTATTCAGACCATGGTCATTCTCGTGTAGCAGAGTTCACGGATGCAGATTGGGCTGGATCCTCATCTTATCGCAGATCACTACAGGATACTGCGTGTTTGTAGGAGGCAACTTGGTCTTCTGGAAGAGTAAGAAGCAGAGCATAGTGTCTCGTTCCGGTGCTGAATCAGAATATCGAGCTATAGCGAACACTACTTGTGAGCTTGTATGGGTTAGCTTTCTGCGGAAGAGCCTGGCTTTAGGCCCACTTCTTCTAAACGACTATATTATGATAATAAGCCGCAATTTATATCGCCTTGAATCCTGTATTCCCTGAGCGAACGAAACATATCGATGTTGATTGCTACTTTGTGTGGAAGAAGGTTGAAGATAAGACCATTGACACTTATTATGTTCAATTTGTTCATCAGTTAGCAGATTTGTTCACAAATCCTTTGGGAAGGAATAGAGTGTAATTTACTTGTAACAAACTGGGCAAGCGTGATATGTATGCTCCAGCTTGAGGAGAAGTGTTAGAATACCCGCATTGTATACGGTTTTTTATATGCAATTAGGTACTAAGTAGGGGTTGGAGGGTGTTTTTCGTCACCCCATTGATATGGGAATACGCGCACGCTTGTCAGGCGCATTACAGATTCCCCCTGCCTAGGGTAGGCTGGGGTTTATTGATTGTGGGGATCCAAATCTCCGGCAGCTGCGGACTAAGATGCCGTTAATTACCCCTCGCATTTGGAGCGAGAGAACCTCCGATTGACAGGTTAAACTGATCATGCGAACTCAACGTGCAGTGTATGCGTGTTGTGTTTTGAAAAGGGTTTTGGATATATCGGGGGCCCCGCAGAGTTTTTACGGGGGTCCCGCTACCCGGATAGCGGGCTGGGGGTCAAGGGGGCTAGCAGCCCCCTTGTGGGGTGCGAGGCAGCGCCCCGTTAGAAATTTTTTCTAACGGGGGACAGTGTTGTAGAGTATGTGTGTGTGTGTGTGTAGGGAAAGGGCATCCAAAGGACGCATGGGAGAAGGCGCCAATGCCCCGCGTGCCTGGCACGCGGGCGCTGTGCCCCAGAGCGCCAGCGCACCACGTGCCTGGCACGCGGGCGCTTTGCGCCAGAGCGCCAGCGCACCACGTGCCTGGCACGAGGGCGCTGTACGCCAGAGCGCCAGCGCACCACGTGCCTGGCACGCGGGCGCTAGGCGTCAGCAGCAAAAGGGACTTGGTCCCTGCACTGGGAGCTGTGCTCCCGATTTGACTTATGGAGTTAAACTCCTGACAGAGATTAATTTAGGGAGTTAAACTCCAAGAAATCTTTGTAAATGCTCAAGAGACCCCCTTTCTTCTCCCCTGAGCCCTGGATCTTTCCCAGAATGGGGTCTTTGGAGATGGGTCTCCTCCTTCCTCCCCCTTGTTGACCGGATCTTGGAGAAAAAGGAAGTTTGAGATTTTAAAAATCTCTTATTTTTGAGATCTGATGGGAGATCTGAGTTCCCCTTTGTGGGTTTTGTGGTGAAAAACTATTTAGTTTTGGAAGAGGAAGAGTAAAACTCTTGATTTAATTCAAAAGAAAAGGAAAAGGTTTAGAATCTTGAGGAAGGAGAAGGATGCACAAAAACCCTAGAGTTTTAGAGAATGAAAAGTATATCCTTTATTCATCATGTTGCCTTATATAGGCTTACACATTTACACATAGCCCCTTAGGCTTTACAAAATGACATTTTTCCCATCCCATGCCTTATGTGCTATTTCTTTTTGCACATAAACCATGGGCTTTACAAAAATTTGGCTTTATGCCCATTTTACATACTTCATGCATAAAAAATTACATCAAAATTATTTATTACATGATTTTTTTTGGCATGGAGGGGGGCCAGCCGCTTCATGTTCGGACTCGACTTGGGCATGGGCCCACTTGATCTGGGCTTGGGCCCACTTGGCTTGGGGGTTGACCATGACTTTGACTTGGTCAACCGGGGTGCAATTTTCGACCCCAACAAAGTGCCCTCATCAATAAATGCACACCACATATGTAGGTCGTGTGCATGAAATTGATGGATCTTCTTTCACGTGGAGGCGACTTGCTTTGGTTTCCACTTTTTGGGATGCACTTCCCTTTTAACGACATGGACGGTCGACGCTTGACGCGTCTCCGAGACGGAGTGTCTGTGGTAGAAGTTTCCCTGGCCCGGAGTGTCGCTGTTGGACGTTTCCCCAGTACGGAGTGTCACTGGTCGACGTGTCCCCGGTACGGAGTGTCTGCTGGTTGATGTGTCCCCGGTACGGAGTGTCTGCTTAACGTTTCCCCGTCACGGAGTGTCGCTGTTGGACGTTTCCCCGAGGCAGAGCGTCTGCTTGACGTTTCCCCGGCACGGAGTGTCGCTGTTGGACATTTCCCCGGTACGGAGTGTCGCTGGTCGACGTGTCCCCGGTACGGAGTGTCTGCTGGTTGACGTGTCCCCGGTACGGAGTGTCTCTGTTGGACGTTTCCCCGGTAAGGAGTGTCGCTGGTCGACGTGTCCCTGAAGCGGAGTGTCTGTTTGACGTTTCCCCATTACGTAGTGTCGCTGGTTGACGTGTCCTCGGCACGGAGTGTCTACTTGACGTTTCCCCGGCACGGAGTGTCGCTGTTGGACGTTTCCCCGGTACGGAGTGTCGCTGGTCGACGTGTCCCCGAAGCGGAGTGTCTGTTTGATGTTTCCCCATTACGGAGTGTCGCTGGTTGACGTGTCCCCGGCACGGAGTGTCGCTGTTGGACGTTTCCCCGGTATGGAGTGTCGCTGGTCGACGTGTCCCCGGTACGGAGTGTCGCTGTTGGACGTTTCCCCGAGGCGGAGTGTCTGCTTGACGTTTCCTCGGCACGGAGTGTCGCTGTTGGACGTTTTCCCGGTACGGAGTGTCTGCTGGTTGACGTGTCCCCGGTACGGAGTGTGTCACGCCCCGCTTCCCAAAATACAGAATACGAGGGGTTAACAAGGCCAGCCATGCTCCTACGGTTAAGGAACTTTCCTGCCGTAGTCACACTTCGGCTTCTAGCTTTAAGTGGTAATCAGTAAATAATGCGCAGGTAATGAGAAATGCAATAACTGGAACAAAACAATATAAAGAACTGACCTGATGGGAAACCAAAGGGAATAACTCTGGATAGCTAATCAAGATGTCCGTGATGTACGTCTGGTCTTGGTCCCGACTAAATCCACTCCTCACACTGAGCATGCATACTCAGGTCGTCAGAGCGACACAATAGCAATATAATATATAAATCCAAGTGACAACTCTAACAGTGATAATAAATATATAAAACAGTAAATCAATGACGGTATAGATATGAACATGTAGTAATCAATGCAGTGGAATAGTAAAAGCAGTAAAATGATATACTAAGTATGTCAACACAGTAAGTAATGTATCTCAATGCCATTATCCCTATCAGTCTCTAAGTCCACTGTACAGGTCACTAAGCCAATCGTCAGTACAAGTATGAGAGTCAACCACTCGCGAGTGTCCTCCACCCAAGGGTAGAACCCAAGGGCAAGGGACCACGGGCCCAACATGTAACTCACGGTAATAATCATGTACCCTGTAAATCTCCATATATATAAGCCGGCAAGGGACTCCCGAGATTCTGTTGAACTCACACTCAAACTACCCCACACCCCGTGGTCTACATCAAACGCTAACCATAATTTCAAATACTAATCGTTCTGTGACAAGTCTGCGCGAGAACTGGAGGCAGGACCTCCATCAAGCACGTCCCGACTAATATCTAAGATAAATGGCAGTGTCTGGTGCCTTATCTGTGACACCCATGCAAGAGTTTCCATAAGTGTCCCATACCACTTATAGTCACACGTACACGCATCCCACAGACGTCGACAATGCAATAGAATAATAAGGTTCGCTGATTGTGTACAAGTACGTGTTACTTTCACTTATTCACTTATACACGAACACTAACGTACTTGCCACAATCATCACTAATACCTAACACTGGGTATTGCACGTTATCACTAGGTTATCAATGCAGTGACATGTGTATGATATGATGCGTAAACAGTATGCAAAGCATGATTAGGGTGTCATGAATCAGTAATCTACCACTTGCATAATTTATCATAAATCATACGGTTACAGTTTAGTGAAACGATGAACGGGGAATAAATAGTATGTTCAGTTATCTATCCAGCGAATTTGGTTTCATGCCAATCGGGTTCCAGGATCACTAATTATAGCCATTTCATTTTAAGCGTTCACGGCTGGAAATCCGGTTTCAGAATCGGAAGTCCGTTTCGCAACGCATTTTAATCCCAGTTGGGATCAGAATTTAGCGACTCTACAGTTGAATGGAATATAGGTTTTCCAATAAGGTTTTCAACACAACAAACGGATCTTCAATCGCGTCTGTACGTCAGGAGATATACACTGTTCAATACTAGTATGTCAATTCTGATTCTGTTGGGACTGTTATACGTCCACATCTATTAAATTACAGATTAAATAACAAACGATAACAAAACAGGATGAAACCACTTGTGTTCTCTAGCTAACAGATTCACCTATAATAAACAGCGGAGTTCTGCAACCTACGAGTTAAGGAAACAGTATGGTACCCATTATGGAACAGCACACAGTAAACAGAGTCGCTCTGGACTGCAGTCCAGAGTCGCACTCCGATCCAAATATTGTCACAGTTTAAGTACAGAAATATTTGGAAACTTGCATAGGGTTATAGTTCGTCGAGTCGGCTTCGATTTGAGCCCTCGAACGCATCATTCTAGTATGTACTTAATTTATGGTGATTTTAACGGTTTTCAGATACAAGAAATTTCCAGTTTTACGGGTAAACTTAGGGGTAGTCGTTTTAGTCGTTAATAGTCGTATTTTCCAATAAAATTCACACACAAGATTCACATCCATACGGGCCAAACTATACCAATGAGTTCCGTCAAATTAGGTGAGTATTTCCGTTGAGGTCATGCATCAAACAGTTGCGTCGTAAAATTTATCGAGGATATTAAGTATGGAATTTATAAAATTATAGTTCATAACTAATACAAATTAGCATGTAGCAAGTATGAAACTTGCCTGGAGACGGTGAACTGATGGCGCGGCAGCGAAGGCAGTAGTGACACGTCCCGGGCACGGAGTAGCAAGCACGCGACGAGTCTCGGCTAGGCTTGGGCTTGGCTCGAGCTTGGGGATGGGCTGTTGCGAGCTCAAGCAGTGTCGTGTGGTGGTAGTAGGTTGATAGAAAAGGGACAGACGGAAGAGGTTTAGAGAGGGAGAGGGAGAGTGTTAGACAGAGAGAGAGAGAGAGAGAGTGAAGAGAGAGAACAGAGAAAGAGAGAGAGAGAGAGAACAGAGAAAGAGAGAGAGAGTGGAGGGATTGGGGAGAGAGAGAGAGATATATACAGAGGAATTGAGAGAAACTTAGAGAGAGAGGGAAACAGAGAGGGAGATGTAGAGAGAGAGAGAGACGGAGTGAGAAAGCGAGGCAGAGAGGGGGAGAACAGAGAGAGAGTGAGTAAGAGAGAGAGAGAACACGGAGAGAGGAAGAGAGATCGAGAAAGAGAGGGGGAGATCGGGAGTGAGGGAACTGAAGGGGGAAGGAGGTGCTTGGTCGAGAGGGTTGTTGGCAACGTGGAGGAGGTCGAGGGGGAGTACGAGGTGATGGGGTCGTCGCCGTCGTCGAGGGAAAACGGGTGAGGCTCGGTGGCGGAGGCGAGCAGGGGCTCGAGCTCGACCTCGTTTGAGGGGTGAGGTAGCGAGGGAGTTGATGGCGATGGTGATGATGATGCTGCGAGGTGGTGAAGGCGGAGGCGATTCAGGCTCGCCGGCGTCGGGGTACGGGTGGACGAGCTCGGGTGCAGTGAGCTTGGCGAGGGGTCAGTGGTCGGTGGTGGAGGGGAGAGCGAGGGAAGATGAATGGGGGTCGAAGTCGTCGTCGTCGACGGCGGCGAGTGACGAAGGTAGTGGGTTTTCGTGGAGATAGAGATGAGACGAGTTGGAGAGTGAGGGTGTGAGGGAGGTAAGGAGGAGCGAACCGTTGGGGGAGCGGGTCGCAGGGGAAACGTGCGCGTCGTGGGCAAGGGCGCGGGCGTGGGCGGAGGAGGCGGGTCGAGGAAACAGTGGGCGGGAAATGGGGGTAGCCGTTGGGAAGAAGGAGGAGTAGGGTTGTTGGGCCGGGTCGGGTTGGGGTGAGCTGGCGGGCTTGGTGGGCTTGGGCCGGAGAAATGTAATTAATTAGGAGAAAAATAGAGTGTTGGGCCAAAAATAAAACGGGAAAGGTAAAATAAAAGGGCCGGCTGAAGGAAATAATTTGGGACAATTTTGGATACTATGGGGTTTGGGTTTTATTAATAAAAGGAAGATGGGATTTTGGTGTTTAATGGGATTTAAATAAATAATAAATTTTATAGTCGAAAAAATACAAATATTGGTATAAAAGGGGCTGGGTATTACATCATACCACCGTTACAAAAATTTCGTCCTCGAAATTTAAAATAACTATAAACTACAAAATAACAAGCGAAAGGCTACCACATCGAACACTAACACTTAGTGATTTATTTAAAACAGGTGGATAAAATTTTGAAGGTCTATATATGTAAGAACAACATACAAAAAGGATAGGTCTAAATAAGTATAAGGCAGGAACAACTATAAGGGCAAACTACATGTATATAGGAATATAAATAACAATAACGCACAATAATATTCGAGGCGTGCTCGATAAAATCGAAACCCAATTATATGCACATATCATTATATCAAAAGTAGCACCGCAGAAATAAAAGTATAAGATACAGCCATTTATAATAGTAACCATGGGCACAATACCCGAAAATGACGTAACGATAATAAAGTAGTGAAAGATTTGTCGGTAGGTTAAAACATTTTAGGATAATGTATCGATCAAATAGTTTTAAAATAACTTAGAAAACTCATATAGTGAAATTAAGAAACATGGAACAAAAATATGCGCGGTGTAAGGTTGCGCTACTGAAAACTGAGGATAATAGTAGTGTGCTTACAATACATAAAACTAATTAGTCAATAACACGCACTCTTCGATAAATACAAAATACTGAAAACCAAATTTCGAATAATAAAGTCCCTAAATATATATAGGGTAATAGGAAAAACACAAAATGTATAGGGCTAGCTAGGGTAAGGATTACAAGGGAGTGTGGCTCATTCAAAGGTTGGAGTGTGGCGGCTTTAGGCTTAAGGTCAAAGACATTGGGGTAAGGGTGAGCAGCAAGGACTACAAGGGGAAACTGTATGGAGAGGATAATGGTCGATACATCATGAGAATCAAAAAATCCGAAGGGTCAGTTAACTTGGAAATTATTAATTTCCTCTCTCAGACGGATCTCAAACGAGGCATAGACGAAGGATGAAGGGTGGCCTATTCCAAAGATCAGGGTGCGGTACTAGTTAATCTCAGTGAGGGTTAAAACAATGTAAGGAGTAGGGGTGAACAGATCTCAGTAGGAAAAATAATTGTATAGAAGAAATACTCAAGCATCAAGTGAACTAAGAAGATCGAAAGATTAGCGAACTCAGCAATTTATTTCATTCCAGGAAATTCTAAACAAGGCATTCTTAAAATGAAAGGTGGCCCTAGTTATACACATATTTTATTTGGCCAGAGAAGACAACATCTAAAAGAAATCCCGTCAGTCGCGGTTGTGGAGATTCAGCAGATTGCGGTAGGCTCGCGCACTCAGGTAGGGACGTCCATTTCCATAGCGCCTCGCGGGGACCGCCATTGGGAGTTCTTCCACAGTAGGGTCTTGATCTTTTGGTCCTTCTTCCTCGGCTAGAGCTTCTTCATCGAGGTCTGATTCCATGTGATTCTCTTCTTCTAGATTCTCTTCCATGGGATTTTCCTCCACTGGATTTTCTTCTATCGGGTCTTCCTCGGGATCTTCCACTATCGGGTTCTCTTCAGGGTCTCCTTCCTCTTCGTCGGAATTGCCTATCATGTCAAACTCTGGGGCGGCTGCTCCTTCGTCCTCTGAATCGCTGTTTCCGAAAATGACCTGGGGATCGTTGATCTCATCATCCGAACTTATCAGCGTGCGGTCTAAGGAAACGCATGACTGTGCATCCTCATCTAGATGAGGCGCTGCTCTAGGGTGGGCCATGGTCTGAAAAGAAAGAGTCATGATTAGACAGTGGAATACATCAAGAAAATAGCTGAGGGTACGAAGTATAGGAAAATATGCGGTGGTAGGAACTGAAAAATCAGGATTAAAAATGCTGTGATAATGAATAGTACGAATAAGGGGAAAGACAAGAGAATGATACATATATTACGATTCAAGTTTTATTGCATTCAACTAAAAGTTCGACGGATACAAGATTTCGAACGGAAAGAAATATTTGTAAGAGGATGACAACATTATTACTGAAATTAGAAAACATGAAAATTCTTCTTTGATTGCTAGACCGCTGCATTCTCGTCACGCGAGTCGAATCCTGTGTTGGGTCCGCTTTATTCTCAAAGTTCGAACTAAGCAATAATCATCACTTGGCAGAAGTGGGGAGTGTGGACGAGTCTCCTCCTTGTAGCTCTTTCCTTTTTGGGTAACCGTTGATGAGATGTTCGTTGGATCCGCAAATCAGACATTTCCCTTGGGCGCGGCGACAATCCTTCTGAAGATGTCCTGGCCTCTTACAGTACCCACAACATGGGGTCTTCTGCTGCTTCTGTCGCGGGGAAACAAACTGGCGCTTCATCTTCTTCTCTTTTCCTCGCCTAACAGGGATCCCTTTACAATTTGAGACTCCCGCTGGTGCCTGATTCACCTGCCTTCTCAGTCCTTCAGCTAACAAGTCGTTCGTTCGCTCCTGGGCTTCCTTCAGACCTTGCAGTACACTCAGAATCTCGATGTTCTGATTCTGGGGAGTGGAGATAGAGGAAGAGTCGTTGGAATACATGATCCTGAAACAATAATTTTGAGGATGATATAAGGCACAAGCTATAAGAATCAAATATAATATGGATTGGACAAAGATTCAAGAATATCAGATGTGATGAAATTCATTATAAGTGGAAAAATCAACTGTATGACTCTAAGTCACTTAAACAGAGTATGGTAGTGTAATCGTGATGTAGTTCACAATTACAACCACGAAACTTTGCCAAGTCACCTGAAACCCTAGCGAATGGATAGCAGAATATTCGATGTGAATATGGATCAAGGATATCAAGTTTACAATCTAGACTGAGGGATGTCTTAGATTGTCAAGCTCTACACGGAAAACTGCAATCCCAATCGAAGCAAAACCTGGCTCTGATACCAACTAAACCATGTCACGCCCTGCTTCCCAAAATACGGAATATGAGGGGTTAACAAGGCCAGCCATGCTCCGACGGTCAAGGAACTTTCCTGCCGTAGTCACACTTCGGTTTCTAGCTTTAAGTGGTAATCAGTAAATAATGCGCAGGTAATGAGAAATGCAGTAACTGGAACAAAACAATATAAAGAACTGACCTGATGGGAAACCAAAGGGAATAACTCTGGATAGCTAATCAAGATGTCCGTGATGTACGTCTGGTCTTGGTCCCGACTAAATCCACTCCTCACACTGAGCATGCATACTCAGGTCGTCAGAGCGACACAATAGCAATATAATATATAAATCCAAGTGACAACTCTAACAGTGATAATAAATATATAAAACAGTAAATCAATGACGGTATAGATATGAACATGTAGTAATCAATGCAGTGGAACAGTAAAAACAGTAAAATGATATACTAAGTATGTCAACACAGTAAGTAATGTATCTCAATGCCATTATCCCTATCAGTCTCTAAGTCCACTGTACAGGTCACTAAGCCTATCGTCAGTCCAAGTGTGAGAGTCAACCACTCGCGAGTGTCCTCCACCCAAGGGTAGAACCCAAGGGCAAGGGACCACGGGCCCAACATGTAACTCACGGTAATAATCATGTACCCTGTAAATCTCCATATATATAAGCCGGCAAGGGACTCCCGAGATTCTGTTGAACTCATACTCAAACTACCCCACACCCCATGGTCTACATCAAACGCTAACCATAATCTCAAATACTAATCGTTCTGTGACAAGTCTGCGTGAGAACTGGAGGCAGGACCTCCATCAAGCACGTCCCGACTAATATCTAAGATAAATGGCAGTGTCTGGTGCCTTATCTGTGACACCCATGCAAGAGTTTCCATAAGTGTCCCATACCACTTATAGTCATATGTACACGCATCCCACAGACGTCGACAATGCAATAGAATAATAAGGTTCGCTGATTGTGTACAAGTACGTGTTACTTTCACTTATTCACTTATACACGAACACTAACGTATTTTCCACAATCATCACTAATACCTAACACTGGGTATTGCACGTTATCACTAGGTTATCAATGCAGTGACATGTGTACGATATGATGCGTAAACAGTATGCAAAGCATGATTAGGGTGTCATGAATTAGTAATTTACTACTTGCATAATTTGTCATGAATCAGTAATCTACCACTTGCATAATTTATAGTTTAGTGAAACGATGAACGGGGAATAAATAGTATGTTCAGTTATCTATCCAGCGAATTTGGTTTCATGCCAATCGGGTTCCAGGATCACTAATTATAGCTATTTCATTTTAAGCGTTCACGGCTGGAAATCCGGTTTCAGAATCGGAAGTCCGTTTCGCAACGCATTTTAATCCCAGTTGGGATCAGAATTTAGCAACTCTACAGTTGAATGAAATCTATGTTTTCCAATAAGGTTTTCAACGCAATAGACGGATCTTCAATCGCGTCTGTACGTCAGGAGATATACACTGTTCAATACTAGTATGTTAATTCTGATTCTGTTGGGACTGTTATACGTCCACATCTATTACAGATTAAATAACAAACGATAACGAAACAGGATGAAACCACTTGTGTTTTCTAGCTAACAGATTCACCTATAATAAACAGTAGAGTTACGTAACCTACGAGTTAAGGAAACAGTGTGGTACCCATTACGGAACAGCACACAGTAAACAGAGTCGCTCTGGACTGTAGTCCAGAGTCGCACTCCGATCCAAATATTGTCACAGTTTAAGTATAGAAATATTTGGAAACTTGCATAGGGTTATAGTTCGTCGAGTCGGCTTCGATTTGAGACCTCGAACGCATCATTCTAATATGTACTTAATTTATGGTGATTTTAACGGTTTTCAGATACAAGAAATTTCCAGTTTTACGGGTAAACTTAGGGGTAGTCGTTTTAGTCGTTAATAGTCGTATTTTCCAATAAAATTCACACAAAAGATTCACATCCATACGGGCCAAACTATACCAATGAGTTCCGTCAAATTAGGTGAGTATTTCCATTGAGGTCATGCATCAAACAGTTGCGTCGTATAATTTATCGAGGATATTAAGTATGGAATTTATAAAATTATAGTTCATAACTAATACAAATTAGCATGTAGCAAGTATGAAACTTGCCTGGAGACGGTGAACTGATGGCGCGGCAGCGAAGGCAGTAGTGACACGTCCCTGGCACGGAGTAACAAGCACGCGACGAGTCTCGGTTAGGCTTGGGCTTGACTCGAGCTTGGGGATGAGCTGTTGCGAGCTCAGGCGGTGTCGTGTGGTGGTAGTAGGTTGATAGAAAAGGGACAGACGGGCGAGGTTTAGAGAGGAAGAGGGAGAGTGTTAGACAGAGAGAGAGAGAGAGTGAAGAGAGAGAACAGAGAAAGAGAGAGAGAGAGAGAGAACTGAGAAAGAGAGAGAGAGAGGAGGGATTGGAGAGAGAGAGAGATAGAGAGAGAGATACAGAGGAATTGAGAGAAACTTGGAGAGAGAGGGAAACAGAGAGGGAGATGTAGAGAGAGAGAGAGACGGAGTGAGAAAGCGAGGCAGAGAGGGGGAGAACAGAGAGAGAGTGAGGAAGAGAGAGAGAGAACACGGAGAGAGGAAGAGAGATCGAGAAAGAGAGGGGGAGATCGGGAGTGAGGGAACTGAAGGGGGAAGGAGGTGCTTGGTCGAGGGGGTTGTTGGCGACGTGGAGGAGGTCGAGGAGGAGTACGAGGTGATGGGGTCGTCGCCGTCGTCGAGGGAAAACGGGTGAGGCTCGGTGGCGGAGGCGAGCAGGGGCTCGAGCTCGACCTCGTTTGAGGGGTGAGGTAGCGAGGGAGTTGATGGCGATGGTGATGATGCTGCTGCGAGGTGGTGAAGGCGGAGGCGATTCAGGCTCGCCGGCGTCGGGGTACGGGTGGCCGAGCTCAGGTGCAGTGAGCTTGGCGAGGGGTCGGTGGTCGGTGGTGGAGGGGAGAGCGAAAGAAGATGAATGGGGGTCGAAGTCGTCGTCGTCGACGGCGGCGAGTGACGAAGGCAGTGGGTTTTCGTGGAGATAGAGATGAGACGAGTTGGAGAGTGAGGGTGTGTGGGAGGTAAGGAGGAGCGAACCGTTGGGGGAGAGGGTCGCAGAGGAAACGTGCGCGTCGTGGGCAAGGGCGCGGGCATGGGCGGAGGAGGCGGGTCGAGGAAACAGTGGGCGGGAAATGGGGGTAGCCGTTGGGAAGAAGGAGGAGTAGGGTTGTTGGGCCGGGTCGGGTTGGGGTGAGCTGCGCGGGCTTGGTGGGCTTGGGCCGGAGAAATGTAATTAATTAGGAGAAAAATAGAGTGTTGGGCCAAAAATAAAACAGGAAAGGTAAAATAAAAGGGCCGGCTGAAGGAAATAATTTGGGACAATTTTGGATACTATGGGGTTTGGGTTTTATTAATAAAATGAAGATGAGATTTTGGTGTTTAATGGGATTTAAATAAATAATAAATTTTATAGTCGAAAAAATACAAATATTGGTATAAAAGGGGCTGGGTATTACAGAGTGTCTGCTTGACGTTTCCCCGGCATGGAGTGTCGCTGTTGGACGTTTCCCCGAGGCGGAGTGCCTGTAGTCGACGTGCCCCCGGCACGGAGTCTCTGCTTGACGTTTCCCCATTACGGAATGTCGACTGTTTGACACAGAGGTCGATGTTGGAATTGGTTGGTTTGATTTGTGTTGACATCAGTATCGCTACACTGGAATATGGTACCAGGAGCGAATCATCATTTGCCTTTGAGAGGATTTGGGGATTGGTTTTTTGTCGGCATCTGCATTTCTGCACTGGAATAATGCCAGGAGCAACTCATCATTTGCCCCGGGAGGATTTGGGAATTGGTTTTTTTTTTGGGTCGGCATCAGCACCGCTACACTTGAATATGTTACCAGGAGCGAATCATCATTTGTCTTTCCCTGTTGGGAAGCGATGGCTTAGGAGACAGGTTTAGATCCCTATCACCTAAGGCTTTTCAATTTTATGGGCCGTAAGGGTCCCATAAAAGCATTTTCTCCCTACGGGTTATGAGGATCCCGTAGATGTATTTTCTCCTTAGGAATCGTGGGGACTCCCAAGTGTGTTGCTCCTTTGTGAGTCGTAAGGATCTCACGCGGGAATTTTCTCCTCACAAAGTCGAGAGGACTTTGCGAGTGCATTTCATCTCTTTTTCACGAGTTTGCGCCTTTTCGGGTTTTCACAAACTCGCCGGCAGTCCTGCTAGTTTTACTCACGGAGCCCTTTCGGGTTATCATCCGTGCCCATTTTGCTTGTGGACATACCTTTTTTTTACCGCCGGTCGGACTTTGAATATGGTCTCGCCGGTAGAACTTGGGAGAGATTGGGATCGTTTTACGCCCGTGGATTGTATACGGTTTTGCAGGATGTATGATCCAGACCGTAGGGCCGGAAAAATTTCGGGACTTTGTTGGCGTCTGCACCGCTGCACTGGAATAGGGTACCAGGAGCGACTCATCATTCGCCGTTTTGGAATTTGGTTGGCGTCTGCTTCGCTACACTGGAATATGGTACCAGGAGCGACTCATCATTCGCCGTTGGGGTATGGGATTTGGAATTTGGTTGGTGTCTGCATCGCTGCACTGGAATATGGTACCAGGAGCGACTCATCATTCGCCATTGGGATTTGGAATTTGGTTGGCGTCTGCATCGCTTCACTGGAATACGGTACCAGGAGCGACTCATCATTCGCCATTTTTTTCGTTTTTTTACCGCGATTGCTCTATCATTTGAGCTTTTCTTATCGCGAAGGTCACGATTGCCCTATCATTTCGGCTATTTATTCGCGGTTGCCCCATCATTTCGGCTTTATTTTTATTTTTACTCGCTGATTTTTATTGCGAGTTGCCCCATCATTTTGGCTTTTTATTTATATACATATATATACATATATACATACATATATACATATATATATATATATATATATATATATTATTTACATATTTTTACATCCCCAGTTTTAACGACTTAGAGGTCGACGGTTCCCAGTTTAATGACGTGGTGGTCGGCGGTTCCCAGTTTAAAGACTTAGAGGTCTATCATTCCCAGTTTAACGATGTGGTGGTCAGCTGTTGGAGCTTGGGCTCGATTTTGCAGGAACCACGGGCTCCTTGGGCTTAATTACATGAGCGAGCTCTTCATCATTTGGATCAAGCCGACATTGGATGGTAACAACCGCATCATTGTCATGGCTATAAGGCGTAGGAGGACCTGCTCCTCCGAGCTCCATCATATAGGCCGTATGGGTTGTGTGCCCGTCTATTGCTTCTTCATTGGCAATGTGGCTCGCTTGGCTCTTAACTTGTTGCCTTTGTCCACTCTTTTTAGAGAAAGATAGGTATCTGAGAGAATCAGGTCCCTGAAGGACTTCGGTCTCCATTTGTATGAAATTGGCGGTCGTAGCTTGATTGTTTGTTAACACGCCAGGGGACAACGATATTTCTCCCGCCTTGTATTGTTTCTCGACCCAATCCTTGAAGATGGAACAGTCTTCAATAGTGTGTCCCAGCACTCGGTGGTACGGGAAAAAGTTGGGATGATCAGTCCTGTTCGCTTCACTTAGCCTTTTTGGTTCTGGTAGCCGCAAGCCATTCTTCAGAGCATCTTTGAAAATTTTGTGGACCTTGTCCCTTCGGAAAGAGTAGACCTTATTTCTTCTTTTCTCCAAAGTTGGCTCTCGAGATTTGTTAGCCTTTGCTCCGCCCGCTCTCTGCTTATCCAGAGAATCGGTGCTGTTGGAGCATTCGCTTTTCCGGTTGTCGTCCCTCCGATGTCTTGGTCTGTTTGTGAATTGGAGATTCTGAATGGACTCGGGCTTTGAGCGTTCCAACATTTGAACTTTCTTAGTCAGCTCTTGGAATGTTTTGAGGCTTGCGGTGCACAGGAAAGGTTTCATCCAGTCGTTCAGATTTTCTATAAGAAGATTGACGGATTGGTCTTACTCCAACGGCGGTTCGCATTTGATAAAGAGATTGCGCCATCGGACTATAAAATCCATGTTACTTTGGTTGTTCTTTGGCTCGGTCCTTACAAGGTCAGCAATGGTGATTTTATCGCTGACACTCATGAACCTTTGCTTGAACATGGATTCTATTTGAGCGAACATCGTGATCGAGTCATCCGGTATGCTCGCATACCAATCAAAAGCAACATCGGTCACATTATTGACAAACTGGCGGAGAAGGAGCGCATCATTGCCCCCAATGTTCGCACATGATGCTTTAAATTGGGCAATGTGCTGGTTCGCATTTCCCGTCCAATCGAACCTTTCAAATTTGGGGACGACATAGCCAGTAGGAAACTCCACAAGATCGTACCGAGCAGGGTATGGTCTCCCATTGCTACTGACCTCTTTTTGCTCTCCGGCTTCGGTTACCAATGTTTTGACTTTGTTGGCAATCAAATCCATGATTTGATCTTGAGTTAGCGGGTTGCTGTCATCGGTAGCCAAGACATTTCTCGAGATAGGATGCGACTGACTTTCGTGCTGTCCGCCCACTTTTGGATTTGAGGGAATAGGCGTCGGCTGTCTAGGGACACCGTTTCCCGGTTCATGAGTAGAACCATGCGCTTGATTAGACGGCTGAGAGGCAACTTGAGCTGTGAGCTGTAAGACGACGTTTGTTAAGTCGTCAATTTTTGAGTAGAGCTTGGCCATCTCCTTGTCTTTGCTTCTGAGCTGTTTTTGGAGCTCTTGGAGAAGTTGCTGCTCTGCGTTCTTGGGACGGAAGATTGGCTCCTCTTCGCTTTCTGAGCCCGACTCCTCATGAGCCGAGGGCTCTCTTTGTTTATCAGCCTCACTGGAAGGGTCTTTATTGCCTTCCAGAGGAGGCCGGTCTTGGAATGTGGCATCCATATTCACACTAGATTGGATTTGAGATGTGGTGGCCCCATCCTTGCTTTTGCTGCGAAGGTTGTCGCTGGGACGCGTGCCCACTATGTAGACGGTGTGGATAACACATTCAGCCATCCTTTCATCACTGGCAGCTGGTTTCGCGGAGCGGTCCGGGCTTTGGAAATTCATAAATTTTAACATGGCCAGAGCCCTAGCCCTTTTGTTGGCTCTGTATCTGAGCCGCTTCTGCCTCAGCTTCTCTGCCTTGAGCGCTTGGCAGGCTTACGCTTCGGGAAGCCGCCATAGGCTGAGTGATGGGGAGGCTTGAGAAGACATCCGCCCGCGTGTCCATCGAAATTATCGCCTGGGCTTTCCCACGACGTCTGGCAACTTCTTTTGTTCTGACGGCTTTGCTCCCAGCTGGGGCCATGGAGAGCCGTTTGAGCACCGACTCGCGTTTAGGTTGGGGAGCCCTCGAGATCAACACATTTGGCCTTTTGCCTTTTGAGGCCGGTTTGTCGGTTACCGGAGCTTGAGGTGCAGGGATGGCATTAGCCGAGACAAACAGAATAGACCCAAATTATAGTAGCGGTTCTTCCCACTGTCGTCCGAGACCTGCCGGGAGGACCGTCCTGGAGTCCATCTTCATCGTGTATGAGATGGGAGCTGAGTTCATCTTTGGAGACATTGTTGAGAAGTGATTTCTTGAAAACCTGCATGAAAGAGCATTATTTTAGTATAAATATAAATATGTATATTGATTGAGTTCGCATGAACGTTTAACCCGAAATATGGGAGGATAGATTGGTCCCACCGGGCGTGCCAGAATCTGTAGGGTGTTTTTCGTCACCCCATTGAGATGGGAATACGCGCGCACTTTTCAAGCGCATTACAGATTCCTCCTTCCCAGGGTAGGCTGGGGTTTATTGATTGTAGGGATCCGAATCTCCGGTAACCGCGAACTAAGCTGCCGTTAATTACCCCTCGCATTTGGAGCGAGTGAACCTCCGATTGACGGGTTAAACTGATCATGCGAACTCAACGTGCAGTGTACGTGTGTTGTGTTTTGAAAGGGGTTTTGGATATATCGGGGGCCCCGTAGAGTTTTTACGGGGGTCCCGTTACCCGGATAGCGGGCTGGGGGTCAAGGGGGCTAGCAGCCCCCTTGCGGGGTGCGGGGCAGCGCCCCGTTAGAAATTTTTTCTAATGAAGGACAGTGTTGTAGAGTATGTGTGTGTATAAAGAGAAAGGGCATCCAAAGGACGCATGGGAGAAGGCGCCAGTGCCCCGCGTGCCTGGCACGCGGACGCTGTGCGCCAGAGCGCCAGCTGTAACACCTTAGAATGCGATTAGGGGTTATTATGTTTTAATGTGGGGTTTTTAGTAAAAAGTTTACCAAAACGGTTTTCAAATATTTAATCAAAATTAATGAATACTTTATTAGAATTTAATTGGGCTTGCACACACATGTGCATGTAAACTAGGGCAAAGTTTGAGGTTAAACCATGTTTTGGTAGCCATGGTGAACCAACCCATTTCATTAAGTTAATATGAAGTTAATTTAGTGTATTAGTTTTTTTTTAAAATTAAATATAATTAGTTGTTTTGGGGGTTGACTTGGGACTTTGAGGAGAGAGAGGGAATGATGGGCATGAGGAGCATGCTTGGTAATGATGATAGAGAGAGGGAAATGGTTGACTCTCACCTCTCATTTGTTTTTCGAACACTCAATTAACTCCCACACTCATCACATATCTCTCCTTCTCAATTTCCATACACACACACCCCCCCAGCAGCAGCAGCAGCACACTCCCCTTCTCTTCTTTTTCTTCTTCTTCTTCTTCTCTTCTTCTTTTTCTTCTTCTCCTTTTTCTTCTTCTTGCATCCAAGCTCCAACCTTCTTCAAAAGTCCATTTTTTTTTCACATATCTCTTGCAAAACACCTCCTTGCTGGTTCTTGAAGCAAGGTCAACATGTTTGAACCCTTCTAGGACCAACTTGAGGTATAAAATTAAACTCAACTTCCATTTTGCTAGACTTGTAGTTATTTAGCATAATGTAATGTTTAAGATGATTTTAGTGCTAGTTTTGTGGTTTAAGTGGGGATTAGGCCAAGTTTAAGTTTTTATGGCTTGATTAGCTTAACTAAGTGTTATTAGTGTCGTTTAAACCTAGTAATTTTTTCAGATTACACTAAAATACCTTATTGTTTTAAAATTAGTGTAAAGCAAACGTTTTAGTTAAGATTTTAGGTGGTTTTGTGATCTGCTTTTGACTCGGGTACTTCAGGAAAAAGTTGCATTTACTGGAGCTTAGTGACTGGGATAGGACCACACACACGAAGCACGGGACCCCCTCTCCCCTAAATGGCCACAGATTTATTGTGTCTGGCCGCAAATTGCGGCCAGAGGGTGGGTGCGGGTGTCGGGGCTTCTTCTGTAGGTGTCCGTTAGGTTTTGTAGGTCCTTGGTGCATGCAACTTTTCATAATTCAACTCGAGTCAAAATCTGGGATCAAATACCTTATTTTCAACACTTTTAGACTCGCGCGATACGCACGTTTTGAGTTTGGGTCTGGTGGTTTCTGTGTATCGCAGCGTGTCAGGGTGGTTCCAGGCGCTGGCACACGCGTTTTGGTGTCACGTTTACACACGCGTTAGCTCGCGACGCAAGCTTTTCGAATAATCTTGATATCGTGTTTTTAGCAGGATTTTAGCCTTATGTGTATTGCTTTGTGTAATTCTAGAATCGATCGCGGAGACATCGGATGCGGCGTGGAAGGGAAAAGCGGTGATTGGATCCGGCTGGCTGAGACATTCCGGTGAGTAGATGTACACATCTACGGGGAAATCGTATGGATGGCGCGAGACGCCCGATAGTTTTCAAACTTCTAGTAGTACAGGCATTTTGCGTATAGTTCCTAGTTATCTATTTTGCTGCATTATATGACTTTTTATATCCATATGTGTTAGTTCCTCATATAGAACCATTGAACCCTTAATATGAGACATGCGACACGAGTACTATATGACTTGCTTAGTTCATCATGTAGAACCATTGAACCATTAAAAATGAGTATGCGGCACAAGTATTAATTAACTTGTTAAATTGAGAATCTAGAATCATATTGCACCATTATCATGAGTTATGCGGCACAAGTACTATTTAACTTGCTAAATTGAGAATGTGAAACTATTGCACCATTATCATGAGTATGCGGCATAAGTGCTAATCAACTTGCTAAATTCAGATATTGGAACAATTGCACCATATATGACTTGTAAACTTGAGCGGGTATATTCCATTCATCAGGGTGTATATGGAGAATTGTGAGTATTTTAAATACCAAATTGTATGACTCGTATATTGGGTAGGTTTATTCTTCAGTGTTGCTGTTACTATAGCACTTTTTGTATATTCATGATGCTTCATCGCATTCCATGCTTATACCTATGTTATCAGTAATTATTATGAAACCCTGCTGTCAGGACACCATCACCATTACCGATGATGCGTATGTTCCACGTACACCTGCTTGCCGGCTCACACACATCATCATCGGTAATTGCCATGTCACGTACACTTTAGAGAATACTATTTCAATGACATAGCTTGCTAGCTGATAGTTGCAATATGTTATCGCTTTCATATGCTAGTTTAACTATTGCATTCATTACATGATATCAGATGCATTCATATATTCATTAGCCATGCAGTATTATGGAGATTTATGCCGGTATTCATTGTTTATTGATATTGTGATTTTGATGATTTCGGACCCTTCTTAAGATTTCTGGATTTGGAAACCGCATGTGACATTTTATAAACTGATGAATTATTTTAAAGAGAAAGATGCAGTTTTCCTTGATTTGATGAGTATTGTCCACCATGATGTTTTCTCGGTTCTGAGTTGGTTTTCGAGACTCGATTCGAGGAGTATGATGAACCGTCTCGGGTATATGGTGGGCCCGGTAAGGTACCCCAGGGAAATAAGCTCGAGTTGTAGACGATGAGCCTGGCAGGGGAAGACTACCTACCGGTGATTGTTGGCGCGGCGGATATCCAGAGGATATCGACCGTGGTCGTGAGATATTGAGATATTGATACTTTGAGATGGGCCAGCCGGACGGCTGGGCCCCGAGATATTGTGATACCGTTACTTGAGATTTTGAGATAGTCGTTTGAGGTGTCGCTGCTGGACATGGATTTCTGTTGATTCCATTGATATTACTTCAGATACTTCACAGGAGTTTTTCTAAGATGAAAATGATGTTTTTCTCATATAAATATATTCAGATCTCGGGTTAAATTGATTCATGTTGCATACCTGCCAGTACATCATGCTATACTAGTATTGTAGAATTGATTCATGTTGCATACCTGCTAGTACATCATGCTAGACTAGTATTGTTAAATTGATTCATGTTGCATACCTGCTAGTATATCATGCTATATCAATATTGTTGAGTTGTGACACTTTGCGTACATGTTTACGATAGCCTTTATAGATGTTACTTATTACTCATGACTTGGCAACTCACCCCCGTTGTGCCACAGCCTTTTTGCAGGTCCGATCCGTCAGCACCGTAGCGGCGGACGTACTTCATCCTTTTGCTCCTTTTGCTTGGATCTGAGATTTTGCTCGTAGGTGGGTTGTGAGATTATTTTGATTCCACCTTGTATATTCATTGTATCTAGTGTACTCTATCTACTGTACCTGCTACTTATACTGATGTATATTGACCTAGAGACGAGACAGTGAGATTTGTTGACTTATATGTTGTTTCTCTGGGTCGAGCTCACTTGAGCCGACGTGATGCTTATTACTTGGGTTTTTACATGCTTATTTTTGCATAGTAATGATTTTTATTGCGTGTGATGTTGAGACCGCTTTTGGCGAAGAGCTAGCTCCCGCTTGGGAATGCCTTATTCATGTTTTATGTATATCCTTGTCTTGTACCCGTTTGGGGCCAGTTTTTACAAAGGAGACTCTGCCGAAAATTTTGGAAAAAGTGAAGTTGTTTTTAAAAATTTTGATGTGACCTATTTGGTTTTCCTTCATTCTATTTCTTAATTGGGTTTTGATTTCTGGGCTTTGGCTTACTTAGATTACGTACGCCTCGAGACGTTTCATAATTTAAGTGCCAGTCATGTTCCGGTTTCCTAACTCCCATGCCGAAAAGGGCCTAAGATGGTATCAGAGCAACTTTAAATCCCATCAAACACACACTTAAAGCGGATTAACCTAGAATATAAAAAATACTAGTACGCAATATCCCAAATTTTAGCATGTAAGGCTCTTTTTGACTATGGAGCTAGGATACATGAATTTTATTTTTAAGTGGAGGTAAAAGGGATGCAAACTATGGTTTGCAAGCCCCACTCTTCATTTTAAAATAAACTATGGTTATGAAATAAGAGATGTATTTGAAAAAATGGAGTTTAAAGAACTTAGATAAGATGGGAGTTTAGATAACTGCAGTTATCTCAACTCCAAAATGAATGCCAAACACGGAAAAGTTGGATCATGTTTAGGAATAGAGTTAAGTTTTCTAAACTAGAGTTTCATAAAGTTAGAAAAAACTTAACTCCAGACTACTAACTTTATCATGTTTGGCAATCATTTTGTGGTTGAGATAACTGATGTTATCTAAACTCCAATCTGATCTAAGTTATCTAAACTCCGTTATTGGAGCTTGAGGCTTGCAAACTACAATTTGCATACCTTCTACCTCCACTTTAAAATATACTATAGTAATCCTAACTCCATATCCAAACAGGGCCTTGGCATTTTGAAATAATGTGCTAACTTTATGAAATTCCAGTTTAGATAACTTAACTCCATTCCCAAACAAGGCCTATAAAGTCACTCGACACGAGGGGCGTGCTATATATAGAAATATCATATCCCTCGAACTCCCACCATAACTTCAAGGTTTTGGCGCAGTTACGAAGACTCTCAGGCCCAATTTGGTATGGAGTTAGGATAACCAGACTTTATTTTTAAGTGGAGGTAGAGGGAATGCAAACTGTGGTTTGTATGCCCCAACCTCCATTTAAAACTTCAACTTGGATGGGGTGTTTAGCTTTGTGGGTTATCTAAACTCCAAAAGGTATCGTTTCTTTACAAAATATGGAGTTTAGATAACCTTGGTTGGATTGGAGTTTAGTAAACTACAGTAAGTTGAGATAACTATGGTTATCTAAACTCCAAAAACCATCAGGAGTTTGGAGTTAAGTTTGGATAACTTTATGAAACTCTGGTTATCTAAACTCGACTCCGTTCCCAAACAGGGAATGACATAACACAATGTACATCAATTGATCTACAATTAATATTTAACAAATTTACCCGCCGTAGACTCCCTTCTCCCCCTTGACATAGATCCAATCCGTAACGGGCGGCACCAACAGCGCCATGAGAAACAGCCCGAGGCTGGCGTTGATCCTGTGGGGCCCGTTGGAGAGGTGGGCCCAGGCGAGGATGAAGAAGAGGAAGAGGAGGCCGGCCACCATGTAGGAAACGGAGAAGACGCGGTCGATGGGAGTGGAAGGGTAGAGGTAGCTGAAGCAGTCGACGGCGGTGATGAAGGCGTTCCATGGGAGGAGGAACCCCGTGCCCGGAATGAAGTAGACGATGTAAGCCAGGTGGAATAAGTCTTTTGGGGTTGAGATCTCTTCTCCTTCTTCCTCTCCTTTTGATGAGATTGGGATTGTCAGGAGATGGGCTATGGTCTCATCTGAAGATCTCCCTTCTGCCATTAGACATGGAGGAGGAAGGATGAAGATGAATGGGGTTTGTTTATTCGCAAGCCAACTAATTTAATCGGGGGAGTCGGGGAGAGTTTGGATCTGTAAGCAAGTATCAACGGTCGTTTTCTTTTTCAAAAAGGAGGGGTTTTACTTGTAAGTCGATCCCTCGATTAAACCTAATTTAAGGACAATTTTTATTTATAAGAATCCACATCAAATAATTTTATTTTCAAAATCCGGACTTCTTCATTACTAGGTGTCAAGTGACTCAGGATTGCCAACCGATATTTTAGTTATGTCAAGTTAAGGCATGTTAGCCTCTTCCTTCCGATGGAGGTCTGGATCTCCTTCAGATGTTATCTTCCGTTGATCTTTCCGAGTGCTGATGGACGGCTAAGATTGAGTTGGGGGGTTGACCCTTGGAGCGTGTGGATCTCAATAGGCTTGGATTTGAGGTTGAACCGAGCTACCTGCAAGGAAGTCCCGGGATGGTTGTGCCACCGAAGACCCTCCGATGATCAAGTTAGTGGTGCAAGTTGGGCAGAGTAACGGCTTAGTGGAAAGAATTGCGTACCTCGATCGTCTGAGGGAGGGGTTTATATAGAGGCACAATGGGCAGGCAGGCGTGAGAATCATGCCGGCCGTTACGCCCCTGACGTCATACCCGCGTGATAGGCGGGATCTCGCATTAATGACGAGACAGGCTCGTTAACGGGGATCGTGGTGGCATGGAATGCGGGGTCGTGGGCGGAAGATATCTCGCTCGTGGCGAGATTCACGGATCCGTGGCGAAGGCGCCTGTGATCAGCGCTGCGGGTCGGTCGGTGAGACCGAGGAAGATGAGCTCGGCGGGAGGCTCGGGTACGAGCGGGAGGCCGAGGCATCTTGGTTCTGTGATTGCTCGGAGGCGAGCCAGTGGGTGGTCTGGAAGGCCACCGAAGGTCGGGATACTCCTCGGACAGGAGGCCCGAGGTGTGATCCCAACCGAGGTTACTGATCCTCTCTCGTAGGTTCTGGGACACGTCATCTATAATGTGTCAGCATATGGAGAGCCACCGATATCGAGCCTCATCATTAGCCCCCCATTCTCGTCCCGACCCGTTCCTGGGTCGGGTCAAGAGTGGTCTGACCGATCATCTGGGCTGAGCTCTTATTCGAAGATATCGTCGGCGCGCATCCTCGGGCAAAGAGTAGTATTTTCTTGATGGCGTCAGCGGATCGGGGGAGAGATCTTGCATTAAAGGGAAGCACCGGATCGTGTGTGCGTTCGTTGAAGCAACAGCCCACGTGTCTGGCGTTGGTTGGCTGGCGCGACGTGCCGCAGGAGTTCCTGCGCCCGAAGGGGCATGCCCAACGTGAGTGCGACAGGTGGAACGTTGTCGGCCGTTGGTTATGAAACGACGTTTTGGCGGGAGGCAATCGGAGCCGTAGGATGTGTACGCCGGCGGCTATAAATAGAGATGCGATCCCCATCAGGTCCCATACCACTTCATAATTTCCTCATCCCTATTTGTGTAAGCTCGGCGCTCTTCTCCTCAGGTCGGATTCCTTGCGTTTGATTTCCCGAGGACACCCCCCTTTTGATCAGGTTAGATGTCTTCTTCTGAGGAGTCTGTAGATGTAGTCTGGGTAGAGTCTAGGGAGTCTTCGGCAGCTTCCTCTTCTACTTCCTCCACTTCTTCCTCGTCTGAGTCGGAGTCCCCCCAGGGAGTTAGGGTTAGTCATACTCCCTGGGGTCGCGTTATGGGGGCGGTCCCCACAACGCGGGTCAAGGATGCTCTTGGTGCATCATCTACGCTGAGGCACGCGGATGATCTCGCTACCATCCAGACTCGTTTCCATATTCCTCCCGGCTATTCGCTTCGTCTGGCCGAGGAGGGGGAGAGGGCAGACCAGGTAAGGGGCAAGGAGATTGCCTTGTACCTGGAAGCCTTTTGGGCCGGGATGCACCTGCCATTCTCCCCCGAGGTGACTGCGGCGTTGAACTGTTTTGCGTTAGCCCCGGGCCAGCTAGTGCCGAACTCTTGGAGGATTCTCCTTGGGTTCCTGGTCCGGTTGAAGATGCATCTGATCCCTTTCCACCGGAGCCTTCTCGTGTCTTCCCTTTGCTACAAAAACCACCCCGACACTCGTAGAGGCGAGCCGAGCTGGGTATACCTCTCCTTTAGGAAGCACAGAGGAAGTGCTGCCGGGTCGGGGGTTGTTGTAGTACCTTCTTCCATTCATGACTGGAAGAAGAAGTTTTTGTTTGTTGAGCCGCCCGAGGGTGAGGATTGGCCGGTGCCCACCCAGTGGCAAGGGGCCAGCTGATCGTGGGTGAGTCGGTCGATGGATCCCGACGCGTTGGCGGCGTCGGAGTGGGAGCCCCTCCCCTGAGCCGATGTGTTGCTGTCTGAGAGGGCCCTCAGTTGGGCCGGGCTCAGCCCCGCCCAGTTCGCGGGTATGTTAGGAATTTTCGGTCGACTTGTTTTAGGCTTGAGCACTCTTTTACTTTTCTGACGTCGCTGACTCTTCTGTATTTTGTCTTTTGCAGAACCCATGGACCTAAGCAAGTTCCGGGAGGTAGTGGTTGATGTGAAGAAGGGGAAGAAGGCCGGAGGCGCCGGCCCTTCTCGCCCGTCTTCAGCTCCGGCCCCGCCGGCGGCAGCTCCATCTAGGCGCCCAAACGCTCCTCGGGCCTTCGAGTCCAGTCGCGTGCCGGTCCGTAAGCATGCTCAGGAGCAGGAGCCCCGGGCTTCCGAGGTAGGAGCCGAGACTGGTTCTCCCGCGTCGCTCCTCAAGAGGTTTCATAAGACGGAGCCCCGCTCCCTGGCTTCCCCAATCTTTGTGGACGATGGGGAGCTCCGCTTCGAGGTGCCCTCGGGGCTTTCCGTCGCTGATAGCTTGCTCTCTGAGATGGAGAGATCGGCCGAGGGCAGAATCCCCCGAGGGACCCCCCGGGCCCAAATGGTGGCCATAGCTCAGGAGGCCGTACAGGTTAGTGTTCGCATCCTACTTGGTTCTTTATTCAGCATTTTTGTTCGCGTGATCGGGTGCCTTCGTTTTCTTTTTAACCCTTTTTCTTTCCTTCAGGTCCTCCAGCATGTCGCCCTCGTCGTCAACATGGAGGACGGGGAGATAGCCCCGGCGATGCAGGCCGTAGGCCGCGAGGAGAGCTCAAAGCAGGAGCTGGGGGCGGCGATGGAGAGGATCGCTGCCCTTGAAGACCGGGTGGCGGTCGGGAGCCGGGAGTTCGCCCGATGCCGAGAGTCCGCCCGAGCTGCCGAGGCCAAGTGGGAGGATTCCCAGGTGCTCGTCGCCACCTTGAAGAAGACGGCGAACACCCTCCGAAAGGAGAATGAGGTGGCGAAGGACAGGGCGAGGCGTACCGAGCTTCGGGCGTCGGAGGCCGAGCATCGGGAGTCAAAGGCGGTGGAGAGCTATAAGCAGTCGGACCGGTTCTATGCCGACCTTGCTGAAGCTGCTGGCGTTATTTGGCATGACGCCCTCGACGCTGTCAAGGCCCAGATGCCGGAGTTTCCTGACGGCAAGCTCCGGGCCGAGTACCCCCGCGGGGAAGAGGTGCAGGGGAAGTCTCCCGACGGTGCTGCTAGGGAAGGGTCCCCTGGCGGGCCCGTTGGGGATAAGTCGGAAGTCCCGGCCACCGGCGCCGAGGTTCCTACCGCGGGCGCCGAACCTAAAGATGCCTCCCCGGTGGTCCTAGTGGACGCGATGCTCGTCGTTGTTCGCCCGGCCCTGAGGTCTGAACTTTGTAAGCCTCCGGGCAATTTTGTATGGCTGGGGAGCCTATAATACCCTTGTAAATACTTCAAATTTTTATGAGTGGAAAATCCATTTTGCAGTTTCTTTGCGCGCGCATTTTCCTTTTGTTTGTGGTAAACATCTGTACTTGCACAATACTGCTTTCACGTTAAGTCGGTCTTCTATTAGCGATCACACGTCGAGTTGAATTCTATCACTTGCCAAGTGTTCAAAGACCGGTGAAAGGACGGTATCTCCATGGCCCCGAAGTCGAGGTGGTGATCGCTTATATGTTGACGGACCGAGCAGGGTAGCTGCTCGGTGGCCTCTTGGTGAGGGCTTAGATCCTTGGCGTCGTGGGTATTTGACTACCAGCCAGGGATAACCGAGCAGGGCAGCTGCTCGGTTGCCTCTTGACGAGGGCTTCGATCCTTAGCTCGGGAGGGGTCGTAAGAGGCCTGCTAGGAACGGGCCGAGCAGGGTTGCTGCCCGGTGCCTCTTAGCGAGGGCTTTGATCCCTGGCGTCTGGGGTAAGGAATTACCAGCCCGGGATAACCGAGCAGGGTGGCCGCTCGGTTGCCTCTTGGCGAGGGCTTTGATCCTTGGCGTCGTGGGGTAAGGAATTACCAGCCAGGGATAACCAAGCGGGGTGGACGCTCGGTTGCCTCTTGGCGAGGGCTTTGATCCTTAGCGCGGGAGGGGCTGTAGGAGGCCTGCTAAGGATGGGCTGAGAAGGGTTGCTTCCCGGTGCCTCTTGGTGAGGGCTTTGATCCCCGGCGTCGTGGGTTAAGTAATTAACAGCCAGGGATAACCGAGCGGGGTGGCCGCTCGGTTGCCTCTTAGCGAGGGCTTTGATCCTTAGCGCGGGAGGGGCCGTAGGAGGCCTGCTAAGGACGGGCTGAGCAGGGTTGCTGCCCGGTGCCTCTTGGCAAGGGATTTGATCCCTGGTGTCGTGGGGTAAAGAATTACCAGCCAGGGATAACCGAGCGGGGTGGCCTCTCGGTTGCCTCTTGGCGAGGGCTTTGATCCTTAGAGCGGGAGGGGCCGTAGGAGGCTTGCTAAGGACGGGCCGAGCAGGGTTGCTGTCCGGTTGAGTCGCGAGGTTCTGTCCGATCTTCCTCGGTGTGAACATCGGGAAGATGTACCATTGCGAGCGACGCGTGTTATGAACGTGTGGGGGAGGCGAAGCGAAAGAGCAGGGTCGTTTCGATTTCACCGAGAAAGGTGGGATGACTGCCGCGTGGCGGTACGGTTGTGGGTGAAATGAGCGACTGTCGGACTTTTGAGGGCGCAGTAGGGCTATAAAGCGGAGGGCTTGTCGAGCACTCCTTTCTCCATCTCCAAAACGTAAGAATGGACACTTTCCCTTTCACCATCCCCGACATCATAACTTTCCTGGACGTGTACCTCTATGACAAGTACTGCACCGAGGACACGGTGCCGTTGGTGATAGGCCGTATTAAGAATCATTTCGGCCGACTGCTTCCCTGGCGCTCCTCCCTGCTCCAGCTGTTGATGTACTCCATCTGGAGGGCGTCGCCGGGGCTGTACAACCCCTTGTCCGAGCAGCTGAAGGACGAGGCGGTTGGTAAGCTGGGGTCTTTGCGCCGCTTTGGCCTGATCTCGGCGGGTCGGCGGGATCGCTCGGTGGCACTCGTCCTCGAGTGCTACCAACTGAGGCATTATGCGGACGTTCGCGGACGACATCATAGGCAAAGGTCCGAGGCGGCGAGGGCTCGGTTGGCGGAGATCTACTCCGAGTACCACGAGCAATGTTTCCTGCACCCCCTTCCCCCGCTACTGTAATTTTTCTTTTTCTTTTTCAATGTACGGCTGAGGAGCCCGCAATAACTTTTTGAATGAATAAAATTCTTCTTTTTGCAATGCTCTTATTGTGTCCTTTTTGTTATTTAAGAAAAAAAACTTAGAAGAATTTACATCGCTTTGGTGAAAGAAGAAATATATATGCGCAAATATTCTTTTCATAAGTACAGTTTGAGCTTCTCAGCATTGTAAGGTTGCGGAAATCGGCGACCGTCCGTGTCTTGTAGTCGGTAGGCTCTGCCGGGCAGGATCTCAGAGACGAGGAAAGGACCGTCCCACTTTGGGGAAAACTTATGCAGCTTGCCCTGATCGACGAACTCGTTCTGCCTTAGGACCAGGTCTCCGGTCTTGAAGAAGCGATGCTTGACTCGCGCATTGTAGTAGCGGACAGTTTGCTGCTAATAGGCGGCAACTCTTATCTGAGCCCGGTCTTGTTTCTTAACAAGATGTCCAGGTTGGTTCGTAGCGCCGAGGTGTTTGCTTCATCGTCTAAGTGTTCGACCCGGTGACTGGGTAGCCCGATCTCCTCTGGGACCATTGCCTCGGTCCCGTAGAAGAGGCTGAAAGGGGTTTCCCCGGTGGGGGTCTTCTTTGACGTGTGCAGGGCCCATAGGACCCGGGGCAATTCCTGGACCCAACTGCCTTGGCGTCCTTCTAGGCGTGTCCGGAGACCTCGGAGGACGTCCTGATTAGCGACTTCGGCTTGCCCGTTGCATTGGGGATGTGCGACCGCGGCAAACTTCATAAGGATATGATATTCATTGCAGAATTCATTCACTTTTTCATTTTCGAAGTTCGTCCCGTGGTCGGTGATGATACACCTCGGGATGCCGAACCGAAGTATCACGTTGTTCTGAAGGAACTTGATAGTTGTGGTGGCATCCGGTTTCCTGATGGGGATGGCCTCGATCCACTTCATGAAGTAATCCACTGCGACGAGGATGTACTTATGCCCGTCCGTGCCGGTAGCGAACTGGCCTATCATGTCCATCCCCCACTGGGCAAACGGCCATGGGGAGGTTAGGGCGGTCAGCTCGGTAGCCGGAAGGCGAGGTACGGTTCCGTGGAGTTGGCAACTTTTGCATCTCCTGATGAGCTTCTGGGCGTCTTGGTGAATAGTTGGCCAGTAGTACCCCTGGAGCAATGCCTTCTGGATTAAGGTGCGGGCCCCTTGGTGTGCGCTGCCGACCCCTTCATGGATCTCACAGAGGACGTAGTCGGCTTCGTGGGGGTCGACGCACCGGAGTAGGGGCTGAGTGAAGGACTTCTTGTAGATGTTCCCATTGCTCCAGACGAACTGACGGGCTTTGGCTCAGGGAGGCGGGCTTCTCCCCGATCTTCTGGGAGTGTACCTTCCCTTAGGAATTCCACGAGGGGCTTCCTCCAGTCCCGGTCTTCTTCCTGGGCTATGTACACATGAAGTATTGTTGCCCCGTCTTCTACGCTGGGCCGTGGCAAGATCTTGAAGTGGATGGATCGCTTATTGTTGGCCGAGTAGGATGAAGCCAGCTTACTCAAGGCGTCGACTTGGGCGTTGAGCTGTCTGAGGATTTGCTCTACCTGGACTTCATCGAAGTTCTTTCGAAGTCTTCTTACCTCGTCCAGATACTTCACTATTAGAGGTTCCCGAGCCTCGAAATGGCCGGTCACTTGGCCAACGACTAAGGCTGAGTCGCTGCGGATCCGAATTGTTTTCATCCCCAGCCCGGAGGTTATGCGCAGTCCGGCCAGAAGGGCCTCGTATTCCGCCGCGTTATTTGAGGACTTGAAACCGAGCTTCAGAGAATACTCCATTTTGGACTCATTCGGACCCCGAATGATGAGGCCGGCACCACAGCCTTCCTCGGTCGAGGACCCATCGACGTAAAGGATCTAATCAGGGACTGAGTCGGGCTTCCCCTCGATCAAAGGTTGAGCTGCGGGGGTCGGCGTGGACTCCGTCTCCTTGCTGGGGATGGTGCACTCGACGATAAAATTGACCAGGGTCTGTGCTTTGATAGCCTGCCTCGGGCGGTATTTTATGTCGAACTGCGACAAATCCCACCTCCACTTCTCTAAGCGGCCAGTGGATTCGGGTGAGGCGAGGATAGCCCCCAAAGGGCGCTCGGTAAGAACGAGGATGGTGTGCGGCTGGAAGTAGTGCCGTAGCTTCCTTGAGGCCACAATGAGTGCCAAGACAATCTTCTCTATGGCTGGATATCTCGTTTCTGCGTCCTTGAAGACGTGGCTCACGTAGTATACCGGCTTCTGGACTCCGTCGACCTCTCGGACGAGCACTAAGCCCGCTGCTTGGTCGGATACCGCTAGATACAACGATAGCTCGTCTCCTTCAACTGGTTGGGTGAGCAGCCGTGGTATCGTAAGGTGCCTCTTTAATTGTTCAAAGGTGGTCTGGCACTCCTCCGACCACTCGAACCTCGGGATCTTCTTTAGAGCCTTGAAGAACGGGAGACACTTCTCCCCAGACCTCGACATGAAACGGCTCAGAGCGGCTACCCGCCCCGTCAGTCGCATGTAGGGTTCTTTTCGTCACCCTATTGAGATAGGAATACGCTCGCGCTTGTCAGGCATACTACAGATTCCCCCTGTCTAGGGTAGGCTGGGGTTTATTAATTGCGGGGATCCGAATCTTCGGCAGCCGCGGACTAAGCTGCCGTTAATTACCCCTCGCCTTTGGAGCGAGATAACCTACGATTGATGGGTTAAACTGGTCATGCGAACTCAATGTGCAGTGTTGTGTTTTGAAGCGGTTTTGGATATATCGGGGGCCCCGCAGAGTTTTTACGGGGGTCCAGCTACCCGGATAGCGGGCTGGGGGTCAAGAGGGCTAGCAGACCCCTTGCGGGGTGCGGGACAACGCCCCGTTAGAAATTTTTTCTAACGGGGGAGATATTTTTAGTGTGGAGTATGTGTGTGTGCGTATATATATATATAAGGGAAAAGGGCATCCAAAGGATGCGTGGGAGAAAGAGCTCGGGCGCTAGCGCCTCACGTGCCAGACACGTAGGCGCTCGGGCGCTAGCGCCCCACGTGCCAGGCACGTGGGCGCTAGCGCTTTGAGCTTTGGGCGCAAGGGCGCTAGCGCTTTGGGAGGCAAAAGGGACTTAGTCCCTGCAATGGGAGTTGTACTCCCAGAAAGGAACACTTATTATTTTGTGTGTGTGTGTGTGTGTGTGTGTGAGGAGTTAAATTCCAAGGATATTTTGAGGCTGATGAAGGGGCTTCTCCCCTTGAGCCCTGGATCTTCCCCAAAGTGGGGTTTCTGGAGATGGGTCTCCTTCTTCTTCCTGTCGTTTGGCCGAATCTTTGAAAAAGGGGGTGAGACTTAAAAATCTCCCCTTTTTGAGATCTAATGGAAGATCCAAGTTCCCCTTTGTGGGTTTTGCGGTGAAAAACTATTTAGTTTTGGAAAAGAAAGAGTAAAACTCTTGATTTAATTCAAAAGAAAGAAGAAGGTTTTAGAACCTTGAGGAAGGAGAAAGAGGCACATGCCCTAATTTTTGGGGAATGAAAAGTATATCTTTTTTTATTTATCATCATGTTACCTTATATAGGCTTACATATTTACATATAGTCCCTTGGGCTTTACAAAATGGCATTTTGCCCATCCCATGGCTTATGTGCCATTTCTTTTTGCACATAAGCCATGAGCTTTATAAAAATTTGGCTTTATGGCCATTCATGCATAAAAAATTACATAAAAATTATTTATTACATGATTTCATTTTGGACATGGAGGAGGGCCGGCCGCTTCATGTTCGGACTCGACCTGGGCATGGGTCCACTTGATCTGGGCTTGGGCCCACTTGGCTTGGGGTTGACCTTGACTTTGACTTGGTCAACCGGGGTGCAATTTTCGACCCCAACAAAGTGCCCCCATCAATAAATGCACACCACATATGTGGGTCGTGTGCAAGAAATTGATGGATCTTCTTTCACGTGGAGGCGACTTGCTTTGGTTCCCACTTTTTGGGATGCACTGCCCTTTTTACGACATGGACTGTCGACGCTTGACGCGTCTCCGAGACGGAGTGTCCGTGGTAGACGTTTCCCTGGCCCAGAGCGATTTGGTTCCCGCTTTGTAGGAAGCCTGCACTGCCCTTTTTACGACATGGACGGTCGACGCTCTGACCCGTAGCGATTTGGTTCCCGATTTGTGGGATGCCTGCACTGCCCTTTTCACGACATGGACGGTCGACGCTTGACGCGTCTCCGAGATGGAGTGTCTGTGGTAGACGTTTCCCTGGCCCGGAGCAATTTGGTTCCCGGTTTGTAGGAAGCCTACACTGCCCTTTTTACGACATGGACGGTCGACGCTCTGGCCCGGAGCGATTTGGTTCCCGATTTGTGGGAAGCCCGCATTGCCCTTTTTGCGACATGGACGGTCGACGCTCTGGTCCAGAGCGATTTGGTTCCCGATTTGTGGGAAGCCCGCACTGCCCTTTTTGCGACATGGACGGTCGATGCTTGACGCGTCTCCGAGACGGAGTGTCCGTGGTAGACGTTTCTCTGGCCCGGAGTGATCTGGTTCCTGCTTTGTAGGAAGCCTGCACTGCCCTTTTTACGACATGGACGGTCGACGCTTTGGTCCGGAGCGATTTGGTTCCCGATTTGTGGGAAGCCTGCACTGCCCTTTTTACTACATGGACGGTCGACGCTTGACGCGTCTCCGAGACGGAGTGTCCGTGGTAGACTTTTTTCTGGCTCGGAGTGATCTGGTTCCTGCTTTGTAGGAAGCCTGCACTGCCCTTTTTACGACATGGACGGTTGACGCTCTGGTCCGGAGCGATTTGGTTCCCGATTTGTGGGAAGCCCGCACTACCCTTTTAACGACATGGAAGGTCGACGCTTGACGCGTCTCCGAGACAGAGTGTTCGTGGTAGACTTTTTCCTGGCCCGGAGTGATCTGGTTCCTACTTTGTAGGAAGCTTGCACTACCCTTTTTACGACATGGACGGTCGACGCTCTGGTCCGGAGCGATTTGGTTCCCGATTTATGGGAAGCCTGCACTGCTCTTTTTATGACATGGACGGTCGACGCTTGACGCGTCTCCGAGATGGAGTGTCCGTGGTAGACTTTTCCCTGGCCCGGAGTGATCTGGTTCCTACTTTGTAGGAAGCCTGCATTGCCCTTTTTATTACATGGACGGTCGACGCTTGACGCGTCTCCGAGACGGAGTGTCCGTGGTAGACTTTTCCCTGGCCCGGAGTGATCTGGTTCCTGCTTTGTAGGAAGCCTGCACTGCCCTTTTTACGACATGGACGGTCGACGCGTCTCCGAGACGGAGTGTCCGTGGTAGACTTTTCCCTGGCCCGGAGTGATCCGGTTCCTGCTTTGTAGGAAGCCTGCACTGCCCTTTTTACGACATGGACGGTCGATGCTCTGGTCCGGAGCGATTTGGTTCCCGATTTGTGGGAAGCCTGCACTGCCCTTTTTATGATATGGACGGTCGACGCTTGCCCGATTTGTGGGAAGCCTGCACTGCCCTTTTTACGACATGGACGGTCGACGCTTGCCCGATTTGTGGGAAGCCTGCACTGCCCTTTTTACGACATGGACAGTCGACGCTTGCCCGATTTGTGGGAAGCCTGCACTGCCCTTTTTACGACATGGAAGGTCAACGAATGACACGTCTCCGAGACGGAGTGTCCATGGTAGACGTTTCCCTGGCCCGGGGTGATCTGGTTCCTGCTTTGTAGGAAGCCTGTACTGCCATTTTTACGACATGGACGGTTGACGCTTGCCCGATTTGTGGGAAGCCTGCATTGCCCTTTTTACGACATGGACGGTCAATGCTTGACCGATTTGTGGGAAGCCTGCACTACCCTTTTTGCGACATGGACGATCGATGCTTGCCCGATTTGTGGGAAGCCTGCACTGCCCTTTTTACCACATGGACGGTCGACGCTTGATTTGACTTGCTCTGCTTCTTGCAGTGTCAGGGGTGAACTTGACTTGCTCCGCTTCTTGCGGTGTCGAGATTGGATTCTGACTTGCTCCGCTTTCTGCGGTGTTGGAGTTGAAGTTGACTTGTTGATTGTGATTTGGGTTGACATCAGCATCGCTACACTGGAATATGGTACCAGGAGCGAATCATCATCTGTCATGAGAGAATTTGGGGATTTTGGTTTTTGTTTGGCATCAGTATCGCTACACTGGAATATGGTACCAGGAGCGAATCATCATTTGCGTTTGCTTATTAGAAAGCGATGGCTTAGGAGACAGGTTTTAGGTCCCTATCACCTAAGACTTTTCAATTTTGTGAGCCGTAAGGATCTCACAAAGCATTTTCTCCCTACGGGTCGTAAGGATCCTGTAGGTGTATTTTCTCCTTAGGACGTGGGGACTCCCAAGTGTGTTGCTCCTTTGTGAGTCGTAAGGATATCATGCGGGAATTTTCTCCTCACAAAGTCGAGAGGACTTTGCGAGTGCATTTCATCTGTTTTTCACGAGTTTGCGCCCTTTCGGGTTTTCATAAACTCGCCAGCAGTCCTGCTGTTTTTACTCACGGGGCCCTTTCGGGTTTTCATCCGTGCCCATTTTGCTTGTGGACATACCTTTTTTTTTGAATCTTCACCGCCGATGGGACTTTGAATGCGGTCTTGCCGGTAGGACTTGGGAGAGATTGGGATCGTTTTACGCCCATGGATTGTATACGGTTTTGCAGGATGTATGATCCAGACCGTAGGGCCGGAAAAATTTCGGGACTTTGTCGGTGTCTGCATCGCTGCACTGGAATATGGTACCAAGAGCGACTCATCATTCGCCGTTGGGGTATGGGATTTGGAATTTGGTTGGCTTCTGCATCGCTGCACTGGAATATGGTACCAGGAGCGACTCATCATTCGCCATTAGGATTTGAGTTTGGAATTTGGTTGGCATCTGCATCACTACACTGGAATATGGTACCAGGAGCGACTCATCATTCGCCCTTGGGAATTTGAGTTTTGGACGGCGTCTGCATCGCTGCACTGGAATATGGTACCAGGAGCGACTCATCACTCGCCGTTGGGATTTGAGAAATTTGGAATTTTGGTTGGCGTCTGCATCGCTGCACTGGAATATGGTACCAGGAGCGACTCATCATTCGCCATTGGGAATTTAAGTTTTGGACAGCGTCTGCATCGCTGCACTGGAATATGGTACCAGGAGCGACTCATCATTCACCGTTGGGATTTGAGAAATTTGGAATTTTGGTTGGCTTCTGCATCGCTGCACTGGAATATGATACCAGGAGCGACTCATCATTCGCCGTCGCCTATTGGGAAGCGATGGCTTAGGAGGCAGGTTTAGATCCCTATCATCTAAGGCTTTTCAATTTTATGGGCCGTAAGGGTCCCATAAAAGCATTTTCTCTCTACGAGTCGTAAGGATCCCGTAGGTTCATTTTCTCCTTAGGAGTCGTGAGGACCCCCCAAGTGTGTTTTTCTTTTGTAAGTCGTAAGGATCCTACGAAGGTTTGTTCTCCTCATGCATCGTGAGGACACATGAGTGGGTCTTCCCAATGGAGCATAATTCCAAGGGCGGAGACCAGCCGCGTAACTAGTGATTACGGTGGGGCATGGGTATGATGAGAATTATTTGAGCCCATGGATTGTATACGGTAGCCAATTTGGGGACTGGCCGTAGGGCTGGGAGAATTTTAGGAAATTGGATTTTAGTTGGCGTCTGCATCGCTGCACTGGAATATGGTACCAGGAGTGACTCATCACTTGTCGTTTTTTTTTACCGCGATTGCTCTATCATTTCAGCTTTTCTTATCGCGAAGGTCGTGATTGCCCTATCATTTTGGCTATTTATTCGCGGTTGCCCCATCATTTTGGCTTTATTTTCATTTTTATTTCTACTCGCTGATTTTTATTGCGAGTTGCCCCATCATTTCGGCTTTTTATTTATATATATATATACACATATTTTTATTTACACATTTTTACATCCCCAGTTTAACGACTTAGAGGTCGATTATTCCTAGTTTAATGACATGGTTGTCAACTGTTCCCAGTTTAATGACGTGGTGGTCAGCTGGTGTTCCCAGTTTAACGACGTGGTGGTCCTCTTTGCTTATCCCAGCTCCTTGAATTTTGATCTTGGCGGAGCCGTGTTGATGACCGTAGCTCTGTGGCTTGCCGATACATTTGAGGACTGTGAGGTTTTTCCAAGCTTGTATTGGTCCTCTGCCCAATCTTTGAAAACACAGCAGTCTTCAATGGTATGACTCACCACCCTATGGTATGGGCAGTATACGGGATTGCCGATCATATTCATTTCATGTGGCCTCTTCGGAATATGCAATTGCAGACCGTTGTTCAAGGCTTCTTCGAATATATTGCGGACCTCATCCCACCTGAAGGAGTACACCTTCTTCTTTCTCTCCATTAGAGTAGGTGCCCTTACTGATGCTGGTCCTTGAGGCCAATCAGTTTTTGGTTCGCCCTTTTCAGATAATGACACACGTCTGGGAGGATTAGGTTCCCGAAAGGCTTCGGTCACCATTTGTGTGAAATCGGCGGTCGTAGATTGACTGTTTGCTAACATGCCTTTAGACAGTTCTATCTCTCCCGTCTTGTATTGCCTTTCGACCCAATCTTTGAAGACGAAGCAGTCCTTAATGGCATGACCTATCACTCTGTGATAGGGGCAATATTTTGGGTCGTCGGTCATATTCGCTTCTTGCGGTCTCTTTGATTCTGGAAGTTGTAGACCGTTTCTTAGGGCGTCCTTGAATTTCTTGTGGACTTTGTCCCTTTTGAAGGAATAGACCTTATCCAGTTTCTCGTTCAGAGGCGATTCCCCTTCGGTGTATGTATTGGAGGGACTGGAGGCTGATCGCGGCCATTTTTCGCGAAGGCGCTCCGCTCTTAGGTTGAAGGGGGTATCAGTTGGCTGCCTTCGGGTATCAATCCCTGGCTCATGAACCAAAATTTGATTCTGCTGTAATTGCAATCGGGCGACTTGGGTCGCAAGATCTGCTGCGACGTTTGCCAATTCGTCGACCTTAGACTGTACCTTGGCTAACTTCTCATCCCTGTCCTGAAGCTGCCTCTTAAGCCATCAGAATAATGCTTGTTCTGTAGTTCCAGTTATGACAACCGGGTCATCCTTATTGCCTGAGCTCAATTCCGCAGGAACCCCAGGCTCTTTTGGCTTATCGGCCTGAGCGAGCTCTTCATCATTTAGACCGAGTTGACGTTGGGTAGCGTCCACCGTATCATCACTCTGGCTGTGAAGCATAGGAGGGTTCGTTTCTTCATGTCCGACCATGTAGACAGTGTGGACCGCATATCCAGCCGTCTCTTTATCTTTGGCGGGGTGACCCCGTTCCTCGAACCTCATGAAGTTCAGCCTAGCAGGAGCCCTGGCCCTTTTGTTGGCTCTATACCTGAGCCTTTTCTGCTTCAGCTTCTCTATTTTGAAGGCTTAGCGGGCATCCGTTATCCGGGAAGCCATTGTGAGTCGATTAGCGTGGAGCTTAGAGAAGACACCCGATCGAGCAGTTGTTAGGGGCACCGTCGAAGCTTGCTCGAGACGCGTTGTAGCTTTGTTGGTGTTGATGGCCTTGCCCCCAGCTGGGGCCAAGGAAAGTCGTTCAAACACCGACTTGCGCTTGGGTAGTGGTGCCCTCGAGATCACCACATTTGGCCTTTTGCCTTTCGAGGCCGGTTTGTCGGTTACCGGAGATTGAAGAGCAGGGATGACGTTAGCTGGCACAAACAGAATAGAGCCAAATGGTAGCAGTGGCTCCTCCCATTGTCTCCCGAGACTGGCCGGGAGGGCCGTCCTGGCGTCCGGCGTCCATCTTCATCGTGTAGGAGATGAGAGCCGTGCTGAGAGCTGAGCTCATCTTTAGAGACATCATTGAGAAGTGATTGCTTGAAAACCTGCATGAAAGGGCATTATTTTAGTATAAATATCGATATGTATATTTATTGAGTTCGCATGAATGCTTAACCCGAAATATGGGAGGAGAGATAGGTCCTACCGGGTGTGCCAGAACTTGTAGGGTGTTTTTCGTCACCCTATTGAGATGGGAATACGCGCGTGCTTGTCAGGCGTACTACAGAGTCCCCTTGCCTAGCGTAGGCTGGGGTTTATTGATTGTGGGGATCCGAATCTCCGGCAGCCGCGGACTAAGCTGCCGTTAATTACCCCTCGCCTTTGGAGCGAGAGAACCTCCGATTGACGGGTTAAATTGGTCATGCGAACTCAATGTGCAGTGTTGTGTTTTGAAGGGGTTTTGGATATATAGGGGGCCCCACAGAGTTTTTACCGGGGTCCCGCTACCCGGATAGCGGGCTGGGGGTCAAGGGGGCTAGCAGCCCCCTTGCGAGGTGCGGGGCAGCGCCCTGTTAGAAATTTTTTCTAACGGGGGAGGTTTTTTTAGTGTGGAGTATGTGTGTGTGTGTATGTATATATACATATACATATATATACATACACACACACACACACATATAAGGGAAAAGGGCATCCAAAGAATACGTGGGAGAAATCACTCGGGCGCTAGCGCCAGACACGTGGGCGCTCGGGCGCTAGCGCTTTGAGCGCAAAAGCGCTAGCACTCAAAAGCGCTAGCGCCCCACGTGCCAGACATGTGGGCGCTCGGGCGCTAGCGCTTTGGGAGGCAAAAGGGACTTAATCCTTGCAATGGGAGTTGTACTCCCAGAAAGGAACACTTTTTTTTTTGTGTATATATATATATATATATATATATATGTATGTATGAGGAGTTAAACTCCTAGGATATTTTGAGGCTGATGAAAGGGCTTCTCCCCTCAAGCCCTGGATCTTCCCCAAAGTAGGGTTTCTGGAGATGGGTCTCCTTCTTCTTCCTGTCGTTTGGTCGGATCTTGGAAAAAGGGGGTGAGACTTAAAAATCTCCCTTTTTTGAGATCTAATAGAAGATCCAAGTTCCCCTTTGTGGGTTTTGTGGTGAAAAACTATTTAGTTTTGAAAAAGGAAGAGTAAAACTCTTGATTTAATTCAAAAGAAAAAGAAGGTTTTAGAACCTTGAGGAAGGAGAAAGAGGCACAGACCCTAATTTTTAGGGAATGAAAAGTATCTTTTTTTTTTATTCATCATCATGTTGCCTTATATAGGCTTACACATTTACATATAGCCTCTTGGGCTTTACAAAATGGCATTTTGCCCATCCCATGGCTCATGTGCCATTTCTTTTTGCACATAAGCGATGGGCTTTACAAAAATTTGTCCTATGCCCATTCATGCATAAAAAATTACATAAAAATTATTTATTACATGATTTCATTTTGGGTATGGAGGAGGGCCTACCGCTTCATGTTCGGACTCGACCTGGGCATGGGCCCACTTGGCTTGGGATTGACCTTGACTTTGATTTGGTCAACCGGGGTACAATTTTCGACCCCAACAAAAGAGTGCCAAGACGATCTTCTCTATGGCTGGATATCTTGTTTCTGCGTCCTTGAAGACGTGGCTCACATAGTATACCGGCTTCTGGACTCCGTCGACCTCTCGGACGAACACTAAGCCCACTGCTTGGTCGGATACCGCTAGATACAGCGATAGCTCGTCTCCTTCAACTGGTCGGGTGAGCAGCGGTGGCATCGTAAGGTGCCTCTTTAATTGGTCAAAGGTGGTCTGGCACTCCTCCGACCACTCGAACCTCGGGATCTTCCTTAGAGCCTTGAAGAACGGGAGGCACTTCTCCCCAGACCTCGACATGAAACGGCTCAGAGCGGCTACCCGCCCCGTCAGTCGCATTATTTCGACGTTAGTCCTGGCGCGGCCATGTTGAGGATAGCGTCGATTTTCTCTGGGTTAGCTTCGATTCCAGGATGGGTGACCATGAAACCGAGGAACTTTCCCCCGGTGACCCCGAATGCGCACTTGGCGGGGTTCAGTTTCATCTTGAACTTGCGGAGTACTTCGAAGGCCTTTCCCAGATCCTTGGCATGGTCGACCGACGAGACCAATTTGACGAGCATATCGTCGACGTAAACTTCCATGTTCCTGCCGATCTGCGGTTTGAACATGCGATTGACCAATCATTGGTATATAGCTCCGGTGTTTTTGAGGCCGATGGGCATCACCTTATAGCAGTATACCCTCGAGTCCGTTGTGAATGCGGTGAGATCCTCGTCTGCCGGATTCATACAGATCTGATTGTAGCCGAAAAAAGCATCCATGAAGCTAACTAGCTCGTGTCCTGCCAAGCTGTCGACGAGCTGGTCTATCCGAGTGAGGGGATAGTTGTCTTTCGGGAAGGCCTTGTTGAGGTCGGTGAAGTCGACGCACATGCGCCACTTCCCGCTTGACTTTTTGACCAGGACTACGTTCGCCAGCCATTCCGAGTAGGGTACGTTGCGAATGAAGTTGGCGGCGAGGAGCCGATCTACTTCATCCTCGATAGCCTTCTGTTTGACCGGGGCGAAGCTTCGCTTTTTCTGCCTGACGGGTCGGGACGTAGGATCTACCCCGAGCTTGTGAGATATGATTTTAGGGTCGATCCCAGGCATGTCAGCAGGCGCCCAGGCGAACACGTCGGAGTTGTTTCGCTGGAAATGAACCAGGTCGTCCCGCTGGGTTCCTGTCAGAAGCGACCCGATCTGAACGATTCGTTCGTCGTCCCCTTCTACGAAGGGGACCTCTGTCAGTGGCTCCACCGGGATCCCTCAGACCTCTTTTTGCTCGTCTCGAATGTCCAGAGAACCTCTGATGTCGCCCCCGACATCGTTGATTGGCCTCTCAGACGAAGATGTTGCGGTGAAGCAAACCTTTGCAGTCCGCTGGTCTTCGTAGGCCCGACCTATCCCGCCTTGGTCAAGCGGGAATTTCATAGCCAAGTGGAAGGTCGATATTTGGGCCCGGAGGGAGTTCAGTGTTGGGCAACCGAGGAGAATGTTGTAGGCGGATGGGATTCTCGCTACGATGAACTCAACAGGCACGGTGCGCGTAAGGCCTGCTACCCCGACGTTAAATTGCAGGGTGATTACCCCTTCCGCCGGGATGGAGTGGTTAGTGGACCCTGACAGGACGTGAGAGGTCGGCCTTAGGTCCGCCGGGGTGAGCCCCATGCGCAAAAAGCAGTCGTAGAAGAGAATGTCCGCCGAGCTTCCCGAGTCGACCAGTATCCTCTGCACCTCGTATTGGTGGACCCGAGCCGTAATCACCAGAGGGTCGTTGTGGGGCAGGGATATGCCGTGGAGGTCCTCGTCGTAAAAAATGATCGGCTCGGTCTCCCTGGCCTTCTTCCTTGGATAGCTGTTGGCCTCTACGACCGGCGTGGGATGCTGAGCCTCGTAGGTACTCGACGTACCCCCCGCTGACATGACCATGATTTAGCCGATTGTCAACTCGCCGGGAGGGGGACGCTGCTCCTGCTCACGGTCGGCTTGGTGCTTGTCCCGCAAGTATGCTGCCAGGTGTCCCGAACGAATGAGCTCCTCGATGTAATCTCGGAGCTGCTTACAGTTCTTCGTGGAGTGGCCTTACGACCTGTGGAAACCGTAGTAGGGGCCCCAGGTGCGCTTTGCCGCCTGCGTGAGACCGGGGGGAGTTTGAAGAACCTCTCGCCCTTAGACTCCTCTAGTAGTACCGTCTGTGAGACGTTGAGCGGGGTGTACTCCTGGAACTTCGTGGAGTAGGGCTTTGGCCGCTCAAGCCTCTTTTTCTCTTCCCTCGTCCTTTTCTTTTGGTAAGTTTGCTCTGCCCGGGGGAGATTTACGTTCACCTCGGACTCGAGCTGGATCTCACGCTCGGTCCAGGCCTTTACCTCGGCCATGGTCTTAGGTTGCGCTAATGCAAAGGAGCGTAACCACTCCTTGTGCCTGAGACAAGACCTAAGTGCTGTAATGACCGTCTCGTCCCGACTTCGAGAAGGGCGTTGTAGAAGCGGGTGACGTACCCTTTGAATGTTTCTTTGTCCCTGCTCTTTATTGTGAAGAGATGGTCGACGGTCCGTTTCTGTCGTCTGTTCCTGACGAAGTGGCCGAGAAGTTGGGTGGCCAGCTCGTCGAAGGTTGAGATCGAGCATGGCGCGAGTCCTCGAAACCAGTCTCGTCTGGAGCGGATGAGAGTTGCTAGGAAAGCTCGGCATTGGGCGGCGTCAGAGCAATCCTGGAAACTCATCCCGGCTGTGAACGCGTCCAAGTGGTCCGTCGGGTTCGACTTCCCGTCGAAGAGCAAGACCTTTGGGGGCTTGTTCCGGGAGGAGACATGGACGGCGAGCAACTCCTCGGTGAAGGGTTTTGTTAACGAGTCGGCGGCGTACTTAGCCCCATCGCTCGAATGACGACCTTCCCGATGCATGCCTTCGATCTTCTTTTCGAGGGCGTCGAGTCGGCCGTGGTACCCCGATGATTCGGCACATTCTGATCTTGGGCCTCGGCTGTTGGAGACCTGTGTCTGTCCGCGGCCCCGGTTCCTTTCGATGAGGTTCCTTAGGTCCCCTGGCGAGGTAGTCTTTGAGCTGCCGTGACGAGTCCTGTCCATGTGACCTCGTCGAGGGAGGGGGTATCGGTCATGCCTGGGCGCAGGCGAGCTGATCGACACCTCCTCGGGAGGTACATAGGCGCGATGGGGCTCGGGGCGAGGCGCTCTGGCGACGGACCTCAGTGTTGAACTGTGGGGCGCCCAGCGGGTCATAGAATATGTTGGCCCGGGGGATCTGCGGCCGCCAGAGGTAGCGATGCGGTGGTCGGTAGTGCCGACACGAGCAGAGTCTTCTCTCCCTCTGTAGGGGTCCCGGTTCCGAGGTGGGGGAGCGGCGACCTAGGGAGCTTGCCCTGCCGTTTGGACACGGATGAGCGCGTCCACGATGGACGTGAGTCAATCTATCCTAGCGGCTAGGGCGTTGATGGCGTTCGGGGGAGGAGATTCGTCCGCGCCTCCATTGTGGGGGAGGCTTCGGCTAGCGCTTGGATCATCGCGGTGATCGCTCGCCATTAAGTTAGGATCGGAAGATGAACTTTCGTTGAGTGGAACTAGAGCTTCTCACAGACGGCGCCAACTGATGGAGGTCTGGATCTCCTTCAGATGTTATCTTCCGTTTATCTCTGCGAGCGCTGATGGACGGCTAAGATTGAGTTGGGGGGTTGACCCTTGGAGCGTGTGGATCTCAATGGGCTTGGATTTGAGGTTGAGCCGAGCTACCTGCAAGGAAGTCTCGGGGTGGTTATGCCACCGAGGACCCTCCGACGATCAAGTTAGTGGTGCAAGTTGGGCAGAGTAACGTCTTAGTGGAATGAATTGCGTACCTCGATCGTCTGAGGGGGGTTTATATAGCGGCAGCAATGGGCAGGCAGGCGCGAGAATCACGCCGGCCGTTATGCCCCTGACGTCATACCCGAGTGATAGGCGGGATCCCGCATTAATGACGAGACAGGATCGTTAACGGGGATCGTGGTGACGTGGAACGCGGGGTCATGGGTGGAGGATATCTCACGCGTGGCGAGATTCGTGGATCTGTGGCGAAGGCGCCTGTGATCAGCGCTGCGGGTCGGTCGGTGAGACAGAGGAAGATGAGCTCGGCGGGAGGCTCGGGTACGAGAGGGAGGCCGAGGCATATTGGTTCTGTGATTTCTCGGAGGCGAGCCAGTGGGTGGTCTGGAAGGCCACCGAAGGTCAGGATACTCCTCGGACAGGAGTCCCAAGGTGTGATCCCAACCGAGATTACTGATCCTCTCTTGTAGGTTCTAGGATACGTCATCTGCAACATGTCAGCATATGGAGAGCCACCGATATCGAGCCTCATCACCTTCCAAAACCGAACTTGCATATGGGTCTATCCTAACGATGCATAAGTAATTACTTATTTGTAAGTAGATGAAAACTAAAACCGGCGGTTATCTTTTGCTTCATTGAGAAGAACATGAAGGACACGAAAAATTTGGGTCTGGACAGTAAGTTTGATTAAGATGAGAGAGAAAAGAAAAAGATTTAGCTAAAAGGGCATAAAATTCTCCATTAATCCATGGTTAAAAGCTTGGATGTACTTTTGAGGGACATAGGATAAATTTATTAGATTTTCAAGTATTGATATGGAATTATGGAAATAACTCTAATTTGAGAAGACTTGGTAAGGAAAAGAAAAGGAAATAAGTGATAAGGAGTGAGAGAGACTTTTTGGAATCAAATACTTGCCCCCTTCTCCTCTTTTAGCATGTTTTCTTTCCATAGTGATGAGGCTCATAAACGAGTATTCCTCATATCATGACACGTGGCGGATGACGTATCATCCGCTAAGCCCGCTAGAGTCCTGGGGCTATAGAGCTGGAATAAATATGATGCATTGGGGGCATTTTTCGGCACCTCGTCTCCGAGATTGCATCCGACCTTTTGGAGACCTCTCTGGAGTGCCTTCCCTATTCGTCTAAACAACCATCCGACAACTCGCTTCCGAGCAATCCTACAGCTGAGCTCTCTCGGCCACCGACCTATCCACCGATCTGAGCTTCCTCGGCTTCCCTATTCAACTGAGAGCACGGAGCCCAAGCTCCCCCGTAACGGCTCCGTATATCTCGCCACGAGGAGATCTTCGTCGCTCCACGACCCGCATCTCGCGCATCCCGCCATTAATAGGCGTGTCCCGCCATCAGCACGAACGTGATGCAGCGACGTAACGGGCGGCGAGAATCTCGCGCTGGTTCACCTCATGCAACCACTATATAAACCCCCTCCACCAGACCACTCAGGTAAGTCAAATTGATTCTAATACGCCACTACTCTGCCATTATTCCCCGGTACTTACTTGATCGTCAGAGGGTCCTACTGTAGTTTCCCATCCCGGGACTTCCCTTGCAGGTAGCTCGACGTCCACAGTATCCAACAACTCTATGAGATCCACACGTTCAATTCTCACTCTCAATCACAACCGTTCAGAACCGCTTGCAGAAAGATCGACGGAGGACAACATCTGAGGGAGATTCCGACCTCCATCACATAGAATCGCCTACCTTCATTCTACCCTCTTGCTAATACCCATTAATTATCCATGGAGATGGAAGCTTGCGAGCTGACGACTGCTTACATTGTCATCCCGTTCGCCACGTTCTTTGCTCTAATCCTAGTGTGGCATTATCAATCGAAATGGCCATTTTCGCTTGGTCGTCTTGTGCAGAGCGGGAGAATGCACCTCATTTGGACCGGAGGCAATCCTCTATCTTTACTCCATTTTCGTAGAATGCTCTATAAACATCACAAAGTCTCGGAACAAGAAAGGTAAGTCGAACACTTGACAGGTTGCAACTTCTTTAAAACATAATTTTTATATGTACCATGATGTTATTGTTTCGAGTTAAATTAGGTACTCCGATGGTTTTAAGCTTTTGGGTAGAGTCGTTTGTGTACATCTTATGAAAGTCGTCCATGTTCAAATCTAGTCGGATGTGCATTGAATTCAGATTAATGAATATATATTGTTGCGCAAAATAACAGGTTTTGATTCATATATAAGATGCTCAAAGATGGTAATGATAGGATGTAAATACTTTTTAAGGCAAGACGCGATATAGCATATAAAATTCAAATTTCGAAGAAACAAAAATTAATATTAAGGTTCTATTCATATACAATTCTAACTTTACCTTCATTAATTTAGCATGTGTACAATTCATTTTTGAGACTAACATGCCTTAGGTTATATGAATTGTGTTCATCATTGATTTTTTACTTACCTTGGTATATATACATTTGAAGCTTGGTATACATTGTTGATCCGCAATCTAATAGCTCAAGTTTTTGGACGAAGATATATAAAAAAAAATTGGAGAAAAAATGGTGGGCTAATTACCCCCGTAAACTTCATTAAAAATACTTTAATGAGTACATCCCCACTCCAAGAAGTTCGACTTACATTATTCACTCTGGAATAAAAAAGAACTACTCAAAATAAATAACATGGTTAGAATAAATAATGTAATAGACGGTTGTGATGAAGAGTATATTTGTAATAAGTAGTTGCCTAAAAAGATGATGAGATAGGGTTAACCTAATCATCACATTTTATCATCAAATCTCTTTCAATATGGTATCAGAGCCATAGTTGCAATCCCTCGCCCTCATCCCTCCCCATCACCATCGCAACACCTCACCGCCACATCTCTCGCAACCCGTCACTGCTGCATCCCTCGCCCTCACCCGCACCCCTCGCATCTCGCCGATGCAACTAGAGATCTCATCACTCGATCGTCGCCATAGATCGCATAGTCGCCATCGATCGCTGATCTGAAGCCCCCGTCACTCATCTGAAGCCTCTTCAAACCAAAGGTCTTTCTTCTTCGTTTTTGAGATCTATCGAATCTTTAATCTCGAGGATCGGCTAAGGTGAAATCTAAAATCTTTGTGATTGATGAGATCTAGGATGATGTTCTATTTTACTTGAATATAGCAATGTCGTGGTTGTTAATGAATGGGTTGAAGCTAGTGATCATGCTAGATCTCAAAATCGATTGTTGTTCTGCACCGAATTTGAGGTGCTAGTTGTTGTTGATATTTATTTTATGTTACTATCACCCTTCGAGGTGTTTGTGGTTGTTGATTCACGGAGTTTGTGAGTTTATCGGGGTTGTTAGTAGTTGTTGTTTTCTTGTTCGATGGCCGAGTCCGATAGTTTTTCTACCTCCTTGAAGGAGAAGGAAGTCTACAATCCTCACATAGTTTCTACTCATATCACCCGTATTCGATTAAATGGAACAAATTATTTCCGATGGAAACAGGTTGTCGAAATGTTCATGAGGGAGTGAATGTTGATGAAGCACGTAGTTGAGGAGCCTCCCCTATCTTCCACTGATGAGTGGATTTTGAAGGATGCAATGCTGCATCGATTGATGACTGAGGCGATGGAAGATGAGATCGCTGAGGTGGTGTATAAATATGACAACGCCTATTCTATTTGGGCATATTTGAAAGGATCTTACAAATGGAAGGAGAGTGCTGATCGAGCATTCGGGATTGTTGAGTCTTTTCACGAGTTGCAGCGTAAAGGCCGGTCTATATCTGCTGTGTATGGCGAGCTCAAACGACTAGAGACTAAGTTGCTCTCCATTTTCCTTCTTGCAGTTGATGTTAATGAGAGAAGAAGGCAACATGAGCGGATGATGGTGATAACATTTCCGAGGGACATTGGGACATAATTTTTGACTATTCGCCCACAGATTTTAGAAGGCTCGCATATTCCTACTCTTGCAGATAGCTATAGAGCCATCCCGACTGCATTCCCCTTTACTATGACTGATGGTGTTTTTGAGAGCTCTATAAAAGCTGTTGATGATAGATCAGCTCTTGCCTCTCATGTACCTTTTGTTGGAGGAAGAGGATGGGGCATTCAGGGCGTGGAGGTTGGGGAGGCAGAGGAATGGCCGGCAGGGGGAGAGGTGGCTGTTTTTGTACTCACCGTGAGATGTCTAACCACACTCGAGATTATTGCTACACTCTCCATCTCGAGATTCGACCTACTGCCAGAGTTGCTATATCTGATTCAGTTTCTTCAGTCTCAGCATCTGCCTATATGACCACACCCGGAAGTCTTACTGAGGAGGAGTTATCACAGCTGTGAAGTCTTCTCTCAGAGGACTCTACAAAATCATCGTCACAGGCTGTATCTATTATGGCCAAGGGTAAAGGTAATAGTTGTTTTATCTCCTGGATCATAGATTCAGATGCATCAGATCATATGACTGGGAAGTCAGATATACTCACTTCATTATCTTCCACTTCATATAGTAGTCCTCTCATAGTATCCAATGGTTCCACATCTAAAGTGGAAGGTGTTGGATCCACTCTTCTCATTCCATCCTTTCTGTATCTTCAGTTCTTTGTGTACCGACATTTCTATTTAGTTTATTTTCTGTTAGTCAACTTGTGCACTCTTTGAAATGTTCGATAACGTTTTCTCCTTCTGGTTGTATTATGCAGGACCTGAAGACGAGGGAGGTGATTGGTTCAGGACATGAGCATGGAGGTTTATACTACCTTGACGGGAGCACACCTACAGTTTGTTCTACGTCTACAGCTCCTCTTGAGGTTCACAGTAGGATAGGCCATCCATGTTTAGAGAGCCTTAAGAAACTTGTACCTTCTTTTAGTCATCTATCTTCTCTTGATTGTGCATCTTGTGAGATTGGAAAGAATCTGTTTACCGCCGAAAACTGGACCGAGATGTTAAGACGTCTAGCCTGAATTTGGGGGCAGATACTATTTGGACATATCCATCCACCTCTCTAAAGATACCAAATTGATTTATGGCACCATATATCAGAGATTTCGATAGATGCGGCCGATGTAGCAGACTTTATCAGATTCCCCCTTATTTGTGAGGGGTTTTTGATTGTGGGGACACTCTTCCCTACAGGAGCAAATCCCTGCAGTTAATTACGTTATCGTATTGCGATAACAACTTTCTCCTGCTCCAGTATTTCATTTCGCGTCGTGTTGTATTTATTTTATTTTGGTTGCCCATGGATTTTATATAGAGACTAGTTTATGTCGTCACCCGTAGGACGCGGATTAGTCCAAATCCGTATATATTAGATTTGGGGTTTGAACTTTGGTTGTATGTTCCGTCAGTTCAAAAAATATTTTATTTTACTTAAGGACTGTTAACCTGATTTTAGATTAAGATCGACTTAAATATATGAGAATACGGGCTTAATTTATTTTAACTAAGGATACATTAGTCTTATATGAAACTAAGATCAACTTAGAAATATATTTAGGGATCATTAAATTTTGTTAAGATCCACCAACGGAGCATATGGGCTCGGATGTAAAGAATTTCAGAAACTTAGCCAATTTGGGCTCAATCTTGGGCTTTTCCCTTATTCAGTAGTGCTAAGCACTTAGTCTTTTGACTATATATATAGTGCTAAGCATTTTTGTTCAACGCTCACGTGTTGCCGCGTGAACCGTTGAGTTTCTTGACCCTCACGTGCGTTTCACGTGAGATGCTACAATAGTGCTAAGCACTAATCTTTTTTGCTTTCTGGCACTCACGTGCTATGCACGCCGGCGCTAAGTTTTCTTTTTGGGCGCTCACGTGTGAAACACGTGTGGCGCGGACCTTTAGAGATTTACTCTCTGTTTATTATTTTTTAAAAGAAATTAAATTCTATTAATGGCGTTTTGGTCATTAATGATCGCCGAGATCATTGTTTTGAGGATCTGGGGATCAGATTTTCTTTTGAGAACTAAGTTCTTCTGTTATTTTTTGTAAGAACTAAGTTCTTCATATAGGGTTAAACCCTGTTTTCAGAGGAATTAAATTCCTGGAATATAACTTCCATCTCTTTTCTTTTTTTTATATTTCTTTTCTCATTCCCAGCCTTTCCCCTAGATCTTGAGTCTGAAGAACAAAATCATCCCGATGAGAATTAAATTCTCAACTTATGGAAGATTTGCCTTGTGGATCTCAGATCCAGAGAAAGAACTAAGTTCTTTTTGGAGAGTTAAACCCTTGTATTTCTATGTGTTAGGCAAAGAAGATATTTTGATCTTTGTTTTATTTACCTAGGGTTTTGAGAGGAGCATGGACTTTTCTTCAGCAAGAGAATTGAATTCTCGGTTGTACCTGCCAAAGCTTATGGGGGGTCTCTCTATATGAAACTTGAAGTTTCAGGTCCTTTATATAGGTATTGCAAACTGTTGACCGGTTTTGAGAAAATCTCCCATTGAGAGATACCAATTGATTTAATTGGTCTCAAATATTATTTGGGAAATTTTATCCACCGTTGGATCTTTGATCTAGAGATTTTCTGTTCAACAGAAAGTATTTTCTTTTGGTTTTAGCAAGATTAGGAAAATATTTTCCTAACAAAGAAATTGATTTGATTTTCTGATTTAGTCGATGATATTATAATCATCGTTGGATTTTGAATCCAAAGGTTCTCTTTTTAACAGAGAAAAATCTTTCTCGTTTTGAAAAGATCAAAGGATATTTCCCCAAATAGAATTTAATTCTATATAGAATTTAATTCAATCTGAAACTAGCGCTTCAAAATAATGTGCTCACGTGTTTAACACGTGACCCCCACTGTGAGTTTTAGCCTGTATATATTCAGCGCTCATATGCTTTGCATATAAGTGCTCACGTGTTTAACACGTGAGGCCTATTTGGCTTTCGGTTATTTACTTTCAGCACTCATATGCTTTGCATATGAGTGCTCACGTGTTTAACACGTGGGGTCTTTTTGTACCTTTAGTTACTTATTTTCAGCGCTCATATGGCTCACGTGTTTAACACGTGGGGTCTTTTTGTACCTTTAGTTACTTATTTTCAGCGCTCATATGCTTTGCATATGAGTGCTCACGTGTCTAACATGTAGGGTCTTTTGGCCCTTTAGTTACTTATTTTCAGCGCTCATATGATTTACAAATGAGTGCTCACGTGTTTAACACGTGGGGCCTAATCGTGGGTTTTAATTTTCCTTAAATCCAGAACGCTCACGTGCTTTGCACATGGAAGGAATTCACTTCTTCGTTTTTTTTCTTTTCTCCTTTTTTATAAGGGAATAAATGCCCTCAGCGTTACTCTCACGTGGCTTGCATATGAGTGCAACGGTGTCAATCTTATAACCGTTGGATCATCTAGAGAAGTGGGGAGTCGAACCGATCCCATCACATCCTATAAATGGGGCCTTTGCCTCTGAAATAACTACTGTCTCTTCGTCTTCCTCCTTGAGTTTTTTTTCTTGAGAATTTAATTCTCTTTCAAAACTTAGTTCTTTACCTTTAAAAATTTCTTTGAACATAGTCGACTCTGCCGGAATTTTTCGTAAGGACCATGAACGGAGCTTAGCTCTTAACATATTTTGGGCATTTTGCAGATTTTAAATCCATTAATATGTTTGACAGAGCTTGACTCTTTTTCTTGAACCGATCTCTTGGAGATTTAAAAAAACTTTTTTTATAAAGATCATGGATCTTGATGTCCTGATCAAGGGTTTGAATCGATGGACATTCTTGAGATTATCGTTGATTTTCTCTTTAAGGGTTTACCCTATTGGCAATCTTGACATTTGGGGATTTCTGGAATTAAATTCCATTGTTTAACCAATAAGTTTCCTTGTATGGGGATTCTAGGATTTAATCCCATTATTGTTGTATTTTTTTGTTCGCAGAGCTTAACTCTGGTTTGATTTTAATAGTTTTTAAAGGATTTTTGGGAATTTTATCCCATTAACTTTCTTTTTGCTGTTCTTGGATATTTTCCTTTTTAGGGTTTCAGGGTTTTTTAATACCCATTTTTCAGATTTGAATTTGTTGTTGTTTAAAAGATCCCATTTTTCAGGGATATTGAGAGTTTTAACTCCACTGTTCATTTAATGAGAATCCTTTTTGATTTTCTCAATGGGCACATGTCTCATCATTGATGAGCCGCCCGTAGTTCTATAAAAATAAACTCATGTCCCTCGGCTAACGCTTCTTTTGTCTCTATTTAGGTACCATAGCTAGTCGTTTGTATGACATTGAGGAGATTGTCTCCTATGAAGAGATTTGTATTCAAGGTCATCTTCAAGGCCAAGAATATATTGCTGCCCAATGAAATGAGGTGATGCATCGCTTCAATGATTACAACGGTCGATTACTCCCTTGTCGCTCTGCCCTTTTGAAGATCATGCCGACGAGTGCGAGTTTCGTGCTTCTTCTTCTTGAAGTGTTTTCGATGGGCAATGTATTCTTGCCACCACTTCTTGAAAGCATTACACTCCTCGATAGGGTGGGAGACCCTTTAGTGATACAAGCAGTATTTTGGATGTAATTCTTCTCCGTCCAAGTATGGGACCCCGAGAGTGTACATCATGAGCGGTGGCAGTTTCATCCCCATAACAGGGTTTTGGCGAACTGCTTTTCAGGTTTAGTCCTGCTTTTATTTGTCGCATGCATGCTTTGATTTTTCTGGAGAACTTCATGACCCGTCCTCATCGTAGCTTCTTGGTTTAGACGCTGCCGCTTGGCCTTTTCGTATATAGCCGTTTCGCGTTCTCGGTCGTTTTTGCTCTTTTAAAAGGGTTCGTTTAAAAGCCTCTCAATCAGGTCTTCTTCCGGCATTTTCGGGGAATTGAGCACTGATTCTGCCTCCAGTTCCTCCACGTCGCTTTCTGATGCCGGGGGAGCTTCTTCTTCATATAACGATGAATGAGAGATCAAGTGGCAGCTTATTTCATGGTCTTCTGTTTCTTCTGATGAGTCATTTTCCTCATCATTGCCACTATCTCCGTCCTCAAGAATATGCTTGAGAAATTCTACGAGCGTGACCGGTGTCCGTGCCTTCTGGTTATATTCTTCCAACGCGTCTATGTATTTTTAAAGGTTTGTACGCTTGTCGAGATTTTCCGCAGGCTGCACAGGTTTCTTGGTCTTCTTCTTTTTCTTAGAAGACTTTATAAGCTTAACTTGGGGGATTTTCCCTTTTTCGGCGACTTTCGGTGCGTGATGTGGTTTCAGCATCCCTTCTATGATTTCAGGTTCAAGTAGGCTCTTCCACCTAATCGCCGGACATGCTTGCAGATCCTTCAAAATTCTTTTAGTCTTTGCTGAAAGGACTGCTTCTTTTAGAGATTCTTCTACGAGTGAGCATGATGCCCCCTGTGCATCCACATTTTTAGGAGCATGCTTTTTGGCGGATCTACCCTCCAGCTATTGGATAGTGCGAACTTTCTCTGTTGGTACTGTTCCTCAACCCAAATTTTAAAGATGTAGCAATCCTCAATTGGATGGCTAACTATCCTCTGATACTAGCAGTAGTTGAGGTTATTGAAGTCACCGTCTTATGCTAGACGCCGCGGGTCTGGTAATGTGATCAAATTATTTTGCATTGCCAGCTCAAACAACCTCATCGTTTTATCGCGAGGGAACGAGTAAGCATGTCCCAATCTTTCTTCTAAGGACGAGCGTGTCCATGCGTTGTTTTGGCGAGCAGCTAGTTTTGGACTGCTCGGTTGTTGTTGCGTGTTGGCAACAAAGGCCGCTTTTCCTTTTCCCTTGTTATTTCGAGGGTCCTTATTCGAGGTAGAAGGGCCATGACCTATTTGGTCCATCTGTGCTAACTTATCAATCAGCGACTGGGACGTGGTGGGCCTGAAGAAGGTCATGAATTGGGACACATTCGATTGAGGATCTATTGTTCAAATAAACATTCCCACAGCCGAAGACTCCTCAATGCGCTGTTTGCATTTGGACCATAGGTTCCGCTACCCGATCACGTATTGGACCCATGTTTCTCCCGGCCTGACCCTGGCAATGATTAGTGCCGTGATCGGAGTGCGTTCACTCGTGCTGGCGAACCATTGCGTGAATAGCAGTTCCATTTCAGAGAAGGTTTTCACGGAGTCATTTGGGAGCTCCGACTACCATTCGAAATCTGTTTCTGATAAGGTTCAAACAAATTGGCGAAGCAACAGTTTGTTGTCGCCTCCAGTATTGCCGCACAGAGCTCTGAATTGCGCGACGTGCTGGTGGGGATTACCCGTTTCTTTATAAACGTGGGCAAAAAACAAAGACAAATTGGGATAGATCGACTTGCCTGAATTTGGAGGTAGATACTATTTGGATTTAACTGTCCACCTCTCCGAAGATACCAAGTTGATTTATGGCACTATACATCGAAGGTTTGGACGGATGCGGCCATTGTAGCAGAATTTATCAGATCCCCCCTCATTTGTAAGGGGTTTTGATTGTGGGGACGCTCTTCCCTGCAGGCGCAAGCCCCTAGAGTTAATTACGTTACCGTGTTGCGATAACCACTTTCTCCTGCTCTGGAAGTTCACTTCGTATTGTGTTGTGTTGTTTTATTTTGGGTTGCCCGTGGATTGTATACGAAGACTAATTTATGTCGTCGCCCGTAGGGCACGGATTAGTCCAAATCCGTATATTTGAGATTTGGGTTTAGGTCAAGAATTTTGCTTGACGGGGCCTACGTTAGTAGCTTGGTTTGCCAACGGGAATGAACTTAGGACGCAGATCTCATATTTGTGAGGTCCATCGGTTCAAGGGATATTTGGGTTTGATCTAAGGATCATTAGCCATATTTGAGACTAAGATCAATTTATGAGCAGTGAGCATATGGGCTCAACTGATCATTAGATCATATATGAATAGCCCATGGATAGTATATGGTAGTCATTATGGAGACAGTCCGCGGGACAAAACATATTAGTTTAAGGACGTCGCGGTCCAACATTCCCTGTTTGGGATGAATGTTAGTTTAAGGACATTTCGGTCCAATGTTCCCTTTTTGGGATGAAGATTAGTTTAAGAAAATTTCGGTCTATTACCGCTGTGTTTGGGGGCAAAGATTAGTTTAAGGACATTTCGGTCCAACATTCCCATTTTGGAGACGGATGTTAGTTTAAGGACATTTCGGTCCAACATTCAACTTGTGCGCACGTGTATTTGTAACGTGGCGGAGTGAACGATGGTGACATGGAATGCACCCAATTTGGGGTACGATCCGATTTGAGGTGTGCACCTCAATTTTGAAGTGCATCAACGTGGGATATATCATTCCCAGGCTTGATGAAGTTTTACATCAAGTTGGGATGAGAAAAGAGTTGTTGGTTGTCGGGACCCGCCACCTCTCTGAAGACATTGATGAATTACGACATATATCAGAGATGTGGAGAGATGTACCCTTGAACAAAATCCCGTATTTGAGGGAAAGGGGGTGATGGACCTAAGAATCGTTAGACATATTTAAGACTAAGATTATCTTAGAAGATATGGGATGAATATCATTTTGGATATCATCAATGAGAGATCATTAGTCATGTTTGAGACTAAGATCAGTTTGGATATCATGAATATAAGCTTAGCCAACTTGGGCTAAAATTAGGTTTCTGTAACACCCAGCAGTGCTAAGCACTCAGCTGCATATAGCGCTTACTTGTATATCACGCGAGGCGCTCCAATAGTGCTAAGCACTAACTTTTGTGTTGCTCACGTGTGTTTCACGTGAGGCACTCCAATAGTACTGTCATGACCTGCTTCCCAGTGTACGGGTAAGGAGACGCGACTAGCCCGCTACGTATTTACTCAGAAATAAACACGCTAAGCGTAAATAAGCAATATAATAAAATACACAAGAAAAAATGACAAGAGATGTAATTGAACAGTAACTGTTATTGATTAAAAATTCTTTACAATACAACTGGAAAGTAAAATACAATACTGGAAAGCGATGCCTAAACAATGGCATGTACTGAAAGTAAAAGTGAGTACAAGTAAAGCCTAATGGTCGTGCTGCTCAGTAGTCTGCTCCAAGTGCTTGGCTGGTCTCGAACTCCTCAGAGTCGGGTCCTCCTGACAGCATTCCAAAGAAAGAAGAGAAATAAGAATGTCGTCAGCGAACAATTGCTCGGTAAGTCCCAAAGAGATAGAAATAGAATAGACAGATAAGAGGATGTAACTTGTATAATATTTGATTGTTATGCTAACGTAGTTGTTTGTAGATTGGTACAAAATATACCGGTGTATACGAGAGGAGTCCAACTTACACCGTGGACTTTGATAACCCGCAGTACAAGGATCCGTCGATAAAACCACGGAACGACGGCAATGGATGTATAGTTACGTCTTTTAATGACCATCTCGTGCCACTTTTAACACATTCTGTGCCAGTCTACCCCTTTAAAACCCCGTAATGTATTATGTATTGATGTATATTGTTTTTTTAATAGATGTACGACTTGCCGAAACCATGATATCAGTAGTTCATGTAAACGGAACGGATATAAATGGATAGTCATGTAAATAGAGTATATCCATGGTTCGGTTCAGTCAAGTCATGTTTATGTTGATATAAATTGAATTCTGGTATAAATGGATTCATATTGAATTGGAGTTATACTTGAATCATATTCAAGGATAGATCGATCGATTGATTTCAGATTAGACCGAGATTCTATCTGAGTCAGACACTTTAAAACGAATTGAAGTCTTGAATTAGTTTTGGAGTTATCGGTAACCGTTGCACATGGACGACATGATTTATGCCTTTTGCCAAGACAATTACCGTTTTGATAACACCGTAGTTTGTCTACCTTAGATAGGCAAGCACCAACATTCTCCGGCTCCCTGAGGCTCAAGAGAACTGGTCCCATTTAAACCTATATTTACTAGGGTCCTTATTGTAAATTAATATAACTTGAGAGGGTTTTATGAAAACTAGTTTTGATATATTTTCAAAATACACCTCAAGTATTTAATTATCGTCTTAAGGTTTTTCATAGTTGTAATTTTTATAAAAACCTAACTTGAATAATATATGGTATTTTCTTGTAATTTGACTTGTATTGAAATGTGATGGTATTTTCATGATCTTTTGTGATTATTTTCTTTTGATTAGAAAACATGGAATATATATTATATTAAAAATAGATATTTTGATAATATATATATATAATTATAAAAATATAATTTATTTATTAAATAGAAATCACGTTTTCTTAAAAAATGTAATAAAAATTCCATCGAGATCAAATGCTCCGTGAGGAGGTCTGCATCTCACTCTACTAGTCCCGAGGACGTGCGATAACCCGCACCATCCCGATAGGGTTCCCCAAAATGGGTTGTAGAGGTTTATTTGCAAGGAATTTATTTAAAACAATTTAAAGAATACGGGTATTGATAGTTTAAGGTATTTTAATGTAATCTGTGTTTTGTCCCACAAAAATTGTTACAAAAGCCATCGTGCTATGTTAAAATGAGTGTTGTGATGAGGCATGTCATTACCTCATGCAATTTCTAAAGGTAAAATGAGCAAAACTATAAAATAATGTCGTATGTAAACTAATAGTATTTTACCGTAAAAGTTAAATAAAAGTTGTTTAACGTTTTATTTTGAATTGAAACTTGTTCCAAATGTTATTTAATGGTTAATAAACAATATATAAAAAGATGGTAAATTTGTTATTAACAAAAATTGCGTTTTTGATGAAATTAAAATCGGAAGTCGGATTAACTCCGCTTCCGACGAGTTTTAATAGATTATTGTTTTAGACTAGAAAGATGTGAGAAGTGAAGGGACTTACTGATTGAAGGAAGATGGGAAAGGTATAGGAAACTTTCTAAACCGTCGTGGAGTCGTTTCGTCGCCGGATTTGTCCCGAAACGTCGCCGGAACATTGACTTGAGCTAACTCCACTTGTACAACTTTTGGACTTGGAAAATTTAGAGAGTTTTGGCAATGGATTTTTGAATGAGGAGGCTAGGATGTGATGTTTGTATTTATAGAAGAAATTAATGATTTGAGGATTGAAGAATGAATTAAAAATATGCATTAATATTTGGATTAATGCCTCATTTTAATTATCTGGAAATGTGCAGGGAAATCAAACAGACTAGGGTAAATGGGTGTCCAAGGGGGGCTAGGGCACAAGAATTGGATCATTCCCGACGGTTTGGACCGGCAGCACCGGCTCTTTGGGCAATCTCGCTGGTCCAAGTTGGGGTGTGGGGCTCTGGATTGAGGAATCGTGTCCTAGTCGCTTCATATGGCTCAGTGCACCTGTTTGTTTTCCGTGTGACTTTTCATTTTACGTGTAGTGCACGTGCAAACTTTTGAGCTTCTAAGAGTTTAAAAGAAAAATCAATTAAAAATAATATGTGGCTGAGGGGATTTGAACACAGGGGCTATGTCACAGCAGTGCAAGGATTTACCAATGAGCTATAAGTGCTTTCTTGCTGTTCAAAAGCAATTTAAATTTATAACTTGTGCTCAGGTTTACGTGATCCTTTCTGTATTTTGAAAAAAATTATGTACAGAAAGTTCAGGGTTGTTACATTCTACCCTCCTTATAAAAATTTCTTCCTCGAAATTTATAGAAGGAAAGTGTAACAGATTCAAGAAAAGTTTGATGATAGTGATGGTGATAGAACTATTGATGGTGCATGAAAAATATTTAGAAGAACAAAAGAATGCAAATGTTTTGGAAAGATTGAATAAGATGTAAGGGAATTAACAGGGTTACCTTGGTCTACAGTCTCGACTTCTATGGCCGTTAAAGTGAAAGCCTGACGCCGGGGTACATTCCTCCTAGCTGGAGGCACATTCCTCTGTCCTTGGGCCATGTTTCTCTTCCCCACGAGGCATGTTCCTCAGTGCCTGATGGAATTGGCGATTAGGCTGTGCAGGAGGTCCATATGGAGGTGGAGCTGGGAGAGAAAGACGAGGTGCAGGAGCCTGGATAGCTGGCCGCTACGGATAAGTGTTGTGAGTTGAAACTGGGTTGCGTCTATAAGGACATGTTCCAATTCCATGAGTGGATGCACCACAAACTAAGCACAGGCCTTTTGCGCGCCTACAATCGTTCTACAGGTGTCCATCCCTCTTACAGTAGAAGCAAAAATCTGGAATTAGACAGTTATTTGTTACTTTCGATCTTCTGGGTTCAAAAGTTGGTATTGAAGAGGCTCCTCCTGCCATCTGGGTGGCAGGGCGCTTCACACCGGCAGATTGGGGCCTGCGCTTCTTCTTCACTACTGCCTCGTATCGACGGGCATCTTTCAGAGCTAGGTAAGTAAGTCAATGTTACGCACCCCACGGGTTTGAGAGGAGGCAGAATATGTAAAAAACGATTTTTACGAGCTTCGTAACACCGACTTGAACTCCAGGATCGATACTAAACCCTAACTAGCAAACTACTATGAGGTAAATTACATGGATAGAATGTTATACCTCATTATTTCAAGTCCTTCGGGTCTTCTTGTCACTGTCCTCCTCCTTGTCACAAGCTCCAAGGATTGTAACGGATCGGCACTTCCTCGTCGGCCTCCTCGAGTCAAAAACGTTCCACCCGAGAGTCTATAGTCCGGGCTCCAACCTCAAATCCGAAGAAACTAGGGTACCTAGTTCGCTACACTAGATGACCTAGGTGATTTAGAGAGTATAGATGGATTGGTATGTCTCTCATAGCCTTAGGTTCTCAACACATGAGACATGAAAGGTTAGAGGTAGAAGAAGATCAACTTGAGGAAAATCTAGTGAAGTGTTAGCATGAAATGGAGAGTGTACTCTCTTGTGTAAATCCGAACCAACCTTTTTTCAATAGAATAACTCTAAATAAAAAATCAAGTATGGTTCATATTTCATCTTAGTGAGTCATGGTTTCAAAACCCTCCATGTGTCAGAAGAGCCATGCTCCATATTATGCAAACTTCCACCGCATTTCCTCCACCTCTTAATGCATTAATCATTTAACCTAAAATGTTTAATACATAATATGAGGTGTATTCTTCTAGAAGCATCTTTGAACAAATTACGAAAATACCCCTCATCCGTATATACATACCCGTATCCGTATTCCAAAAAATACGAATACAAAAGAGATGAAAATAATACACCAGTATAATACTAGGATCCGGCTTAAACCAAAGCCCACTAGTATTATCTGTCCGAATCATCATTCGTGCACAAGTACACGTACGTGATCGAACCCTTTCGTAAAACCATACGACCTCTACATCTTTTGCCCGATGCAGGGAAACCCTCTGTGTGGGACTCTAAAGACTCGACACTACGATGGTAGTGGGTTTAACTACAAGCCGCAAGCGGTACTAATTGCACGTAACGGCTATCCAGGTATCTATCGATAAGAAGGCCGATGAGCAAACTCATCTGAACTCCTACTGAGCCAATCTGTGACAATCTCCGTACAGTCCGGTTTGTTTGTCTAAGAGTATCGCATATCGGGCCTAGGGGGCGGTAATCGTCAGACCCCTAATAGCGCAATAAGTCATGCCGGAGTGTAGCACAAAACACCCTGAGAAACTACTGGAGTACCTACCAGTAAATCTCGCTTGCCCTGGCCAGGGACTTTGAGTAATGGCTTTCCGAACACAGCGCGATATCAACCCCCAATACCGGGAGAGACAAATCCTATCTAACCCCACTGCCTCCAAGTGCTTCGGGACTGTACCCAACTACTACCTGTTTGCACGACTCTTTTGAGCCGTGGTAGGGTAGTAATCTAAGAATAGTGGGAATACACTCGAGGCGGAGTAGCGGTGTCAAGTCGACGGACTAAGCTGTACTCATGTCACCTGGGAACTGCTACCCGACGATAGGTATAATACCCACCAGCAGCTCCCTACGAGTCCTGTCCAGTGTACTCATAACCCAATGATCACCTGCATACTATCTCCATTACGACATACTAATGGTTGTGGGACAGACCATCTCCCCTGCTGGGATGAGAAGCGTATACACTAGTCTACTATGGAGTATCGATGCCCCGTCTCAATAATCCAACGACTAGGGACCTGTATAAGGATGTGCTTATAGACCACCCATCCCTCACTAGTGTGACTGCCATCACAACGCTGGTAATCAAGCAAAGATCCTAAGGGCTCTACCAATATGTATAAGCGATATGCTAAAAGAAACACATGCATATATTGAGGTAGAAACAAACCAGGTAGCATACTACCATTTTGAGCAAGACTGTTAATACAACTGTGAATATCTCAAGCTTCCATTAAGTAATATACAAACCAGTATGATACAGTAATGGCCTCTAGGGCATATAGCACTAACAATCTCCCACTTTCACTAAGGCCATGTATTGGTATACCGCAGACCTATCATCTCGGATAGCCTCTCGAACCATGTCTGAGGGATGGCCTTGGTGAGTGGATCAGCAGTGTTGTTCTCCGTATCTACTCTCCCCACCTCGATCTCCTGGCGATCAATGATCTCCTTGATCAGGTGGTACCGCCTCAAGATATGTCTGGACTTATGATAGGATCTGGGTTCCTTCGCTAAAGCTATAGCGCCGTTGTTGTCACAATACAAAGGTATTGGATCTACAATGGACAGAACCACCTGAAGTTCTGTTAGGAACTTCCTCATCCAGATTGATTCTTTTGCGGTGTCACAAGCAGCTATATACTCCGCTTCCATCGTCAAGTCAGCAACGGTGTCCTGCTTGGAGCTCTTCCAACAGACCGCCCCTCCACTGAGGGTAAAGACATACCCCGACATGGACTTGGAGTCATCCTTGTCACTCTGGAAGTTGGAGCCAGCAAAGGCCTCGATCTGAAGGTCTTTTCCACCGTACACCAAGAATATCTCCTTAGTCCTTCTCGGCTACTTGAGAATGTTTTTTACTGCTATCCAGTGCTTCTCCCCTGGGTTTGACTGATACCGGTTTACCACGCTTAATGCGTAAGCAACATCTGGTATGGTACATAACATGGCATACATTATAGAGTCTACCATAGAAGTGTAGGGTATAGATGTCATGTGAGCCTTTTCCAAATCAGTCTTGGAAGACATCTCTTTGGAGAGGGTGATTCTGTGACAAGCCGGTAGATTACCGCTCTTTAAATCTTCCATACTAAATCTTTTCAATATGGTGTCGATGTACCTGGATTCCGAAAGTCCCAACATTCTCTTAGATCTATCACGATAGATCTGGATCCCCAGAATGTAAGAGGCATCACCCAGGTCTTTCATGGAGAACCTCTGTGACAAGAATCCTTTGACTAATTGTAGCATAGGAATGTCATTTCCTATCAAGAGAATGTCATCCACGTATAAGACGAGGAATACCACAGTTCTCCCTACAATCTTACTATATATGCATGGTTCATCTGTATTTTTGATAAAGTCGAATTCTTTGACCGTCTCATCAAAGCAGATGTTCCAACTCCGCGATGCCTGCTTTAGTCCATAAACGGACTTAAGCAACTTGCACACTTTTCCGCTGCTCCCACTCTGAATGAAACCCTCTGGCTGATCCATATAGATGCACTCTTCCAAATTTCCATTTAGAAAAGCCGTCTTTACGTCCATCTGCCAGATCTCATAATCGTGGAAGGCAACAATGGCAAGAAGGATCCGAATGGATTTGAGCATAGACACTGGAGAAAAGGTTTCATCATAGTCCAAACCAGGTCTTTGATGAAAACCTTTTGCAACAAGTCTAGCCTTATAGGTTTCAACCTGTCCATCTACACCAATCTTCTTTCTGATGATCCATTTGCAGCTTATGGGTTTTACCCCTTCTGGAGCAATGTCCAAAGTCCATACTTTGTTGGTGTACATGGATTCCATCTCGATCCTCATTGCATCGAGCCATTTTACCGAGTTGCCGCTCTGAATGGCTTGCTGGAAGCTAGTTGGCTCATCATTGTCAATGATGCAATCCTCTCTATCTCCATCTATGAGAAAACCGTAGTATCTCTCGGACGGATGAGACAGCCTACTAGTTCTGCGGAGTGACGCGGGGATGTCCGGTTCTTCTGAAACCTCTGGCTTTACCATGCTTTCAGTAATAGCTTGTGGTTCTGGAATTTCATCCAGTTCTATTACGCTCCCACTTATCTGATTTTCTAAAAATTCAGTTTCCAAGAAGTGGGCATGACAAGAAACAAAAACCTTTTGTTCCTCTGCATAATAGAAAAGATACCCCCTGAAGTTCTTTGGGTATCCCATAAACTTACACAGTATGAGCGTGCCTCGAGCTTGTCCGCATGCTGCTTTTTTACAAAAGCTGGACATCCCCATGTCTTAAGGTACTTAAGATAGGGTTTCTTCCCACTCCACATCTTATATGGTGTGGTACACACAGTCTTGGTAGGAATCTTATTCAAAAGATATGCAGTTGATTCTAGTGCATAACCCCAGAAGGATCGCGGCAACTCAGCGTTACTCATCATGGAACGAACCATATCCAATAGGGTCCTGTTCCGCCTTTCCGATACACCGTTGTGTTGTGGAGTGTATGGAGGAGTAAGCTAAGAGAGAATTCCATTCTCTTTTAGGTAGCCCAGGAACCCGACACTTAAGTATTCACCACCTCGATCAGATCTCAGTGTCTTGATACTTTTGCCTGTTTGTTTTTCCACTTCATACTTATATTCTCGGAATTTCTCAAAGGCCTCAGATTTATGTTTCATCAAGAAGACATGTCCATACCGGGAGAAATCATCCGTAAAAGTAATGAAATAGGAATAACCACTTTGTGCATGTATAGAAATTGGACCATACACATCGCTGTGTATGAGTCCCAAGAGCTCGCTCGCTCTTACTCCGTGTCCAGTGAACGGAGTCTTTGTCATCTTTCCTATGAGACAAGATTGAAAAATTGCATAAGACTGATATTCAAACGGATCCAAATATCTCTCTCTATGTAACTTCGTCAACCATGTTTCATTGATGTGACGCAGTCTACAATGCCATAAGAAAGCCTGATTTAATTTCGTAAACTTTCTTTTAAGTGTGTTCTGGACGCTGAAAACCTGAGCTTGATTTAATACGTGTATACTGTTATCTAGTGTATCTGACCCAATCAAACTTTGATTTAGGTGGATGTGGACCACATCGCTTATAAATGTAAAATCATATCCTTCCTTAGAAAGTAAAGATACAGATATGATATTACAAGCTAGACTAGGTACACACAAACAGTTACGTAAAATCAATATCTTCCCACTTGTCAATCCTAGGTGATATTCCCCTACAGATACAACGTCCACGCTCATTCCGTTAGCAACCCTGAGAGTCATATCACCTGCCGTGATAACTCTACGGTTTCTCAAAGCCTGTAATGAATTACAGATAGGAGATACTGATCCGATATCTAGTACCCAGGAAGTAGAGTTAACTGACAGACAGTTTTCAATCATAAACACACCCGAAGTCGAAGCCACAATATGCTTTGGATCCTGGATTCTGTCTTTCCAAGCCCTGCATTCCTTCTGCCAATGCCCTTTCTCGTGACAATAGGAACATCCCTTCTTCATTACTGTTAGCCCCGAAACTTTTTCCTTGCCCTTTCCTTCTACCTTACCGACACCGCCTATCGGCTTGGTAGAGGCCTTCTTCTTCTGACCCTTGGCTTTCATCTTGGATCCAGAAGAGGAAGATTTCCCAATAAGCAGAGCAGATGTCTCCCTGGTTTCCTTCAGGGTGTAAGTAGAAGGGAGGGACTTTAGAATCAAGTCAGCATATGACTCGTTCTCCAACGTGGTCTCCAGGTCCGTGATCTCATCAATATAACTAGTCATCGTAAGGATGTCGTCCCCTACAGATGATCCGATGGCCAACCTCGCTTGAAGCAATTCCTTCGAAATCTCATATCTTGCGATACGAGACTGCTCTCCATATAAATCTTTGTTATGGAGGGAGATAAAAGCTCGTGCTGCCTCTGGTTTTTACCATATACTGAGGCCAACACGAGGCACTTGGCATTCGTACTGTCTTTTTCCGTTGTCTTACGGATATCCATATCCGTGACGGTGGAAACTGGACCTGGGACGGCGGGGGCTGTAGTAGTAATGAGGTGTCCCAACTTGTCATAGGCAATGGACATCTGGAAAAACCTTTGCCAGTCAATATAGTATAACTCAGTTATTTTATTATTTAGCTGTAACCTATGTCTGGTCACCTGATTGCTGCAATTAGGAGAGAGAGAAGAAACACTTAGCATGACGCTCTTGCAAGATTAGATTGGTTTTTAATTTATCTAAACATGATGGCTCCTACTGTATCTCGAATCCCTCTTCAAACCATAAAAGATCTCACCTTACAATACTTGCTTAACCTTTCAGCCAGGCTGGTGTTGGTACTTCGAGGGAGGTTTTCCAACGCTTTCGCGAAGTTCATTAATTACATAACATCTTTTTCCTCGAGGCGTAGCCACGCTAATATTGTTCTAGACACCTACTTGGTTTATAGTATTGACCGTTTAGTGAAAAAATCTTCCGAAGAGTAGCAGATACTCACAGTAGGATCGGGATCCAAACATAATTGTGTGATGATCTTGAAGGAATCCTACCAAAATTATCACACTTCAAATGGTATGCAACACTAGCAAATTTCAGTTTCTTTAGAAACTCCCGATGTGGATTTTTTGCCCCATGCTCTTATGACCTTGACGAAGGCCAACAAATCATAAGCCACATGTCAAGTTCTACCCGTCATTGTCCAGGTTAATTTGAACCCACCCGTACTTACCCTTGATGAAGGACAACAAAGTAGTACGACTGTCCCAAACCAACGTATCTATCTATGCTACATATGAATATCCAGCAGCTACCAATCACTATGCCTTGACGAAGGTCAACAAACATAGCTTGAATACTACTGAATATTCATATGAAATGACGGAGGGCTACGAATGGTTTTGGCAAAATCGTAAACGTAGTGAACTTGATATAGTCGAAGGAACCATGATAGCTTTTAAAGGAGTGGTTTAAGCTCCGCATTTTAAAAGTTGCTGTTTTGAAAAAATCGAGTGGTTTTAAAAGTGTTCCAACGATTCAGCTTTGGTTTGTTTGTTTTGCATTAATCTAATATAGTTCCATCATATTAGAGAAACGAAAATAACACGTCCGCTTATGCCATCTGCATTCGCCACTGGGCCCCGTCTAACACCGTTAGGTTACTTATCTAACGCCAGAGCGAGTTTGGACAAGCGCGGATGCAAAACATAAGCAAAGTCTACTATATAGCATATATATAATAATCATTCGTATCACACAATAATAGGCATTCCAGATCACAGATGAACATATTGGATATACTAGGAATTCCGCGTTTCGTTTAAGCCTGTAACGAAAGACGGATTCCACGGTCGTGATGAATAGCAAAACCCCACCCAGACCCCTACGGGTGCGGCAAACTACCCGCCAAATTCCCGAAGTGAGGCAACCTCTCTCAGCAAAGTGAGTAGGCCACTCGGCACTTCAAAGAACCCGGTAGTTTGTGCACCCTACCATGGGTCTATTCTAGGAGCAGAAAAAAGTAAAAGAAATAATACAACGGTGGCTGCAAGCTCAACCCGGATGTGCCCAGCAATAATATTACATCAAATTACAATTTACATTGAATGAAAGAAAAACAACTCTCTTCTCACATTCCCGGCTATTCATACACGACGATCCAATAAAATTCATATATACAAACCAACAAATATGTGCAACCTCAAACTAACCGACATATAGCAATTAGCTGAAGTTTAAAAAACACATATAACAACACAGAAGATCTGGTTAGCCAAGAACATGTAGAATTTCGATCGAAAACTATTTTTCGTGTTTAGCCCAAGTGCAAACCAGCACTCGGAAAAACACTAGGTAGAAACCAAATAAACAAGAAGACAGAACACCCAAAATACGAAACACAGTGGAAAAACGAGCCGACTCGGCTGCGGAACCGCGACGAAACCCACCGTTTCACCGTGCTTCCGCGGCCTTCTTGGTGAGTCAGTAACTCGTTTTTCTACAATGATCTTAGAATTCCTTGCACTGAATTTTCATCCCTCTGAAATATTTTTTCTTGCAGTTTTAAAATTCGACAGAAACTTGAGGGTGCGGGTGTTCCGATTTCGTGTTTTCCGACGTTCGAAGTTCTAACTACTTTCTAACAAGCTAGTAAAGGTTTAGCAGGCTCTGAAACTACTTTAAGTCGATGTTACGCACCCCACGGGTTCACGGGGAGGCGGAATATGTAAAAAACGATTTTTACGAGCTTCGTAACACCGACTCGAACTCCAGGATCGATACTAAACCCTAACTAGAAAACTACTATGAGGTAAATTACATGAATAGAATGTTATACCTCATGATTTCAAGTCTTTCGGGTCTTCTTGTCGCTGTCCTCCTCCTCGTCACAAGCTCTAAGGATCGTAACGGATCGGTGCTTCCTCGTCGGCCTCCTCGAGTCATAGATGATCCACCCGAGAGTCTATAGTCCGGGCTCCAACCTCAAATCCGAGGAAACTAGGGCACCTAGTTCGCTACACTAGATGACCTAGGTGATGTAGAGAGTATAGATGGATTGGTATGTTTCTCATAGCCTTAGGTTCTCAACACATGAGACATGAAAGGCTAGAGGTAGAAGAAGATCAATTTGAGGAAAAGCTAGTAAAGTGTTAGCATAAAATGGAGAGTGTGCTCTCTTGTGTAATCTGAACCATCCTCTTTTTTCAATAGAATAACTCTAAATAAAAAATCAAGTATGGTTCATATTTCATCTTAGTGAGTCATGGCTTCAAAACCCTCCATGTGTCACAAGAGCCATGCTCCATATTATGCAAACTTCCACCTCATTTCCTCCACCTCTTAATGCATTAATCATTTAACCTAAAATGTTTAATACATAATATGAGGTGTCTTCTTCTAAAAGCATCTTTGAACAAATTACGAAAATTCCCCTCATCCGTATATACATACCCGTATCCGTATTCCAAAAAATACGAATACAAAAGAGACGAAAATAATCCATCAGTATAATACTAGGATCCAGCTTAAACCAAAGCCCACTAGTATTATTTGTCCGAATCATCATCCGTGCACAAGTACACATACATGATCGAACCCTGTCGTAAAACCATACGACCTCTACATCTTTTGCCCGATGCAGGGAAACCCTCTATGTGGGACTCTAAAGACTCGACACTATGCAGGCAGTGGGTTTAACCACAAGCCATAAGCGGTACTAGCTGCACGTAACGGCTACCCAAGTATCTTCCGATAAGAAGGCCGATGAGCAAACTCATCTGAGCTCCTACTGAGCCTATCTGTGACAATCTCCATACAGTCCGGTCTGTTCGTCTAAGAGTATCGCATATCGGGCCTAGGGGGAGGTAATCGTCAGACCCCTAATAGCACAATAAGTCATGCTGGAGTGTAGCCCAAAACACCCCGAGAAACTACTGGAGTACCTACCAGTAAATCTCACTTGCCCTGGTCAGGGATTTTGTGTAATGGCTTTCCGAACACAACGCGATATCAACCCCCAATACCGGGAGAGACGAATCCTATCTAACCACCATTGCCTCCAAGTGCTTCGGGACTGTACCCAACTACTACCTATTTGCAAGATTCCTTTGAGCCGTGGTAGGGTAGTAATCTAAGAAAGTGGGAACACAATCGAGGCGAAGTAGCAGTGTCAAGTTGACGAACTAAGCTGTACTCATGTCACCTAGGAACTGCTACCCGACGATAGGTATAATACCCACCAGCAGCTCCCTACAAGTTCTGTCCAGTGTACTCATAACCCAATGAGCACCTGCATACTATCTCCAGTACGACATACTAATGGCTGTAGGACAGACCATCTCCCTTGCTGGGACGAGAAGCGTATACACTAGTCTACTCTGGAGTATCGATTCCCCGTCTCGATAATCCAACGACTAAGGAGCTGTATAAGGATGTGCTTATAGACTACCCAGCCCCCACTAGTGTGACTGCTATCACAACGCTGGTAATCAAGCAAAGATCCTAAGGGCTCTACCAATATGTATAAGCGATATGCAAAAAGAAACACATGCACAGATTGAGGTAGAAACAAACCGGTAGCATACTGCCATTTTGAGAAAGATTGTTAATACAACTGTGAATATCCCAAGCTTCCATTAAGTAATATACAAACCAGTATGATACAATAATGGCCTCTAGGGCATATATCACTAACAAGATCATGGGTTGGGAAATCCCCTGTAGCTAAGGCAGCTTGGATCTCTGGATCGAACCCTTGCTGAAATCTTCCGGCCCTGATCTCAGCAGTCGGAATAAGGTATGCTGCGAACCTACTGAGCATGGTAAACTCAGCATCATACTCATCTACAGATTTGGTCCACATCGATCCTTATTGCAGGTGGATGAATTGCTACTCCATGTCAAATCGGGCAGTCTCGGAGAAATATTTAGCGTCGGACATCTCGCGAAAAGTCCTCCATTCGATCGGCTGGTCAAGACCGCTTTCTTCCGCATTCCACCAAAATCTGGCGTTATCTGCGAGTTGCAGCTTCGCAACTCTAACCCAGGCAATCTCTGGCACTTGTGCTGCTGCCAGACCGTCTTCGATACTCTGAGACCATTCTTCAGCTTCCAAGGGGCTCTTTTTCCCAGAAAATTGCTTCGGGTGCAATGCCCGGAATTGCTTCACTCCGGGTGCTTCCGCTTCTGGACGGTTCAATAATATAGCAGTCTGCTGTTGCTGTCCTTCGAGGAGGCTTCGGATTGCCTCAAGCAATACCGTTTGCTCGTTGATCGGAGCTGCAACAGTAGGCGTAAGTGGAAGAGGTGGTGGTGTGTTGTTGAAGTTTGTACTGGTGTTGTTTGGAGAATCCATAACCTTGAAAGAAAAAATAGGGTTAGGATAGATTCAAAGAATATGAAATTGTAAGATTCAAGGAATATGAAATGTAAAGAATGTTTTTAGTTGCTGATTCTTGTGTTATATTGCTTAGGACTTCATGCAAAATTGATCTGCATGTCCATGCAAAACTGACCTGTATGGTAGGGTTCCATGCAGCACTAACCTGCATGGGCCGCCAATAAAACCTGTCATGCCCCGCTTCCTAGTGAACGGGTAAGGAGAAGCGACTGGCCCGCTACGTATTTACTCAGAAGTAAACACGCTAAGCGTAAATAAGCAATATAATAAAATACACAAGAAAAAATGACAAGAGATGTAATTGAATAGCAATTGTTATTGATTAAACATTCTTTATAATACAACTGGAAAGTAAAATACAATACTGGAAAGAGATGCCTAAACAATGGCATGTACTGAAAGTAAAAGTGAGTACAAGTAAAGCCTAATGGTCGTGCTGCTCAGTATTCTGCTCCAAGTGCTCCTGCCTGGTCTCGAACTCCTCAGAGTCGGGTTCTCCTGAAAACATTCCAAAGAAAGAAGAGAAATAGGAATGTCGTCAACGAACAATTGCTCGGTAAGTCCCAAAGAGATAGAAATAGAATAGACAGATAAGAGGATGTAACTGGTATAATATTTGATTGTTATGCTAACGCAGTTGTTTGTAGCTTGGTACAGAATATGCCAGTGTATACGAGAGGAGTCCAACTTACACCGTGGACTTTAGTAACCCGTAGTACAAGGATACGTCGATAAAACCACGGAACAACGGCAATGGATGTATATTTATGTCTTTTAATGACCATCTCGTGCCACTTTTAAGACATTCTGTGCCAGTCTACCCCTTTAAAACCCCGTAATATATTATGTATTGATATATATTGTTTTGTTTAATAGATGTACGACTTGCCGAAACCATGATATCAGTAGTTCATGTAAACGGAACGGATATAAATGGATAGTCATGTAAATAGAGTATATACATGGTTCGGTTCGGTCAAGTCATGTTCATGTTGATATAGATTGAATTCTGGTATAAATGGATTCATGTTGAATTGGAGTTGTACTTGAATAATATTCAAGGATAGATCGATTGATTGATTTCAGATTAGACTGAGACTCTGTCTGAGTCAGACACTTTAAAACGAATTGAAGTCCTGAATTAGTTTTGGAGTTATCGGTAACCGCTGCACATGAACGACAGGATTTGTATCTTTTTCCAAGACAATTATCGTATTGATAACACCGTTTTTAGTTTGTCTACCTTAGATGGAAAAACACCCACATTCTCCGGCTCCCGGAGGCTCAAGAGAACTGGTCCCCCTTAAACTTATATTTACTAGGGTTCTTATTGTAAATTAATATAACTTGAGGGGGTTTTATGAAAAATAGTTTTGATATATTTTCAAAATACACCTCAAGTATTTAATTATCGTCTTTAGGGTTTTCATAGTTGTAATATTTATAAATGTAGGGTTCCTAGGCACACTAGTGAAGGTTCATAGAGCATCAAACATGCCCGAATAAAATTCTACATGTGCCGAACAACCCAAAGACGGGATCTTTGCTAGATTATTAGGGTTTAGCATGCAAGATAACATCTTTTTATCTAAGTGTGAGGGATTACAACCTTTGTAGTCCGCTCCTTCACTTCACAAGCTCCGAGTAGAAGTCCCTTCGCCGCGATCTATGATCTCCCGGACTCAAGAGAGGCTCCACGACTCGAACGATCCATGCTAGCTTGAAGTGTTCCGAATCTCCGATGATTTACGTCGAAGTTGCAAAAACCCAAGCTTTCTCACTCTAAAGAGATGAACACCCTAATCTAATGGGCTAGATTAGATGAGGATGAGGGAGTAGTAATTATGCTTTCTTTTTATTCACTTTCTCACAAGAAATCATCACACAAGAATTAACTAGTAAGCATTTTCTTTTAGAACTCAAGAGAGAAGAAGATGATAATGGAAAAGATAATCCTTTTGTGATGAATAGAAAAGAAATCTATATGATTGATATATCAACCATGGTCAAGGATGAGTGGCTAAGAAGTTGTAGAGAATAAACTAGAGTTAGGGTTTGGTTAGGTTAAGGATAAGTATCAACCATAATATCTTAACCAAGACAAAAGGAAAAGCTTCTAGAATATGCAAGAAGAAGTTAACCCTAATCAAACCCTAATCCCATTTAATCATCCTTAAACATGTTTAATAATAAATCATATCATGTCACAATAATATATATCACATATATATTATATATTTGCAACAATAGAAAATAATACAATTAACATATATCGCATATATATCAATGTATCATCTAGTGAGAAAATAAAATAATAAAGCGAGCCAATATTAGATAATGTAATACAATATATCATATATATTATTATACATTAAATCATCGAATCAACACTTGATCCAACGATCCGGCTATATCGAATATAACCAGCTAATATATCATGTACCGATTCATCGAATCAACACTTAATCCAATGTCCCGATTCATTTCTAAATATCGCGAGAATATAATACGGTATCTCATATCGCATTATCCTCGGTCCTGCACATATCACATATGTGCCTCTACTCCGTTTCGCCTGAGCCAAGAAACCTCTGTGTAGGACTCTAAAGAATCGTCAATACGTCGGTAGCAGGTGATGATCATATCAAACACCCACAGGCTGCAAGCGGTCAGCTAAACGTAACAGCCACCCAGGTATTGAGCGATCAGAAGATCAACAAGCTAGCCTGTGCGTTCTCCTGTGAATCCAATCAGTAACACTCCCGTACAGTCCGGTCTGTTCGTCTGATATGTCGCATATCAAGTTTAGGGGTGGTAAACGTCAGACCCCAGTAACCGATAAGTCGTGTCGATGTGAGGCTCATAACAGGTCGAGAAACTACTAGTAACACTTACCAGTAAATCTCTATATCAACCCTGGCCAGGGACTTCCAGTCATAGCCAATCGTACACAGCACGACATCAACTCCCTATACCGGGAGAGACGAATCCCCTCCTATCGCTCATTGCCTCCATGTGATTTGGGACTGTACCCAAAAGCCACCATTTTGCACGCCCTCTTGGATGTGGTAAGGTGGAAATCAAAGCACAGTGGGAATCACACAAGACTCTATGACGATCTCGGGTCTACAGACTACCCTGTACCAGTGTCACCGGAGAACTGCCATCTGACGTGTGGTATATCACCAACTGGGAGTTCTCGGCGAGTCCGTCCAGTGTACCCAGTCTTTACTGAGCACCCGTACATCATCCTTGATGTCAAACACCGATGGATATGGGATCATCCATCACCCATCATATGGGTCAAGATGCGTATACGCTAGTCTACTCTGGTGTATCGATGCCCTGTCTCGATATACCCTCGACTAGGAACATTTATAGGATGTACTCATCGACTACCGTGGCCCCACTAGTATGATCTCATCATAATCCCAGTAGTCGAGTACAGATCCTAAGGGCTTTATCAACATGTGAGAGAAAGACAGTAAACCAATACAAGTCAACATGTTAAGATAAAGTGAAACCAAATAGCATACTATCATGACGAGCAAGAAAGTCCTCTCTGTATATATCTAAGCATCCATCATAATATACATCAAATGTACAACAATGGCCTCTAGGGCATATACATAACTAACAATCTCCCACTTGCACTAAGGCCAGCTGCTGTAGTATCTCATACCTAGCATCCCGAATAATCTCTCAAACTGTATCTGGGGAATGGCCTTTGTGAGTGGATCCGCAGTGTTGTCCTTCGTATCTACTCTCCTAACCTCGATCTCCCGGCGATCAACTATCTCCCTAATCAGGTGATACCGCCTCAGAATATGTCTGGACTTCTGATGGGATCTGGGTTCCTTGGCCAAAGCCACAGCTCCATTGTTATCGCAATACAGAGGTGTTGGATGCTCAATGGATGGAACCACTCCAAGTTCACTAATGAACTTCTTCATCCAGACAGCCTCTTTGGCAGCATTGTTGGCAGCGATGTATTCAGCCTCCATCGTCGAGTCTGCAACGGTATCCTGTTTGGAACTCTTCCAACATACCGCCCCTCCATTGAGGGTAAAGACAAATCCCGAGTGCGACTTAGAGTCGTCCTTATCACTCTGGAAGCTGGAATCGGTAAAGGACTCCACCTGGAGTTCTCCGTTACCATACACCAAGAACATGTCTCTAGTCCTTCGCAAGTACTTGAGAATGTTCTTCACAGCTGTCCAGTGACTCTCTCCAGGATCTGCTTGATACCGACTCACTATACTTAGTGAGTATGCTACATCGGTCTAGTACATAGCATCGCATATATGATAGAGCCTACTGCCAAAGCATAGGGTATCCCTTGCATGCGAGCTTTCTCCAAATCAGTCTTGGGAGACATCTCTTTGGAGAGAGTGAGTCCAGAGATCATGGGTTGATTCCCAAGCTAGGGTTCTTCCATACTAAACCTCTTTAGGATGGTGTCAATGTCCCTGGATTGGGACAATCCCAGTATCCGTTTGGATCTATCTTTATAGATCCTAATCCCCAATATGCATGAGGCATCACCTAGACTTTCATTGAGAATCTTTGTGATAAGAAGAGCTTGACTGATTGCAGCATAGGAATATCATTTCCTATCAAGAGTATGTCATCCACGTACAATACGAGGAAGACAACCTTACTCTCTGCTACCTTCTTATAGATACAAGGTTCATCTATGTTTTTGATGAAGTCAAACTCTTTGACTACTACATCAAAACAGATGTTCCAACTCCGCGATTCTTGCTTTAACTCATAAATGGATTTAAGCAATTTGCATACCTTTCCGCTGCTCCCACTATCTACGAAGCCCTCTGGCTGAGTCATGTACACGCTCTCTTCTAAATCACCGTTTAGAAAGGCGGTCTTAACATCCATTTGCCAGATTTCGTAGTCATGGTATGCAGCAATGGCAAGTAAGATCCGGATGGACTTAAGCATAGCCACCGGAGAAAAGGTTTCGTCATAATCCACACCTGGTCGTTGACGAAATCCCTTTGCTACAAGTCTAGCTTTGAAAGTCTCAACTTTTCCATCTACACCAAATTTCTTTTTAAAAATCCACTTGCTCCCAATGGGTTTTACCCCTTCAGGAGCATTTTCTAAAATCCATACTTTATTGGTGTACATGGATTCCATCTCAGATCGCATTGCATCCAGCCATTTCACAGAGTCATTACTCGTGATGGCCTGCTCGAAACTAGTCGGGTCATCATCTTCCATGATGCAATCCTCGCTTCCACCATCAATGAGAAAACCGTAGTATCTCTCAGGTGGATGAGAAACCCTGCTAGATCGGCGGAGAGGCTGGGGTTCGTCGGGTACCACTGAATCCTCTGGTTCTACCAAGTCTTCTGTTATAGTTTGTGTCGCTGGAACCTCTTCCAGTTCTACCTCAATGCCACTAATCTGTTTCATAAGAAAACCTTTTTCTAAGAAAGTGGCATGTCGAGAAACAAACACCTTTTGTTCCTCGGGGTGGTAGAAGATATACCCTTGTTAATTTTTGGGATATCCTACAAACTTGCATAAGACTGATCTTGCCCCGAGTTTGTCCGGATTTTGTCTTTTGATATAGGCTGGACAACCCCATATCTTAACATACTTAAGAGATGGTCTCTTCCCTTTCCATATCTCATATGGAGTGGTAGGCACTGATTTGGTAGGAACCATATTCAATAGGTGTATGGCTGTTTCAAGCGCATACCCCCAGAAGGAAATAGGTTACTCAGCTGTACTCATCATTGAACGCACCATATCTAATAGGGTGCGATTCCTTCGTTCCGATACACCGTTGTGCTGTGGTGTATAAGGTGGAGTAAGCTGAGAGAGAATCCCATTCTCTTTTAGATAATCTTGGAACTCATTGCTCAAGTATTCTCCTCCTCGATCAGATCGAAGGATCTTAATACTTTTGCCCGTTTGGTTCTCTACTTCGTGCTTATATTCTCTGAATTTCTCAAAAGCTTCAGACTTGTGTTTCAATAGGAACACATGCCCGTATCTAGAGAGATCGTCAGTGAATGTAATGAAGTAGGGAGAACCGTTCCTGGCATGCGTAGACATGGGACCGCATACATCACTATGTATTAGTCCTAAGAGTTCAGTAACTCTTTCTCCGTGTCCACTAAACGGAGCTTTGGTCATTTTTCCTTTGAGACATGAATGGCAAGTATCATAAGATGATAATTCGAATGGATTCAAATATCCATCTTTATGTAACTTAGCCAGTCGTGTTGCATTGATATGACCAAGTCTACAATGCCATAAGAAGGATTCGTTCATTTCTGAACTCTTCCTCTTGTGTGTGTTTTGTATATTGAGGACTGTATTCTGATATAGAATGAATATGCCATTATATAACGAGCCTGATGCAATCAACTTTTGATCTAGGAATATGTTCATAACATTATCCTTTACTACAAAATTATATCCTTCTTTAGTTAATAAAGAAACTGATATAATGTTGCACATCATGTTCGGTATATAATAGCACTCATTTAGAATCAGTGTATTACGACTTGGCAATACAAGATGATAATCGCCAACTGCTTTGGCTGCAATACTTGCACCGTTCCCTACTTGAACGGAATGATCACCTTTTCCCAGTTCTCTACCTTTACGTAGCCCATGTAACTGTTTATATATGTGGGATCCTGATCCGGTATCTAATACCCAGGACGTAGGGTGAACTGAGAAACAGTTCTCAATAACTAACACACCCGAAGAAGATGCATCAACATGCATGTTCTTTTGGGCGGCTTGAGAATCTAGATATTCTTCTATTCCCTGTTCAGTCTTATAACTCTTATAAGAAAGAACGGGTCCAACGTTCCCCTGCTCAGTATAATAAGCGGGTTCAGTCAATACATCCATATTATTATCTTGATTATGGCCTGACATGGTCGCTACCTGGAGAGAGAGAGAAGAAAACACTTTAGCGTATGCTCTTGCAAGATTAGATTGGTTATTATCTTATCTAATCAGGATGTCTCCCACTGTTTTTATCAAATCTACCTTTAAACCCTAAAAGGTAAGATTAGCCGGGATTAATTACACCCTACAATTTCGTCAATCTTTCAGCCAGATCAGTGTCGGTACTTTGAGGGAGGTTCCCCGTGCTTTCGCACGGACCTAATTAAAGTAAACCTCGTTTTCCCAGAGGCGTAACCCCGTTAACACTTTTCTAGACACCTACTTGATCGACTAATTGTCCTGTGTAAAACTCTCCCAGGAGTAACTCTTACTCGCAGTGGGTATCGGGATCCAACTATCTCATAGAAGGTATGCAATCTCATTGCAAATTTCAACACTTGAAATTCCCAATAATATTTTACCCCTAGTGTTCTATGACCTTGACGAATGCCAAACAACCCATAGTCCACTAGTCAAGTTCAACCCGTACATTTCTTAATTGAATTAAACCCACCCGCACGACCCTTGACGAATGCCAAACAACGCCGTACGAATACCCTAATCCAATCTGCATCATATGCATAAGCAGATAAATACTAGTTAGCTACCGTACACTATGCCTTGACGAATGCCAAACTACCGTAGCACGAATACGAAGTAGTACTTATCTGAAATGACGGAGGGCTACGCAGGTTTTTCAGAAAACCCTGAGCGTAATGAACTTGATATCGTCGTAGAATCAAGTGTTTTTGAAAAGGAGTGTTTTTGAGGCTTTTCTTAGTTTCGCTAAAGGGGTCACTCCCGGTGAAGGGATCGTCGGCCCTTTCCTCATCGAATAAGGTGCATGATATATCATATATACCGCTGTGCAAAGCAAAACTTTAAAAGCAATCAAAAGACAAACCGAGTTTTGTAGCATCTGCCAGTTTCTCTAAAGAGGTCACTCCCGGTGAAGGGATCTCGGCTCTTTCCCCATCGAATAAGGTGCAGGATATATCATATATATCACTGTGCAAAGCAAAACTGTAGCTACCCTTTTTATAAAGTTTTGATTCTACAACATCTTTAGGTTTCTTTTCTTTTTATTAATCTCATTAATAAAATCCCAACAGCTTATGCTTCCTAAGCATCACAGATAAATACGACGTACACTTATGCCATCCGCATTCGCCTCGATGTCCCCTCGTGCACCGTTAGGTTAGATAACTAACGACAGAGCAGGGCAGGGCTAGTGTGGGTGTAAAACATAAGTAACGTCTATATAATATATCATATATACTATATACTGTATCCATCAGAACATATCAAATGATCACATCACAGATATCGCAGCAGAAACATAGATATAATGTGGGATATACTAGGACGTCCGTATTTAGTATTTAGCCAACAATAGAAAATACGGATTCCACAGTCGCGATGAATAGCCAAGCCCACACCCTGGACCCCTACGAGAGCGGCAAGCGACCCTTTCAATTTTGGAGTTTAGGAGACCCGGTCTCGACTCCTCGAGATGGCCTCCCACTGAACCCCAGAACCCGGTCACCTGTTCTCCCCTCCTTGGGTCCATCCTAATGCGGAAAAGTAAATAATATACAACACTGGTGGCATCAACCTCAACCTGGAAGTGCCCCAAATAAAAGAATATTACATTACATTTGAATTTACATGAATGAAAATATAAAACTCTCATCTCACATAAAACCCCCGGCTATTCAATCGCGACAATCCTGCACATCATATCTCAGCAACACATAATATCACATATCATCAACGTAAGTAAGTATGCATACACCGATTGTCGTCGATGAATAGCAACGAAAACCGGCAATACAACTACATACTACACTTACGGTCACAGAAAAGAAAGTGTAAAACTACAATATTTGGAATCCACAATCACTTTAGACATCATAAATCCGAAATATCACATACTTCGCATTTCATGCCTAACTCTATGAATTCCACATATTGTATCACATTCCAGATAAATAGATAGTATTAAACTTTTCGAACAGATAATCAAATACCCAAAATTTCCAAAGTGCTCAACACTTGAGCGGAGTTCAAATAATCCCAGAATATGTCACAGTACCAGTGATCCAGCTGTAGAAGGGTCAAGCCAACGCCTCACATGTGGCACGCCGTACTGCCCCAAACCCGAAGGTTCAAAAGGCAGTTCAAGACGGTCACATAATCGAGTTAAGGTTTGTTGTCTTCTAGAGGGTCCACCGCTTAACTTGTACAATTTTTCCGAAAGATTTAAACCCAATAAAAATTCAACACTTGAAAGTTTGCCGTTCCGGGATAAAGTGGGTTAATGATATCCATTCAAATAGTTTAACAGTTTCTAAATATCCGGAAATAAAAACGAATTTAAATATTCCGATCGAATCTACGATTACAAAGCAAACCCCAGAATATTCAACACTTGAGTCACTTTAAAAATACCCAGAAGCATCAACAAGCACCTACGGATATTGTCATGAAGCCACGTGTCACAATTCCAAAAATAGGCCGCGGAACCGCCGCGGGAAGCAGGTTCCCGCCGCGGTTCCGCCGCGGTTTAGTGGAGTTGTGGGTCCGTGTTTCATGGTAATTCTTAGAATTCCCTGCTGATTTTTTTACGTATTTTTAATTCAGAAAAATCCCAGATTTTGAAAAATTTCCAGAGAGGGGGTTGTTTTCGTCGGTTCGGGTTCGATCGGAGTTTTAACTTCGTTAACACATCGCCTAATGCTCTAGCTAGTCTCTGATACCACTGTAGGGTTCTTAGGCACACTAGTGAAGGTTCATAGAGCATCAAACATGCCCGAATAAAATTCTACATGTGCCGAACAACCCAAAGACGGGATCTTTGCTAGATTATTAGGGTTTAGCATGCAAGATAACATCTTTTTATCTAAGTGTGAGGGATTACAACCTTTGTAGTCCGCTCCTTCACTTCACAAGCTCCGAGTAGAAGTCCCTTCGCCGCGATCCATGATCTCCCGGACTCAAGAGAGGCTCTACGACTCGAACGATCCATGCTAGCTTGAAGTATTCCGAATCTCCGATGATCTACGTCGAAGTTGCAAAAACCCAAGCTTTCTCACTCTAAAGAGATGAACATCCTAATCTAATGGGCTAGATTAGATGAGGATGAGGGAGTAGTAATTATGCTTTCTTTTTATTCACTTTCTCACAAGAAATCATCACACAAGAATTAACTAGTAAGCATTTTCTTTTAGAACTCAAGAGAGAAGAAGATGATAATGGAAAAGATAATCCTTTTGTGATGAATAGAAAAGAAATCTATATGATTGATATATCAACCATGGTCAAGGATGAGTGGCTAAGAAGTTGTAGAGAATAAACTAGAGTTAGGGTTTGGTTAGGTTAAGGATAAGTATCAACCATAATATCTTAACCAAGACAAAAGGAAAAGCTTCTATAATGTGCAAGAAGAAGCTAACCCTAATCAAACCCTAATCCCATTTAATCATCCTTAAACATGTTTAATAATAAATCATATCATGTCACAATAATATATATCACATATATATTATATATTTGCAACAATAGAAAATAATACAATTAGCATATATCGCATATATATCAATGTATCATCTAGTGAGAAAATGAAATAATAAAGCGAGCCAATATTAGATAATGTAATACAATATATCATATATATTATTATACATTAAATCATCGAATCAACACTTGATCCAACGATCCGGCAATATCGAATATAACCAGCTAATATATCATGTACCGATTCATCGAATCAACACTTAATCCAATGTCCCGATTCATTTCTAAATATCGCGAGAATATAATACGGTATCTCATATCGCATTATCCTCGGTCCTGCACATATCACATATATGCCTCTACTCCATTTCGCCTGAGCCAAGAAACCTCTGTGTAGGACTCTAAAGAATCGTCAATATGCCGGTAGCAGGTGATGATCATATCAAACACCCACAGGCTGCAAGCGGTCAGCTAAACGTAACAGCCACCCAGGTATTGAGCGATCAGAAGATCAACAAGCTAGCCTGTGCGTTCTCCTGTGAATCCAATCAGTAACACTCCCGTACAGTCCGGTCTGTTCGTCTGATATGTCGCATATCAAGTCTAGGGGTGGTAAACGTCAGACCCCAGTAACCGATAAGTCGTGTCGATGTGAGGCTCATAACAGGTCGAGAAACTACTAGTAACACTTATCAGTAAATCTCTATATCAGCCCTGGCCAGGGACATCCAGTCATAGCCAATCGTACACAGCACGACATCAACTCCCTATACCGGGAGAGACGAATCCCCTCCTATCGCTCATTGCCTCCATGTGATTTGGGACTGTACCCAAAAGCCACCGTTTTGCACGCCCTCTTGGACATGGTAAGGTGGAAATCAAAGCACAGTGGGAATCACACAAGACTCTATGACGATCTCGGGTCTACAGACTACCCTGTACCAGTGTCACCGGAGAACTGCCATCTGACGTGTGGTATATCACCAACTGGGAGTTCTCGGCGAGTCCGTCCAGTGTACCCATTCTTTACTGAGCACCCGTACATCATCCTTGATGTCAAATACCGATGGATATGGGATCATCCATCGCCCATCATATGGGTCAAGATGCGTATACGCTAGTCTACTCTGATGTATCGATGCCATGTCTCGATATACCCTCGACTAGGAACATTTATAGGATGTACTCATCGACTACCGTGGCCCCACTAGTATGATCTCATCATAATCCCAGTATTCGAGTACAGATCCTAAGGGCTTTATCAATATGTGAGAGAAAGACAGTAAACCAATACAAGTCAACATGTTAAGATAAAGTGAAACCAAATAGCATACTATCATGACGAGCAAGAAAGTCCTCTCTGTATATATCTAAGCATCCATCATAATATACATCAAATGTACAACAATGGCCTCTAGGGCATATACATAACTAACAATAAAATGAAATATTTTAGTGGATATAAACCCAACTTGAATAGTATATGGTATTTTCTTGTAATTTGACTTGTATTGAAATGTGATGGTATTTTCATGATCTTTTGTGATTCTTTTCTTTTGATTAGAAAACATGGAATATATATTATATTAAAAATAGATATTTTGATAATATATATATATATTATAATTATAAAAATAGAATTTATTTATTAAATAGAAATCACGTTTTCTTAAAAATTGTAATAAAAATTCCATCGAGATCGAATGCTCCATGGGGAGGTCTACATCTCACTTTACTAGCCCCGAGGACGTGCGATAACCCGCACCATCCCGATCGGGTTCCCCAAAATGGGTTGTAAAGGCTAATTTACAAGGAATTTATTTAAAAAAATTTAAAGAATACCGGTTTTGACAGTTTAAGGTATTTTAATATAAACTGTGTTTTGTCCCACAAAAATTGTTACAAAAGCCATCGCACAATGTCAAGATGAGTGTTGTGATGAGGTAGGTTATTACCTCGTGCAATTTCTAAAGGTAAAATGAGCAAAACTATAAAATAATGTCGTATGTAAACTAGATGGTATTTTACCATAACAGTTAAGTACAAGTTTTTTAACATTATATTTTGAATTGAAACTTGATCCAAATGTTATTTAATGGTTAATAAACAATATATAAAAATATGGTAAATTTTTTATTAAGAAAAATTGCGTTTTTGATGAAATTAGAATCGGAAGTCGGATTAACTCCGCTTCCGACGAGTTTTAATAGATTATTGTTTTAGACTAGAAAGAGGTGAGAAGTGAAGGGACTTACTGATTGAAGAAAGAGGGGAGATGCAGAGGGAACTTTCTAAAGCGTCGAGTCGTTTCGTCGCCGGATTTGTCCCAAAACGTCGCCGAAACTTTGACTTGAGCTAACTCCACTTGTACAACTTTTGGACTTAGAAAATTTAGAGAGTTTTGGCAATGGATTTTAAATGAAGAGGTTAGGGTGTGATGTTTGTATTTATAGGAGAAATTAGGGTTTTGAGGATTGAAGAATGAATTAAAAATATGTATTAATATTTGGATTAATGGCTCATTTTAATTCTCTGGAAATGTGCAGGGAAATCAAACAGACTAAGGTTAATGGGGAGAGTCCAAAGGGTGCTAGGGTACCAGAATTGGAGCATTCCCGACGGTTTGGACTGGCGGCGCTGGCCCTTTGGGCAATCTCGCCGGTCCAAGTTGGGATGTAGGGCTCTGGATTGAAGACACATGTCCTATTTGCTTCATATGGCTCGGTGCACATGTTTGTTTTCTGTGTGACTTTTCATTTTACGTATAGTGCACGTGCAAATTTTTGAGCTTCTAAAAGTTTAAAAGAAAAATCAATTAAAAATAATATGTGGCTGAGGAGATTTGAACACAGGGGCTACGTTACAGTAGTGCAAGCCTTTACCAATGAACTTAAGTGCTTTCTTGCTGTTCAAAAGCAATTTAAATTTATAACTTATGCTCAGGCTTCGGTGCTCCTTTCTGTATTTTGAAAAAATTATGTACAGAAAGTTCAGAGTTGTTACAAGTGCTAAGCACCAACTTTTCCCAGCGCTCACGTGTGTTTCACGTGAGGCGCTATATAACTTGACCTTGAGCGCTCACGTGCTTTTCACGTGAGGCGCTGAGTTCTTTTGGAGATTTAATCTCTGTTGATGTTTTTAGAGAGCTTAAATCTCTGTTAATGGCATTTTGACCATTAACGATCACCAAGATCATTATTTTGAGGACCTGGGATCATGTTCTTTAAGAACTAAGTTCCTGGAGTATTATGAATTTCATGTTTTCCATGTTCATGCTTTCAGAGAGGTTAAACCTCTTTTAATGGTGTCTTGACCATTAAGGATCACCAAGATCACTATTTTGAGGATCTTGGATCGGGTTCTTTAAAGAACTAAGTTCTTGATCTGGAGGAACTAAGTTGCTGAAGTATTATAGACTCCATTTTCTCCACATTCTTGTATCCAAGTTCCCCTCTGAATTTTTGATTCTTAAGAACAAAATCTTCCCGATGAGAATTAAATTTTCAACTTGTGGGAGACTTGTCTTGTGGATCTCAGATCCAGAGAAAGAACTAAGTTCTTTGAGAAGGGTTATACCCTTAGATATGGTATGTTATGTAAAGAAAATATTTTGATCTCTTCTTTTTCTTTACCTAGGGTTTTTAGGAGGAAAATCTTCTTCCTTGAGAGAATTAATTTCTCTGTTGTTTTGAGAGTCTTATGTATTTTTACAGAAGCTTATGGAGGGTCTCCTTTTTTCCTCCCCCCCCTTGATTAATCTTTTTGCTCCTATTTATAGGAGAAGAGAAAAATCAATTTGTTGAGAAAATCTCTCATTGAGAGATCATGATCAATCAAAATGATCTTTTAGATCAATCGGTGAATTTTACTCACCGTTGGATTTTTAATCAAAAGGCTCTCTGTTTAACAGAGAAGATTTCTTGTTTGTTTAACAAGATTAGGAAATATTTTTCTAAGATAGAATTTTATTCTATCATATGAATAACTTGTTAGTTTAACAAGATTAGAATTTTATTCTATCATATGGATATCTTGTTAGTTTCATAAGATTAGGAAAATATTTTTCTAAGATAGAATTTTATTCTACAGATGATTTAATTGGTGATATTTTATCACCATTGGATTTTAAATCCAAGATTCTCTGTCAGGAAAAGATCTTTCCATATTAGAAAGATCAAGGAAAATATTTCCTAAATAGAATTTAATTCTATTATTTAATGATTTTAAATAACCTTTGGATTTTTGATCCAACGGCTCTCCGTTTAACAGAGAATATTTGATCAAGGACATATTTTGCCCCTAATAGAATTTAATTCTATCATTTTGATGATTTATTATCACCATTAGATTTTTGATCCAACGGCTCCGTTTAACAGAGAATATCCAAGATTTTAGGAAAATATTCCCCATGTAGAATTTAATTCTACCCTCATTAATTTTGGCGCTGATGCTCACGTGCTATGCATGAGGGTGCTGCCTAAGAATTTAATTCTTTTATAAGTAGTCACTCTCGTGCTTTGCACGCCGGCGCTCACGTGTGTTCCACGTGAGGTGCCACTATAGAATTTAATCTGAATAGAGGCTGGTGGTGGCGTTCAAGTGGGAAACACGTGAGGCGCTCAAGGATTTAATCCTATCTAAGGCGATAGTTACATGTTTTGCATGTGGGTACACGTGTAGTTTTCCCTTTATTTTTATAAGGGAACGGCAAGCTCTGAGCCAAATTTGTTGGCGGAAAAAGTGGAAATTCGGGATCGTATATCCCGGTGGATACTTTATTTGGTCATACTATGCTGGATATGGTTGCCCGGTTTTGATGAGTTGGTTGGCGGTTTCATTGGTCTGGTGAGCTCTAATTTGCTGAGCAATGTAGTCATCCAGAGCAGTCTTGGAGATTTTTTTATTCTTAGCCATTGATAAAGCCGGGGGGGGGGGGATTTGATATTTCTCCTCTGTCATTTTTGATAAGCACCGGAGGATCTTCAGTCGGTGGTTCTAGTTGGATCGTCATTCCAACCATATCCTGGAATAGAAGAGCTATCCGCTTGATTTTAACAGCTTGCTCCGCGGCTTCTTTGTCTTTCTTCTCCAGCACTGGTCACAAGAATTCTGTATCGGTTTCTTGCTCCTGACGCTGTTCGGCTTCTTTGTCTTGATTTTGTTTTGGCCCGGTGAGTGCTGCCATTTTGGTCACCATCTCTTGGAGCTTTTGCTCCTGAGCTTTTGTGAGTGACCGAGTATGCAGCGTATGGCTCACTGAAGCACAGCTTTCTTTTTTACCGTTGGCCATATAGACCGTATGAATCGTTATTCCACCAGACCTGGGGCGTTTAAATCCTTCGCCTTTGGATTTTGCTGCTGGCAGTAGAAATTTCTCCGTCCTCTTTCTTTTATTATAGGTTGGAGTTGAAGGAGCCGTTATGACATGCACCTTTCTAGGAGAATTCTCTCGTTGTATGGCAGAGAAGTGATCTTTTTCTTGTCGTTCATTAGATTTCTTGGATCGATGAGGGTAACTTGGATTTTTCGACAGAATCTTGGATTTTTCGCCAGACTCTATGTATCTGTGAGGAGAACCGTTGGTGAGGCTGCTCCGGCTGCTTCTGTACTGGGGATTCTGCTGGTGGGGGTGATTTTTTCAATATCGTCATCGGGGAGTTCTTGCGCACCCTCTTAAGCGTGTTGAAGCTGTTCCCAGTTGGAATAGCTGCGTCGATATCCACCACAAGAGCTGGTGGGGTGAGCCCAGAGGGGGAATTGCCCCCAGCTCGTCTCATTCGGAGCCAGTGGCGATGTCAAGAATGCTGTGCAGTAGGAATTGCCTTAGTTTTGGTGGCGTCTTCATCGTGCCCCCGGTGGTTCTGAAGAGCTTCGCTTGGCTTCAGCCTTTTAAAGACTGGCATTCTTGTGTTAGATATGTATGTCCTAGAGGCCTTAATTGTATAGGATGCTAGGGATATGTATGTACAGGACAATCTTGCTCAATATGATAGTATGCTATTTGGTTTGCCTTTATTTTAACATATGATATGTTTTAATTGTTAATTCATATCGCTTATACATGTTGATAAAGCCCTCAGGATCCTTACTTGACTACCAGCGTTATGATAGCAATCATACTTGTGGGAGCTGGGTAGTCGATAAGCACATCCTTAAGTGTCCCTAGTCGTGGGAGTATCGAGACTGGGCATCGATACTGAGTAGACTAGTGTATACATTTCTAGACCCTGACGAGGGGCGATGGTTGGTCCCACAGCCATTGGTGTGATGCACCTAAGATTGTATACATGTGCTCACTGGGGGTGAGTACACTAGACGGACTCGCCGAGAACTGGCTAAATGGTATTCTACCTATCATCAGATAGCAGTTCTAAGGTGACATGAGTACAGATAGTTTGTCAACCTGAGGTCGTCATTTGTATCGTATGAGTTCCTACTGTGCTTTGATTACTACCCAACCATGGCTCTACTGAGGTGTGCAAACAGGTTTTAGTTGGGTACAGTCCCGAGCCACATGGAGGCAGTGAGCGATTGTTAGGATTCGTCTCTCCCGGTATAGGGAGTCGATGTCGCGCTATGTTCGGTTGGCCAACACCATAAGTCCCTGACCAGGTCCGATTGAGAATTAATGGTAGTTAGATCAGTAAATTCTCGGATGGTCTTGAACCACATCGGCATGACTTATCAGGTTATTAGGGGTCTGACGTTTTCCACCCCTAGACCCGGCATGCGATATTCTCAGAAGAACAGACCAGACTGTACGGAGATTGTCACGGACAGGCTCAGTAGGAGTGTTGGGGTCAAAAATTACACCCCGGTTGACTAAGTTAAAGTCAACCCCAAGCCAAGTGGGCCCGAACCCAAGCCAGGTGGGCCCAAATCAAGACCAAGCATGGAAGGGGCCGGCTCCATGCCAAAATGGAGGCAATAATTAGTCTAAATGCAATTTTTAGAAATAAATGTATGTAAAATGGGTAAAAAGCCAAAATTTTGTAAATCTCATGGTTTATGTGCAAAAAGTGTTGGATATAGTGCCCTCAAAGTCAATTATTGGATCGCAGGCACGCAATTGCAATGATTGAGGGAGGACCTATGCCGGTAGGACAGTCTTACTCAAGATGATAGTATGCTATCTGGTTTATCTTTATCATCATGTGCATGCTTTAGGTGACATTACAGATCACTATTACACATTGATAGAGCCCTTAGGATTCTTGCTTGACTACCAGCAGTATGATGGCGATCATATACGTGAGAGTTAGGTAGTCTATAAGCACATCCTTAAAGCGGTCCCTAGTCGTGGGAGTTTCGAGACTGGGCATAGATACTCCATTAGTAGACTAGAGTATACAGTCGAGACCCCGACGAGGGGCGGTGGCCGGTTTCATAAGCCATTGGTGTCAATTGGTTCACCTAAGATGTATACATGTGCTCATTGGGTTATGAGTACACCGGACAGGACTCGCCGGGAACCTGCTAGTTGGTATTATACCTAGCGTCAGATAGCAGTTCCTTGGTGACATGTGTACAGGTTAGTTCATCGACCTGAGATCGTCATTTGTCTCGTGTGAGTTCCCACTGTGCTTTGATTACTACCCTACCATAGCTCAAAGGAGTCATGCAAACAGGTTTTAGTTGGGTATAGTCCCGAGCTACATGGAGGCAGTGAGCGGATCAGCAGGGGTTTCGCTTCTCCCGGTATTGGGGGTGAGATTGCGCTTGTCTAGGAGAGCCATTACATGAAGTCATTGGCCAAGGCAAGTGAGATTTACTGGTAGGTATTCCAGTAGTATTTCAGGGTGTTCTGGGCTACACTCCGACACGACTTGTATCACCTTTGGGGGTCTGACGTTTACCAGCCCCCTAAGCCCGACATGCGATACTCATAGACGAACAGACCGGACTGTACGGATATTGTCACTGACAGGCTCAGTAGGGTTTCAGGATGAGTTCGCTCATTGGCCTCCCTTTTGGTCAATACCTGGGCACCCGTTACGTACAGCTAGTACCACTAACGTGCTAGTGGTTAAATCCACAGCCAGTGTATTGACGAGTCTTTAGAGTCCCCCACAGATAGTTTTCTCAAGGTTCGAGCGAAACGTTGTAGAGGCCGTATGGTTTTATGGCAGGGTTCGATCATATACGTGCACTTGTGCACGGGTCATGATCGGACGGATCATACTAGTGGGCTTTGGTTTAAGCTGGATCCTAGTATTAGATTTGTTGGATTACTTTAGTCTCATCGCATTCGCATTCAGTCGGAATGCGGATGCAGGTATGTATATACAGGTGAGGGGTATTCTTGTGATCCGTTACGAGTTTACTTTAGATGATGCCGTTCTTTTTATTATCATAAACATTTGGGTTAATGTTTATTTTGGTGGAAATTGTGAGTGGATTTCATCATGAGGAGCATTTATTATGACATGTGCATGGGTGATGACTCATGGTCTTTTTATTTGTGCAAATGTCACATTAGTGATTGATTATTGTGTTGAAATGATGGTTAGAGAGAGAGAGGGCAGCCATAGGCTTGGGGTTTGCTCTTGGATTATGATTCTAGTGCTCTCATTTTTTTCCATCACAATAATAAGGAAAGCCTCTTCTTCTTCTTCTTCCTCTAGCTCACTACTTTCACCATGGCATCATCTTCAACCTCCATCCATACACTCTCATGTGTTGAGAATCAATGGATGCTTGAGACAAATTTATCGCACACATTCTCTACATCACTTTGGACATGTCGGCTAGCAAACTTCATGTTCGAGTTGCTTCGGTTTGAAGGGGGAGCCCGTAAAATGACTTCTTGATGTGGTGCCCTTTCCGAGGAGACCGGAGATCGAGCGAGATCGGAGATGCCGCGAGGAGCTAGAGATGGTGGCCAAAGACCGAAGGACACGGATCGATCGGTATAGCCATTCTAACTTCTTGTAGATAGCTAGTATAGGTTAATGGTACGATCCGGCTGAAAGTCTGCGTTAGCGCCAGTTTCGTAAAAAGTTTTTGTTTCCGCGTTTGGTCTCGGATTGATGGCCGGGGCGCTACCATAGACTTACAAAAAGAAATAAGTACATAAGGCGTGAGGTGGCACAAGTGCCATTTGGCAAAACTTAAAGGGCTATATGTAAAGTGTATAGCCTATAAAGGCAAATATGATGAAAAAATCAACAACTTTTCATTCTCTCAAAAATTCTGGGGTTCTGTGCCTCCTTCTTCTTCCTCAAGGTTCTAAACCTTCTTCCTTTTTCTTGAATTAAATCCAGAGTTTAACTCTTCTTTTCCCAAAAAGAAATAGTTTTTCACCATAAAACCCATGAAGTGGAGCTCAGATCTTCCATCAAATCTCTAAAAATGGAGATTTTTAAGTCTCACCCTCCTTTTCTCCAAGAACCAGCCAACAGAGAGGAGGAAGAAAGAGACCCATCTCCAAATATCCCACTTTGGGAAGATCCAAAGCTCAAGAGAAGATTTATGGCCCAAGAGAGAATAAAAGGGCCCCCTTTCATCATCTCCGAAAATCTCTTGGGAGTTTAACTCCGAACAAGAGTCCCTTCTTTAGGAGTTTTACTCCAAACCAACCTTTGAGGAGCTCAACTCCAAGATCCGAACCTTTGAAGGAGTTGAACCCCAAAAATCTAGATCTTTTAGGAGTTTAACTCTACAAAAGAATCTTTTTTTCTTAGGAGTTTAACTCCAAAAATCAATCGGGAGTTCAACTCCCAGTGCAGGAGCTAAACACCTTTTTCCGCGGGCGCCCAGTGCCTACGTGTAGGATACGTGATCCGCTGGCGCCCAGCGTCCACGCTCCATTCATGTGAACCGCTGGGGCGCGTGACTCGCTGGCTCCCAGCGTCCATGTGACCCGCTGGCGCCCGGCGCCCATATACCACGTACGTGGCCCACTGATGCCCAGTGCCCATAGGCCATCTCACGCGTGGACGCTCCTCACCCTCCTTTTTCCTATATGCTCCAAAATCACAACACATCCCCTATTAGAAAAAAATTCTAAGGGGACGCTGCCCCGCATCTCACAAGGGGGCTGCTAGCCCTCTTGACCCTCAGCCCGCTATCCGAGTAGCGGGAACCCCGTAAACTCTGCGAGGCCCCTAACATACCCAAAACCACTCAAGACACACACATACGTACACTGCACATTGAGTTCGCATGACCAGTTTGACCCGTCAATCGGAGGATCCTTTGCTCCAAAGGCGAGGGGTAATTAACGACAGCTTAGTCCGCAGCTGCCGGAGATTCGGATCTCCACAATCAATAAACCCCAGCCTACCCTAGGCAAGGGGAATCTGTATACGCCTTACAAGCGCGCGCATTCCCATCTCAATGGGGTGACGAAAAACACCTTACAGATTTTGGCACGCCCGGTGGGACCTTTCTCTCCTCCCATATCTCGGGTCAAGCGTTCATGCAAACCCATTTAAGATATATGCCGATATTTGTACCGAAATAATGCTTTTCCGTGCAGCAATCTACTTTCAACGACGATGTCTTCTATGATGAATTCAGCTTCCGATGCAACCCCAATCCCGTACGTGATCAAGATCAATGCTCGCGTAGTTCTCCCCACGAGTCCCATCTAGCAATGGAAGGAACAACCCCGTCAATTTGGTTCCATCATCATCTACCCGGCTGGAAGCGCTCATCTGGAGGAGGCCCCAACAAACCAACCGGCCAAACCGACCTCGAGGGGCAAGAGGCCGAACGTTGTGATCGCCAATGCAACCCACCCCAAATGCAAATCCATATTTGAACGGCTCTCCACTATTCCGGCTGGGGGTAAGGCCGTCAACACCAAAGAAGTTACGAAGCATCTCTAGCAAGCTCAGATGGTGCCCATGACAATCGAGTGAGCGGGGGTCTTCTCTGGACTTTCTGTCAATCGGTCTATGGCGTCTTCCCAAAGGGCCGAAGTCCGCCAAGTGCTCAAAATAGAAAAGTTGAGATAGAAGCGGCTCAGGTATCGAGCCAACAAGAAGGCCAGGACTCCGGCTAAGTGGAATCTTGTGAGGTTCCAAGAGGAAGGTTTCCCGACGACGACTGAGTCGGCCGTAAAAGTCAGCAATTCCTTCAAACCTCTGAGGTGGGTTCAGAAAAACACCATGACCGCAAGAATCAAGAAGGCAGCAGTCCAAACGATACTACAAAGAGACGTTTCCCGGCCCCAACAGAGAAAGCATGACACCGTCTTTTCAAGAGTCTATCAGGCGCTCTGTGCCGCACGAAAGCAGCGGGGCAAATCTAGAAAAGAAGCGCCAGTACCATTCAAGAACCCGGTCAGGCCAGCCGCCTTCAATAGATTGCCCGTTACCGAAAAAGAAGGGCCATGACATCAGTCCGCAAAATCAACTGCCAAGGATGAAAAGATGGCCGGATATGTTATCCATACGATCGATATGGAGGGCGCGCGTCCTAGCGAAAACTTGCGCAGCAAAAGCAAGGATGGGGCCACTACATCCTAAGTCCAATCTGGCTTGAATGTGGTTGTCGTTTCCCAAGATCAGCCACCTCCGCTAGACGATGAAAACCCTCTCGATGAGGCCGATAGGCAGAAAGACCCCTCAGTCCATGTGGAATCAAGCTCAGACAGCGAAGAAGAGCCAACTTTCCGCCCCAGGACCGCAGAGCAAGAGCTGCTTCAAGAGCTCTGAAAACAGCTCAGGAGCAAAGAAAAAGAGACGGTCAAACCTTATTCTAAAATCGACGACTTGACGAATGTCGTGATGTAGCTTACGGCTCAAATCATTCGGGTTCCCCCAATCAATCACAAGTTTCTACACATGAGCCGGATGATAACAACCCGAAGCAACCAATACTTATCCCCTTGGATCCAAGTTTGGGCGAGCCGCACGAAAGCCGGCCACATTCCACTTCTGGGGATGCCTTGGCCCCGGATGGCACTATCATGCTCACACAAGATCGGATAATGGATTTGGTCACCAGCAAGGTTAAAACATTAGTGGCCGAAGATGAAGCTCAGAAAGAAATTGAAAGTGGTAGGAGGACATATCCGGCACAGTACGATATGATCGAGTTCCCCAGCGGCTACGTCATTCCTAAGTTCGGAAGATTTGACAGGACGGGAAACGCAAATCAGCATGTCGCCGACTTTAAAACGTTGTGCGGAAATACAGGGAGCAATGATGCACTCCTTCTTCGTCAGTTTTTCAATAGCCTAACCGGTGTTGTTTTTGACTGGTACACGAGCATACTAGACGGGTCCGTCACTACTTTTGCCCAAATAGAGTCTCTGTTTCAGCTAAAGTGCATATGTGTCAGTGATAAAATCTCCATTGCTGAAACCAAGATGGGGAAGAACGAAAGCAACACGGACTTTATCGCCCGATGGCGTAATCTCACGGTCAAGTGCGAACAGCCACTGGAGCAGGACCAGTCCGTTAGCCTTCTCATTGGGAACCTCAGCAATTGGATGGTCTCTGTAATGACTCTGAATTTACTGCACGGACTTTTCCAGTTTAATGTACAGAAAATGAGTTATACAGCCTGAGATTGAGTTATAAGTTAATTTTGTTAAATAACTGCAAGAAGCCACTTGTAGCTCACTGATAAAGCCTTTCACTGCTGTGACGTAGCCCCCGTGTTCGATCCCCATCAGACACATAATTTTTTCTGAATTTTCTTTTTAACTTTTGGGAAGCTTAAAAATTTACACGTGCAATACACATAAAAACGAAAAGTCTGAAAAATCAAACATGTGCAAAAGGATTTAAACACTAAGATGTATATGTGGCACAAATCCAGAGCCCCTTTGCCCTAGATCGACCGGCGGATCTTCTCCCTAGGCCGGCACCGACTGTCGGACCGAGCCCAATGAGGACCGGGCTTTGCACACTTGACTCTTGACCTACCCTTAACTCTCCCGCACTGTTTGATTTCCCTGCAATCAAACAGAGACCCTTCATTTCACCATTTATCATCTTTTTAATGCATTTTAATTCACCATTTTAATTCCAACCCCTAATTCTACACTATAAATACCACCCCCATACTTTGGCTCAACATCATTCTGAAATTTCTAGCCAAAACTCTCAAAAATTCTCTAAGTACAAGTGGAGTAAAGAGGAGTTAGCAAACGGTCAACTTCCGGTGAAGAATCGAAACTATCCCGGCACTCCCGCGACGCCACGACGACAACAATCTCTTCTTCAACCTCTTCTTAGTATAACCAAATAGTAAGTCCCTTCTAATCTTCATTTCTTTTCTTCAAAAGTTCATTTTAAAACGTATATCGTTAAGTGGAGTGAATACCGATATCACTTCTTCCAAATCCTATAACTCCAATTCATTTTATATTTTGGTCAAATTTTTTTTTATACAATACTTGCAACCTTAAACCGTAATATTTAGAATCAAAATTTCATCAAAATTCTCATGTGAAATAACTTTAATTTAAGTTTTTCATTTAAATACTATGAACTTTAAATATCAACTCTTTTAATTTTTGTTACAAACATACCTTTAGGAAAACTTCACGACGTAACGACCTATCTCTCCCATACACACTTGGTTTCATAGCACGATAATCATTGAAGGTATTTTTCGTTGCGAAGACATTATTACAAGAAAATACCACTTCCTATAAAAACCGGATTTCTTTTAAATTGTATTTTAAATTCCTTTGTGATTATGCCTCTATAACCCTCTTTAGGGGACCCGCTATTGAATGGTGCGGATTATCGCACATCCTTGGGCTAGTAGAGCAAGATGCAGACCTTCTCACGGAGTATTCAATCTCGAAAGGTTTTAAATATAGATTTTAAGAAAAACGAATTTTTCTAATTAAATAAAATTAAATTTTTTAATAATTATATAAAATTAGAAAATCCATATATTTTCAAAATATACTAAACTTACATTTATTTACAATGAAAGATTTACAAGTTTCACTAAAATACCATCAAGATACCAACAAAAGACAAGTTTTACAATAAAATACCATGAACTTTCCAATCTAAGCAATTATCACTAAAATACCTCAAATCCTTAAAATTCATATCCATGAAAACCCTAAATAATATAAATAAATACTCGAGGTTTATTTTTAAATTTTATTAAAAATATTTTTCCTAAAACCCCTTCGAGTTATATAAAACAATATTTAAGGACTTTAGTAAATATACGTTTAAGTGGGGTCAATTCTCTTGAGCCCTAGGGAGCCGGAGAAAGTGAGTGTTGTTGCGTTATGCCAGTGCCCAGGGCATCAAACCGTGGTCGAATACGGAACAAAAATTTTACAAACTGGCGCTAGAACAACCCCATAAAACGGATCGAACCATAAACCCTAAAAGCTAGCTAACTAAAGTGAATTTAGAAAGGTTATACCGAATGAACCAAGTCCTTCGGTCTTCCATCAACTTCCTTAGCTCCTGTTCCCCTCCGAAAGACGTGCAAGACGGGACGTCTCGCCTGAAATTCGGGGCAGATGCTAATTGGTGCTATCCGTCCACCTCTCCGAAGATGCCAAGTTGGTTTATGGCACCATGTATCGAAGGTTTAAGCGGATGCGACCGATGTAGCAGACTTCGTCAGATTCCCCCTCGTTGAGGGGTTTTTGATTGTGGGGACGCTCTTCCCTGCAGGCGCAAGCCCCTGCAGTTAATTACGCTACCGCATCGCGGTAACAACTTTCTCCTTCTCCAGATGGTCACTTTGTGTCGTGTGTTTTTGTTTTATGTTTTGTTGCCCGTGGATCGTTTACGGAGACTGAGTTATGTCGTCGCCCGTAGGGCGTGGACTAGTCCAAATCCGTGTTATCTTAGATTTGGGTTTGGGGGTTTGGTTTGAGGATACGTTAGCCATGCTTGAGGCTAAGATCAACTCAAACGTTTGTTAAGGACACGTTAGTCCGATTTGAGACTAAGATCAACTTAACGGGATCGTTTAGATCCGACAAAGGAGCTTTTGGACTCCATTATTCCAGTTTTAGGGACATAGTGGTCCATCGTATGTGTGTGGCCGTCGGGACCCGTCACCTCTCTGACGACGTTGAAGGATTACAACGATGGGTGTCAGAGGGGTTTAGAGATGTACCCTCGAGCCAGAGTTAACTTGGGGGATTCGTAGTCCAGTTTGCTTGAAGGTTTTAAGTATTCGTTAGCCATCTTTGAGGCTAAGATCAACTTAAACGGGACCGTTTAGATCCGACAAAAGAGCATACGGGGCTCTATTGTTCTAGTTTAAGGACATTGCGGTCCATGGGTAGTTTAAGGACATTGCGGTCCATGGGTAGTTTAAGGACATTGCGGTCCATTGTTAGTTTTAAGACATCTCGGTCAAGGTTAAGGACGTCATAGTCCATAGGTTTAAGGACTCCACAGTCCGGTATGTGCTCTGGATGCTTCACACGGGTTCACTGCCGTGCTTGGCGAGGACCAGGCTCCGCTCTGGGCGTTTTCCGTGGGGTCAAAGAGTGACGTTATCCACGTTCCACGTAACCAGGAATTTTGCACTAGATGCTTCACACGGGTTCACTGCCGTGTTCGGCGAGGACTAGGCTCCGCTCTGGACGTTTTCCGCGGGGTCAAAGAGTGACGTTATCCGCGTTCCACGTGACCAGGAATTTTGCATTAGATATGGGTTTAAGGACCCCACAGTCCATATCATGGGTGGTCGTCGGGACCCGTCACCTCTTTGAAGACATTGAGGGATTACAATGCCAAGTATCAAAGGAGTGAAGAGATGTACCCTAGAACCGGAGTGGCTTGAGTAGTCCCTGGCCCAATTTAGGGTCAAGACTGATTATATTATGAGCCCATTGGCCCAGTTAATCACGAATTGAGGACTTATGGCCAGCTTGGACTAAGTCCAATCATGTCTGGAATATTGATTTCTTGTGAGTCCATTGAGGGAGAGGCTTTGCCTCTATCCCTTTAGCCAATTGGGCCAAAGACTAGTGTTAAACACTTCAGAGCAATCAGTGTTGAACACTGGGAATAAGATTGACAAGTTAGTGTTTAACACTAAGAGATAATTGGTGTTAAACACCAGCAACAAGGCTTTTCAAATTAGTGTTAAACACTAAAACAGCTCAGTGCTGAACACTGCAAATAAGGCTTTTTTAATCAGTGTTGAATGCTAAGGCCCAACGGTGTTTCAATACTGTGTTCAAGAGTTCCAATTTAGTGTTAAACACTAAGGCAAGAGGGGTCACGTGGCAACACGTGAGAGCGCCCTCCCTTTATTTATTCTGCTGAGATTATCGCCTCACGTGCCCTCACGTGAAGGGCATTTAGATGCTTATATGTTAAAGCTTCTGTCAAGAGTCACGTGGGTCACGTGGGGTACTGCCTCAAAGGGCTTTCTATAGCTCTTTTTTGGGGGGTCACGTGGTAACACGTGACCCTGCCTCTATGTATGTTTTTAGAGGATCTGCTAATCTTTTTCAGGAATTACATCCCTCGAGCTGCAAATTTCCGAGGAATTAAATTCCTACTTCCTTTCGAAGACTTGTATTCTGGAATAGAGTTTAACTCTGAATTTTCTGTGGGAATTAAATTCCTCATGTATGTGAAGATCCAAATAGGGTTAAACCCTAACAAAAACTTTTAAGGAATTAAACTCCCATTTCAGGGAATTATGATTAAAGGAATTAAATTCCCGCTGTTTCAACAGAACTATGTTCTTAATTAGGGTTCAACCCTGTTTCTTTTGTTTGAAGGAATTAAATTCCCATGATACAGGGTCGAGCCCTAATTTTATTTTAAAGGAATTAAATTCCTATAGTTCTGTGAGAGTTAAATTCTCATGCTTGCATTCCTTCTCTATGTTTTGGATCTGCATGGCAGGATCTCGACCCATTGAGAATTAAATTCTCAACCTTAAGGGGAGATGTGCACTTTGCAGATCCTCTATCAAAGAGAGAAGAAATATGCTCTTCTGTTTTATGTATCAGAGTTAAACTCTGTTGAGAATTAAATTCTCTTTCTTTCAAAAGGCCTTCCCTTTCTTACCAAGGGTTTTTGCAGAAGATCCGAGTCTTTTCAAAGTATCAAAGCTCTCCTCCTCTTTTCTTTCTTTTCTTCTCTGCGCATGTATGCATCTTTTTTTTGTATCTCTTCGCTCCTATTTATAGGAGAAGCAGCCGAATAAATTAGTTTTGTGACGAATCTTCATTGAGAGATTTGATTTGCATCCTTCATTAGTTCTGGACCTTTGGATTATTAGGTGAATTTTATTCACCATTGGATTTTAAATCCAGAGATTCTCCCTTGTTATTTTGGTTAGATTTAAGGGGGAAATCTTTCCAAACCCGGGATTTTCCCATAGATAGATCACCTCTGAATCTTTAATTTGATTGGTTCCAGATAGCCGCTTTCCTTTGGAAAGATTTGAATTTCTTTCAGAATTTAATTCTGTTGACAAAATGGGCTTTGAAAGCCGGTCACGTGTGCCCACGTGACCCATGGTCACGTGTGAGCACGTGACCCCCTTCGGAATGAGCCTTCTTCTTTCTTTTGCGCTCTGTCTTCTGATTGTTGCTTGAACGTCACGTGCTACCACGTGACCCCTGGTCACGTGTAAGCACGTGACCCCTGTCTGGCGCCTCTTTCTGGAGAACGAGTCTGCTGCCTTGAACGTCGCGTGCCAACACGTGACTCTGGTCACGTGGGAGCACGTGACTTCTTCTGAAGCCTTTTCCTTGACTTGATCAGTTAACCGGTGTGCCTTTGACGCTTGCATTTAAATATCACGTGTCGCCACGCGACCCTGGTTACGTGGGAGCACGTGACTCTTCCTGAAGCCCCTTTTCTTCCACGTAGTTAGGAAACTGAACCTGCCTTGATGACGTTTTTTAGGCGTCGCGTGCCAACACGTGACCGCTAGTCACGTGTAAGCACGTGACCCTCTTCTGAAGCTTTTCACAGAAGCTTTCCTGATTTTAAATCAGGAAACAAATGCCCCCACAGCGTTGTTCTCACATGTCTGCACGTGAGTGCAACGCTGTCACCTCTTGCGACCGTTGGATTCCTCTAGGGATCCGGGGAGATGAAACGTTTCCATTGTCTTCTATAAATACCGCTGTCTCTTCATAGGAGCCTTCACTCTGCTCATCTTCTTCTTCTGAGAACTTTTTCTTTGAGAATTTAATTCTCTTCTTCCAGAGCTTAGTTCTCTGTTTTAAAATATTTTCAGAGTTTAACTCTGCTTTAAAGGGATTCCTCCTCCTCAGGTAATGGTAATCGAAGCACCTTCGTTTTGACAAAAACTCTCCGGATTTTAAATCCAGGCCAAGGGTTTCACAAAGAACCCATTTTTCTTCAAGTAATTTAACCAAAATATGAGACCACTTAACTCCCGCAGTAGATCACTTAGGGTTCAGATGATCCCTTAGGGAGATGATTATGGCGGTTCAACCCATGGAATTTAATTCCCTCAAAAATATTTCTGGGAATTTAATTCCCTTTTCTTAATAAGGAATTTAATTCCTATGAAGAACTCAGTCTCTTCGCATGGAGGCTTCCTGAGGTCTCTTGGCCCTAGGTGGTTCTTCCTGCAATTAATGCGATGGGGGCTTTGTAATGATGTCTTTTGACTTTTATTTCAGGTATCATGGATGCCCATCTGTATAATCTTGACGAAATCATTTCCTACGGGAATATTCGTGCGCTGGGCCGCAGTCAGAATCAGGAGTTCACCGATGCTCAGTGTGCCGAGATCATGAGCCGCTTCGACGAGTACAACCATAGGCTACTCCCCCGTCGCTCTTCTCTTCTGAGGCTGATCGTGCTGGCGATCCGGGAGGCACTTCCTCTCTTTTGCGCCGGCATACCGCTCGGGGCCTTGGACACTGCCGAGGATAAGGTGCATTCGGTGTACCTTATGGGCTTGATCTCAAAGAGAAGGCGGAATAATCTCATTGATCTCCTTCATCAGATTTTTCAGTAATCAGCCATACTGGGCGCCTACCGGAGGGTAGAGGACATCCGCGGGGACCCCGATGCTTGTGACCGTGAGAGAAAGCATACTCGGGAGGTTCGAAATGCTTGGAAGATCTTGAATAAAGTTAATTTCGAGTTTCTCAACCCATGCCCCGCGTCTGAAGCCTTGCCATTGTAAAAGTTTTCTTTTTATTTTGTATGGCCTTCTTGAGGTCTGGATGATAAGTTCTGTTGTGTCTTTGTATGTTTGCATGCTTTTTCTCTGAGATCTTATTATTCTGCTACTATTGTTGTTTGTGCTTTAATGTGCAGGGTACTACTCCATGTTCTTCCTTTTAAATGCACATCAGGTTTGGGCCTCACGTGTTCTACACGTGAGATCCCTTGATGCGACTGTTCACAAGATTTTCCTCATGCCATATTTTCAGTGCAAAATGTTAGGTGCTGAAAAAGGGGCTTGGAAATCGTTCCATCTCCTTGATTTTCGATACCTTTCCTTTTTTTAGGCCTTGAAAATAAATTCACCATGCAAGATTTTCCGCGCATAGCACTTAATGCATTTCATTATATATGAGGCTATAGCTTTCTTTTCCTTTCACAGAGAGATTCATATCATATACATATTTTTTCCTTGAGAGAGAGAGAAACGAGTGCCATGGCTTGTAACCATCCTCATGCTTGTCGACAGCCATGGGAAGTTCCTCTTGAGGAAATGATCCCCCGGTTTGCTGCTCGGTTGGTGGACCCCCTCTTTTCTGATGACGAATGTGACTCGGCCATGCACGAGCTCTCGATTCGTAGAGGGTCTCCCCTCCCGATGGGTTCCCTCTGGCTCCAGATGATTCTCGCGGCAGTGCTTGCCGACATCCCTCCTCACCCAGCGGAGATGACTCTGGCGATGCTTGATGCGGCGGAAGAGAAGCTTGAAGGCTTTCATGAAGCGTGCCTGATTACTCAGGCCTTGAAGGACTACTCAATTCATCTATTGAGCGAGATAAAGGCCCGGCGAGCTATTATGTTTGCTTTCGCGGACGAGCATGGCGCCAACCGATGGGGAGCGACCTCTCGCGAGAATCGTCGCTTCGATGTGCTGGAGAGAGCGGAGAGGGAGATGGAGAATTTTGTTCTTTGCTTTGTTAACCCTTGTGCCATTGATCCGGTGTTTGGTGATCTTTTCCGTTAGCGTAGTGTCTTTAAAATAGTCCACTCTTTTGTATGCTTTATGCTGAACCCCTATGTAGGCTCAGTACTCGTATGCATGTTCTCGCTTGCATGAATAAACATTGTGTTCTTCTTATGAAAGCTTCTTCTAATTATCAACATTGTCATCATGTCGCATGCAAATTAATGCCTCGAACTTTATTTCTTTTTCGGATGCTCATATAATCGTGAACACATGCTTGATAGGATAAACACTGGAAATTTTCTCATTGCTTTTCATACCAGGTGATGTGAACACGTTTCAGATCGATCATCGCTGTCGACCGGAAGCCCATTTATACGGTCTTGTAAATGTCTTGTGTTCGAGGCCGTGGTCGCGAGCGCAAGCTTTCGTGGCCACGTAGCGAACATATTGTTGTGCGAGAAAAGGGTTCGGCCGTAAATTTTCGGAGAGGGAGCAGCTCCCAAGGTGTTGGGCAAGCCTCAAGCCAATCTCACAGCCAGGGCCAATAAAGCGTATGAACTGTGGCGGGCGTTACAGGAATCCATCAAAGAGGTGGTGGCCCTCGATAAAGCCGCCACGTTCACTCGTGAGAGGGTCGAGGCTCATAAAGCCACCGAGAAAGAGCTCGAAGCCCGGCTTGCTTCGTATCAGGCTCAGCAAGCTCAGGCGGAGGCTCGTCTTCTGGAGATCTTGCATCATGAAGCCGTGGCTCAGCAACAGAACGATGAGCTGGTAAAATTATTGCACCGCCCGCCGGCTTAAGGACTTGTATCTTTTCTCCCTTTTTTTTTGTACATACTCATGGATAAGAGTATCTTCTTTTTTATTTCTTTCATGAATTGTATTTTGTATCCATTTTGGTCTATGAATAAAAGATACATTTTTCTTCTTAATGGTGTGTCCCCTTTTTATTGAATGCATTCTGCGGATATTCTATCTTGATCTTCTTGCAGGACATCGATGGCTCAGGATTCAGGGTTGAGATCTGCTTCCTAAGACTTCTGCATTTTATGAGCCACGAAGGTCTCATAAAGAGTTTTTCTCCCTACAGGTCGAGAGGATCCCATAGGTGTAAGTTCTCCTTAAGAGTCGTGAGGATTCTTAAGCGGGTTTCCCTTGAGAGTCGTAAAGATCTCACAAGAGAGTTTTTTCTTCCTTACAGGTCGTGAGGACCTGCAAGTGCTGAATGTGGTCGCCCTTATCCGTGTTCCACGGGGTCAGAGGCTGCTCCGGGTATTGTAGTTTAAAGACGTCGCGGTCAAGGTTAAGGACCTCATAGTCCGTGGATTTAGGGACTCCACAGTCCGATGTTAGTTTTAAGACATCACGGTCAAGGTTAAGGACCTCATAGTCCGTGGATTTAGGGACTCCACAGTCCGATGTTAGTTTTAAGACATCACGGTCAAGGTTAAGGACCTCATAGTCCGTGGATTTAGGGACTCCACAGTCCGATGTTAGTTTTAAGACATCACGGTCAAGGTTAAGGACCTCATAGTCCGTGGATTTGGGGGCTCCACAGTCCGATGTTCGGTCGCAGGGACCCGTCACCTCTTTGAAAACGTTGAGGAATTACAATGCCAGGCATCAAAGGAGTGAAGAGATGTACCCTTAAACCGAGGCAAAAATCTGTAAGGAATAGGGGTGGTTGATCGTTAGTTTTAAGACATCGCGGTCGAGGTTAAGGACGTCATAGTCCGAGGATTTTAAGGACTCCACAGTCCGGTGTTTGCTCTGGATGCTTCACACGGGTTCACTGCCGTGCTTGGCGAGGACCAGGCTCCGCTCTGGGCGTTTTCCGCGGGGTCAAAGAGTGACGTTATCCACGTTCCACGTAACCAGGAATTTTGCACTAGATGCTTCACACGGGTTCACTGCCGTGCTTGGCGAGGACTAGGCTCCGCTCTGGATGCTTCACACGGGTTCACTGCCGCGCTCTGCGAGGACCAGGATCCGCTCTGGACGTTTTCCACGGGGTCAAAGAGTGACGTTATCCGCTTTCCACGTAACCAGGAAGTTTGCACTAGATGCTTCACATGGGTTCACTGCCGCGTTAGGCGAGGACTAGGCTCCGCTCTGGACGTTTTCCACGGGGTCAAAGAGTGACGTTATCCGCGTTCCACGTAACCAGGAATTTTGCACTAGATGCTTCACACGGGTTCACTGCCGTGCTCGGCGAGGACTAGGCTCCGCTCTGGATGCTTCACACGGGTTCACTGCCGTGCTCTGCGAGGACCAGGATCCGCTCTGGATGCTTCACACGGGTTCACTGCCGTGCTCTGCGAGGACCAGGATCCGCTCTGGATGCTTTCCACGGGGTCAAAGAGTGACATTATCCGCGTTCCGCGTAACCAGGAATTTTGCACTAGATGCTTCACACGGGTTCACTGCCGTGCTCGGCGAGGACTAGGCTCCGCTCTGGATGCTTCACACGGGTTCACTGCCGTGCTCGGCGAGGACCAGGATCCGCTCTGGACGTTTTCCACGGGGTCAAAGAGTGACGTTATCCGCGTTCCACGTAACCAGGAATTTTGCACTAGATGCTTCACACGGGTTCACTGCCGTGCTCGGCGAGGACTAGGCTCCGCTCTGGACGTTTTCCACAGGGTCAAAGAGTGACGTTATCCGCGTTCCACGTAACCAGGAATTTTGCACTAGATGCTTCACACGGGTTCACTGCCGCGTTAGGCGAGGACTAGGCTCCGCTCTGGACGTTTTCCACGGGGTCAAAGAGTGACGTTATCCGCGTTCCACGTAACCAGGAATTTTGCACTAGATGCTTCACACGGGTTCACTGCCGTGCTCGGCGAGGACTAGGCTCCGCTCTGGATGCTTTCTACGGGGTCAAAGAGTGACATTATCCGCGTTCCGCGTAACCAGGAATTTTGTTGATTGTATCCGCATTTCACGGGATGGAGGTTCGACTCTTGGTGATACATATCGCCGAGCCATGGAACTGGGGGTTGCCGCTGTTCCGTTTCGCTTGATGTTGTGTCTGCTACCATGAGACGAACGTCGAGATGATCTCTAGGCTATCTGTGAACCGTCGAGATTTGGCTTCTTCTTATGATGAAACCTGGGGGAGGAGAATGATCCCTTCTTTGTTTGCGCCTCTGGATTGTGTGCAGGGACAGATGTAACATCACCTGTAGGGCGTGGATTTCATTTTTATTTTATTTCTTTTTCCGCGATGCTCTATCATTTCAGCTTTTATATCGCGAAGGTCGCGATTGCCCCATCATTTCGGCTATTTTTTTCGCGGTGCCCAATCATTTCGGCTATTTATTTATTTTCACTCGCTGTTTTTTATTGCGAGTTGCCCCATCATTTCGGCTATTTTGTCATGCATACATTTTTACTTGCTGCTTTTTATTGCAAGTCGCCCCATCATTTCGGCTATTTCGTATGCATGTGTGGCTCGCTAGCTTTTTCGCTGTAAGCTTGGATTTTTAGATACCGATTTCAGCATCAGCATCGCTACAACTGGAATATTGCCAGGAGCGAATCATCACCTGCCTTTGTCGATGATGAACAAAGGTGGCTCAGCAAACAGGGTTAAGGGTCCTGTCGACCAAGGCTTTTGACTTTATGAACCGTAAGGGTCTCACAAAGGTATTTCTCCCTATAAGTCGTGAGGATCTTGCAGGTGTATTTTCTCCTTAGGGATCGTGAGGATTCCTAAGCGTGTGTTCCTCTGTAAGTCGTAAGGATCCTACAAGAGGGCTTTCTCCTTATGGGTCGAGAGGACCTACAAGGGCTGCTCATTGTTGGAGATAATGCCCTCAGAGTCAATTATTGGATCACAGGTACGTGATTGCAATGATTGATGGAAGACCTATCCCGGTAGGACAGTCTTACTCGAGATGATAGTATGCTATCTGGTTTACCTTTATCATCGTGTACTGTTATAGGTGACCTGACAAGTTGCTATTACACGTTGATAGAGCCCCTAGGATTCGTGCTTGACCACCAGCAGTATGAGGGCGATCATATAAGTGGGAGCTGGGGTCTATAAGCATATCCTTAAATGGTCCCTAGTCGTGTGAGTTTCGAGACAGGGCATCGATACTCCATAGTAGACTAGTGTATACAGTCGAGACCCCGACGAGGGGCGGTGGCCGGTCTCACAAGCCACTGGTGTCAGTTGGATCACCTAAGATGTATACAGGTGCTCATTGGGTTATGAGTACACCGGACAGGACTCGCCGGGAACATGCTAGTTGGTCATATACCAGACGTCAGATGGCAGTTCCCTGGTGACATGTGTGCAGGTTAGTTCATCGACCTGGGGATCGTCATTTGTCTCGTGTGAGTTCCCACTGTACTTTGATTACTACCCTACCACGGCTCAAAGGAGTCGTGCAAACAGGTTTTAGTTGGGTACAGTCCCGAGCCACATGGAGGCAGTGAGCGTATCTTCAGGGGTTCGTCTCTCCCGGTATTGGGGGTGAGGTCGTGCTGTGTCTAGGAGAGCCATTACACGAAGTCCTTGGCCAAGGCAAGGAGATTTACTGGTAGGTATTCCAGTAGTATCTCAGGGTGTTCTGGGCTACACTCCGACACGACTTGTACCGCTTTTGGGGGTCTGACTTTTACCAACCCCCTAGGCCCGCCATGCGATGCTCATAGACGAACGGACCGGACTGTACGGATATTGTCACTGACAGGCTCAGTAGGGTTGTCAGGCTGAGTTCACTCACAGACATCCCTTTTTAGTCAGTACCTGGTAGCCCGTTACGTATTGGCTTATACCTCTGACGTGCTAGTGGTTAAATCCACAACCAAGGTGTTGACGAGTCTTTAGAGTCCCCCACATTCAGTTACTCAGCTTTCGGGCGAAAGGTTGTAGAGGCCGTATGGAGATATGGCAAGGTCCGATCAGATACGTGCGGTATTGCACGGATCGGAATCGGACAGTTTGTACTATAGGCCGTATGGTTATATGGCAGGGTTCGATCAGATACGTGCGGTATTGCACGGATCAGGATCGAACAGATATTACTAGCCGGCTTTGGTTTAAGCCGGGTCCAAGTATAGTACATTGTAGATTTTGTCTCATTGCATTTGTATTTCGGTCGAAATACAGATGCGGGTGTGTATGCACAGTATCGGGGTTTTCCTGTAATTTATTACGGGACCAGTTTTCTGGAGTTGCCAGTTTGCTTTCCGTTTCGGCCGATTTCCATTTGTTCCGTTCATTGGCCGAAGATTGGTGGAGGAGGGCTTATTTGCATTGTTGCAAATAAGTGTTTATGGAGGGGGTTCTTTGCATATATTCATATCATGATGGTTTCATGATGGAGCCCATCCTTTGACTTCTAGCTTTATGATGATGGCTTGACCATTGTAGGTTATGATTGGCTTTTGGAGTGTTGGGTTTTGTTCTCTCATCATCTCTTTTCATCATTGCTTCCACCCACCCCCTTGACCTTACTCTTTCTCTCTCCAATCACACATGGGTGGGAGGGGGGGCGGCCATTCCTATGGAATGGAAAGGGATTCATTTTCTTTTGAGGGTGATTTTTGATATCTTGAGTTGAGAAAAATCCCCAACACTCCCTCTCCAAAAAGGGTTCACTTCAATCCCTCCACCAATGGCAATTCCACAACCCCAAAGTGAGACATGGTTCTATACATATTCTACAGCAAATCTTGGGCACGTCGAGTAGCCGGCTTCGTGCCCGAGTTGCCTCGGCATTGAGGTGGGAGCCCGTAAACGATGTAGGCGATGTGGTGCACTTCCGGCGACGAGGAGGAGACGGGACATTCCGCAGGAGATCGGGACGACGACGAGAAGACCGGAGGACTCGGATCTGTCGGTATACTTCTCTTCCCTATCTTGTAGTTAGTAGCTTAGACTTGTTAATGGTTACGATCCGGATGTTTAGTGCGCGGTGGTGACGGTTTGCTAAGTCCGCAAAATTAAAGTTTTTCACCGCTTCCGCATTCCGGCGTCGGATTGACGGCCGGGGCGCCGCCGTGCACTTACAGCGGTATCAGGGCCTCGCCATTAACTTAGTCTAGCTTTGTGTAATGTGTTTTTCAGTTCCGATCGATCAAAATTCCAAAAACCCAATTTTTGTTCACATCAGTTTTCTGTTGGAAATTTTTGGTGTCGAAAATTTTTTCAGGTTGTATAAAATTGATGTGCAGGAAATTCTAAGACCACTGGGAAAATTCGACACAGTCAGTCGACCAATGTAGCGCGGATCCGCGGCCAAACCCCCCTTTGGGCCGCGGTTCCGCCGCGCATTGGTGACGTCACTGTATCATATTTTTCCAGTGGGCTTCTGGGCTTATTTTGGGGGTTTTGGAATATTAAATTTGGGCCAAGTATTTCTGTGTGTGCTGCAGTATTGTTTTGGGGCCCACTTGTTAATTTTTGATCAATCGGAAAATTTTAAACACATTTTTTCACAGTATTTACATTATATCTGCGACCGTGAATGTCACTTGATCGGTAAATCCGGTCTAACTGCTATAGCCCGGTTAGACGGATTTGCGAACGTGACTTTCACGTTGATGTTCTGTTTTTGCTGTGATGTTGCGGATCGGTCGTGGGGGATAGCCTGGATGCAATGCTAGTACAGTTGTGGTTGTATTATGTACATTTGGTATTGCGGGGCGAGCGTCCGACATGTGGACTGCCGTCACTGCCTGATTGTATTATTATTTTGGGGCACGACCTGGTTGCGGTCGATGTACCCGTTGTATGTATATTTTACTTTCTGTACTAGGATTACCCTGCGGCGGGGTGCACGGATAGCCGGGTTCCAGAGGGCAACAAGCCCGCATCTCATGGCATTGAGACGGAGGGGGCTTCACTCTAGGATTGGCGGGCTATTCGCCGCACTCGTAGGGGGTACAGGTTGACCCAGGAGGGGTGCCTAAGTTACCGGATTCCGTGAAGTGCTGGGTGGTCCATTCACGGCACTGAAGGGGGCTGCCTCGCTTCAGGTTTTGGCGGGTGACTTGCCGCGCCCGTAGGGGTCAAGAATTTCATTGCACAGGCTATTGACACGACCAGGGGAACGTCGGGTTTCAGCAGTGGCTCTGTGAAACCCGGGGATCCCAGATATCTGTTTTGTTCTGTGATGCTGTACTTTTCTGTGATGTTGCATTTCTTTCACGCCTTGAGCGAAATATAATATATTGGTATATATATTAGTAGATGTTGTATATGTTTTGCATCCGCGCTAGTCCAGTCCCCGCTCTGTCGTTAGTTAGCTAACCTAACGGGTAATGACGGGACCCAGTGGCGAATGCGGATGGCATATACGTACATCAGTATATTTTCGTTCTTTTTGGTGTGATCAATTGATGGGACTGCATTGATTCGGATCAATGCAAGTTAAAAACAAACCTAATCTGATGTTGTTGGAACACTTTTCAAAAAGCTGTTATTGCAAGGACGTTCACTTTTGTTTTGCATCGTGATATTCAGTTGGAATATCCTGCTCCTCAGTCGACGAGGCAAGGGCCGAGATCCCTTCACCGGGAGTGACCCCTTGGACAAAAGGTTTGCGTCAGGGCATTAACTTCACTATAGCCGATTACTTTTGCTTTGCACCGTGGTATTCAGTTGGAATATCCTGCACCCCATTCTACGGGGAAAGAGCCGAGATCCCTTCACCGGGAGTGACCTCTTTAGCAACGGTTTTCGTCACTATATTTTAAAAAGCTATTAGTTCCTTCAACGATATCAAGTTCTTTACGTTAAAGGTTTTCGCCAGAAACCATTCGTAGCCCTCCGTTATTTCAGTTAAATATTCGGTAGTATTCAAGCTATGTATTTTGACCTCACGCCAAGGCATAGTGATTGGTAGCTGCCGGGTATTTATCTGTTGCATAGATAGATGCGTTGGTTTGGGACAGTCGTACTACTATTTTGGCCTACGTCAAGGGTATGTACGGGTGGATTCAAATTAACCTGGATAATGACGGGTAGAACTTGACATGTGACTTATGATATTTTGACCTTACGCCAAGGTCATAAGAGCATGGGGCAGAAATCACATCGGGAGTTTCAAAAGAACTGAAACTTGCCAGATATGCGCATACCTTCTGGAGTGTGATGACGTGAGCGGATCCCGTCACATTATCATGCGATGAGAGTTGGATCCCGATTCCCACTGATGAGTTGGTATACTCCTCGGGTGATCCCGACTAATTCTTCTTTCAGGTTTGGAGGAGAATTTGACGGTACAGCGGGAGGTTTCCAGATTAGATAAATTGGTAACCATTCTGATCTAGGATAGAGTGCACGCTGAGTGTTTCTTTTCTCTCTCTCTCTTTGCCAGCGACCATTGACCCGACCCTAAGACAATGACTCAGTGACCAAGTTGACCGAACCTTCTTAACACTGGCTTTTGGATTGTCAGAGTTGCAAACCTCATTGCCACTCCTACTTTTACCCTTTTCTCCAGGACACCCCGTATTGCTATGAACGTCCACTTCCATTGGACAAAACCATCGTATGGTTATATACGAACTCGAAGGGATTTATTCGAGGATGGTTTCTGGTTCTGGAGAAAACGGATAGGACTATTCAGTTGTCTTTTCCTTTTGCCTCCTCTCAGGTTGCGAGTGCTCCTTGGTTTAGGAGTAGTACACCTGTTACGCAAATTGGATAGTCTTCTTCCAAACCTTAGGCTGGTGCCGACCGGTAGGGAATGAAGAAAACCAATTAGCCTAACGATGGTGTGCAGAAGGTATTAAGTTAAGACAAAGTAAGGGATTAGTGAGAGGGCAAAGTAAATTGCAACAGATATTCACGACCAAACCAAGTATTCCTTCGCCAATCCTAAATCACCTTTGTATTTCTCCAGAACACTCCGTATCACTACGAAGATCCACAGTTTATTGGATACTCCATCGTATGGTTATATACGAACTCGAAAGGAACTTGTTCCAGTTCGGGGATGGATTCTGGTTCAGGAGAAATAGGAATAAGATTTATTCAGGTGTCTTTTATCTTCACCTTCTCTCGCATTGCGAGTGTTCCTAGGATTAGGACAGTACACCCATTATGCTTATTGGATAGTCTTCTTCCAAACCATAGGCTGGTGCCGAACGGTAGGGAAGGAAGAAAACCACTTGGCCTAAGGGGTGTGCAGAAGGTAAAGACTAAAGACATATAAAGGGATTTGGAAAGGTGGCAAAGAATTACACGGCTACAGTTGTGAATCTGGATAATGGAAGAGGCATTACTAGGAATACCAGGATACCCCATCGAAACATTTCAATGTTTCAGTTTCACTGTGTACTGTTAAAGGAAAACTGATTTCCCGATTAGACACTTGCTCCAGGGTATGTATTTACCAAGTATGATTCTCACATCTGTATAGTCTTACAGATGATGAGTGGGAGTAAGTTATTGGGAATTAGGTGATCATCCTCATTATATCGGGATTCGTTGTAATCGGTGATATTTGAGGAAATCACCTGGGCTGTTTGCCGGTCGGCAAATATTTGGTTTTGAATATCCGTTGTTATGCACCAATTTCAAATCGATATATCTGTACGTCTATTTTCATAGAGTGAGATATACCCTTTTGAAATTATGTCTATGACATTTACCTATATCAATGGATGGTTAGGTAAGGAGCATTGAACAGCGGTGTAATTCTTCATAACCAAAGGTACAGTTTTCAACCTACGACACACAGTGAATGAGTTATCAGACTCAAGGGACTTATACAGAGTATTGTATGTTGTCCAGGGTCCATCAGGACAGAGGGGTTGGTCCTCGTACTATATTCGGTTTACTTATGACTTCTCTAGTTTTTAGACAGGTGTTTCTTCGAAACACAGGGTCTGAATTTTGAGAAGTTGTAGGTATTTGAATAAAGTAGAGAACCAGATATTGCAAGTATCGGGATTCTTCAAAGTGATAGAAGATGTAGATACTTGTGTATGGTATTCAGTTGATAGTAATGATTTAGAGATCTTGCTTCTCTTTCAGGTTACTCATAATTGGAAGCATTCTTAAGTTGAGTAACGCTGATCGTCCTCTTTCCATTTAGTTGACATGCACTGGAGACAGCTGCATGATTTGAATCTGGTTCAATTAAATCAGTGCCTCTGGTTCTATATTGGATATAGAACAGTTCATATCTTAACGTTGTTAAGGTACGGGGAGTTGTCCAGCTTATGATTAAAACCAGACTCTGGATAACTCAAGGCACGTTTCTGTAATGGCTGTTTGTGGGTTGACCCAGGCTATGACGAGGGTTGACTTTCTACCATCTGGATGAACAATAGCAATATTGTTCTAGACTCGCCACAGTTTTATTAAAAATGGATTTTTTCAGAAAACAGTAGTGGGAGTATGGTAGAACTGGAAGTGATTCCAGAACCGCAAACGATTACTGAAGATTTGATAAGGAACCTAAAGATTCAATCTGGATTGGCATTCCATTGGCCACTCCGCAGATAAGGTGGGTAACTTCAGGCACCCGAGAGGTACTACGGTAGCCTCAAGGACGGTGACAGGAAAGTTCTTGTTTACCCACAATTACCATTGCTGTTGTTCCAGGCTGCGAGACCCGACGGGAGGATGAGTATAGCGTCGTTCTGAACTCGCTTCAGAAGTGTACGTGTATATGACTCTGCCAGAGGGTTGTCGTAGTCAGTGGGAGCAGCGGAAGCATTGGTGGACAGGTAGCTTATGTCTATTTATAGACTAAAGCAGTTTTATCGGAGATAGATCATCTATTTCTGACGTGACAGTCATGGGTTTGACTTCATCAGAATAGGGGATGGATCTGTTGAGAAGGTAGTAGGGTGTGATGTCATAGTATTTGGATGACGTACACAGAGTAGGAAAGGAAACTCCTATACTACGATCGGTTATACTTTGGTCGTCACACAGTGTTTTCTCCACACAGGAAATGGATTTTATATCAGACATACTGGTTACTAGATCTATGGTTTTAGATCTAGATTTGGGTAGTCTCCCAATCTGGGTACTTAGACAGCATTCTAAGGGTATTTAGAATGGACGACTCCTGGCACGGTAGTGTACCTGCAGGTAATGGAGTCACCCTCTCTAAAGGTGTCTTACAGACTAAAGGGGAGAGGGAAGTGCATGATTGGCAGATCACTTGCTCAGGCAATTGAGTCAATCATGAGATGTCAAGTACCACACCAGATATTGTTCTTGCACTAGATGCAATAAGTTGACATTAATCCAATCCTGGAGAAACAGTCGGAAGCAGTTTTAGAACATAAGTGAATGTTCTAGGGATATGATAACGACAGCCTCATTCGGGAGACAGTTATCATTCCAGGCTTCCAAGGTGACATGGACGACAAGGAGGTTGTCAGAGTTATAGTTTTCCCTCTGACGAGGGGCAGTATTTTGGACAGGTGGTCCAAGGCAATACTGAGGGAGGCATGGCGCAGGATACTGATTAAGTTCAGTTGACGATACAGTCTAAGAAGTTTGGATTTGGAGTTCATTTATGAGCTATGTCCTATCAGACATCCAGACACATTCTAAGACAGGTATTGCTCATTTCGGGAGATGAGTTTCTCCGCGAACTTGAGATATAGAGAGACATAGAAAGAGACATCAAGGCGGATCCACTCACCGAGGCTATTCCTCGAACGCAATAGTTTCGCAAACGAGCTTTGTGAGACTGACTAGTAGAGGAGTTGGGTGTTCGGTATCACACGGGCTGTGAGTATGCGACATCGCAATAATTAGCCTTGAGTGCAAGTGGGAGATTGTTGGAGATAATGCCCTCAGAGTCAATTATTGGATCACAGGTACGTGATTGCAATGATTGATGGAGGACCTATCCCGGTAGGACAGTCTTACTCGAGATGATAGTATGCTATCTGGTTTACCTTTATCATCGTGTACTGTTATAGGTGACCTGACAAGTTGCTATTACACGTTGATAGAGCCCCTAGGATTCGTGCTTGACCACCAGCAGTATGAGGGCGATCATATAAGTGGGAGCTGGGGTCTATAAGCATATCCTTAAATGGTCCCTATCGTGTGAGTTTCGAGACAGGGCATCGATACTCCATAGTAGACTAGTGTATACAGTCGAGACCTCGACGAGGGGCGGTGGCCGGTCTCACAAGCCACTGGTGTCAGTTGGATCACCTAAGATGTATACAGGTGCTCATTGGGTTATGAGTACACCGGACAGGACTCGCCGGGAACATTCTAGTTGGTCATATACCAGACGTCAGATGGCAGTTCCCTGGTGACATGTGTGCAGGTTAGTTCATCGACCTGGGGATCGTCATTTGTCTCGTGTGAGTTCCCATTGTACTTTGATTACTACCCTACCACGGCTCAAAGGAGTCGTGCAAACAGGTTTTAGTTGGGTACAGTCCCGAGCCACATGGAGGCAGTGAGCGTATCTTCAGGGGTTCGTCTCTCCCGGTATTGGGGGTGAGGTCGTGCTGTGTCTAGGAGAGCCATTACACGAAGTCCTTGGCCAAGGCAAGGAGATTTACTGGTAGGTATTCCAGTAGTATCTCAGGGTGTTCTGGGCTACACTCCGACACCACTTGTACCGCTTTTGGGGGTCTGACTTTTACCAACCCCCTAGGCCCGCCATGCGATGCTCATAGACGAACGGACCGGACTGTACGGATATTGTCACTAACAGGCTCAGTAGGGTTGTCAGGCTGAGTTCACTCACAGACATCCCTTTTTAGTCAGTACCTGGTAGCCCGTTACGTATTGGCTTATACCTCTGACGTGCTAGTGGTTAAATCCACAACAAAGGTTTTGACGAGTCTTTAGAGTCCCCCACATTCAGTTACTCAGCTTTCGGGCGAAAGGTTGTAGAGGCCGTATGGAGATATGGCAAGGTCCGATCAGATACGTGCGGTATTGCACGGATCAGGATCGGACAGTTTGTACTATAGGCCGTATGGTTATATGGCAGGGTTCGATCAGATACGTGCGGTATTGCACGGATCAGGATCGAACAGATATTACTAGCCGGCTTTGGTTTAAGCCGGATCCTAGTATAGTACAATGTAGATTTTGTCTCATTGCATTTGTATTTCGGTCGAAATACAGATGCGGGTGTGTATGCACAGTATCGGGGTTTTCCTGTAATTTATTACGGGACCAGTTTTCTGGAGTTGCCAGTTTGCTTTCCGTTTCGGCCGATTTCCATTTGTTCCGTTCATTGGCCGAAGATTGGTGGAGGAGGGCTTATTTGCATTGTTGCAAATAAGTGTTTATGGAGGGGGTTCTTTGCATATATTCATATCATGATGGTTTCATGATGGAGCCCATCCTTTGACTTCTAGCTTTATGATGATGGCTTGACCATTGTAGGTTATGATTGGCTTTTGGAGTGTTGGGTTTTGTTCTCTCATCATCTCTTTTCATCATTGCTTCCACCCACCCCCTTGACCTTACTCTTTCTCTCTCCAATCACACATGGGTGGGGGGGGGGGCCGGCCATTCCTATGGAATGGAAAGGGATTCATTTTCTTTTGAGGGTGATTTTTGATATCTTGAGTTGAGAAAAATCCCCAACACTCCCTCTCCAAAAAGGGTTCACTTCAATCCCTCCACCAATGGCAATTCCACAACCCCAAAGTGAGACATGGTTCTATACATATTCTACAGCAAATCTTGGGCACGTCGAGTAGCCGGCTTCGTGCCCGAGTTGCCTCGGCATTGAGGTGGGAGCCCGTAAACGATGTAGGCGATGTGGTGCACTTCCGGCGACGAGGAGGAGACGGGACATTCCGCAGGAGATCGGGACGACGACGAGAAGACCGGAGGACTCGGATCTGTCGGTATACTTCTCTTCCCTATCTTGTAGTTAGTAGCTTAGACTTGTTAATGGTTACGATCCGGATGTTTAGTGCGCGGTGGTGCCGGTTTGCTAAGTCCGCAAAATTAAAGTTTTTCACCGCTTCCGCATTCCGGCGTCGGATTGACGGCCGGGGCGCCGCCGTGCACTTACACTCATTATATGGACATATCCCTAGTCACGGATGGGACTTTCCTGAGGAAATGTTTATTCGCGCCCGTGGATTGTATACAAGGGTCAGTATGAGCCGCTTGTAGGGCAATACCGAAGGTTGTGGAGGATTTGCTTAAGAACAGGTTTAGGTTTCTGTAACTTAAGACTTTCAAGTCTTATGAGACGTGAGGGTCTCATAAGAGAATTCTCCTTACAAGTCGTGAGGATCTCGTAAGTGTATTTTCTCCTTAGAAATCGTGAGGATCCCTAAGTGTGCTGCTCCTTTGTGAGTTGTAAGGATCTCACGCAGGCGGTTTCTCCTTACAAGGTCGAGAGGGCCCTATAAGTGTCTTTTAACGAGGTTGCGCCCTTTTGGGTTTTCACAAACACTCGCCGGTAGTCCAGCTGTTTTTACTCACGGAGCCCTTTCAGGTTTTCATCCGTGCCCACTTTGCTTATGGACATACCGTTTTTTATTTTATATACTTTTATTTTATTTTTTTTTATCTCATCAGCCTAATGATGCTGTGGTAGTAGTTTAGGGACGTTTCGGTCCGTCGCTAGTTTAAGGGCGTTTCGGTCCGTTGTTAGTTTTAAGGACGTTTCGGTCCGTCGTTAGTTTAAGGACATTTCGGTCCATCATTAGTTTAAAGACGTTTCGGTCCGTCGTTACGGGAAGGCCGGCTGCTGCTTGTAAGGTCTGAGCCTGGGAAGATAGCGAGCGGACATAGTCGTCGTCATCCATCATTGACCCAGGCTATGGCTTATTAAGCATAGTATTTCTTTAAGAAACGGCCGTTTATTGGCCTGAAAGGTCTTTCACCGTGCATGTCCATGAGTAGATAGGCTCCACCCTGGTAGACCTTGTCTATGATGTAAGGGCCTTCGTAGTTTGGCTCAAATTTTCCCCGTTTGGCACGATTGGGGATCATAGGTCTCTTGACCACTAGCATGAGTTCGCCTTGGCGGAATGTCCTCGGCCTGGTCAATCTCTCGTACGAGCGTGTCATCTTTGCTTTGTAGGCTTCTAGATGTTGTTGCGCTATGAGCCGAGTTTCGTCGAGGGCATCAAGCTCCTCAAGCCGAAGGTGAGCATTTTCTTCGTCCGTCAGCTCGTGGTGGATTGCCACTCGTAGAGAGGGTAACTCTATCTCGAGGGGAGTACTGCTTCCGTCCCAAATACCAACGCGTACGGCGTTGTGTTCGTGGCCGTCTTGAATGTAGTTCGATAAGCCCAAAGGGCTTCCTGCAGCCTTTCATGCCAGTCTCTCTTATTCCGGGAAACGGTCTTTTTTATGATCTTCGTCAAGGTCTTATTGAAAGCTTCGGCTAGACCGTTAGCTCGTGGGTTGTAAACTGAAGAATATCTCCAGTCTATATTGTGCTGCTGCGCGAAGCGGCTAATCTTATGGCTTCTGTAGGCTGGCCCGTTATCGGAGATAATCCGCCGTGGGGTTCCGAACCGATAGATGACGTGCGTCTTGAAGAAATGGAGGATATTCTCCGTCTTCACTTCCCTCAATGGTATTGCTTCTACCTATTTGGAGAAGTAATCAGTTGTCGCTAGGATAAAACGATGTCCTCGAGATGATGCTGGCTCAATGGGGCCGACTATGTCAGTTCCCCACATCTCGAATGGCCAGCTGGCCACCGTTGGGTGTAGTGGATTCGGATGTTGGTGGATGAAGTCTCCATGAATCTGGCATGAGTGGCATTGCTTCGCATACTCGAGGCAGTCCTGGATCATCGTGGGCCAGTAGTAGCCCATTCGTTTAATCTTTAACTTCATCTTCGGGCCTGCTTGGTGAGAACCGCAAAGTCCGTCATGGACTTCCTGAATGACTTTTTCCGCTTCGTCAGGTCCTAAGCATCTCAGCCATAGAGAATCAAACGATCTCTTGTATAGAGTATCGTTGACGAAAGCGAAAGATAGACCTCGTTTCATGAGCTGATGTCTTGAGGATGCTTCTCTGGGCATTCGGTAGGACTTAAAGTAGTCTATGAAGATTCCCCTCCAGTCCTCGGCCTTCTCATGGTCTTTTATCTGTAGGGTTGTCTGCTCAGTCGCTCCCTCTTTATATAATTCCGGGGGTATTTCTGCCGGGGTGAGCACTCGACGGCTTTGTACCACGATTCTGACATCATCGAGGTTTTCGTCTGCCAGTTCTTTAGCAAGTTTGGCTAACCCGTCTGCTTTGCTGTTCTCCGCGCGCGGTATGTTCTCTAAAATACAGGAGGGAATTTGGGCCAACAGTTGTTGCACCTTTTCGCCGTACTTTACCAACTCCGGCTTGCACGTTTGGTAGTCACCATTTACTTGACTAACAACTAGCTGAGAATCCCCGTATATAAGGAGGTTTTCAATTCCCATGTCGATGGCGATTTCGAGGCCTGCTATCAGAGCTTCATATTCAGCCTCATTGTTTGTCCTCGGCTCTGTTAAGGAGAAGGCGAAGCGCATTATCCCTCCTTGTGGAGTTGCAAAGATGAGGCCTATCCCCGATTTGATCATTGGGATACCTTGTTTCTGTTTCCTTACGGAGGACGCTCCATCGAAATAGAGTTCCCATCGGGTGCTTCCGCCGCTAATCGCATCAAATGCATGCTCGTCCGGCAAATCACAATTCAGAGGAGAATCGGCCGGTATCGGGTGCTCAGCGAGGAAGTCAGCAATGGCCTGGCCTTTCACTGCCTTGAGAGGTTGATAGATTATCGAGAACTCCATCAAGAGCAGGGCCCATTTAGCGAGTCGTCCCGTCAATATGGCTTTTGACATCAAGTATTTAAGGGGATCCACCTTCGAGATGAGACAAACTTCGTGTGCCAACGCGTAGTGCCTGAGCTTTGTTATCGTGAAGATTAATGCCAAGCAATGTTTTTCAATGGGAGAGTAATTGCTTTCTGCCCCTAGTAGAACTCGACTTAAGTAGTAGAGTGCTCTCTCTTTCCCCTGATCGTTCTCTTGCGCCCATAGTGCACCCAAGGAACCTTCGAGGGCGGTTGTATAAAGAATGAGGGGTTTTCCCTTGACCGGCGCAGCTAATACCGGCGGGTTCTGCAGGTACTGCTTGATCTCGTCTAGTGCACCTTGGCATTTTTGATCCCAGACGAATGGGGTTCCCTTCTTCATCAGGTGACTGTAGGGGCGGCATTTGCCTGAAAGATTTGCGATAAATCGTCGGATGTATGCGAGCTTCCCTTGGAGAGACCGCAACTGTTTGAGGGTTCTTGGCGGGGGCATTTCCATGATCGCTTTAATCTTTGACGGATCTATTTCAATACCTCGGTGTCGAACGATGAATCCCAGGAATTTGCCCGAGGAGACTCCGAACGCGCATTTGAGGGGATTCATTTTCAAATTATATTGCCGGAGGCGTTGAAACACAGTCTCCAGATGCTTTAAATGCTCTTCGTATGACATGCTCTTTACTACGAGGTCATCGATATAGCACTCAACGATGTCATGTATGAGGTCATCGAAGATCTTTGTCATGGCCCTTTGATAGGTAGCGCCAGCGTTCTTTAGACCAAAGGGCATAACCTTGTAGCAAAATATACCCAAAGGGGTCCGGAAAGCGGTGTGCTTCTGGTCTTCAGGATGCATCTTTATCTAATTGTATCCTGACGAACCGTCCATAAAGGAGAAAACCTCGTGAGTGGACGTGTTATCTATCATTAGCTCGGTTACCGGTACTGGGAAATCATCCTTTGGACAGGCTTTATTGAGATCCCTGAAATCCACGCATATGCGTACCGTCCCATTCTTCTTCATTACCGGGACGATATTGGCGATCCAGTCGGGATATTGAACTTCTTGAATAAATCCAGAATCGATCAGCTTCTTGACTTCGGCGTTGATGCTCATCTCAAGCTCGAGTCGCATCCTTCTTGGCGCCTGCTTGACTGGCTTGATGTCTGGGGATATTGCTAATTTATGCACAGCAACCTCCGGATCTAATCATGGCATCTCGGAGTAGTTCCACGCGAAGCAGTCTTTATGCCGTAGAAGCACGTTCTTTAACGTGGCCACCTTTTCTTCAGAGAGTAGCTCGCTGACAAATGTCGGTCGCGGGTCATCTGCCGATCCCAACTCAATCTTCCTAAGGTTATCCGCCGTAGTATGTATACCATCTTCCAGTTCTTTCGGAGCGGGCGGAAATTCTGAGATCACCTCATCATCGCTGTTTTCAAAGCACCGGGGAAGGTCATCCATGTTTTCGGGCTCTTCTTTTAATATCGTAATCGTATAACAGGCGCGAATCCGCTTCCGGGACTGAGGTGGATCCGGTTCTGCTCTTGCGGCCTTGGGCTCGTGCTTTCGTGGCGGCGTTACCCTCCAGCTGTTGGATAAAGCGAATCTGCCCCGTTAGTATTGGTCCTCGACCCAGTTCTTGAAGGTGAAGCAGTCTTCGGTGGGGTGTCCTATGGCTCGGTGATAAGAGCAATAGCTCAGACGAGAAGCCTTGTTAGCTTGCTCAGGGTGTCTAGATTCTGGAAGCGCGATCATTTGATGTTTTAAAGCGATCTTGAGTAACTTCTCCGTCTTGTCTCGGGGGAAGGAGTACGCTCGACTCGTCTTTTCCATGAGGGACGAATCCGAGCCGCGCAGTACCTGTAACCCTCTAATCCTACGTCGTTGTTGTCGGCTCTTCTTTCCGTTCCTTGACTTATTTCCGTCTCCGCATCGGGCCTTTCGCATGATGGGTTAACAAGGATGAACATCTTTGTCTTTTGCAGTTTGTTGAAATAGACGTTGCGTCCTGGCCTTCTCGTAGATGGCCATTTCGCGGTTGTGGTCTTCCCGAGCTTTCTGACCCACTTTCCTGATAGGCTTGCCCATTCGTTCTTCAAACGACGGACTTGGCGCTTCAATCGCGGGGTCTAGTTTTGATGAGGGGTCGGCATCTCCTGACAGGGCGTCCTCCTCTTCATCAAAGGTATATATAGCGTAGCTGCTGTGGGCCCGCTCCCGTTTTCCGGTTCTCGCGTATCCAAGCCCAAGTGTTTCCATTTTCCCGTTGGGCAATTTGCGTTGGGTCCCAGGGACATCCCAAATCCTGTTGTAGAACCGAGCCTGCCGAACAGTCTGTTTTAAGGGTACTCCTTGGCGCTTCAATAACTTCTTTAATCCAATTGTATAGTATCTGGGCAGACGGATGGGTTGGAGTCTGTCGCATGTACCATCTGCGCCATGCCAGATCTCTTTCTCTATTTTCGACTCTGAGGATCGGTAGAATAGGATCATCTTCTCACCCCTTTGCCTGGGCGGGATGTAGAATGTTTGCAGGTCCTGCACATTATGAGCTTGCAGCGTGTCGAGATCCTTGTAGTGTTCTCGCGGTACCATGGTGATTTGAAAGCTATGGTCATCGCCCGGAGGTATTTGTATTGATAGCCGATTGGAGAACACAGCATTAACTTCATCCTCTGAATCACTTCCGAAGACCAGTATGGGGGCGGGCGTCCCCAGGTTGTTACGCTGAGATGGCCCTGCATAAACTATCTCTTCCTCTTCTTCGGTATCGCTTCCGAAAACAGGAACGGTGGCGGTGGCTTTGTTCTCCGGGTCGCGACACCTTTCTGTATCCTCGAAATCTGGAAAAAAGTACTTCGCATCTTCATATTTGCAGACTTCGTTCACGGAGAATGGATTCAACTCTCCTGTTACGGTATACTCGAAACCATCCTTAAAGTACTTCATACACTGGTGTTGTGTAGAAGGGACGATGTTGTATTCGTGTAGCCAAGGAAGACCGAGCAAGGCGTTGTAGCAGGTTTTGGCGTCAATGACATGAAATTTGATGTCTGTGACGAGAAGTCCAAAGCGTAATGTTAGTATCACAGATCCGAGAGTCCGTGACGATTGTGAATCGAAACCGGAGATAGTAATTTTGTCACGAGCGAGGTGTTGCACACTCATGCAGATTTCCTTCAACACTCGAACATTAAGGAGATTGACGGAGGATCCATTATCCACCAGGATCTTGCCTATCTTGATGTCATGGCAGTATCCGGAGACATACAGGGGACGGTTATGGTCGCATGTCCCGAGAAGGAGGTCTTCATCACCGAAAGTGACGTCGGCCGTATGCACTTCCTCCAGTTCGTCCTTCATCTTTTCAGTGGCGAGGAAGGCTTGGAATTGTTCAGGTTCTTGCAACGCCTTAATTAGTGAGTCTCGCGATTCTTTTGGCAATAGGAGGGCATCAAGGATGCTAAGCTGAGAAGGTAGCTTCCTTAAGTGCGCGAGGATGTTATAGTCCACCTTACTCTTCTTAGGAGGGTCTCTGGTAGTTAGTTCTTTCGTGACTTGGTCATCTAAAGCGATATCTTCAATGACCTTTTCCTTTCCCTTATCTTTTCTGCTCACGGGCCCGAGATTCTTTTCTGGGAGTGTGCGATTGCGCAGCTGAATGTTCTTGCAGGCCTCTGATTCCTCCTCTTTCCCTAACACGGATTCTTTAAAGAGAGGGCCCAGAGTCATTTCTTCATCAGAGTCGCTCCCAAAGGTGAGAACTTGTGACCCCCCGACGTTAACCATGTCACAGCTGCCAGTAGTTCTGTTGCGCCTGTCGACAGTGCTTCTTCGTTCCCGACGGCTCTTGCGTTTCATGCGCTTAAAATGTTGCCGACGAGCAACATATCCTTGCCACCATATCTTAAAGGCGTCGCACTCCTCTGTGGGGTGTGAGATTTTCCGATGGTATGCGCAATAATTAGGGTGCCTCTCCGTCCCATCGTGTGTATTCCCTTCCGAGGGTGGTAGCTTCATCCCCATTGACATGGCTTTGGCAAACATTTTCCTCGTCTTGAATATCTTTTTGTCAACTTCGGACGCCTTTTGATCTGGCGGGGGTAGTTCAACTCTTTCATTCAGTCTCCTGCATTTGGTTCTTTCTGACGCTGCCATCTCACGCTCCTGATCCGCTTTACTCTTTAGCCGAATCTCGTCTAGAAAGGCATTGATCATTTCATTTGTCAGCCACGCACGCTCTGGTTCAGGTTCTGCCTCTAGCTTCTTAGTGTCAGGAGTTTTCTCATCATCGGTAAACGAGTGGGAGATTACGTTACAACTCGCCACATACTCTTCGGATTCATCCGATGAGCTCTCTTCATCATCTTCCTCTTGAAAGATGTGGTTGAGGAACTCTTGCAGTGTGACAGGGGTTCGCGCCTTTTGATTGTATTCTTCCAGCGCGTCGATCTGCTTTTGCAATTTCGTGCGCTCGTCTCCAAGCTTCGCGGGCTTCCTGGATTTCTTCTTCTTTTTCTTCGAAGCTTTTGACGGCTGGGCGTGAGTATTTGGGCCCTTATCACGAGTCTTCGTAGTTGGGCGGGGCTTCAACATCCCTTCGATAATTTGAGGTTCAAGAAGGTCCTTCCACTCGATCGCAGGGCACGCATGAAGGTAACTCAGCATTCTTTTGGTTTTAGTTGATAGTACGACCTCCCATGGAGCTTCTTCAATAAAGGAGCAGGTTGCCCCCGGTGTATCTGCTTTCTTAGGAGTATGCGGTTGTGGTGGGTTCACCTTCCACTTTTCGGATAGTACAAACTTCCCCTGGAGGTATTGATCTTCAATCCATCCTTTGAAGACGAAGCAATCTTCAATCGGATGACTTACCGTTTGATGGTAAGGACAATAGTTAGGGTTATTCACCTCGGTGGGTTGTGGCGGTCGTCTTGGATTTGGTAGGTTTATAAGTCTGTTGCTTATTGCCAGCTCAAATAATCGTTTCTTCTTGTCTCGTGGGAACGAGTAGGGACGCTTCATCTTCTCATTATAGTACCGGCGTCTTTCTTCCAATTGATCTGCCGGTTTCGGGGCGTTAGGTTGCTGTTGGGCATTCGCGACAAAGGTTGCCCTTCCTTTACCCTTGTCATTCCGCGGTTCCGACTTCGGGGGAGGTGGTCTATGACCCATCTGGTCCATCTGAGCCAACTTGTCGATTAAAGCCTGGAATGTGGTTGGCTTAAAGAACATCATGAATTGCGAGATGGTCGCGTGGGGGTCTAGGGTACCCACGAACATGCCCACTGCGGGTGCCTCCTCAATGCGTTGCTCGCATCTCGACCACAAATTCCGCCAGCGTATAGCATACTGGACCCAGGTTTCGCCTGATTTTACCCTGGCGTTAATCAATGCCGTTATTGGAGTGCGCTCGCTTGCACTTGCGAACCGCTGAGTGAATAACAACTCCATTTCAGCGAACGTTTTGATGGAATCGTTCGGGAGTTCCGAATACCATTCGAACGCTGTTTCTGATAAGCTGCCAACGAACTGACGGAGTAACAGTTTATCATCCCCGCCGGTGTTACCGCAGAGGGCCCGGAACTGGGCGACATGTTGATGAGGATTGCCGGTCCCCTTATACACATGGAATTTCGGTATCGTATAGCCTTGTGGGTATTTGATTTGGTCGTACCAGCTCGGATACGGCCGCCCCGTCTTCACGACTTGACCAGCTGCCTCAGTCGCATGGTGGACCTGGATTTGCTGGGCTATGTAGTCAGCCAAGTCTGCCTTAGAGATTGCCTCCTCCTTGGCCGTTGAGAGGGCCGGCAGTGGATTCGATGTTTCTCCTCGGTCGTCTTCAAGAACGATTGGGGGATCTTCGGCCGGCAAGTCTTGCTGGATCATCATTCCTATCATATCTTGGAAGAGAAGGCCCATACGTTGTATGTTGGCTGCTTGTTCAGCAGCCTCTTTGTCCTTTTTCTCCAGTATCCGGCGAAGGAATTCAGCGTCGGTTTCCTCCTCCTGGCGTGCGTCTGAGGACGTTTCTGGGCTTTCTTTTGGCCCGGTAAGTGCGGCCATAGCATTCATCATTTCTTGGAGCTTTTGCTGTTGCTCCTGGGCTTTCGTCACGGATCGGGTAAGTGGTCGGTGGCCTGTAGAAGTGCGGCTCTCCTCCTTTCCAGAGGCCATGTATACGGTGTGGACCATCATGCCCCCAGACTTAGGGCGTTTGGGCTCAGTGCTTTTAGCCGTCGTTGCACGTTGGGGGGTCTTCTCTGGCCTCCTCCTTTTATGAGCCATGGAGGTTGAGGGGGCCGTTGAGGTTGGCGTCCCGACAGCCTTTCGGGGTTTAGCCTGATGACCAGCTTCCGGTTGGATTTTCAGCTTCTTGTGCTGGCGGGAGGAGTTTGGATCGATGATCGAGTCTCGGGCCTGTCGCCAAACCTTATAGATTTTGGAAGACAGCCGTTGAGGAGATTGGGGTTGTTCTGGTTCTATTTCCGCAACCTTCTTTAATGGGGGAGGAGACCTCTTCAGCACTGCAGTAGGAGAATTTCTTCGCACCTTGTTTAGCATTTCGAAGATGTTCCCAGTTGGAACAGCAGCATTAACTTCTGCCACCGGGGCTGGTGGAGTCAATCCGGAGGGGGAATTGCCCCCAGCCTTCCTTATTCGGCGCCAATGACGACGTCGAGCGCGTCGAGCGGACGGTGCTGGTTCAGCGGTAAGAATGGTCTTGTATTGCCCCCTGTGTGGGTGGGGGGTTGTTGTTGGTGTTAGCCTGTCAAAGACCGATGTCTTCTGGGCAGTAGGAGCGGGAGCCGAAGCCATCAATCTTGTAAAGACCGACTTTGTGGCAGGGGAAGCCACCTTGGCAATTTCGGGGGTAAGAGCGGCCACTTTCTTAGAAGCAGCCTTCTCTGAGATTGTAGGCCCCGTGATGAGTTCGCAAGATTTCTGGCCCAATCTAGAGAAGACCGAGGCGTTGACGTTGGGCGACTTGTTGAGAGGAGCCGCGGCAGGGGTAAGACGATCAAAGACCGACCTCTTGAGAGCTTCCTTTGTCGGCACCGGCGCCACGAAGCTTGATGGGGGGAGTATAGTCCCAAAGAACAATCCGGTAGTGGCTTGAGTCACTTGGTCCACCGGCATTGTGAACAACGAAGCAGCTTGGGGTCCATAGGCTATACCTCCTGGCGGGGTAGAGCGTTGGTCGCAATTGCAGTTTGAGCAGTTGAAGGACTTCGCGGAAGTAGCAGCCATCGATCCTTTGTTTTCTGCAATAGGCAAGACGCCAATTCTTAGTATCTTGAAACCCAAGGGCAATCATTAGCGAACCGCGATTGGTTCGCGAATCACGACACACGAAGTATGGAGTGGAAAGAGGAAAAGGTCCCACCGGGCGTGCCAGAATCTGTTCCCCTCCGAAAGACGTGCAAGACGAGACGTCTCGCCTGAAATTCGGGGCATATGCTAATTGGTGCTATCCGTCCACCTCTCCGAAGATGCCAAGTTGGTTTATGGCACCATGTATCGAAGGTTTAAGCGGATGCGACCGATGTAGCAGACTTCGTCAGATTCCCCCTCGTTGAGGGGTTTTTGATTGTGGGGACGCTCTTCCCTGCAGGCGCAAGCCCCTGCAGTTAATTACGCTACCGCATCGCGGTAACAACTTTCTCCTTCTCCAGATGGTCACTTCGTGTCGTGTGTTTTTGTTTTATGTTTTGTTGCCCGTGGATCGTTTACGGAGACTGAGTTATGTCGTCGCCCGTAGGGCGTGGACTAGTCCAAATCCGTGTTATCTTAGATTTGGGTTTGGGGGTTTGGTTTGAGGATACGTTAGCCATGCTTGAGGCTAAGATCAACTCAAACGTTTGTTAAGGACACGTTAGTCCGATTTGAGACTAAGATCAACTTAACGGGATCGTTTAGATCCGACAAAGGAGCTTTTGGACTCCATTATTCCAGTTTTAGGGACATAGTGGTCCATCGTATGTGTGTGGCCGTCGGGACCCGTCACCTCTCTGACGACGTTGAAGGATTACAACGATGGGTGTCAGAGGGGTTTAGAGATGTACCCTCGAGCCAGAGTTAACTTGGAGGATTCGTAGTCCAGTTTGCTTGAAGGTTTTAAGGATTCGTTAGCCATCTTTAAGGCTAAGATCAACTTAAACGGGACCGTTTAGATCCGACAAAAGAGCATACGGGGCTCTATTGTTCTAGTTTAAGGACATTGCGGTCCATGGGTAGTTTAAGGACATTGCGGTCCATGGGTAGTTTAAGGACATTGTGGTCCATTGTTAGTTTTAAGACATCTCGGTCAAGGTTAAGGACGTCATAGTCCATGGGTTTAAGGACTCCACAGTCCGGTATGTGCTCTGGATGCTTCACACGGGTTCACTGCCGTGCTTGGCGAGGACCAGGCTCCGCTCTGGGCGTTTTCCGTGGGGTCAAAGAGTGACGTTATCCACGTTCCACGTAACCAGGAATTTTGCACTAGATGCTTCACACGGGTTCACTGCCGTGTTCGGCGAGGACTAGGCTCCGCTCTGGACGTTTTCCGCGGGGTCAAAGAGTGACGTTATCCGCGTTCCACGTGACCAGGAATTTTGCATTAGATATGGGTTTAAGGACCCCACAGTCCATATCATGGGTGGTCGTCGGGACCCGTCACCTCTTTGAAGACATTGAGGGATTACAATGCCAAGTATCAAAGGAGTGAAGAGATGTACCCTAGAACCGGAGTGGCTTGAGTAGTCCCTGGCCCAATTTAGGGTCAAGACTGATTATATTATGAGCCCATTGGCCCAGTTAATCACGAATTGAGGACTTATGGCCAGCTTGGACTAAGTCCAATCATGTCTGGAATATTGATTTCTTGTGAGTCCATTGAGGGAGAGGCTTTGCCTCCATCCCTTTAGCCAATTGGGCCAAAGACTAGTGTTAAACACTTCAGAGCAATCAGTGTTGAACACTGGGAATAAGATTGACAAGTTAGTGTTTAACACTAAGAGATAATTGGTGTTAAACACCAGCAACAAGGCTTTTCAAATTAGTGTTAAACACTAAAACAGCTCAGTGCTGAACACTGCAAATAAGGCTTTTTTAATCAGTGTTGAATGCTAAGGCCCAACAGTGTTTCAATACTGTGTTCAAGAGTTCCAATTTAGTGTTAAACACTAAGGCAAGAGGGGTCACGTGGCAACACGTGAGAGCGCCCTCCCTTTATTTATTCTGCTGAGATTATCGCCTCACGTGCCCTCACGTGAAGGGCATTTAGATGCTTATATGTTAAAGCTTCTGTCAAGAGTCACGTGGGTCACGTGGGGTACTGCCTCAAAGGGCTTTCTGTAGCTCTTTTTTGGGGGGTCACGTGGTAACACGTGACCCTGCCTCTATGTATGTTTTTAGAGGATCTGCTAATCTTTTTCAGGAATTACATCCCTCGAGCTGCAAATTTCCGAGGAATTAAATTCCTACTTCCTTTCGAAGACTTGTATTCTGGAATAGAGTTTAACTCTGAATTTTTTATGGGAATTAAATTCCTCATGTATGTGAAGATCCAAATAGGGTTAAACCCTAACAAAAACTTTTAAGGAATTAAACTCCCATTTCAGGGAATTATGATTAAAGGAATTAAATTCCCGCTGTTTCAACAGAACTATGTTCTTAATTAGGGTTCAACCCTGTTTCTTTTGTTTTGAAGGAATTAAATTCCCATGATACAGGGTCGAGCCCTAATTTTATTTTAAAGGAATTAAATTCCTATAGTTCTGTGAGAGTTAAATTCTCATGCTTGCATTCCTTCTCTATGTTTTGGATCTGCATGGCAGGATCTCGACCCATTGAGAATTAAATTCTCAACCTTAAGGGGAGATGTGCACTTTGCAGATCCTCTATCAAAGAGAGAAGAAATATGCTCTTCTGTTTTATGTATCAGAGTTAAACTCTGTTGAGAATTAAATTCTCTTTCTTTCAAAAGGCCTTCCCTTTCTTACCTAGGGTTTTTGCAGAAGATCCGAGTCTTTTCAAAGTATCAAACCTCTCCTCCTCTTTTCTTTCTTTTCTTCTCTGCGCATGTATGTATCTTTTTTTTGTATCTCTTCGCTCCTATTTATAGGAGAAGCAGCCGAATAAATTAGTTTTGTGACGAATCTTCATTGAGAGATTTGATTTGCATCCTTCATTCGTTCTGGACCTTTGGATTATTAGGTGAATTTTATTCACCATTGGATTTTAAATCCAGAGATTCTCCCTTGTTATTTTGGTTAGATTTAAGGGGGAAATCTTTCCAAACCCGGGATTTTCCCATAGATAGATCACCTCTGAATCTTTAATTTGATTGGTTCCAGATAGCCGCTTTCCTTTGGAAAGATTTGAATTTCTTTCAGAATTTAATTCTGTTGACAAAATGGGCTTTGAAAGCCGGTCACGTGTGCCCACGTGACCCATGGTCACGTGTGAGCACGTGACCCCCTTCGGAATGAGCCTTCTTCTTTCCTTTGCGCTCTGTCTTCTGATTGTTGCTTGAACGTCACGTGCTACCACGTGACCCCTGGTCACGTGTGAGCACGTGACCCCTGTCTGGCGCCTCTTTCTGGAGAACGAGTCTGCTGCCTTGAACGTTGCGTGCCAACACGTGACTCTGGTTACGTGGGAGCACGTGACTTCTTCTGAAGCCTTTTCCTTGACTTGATCAGTTAACCGGTGTGCCTTTGACGCTTGCATTTAAATATCACGTGTCGCCACGCGACCCTGGTCACGTGGGAGCACGTGACTCTTCCTGAAGCCCCTTTTCTTCCACGTAGTCAGGAAACTGAACCTGCCTTGATGACGTTTTTTAGGCGTCGCGTGCCAACACGTGACCCTCTTCTGAAGCTTTTCACAGAAGCTTTCCTGATTTTAAATCAGGAAACAGCTCCTTGAGGCGTACTCGAACAAACTTGGTCGCCGGTCTTCCTCCTTAGAAGATGATCCAGCCGAGGGAACTCAAGATTCTCAACACATGAAAGGGTTGAGAGGAGGTGGAAAATGAAGGTGGAGGGAACTCAAGAAATCTAGAGAGAGTGTTAAGCTAATGGTGAGAATGCAAACCCAACTCTAAAAAAAATGAGCCATTCATGAGAGAAATTCCTCATGCAAGGTTTTGTAAAAACATATCTTTCAATATAATATCAAGCTCATGCTTGAATAGTTTGCACAAATGAATTAATAATTCATTTGTGGAACACTATGCAAGCATGGTTCTCACCATACTCCCCTCATTTCTTTTCCAACTCATTTCCATTTATGAATAAATGGATAAAAACTAAATGAGGTGTCCACTTTCTAGAATGTTATCTGTAAAAAATACGGATTACATTCTACTGTATATGCATACCTGTATTTGTACCGAAATACGAATACCCGAAGAGATAGAATAACACAAAGAACATAATACTAAAATATACATATTGAAATACATATACGTAAATTATTAAATCGATACCTGATTTAATAATCCGGCTCAATCCCGAGCCGGCTAATATTATCAACTGTCCGATCGAAAGACCGGGTACATAGTACAATCAATGGATCGGAACCCTGCATGTATGCAATACGTCTACTACATCGTTTCGCCAGAACCAGGGAAACCCTTTGTGTGGGACTCTAAAGACTCGTTAAAACGCTGGCAGTGGGTTTAACCATAAGCACGTCAGCGGCACTAGCTGTACGTAACGGCTACCCAGGTATTAAGCGAAATGAAGACCGACGAGCAAACTCATCCGACCTGCTGAACCTGTCCGTGACAATCTCTATACAGTCCGGTCTGTTTGTCTAAGAGTATCGCATATCGAGTCTAGAGGGGTGGATAAAGTTAGACCCTTAATAACGCAATATTTCATGTCGGTATGAAGCCCATCACCCACTGAGAAACTACTGATCTAAATCAGTAATTCTCGTCCACCTTGGACAAGGATTTCTGGTGATGTCCACTAATGCACCGTGCGACATCAACCCCCAATACTGGGAGAGACGAATCCCTGACAATCCGCTCACTGCTTCCATGTGGCTCGGGACTGTACCCAACTAAAACCTGTTTGCACGACTCCTTTGAGCCATGGTAGGGTAGTAATCAAAGCACAGTGAGAACTCACACGAGACAAATGACGATCTCTGGTCGACAGACTAACCTGTACTCATGTCACCTGGGAACTGCTATCTGACAATAGGTATAATACCAACTAGCATGTTCCCGGCGAGTTCGTCCAGTGTACTCATAACCCAATGAGCACCTGTATACTATCTTAGGTGACTAATTAACACCAATGGCTTGTGAGACCGGCCACCGCCCCTTGTTGAGGTCTTGAAAAGTATACACTAGTCTACTCCGGAGTATCGATACCCAGTCTCGATACTCTCTCAACTAGGGACATTTAAGGATGTGCTTATAGACCACCCAGTTCCCACGTATATGATCGCTATCATAATGCTGGTAGTCAAGCAAGAATCCTATAGGCTCTATCAACATGTAATAGTGATCTGTAATACCACATAATGCATGTACATGATGATAAAGACAAACCAGATAGCATACTATCATTTTGAGTAAGACTATTCTACCCGTATAGGTCCTCCCTCAATCATCACAATCGCTTGCCTGCGATTCAATAATTGACTTGAGGGCACTATATCCAACAATCTCCCACTTTCACTTAAGGCTAATTATTGTGGTGTCGCATACTCACAGCCCGTGTGATACCGAATACCCAACTTCTCTACTAATCAGTCTCGCAAAGCCCGTTTGCGAAACTATTGCGTTCGAGAAATAGCCTCAGTGAGTGGATCCGCTCCAATGTTTCTATCTTTATCTCTCTATATCTCAACTCCGCAAAGAAAGACTATCTCCCGAAATGAGCAATACCTTGTCCTAGAATTTGTCTGGATATCTGATGGGACCCAGTTCACAAATGAACTTCAAATCCAACAAACTTCTTAGACTGTATCATCCACTGAATTTAATCAGTATCCTGCGCCATGCTTTCCACAGTATCCGCTTGGACCACCTGTCCAACATACTGCCCCTCGAAAGAGGGAAAACAATAACTCTGACAGCCACTCTGTCATCCAGGCCACCTTGGAAGCCTAAAATGATAACCGCCTCCCGAAGGATAGTGCCGTTACCATTTACCAAGAATATCCACTTATGTTCTAAATTGCTTCCCAATGTTTCCAAGGATTGGATTAATATATACTTATTGCAGCCTGTGCAAAATCAATATCTGGTGTTGTACTTGATATCTCATGATTGACTCAATTGCCTAAGCAAGTGACAAGCCAATCATGCAAATACCTCTCCTCATCAGTCTAAAAGACATCTCTTTAGAGAGGGTAACTCCATCAACTGCGGGTACACCACCATGCCAGGAGTCGTCCATTCTAAAGAACCTTTAGAATAATGTCAAAGTACCCAAATTGGGTCACTTCCCAAATCTAGATCTAAAACCATAGATCTAGTCACCAGAATCCCTGATATTTTATCCATATTCTTTATGGAGAAACCACTTATGACAACCACAGTATAACCGGTCGTAGTATAGGAAGATCTCTTCCTTTTTAGTGCATGCCATCCAAATACAAGGACATCACTCCCTACTATCTTCTTACCAGATCCATCTCTTATTTTGATGAAGTCAAACTCTATGACTGTCATATCAAAAATAGATAATCTATCTCCGCTATACCTGCTTCAGTCTATAATAGACATAAACTACTTGCCCACTATGCTTCCGCTGCTCCCACTGACTACAACAACCTTCTGGCAGAGTCATATACACCTGCACTTCTAAAGCTAATTTAGAACGACGTTATACTCATCCTCCTGCCAGACCTCATAGTCTAGAACATCAATAGTGGCAAGTTTGGGTAATCATAAACCTCCTTGTCACCGTCTTTGAGGAGACTGAAGTACCTCTCGGGTGCCTGAGGTTACCCACCAAATCTGCAGAGTGGCTAATGGATCGTCGAATCCAATTGAATGTTTAGGTTCTACTAAATTTTCAGTAATCGTTTGTGGTTCTGGAATCACATCCAGTTCTACCATACTTCCACTAATGTTTTCTGAAAAGAATCCATTTTACTAAAACTGGTGGCGAGTCAAGAACAATATAACTATTGATCTTCCAAATGGTAGAATGTTAACCCTCGTCAAAGCCTGGGAAAACCCACAAACTACCATTACTGAAACGTGCTTTTAGTTTATCCGGATTCTGGTTTTAAGCATAAGCCGGATAACTCAATATACCTTAATATCGTTAAGATATGAATCCATTCTATATACCCAATATAGAAACAAATGCACTAATTTAATTTGAACCAGATTCAAAAATCATGCAGCCGTTTTCAGTGCATATCAACCAAATGGAAGGAGGCCATGCAACATTTCTCATCCAGGAATACATCCACGTATGAGTAACCTGAAAGAGAATCTAGTTCTCAAAACTATTACTTACAACGGAATACCAAACACAAGTATCTATATCTTCGATCACTTTGAAGAATTCTGATACTTGCAATATATGGTTCTCTACTTTATTCTTATACGTATAACTTCTCAAAATTTGGACCTTGTATTTCAACGAAATACTTGTCTAAAACTAGAGAAGTCATGAGTAAACAGAATACAGTACGAGTACCAACCCCTTTGTCCTAACGGACATCGGACAACATACAATACTTTGTATTAGTCCACTGAGTATAACAACTCAAACCCTATGCATCGCAGGTTGAAAACTGTACTGTGGTTAAGAAGAATTACATCGCTGTTGAATGCTCCTTACCTAACCATCAACTGATATAGGTAAATGTTATAGTCATAATTTCAAAAGGTTATATCTCACTTTATAAAATAAACGTACAGATATCTCAATTTGAAATTGGTGCATAACGACGGATATTCAAAACCAAATATTTTCCGTCAGGCAAAACCCAAGTGATTTCCTCAAATATCACTAATTACAAAGAATTCTGATATATAGAGGATCTAATCACCCAATTCTCAATATCTTACTCCCACTCACCATCTTTAATTCCATACAGATGTGATAATCAACTCTGGTAAATACATACCGTGGAGTTAGAATCCAATTTGGAAAGCAGTTTTCATTTAACACCGCACAGAAAAACTGAAACATGAAAATGTTTCGAAGGGGTAGCCGGGTATTCCTAGTAATGCCTCTTCCACTATCCAGATTCATGACTGTAACCGTATATTTCCTTGCCATCACTCCAATCCCTTTATATGTCTTTACTTATTACCTTCTGTACACCACACTTAGGATAATTGATTTTCTTGCTTCCCTATCTTTCGGCACCAGCCTAAGGTTTGGAAGAAGACTGTCCAATAAGCGTAATAGGTGTACTCTCCTAATACCAGGAGCCCTCGCAACCTGAGAGAAGGTAAAGAGAAAAGACAACTGAATAAACCTATTCTATTTCTACTGAACCGGAAACCATCCTCGAACTGGAACAAGTTCCTTTGAGTTCGTATATAACTATACAATGGCATATCCAATCAATATGGATCTTTGTAGTGATACAGATTGTTCCAGAGAAATGCAAAGGGGAAGCAGGAGTGGCAGGGGTAAACACGGTTTTGTCGTAAATGATAGCAGTCGCATTTTCCTTTGCCCTTAATCTAATCCCTTTATATGTCTTTACTTATTACCTTCTGTACACCACACTCAGGCTAATTGGTTTTCTTCCTTCCCTACCTTTTGTCACCTGCCTATGGTTTGGAAGAAGACTATCCAATAAGTGCAATAGGTGTACTCTCCTAATCCTAGGAGCTCTCGCAACCTGAGAGAAGGTAAAGGGAAAAGACAACCGAATAATCCTATTCAATTTCTCCAGAACCAGAATCTATCCTTGAACTGGAACAAGTTTCTTCGAGTTCGTATGTAAACTATACAATGAAATATCCAAGAAATGTGGATCTTCGTAGTGATACGGAGTGTTCTGGAAAAATGCAAAAAGAAAATAGGAGTGGTAATGATATATGCGACTAAATGACAATCCAAAAGCCAAATTATTTTAAGAATGTTTGGTTATCTTGGTTCATGAGTTTTAGTTTAAGGTCGGGCCATGTTCGCTGCCAAAGAGAGAGAGAGAAAAGAAACACTCAACGTGCATTCTAACCTAAATTAGATTGGTTAATCATTTTATCTAATCAGGATGAGTCCCATTGTTTCCTCGAATTCTCCTTCAAACCCTAAAAGGAGAATTAGTCGGGATCATCTAAAATCACCCAAGGAGTAACTCTACTCATTAGTGGGAATCGGGTTCCAACTATCATCGCATGATAACTTGATGGAAGCCACTCAAGTCACCATACTCTAGAAGGTATGCGCATGCCTGGCAAGTTTCCTATATGTCTGAAACTCCCGGTGTGGTTTTTACCCCAAGCGTTTATGACCTTGACTTTGTCCAACAAATCATAACACGCAAGTCAAGTTCTATCCGTCATTATCCTAATTGATTTAGACCCACCCGCACACACCCTTGACTTTAGCCAACAAAGTGGTATGACTGTCCTAAACCAATGCATATATCTATGCTACGAATGAGCAACACATATTACCTTGACTTTGGCTAACAAACACCGCATGAATACTATGTGCTTCTTATTCGAAATGACAGAGGGCTACGGCTGGTTTTTGGCGAAAAACCTTTAACGTAATGAACTTGATATCGTTGATGGAATCCAAGTGGTTTTACAAATATATAGTGGTGAAAAATTTTGCTAAAGAGGTCACTTCCTGTGAAGGGATCTTAGCTCTTTCCTCAATGAATGAGATGCAGGATATTCCAAACTGAATACCACAATGCAAAGCAAAAATAATCGACTATAGTGAAGTTATCACAATAACGCAAACTTTTGCTCAAAAGGTCACTCCCAATGAAGGGATCTCGGCTCTTGCCTCGTCGAATGAGGTGCTGGATATTCATAACCGAATATCACCGTGCAAAGCAAAAGGGAATGTCTGTAATGTCAGTTTTTAAAAACTTGGTTCCAACAACATCATATATAGGTTTGTTTTCCTTGCATTGTTCAGAATCAATGCAGTCCCATCAATTAAACATATCACACCAGATAAAGGAACGAAAAATATAATGTACGTATATGCCATCCATATTCGCCACTGGGCCCGTCATCACCCGTTAGGTTACTTAACTAACGGCAGAGCAGGGGTTGGACTAGCGCGGGTACAAAACATATACAATATCTACTAGTATATATATATAACATTCGTCCCAGGCATGATATAAAGCAACATCACAGGATCTCAGCAAGCAACACAGAGTGGTGGATAATCCTGGAGCCTCGGGTTTCATTTGAGCCGCAAATGAGACCCGACGTTCCCTGTTGTGTGGATAGTCCGTGCAATGAAAACCTAGACCCCTACGAGTGCGGCAAGTTACCCGCCAATCATAGAAGCGAGGAAACTCCAATCAACAACGTGAATGGGCCACCCAGCACTTTATGGAATCCGGTAACTTAAGCACCCCTATGTAGGTCAACCTATACCCCTTACGAGTGCGGCGAATAGCCCGCCAAATCTAGAGTAAGGTCCCCTCCGCCTCAACGCCATGAGATGCGGACCCGTTGCCCTCTAGAACCTGGCTATTCGTGCACTCCGCCTCGAGGTAATCCTAGTACAGGAAAAAAAAGAAATATATGTACATGGGTGACATCGACCTCAACTCGGTCGTGTCCCAAACAAATAATATAAAAACCGGCAGAGACGGCAATCCACATGTCGGACGCTCGTCCTGCAATATCAAATGTACAAATGAATCTAAACCATACCACTATCATTACACCACTGGCTATCCACCACGACAATCCAACCACAACCTCAGCACAACACAGAACATCAACGTGAATGTCATGTTCGCAAACCCGTCTAAAAGAACATATAGCAATTAGACGAGTTGTACCGCTCTAATGACATTCACGGTTGCAGATAATAATGCATGTACTGAAAACTTTTAAACAGTGTTAAAAATAGCGACTTCGAAATACTCCGTGTTGCCCCCAAACCAAAGATAACATAATATGAAATCTGGGAAAAACAAACAATACCAAAAACCCAATATTCCAGAGACCAGAACACCACCCAAAACACAAAACCCAACTCCAATGAAGAACCGGCGGTGCCGGGTTTTTCGTCGATCTTGTTAGTTATATGTATGCCCTAGAGGCCATTACTGTGCATACGATGTATATTGTAGTGGATGCTAGGACATATATAGGGAGGACTTTCTTGCTCGACATGATAGTATGCTATCTGGTTGTACTTTATCTTAACATGTACTCAGATTGTCTCTATGTTACATGTTGATAAAGCCCTTAGGATATGTACTCGACTACTGGGACTATGATGAGATCATACTAGTGGGGCCACGGTAGTCGATGAGTACATCCTATAATTGTTCCTAGTCGAGGGTGTATCGAGACAGGGCATCGATACACCAGAGTAGACTAGCGTATACGCATCTTGACCCATATGATGGGCGATGGATGATCCCATATCCATCGGTGTTTGACATCAAGGATGGTGTACGGGTGCTCAGTGGAGACTGGGTACACTGGACGGACTCGCCGAGAACTCCCAGATGGTATTATACCATACGTCAGATGGCAGTTCTCCGGTGACACTGGTACAGAGTAGTCTGTTGACCCGAGATCGTCATAGAGTCTTGTGTGATTCCCACTGTGCTTTGATTTCCATCATACCACGTCCAAGAGGGCGTGCAAAAAGGTGGCTTTTGGGTACAGTCCCGAATCACATGGAGGCAATGAGCGATAGGAGGGGATTCGTCTCTCCCGGTATAGGGAGTTGATGTTGTGCTGTGTTCGATTGGCTATAACCAGAAATCCCTGGCCAGGGTTGCTGAGATTTACTGGTAAGTGTTATCAGTAGTTTCTCGAACTGTTATAGACCTCATATCGACACGACTTATCGAGCTACTGGGGTCTGACGTTTACCACCCCTAGGCGAGATATGCAACATATCAGACGACGAGACCGGACTGTACGGGAGTGTTACTGTTTGGATCCACAGGAGAATGTACAGGCTTTCTTGTTGATCTTCTGAGCGCTCAATACCTGGGTAGCTGTTACGTTTAGCTGACCGCTTGCAGCTTGTGGGTGATTGATATGATCATCACCTACTGCCGGCGTATTGACGATTCTTTAGAGTCCTACACAGAGGTTTGGAGGAGTTTAAACATGATTAGGGTTTGGATTAGGGTTAAACCTTCTAGTTGATTCTAGAAGCTTTACTTTGTCTTTGTTAAGATATTATGATAGATATTTCTTTGTGACTCACCCTTTGACCTAACCCAAACCCTAACCCTAGTAAACTCTCTACAATGGTTACTACAACCATGGTCGCATAAATGATTATGATAACATTCTTTCTATTCATCACAAATGATGGTTCATCTTCTTCCTTCTTCTTCTTTGCTTGAAATGCTTTCTTGCTTTGATTTTTGTGATGGATAAATATGAGAAAAAGTTAAATAAAGAGAGCAAAAATCCTACTTCATCATCCTCATCTTCCCTTGCCATTTAGATGAGGGTGTTCACATCATTTCATGAGTGTTAGCTTGTGTTAAAGAAACTTCAAGGTAGATCATCTTAGTATCGAAGATCGGAAGCAAAGGTTGCGTCTTTCTCTTCGTGGAACCTCTCGAGAGTCCGGATCCCGATGATCGCAGCGAAGGGACCACAACACGGAGCATATGAAGTGAAGGACCGGATCTACAAAGGTTGTAATCCCTCTCACATAGTGTTAAAGTGTTTAGCATGCTTGTTTTCGCCTAATCTCTAGTTTAAAGTTCCGTATTCGGGTTGTTCGGTACGGCTAAATTTTAAATCGGGCATGGTTGATGCCTCGTAGACCCTTGTGCGAGTGCCTAGCAACCCTACAGATCTCGCCGGCCGTACAATGGATTTTGGGGCTCGTTTTTGGGGTGTGTTATTGTAGTCACAAGGGTAGTCTTCTGCAATTGTTTAAATAATTTTTAAAGACTATTTTAAAATCGACAGAAACTAGAATATATGCGTATTGTTTCAGAGTTTTTTTCGGTTTCGATATTTAAAACATCGTTTAAACTGCTAGTTTAGGGTTTATGGGTTTGCTCTGATACTATGTTGGGTTATGCCAGCGCCCTGGCCATCAAACCGTGGCTGAATGCGGAACAAAAATTTTACAAACTGGCGCTAGAACAACCCCATAAAACAGATCGAACCATAAACCCTAAAAGCTAGCAAACTAAAGTGAATTTAGAAAGGTTATACCGAATGAACCAAGTCCTTCGGTCTTCCATCAACTTCCTTAGCTCCTTGAGGCGTACTCGAACAAACTTGGTCGCCGGTCTTCCTCCTTAGAAGATGATCCAGCCGAGGGATGTAGCTCGAGCTCCACATCGAAAGCAAGTGAAGCAACTAGGGATTGTAGGTTGCTAATCTAGAAAGCTTAGGATGTAGTGAGTGTTCTAAATGTTTATCTATCTCACCTCCTCTCATGATTCTCAACACATGAAAGGGTTGAGAGGAGGTGGAAGATGAAGGTGGAAGGAACTCAAGAAATCTAGAGAGGGAGTGAAGCTAATAGTGAGAAGGTAAACCCATCTTTCAAAAAAATGAGCCATCCATGAAAGAGAAATTCCTCATGCAAGGTTTTGTAAAAACATATCTTTCAATATAATATCAAGCTCATGCTTGAATAGTTTGCACAAATGAATTAATAATTCATTTGTGCAACACTATGCAAGCATGGCTCTCATCATACTCCCCTCATTTCTTTTCCACCTCATTTCCATTTATGAATAAATGGATAAAAACTAAATGAGGTGTCCACCTTCTAGAATGTTATCTGTAAAAAATACGGATTATATTCTACTGTATATACATACCTGTGTTCGTACCGAAATACGAATACCCGAAGAGATAGAATAACACAAAGAACATATTACTAGAATATACATATCGAAATACATTTACGTAAATTATTAAATCAATACATGATTTAATAATCCGGCTCAATCTCGAGCCGGCTAGTATTATCAACTGTCCGATCGAAAGTCCGGATACATAGTACAATCAATCGATCGGAACCCTGCACGTATGCAATACGGCTACTACATTGTTTCGCCAGAACTAGGGTAACCCTCTGTTTGGGACTCTAAAGACTCGTCAAAACGCTGGCAGTGGGTTTAACCAAAAGCATGTCAGCGGTACTAGCTGTACGTAACGGCTACCCAGGTATTGAGCGAAAGGAAGGCAGACGAGCAAACTCATCCGAACCCCTACTGAGCCTGTCCGTGACAATCTCCATACAGTCCAGTCTATTCGTCTAAGAGTATTGCATATCGAGTCTAGGGGGGTGGATAAAGTCAGACCCCTAATTTGCGGGAATGGAGTATTAAAATCAACTATTGGATTTGATCAGTGTCCAGTTGTAGTTTGCGGACGAGAATTCTACACGAATTCAAAGTACTGGACATCGTAAATTTCGATGTTGTGTTGAGAATGGACTAGCTGGGAGTTTTCTATATTACGATTGACTACCGTCAAAGAAGGATAGTATTTGAGATACCAGATCACCCAGTCTTCTACTTCAAGAGTGGAGACAGAACGTTGGAGCCAGGAATCTTCCGTGCTAAACCAAAGAATGCAGAAGTGTTTACTCTACCGGCGGAAGAAGAAAATCCAAAAATAGTTCAAGAATTCGAGGATGTGTTCCCTGAAGATATATCAGGTTTGCCTCCCGATCAACATCTTGAATTCAGCATCGATTTACTACCTGGTGTGCAACCGGTGATCAACGCTCTGTACCGGTTAAGTCCAGAAGGATTGAAGGAGATCCGTATTCAGTTGGATGAACTCCTGAAGAAAGGTTGGATTCGTCCCAGTACTTCAAGTTAGGGATCTCCAGTATTACTGGTGAAGAAGAAAGAAGTTTCATACATGATGTGTATAGATTATCGAGCTATGAACGAAGTGACGATAAAAAACAAGTATCCACTACCATGCATTGATGATCTTTTCGATCTGCTAAGTAGGTCTTGTGTATTCTCAAAGCTAGACCTTCGTTCGGGTTATCATCATGTGATGGTCAAAGAGTCCGACATTCCGAAAATGGCGTTCAGGACTCGATATGGTCATTATGAGTATCTCGTAATGCCATTTGGAGTGACCAATGCACCTGCTATATTCATGAATTTGATGATCCAAGTATTCCGAGAGTACTTAGACTGGTCCGTTGTCATCTTCATCGACGACATCCTGGCGTATTCAAAGAATTGGAAAGAACACGCCGAGCATTTACAGATTGTCCTGGAGACATTGTGACATCATCAGCTCTATGCCAAGTATAGAAAGTGTGAATTTTGGCTAGATCAAGTCAGATTTCTCGGACATATCGTTTTAGGCGAAGGAATCTCAATATATCCAGCTAAGGTGTCAGCAGTCAGCGAATGGCCGACACCAAAGACGGTGAAAGATATACAAAGTCTTGGGATTAGCAGGATACTACCGAAGATTCATTGAAGGTTTTTCGAAGATTGTAGCACCCCTAACCAAGCTCAAACGTAAAGATGAAGCATTCATGTGGTCAAAAGCATGTCAAAACGCTTTTGTAGAACTCAAGTCAAGATTATCTTCAGCTCCTATCCTTGTAATACCAGATCAATCTGGAGGATTCGTCGTACATTGTGATGCGTTCGGTAAGGAATTAGGATGTGTTCTACATCAGCATAGAAAATTTAAGGCTTTCGCGTCGAGACAGCTGAAGGTTCATGAGCGCAACTATCCAACACATGATCTGGAGTTGGCAGCCGTTATCTTCGCACTTAAGATTTGGCACCATTATCTTCTGGGAGAGAGAGTGGATATATACACTGACCACAAGAGTCTGAAGTATGTATTTACTCAGAAGGAATTGAACATGTGGCAGAGAAGATGGCTAGAACTCATGGTGGACTTCGACATCAACCTACAGTATCATCCACGGTAGGTGAATGTAGTTCCTGATGCACTTAGCCGCCAGTCATTAGCTATGAATCTCACCACTTAGTGGAAGCTACAACAGGAATTGTACGGATTGGAAATCGAAGTAGTTATGTCAGGTAACGCTTCGTATTTAATGAACTTACAAGTCCAGTCCACTCTTGTCAATCAGTTCATAGGAGCTCAAGCAAATAATTCCAAGCTACAAAAGATCCGAGAATAAGTAGAAAGTGGACTTCGAACTGACTTCATCATCCATGAAGATGGATCATTGCGATATGGAAGTCGATTATGTGTACCAAACGGCTCAGTTCGAGAAGAGTTGATGAAAGAAGCTCACAGCTCTCCTTATTCTGTACACCCCGGTGGTACAAAAATGTAAAGGGTCTACGGAAACACTACTGGTGGCATGGAATGAAGCGCGAAGTAGCCAGAAGCGTAGCCAAGTGTTTAGTACGACAGCAAGTGAAGGCTGAACATCACAAAACTGCTGGTCTACTTCAGCCGTTACCAATCCCAGAATGGAAATGGCAGCATATTACCATGGATTTCATGACTGCCATTCCTCACAGCACGAAGGGTAACGACGCAGTATGGGTTATTATGGTTCGGCTCACTTCATTCCCTTTCGAATTTGCCAATATACCGAGACGTTAGCAAAGAAGTACATGGACGTAAGCATGAATCTAGAGTAAGATTTAACCTCAAGATGTACTATTTTTGATACCCATGAAACTCATGCAGGAGATTGTGAGATTACATAGAGTACCAGTTTGTATCGTCTCCGATTGTGATACCAGATTCCGATAACAGTTTTGGCAGAGTCTGCAAGCTAGCCTGGGAATGAGTCTGAACTTCAGCACGGCTTACCATCCACAAACGGACGGACAGTCCGAGCGAACAATTCAGATTTTGGAGGACATGCTAAGAGCTTGTATGTTAGACTTCGGAGGTTCGTGGGAATATCACTTACACATTGTGGAGTTTTCATACAATAATAGCTATCATGCGAGCTTTAGAATGACACCATTCGCAGCACTCTATAAAAGGAAGTGTCGTTCACCACTAAGTTGGGACGACGTCGGAGATCGTGAACTCCTTGGACCAGAGATGATCATGGCAACTGTGGACGTAGTTCGCATGATCAGGAAAAGAATGCGCATAGCCCAAGACCGACAGAAGCATTGGGCTGATGCAAAGCGTCGATATCTGGAGTTCCAACCTAGAGACCATGTTTTCTTAAAGATCACTCCAAACAGAGGAGTGATCCATTTTGGCAAGAGGGGTAAGCTAAGTCCCAGATACATAGGACCGTTCGATATACTCGAACGAGTTGGAGAAGTGGCATACTGTTTGGCACTACCACTCTCATTGGAAGGAGTACACAACGTGTTCCACATATCCCTGCTATGAAAATATGTGAGTTACCCAGCCACATCCTTGATCACTCAGAACTCACAGTCCAGACTGATCTGACTTGCGAGCAACAACCCGTTGAGATCATGGACCGAAAGGTGAAGACACTGCGGAATAAGGAAGTAAACTTGGTTCGAGTGATGTGGAGAAAAGATTCGTCAAGAGAATCAACGTGGGAACGAGAAGAAGACATGCGTGCAAGATACCCTCACTTATTTGTAAATTAGTCCCTATGTAAATGTAAATTTCGAGGAAGAAATTTTTATAAGGAGGGTAGAATGTAATGACTCTGAATTTACTGTACGGACTTTTCCAGTTTAATGTATAGAAAATGAGTTATACAGCCTGAGATTGGGTTATAAGTTAATTTTGTTAAATAACAGCAAGAAGCCACTTGTAGCTCACTGGTAAAGCCTTGCACTGCTGTGACGTAGCCCCTATGTTCGATCCCCATCAGACACAATATTTTTTCTGATTTTTCTTTTTAACTTTTTGGAAGCCCAAAAGTTTACACGTGCAATACACATAAAAATGAAAAGTCAGAAAAATCAAACATGTGCAAAAGGGTTTAAACACTGAGATGTACACGTGGCACAAATTCAGAGCCCCTTTGCCCTAGATCGACTGGTTGATCTTCACCCTAGGCCGGCACTAACGGTCGGACCGAGCTCAATGAGGCCCGGGCTTTGCACACTTGACTCTTGACCTACCCCAAACTCCCCTGCACTGTTTGATTTCCTTGCAATCAAACAGAGACCCTTCATTTCACCATTTATCATCTTTTTAATACATTTTAATTCACCATTTTAATTTCAAAACCCTAATTCTACACTATAAATACTACCCCACACTTTGGCTCAGCATTATTCTGAAATTTCTAGTCAAAACTCTCAAAAATTCTCTAAGTACAAGTTGAGTAAAGAGGAGTTAGCAAGCGGTCAACTAACGGCAAGAATCGAAGCTATTCTGGCATTCCTCCGACGCCACGATGACAACAATCTCTTCTTCAACCTCTTCTTAATATAACCAAGTAGTAAGTCCCTTCTAATCTTCATTTCTCTTCTTCAAAAATTCATTTTAAAACGTATATCGGTAAGTTGAGTTAATACCGATATCACTTTTTCCAAATCCTATAACTCCAATTCATTTTATCTTTTGGTCAAACAAATTTTTAAACAATACTTATAACCTTAAACCCTTATATTTAGAATCAAAATTTCATCAAAATTCTCATGTGAAATAACTTTAATTTAAGTTTTTCATTTAAATACCATGAACTTTAAATATCAACTCTTTTAGTTTTTGTTACAAACATACTTTTAGGAAAACTTCACGAGGTAACAACCTACCTCTAACATACACACTTGGTTTCATAGCACCATACTCATTGAAGGTATTTTTCGTTGCAAAGACATTATTACAAGAAAATACCACTTACTATAAAAACCGGATTTCTTTTATATTGTATTTTAAATTCCTTTGTGATTATACCTCTACAACCCTCTTTAGAGGACTTGCTATTGGATGATATGGATTATCGCACATCCTTAGGCTAGTAGAGCGAGATGCAGACCTCCTCACAGAGTATTCGGTCTCGAAAGGTTTTAAATATGGGTTTTAAGAAAAATGAATTTTTCTAATTAAATAAAATTAATTTTTTTAATAATTATATAAAATTACAAAATCCATATATTTTCAAAATATAATAAACTTACTTTTTTTTTTAAAATGCAAGATTTACAAGTTTCACTAAAATACCATCAAGATACCAACAAAAGACAAGTTTTACAATAAAATACCATGAACTTTCCGATCTAAGCAATTATCACTAAAATACCTCAAATCTTTAAAATTCATATCCATGAAAACCCTAAATAATATAAATAAATACTCGAGGTTTATTTTGAAATTTTATTAAAAATATTTTTCCTAAAACCCCCTTGAGTTATATAAAACAATATTTAAGGACTTTAGTAAATATAGGTTTAAGCGGGATCAATTCTCTTGAGCCCCAGGGAACTGAAGAAAGTGAGTTCTTGCCTATTTAAGATAGAAAACTTAACGGAGTTATTAATGGTAATTGTCTTGGAAAAAGAAATAAATCCTGCCGTCCATGTACAATAGTTACCGATGACTCCTGAACCTAATTCAGGATCTAAATCAGTTACAAGTGTCTGACTCAAGTGTGAGTCGATCTCAAACCTGAATCCAAACTCAAGTCTGAGTCTATTTAAACCTGAATCTAAAATCAAACTTGAATACTTGAACATGAACATGAATACTTGGATTCAAACAGCAATATCAAACATGAATACTCGACTTGACTTGACTGAACCATGGTTATAACTTGACATGACTGCTTGAATACATGATTACATCCTAAACCTGACTATTTGAACAACTTGTATCCATGGTTTCGGCAATACTTGTAAATATAACTCTATATAATACATCATGCAAGGATAACGGGGTAGATTGGTACGGAATGTATTAACGTGGCACGAGATAGTCACTTAAAAGACAACTACATGAACTCTCGTGCCGTTGTCCCGTGGGTTTTGACGGGGCCTTGTGCTGCATGTTACCACAGTCCACGGGGTAAGATGGGCTCCTCTCGTATAGACAAATACCTTCTGTACCAAGCTACAAACAACTAGGTTAGAATAACAAGCATATACCTGTACAACTTACCAGTTTCATTTCACATTACTTGTTATATTCCATCCTTCTTTTGGGACTTATCGAGCGCTAGTTCGCTGACGACATTCCTGTCTATTTCTTTCTTTGGAATGTTCGTCAGGAGGACTGGACTCTCAGGAGATCGAGCCTAGCTAGGAGGACTTGGAGAAGCTCACCGTTCAGCCGGACTACTAGCTCATCTTTTATTTATTTTATTTTGTATGGCACTGTTTAGGCACTGCTTATTTCATTGTATCTTTCCTTTTCAAAAACAGTTGTATGTAAAGATGAATGTAAATAATGGTTATTGTTTATTTTATATCACTTGTCATTCATGTGCATTATATATATATATATATATATTGCTTAATTACGCTTAACGTATTTATTTCTTAGTAAATACGTTGCGGCCTGCCACGTCACCATTTCCATACACTGGGAAGCGGGGCGTGACAGTCCCATTCTTATGTACAACAGGCTTCAAGACGTTTCAAGAGATGACCAAGAGAGTAAAAATGTTGGAATGCTCGAAGCAAGAGTCTACCCCAGACTCTTAGGGTGACAAGTCTTGGAAGAGCAGAAAAGATGACAACCGAAAAAGTGGGAGCTCCAACATGACCAACACCTTCAATGCGTCTGACAGTGAAGATAAGAGAATGGTGGGTGGGTCAAAAACAGACCGGGCTCGAAAGCCAGTGCTAGGAGGAGAAGGGCCTTCACTAGGGGAGAAAAAGAATAAAGTCTACACTTTCAGGATGGAAAAGGTCCGCAAGATATTCATGGATGTCCTGAACAACAGTCTAAAGAGACCTTACGAAAAAAATAACCGACAATCCCCTGTATTGCCCATACCACAGAGTAGTGAGGCATGCGATCGAGGATCGATACATTTTCAAAGACTGAGTCGAAAAACAATACAAGACCGGTGAGATCGAGCTATCCAAGAGTTGTTAGTGAACAACCAAGCTGCAACCACCAACTTTATACAGACAGAAGCTGAAGCCTTTTGGGAGCAAACGGCTGAATCTGCTGCCCCGAGAAATGAATCCGACTCGCCGCAACCTCCATGGAGCATGCACATGTCCAAAAAGACAAAGAAGATGCTAAAGCTACTTCAGAAAGAGCCCAGAATAGAATGGGAGGGGCAGAAGGAGCCCACCATTCCAGCTACCACTTCGGCTCAATCAGGCTCAAAATCCAAAAAGCTCAAGAAGAAGAAAAGTGCAGCTCGACGCGAAAAAGAGTCTGCATGGAGATTGACCATTCAAAAATTTTGTTAGTTATATGTATGCCTTAGAGGCCATTATTGTACATGTGATGTATATTACAGTGGATGCTTGGATATATATAGAGAGGACTTTCTTACTCGACATGATAGTATGCTATCTGGTTGCTCTTTTTCTTAACATGTTGACTTGTATAAGTGATGCTGTCTTGCTCTCACATGTTGATAAAGTCCTTAGGATGTGTACTTGACTACCAGGACTATGATGGAGATCATACTAGTGGGGCCAAGGGTAGTCCACAAGTACACCCTATAATTATTCCTAGTCGAGGGTGTATCGAGACAGGGCATCGATATTCCGGAGTAGACTAGCGTATACGCTTCTTGACCCATATGATGGGCGATGTATGATCCCACATCCATTGGTGTTTGACATCAAAGATGGTATACGCATGCTCAGTGGAGACTGGGTACACTGAACGGACTTGTTCATACCAGAATATTGCATTCTATACCGCCCATTCTTACGCTCGTTTGTTTATAGGCAGGTGCTTTTTATCAGTGTTTGCTACATAATTGCAGGATACTGGTCTCAGCTCTAAACAGTGAATATCATGGAAAAGTACGACAAATTCTGGATTACTGCCAACAACAGATAAAACACGGGTCTCTGCTCTCTATCCGTGTGTTGCCACATACCAGTTTAAGGGACAAGATGGCAAATCGATTGTCATGTCATGCACAAAGCTCAATGTCAACACAAGATCTAAGAAATCTACGCGGAGCTCGAGGAAATCATGGCAAAAGATCCACATCACATCACCTTTTTGTTCTACTAAAATTCTGGAAGAAATGTGAAGATATTCTGAGAAAAGTCATATACCAAACAGCAAACAACATAAAACCAGGGATCCCCACAAAAACCCAGAGCCTAATCCCCTACTATGGCCACGGAACCGCGGCCTAAGCATGCTTAGGCCGCGGAACCGCGGCCGTACGGTCTCTTCTCCTGATTCTTTTTCAGGGGCTTTTTGGTCATTTTATTTGGGGGCAGATTGTTGCCCTAGGTTTCCATTTCCCCGCCTATAAATACCCCGGTTCTGAGCAAAGCCAAAGGTCCAATCTTGGTGTCCATTCTTTTAGCCACTTTAGTGTAGTTTTAGTTCTTCTTCTTCTTCTTCTTCTTCTTCATTCTTCCTCCATGGAAATGTAGTGAGAGCATTGAGTGGATGTGAATAAAGATGAGGGTTTTTGTATCATTCTTTTTGCTTAGCTTCCCCCTTGAGCTCTCTACCTTAACTTGATCTTGCAACCTCTTAAGTGAGCTTGCAAGTTTAAGCTTTGGTCATTGGTCTCAAGGGGTTGTTTCATTTTGTTCTCTCCTTAGTGCTTCATTTCACATGAGTTCTTTACCCTTCTCTTGATCTTGCAACCTCTTGATTAAGCTTACAAGTTTAAGGGTTGACTATTGATCCCATACTTTTTTTGAGTTCTATGGTTCTTGTAATTACTTTCTTGCATTTTTCATTCTTGTCTTTAATTACTTGCAATTTATTACCATGCACTTTAATTACTTGCTTGTAATCTTTTCTTTTCTTTGTTCTTTTTGTTCTCTCTTTTTGGTTCTTTTTGTGAATGAATTTAATTACCGTTGTTAAGAATAAATACGGTATTGTAAGTTAATATCTCCTTGCTCATTTCCTTTTCCCGTTCTTTTCCATTGAACTCCGCCCAAACGATACGCAAGCGCTCCGTTAGGCACCCTACCCTACCAAGGTAACGGTGATTCCTAACCGCTACCGGTTGCGTTCGGTTTGGCCGGAGACGAAAGCAAGAGACAAGAACGGAAGGACAAGGGTAAATAAGCCGGATTCCACGAATACCACGCTTAAATCCCCTAATCCACGTTGTTGCCGATTGCTCTAGCTTCAATCGGTCAAGACTCGGCTCAAAGGTTTTGAGTACGGAAATCTTTAGCTTACAATTTCGTATCTTTTTCTTAACAACTTCATACTTGCATATAAAACACATAGGTTAGTTTGAACAAACACATACAAATTCTTTATTGACTCGTCTAAAACAAGAAAGGACATATAACCATCTCCCTGTGGATCGACCCGTGCTCAACCGGCTAGCTGCATAGCGACACCGTCCTGATTGCGGTTAACTTTAATTCTAACAACCAAATGGCGCCGTTGCCGGGGAGACGGTAGCGTATTTTCTTTCTTGTTATTCGGGTTAATATTCTTTTTGTATATATTTAAAATAAAAAAATCTTTTTGTTATTTTTGATCATTTTTGTGGGCAAGCGTGCAGATTTTTGCGGATTTGCAAACTGCGATTGTGGGAGCAAAGTGTACGTTCAAAGTTAAGGTGATTATGAAGTACAGTGCCAAAGATCCGGGTAGTTTGACCTGCGCAAGCGAACTTTCCAATCTTACCGGATTTGATTGAACGGGGGTTTCCTAACCCAAAAACTTAACGGTACGTACTTTACTAACACCTTCTTCTCAAATCCGACGCATCCAATATTCTATTCTTTGCAGGATTCTTTGCAAGTTCGCTAGCAAACGCTAAAAATTGACTAACCCATATTTGTTGCAGTGTCGCGCTTAAACTAAACAAAAACGATTGTTTGATTCTTTATAGAATTTTTATTGAATTGCGCATTGCATACATTAATACGGACTTAAGGGCGAGCGAACCCCACAACATACGGTAAAGGATTTCATCACCTTTTCCGTGGCCCACAAATCACGAACTTGAGCATAACGTTTACCCGCACAAATTTTAAAAGAAATTAGACTTTAAGCCTTAAGGACTTCGCGCTCACTAGGAGAAGTTAACTATGTTTAGAATCTCGCTTAACGGTATATTGTTTACGGGGTTTCTAGGAAAGTGTTAACGGCGAAACCGCCAAAAGAGAAAGGGTTATTTAATTAAGGAACTTCGCGAAAGCGTTGGTAAACCTCCCCTTATCTCTGCACTTACCTGGCCTCGTGATCAGTGTATCTTGAGCCCGTTTCTCGACACAGTTTTACTTCGACAATCAAGTTCTGGAGCAGGTCTAGTTGACCTAGGTGAACCCTCGAACGATTAGGTGTGTGGTATTTTTGTGTCGTGATTGTTTTTGTCCATATTCTTTTTGTGTGTATATTTCATTCTTTTGTTAATATATAACTATAAAAAAATAAAAAAAATCACATCCTTTTTCCCCTCCTTTTCTCTTCCTTTCTTCCTTTCTCTTTTCATATCATGGGTACACCACCTCGCAAAACTCTTGCCGAACTTTGGTACCCACAACCAGACATTACTTCTTACGGTTCTTGCTTTGGCCGAACGTCAAACGATCCCTCCATGCCCAAAATCTCTTTGAAAGATCGGATAGACGCGTCTAGGACAAACACTTGCACTCCGCATTCCACTATGTATCAACCTTTTCAACCTCCCGCACCCGCTTATGTTGATACCCCTTTTGCAAGTCGTCCTTTTTCCATCGCTGAAGAAATTGAACAATCTCGTAGCCGATCTTTCACTCCTTTCACCACCACAGATTCTTGGGATCAACAATTCCATTCACCTTCTTATCCAAATGTTGATCCTGCTCCTGTCCAGCCATTCAATTCCTACCAGTCCTACCCGACTTTTGCACATTCCCTAGACATTGCTTCAGAACCGCCATTTGGGAGTTTTCAGTATCCAAACAACTTTGAATCTTTTACTGAAACCCCTTCACAACCCATGTCTAGTCTGGAGCAGTCGTTGGAAGACTTTAGGGTAGCGTCAAGCCAACAGATGATGGATTTGAATGCGTCCATGGCCGCTCTCATACAACCTACTGACCCGGTAGCTAGTTCCCAGCTAGCTCCAAATTTTCCAATGTATGATGAGGCGGTAGGACAGGCTGAGAATTTGAGTGGAGAAAGTGAGTTGTATACCCTTCCAAATCAAACCTACCCGTCTCAAATTGAATCCCACAACTCCTGTGTTGAAAGTCTATCAAGTGTCCCAAATGAATTATCAGTTGAAGATAGAATGTTTAATGAGTTGTGCGACTTTGTAGTGTTTGATTTGCCAGATTGTGAAGGGAACTTGCTAAGTGAAACCACACCCAATACTTTTGACCTCTGCACCTCCATCTTAGAACCTGAATTGATTGAAATCCATGCTTTTGATGAGGTGTCTGAGAATATTGATTTTCACTTGATTGAGGATATTGACGCTGGGAATATGTTGGATGATGAACCCATAGATTTGGCTGAGTTTTTCTCTTCAAATCATCATCCCGAGTCATTAAATGTTTTTCCCGAACCCCATATGCGTCTGGACTTTGATGAAATATGCATGGATGAGCTTAACTTTGAGGAGAATTTTGAGGATATTTTTGAGGATGAAACAGTTCTAGATGATGAGTCGGATTTTCCAATTCATCCTGTTCCTTTCACTGACTGTGTACACCCTCCAGAACCCTTAACCGATACCCTTCCTCAACCACTTCCCTCCATCCTTTCCATCGTTCCGACCTTGCAAGAACCCGTATCATTTTCACTTCCTGTGTCTGGTTTACCGAGTTCGGCGTACCCATGGCTTCTTACGAATCTTGAGGGATTTGACCCAATTTCTCGCCATATTGATAGATTAGTACAATCCATCTTTTCACATCGATCATTACAGATTGTACTAATTTATTCAATCCATTTCCACCCTCAAGTTCGTATTCCACTTCTTTTTCCCTTCCGCCATTCTTCTTCCTCTCATATACCGAGACCGTATCCCGCTTCTCTCCGTATATGGTCTCGCGTATTCTCCATTTCTTTCCTCTTCACCTTCTTTCACCAGCCACTGCTTTATCACGATAAGATCTTTGAATGGTTGGTGCTCACTTTTGGCCTGTGTAAGGCCTTGTATAGCTTGATACTGTTCTTTCCCCCCCTAATCCTGGACTTCAACGCTTAACAGTGGAAACACTGTTTTACTTAAGTTTGGGGGGGGGGACACTTTTTTTTGTATATATTTTTTGTTTTCCTTTTTGTTTTGTATATAATTTGTTTTTATGGAGCGCCGACAATTTTGACCCTCTTGGTATAGCCTGACAGTGAGGGCACTGTCAAGTTTAAGTTTGGGGGTGTGCTCGGTAAGCTTTCTTCCTTCGCATTCATTTGTATATTTTGCATTTGCATACCTTGTTAAAAACCCACAAAAAAACGAAAATTTTCCAAAAATATAAAAACTTTGTCGTCAAGTTAGCTAATAGGGTAACTTTGATTTTTATTCTGAATGTTTAGTTGATATGTTAGAAATAACTAAATTCTAGGCTTAGGAATTGAACATCCTAAAAATAACCCTCATTCTGTCTAACTTTGGTAAGTATACGTCCTTACAGTTTTTTTGAGAAATAGGTAATCTTGAGTTCAGTTCTTGAGTTAAGTCAAGATGAGGGGAAAGTATTGAAGCTTTATTGAAGGATAAGTCTGAAAAATAGTTTCTTTTCTTGAGTTCAAATTTAGAAAGTATATACCCTACAAACTGCACTTACACGCACCTTGAAACTTGGGATAGTAGAGGATACCTAGAAATACTCTTGCCTGAAAGCCTAGTATGAAAGAAAAAACGGTATTTAAAGCTAAACACCAAAAGAGCATGTTGAAAAATATATCCGGTCTTGAAAAAGAAAAAGAAAAAGAAAAAGAAAAAATAGAATAAAGTCAAGACCTGGAAACTGCTATTTACGCTTTAAAGTTCACACATTCAGTAATCGGTCGTTAGTGCCTCAAGAAGCATTAATAGTCGCATGAAAGGTGTGTGAGCAAATCCGTCCATCCTTAAATGAAAAGAAGTAGTATTTGGTATTAGGGCAAGGGTATTATAGCTTGAATTGAATTCTTGAGTGTAGGGATGCAAATATACACACACGTAGGGGTATACAATCAATGTTTGGATAAAAGATAGAAATAAAGAATAAGACTTGTGTTTTCTGTAAAGTTGATAAAAATCCCTGATTTGAGGCCGCGCTTTAGAAAGAAAACTCAGGAGAACCAACATCTTTCTAAACTTTTTTGGAACGTATAGGTCCTAAGGTTAAATCGATAGGAGGTGTGAAAAATAAGGGTTGGATATTTCTAACTTAGGATGATAGAATTTCTGACGTAAATACTGAACTGTAGGAGTAGAATCAATGTTAACTTATGACACTAGCTTGATAGGATTTTGTGGGTAGTATCCGATGAAAACCCTCAGGAGACAACACTCCTCCTACTAGGGACACCTAGAGGTTTAACGGCATGTTGCACGCGCTCAGTGCAATCGCGTTCCCTGCGAAAGTGCGGTTAGGATTTTATTTTTGTGAATAATTGGTTTTGCTCGGGACGAGCAAAAGTTTAGTTTGGGGGTATTTGTTCATACCAGAATATTGCATTCTATACCGCCCATTCTTACGCTCGTTTGTTTATAGGCAGGTGCTTTTTATCAGTGTTTGCTACATAATTGCAGGATACTGGTCTCAGCTCTAAACAGTGAATATCATGGAAAAGTACGACAAATTCTGGATTACTGCCAACAACAGATAAAACACGGGTCTCTGCTCTCTATCCGTGTGTTGCCACATACCAGTTTAAGGGACAAGATGGCAAATCGATTGTCATGTCATGCACAAAGCTCAATGTCAACACAAGATCCAAGAAATCTACGCGGAGCTCGAGGAAATCATGGCAAAAGATCCACATCACATCACCTTTTTGTTCTACTAAAATTCTGGAAGAAATGTGAAGATATTCTGAGAAAAGTCATATACCAAACAGCAAACAACATAAAACCAGGGATCCCCACAAAAACCCCGAGCCTAATCCCCTACTATGGCCGCGGAACCGCGGCCTAAGCATGCTTAGGCCGCGGAACCGCGGCCGTACGGTCTCTTCTCCTGATTCTTTTTCAGGGGCTTTTTGGTCATTTTATTTGGGGGCAGATTGTTGCCCTAGGTTTCCATTTCCCCGCCTATAAATACCCCGGTTCTGAGCAAAGCCAAAGGTCCAATCTTGGTGTCCATTCTTTTAGCCACTTTAGTGTAGTTTTAGTTCTTCTTCTTCTTCTTCTTCTTCATTCTTCCTCCATGGAAATGTAGTGAGAGCATTGAGTGGATGTGAATAAAGATGAGGGTTTTTGTATCATTCTTTTTGCTTAGCTTCCCCCTTGAGCTCTCTACCTTAACTTGATCTTGCAACCTCTTAAGTGAGCTTGCAAGTTTAAGCTTTGGTCATTGGTCTCAAGGGGTTGTATCATTTTGTTCTCTTCTTAGTGCTTCATTTCACATGAGTTCTTTACCCTTCTCTTGATCTTGCAACCTCTTGATTGAGCTTGCAAGTTTAAGGGTTGGCTATTGATCCCATGCTTATTTTGAGTTCTATGGTTCTTGTAATTACTTTCTTGCATTTTTCATTCTTGTCTTTAATTACTTGCAATTTATTACCATGCACTTTAATTACTTGCTTGTAATCTTTTCTTTTCTTTGTTCTTTTTGTTCTCTCTTTTTGGTTCTTTTTGTGAATGAATGTAATTACCGTTGTTAAGAATAAATACGGTATTGTAAGTTAATATCTCCTTGCTCATTTCCTTTTCCCGTTATTTTCCATTGAACTCCGCCCAAACGATACGCAAGCGCTCCGTTAGGCACCCTACCCTACCAAGGTAACGGTGATTCCTAACCGCGACCGGTTTGGCCGGAGGCGAAAGCAAGAGACAAGAATGGAAGGACACGGGTAAATAAACCATATTCCACGAATACCGCGCTTAAATCCCCTAATCCACGTTGTTGCCGATTGCTCTAGCTTCAATCGGTCAAGACTCGGCTCAAAGGTTTTGAGTACGGATATCTTTAGCTTACAATTTCGTATCTTTTTCTTAACAACTTCATACTTGCATATAAAACACATAGGTTAGTTTGAACAAACACATACAAATTCTTTATTGACTCGTCTAAAACAAGAAAGGACATACAACCATCTCCCTATGGATCGACCCATGCTCAACCGGCTAGCTGCATAGCGACACCGTCCTGATTGCGGTTAACTTTAATTCTAACAACCAAACCATTAGTGTTTGACATCAAAGATGGTATATGCATGCTCAGTGGAGACTGGGTACACTGAACGGACTCGCCAAGAACTCTTAGTTGGTATTATACCTATCGTCAGATAGCAGTTCTCTGGTGACACTGGTACATGTTAGTCTGTAGACCCGAGATTATCATAGAGTCTTGTGTGATTCCCACTGTGCTTTGATTTCCACCTTACAACGTTTAAGAGAACGTGCAAAAAGGTGGCTTTTGGGTACAGTCCCGAATCACATGGAGGCAATGAGCGATAGGAGGGGATTCGTCTCTCCCGGTATTGGGGGTTGATGTTGCGATGTGCTCGATTGCCATAACTGGAAGTCCCCGGACAGGCCTGCTACGGAGATTTACTGATAAGTGTTATCAGCAGTTTCTCGACCCGTTATGAGCCTTACATTGGCACGACTTATCGGTTACTGGGGTCTGACGTTTACCACCCTTAGACTAGATATGCAATATATCAGATGAAAAGACCGGACTGTGCGGTAGTGTTACTGACAGGCTTTTTCAGGAGTAGGAGCATGCTTGCTTGTTGATCTTCTGATTGCTCAATACCCGGGTAACCGTTACGTCCAGCTAGTACCGCTGACGGCTTGTGGGTGCTTGATATGATCATCACTTACTGCCGGAGTATTGACGAGTCTTTAGAGTCCTACACAGAGGTTTCACTAGCTCAGGCAAAACGAAGTAGGAGCATATATGTGATATATGCGGGACCGAGATTAATACGAGTATGTGATACCGTATTCTATTCTCGCGATATAAGGTATCGATCGGTTATATGAGATATAGCTGGGTTATCGAATCAAATGTTGATTCGATAGGTCGATACTGTATCGGTCGATTATATGAGATATATAACCAGGTTATCGAATCAAGTGTTGATTCGATAGGTTGATACAAATAATATTAGTCGGTCATATGAGATATAACCGGATTATTAAATCAAGTGTTGATTTAATGATTTAATGTATAATTATATATATTTGATATATTAATTTACATTAACTAATATTAGCTTACTTAAGCATTTCTTTTTCTCACATGTGCACACTTAATATATATGTGATATATGTTAATTGTGTTTTCTTTTTGTGTCATGCTTGATGCCACATGCAACATGAGTGTATGAGACTTACACCGTGCTAATGATAATGAAGGGTTTATTTATTTAGAGTAAATAATTTATTAGTTGGAAATTGGTCATATGGCATGAAGCTTGTAGAAGCTCGGAGATTCATTGACTTAGTCCACTAGTTTTGTCTTATACTAGATATTTGTTAACCCAACCATTATCTAAACTCGTGGTCAAGTCTCTATATGAGTTATATGAGATATTTCTCACCCATGATTGCCATTCACTCTCTCATCTATTATTTTTGCTTCAACTTCTTCAAGATCAAGAGAGAGCTCTCTAGGTTTTTGAGAGGAGCATAAAAATAGTGAGAAAAGTAATTCTAAAGTGATCAAAAATCCTACTTCATCATCCTCTACTAGATTAGCAATTTAGTTTAGGGTGTTAGCTTCACTAATCCCTAATTAGTGAAGAAGTTGTTAGTTATATGTATGCCCTAGAGGCCATTACTGTACATGAGATGTATATTGTAGTGGAAGCTAGGACATATATAGGTAGGACTTTCTTGCTCGACATGATAGTACGCTATCTGGTTGCTCTTTATCTTAGCATGTATACTTTTTGTCTCTCTATTACATGTTGATAAAGCCCTTAGGATATATACTCGACTTCCAGGACTATGATATAGATCATACTAGTGGGGCCTGGGTAGTCCATGAGTACATCCTTCAATGTTCCTAGTCGTAGGAATATCGAGATGGGGCATCGATATTCCAGAGTAGACTAGCGTATATCTTCTCGACCCATATGATGGGCGATGGATGATCCCATATCCATTGGTGTTTGATATCAGAGACGGTATGCGGGTGCTCAGTGGAGACTGGGTACACTGGACGGACTCGCAGAGAACTCCCAGATGGTATTATACCTCACGTCAGATGGCAGTTCTCTGGTGACACTGGTACAGCTTAGTCTGTTGACCCGAGATCGTCATAGAGTCTTGTGTGTCTCCCACTGTACTTTGATTTCCACCCTACCACGGCTCTACTGAGGCGTGCAAAAAGGTGGTTTTTGGGTACAGTCCCGATTCACATGGAGGCAATGAGCGATAGGAGGGGATTCGTCTCTCCCGGTATTGGGGGTTGATGTTGTGCTATGCTCGACTGGCCATAACTGGAAATCCCTGGCCAGGGTTGCAGTGATTTACTGGTAAGTGTTATCAGTAGTTTCACGCTTGTTGTGGACCTTACATCGGCATGACTTATCAAGCTGCTGGTGTCTAACGTTTACCACCCCTAGGCGAGATATGCGACATATCAGACGAACAGACCGGACTGTGCGGTAAGTGTTACTGATTGGATTCGCAGGAGTGTGAGCAGGATTGCTTGTTGATCTTCTGATCGCTCAATACCCGGGTGGCCGTTATGTTTAGCAGACCGCTTGCGGCTTGTGGGTGATTGATATGATCACCACCTACTGCCGGCGTATTGACGAGTCTTTAGAGTCCTACACAGAGGTTTCCTGGCTCAAGAGAAAGGAAATAGGAGCGCATATGAGATATGTGCGGGACCGAGAATAATACCAGTATGTGATATTGTATTCTATTCTCGCGATTTGTATCATCGGTCGGTTATATGTGATATAGCCGGGTTATCGAATCAAGTGTTGATTCGATACATTGATACACTAGATATTAGTCGGTTATATGCGATATGACCGGATCGTTAAATCAAGTGTTGATTTAATGATTTAATGTATAATTATATATTTGATATATTAATTTACATTAACTAGTATTGGTTCACTTAAGATTGATTTTCTCACTAGATTGTGCACATTGTTTATATGTGATATATGCAAGTGTACATGTTTGTATCATGCTTGATGATACATACAAGATGGGTGTATGAGACTTATATCAAGTTTAGGTTAAATTAGGGTTTACTTATTTTCTTAAGAATAACAAAAGAGAGGAGACTTTAGTCAATGTTATCAAGCTTGTAGAAGCTTGTATGCAACATTGACAAAGTCAACTCTTTTGTCATTCCTTAGGATATTAGTTAACCCAACCCTTAACCTCATACTTTGGTTAATTCTCTACATGAGTTAAGCATGAGGGCTTAACTCAACCATGGTGCAATAATTCAAAGGATAAGTTTTCATTTGGATGGATTATTCTTTCTTCTTCTTCTTCTTTATCAAGCTCCATGAAAAGCTTGCTAGCTCTAATGGTGCGATGAGAAAAAGTGTGAGAAAATCAATTCTAAAGTGAGCCCACTTCCTACTTCTTCATCCTCTACTACTTGCCATGTAGTATAGGGTGTTCTATTCACAAAGTTCATGACCAAGTGAAGGAATAGCTTGAGTTTGAGTCTCCTCGACGTAGATCATCTTCGGCCTCGAAGTCAACGACCAAGCCCGCTCATTTCTCCGAAGAAACCATCGCTAGAGTCCGGGATTCCGATGATCGCAGTGAAGGGACGTCAACACGGAGCTTTAGAAGTGAAGGACCGGATCTACAAAGGTTGTAATCACTTTCACTTGTAGTTAAAGTTGTTAACTTGCTTGTTTTCGCATAATCTCTAGTATACGATCTTGGTTAGGGTTGTTCGGCACGGCTATTTTTTTGAAACGGGCATGGTTGATGCCTTGTAGAACCTTGTTAGAGTGCCAAGGAACCCTACAGAAGTAGCTTGGGTTAGTGTCTTCTCGACGTAGATCATCTTCGGCCTTGAAGACATCGTGTAAGCTTGTTCCTTTCATCTTGTGGAGCCATTCTAGAGTCCGCAAGATCACTACTTGGAGCGAAGGGACTACTACACGGAGCTATTGAAGTGAAGAACCGGTCTACAAAGGTTGTATTCCTAATTCACTTAGTTGTAAAGTAGTTTACACTTTGTTTCGTCTAAATCGCTAGTTAATATTCTAGGGTTAGGATTGTTTAGCATGGCAAAATTTTAAAAATGGCATGGACAATGCCTCCCGAACCCTTGCTGTCGTGCCAAGCAATCCTACAGTGGTATCAGAGACAAGCTTGAGATTTAGACGATGTTTGTTAGATTACGAAACCGAAACTGCTCCGTAACTTGAAACATTAAAACCCAGTTTCTGTCAATTTTTAAAGTTGTCGAATTTTTTTTAAGCAACTGCAGAATGTTACATGAGATGTAATATGAACACTGAGAAAATATGAACCAATTCCACCGGATTTGACCCGAGCACATGGCTCCAAAAACCGAGCAGGCCAGCCTTAACTGCTCCATTCTGGTTCGTATTTGTCTGGTGTTCTGGTCTCTGGGTTTTGGTGTTTCAGGTATTACTTGTTTTTGCTAAATTTGCATGTGATGTTATCTTTTTACAAAGGCAATTCGGAGTGTTTCGTAGTCGTAATTCTAACTATATTTCGGGTTATTTAAATGGTGCTAAAAAGTTCGAACGGATATCAAATACCCACTTTAACCCTCGACAGAAAATTTTCCAAGAGTTGGATTTTTTCCGAGTTAAAGAACATTCAAAAATCATGCAAGTAATGCGGTGGACCCTCTAGAAGAACAAAACTCTAACTCGATTCTATGACCGTAAGAACCGCCGCCAAACCCTAGGATTTGTGGTAGTTCCGCGGCGTCATAGGTGAGGCAAGGGTTGACCCTTCTACGGTTGGTCCATAGGTACTGCGGCATGTGATGAGTATTTTTAAACTGCGCTCAAGTGTTGAGCTTTTTGGGAAATTTTAGGTGTTTGTTGATTCGATTGGAATGTTTAACTTCGTCTATCTATTTGTGGAATGTGATACAATATATGAAATTCATATAGTTAGGCATGAAATCCAAACTATGTGATATTTTGGGTTTATGATATCTAAGGTGATTGTGGATTCCAAATGTTGTAGTTTGACATTTTATTTTCTGCGACCGTAAGTGTAATATGTGGTGTATCACTGTTTTCGTTGCTATATGTCAACGACAATTGTGATACGCCTATTTATTTACGTTGATGACATGTGATGTTATGTGTTGCTGGGATATGTTATATTGGATCGTCGTGTTTTGAATAGCCGGGCATTTATGTGAGATGAGAGTTTTATTTTCATTCATGTAAAATTCATTGTATGTAATATTCTTTTAATTGGGGCACTTCCGGGTTGAGGACGGTGTCACCATTTTTGTATATTATTTACTTTTCCGCATTAGGATAGACCCATGGAGGGGAGCACAAGTAACCGGGTTTTAGGGTCCAGTGGGAGACCATCTCGAGGAGTCGAGACCGGGTCTCCTAACTCTAGAATTGGTAGGGTTACTTGCCTCTCTCGTAGGGGTCTAGGGATATGGGTTTAGCTATTCATCGCGACCGTGGAATCCGTGTTTTATACTGGCTTAATTTAAAACACGGAATTCCTAGTATATCCAATATTTCATATACTATCTTCTGCTGCTGATATTCTGTGATGTGATCACTTTATATGCATGAGACAAATATTTTATTATTGTATATATGATATATAATAAACGTTGCTTATGTTTTACACCCGCGCTAGTCCCGCCCCACTATGTCGTTAGTTAAGTAACCTAATGGTGCATAACGGGACACTGTGGTGAATGCGGATGGCATAAGCGTACGTTGTATTTTCGTTTCTTCTGCGATCCTTAGGAAGCATAAATGAAGGGACTTCATTGATGAGATTAATGAAAAAGAAAGACACTTAAAAATATGTTGTAGAATCATATTTTCAAAAAGGGTAGCTCTAGTTTTTGCTTTGCATAGCGGTATTCCTTGTAGAATATCCAACACTTCATTCGATGAGGAAAGAGCCGAGATCCCTTCACCGGGAGTGACCTCTTTAGCAAAAGCTAGAAGATGCTACAACCCACTCAGTTTTGTCTTTTGATTGCTTCTTTTAGTTCGTGCTTTGCATAGTGGTATTTATGAAATATCCTGCACCTTATTCGATAAGGAAAGAGCCGAGATCCCTTCACCGGGAGTGACCTCTTTGTTCCCGCCAAAATTTTGGCTCAAAACCCACTCCTTATAAAATAATAACAATAAAAAGAATAAATAAATAAATAAATAATAATAATAAAGGAGAAAATCTCCCTTTCAGAGCAAAGCTCTGTTCAAATCCCAAGGCGGGAAATGAAGCAACGCTTCTGTTTCCCCCAATCAGAGCAAGGCTCTGTTTTAAAAAGATGATAAAATTCAAATTTTAAAATAAAGGAAGCAACGCTTCAGATGACCTGCGCTCTACGCTGCGCAACACGTGGCAGCGCAGTTGCACTAGCGCAGTGGCACTGCGCTCTGCGCTGCGCGACACGTGGCAGCGCAGTTGCGCTGCGCTCTGCGCTGCGCGACACGTGTCAAGCGCAGGTGCGCTTGCGCCAACTGTGCCAGCACTAAAACAGAATTAAAATTCTAAAAAGATCTTTCTGATCTTGTTAAAACAAGAAGATTATCTTCTGTAAAACAGAAGCCATTGGATCAAAGATCCAACGGTGGGGAAAAATCCCTAAATCACTCAGAGAAAGATCTCTTTAACTGATTTAACAAATCAAATGGCACTATAAAAAGCCCCCTAGACTCCAAGTCTAAGAGAGATCAACACACAGAGAATTCACAGAGCTCTTCTAAGAACTTTGAGAATAATTCAGAAAGAAAGAAAGAAAAAGGTAAAAACCTTTAGAAAAAGAAGAATTTTCTTCTAAAAAGATCAATGATCTAAGAACAAGATCAAAGATCTTCAATAAAAAAATGATAATATTAATAAAAAGAAGTAATTTACTTCTTCTTTAGATCTTTTTGATCTAAATAAAGGCATTGCCTTTTGATGAACCATTGGTTCTGGGATCTTAGAAGATTCTCTTCTTTGATCCAAAATCGAATCAAGATATTGAACAGTGCCCTGCACTTGAAAAAATTGCACTGTTGCGCTCTCAGGTTGGCGCAAGCCACCAGAGAGCGCCACGTGTCAGCCCCAGAACAGACTGCGCTATGCGCTTCTAAAACAGAGCACCGCTCTCTTAAATTGGCGCAAGTCACCAGAGCGCGCCACGTGTCAGCAACGCAACAGCGCAGCGCACTGCGCTAGCAGACTTGCGCTCACCAGAGCGTGGCACGTGTCACCTCCACATGGACTTGCGCCTTGCGCTCCTCAATTGGCACAAAGCGCCTGACAAGCCACGTGGCGCTCTGTCAGACTAATTAATGCAGCGCATTATTAAAGGGCAGGGCCCAATTAAGAGGCCCAATGGACCAAAACAGATGCTCTGCATTAAAAAAAAAGGGAACAAAGCCCAATTTAAAAGGCCTAACATGCCAGAATAAAATGCAATGCAGAGCCCAAACAAAGGTCTGTCAGACCAAAACAGATGCTGTACATCATTTAAAAAAGGGCAGAGCCCAAATAAAGGTCTAATAGACCAAACAAAATGCCATGCATTATTAAACAAGGGTAGAGCCCAATCAAAGGCCTAACAGACCAGACAAATAAAAAATTGTTGAACATTTTCAACTGGACTTAACCCAATCATGGCAATAAGTCCTCAAATTAAATTGAGCTGAGCACAACTGCTCTCTTAAACCAATTTACACCCGGTTCAAGGGTACATCTCCGAACTCCTTTGATATTTGTCATTGTAATCCTTCAACGTCTTCAGAGAGGTGACGAGTCCCGACAACCACACGTCGATACGGACTGCGAGGTCCTTAAACTCGTGGACCGAAACGTCCTTAAACTAATATTCGTCCCAAAATGGGAACGTTTGACCGAAATGTCCTTAAACTAATGTTCGTCGCCAAATGGGAATGATGGACCACCATGTCCCTAAACTGGAAATCGACCGCAATATCATTAAACTAAACAATAGAGCCAATTGCTCTCTTGTCCGATCCAAACGATCCCGTTAAGTTGATCTTAGTCTGGAGATTAGGCTAACGTATCCTTAAGAAAATTTTAAGTTGATCTTAGCCTTAAATAGGGCTAACGTATCCTTAAACCAAAACCCCAAACCCAAATCTAAGAAAATACGGATTTGGACTAATCCGCGTCCTACGGGCGACGACATAAATTAGTCTCCGTATACAATCCACGGGCAACCACAAACAAAACAAACACCCACGACACAAAGTGAAATTCTGGAGAAGGAGAAAGTTGCTACCGCGGTGCGGTAGCGTAATTAACTGCAGGGGCTTGTGCCTGCAGGTAAGAGCATCCCCACAATCAAAAAACCCTTCCTGCGAGGGGGAATCTGACGAAATCTGCTACATCGGCCGCATCCGTCCAAACCTCCGATACACGGTATCATAAATCAACTTGGCATCTTCGGAGAGGTGGACGGATAAAACTAATTAGCATCTGCCCCGAATCTAATGCAAGACAGTCCGTCTTGCTCGTCTTTAGGAGGGGAACAGATTCTGGCACGCCCGGTGGGACCTCTTCCTCTTTCCACTCCACACTTCGTGTGTCGTGTTCGCGAACGAATCACGGTTTGCTGTGGTTGCCTGTGGATTCGAGGTACTAAGATTTGGTGTCTTGCTCCGTGCAGAAAACAGAAAATCAATGGCTTCAAACTGCACTACCTGCGACTGCAACTCTCGCTCCTTCCTTGCTGGAGGAGTGACTTATGGGCCCCAAGCGGCCTCCCTTTTCAAGATGCCAGTGGAGCAAGTAACTCAAGCCACCGCTGGCCTATTCTTCGGGACCATGCTCCCACTGTTGAGCTTTAATGCCCCAATGACGTTGCAAGAAGCCCCAAAGAAGTCGGTCTTTGATCGACTTACCACTGCCGCAGCCCCTCTCAACGGGTCGCCCAACTTCAATACCTCAGTTTTCAACAGACTGGGCCAGAGCGTCTACAAGCCCGCGATGCCCGAAGTTGCTATCCCAAAGCAGATAGCCATCCCGGCTCAAGCGGACGAAATTATTGGAAAGGCTTCTCCTTCCAAAAAGTCAGTTTTTACAAGGATGGCCATTCCGGCTTCTGCTCCAGGCGAGGTCCTCAAAGCTGCTTCCTCTGCCCAGAGGTCTGTCTTTGACAGATTAGACATTGTTTCTTAACGGGTGTCAGTCTTCGACAGGCTAGCACCAATAACGGTCTCTCCTCAAAACAGGGGGCATGAGGAGGTCACCCCTACGGTTGAAACAACTCCATCTGCACGACACGCTCGACGTCGCCACTGGCGCCGAGTAAGGAAGGCTGGGGGCAACTCCCTCTCTGGATTTACTCCACCAGCTCCAACGGTGGGGATCGATGCTGCTGTTCCAACCGAGAACAGCTTTGAACTGCTCAACAAGGTGCGCAGAAACTCTCCTACTGCAGTGCTGAAGAGAACTCCTTCACCTGTGGGGAATGATACAGAGAAGAAGCTGGAGCAGCCCCCTCAGCGGCTGTCCTCTAAGATTTACAAAGTCTGGCATCAAGTCCAAGACTCGGTTGTTGATCAAGACTACCTCCGCCGACAGAAAAAGATGAAGGTTCGGCAGGAGAAGGACTACTCTGTCAAGCCAGGAAAAGCAACAGCTGGCTGGGTGCCCACTGCAACGGCTCCCTCAACGTCAATCACTCAAAAGAAAAGGAGGCCGCAAAAAGCCCCTGTGAACATGGCGAACCGTAAAAGCGCTGAACACAAACGCCCCAAGTCTAGGGGCATGGTGGTCCATACTGTTTATATGGCTTTCGGAAAGGAGGAAAGCCGTGCTTCGATGGGTCACCGACCGCTCACTCGATCCGTGACCATAGCCCAGGAACAGCAGCAGCAGAAGCTCCAGGAGATGCTGACTGTGATGGCCGCACTCACCGGGCCAAAAGAAAGCCCGGAAACATCATCAGAACGGCGTCACGAACAAGAAACTGACGCTGACTTCCTACGCAGAGTCCTCGAAAAGAAGGACAGAGAGGCAGCAGAACAAGCTGCCAACATAAAACAAATGGCGCTTCTCTTCCAAGACATGGTAGGGATGATGTTACAGCCCGACCCTCCAGCTGAAGACCCTCCAATCATTGTTGGAGACGATGGAGGGGAGACATCAAATCCACCTCCGGCTCATTCAGCAGCCAAGGAGGAAACCATTTCCAAATCCACCCTAGATGATTATATTGCTCAGCAGATACGAATTCATCAGCCGAATGAAGCGGCTGGGCAAATTGTTAGAACCGGACGACCCTACCCGGGATGGTATGACCAAATCAGTTATCCACCGGGATATATGATCCCCAAATTCCATGTGTACAAGGGGACAGGCAATCCCCATCAACATGTCGCTCAGTTCAGGGCTCTTTGCGGCAATACTGGAGGCGATGACAAACTGTTGCTTCGCCAATTCGTCGGCAGCTTAGCAGAAACGGCCTTCGAATGGTATTCGGAGCTGCCCAACGACTCTGTCAAAACATTTGCAGAGATGGAGCTGCTGTTTACATAAAGATTCGCGAGTGCTAGCGAACGCACCCCAATCACGGCATTGATCAATACCAGGGTGAAGCCTGGAGAAACTTGGGTCCAGTATGCGATACGGTGGCGTAATCTATGGTCAAAGTGCGAGCAGCGCATCGAAGAAGCTCCTGCCATAGGCATGTTCGTGGGTACTCTCGACTCTCAAGCGACCATCTCCCAATTCATGATGTTCTTCAAGCCGACCACTTTTCAGGCCTTGATTGACAAGCTGGCCCAAATGGACCAGATGGGTCATAGACCATCTCCTTCAAAGACAGAGCCTTGGAATGAAAAGGGCAAAGGGAAAGCAACCTTCGTCGCCAATGCTCAACAACAGCCGAGCAACTCAAAACCGATTGTTCGCCAAAACAACGTGCGTCCACGCCCATCCCTTGAGGAAAGACTGGGACGTCCTTACTCGTTTCCCCAGGATAAAACGAGGAAACTGTTTGAGCTGGCAGTGCGCAACGGATTCATCAATCTGCCGAGTCCGAAACGTCCGCTACAGCCAGGAGATGTCAACGATCCTAATTACTGCCCCTACCATCGAGCAGTAATTCATCCGATTGAAGATTGCTTCGTCTTCAAAAACTGGGTTGAAGACCAATACCAACAAGGCAAACTCGCGCTGTCCGAAAACTGGAAGGTGAGCCCGCCACAACCACATGCTCCAAAAAAGATGGATATGCCGGGGGCATCATGCTCATTCATAGAGAAAGACCAACGGACCACTACGTCTTAAAACTGGATAATAGACTGAAACGTAGACCACTACGTCCTAAAACTAGCTGACGGCCGAAACGTCTTTAAACTACTACCGCAGCATCCTCAGGCTGACGAGATAAAAAAAAATAAAAAAAATAATATAAAAACGGTATGTCCATAAGCAAAAGGAGCACGTATGAAAACCTGAAAGGGCTCCGTGAGTAAAAACAGCAGGGCTACCGGCGAGTGTTCGTGAAAACCCGAAAGGGTGCGACCTCGTTAGAAAAAAGAATGAAGAGAATAAAAGGAAAAAAAAAACGTTATGTCCATAAGCAAAATGGGCACGGATGAAAACCCGAAAGGGCTCCGTGAGTAAAAACAGCAGGACTACCGGTGAGTGTTTGTGAAAACCCGAAAGGGAGCAACCTCGTTAAAAGACACTTACAGGGTCCTCTCGGCCTTGTAAGGAGAAACCACCCGCGTGAGATCCTTACGACTCACAAGGGAGCAACACACTTAGGGATCCTCACGATTCCTAAGGAGAAATTACACTTGCGAGATCCTCACGACTCGTAAGGAGAATTCTCTTATGGGACCCTCACGGCTTATAAGATTTGAAAGCCTTAAGTTACAGAAACCTTAACCTGTTCTTAAGCAACCCCCACAACCTTCGAGATGGCCCTACAAGTGGCTCAATACTGACCCTTGTATACAATCCATGGGCACGAATAAACATTTCCCTAACCAAGTCCCACCCGTGGCTAGGGATATGTCCATATGGTAAACAACCGCTTACGGGTCCTTACGACTCGTAAAAGGGAAAATTCTCTTATAAGATCCTTACGATTTATAAGAGAAAACGCACTTAGGAATCCTTACGATTCCTAAGGAGAAAACACACCTACGAGATCCTCACGACTTGTAGGGAGAAATATCTTTGTGAGACCCTTATGGCTCATGAAGTCAAAAGCCTTAGTCGCCAGGACCCTAACCCTGTTTACTAAGCCACCTTTGTTCGATGTCAACAGAGGCAAATGATGATTCGCTCCTGGCAATATCCCAGTTGTAGCGATGCTAATGCCTAAATCGGTATCAAATTCCAAGTCCTTTCATGGCAAATGATGATTCGCTCCTGGCAATATCCTAATTGTAGCGATGCTGATGCCTAAATCGGTATCAAATTCCAAGTCCTTTCATGACAAATGATGATTCGCTCCTGGCAATATTCCAGTTGTAGCGATGCTGATGCTGAGATTGGCGTCAGATTCCAAGTTCTACACTCGCGATAAAAAAAAATCAGCGAGCCATACGAGCATATGAAATAGCCGAAATGATGGGGCAACTTGCAATAAAAAGCAACAAGTAAAAATGTATGCATGCAAAATAGCCGAAATGATTGGGCAACTCGCAATAAAAAACAGCGAGTGAAAATAAAATAAATAGCCGAAACGATTGGGCACCGCGAAAAATAGCCGAAATGATTGGGCAATCGCGACCTTCGCGATGTAAAAGCTGAAATGATAGAGCATCGCGGAAAGAAATAAAAAATATATATAATGAAATTTATGCCCTGCAGGCGATATCACAGCAATCCCTGTATATAATCCAGGGGCGCAAACAAAGAAGGAAGCACATCTTCCCTCCCCATGCTCCATCAGAAAACAGAGCCAAGTCTCGGCGGCAAGTCATATAAAGCCCGAAAGACAATCGGAGATCATCTTGCACCAGTGCGGAATGGTCACCACCTCGACGTTCGTCTCGATACAGCAGACGAGATGTCACCCCAGCGTTCTTCCTCCAACAGGATTCAGACGCAAAATCATCAAACAGAGGAGCCACGGCAAAGTCCCTAGTTCATAACCTCGACGGTTCACCAACAACCTAGAGACAACCGCAACATTCGTCTCAATACAACAGATGCAATGCCAGCAAACGAAGCGAAGGCCAAATTCCTAGCTTCAAGGTCTTAACGGCAAGTCATATAAAGCTTGAAAGACAACCGGAGATCATCTCACACCAGTGCGGAATGGTCACCACCTCGACGTTCGTCTCGACACAGCAGATGCAACATCATCAAACAGCGGAGCCACGGCAAAGTCCCTAGTTCCAAACCTCGAAGGTTCACCAACAACCTAGAGACAACCGCGACATTCGTCTCAATACAACAGACGCAATGCCAGCAAACGAAGCGAAGGCCAAATTCCTAGCTTCAAGGTCTTAACGGCAAGTCATATAAAGCCTGAAAGAGAACCGGAGATCATCTCACACCAGTGCGGAATGGTCACCACCTCGACGTTCGTCTCGACACAGCAGACGCAACATCATCAAACAGCGGAGCCATGGCAAAGTCCTTAGTTCCAAACCTCGACGGTTCACCAACAACCTAGAGACAACCGCGACATTCGTCTCGATATAGAGGACGCAATGCCAGCAAATGAAGCAAAGGCCAAATTCCAAGCTTCAGGGTCTTGACGGTAACTCATATAAAACCTGAAAGACTATCGGAGATCATCCCACATCAGCGCAGAGTGGTTATGACTCATCGGGGCTCTCCAAAATGAGCCTAACCTCAAGTAAAAAGTGACATGGAATATCCCTACGCTTGCTCTTTCGACGGTAATATTACCTGGAAGATTACTTGAAGACGTCTTGTCCAGCCCCCGAAGGGATCAGAGACACGACAATCGCAAGGCTGCTCGAACAGCAAGATTGCCTATCGAGGAATATATTAGCCAACGCGACGGTACGACGGACAAAATCCTAGTACCACAGACCCTAACGGACCTTTGTCGTAAAGAGCAGAGGTTAACTGTGACGTTAGGACATTCTTGCGAGAAATGCTCGATTCATCTCGACTCGTGAGGAAATTAGTGTCTTTGCGAGAAATGCTCGATTCGTCTCGACTCGTGAGGAAAAGCCTTAGGCAGCGGGGATTAAAAAAACTGTTTCCTAAGCACTGGGGCCCTGCAAGTCGGTCCAAAACGGTCTCTTGCATACTATCCACGGGTCACACTCTCCAAAGTCGAATCTCGATAAGGAGGGAAACAACCGCTTACGGGTCCTCTCGACTCGTAAGAGGGAAAATTCTCTTATAAGATCCTTACGACTTATAAGAGAAAACACACTTAGGAGTCCTCACGACCCCTAAGGAGAAAATACACCTACGAGATCCTCTCGATCCTTAGGGAGAAAAGTCTTTGAGAGACCCTCACGGCTCATAAAGTTGAAAAGTCTTAGGCTACAAGGACCCTAAACTTGTCTCCTAAGCCCTCGATTCCTTGGCTACTCATAACTTTGCACTACTTCACCCACGTACATACTTACGTGGGCAAAGTAGTGGGGGGCATTTGTTCCCGCCAAAATTTTGGCTCAAAACCCACTCCTTATAAAATAATAACAATAAAAAGAAAAAATAAATAAATAAATAATAATAATAATAAAGGAGAAAATCTCCCTTTCAGAGAAAAGCTCTGTTCAAATCCCAAGACGGGAAATGAAGCAACGCTTCTATATCCCCCAATCAGAGCAAGGCTCTGTTTTAAAAAGATGATAAAATTCAAAATTTAAAATAAAGGAAGCAACGCTTCAGCTGACCTGCGCTCTGCGCTGCACGACACGTGGCAGCGCAGTTGCGCTGCGCGACACGTGGCAACGCAGTTGCCCTAGCGCAGTTGCGCTGCGCGACACGTGGCAGCGCAGTGGCGCTGCGCTCTGCGCTGCGCTCTGCGCTGCGCGACACGTGTCAAGCGCAGGTGTGCTTGCGCCAACTGTGCCAGCACTAAAACAGAATTAAAATTCTAGAAAGATCTTTCTGATCTTATTAAAACAAGAAGATTATTTTCTGTAAAACAGAAGCCATTGGATCAAAGATCCAACGGTGGGGAAAAATCCCTAAATCACTCAGAGAAAGATCTCTTTAACTGATTTAACAAATCAAATGGCACTATAAAAAGCCCCATAGACTCCAAGTCTAAGAGAGATCAGCACACAGAGAATTCACAGAGCTCTTCTAAGAACTTTGAGAATAATTCAGAAAGAAAGAAATAAAAAGGTAAAAACCTTTAGAAAAAGAAGAATTTTCTTCCAAAAAGATCCAAGATCAAAGATCTTCAATAAAAAAATGATAATATTAATAAAAAGAAGTAATTTACTTCTTCTTTAGATCTTTTTGATCTAAATAAAGGCATTTCCTTTTGATGAACCATTGGTTCTGGGATCTTAGAAGATTCTCTTCTTTGATCCAAAATCGAATCAAGATATTGAACACTGCCCTGCACTTGAAAAAATTGCACTGTTGCGCTCTCAGGTTGGCGCAAGCCACCAGAGAGCGCCACGTGTCACCCCAGAACAGACTGCGCTATGCGCTTCTAAAACAGAGCACTGCTCTCTTAAATTGGCGCAAGTCACCAGAGCGCGCCACGTGTCAGCAGGGCAACAGCGCATCGCACTGCGCTAGCAGACTTGCGCTCACCAGAGCGTGGCACGTGCCACCTCCACATGGACTTGCGCCTTGCGCTCCTCAATTGGCGCAAGGCGCCTGACAAGCCGCGTGGCGCTCTGTCAGACTAATTAATGCAGCGCATTATTAAAGGGCAGGGCCCAATTAAGAGGCCAATGGACCAAAACAGATGCTCTGCATTATAAAAAAAAGGGAACAGAGCCCAATTTAAAAGGCCTAACAGGCCAGAATAAAATGCAATGCAGAGCCCAAACAAAGGTCTGTCAGACCAAAACAGATGCTGTGCATCATTTAAAAAAGGGCAGAGCCCAAATAAAGGTCTAATAGACCAAACAAAATGCCATGCATTATTAAACAAGAGCAGAGCCCAATCAAAGGCCTAACAGACCAGACAAATAAAAAATTGTTGAACATTTTCAACTGGACTTAACCCAATCATGGCCATAAGTCCTCAAATTAAATTGAGCTGAGCACAACTGCTCTCTTAAACCAATTTACACCCGGTTCAAGGGTACATCTCCGAACTCCTCTGATATTTGTCGTTGTAATCCTTCAACGTCTTCAGAGAGGTGATGAGTCCCGACAACCACACGTCGATACGGACTGCGGGGTCCTTAAACTCGTGGACCGAAACGTCCTTAAACTAATATTCGTCCCAAAATGGGAACGTTGGATCGAAATGTCCTTAAACTAATGTTCGTCCCCAAATGGAAATGATGGACCACCATGTCCCTAAACTGGAAATCGACCGCATTGTCATTAAACTAAACAATAGAGCCAATTGCTCTCTTGTTGGATCCAAACGATCCCGTTAAGTTGATATTAGTATGGAGATTAGGCTAACGTATCCTTAACAAAAGTTTAAGTTGATCTTAGCCTTAAATAGGGCTAACGTATCCTTAAACCAAAACCCCAAACCCAAATCTAAGAAAATACGGATTTGGACTAATCCGCGTCCTACGGGCGACGACATAAATTAGTCTCCGTATACAATCCACGGGCAACCACAAACAAAACAAACACCAACGACACAAAGTGAAATTCTGGAGAAGGAGAAAGTTGCTACCGCGGTGCGGTAGCGTAATTAACTGCAGGGGCTTGCGCCTGCAGGGAAGAGCGTCCCCATAATCAAAAAACCCCTCCAGCGAGGGGTAATCTGACGAAATCTGCTACATCGGCCGCATCCGTCCAAACCTCCGATACACGGTGTCATAAATCAACTTGGCATCTTCGGAGAGGTGGACGGATAAAACTAATTAGCATCTGCCCCGAATCTCAGGCAAGACAGTCCGTCTTGCGCGTCTTTCGGACGTTGAAGAATCTGTTCCCCTCCGAAAGACGCGCAAGACGGACTGTCTTGCCTGAGATTCGGGACAGATGCTAATTAGTTTTATCCGTCCACCTCTCCGAAGATACTAAGTTGATTTATGACACCGTGTATCGGAGGTTTGGACGGATGCGGCCGATGTAGCAGATTTCATCAGATTCCCCCTCGCTGGAGGGGTTTTTTTGATTGTGGGGACGCTCTTCCCTGCAGGCGCAAGCCCCTGCAGTTAATTACGCTACCGCACCGCGGTAGCAACTTTCTCCTTCTCCAGAATTTCACTTTGTGTCGTGGGTCTTTGTTTTGTTTGTGGTTGCCCGTGGATTGTATACGGAGACTAATTTATGTCGTCGCCCGTAGGACGCGGATTAGTCCAAATCTGTATTTTCTTAGATTTGGGTTTGGGGTTTTGGTTTAAGGATACGTTAGCCCTATTTAAGGCTAAGATCAACTTAAACTTTTGTTAAGGATACGTTAGCCTAATCTCCAGACTAAGATCAACTTAATGGGATCGTTTGGATCCGACAAGAGAGCAATTGGCTCTATTGTTTAGTTTAATGACATTGCGGTCGATTTTCAGTTTAGGGACATGGTGGTCCATCATTCCCATTTGGGGACGAACATTAGTTTAAGGACATTTCGGTCCAACGTTCCCATTTTGGGATGAATATTAGTTTAAGAACGTTTCGGTCCATGAGTTTAAGGACCCCGCAGTCCGTATCGACGTGTGGTTGTCGGGACTCGTCACCTCTCTGAAGACGTTGAAGGATTACAACGACAAATATCAGAGGAGTTCGGAGATGTACCCTTGAACCGGGTGTAAATCGGTTTAAGAGAGCAGTTGTGCTCAGCTCAATTTAATTTGAGGACTTATGGCCATGATTGGGTTAAGTCCAGTTGAAAATGTTCAACAATTTTTTATTTGTCTGGTCTGTTAGGCCTTTGATTGGGCTCTGCCCTTGTTTAATAATGCATGGCATTTTGTTTGGTCTATTAGACCTTTATTTGGGCTCTGCCCTTTTTTAAATGATGCACAGCATCTGTTTTGGTCTGACAGACCTTTGTTTGGGCTCTGCATTGCATTTTAAATTGGGCTATGTTCCCTTTTTTTATAATGCAGAGCATCTGTTTTGGTCCATTGGGCCTCTTAATTGGGTCTTGCCCTTCAATAATGCGCTGCATTAATTAGTCTGACAGAGCGCCACGTGGCTTGTCAGGCGCTTTGCGCCAATTGAGGAGCGCAAGGCACAAGTCCATATGGAGGTGACACGTGCCACGCTCTGGTGAGCGCAAGTCTGCTAGCGCAGTGCGCTGCGACAGTGCGCTGCGCTGTTGCGCTGCTGACACGTGGCGCGCTCTGATGACTTGCGCCAATTTAAGAGAGCAGTGCTCTGTTTTTGAAGCGCATAGCGCAGTCTGTTCTAGGGCTGACACGTGGCGCTCTCTGGTGGCTTGTGCCAACCTGAGAGCGCAACAGTGCAATTTTTTCAAGTGCAGGGCACTGTTCAATATCTTGATTCGATTTTGGATCAAAGAAGAGAATCTTGTAAGATCCCAGAACCAATGGTTCATCAAAAGGCAATACCTTTATTTAGATCAAAAAGATCTAAAGAAGAAGTAAATTACTTCTTTTTATTAATATTATCATTTTTTTATTGAAGATCTTTGATCTTGTTCTTAGATCATTGATCTTTTTAGAAGAAAATTCTTCTTTTTCTAAAGGTTTTTACCTTTTTCTTTCTTTCTTTCTGAATTATTCTCAAAGTTCTTAGAAGATCTCTGTGAATTCTCTGTGTGCCGATCTCTCTTAGACTTGGAGTCTAGGGGGCTTTTTATAGTGCCATTTGACTTGTTAAATCAGTTAAAGAGATCTTTCTCTGAGTGATTTAGGGATTTTTCCCCACCGTTGGATCTTTGATCCAATGGCTTCTGTTTTACAGAAGATAATCTTCTTGTTTTAACAAGATCAGAAAGATCTTTCTAGAATTTTAATTCTGTTTTAGTGCTGGCACAGTTGGCGCTAGCGCACCTGCGCTTGACACATGTCGCGCAACACAGAGCGCAGCGCCACGTGTCGCGCAGCGCAACTGCGCTGCCAACTGTCGCGCAGCGCCGAGCGCAGGTCAGCTGAAGCGTTGCTTCCTTTATTTTAAAATTTGAACTTTATCATCTTTTTAAAACAGAGCCTTGCTCTGATTGGGGGAAACAGAAGCGTTGCTTCATTTCCCGCCTTGGGATTTGAACAGAGCTTTGCTCTGAAAGGGAGATTTTCTCCGTTATTATTATTATTATTATTTATTTATTTATTTACTATTTCTTTTTATTGTTATTATTTTATAAGGAGTGGGTTTTGAGCCAAAATTTTGGCGGGAACACTCTTTAGCAAAACTAGTAAAAAAACTCAAAAACACTCCTTTTCAAAAATCATTTGTTTTTACAATGATATCAAGTTCATTGCGCAAAAGGTTTTCTTAAAAACCTGACGTATCCCTCCATCATTTCAGATAACTACTACTTAGTATTCGTGCTACGTTTGTTGACTATGTTAAGGCGTAGTGTGCGGTAGCTAATTAGTACTTATCTGCTAAAGCATGAGATGCGATTGGATTAGGGTAGTCGTACGACTTTGTTGGCTATGTTAAGGGTCGTGCGGGTGGGTTTAATTCAATCAGGAAATGACGGGTTGAACTTGGCTAGCTTTTATGATTTGTTGACTATGTTAAGGTCATAAGTTGCTAGGGGAAAAATATTATCGGGAATTTCAAGTGTTGAAATTTGCAATGAGATTGCATACCTTCTATGAGATAGTTGGATCCCGATACCTACTGCGAGTAAGAGTTACTCTTGGGAGAGTTTTACACATCACAATTAGCCGATCAAGCAGGTGTCTAGAAAGGTGTTAACGGGGTTACGCCCCTGGGAAAAAAGGTTTATTTTAATTAGGTCTGTACGAAAGCACGGGGAACCTCTCTCAAAGTACCAACACTGGCCTGGCCGAAAGATTGGCGAACTTGTAAGGTGTAATTAATCCCGATCAGTCTTACCTTTTAGGGTTTGAAGGAAGATTTGATAAAAACAGTGGGATCCATCCTGATTAGATAAGATAATAAACCAATCTAATCTTGCAAGAGCATACGCTAAGTGTTTTCTTCTCTCTCTCTCTCCAGGTAGCGACCATGTCAGGTCTTAATCAAGATAATAATATGGATGTATTGACCGAACCCGCTTGTTATGCTGAGCAAGAGAACGTTGGTTCCGCTCCAACTTATAATTGTTAAAAGTCTGAGCAGGAAATAGGAAAATATCCGGATTTCCACGCCACCCAAACGAAGAATGAGCATATTGACGCATCTTCTTCGGGTGTATTAGTCATCCAGAAATGTTTCTCAATACACTCTACGTATTGGGTATTAGATACTGGATCGGGATCCCACATATATAATATGTTACATGGGCTAAAGAAAGATAGAGAACTGGGAATTGGTGATCATTTCATACTAGTAGGGAATGGTGCAAATGTTGCAGCCAAAGCAGTTGGAAAATATCACCTTGTATTACCAAATGGTAATACATTGATTCTGAACAAATGCTATTACATTCCGACCCTGATATGCAATCTTATATCAGTTTCTTTATTAAGTAAAGAAAAATATAATTTTGTAGTACATGATAATGTTATGAACATTTTTCTGAATCAAAAGTTGATTGGATCAGGCTCGTTAAATAATGGCATATACATTCTAAATCAAACCACAGTTCTTAACGTACAAAACACAAACAAGAGGAAGAGTTCAGAAATGAACGAATCCTTCTTGTGGCATTGTAGACTAGGTCATATCAACGCGACACGACTAGCTAAGTTACATAAGGATGGATATTTGAATCCGTTCGAATTATCATCTTATGTAACTTGCCAGTCATGTCTCAAAGGAAAGATGACCAAAACTCCGTTTATTGGACACGGAGAAAGAGTTACGGAACTCTTGGGACTGATACATAGTGATGTATGCGGTCCTATGTCTACACATGCCAGAAATGGTTCCTCGTATTTCATTACATTCACTGATGATCTCTCAAGATACGGACATGTGTTTCTGATGAAACACAAGTCTGAAGCTTTTGAGAAATTCAAAGAATATAAGCATGAAGTCGAGAACCAGACGGGTAAAATTATTAAAATCCTGCGATCTGATCGGGGAGGAGGAGAATACTTGAGCACAGAATTCCGTGACTATCTAAAAGAGAATGGGATTCTCTCTCAGCTTACTCCTCCATATACACCACAACACAACGGTGTATCGGAGTGGAGGAATCGCACCCTATTAGATATGGTGCGCTCTATGATGAGCATTGCTGAGTTGCCTATTTCTTTTTGGGGTTATGCGCTTGAGACAACGGCGTACCTATTGAATCAAGTTCCATCTAAATCAGTACCTACCACACCATATGATATATGGAGTGGGAAGAGACCGTATCTTAAACGAGTTAAGATATGGGGTTGTCCGGCCTATGTCAAGAGGCAAAATCCGGACAAACTCAAGGCACAATCAGTTCTTTGCAAGTTTATGGGATATCCAAAGAATTCACACGGATATATTTTCTACCACATTGAGGAGCAAAAGGTGTTTGTTTCTCAATACGCCACCTTTTTAGAAAAGGAATTTCTTGTGAAAGAAATTAGTGGCAAAGAGGTAGAGCTGGAAGAAGTTCCAGCGGTACAAATTGCAACCGATGATTTAGTGGAACCAGAGGATTCGATAGTCCCCAACGAACCTCAGCCTCTCCGCCGATCTAGTAGGGTTCCTCATCCACCTGGGAGATACTACTGTTTTCTCATTGATGGTGGGAGCGAGGATTGCATCTGGAAGATGATGACCCAACTAGCTTCGAGTAGGCCATCACGAGTGGGGACTCTGTGAAATGGCTGGATGCAATGCGATCTGAGATGGAATCCATGTACACAAACAAAGTATGGACTTTGGAAGTTGCTCCTGAAGGGGTAAAACCCATCGGGAGAAAATGGATCTTTAAGAAGAAACTTGGTGTAGATGGAAAAGTTAAGACTTTCAAAGCTAGACTTGTTGCAAAAGATTTTCTTCAACGACCGGATGTGGATTATGATAAACCTTTTCTCCAGTGTCTATGCTTAAGTCCATCCGGATCATACTTGACATTGCTGCATACCATGACTACGAAATATGCAAAAAGGATGTTAAGACCGCCTTTCTAAATGGTGATTTAGAAGAGTGCGTGTACATAACTCAGCTAGAGGGCTTCGTGGACAGTAGGAGCAGCGGAAAGGTGTGCAAGCTGCTTAAATCCATCTACGGGTTAAAGCAAGTATCGCGGAGTTGGAATATCTGTTTTTATGTGGTAGTCAAAAAGTTAGATTTCATCAAAAATGTAGATGAACCTTGTATATACAAGAAGGTGGCAGAGAGTAAGGTGGTCTTCCTCGTATTGTACGTGGATGACATACTCTTGATAGGAAATGATATTCCTATGCTGCACTCGGTCAAGCTCTTCTTATCACAAAGATTCTTAATGAAAGATCTAGGTGATGCCTCATACATCTTAGGGATTAAGATCTATAGAGATAGATCTAAACGGATACTGGGATTGTCCCAGTCCATGTACATTGACACCATAGTAAAGAGGTTTAGTATGGAAGAATCCAAGCATGGGAATTTACCCACGATCATAGGACTCACTCTCTCTAAAGAGATGTCTCCTAAGACTGATTTGGAGAGAGCTCGGATGCAAGGGATACCCTATGCTTCGGCATTAGGCTCTATCATGTATGCGATGTTATGTACCAAACCTGATGTAGCATACTCACTAAGTGTAGTGAGTAGGTATCAAGCAGATCCAGGAGAGAGTCACTGGACAACTGTGAAGAACATTCTCAAGTACTTGATAAGGACTAAAGAGATGTTCTTGGTGTATGGTAATGGTGAACTCCAAGTGGAGTCCTTTACCGATTCGAGCTTCCAGAGTGATAAGGACGACTCTAAGTCGGTCTCGGGATTTGTCTTTACCCTCAATGGAGGGGCGGTTTGTTGGAAGAGTTCCAAGCAGGAAACCGTGGCAGACTCGACGATGGAGGCTGAATACATCGCTGCCAACGATGCTACCAAAGAGGCTGTCTGGATGAAGAAGTTCATAACTGAACTTGGAGTGGTTCCGTCCATTGAGCATCCAATACCTTTGTATTGTGATAACAATGGAGCAGTAGCCTTGGCCAAGGAACCCAGGTCCCATCAATGATCCAGGCATATTCTGAGGCGGTATCACCTGATCCGGGAGATAGTTGATCGCCGAGAGATCGAGGTCAGGAGAGTTGACACGAAGGACATCACGACGGATCCACTCACAAAGGCCATACCCCAGATACAATTTGAGAGACTCTTCGGGATGTTAGGTATGAGATACTACAACAACTGGCCTTAGTGCAAGTGGGAGATTGTTAGTTATATGTATGCCCTAGAGGCCATTATTGTACATGTGATGTATATTATAGTGGATGCTTGGATATATAGAGAGAGGACTTTCTTGCTCGACATGATAGTATGCTATCCGGTTGCTCTTTGTCTTAACATGTTGACTTGTATAAGTGATGCTGTCTTTATCTCACATGTTGATAAAGCCCTTAGGATGTGTACTTGACTACCAGGACTATGATGGAGACCATACTAGTGGGGCCAAGGGTAGTCCATAAGTACACCCTATAATTGTTCCTAGTCGAGGGTATATCGAGACAGGGCATCGATATTCCGGAGTAGACTAGCGTATACGCTTCTTGACCTATATGATGGGCGATGGATGATCTCACATCCATTGGTGTTTGACATCAAAAATAGTATACGCGTGCTCAGTGGAGTCTGGGTACACTGAATGGACTCATCGAGAACTCCTAGTTGGTATTATACCTATCGTCGGATAGCAGTTCTCTGGTGACACTGGTACAGGTTAGTTTGTAGACCTGAGATCTTCATAGAGTCTTGTGTGATTCCCACTGTGCTTTGATTTCCACCTTACCACGTTTAAGAGAACGTGCAAAATGGTGGCTTTTAGGTACAGTCCCGAATCACATGGAGGCAATGAGCGATAGGAGGGGATTCGTCTCTCCCGGTATTTGGGGTTGATGTTGCGCTGTGCTCGATTGGCCATAACTGGAAGTCCCTGGCCAGGGCTGCTATGGGGATTTACCGATAAATGTTATCAGCAGTTTCTCGACCCGTTTTGAAGATGATAGCTCTTATTGAAGAGCTTGAGGACCTCGATGGACAATGGAGAACGAATAATATGTTGATATTATTCTACAGTCTCTCCCCCTTCCTTTGCTCAATTTGTAGTAAACTTCAACATGCACAATATGGAGAAATCACTACCTGAACTTCTCAATATATTGAGAAGTGCAGAGAGCACACTCAAAGCAGTGAAGACTCCCACTTTGATTGCTGGGCCATCTTCCTCCTCTCGCCCAAAGGTCAAGGCCAAGGGAAAGTTGAAGAAGAAACCCACCAACCTAGAGGTGGAGTTAAAAAGGCTATGGGGAAAGACAAGTCCACGGAGTGTTATTACTTCCACAAAGAGGGACACTGGAAGTGCAACTGTGCTGAGTACCTGGATCTCAAGAAGAAGAAGCATGGTGATGCTTCCGCTTCAGCTGTGTTTGTGACAGAAAACTGTTTTTCTTTAAACTTTACTTCCTGGGTATTAGATACCGGTTCAGGTTCTCACATCTGCAATTCTGTGCAGGGGCTGAGAAATAGCAGAGTTTTGAAGACAGATGACCATACTCTCCGTGTTGGAAATGGTTCCAATGTACATGCGGTTTCAGTGGGAGAGTATCACCTGGGGTTTCCATCGGGATGTATATTGGTTTTGAACCCATGTTATTATATACCTAGTATGCTTTGTAATATCATATCCTTTTCTTTGTTAGACAATGAAGGATATAATTTTGTATTGCAAAATAATTTTATGAACATTAACCTGAATCAAATGTTGGTTGGGTATGGTACACTTAATAACGGGATATACGTCCTAAATCAACACACGGTTTTCAACATACAACACACTAATAAAAGAAAATTTTCAGAAATAAATGAAACTTTTCTTTGCACTGTAGACTTGGTCATATTAACGAAACAAGACTAAACAAGCTATATAAAGATGGATATTTGAATTCCTTTGAATATAAATCTTATGCGACTTGTCAGTCTTGCATCAAGGGTAAAATGACCAAAACTCCATTTACAGGACACGGAGAAAGAGCTACTGAGCTCTTAGGCCTTATACATAGTGATGTATACGGGCCAATGTCTACTCAGGCTAGAGGCGGTTTTTCATACTTCATAACTTTTACTGACGATTTCTCAAGATTCGGTCATGTGTTTTTATTGAAGCATAAGTCTGAAGCTTTTGAGAACTTCACTGAGTACAAACTTGAAGTAGAAAAACAAACCGGATTGAGCATCAAGATACTTCAATCGGATCGAGGTGGAGAGTATCTCAGTATAGAGTTTTCAAATTTTATAAAAGAGAATGGGATTCTCTCTCAGCTCACTCCTCCTTACACACTATAGCACAACGGTGTGTCAGAACGACGGAATCGGAACCTATTAGATATGGTACGTTCCATGATGAGTGGTGCTGAGTTACCTGTCTCATTTTTGGGACATGCATTGGAGACTGCAGCGTTTCTGTTGAACATGGTTCCAACCAAAACCGCGTCTACTACACCATATGAGATATTGTATGGGAAGAGACCATCTCTTAAACGAGTTAAGATTTGGGGTTTTCCGGCCTATGTCAAAAAGCAGAATCCGGACAAACTCGAGACACGGCCAGTCATGTGTAAGTTTGTGGGATATCCAAAGAATTCATATGGATGTCTATTCTACCACAAGGAGGAACAAAAGGTGTTTGTCTCTCAGCATGCCACATTTTTAGAAAAAGATTTTTTTACAAATGATACAGATAGCAATGTGGCAGACCTAGAAGAGGTTCTAGAGACACAAATTACAAATGACGACTTGGTTGAGCCTGATGTTGCAATAGAAACTAATGAACCTCAGCCACTCTGTAGATCTGGTAGGATTGCTCGCCCACCGGAGAGATACTACGGTTTTCTCATTGATGGTGATAGAGAAGATTGCATCATGGATGATGATGATCCTGCCAGTTTTTAGCAAGCTATCACGAGTGATGACTCTGTGAAGTGGCTGGATGCCATGAGATCTGAAATGGAGTCTATGTACACCAACAAAGTATGGCTTTGGACGTTGTACCCTCTGGGGTAAAACCCGTAGGGTGTAAATGGATCTTTAAAAGAAAGATTGGTGTAGATGGGCAGGTAGAGACCTATAAGGCAAGACTTGTGGCGAAAGGATTTCGTCAAAGACCAGGTCTGGACTATGACGAAACTTTTTCTCCCGTAGCCATGCTTAAATCCATCCGGATCCTACTTGCTATTGCTGCTCACTACGACTATAAAATCTGGCAGATGGACGTTAAAACTGCATTTCTAAATGGTGATTTAGAAGAATGCATTTATATTGATCAGCCAGAGGGCTTCGTTGACAGTGGAAGCAGTGAGAAAGCATGTAGGTTGCTTCAATCCATTTATGGATTGAAGCAGGCATTACGGAGTTGGAACATCTGTTTTGATGATGTTATCAAAGAGTTTGATTTCATCAAAAATCCAGATGAATCTTGTGTTTATAAGAAGACTGTAGGGAGAACTGTCGCATTCTTCGTATTATACGTAGATGACATTCTTCTGATAGGAAATGATGTTCCTATGCTACAGTCGGTCAAATCATTCTTATCACAAAGGTTCTCCATGAAGGACCTGGGTGATGCCACGTACATATTGGGCATTCGGATCTATAGGGATAGATCCAAAAGGTTATTAGGATTGTCCCACACCAGGTACATCAACATCATCCTAAAGTGGTTTAGTATGGAAGACTCCAAGCGGGGTGCCTTACCCGCTTGCCATGGAGTCACTCTCTCTAAGGACTTTTGCCCAAAGACGGATGAAGAGAGAGATCGCATGAGCATTATTCCCTACGCTTCAGCCGTAGGATCTATAATGTATGCGATGTTGTGTACACGCCCTGATGTAGCTTATGCACTAGGTGTAGTAAGCAGATATCAATCCAACCCAGGGGAGAATCACTGGACAGCTGCGAAGAACATTCTTAAGTACTTGCGAAGGACTAAAGAATTGTTCTTGGTGTATGGTAATAGAGATCTCCAAATGGAGGCTTTTACCGATTCGAGCTTCCAGAGTGATAAGGATGGCAGCAAATCTATCTCTGTGTTTGTATTTACCCTCAATGGAGGGGCGGTGTGTTGGAAGAGTTCCAAACAGGATACCGTTGCAGACTCTATGATGGAAGCTGAGTATATTGCTGCAAATGATGCCGCCAAGGAAGCCATCTGGATGAGGAAGTTCATCTCGGAGCTAGGAGTAGTTCCAACCATTATTAATCCAATACCATTGTAGTGTGATATGGGGCAATGGCGTTAGCCAAGGAGACCAGGTCCCATCAGCGATCCAGACACATCCTGAGGCGATATAATCTGATCCGGGAGATAGTTGATCGCCACGAGATCGAGATTCGGAAAGTAGATACAAAGAGTAACACCGCGGATCCACTCACCAAGGCCCTCCCTCAGCCGCAGCATGAGCGAATTTTTGAGATGTTGGGTATGAGATACGCCAATAATTGGCCTTAGTGCAAGTGGGAGATTGTTGGATATATGTATGCCCTAGAGGCCATTATTAGATAGTGGGTGTATTTTTACATGTATATATATATTCAGAGAACATTCTTGCTCGACATGATAGTATGCTATCTGGTTACTCTTTATCCTGACATGTTCACTTGATCATGCTTTTATTCATTTGGTACATGTTGATAAAGCCCTGAGGATATTTGCTTGACTACTTTGATTATGATGCAGATCATATTAGTGGGACATGTGTACTTTATAAGCATATCCTAAAATGCCCCTAGTCGTAGGTGTATCGAGACGGGGCATCGATATTCCAGAGTAGACTAGCGTATACAATTCTTGACCCATGTGATGGGCGATGAATGATCCCATATCCATTGGTGTTTGACACCAAGATTGTATACGGGTGCTCAGTGGAGACTGGGTACACTGGACGGACTCGCCGAGAACTCCTATATGGTATTAAATCTAACGTTGGATAGCAGTTTTCAGGTGACACTGGTACAGGTTAGTCCGTAGACCCGAGATCTTCATAGAGTCTTGTATGTTCTCCCACTGTGCTTTGATTTCCTCCCTACTACGGCTCTACCGAGTCATGCAAATAGGTGGCTTTTAGGTACAGTCCCGAGACACATGGAGGCAATGAGCGATAGGAGGGGTTTCGTCTCTCCCTGTATTAGGGGTTGATATTGTGTTGTGCTCGATTGGCTATATCAGCAAGTCCCTGACCAGGGCTGATGAGATTTACTGATAAGTGTTATCAGTAGTTTCTCGATCTTTTATAGGCCATACATCGACATGACTTATTGAGTTATTGGGGTCGACGATGCCATCCCTAGACTCGATATGCAGCATATCTGACGAAGAGACCGGACTGTACGGTAAGTGTTACCGGTTGGCTCGACAGGAGTTTTGACAGGTTCGCTTGTTTTTCTTCTGCTCGCTCAATACCCGGGTGGCTGTTATGTTTAGTTGACCGCTTGCGGCTTGTGGGTGTTTGATATGATCATCACCTACTGCCAGCGTATTGACGAGTCTTAGAGTCCCACAAAGGGGTTACCTAGCTCAGGTGAAACGATGTGGGGTGTATATGGTGATATGCGCGGGTGCTTGATTAAATGCGTGTATATGATACCGCATTATAATCTGGCATTTTCTATTACTCAGGTCGTATGTAATATGACCAGTTTATTAAATCAATTGTTGATTTAATATTAATGACCATTAGCCATTTTACTTATAACCTTTTCTTTATTTGTTGTATGCATGAATGTATGTACATACATATATTGATATGAATGCACACATGCATGCATACATGTGTCATGGTTGATGATACATTGGAGTTAACCATGCAAGACTCACATGGTTAGATATTTATATATTTTGATTATTGATTAAAGATAATTAGGATTAAATCATGGTTGGATTTCTTCTACACTCTTCTTGAGTCAACCATGACTCAAACCATGGTTTAATCTCTAATTCATTCTTTAACTCACTAAAATATCTAGATATTTTTAAACCATGGTTTGGAGTGAGTGTGACTCTCTCATATATTCATTATTCTTTTTTTATTTTGTGCATAACAATTATCTTGAGCTTGCTTAGATATTTCCTCTTTCTTCTTCCTAAAAACTTACTACCTCTTCAAAAGTGAGTGAAGGAGATAAAAAGAAAAGATTTTTAAGTGAGATCCAAACCCACATCACCAATCTATACTAGTTTATCCCACTAGTTTAGGTTGTTCGCATTACTTCTACTTTGTTCTAGTGAAGCAAGGAGCTTGAGCCAAGGTACTCCGCGGTGGATCGTCGTGGACAACGAAGGACTCAAGAGGACTCGTCCAAACATCGAGTTGAGACAAGGAGTCACAAAGGGAAGATCAACAAATGTTGTACTTCTTATCTTTTAGTGTTAGACTCTCTTTTAGTATGCGATACTATGTTTTGTTACTCCAAATTTCTGGTTTGATCCTAGGTTAGTTTGCTTAGCACCATAAAATTTTAATTGTAGCATGGTTGATGTAAGACAAACCCTTGTGCGGTGTTAGGTAAACCCAAAATAAATGGAGTATTTGCAATCCTCTATATGCTATAAGTATTTAATTAGCTTTTGAACAGCAAGAAATAACTTGTAGCTCATTGGTAAAGCCTTGCACTGCTGTGACGTAGCCCCTGTGTTCAAATCCCCTCAGCCACATATTATTTTTGTTGATTTTTCTTTAAATTTTTTGGAAGCCCAAAATTTTACACGTGCAATACACGTAAAAATGAAAAGTCAGATTAAATAAACACGTGCACTGAGATATATGAAACGACACCAACACGTGGCATCAATCCCAAACCCTGACTCCACCAAGTGACCGGCGAGATTCCTCATGGGGCTGGCGCCGCCGGGCCCCCCTATAGGTATTGTGCCCAATTTTTGCCTTAGCACCCCTTGGCCTCCCTCACTACTCCCATTATGTTTGCTTACACTGCAATTATCCAGAGGGTATAATTTCACTCTTTAATTCTAATTTTAATGCATTTTTAATTCTCTCTTCACTCACAAAACCCTAATTCTATCCTATAAATACCACCCTATACTTTGGCCCTCCTCATTCTGAAATCCATTGCCAAAACTCTCTAAAATTCCTAAGTCCAAAAGTTGTACAAGTGGAGTTAGCCAAGGTCAAAGTTCCGGTGACGATTCGAGACAAATCCGGCAACGACTCGACTCCAGGACACCTTCAAAATATTCCTCTACCTCCCCCCTCTATAGTCAATCAGTAAGTCCTCTCTCCCCTTCTCCATTTCTAATCTAAAACAATCTCTTTTCAAAATTCGTCGGAAGCGGAGTTATTCCGACTTCCGATTCTCTCTTCGTTAAAAATTCAACTTTTCTTAAGCAAATTTAACATCTTTTCATATATTGTTTAACAAACATAAAACAACAATTTGACCAAGATTCAATTCAAAATTTAATGTTAAACAAATTCTATTTCACTTTTTCGGTAAAATACCATCAAGTTTACATACGACATTACTTTATCGTTTTGCTCATATTACCTTTAGAAAACTCACGAGGTAATGACTACTCTCATCACAACACTCATCTTGACATAGCATGATGGCTTCTATAACAATTTTTGTGGGACAAAACACAATTTACATTAAAATACCTTAAACTATCAAAACCCGAATTTTTTAAATTCTTTTAATTAATTCCTTGTCAGTAAGCCTCTACAACCCATTTTGGGGAACACGATCGGGATGGTGAGGGTTATCGCATGTCCTTGGGACTAGTAGAGTGAGATGCAGACCTCCTCACGGAGCATTCGATCTCAATGGAATTTTTATTACAATTTCTAAGAAAACGTGATTTCTATTAATAAATAAATTCTATTTTTTATAATTATATATATATAAATATTATAAAAATATTTATTTTAAATATATAATATATACCATGTTTTCTAATCAAAAGAAAAGAATCACAAAAGATCATGAAAATACCATCACATTCAATACAAGTCAAATTACAAGAAAATACCATATACTATTCAAAGTTAGGTTTATATCCACTAGAATATTTCATTTTATAAAAATTACAACTATGAAAACCCTAAAGACGATAAATAAATACTTGAGGTTTATTTTGAAAATATATCAAAACTTTTTTTCATAAAACCCTCTCAAGTTATATTAATTTACAATAAAGACCCTAATAAACATAGGTTTAAGCGGGACCAGTTCTTTTTGTCTATTCAATTTCTACCTTTCTTTAGGACTTACTGAGCAATTGTTCGCTGATGACATTCCTTCTCTTTTCTTTCTTTGGGATGTTGTCGGGTGGATCCGACTCACTGGAGATAGAGCCCAGTTCAGAGGACTTGGATCAGTTCAGCAAAGACCCTGAGCTTTAGACTCTTGTATATACTTTACTTTCATGTTCATGCCATTGTTTAAGCATTTCTTTCATCATTGTATTTACTTTTCAGTTGTATTGTAAAGAAATATTTAATAAATAAAAGTTGTTGTTCATTTATATTTCATGTCTTCTTGTGTATATTTACATTATATTGCTTAGTTACGCTTAGCGTGTTTACTTCTGAGTAAATATGTAGCGGGCCCAGTCATGTCTCATTACACATACATTGGGAAGCGGGGCGTGACAGGTTTTGTTGGCGGCCCATGCAGGTCAGTTCAGCATGGACATGCAGGTCAATTCTGCATGAAGTCCTAAGCAATATAACACAAGAATCAGCAACTAAAAACATTCTTTACATTTCATATTCCTTGAATCTTATAATTTCATATTCTTTGAATCTATTCTAACCCTATTTTTTCTTTCAATGTTATGGATTCTCCAAACAATACCAGCACAAACTTCAACAACACACCACCATCTCTTCCACTTACGCCTACCGTTTTAGCTCCGATCAACGAGCAAACGGTATTGCTTGAGGCAATTCGAAGCCTCCTGGAAGGCCAGCAGCAGCAAACTGCTATATTATTGAACCGCCCAGAAACGGAAGCACTCGGAGTGAAGCAATTCCGGGTATTGCACCCGAAGCATGTTTCTGGGAAAGAGAGCCCTTTGGAAGCTGAAGAATGGGCTCAGAGCATTGAGGACGATCTGGAAGCAACACAAGTGCCAGAGATCGCTTGGATACGGGTTGCAAAGCTGCAAATCACCGATAACGCCCGAGTATGGTGGAAGGCGGAAGAAAGCCGTCTTGCCCAGCCTATCGAATGGAAAACTTTTCGTGACATGTTCGACGCGAAGTATTTTTCTGAGACTGCCCGATTCAACATGGAGCAACAATTCATCCACTTACAACAAGGCTCTATATGGAGCAAATCGGTGGATGGGTATGATGCTAAGTTCACTATGTTGAGCAGGTAAAAATGTATCTCAAATATTCGTTTTTCTAATATCACATACTACACAGCTAACACAAGACCGTAACAGGTTCGCGGCACACCTCATTCCGACTGCTGAGATCAGGTCCAGAAGATTTCAGCAAGGGTTAGATCCGGATATCCAAGCTGCCTTAGCTACAGAGGATTTCCCAACCCACGAACTGGCTCTGAAAGCTACCTGTCAATATGAGGCATTAGTAAAGATGAAGGGCAGACCCCAATCTGCCGGAGTGAAGCGCCCTGCCACTCAGATGGAAGGAGGAGCTTCTTCAAGGCCACCTTTGTACCCAGGAGACCGGGAGTACCTTTCAACCGGCCCTGTCCAGCCTTTTGCACCTACCGCAGGAGGGATGGACACCCGGCGAAGGATTGTAGGCATGCTAATTTCCTTTGCTTAGTCTGTGGCTCATCCACACATGATATTGGGTCTTGTCCTCGTAGACTCAATCCAAATGCTGGACCCAGACCAGCAATTACCTATCCGCAGTGGCCAGCTATCCAGGCACCTGCTCCACGTCTTGCTTTCCCAGCTCCACCTCCTCGTGGACCGACTGCACCTCCTCCTTGTCAGTTCCATCAAGCACAAAGGAACTTACCTCAAGTACAGAGGAACGGACAGAGGAATGCTCCTCCAGCAAGGAGGAATGTACCGAGGCGACAGGCTTTCACAATGACTGTGGAAGAAGCTGAAACCACTGGCTAAGTCATCACTGGTAACTCTTTCCTTTCAATCTTTCTTTCATTCTTTATATATACCCATATATCTTTTTCTTATACCTAAAACCTATCCCACATAACTTAGGTACGATCTTAGTAGCCTCACTTCCTGCACTAGCACTCTTCGATATTGGAGCATCTCATTACTTTATGTCGCAACGGTTCATCCGAACTCACGTGATTCCAGTCAAACCACTTATATCCAGCTGGAATGTCAGTTCAGGGAACAACGTTCTAAAGGAAATAATAGGATACGACCTGTGTCCAGTGCCGTCTACAACAGAGAATTCTATGCTGACTTCAAGGTGCTGGACATACCAAATTTCGATGTCGTTTTGGGTATGGATTGGTTAGGAACATTCTATGCTACTATTGACTGTCGTCAAAAGAGGGTAGTGTTCGAGATTCCAGAACACCCGGCCTTTTATTTCAAAAGTGGAGACCGTATCCTGGAGCTAAGCACATACAAAGCAAAACCGAAGAAGGCAGTGATTGCAACTCTATAGGCGGAAGAAGACATGCCAGAGGTAGTTTGAGGGTTCGACGATGTATTTCCTGTAGACATATCAGGTTTGCTCTGGATCGAGCTTTTGAATTCAGCATTGATTTAGTACCTGGAGCACAACCGGTGATCAAAGCTCTGTATCGTTTGAGCCCCGAAGTTTTGAAAGAGATCGGAACTTAGTTGGACGAATTATTGAAAAAAGGATGGATTCGTCCCAGCACTTCAAGTTGGGGATCGCCAGTTCTTCTTGTGAAGAAGAAGGAAGGTTCATATTGAATGTGCATTGATTATAGAGCTCTGAACGAAGTAACTATAAAGAACAAGTATCCACTTCCGCTCATCGACGATCTGTTCGATCAGCTAAGTGGGTCTTGCGTTTTCTCCAAGTTAGATCTTCGTTCGAGATATCATCAGGTGAAGGTCAAAGAGTCTGATATTTCGAAGGCGGCATTCAGGACTCGCTATGGTCATTATGAGTTTCTTGTGATGCCATTTGAAGTGACCAATGCACCAGCTATATTCATGAACCTAATGAATCAAGTTTTCTGAGAGTACCTAGATAGGTCTGTTGTCATCTTCATCAATGACATCCTGATGTATTATAAGAGTCGGAAAGAACATGCTGAGCACCTACGAATTGTCCTGGAAACTTTATGACAGCATCAATTATATGCCAAGTACAGCAAGTGCGAGTTTTGGCTAGATCAAGTCGGTTTTCTCGGACATATTGTATCAGGCGATGGAATCTCTGTAGATCCAGCTAAGGTATCAGCAGTAAGCGAATGGCCGACACTGAAGTCAGTGAAGGCCATTCGAAGTTTCTTGGGTTTAGCGGGATATTACAGAAGATTCATTGAAAGATTTTCGAAGATTGCAACACCCCTGACCAAGCTCACGCGTAAAGATGAAGAATTCGTATGGTCAGAAGCATGCGAACAAGCTTTCGTAGAACTCAAGTCAAGATTGACTTCAGCACCTATTCTCATAATACCGGACCAATCTGGAGGTTTCGAAGTGCATTGTGATGCATCCGTAAGTGATTAGGATGTGTTCTACATCAGCACGGTAAAGTTGTAGCTTATGCATCAAGACAGCTGAAAGTTAATGACCGCAACTATCCGACGCATGATTTGGAGTTGGCAGCCGTTATCTTTACTCTTAAGATTTGACGCCATTATCTTCTTGGAGAACGAGTGGACATATACACAGACCACAAGAGTCTGAAATATGTGTTTACTCAGAAAGAGTTGAATATACGGCAGAGAAGATGGTTAGAACTCATGGAGGACTTCGACATCAAGCTACAATATCATCCAGGGAACACATGCGAGGGTTAGAGCTAGAAGCAATTGGAAGAAGAAGAAGGAAATAGGAGAGAGATAAAATTAACTAAAGCAAGGTGAATGTAATACCTGATGCACTTAGTCGCCAACCACTATCAATGAATCTCACCGCACAGTAGAAGCTTCAACAAGATTTGCATCAGATGGAAATAGAAGTGGTCATGCCAGGTAACGCTTCAAGTTTGATGAACTTACAGTCTACAATTGTCAATCAGATCAAAGCAGCTCAAGCAAGTGTGCCAAGTTGCAAAAGATCAGAGAACAATTAGAAAGTGGACTTAGAACAGACTTCATCATCCATGAAGACAGAACTTTGAGATACAACAGTAGATTGTGTGTACCACAAGGTCCTATTCGGGAAGAATTAATGAAAGAAGCTCATAGCTCTTCTTATTCAGTACACCCTGGTGGTACAAAGATTTACAAAGATCTGCGGCAACATTACTGGTGGTATGGAATGAAGCGTGAAGTAGCCAGAACCGTCGCTAAATGTTTGGTGTGTCAGCAAGTGAAAGCTGAACATCACAGGACTGCTGGTTTACTTCAACCATTACCTATTCCAGAATGGAAGTAGCAACACACCATCATGGACTTCGTGACTGCTCTTCCTCGCAGCACGAAAGGTAACGATGCAGTATGGATTATTATGGATCGACTCACAAAGTCGGCTCACTTTATTCCCTTTCGAGTTGGCCAATCTACCGAGACATTAGTAAAGAAGTATATGGAGGTAAGTTTGAATCTAAGTAATACTTAACTCTTCAATATGTACTATCTCTGATACCCATGAACTCATGCAGGAAATCGTGAGATTACATGGAGTGCCGGTTTGCATTGTCTCCGATCGTGACACCAGATCCCGATCGCAATTTTGGAGAGTCTACAATCTAGCTTGGGAACAAGTCTCAACATTAGCACAGCTTACCATCCACAAACAGATGGACATTCTGAGTGAACAATTCAGATACTTGAAGATATGCTAAGAGCATGTATGCTAGACTTCGGAGGATCATGGGAAGATCACCTACATCTTGTGGAGTTTTCATACAACAACAGCTACCAAGAAAGTATTGGAATGGCACCCTTTGCAGCTCTATATGGAAGAAAGTGTCGTTCACCATTAAGTTGGGACGACATCGGAGATAGAGAACTCCTTGGACCTGAGATGATAGTAGCAACGGTGGATGTGGTTAGCACTATCGGGGAAATAATGCGCATAGCCCATGACTGACAGAAGCACTGTGCTGATGCAAAGCGCCGTCACTTGGATTTCCAACCGGGAGATCATGTCTTTTTAAAGATCTCACCAAATCGTGGAGTGATTCTCTTTGGAAGGCGGGGTAAGCTAAGTCCGAGATACATTGAACCGTTCGACATACTAGAACGAGTTGGAGAAGTAGCTTATCGCTTGGCACTTCCACCCTCATTGGAAGGAGTGCACAATGTGTTCCACATATCCTAACTCAGAAGGCATGTAAGTGACCCCAGTCACATTCTTGATCACTCCGAGCTCACTGTACAGACGGATCTATCTTGTGAGCAACAACCCGTTGAAATCCTGGACAGAAAGGTGAATTCACTTTGGAACAAGGAAGTAAACTTGGTCCGTGTGACGTGGAGAAAAGACACACCAGGAGAATCAACGTAGGAAAGAGAAGATGACATGCATGCAAGATACCCTCACTTGTTTGTAAATTAGTCCTTAAATAATTATAAATTTCGAGGACGAAAATTTTAAAAGGAGGGTAGAATGTAACGACTCTGTTTCAGTGTACAGAAAATTTGTTTAAAAGTTAATATACAAATGGAGTATTTGTAATCCTGTGTATGCTATAAGTATTTAATTTGCTTTTGAACAGCAAGAAATAAATTGTAGCTCATTGGTAAAGCCTTACACTGCTGTGACGTAGCCCCTGTGTTCAAATCCTCTCAGCCACATATTATTTTTGTTGATTTTTCTTTAAAACTATTTAGAAGCCCAAAAGTTTACACGTGCAATACACGTAAAATGAAAAGTCAGATTAAATAAACATGTGCACTGCAATATATGAAACGACACCAACACGTGGCATCAATCCCACACCCCGACCCCACCAAGTGACCGTCGAGATTCCTCATGGGACCGGCACCGCCGGGCCTCCCATAGGTACTGCCCCCAATTTTTGCCCTAGCACCCTTTGGCCTTCCCCCACTACTCCCATTATGTTTGATTATTCTGCAATTATCCAGAGGGTGTAATTTCACACTTTAATTCTAATTTTAATGCATTTTTAATTCTCTCTTCACTCACAAAACCCTAATTCTATCCTATAAATACCACCCTATACTTTGGCCCTCCTCATTCTGAAATCCATTGCCAAAACTCTCTAAAATTCCTAAGTCCAAAAGTTGTACAAGTGGAGTTAGCCAAGGTCGAAATTCCAGCGACGATTCGGGACAAATCCGGCGACGACACGACTCCAAGACACCTTCAAAATATTCCTATACCTCCCCCCTCTATAATCAATCAGTAAGTCCTCTCTCCGCTTCTCCATTTCTAATCTAATACAATCTCTTTTCAAAATTCGTCGGAAGCGGAGTTATTCCGACTTCTGATTCTCTCTTCTTTAAAAATTCAACTTTTCTTAAACAACAAATTTACCATCCTTTCATATATTGTTTAACAAACATAAAACAACAATTTGACCAAGATTCAATTCAAAATTTAATGTTAAACAAATTCTATTTCACTTTTTCGGTAAAATACCATCAAGTTTACATACGACATTACTTTATCGTTTTGCTCATATTACCTTTAGAAAACTCACGAGATAATGACCTATCTCATCACAACACTCATCTTGGCATAGCACGATGGTTTCTGTAATAATTTTTGTGGGACAAAACACAATTTACATTAAAATACCTTAAACTATCAAAACCCGTATTCTTTAAATTGTTTAAATTAATTCCTTGTAAATAAGCAACTACAACCCATTTTGGGGAACCCGATCAGGATGGTGCGGATTATCGCACGTCCTCGGGACTAGCAGAACGAGATGCAGACCTTCTCACGGAGCATTTGATCTCGATGGAATTTTTATTACAATTTCTAAGAAAACGTGATTTCTATTAATAAATAAATTCTATTTTTTTATAATTATATATATATATATATATATATTATCAAAATATCTATTTTAAATATATAATATATACCATGTTTTCTAATCAAAAGAAAAGAATCACAAAAGATCATGAAAATACCATCACATTCAATACAAGTCAAATTACAAGAAAATACCATATACTATTCAAAGTTAGGTTTATATTCACTAGAATATTTCATTTTATAAAAATTACAACTATGAAAACCCTAAAGACGATAAATAAATACTTGAGGTTTATTTTGAAAATATATCAAAACTATTTTTCATAAAAACCCCCTCAAGTTATATTAATTTACAATAAGGACTCTAGTAAACATAGGTTTAAGCGGGACCAGTTCTCTTGAGCCTCAGGGAGCCAGAGAATATGGATGCTTGCCTATCTAAGGTAGACAAACTAAAAACGATGTTATCAATATGGTAATTGTCTTGGAAAAAGACACAAATCATGCCGTCCATGTGCAGCAGTTACCGATAACTCCAAAACTAATTCAGGACTTCAATTCGTTTTAAAGTGTCTGACTCAGAAAGAGTCTCGGTCTAATCTGAAATCAATCAATCAATCTATCCTTGAATATGATTCAAGTAAAACTCCAATTCAACATGAATCCATTTATACCAGAATTTAATCTATATGAACATGACTCGACCGAACCGAACCATGGATATACTCTAATTACATGACTATCCGTTCCATTTACATGAACTACTAATATCATGGTTTTGGCAAGTCGTACATCTATTAAACAAAATAATATACATCAATACATAATACATTACGGGGTTTTAAAGGGGTAGACTGGTACGGAATGTGTTAGAAGTGGCACGAGACGGTCACTTTAATACATCTAACCTGAATATCCATTGTTGTTATTCCGTGGATTAACGGTTCCTTGTGCTCCGTATACCTTAGTCCACGGAATAGTTGGACTGCTTTCGTATACACTGGCATATTCTGTACCAAGCTATAAACAACTGTGTTAACATAATAATCAAATAGTATACAGTTATATTCTTTCTGTCTATTCTATTTCTACCTTTCTTTGGGACTTACCGAGTGATTTTTCGCTGACGATATTCCTTCTCTCTTCTTTCTTTGGGATGTTGTTAGGTGGATCCGACTCACTGGAGATAGAGCCCAGTTCAGAGGACTTGGATCAGTTCAATGAGGACCCCGAGCTCTAGACTCTTGTATATACTTTACTTTCATGTTCATGCTATTGTTTAGGCATTGCTTTCATCATTGTATTTACTTTTCAGATGTATTGTAAAGAAATGTTTAATAAATAAACGTTGTTTTTCATTTACATTTCATGTCTTCTTGTGTATATTTACATTATATTGCTTAGTTACGCTTAGCGTGTTTACTTCTGAGTAAATACGTAGCAGGCCCAGTCACGTCTCATTACCCATATATTGGGATGTGGGGCGTGACATAATCAGATCAAGATATCGCCCAAGGATGAGAAACACACAGTATTTTGAACCCCGATTGGAATATACCGCTACAAGGTGACGCCGTTCGGACTGAAGAATGCGAGCGCCATATATCAAAGGGCAATGACCAAAATCTTTGATGACTTAATCCATAAAATCGTCGAATGTTATGTTGATGATTTGGTCGTCAAGACTAAAGCCAAGGTCGATCACATCCGATTTCTCAGGACCGTTTTCACCCGACTGAGGGAATACGATCTGAAGATGAATCCTCTAAAGTACGCTTTTGGCGTGTCGTCGGGAAAATTCTTGGGCTTCCCATCAAAGATAAAGGCTATCATGGAGATGCCTCCTCCAAAAAATCTGACGCATCTAAGATCCTTTCAAGGCAAACTCGCTTACATACGAAGGTTCATTTTGAACCTATCGAGGAGATGTCGGCCTTTCACAAAGCTCATGAAGAAGGGAGCTCCCTTTGTCTTGGATGTCGAATGTCAAGAAGCGTTCGAAAGTATCAAACAGTACCTGTTACACCCTTCAGTGCTTGTTGCTTCTATTCCAAATAAACCGTTGATTCTCTATACTGCCACGCTAGATGAGTCACTCGGTGCGCTCCTTGCCCAGAATAATGAGGGAAAAGAAAAATGCCCTCTACTACCTCATTCAAACTCTAGTCGGGGTGGAACACAACTATTCCCCGATCAAAAAGTAATTCCTGGCTCTGATATTCCCTGTGAAGAAGCTGAGGCACTATCTGCTCGCTCATCATTTTATGCTGATCTCCAGGGTCGATCCGCTCAGACACTTAATGACCAAAGCAAGCCTAGCCGGTAGAATGGCAAGATGGGCCGTCATGCTCCTTAAATTTGATATAATCTATACTCCTCAGAAAGCAGTAAAAGGGCTAGCCCTCGCCGGCTTCCTTACTGCTCATCCCATACCAGAAGGGTCACCGCTCAATTGCGAGTTACCCGATGAACAAGCGCTGCACCTCAAGAATGACGAGCTATGTTGGGAGCTCTACTTTGACGGAGCCTCATCAATAAGGACCTCCAGCAAATCAAGCGCCCCAGAGATAAAATTAGGGATATGATTGGTGTTCGTCAAGTCATCAGGAGTAACCCTACGACGTTCCTTTGCTCTTACCGAGCCTCGCACAAACAACATGCCTGAGTACGAAGCTCTGATAGCTGGTTTGAAGCTCTCCATAGAAATGGAAATCTTTTGGCTATGGGTTTACGGTGACTCTCAGCTTGTCATCAACTAAGTGTATGGAGACTACAAGATATATAAGCTCGAGTTAGCTCAATACAGAAGCCGGGTGGTGGAACTCATGAAACAATTCACTCACATTGAACTAATGAGAGTCCTTAGCGCATTGAACAGAAAATCCGACGCACTCGCTCTCTTAGCCAAAAAGCTGGCTGATCCTGACATGGACGAAATTCTGATCACAGTCGGAGCCGGCAAATTCTGTCCCCATTCTCTTTACGAGAAGAGAAAAGCGCAAAACAAAAGAGCAATTCCACCGAAAGAGTTCTGATCATTCAAGAGGAGCCCGATTGGAGAGAACCCTTCATAGAATACCTCCGATATGACAAGCTGCCCGAAGAAAAATCTGCCAGGGTTCAGCTCAAGAAGAGAGCTCTCCAATACGTGTTTGTAAATAATACGCTATATCGCAGATCATATGACCAACTCTGGCTCAGGTGTCTGTCATCGGCCGAAGCCCAAAAGGTCATGAAAGAAGTTCACTCGGGCGTCTGCGGAGCTCACCAGTCTGGCCCCAAAATATGGCTTCAAATTAAACAGCTTGGGTATTACTGGCCTACTATGATAAGGAATTGCGAAGAGCATGCAAAGAGGTATCATCTCTGCTAAATTCACGGTGACTTCATTCACAAGCATCCCAATCCGTTGCATCCTACGGTGGCATCAAGGCCTTTCGAAGTTTGGGGAACCGAAATAGTTGGCCCAATTGATCCTCCATCATCCAAAGGCCACCGGTTCATATTGGCTACAACCGATTACTTCTCCAGATGGGCTGAAGTTGTCCCGCTAAAAGAAATCAAAACAGAAGATATTCTGACGTTCTTCAGACTTAATATTCTATACCGCTTCGGTACACCAAGAAGAATCATTTCTGACAATGGGCCTTCTTTCAAGAGCTTCAAAGTCTCAAGATTTGCTACTCAATACAAGATAGACTGGAGATATTCCTCCATCTATAATCTAAGAGCCAATGAGCTAGCCGAAACCTTCAATAAAACTCTATGCAATCTCGAGAGGAAAAATACTTCAGCCAACAAGAGAGACTGGAATCTCAAACATCATAAGGCATTGTGGGCATATCGTACCATGCACCGCACTCCAACTTAGTCCACTCCATACTCATTACTCTTCGGAGTAGAGGCGATCCTCCCCCTCGAAGTTGAAGTTACAGGCTTAAGAATGGCCGTCCAGCACGAGTTGGCGGAGGAGGAAAACATGCTCCTTCGGCTCAAAGAGCTCGACACCCTCGAAAAAATAGGCTCGCGGTACAGCAAAATCTAGAGCTGTACCGAGCTCAAATGTCATAGGTTTATGACAAGATGACCCGTCTCCATACTTTCAAGAAAGGAGAATTGGTGTTGGTCCTCAAAAGACCGATCATCCCCAATCGACATGCTAAGGGAAAATTCGAACCAAACTGGGAAGGACCATACGTCATCGGGAAAGTGTTCAACGGAGGATCCTACCAACTAATAAGTATTGAAGGAGAAAGGCCCATGCCACCCATCAATGGTCGATATCTCAAGAAATACTACACATGAATGTTCCAAGTCGCAGACGAATTGAGCACACCGACCCTACGGTCTGGATAATATATACTGTAAAACCGTATATAATCCACGGGCGTAAACGACCCCTACCTCTCCTAAGTCCTACCGGCGAGACTACATTTAAAGTCTCACCGGTGATGAAGCTCCACTAATGTAAAAAAACGGTAAGTCCACAAGCGAAACGGGCACAGATGCAAACCCGAAAGGGCTCCGTGAGTAAAAACAACAGGACTTCCGGCGAGTTCGTGAAAACCCGAAAAGGCGCAAACTCGTGAAAAAGAGATGAAATACATTCACAAAGTCCTCTCGAACTTGTGAGGAGAAAATCCCCGATCCTTATGACTCACAAGGGAGAAACACGCTTAGGAATCTCCACGATTCCTACAGAGAAAATACACCCACGATATCCTTTCGACTCGTTGGGAGAAAATGCTTTTATGAGACCCTTACGGCGCATAAAATTGAAAAGCCTTAAGGTGATAAGGATCTAAACCTGTTTCCTAAGTCATCACTCCTCAACGGGCAACGGCAAATGATGAGTCTCTCCTGGCACTACGCTTCAGTGTTAGCGGTGCTGATGTCGACCCAAAACTCAAACCCCAAGTTTTTCCAAAGGCAAATGATGAATCGCTCCTAGCACTACGCTTCAGTGTTAGCGGTGTTGATGCTGACCCAAAAACCAAATCCCAAGTCCTCTCGGGGGAAATGATGAGTTTCTCCTGGCATTATTCCAGTGCAGCAATGCTGCTGCTAAACAAAATCCAAATTCCAAGTTCCTCTCAAATTCAAAAGCCCCGTCAAACAAGGCAGAAATCAAACAGATCAAATCAATGTCTCACTCGGTAGCGCTTCCAAGCTCAAAAGTCCCGCTGGACGGGTACGGAACTCCCAAAACAAATCGAATTAAATAAGTCAACCAACCACCTTCTCGGTGGAATTAAGCTCCACCTTGGAAGCAATCACCTCCTCGGTGGAATTAAGCTCCACCTCGAAAAAAATCAATCCTGACACCGCAAGAAGCGGGGCAAGTCAAATCAAACCCCAACACCGCAAGAAGCGGAGCAAGTCAACTTCAACCCCAACACCGCAAGAAGCGAATCAAGTCAACTTCAACCCCAACACCGCAAGAAGCGGATCAAGTCAACTTCAACCCCGACACCGTAGAAAGCGGAGTAAGTTAAATCCAAACCCTGACACTGCAAGAAGAGGAGCAAGTCAAATCAATTACCGACCGTCCAACTCGGAAAAATGGCAGCACCGACCGTCGAAGTCGCAAAAAATGGCAGCACTGACCGTCCAAGTCGCTAAAATGGCAGCACCGACCGTCCAAGTCGCAAAAATGGTGGTACCGACCGTCCAAGTCGCTAAAATGGCAGCACCGACCGTCCAAGTCGCTAAAATGGCAGCACCGACCGTCCAAGTCGCTAAAATGGCAGCACCGACCGTCTAAGTCGTAAAAATGGCAGTATCGACCGTCCACGTCGCTAAAATGGCAGTATCGACCTTCCACAAGAAACCAAACCAAATCAATCTCCATATAAAAAAAGATCTATCAATTTCATGCACACAACCCATACACGCGGTGTGGATTTATTGATGGGGGGAACTTTATTGGGGTCAAAAATTACACCTCGGTTGACTAAGTCAAAGTCAACCCCAAGCCAAGTGGGCTCGAACCCAAGCAGGTGAGCCCAAGCCCAAACCAAGAGGGCCTAAACCTAAATTAAGACCAAGCATAGAAGGGGCCGGCTCGATGCCAAAACGGAGGCAATAAATTAGTCTAAATACAATTTTTAGAAATAAATGTATGTAAAGCGGGCAAAAAGACAAAATTTTGTAAACCCTATGATTTATGTGTAAAAAGAAATAAACACATAAGGCGAGAGGTGGCACAAGTGTCATTTGGCAAAACTCAAGGGGCTATATATAAAGTTTGTAGCCTATAAAGATAAACATGATGAAAAAATCAACAACTTTTCATTCTCACAAAAATTCTAGGGTACTGTGCCTCCTTCTCTTTCCTCAAGGTTCTAAACCTTCTTCCTTTTTCTTGAATTAAATCAAGAGTTTAACTCTTCTTTTCCCAAAAAGGAATAGCTTTTTACCACAAAACTCACGAAGGGGAGCTCAGATCTCCCATCAAATCTCTAAAATGGGAGATTTTTAAGTCTCGCCTCCTTTTCTCCAAGATCCAGCCAACAGAGAGGAGGAAGGAGACCCATCTCAAAAAACCCCACTTTGGGAAGATCCAAGGCTCAAGAGATGATTTAGGGCTTAAGGGATAAGAAAAGGGCCCCTTTCATCATCTCTGAAAATCTCTTGGGAGTTTAACTGCGAACAAGAGTCCCTTCTTTAGGAGTTTTACTCCAAACCAACCTTTGAGGAGCTCAACTCCAAGATCCGAATCTTTGAAGGAGTTGAACCCCAAAAATCTAGATCTTTTAGGAGTTTAATTCCACAAAAGATCCTTTTTTTCTTAGGAGTTTAACTCCAAAAGACAATCGAGAGTTCAACTCCCAGTCAAGGACTATTTTTCTGTGGGCGTCCAGTGCCCACGTGTAGGGCGTGTGATCTGTTGGTGCCCAACGCCCACGCGCCATGCATGTGAACCACTGGAGCCCAGCGCTCGCATGCCGGGCGCGTAACCTGCTAGCGCCCAGCGCCCGCGTGCAGGGCATGTGACCCGCTGTGCCCAGCATCCATACGCCAAGCACGTGAACCGCTGGAGCCCAGCGCCCACGTGCAAGGCGCGTGACCCGCTGGCGCCCACGTTCCATGCACGTGGCCCGCTGACGCTCAGCGCCCACAGGCCATCTCACGCGTCCTCAGGATGCTCCTCACCCCTTTTTTCCCACACGCTTCACACTTAAAACACATCCCCGTTAGAAATTTTTTTTAAGGGGATACTGCCCCGCACCCTGCAAGGGGACTGCTAGCCCCTTGACCCCTAGCCCGCTATCCGGGTAGAAGGACCCCCGTAAACTCTGCGAGGCTCCCGACATACCCAAAACCCTTCAAGGCACACATATACACACACTGCATATTTAGTTCGCATGACCAGTTTGATCCGTCAATCGGAGGTTCCTTTGCTCCAAAGGCGAAGGGTAATTAACGGCAGCTTAGTCCGCAGCTGCCAGAGATTCGGATCTCCACAATCAATAAACCCCAGCCTACCCTAGGCAGGGGAAATCTGTATACGCCTGACAAGCGCACGAATTCCCATCTCAATGGGGTGACGGAAAATACCCTTCAAGGAGTTCAGACGTGTTTGCTCGTCGGCCTTCTTTTCGACAGGCACCTGTGTAGCCGTTATGTACAGCTGGTGCTACTGACGTGCTTGTGGTTAAACCCACTACCAGCGTACTGTCGAATCTTTAGAGTCCCACACATAGGGTTTCCCTTGGTTCAGGCGAAACGATGTAGAGGCCGTATGGTTTTATGTGCAGGGTTTCAATCATATACGTGTACTAGCTACACATATTTTTGATCGGGCGGATAATACTAGAGGGCTTAGGATTAAACCGCATTCTAGTAATATAATATTGGATTATTATCATCTCTTGGTATTCGTAGTATGAATACTGGTATGTATATACGGTGAGGGGTATTCATGTATTTTCACAAGAGTGTTTCTACAAGAAGACACCTCATTTGTGATTAATCCATTTATTAAAATGGATAATGAGGTGGAGAAATGAGGTGTTAGTAGAGCATGGTTGAAGCATGGCTACTTTGGATTACTCATTCATTTGGATAACTATTGAATCATGTCACATTATTTTAATGATAAATGATATGCTTGATATTATCAACACTTAGCCATTCTTCAACCCATTCTTCACTTGACACTCTCTTTCCTCCTTTGCTCTCTTATTCTTCCTCAAACCCTAAACACTCTCATGAGTTGAGAAACCTAGGGTTATTTAGATAAATTAATCCAATAAATATTCTCTACATCACCTAATCTACCTAGATTAGCAAACTAGGTACTTTAGTTACCACATTCTAGAGGTTAGAGCTTGAACCATAGACTCTCGAGTGGATCTTCTTTGAAACGAGAAGGCCGATAACCAAGCTCGATCCATACAAATGAAGATCTTAAGAGTAGGATAAGAAGACCCGAAGGACTTGAACAAAAAGGTATAAATCACTTCATAGTAGATTAGAACCTTTGTTAGTTTAGCTAGTTAAGTTTTATGGTCGATGTTGGAAGTTTAGTCAATGTTGCTTGCTATAAAATTATTTTTTTGTTAATTCCGCCTCTCTACAAACCCTGTGGAGTGTGAGATATCGACTTACATAGTATCATAACCACTCCATAAGCCTTAGATAGCTCATAGCGACATTTAAAATCCGCCGTTTTTGTCGCGCACGAACTGCCGACAAAAACAGTCCCTAAAATTGGAATTTTGAGATGTTTGCGCACCCTTCGCCTTCGTGAAGATTTAGACGGGTTTCAAGTTCGTTTCGACTCCCGGATTGGCTTAAAACGAATTTTTTGGGGACTTTAGTGGACAACTTTCTCAAGACTTGGAAAATGGTTTCGTTCGCTAATTGTGTGCGGAATTCTAACGGCTTGGTTTTCTTTACTTGCTTTATTGATGTGTATATGTGTTCTTAAACGTCTTCTAATCGCTATACGTCGATTAGAAGGGGTTGCACATATCTTGTGATGTTCAGATGCGAATGGTATCATGGATCGTCGTGTGAATGTGTCACGACCCGAAATTTGGCACGTGACGGCCCTTAAACTACGCAACGTCTACAGGCGTAATGCAATTTAAGTAAACTGAAAACCCAGCAATCTAAACCATCAAAATTTGTAAGTGATAAGAACATTGTTAAAACTTTTGAAATCTCAAATACAAATTCTTTAAAGTCCAGCTTTATTTCTTAAAAAATTTGGCAACACCTCCTTTGTAAAAACCAGCCCCAAAAAAGGGTACAACAAAAATATAAGTAAAGCATCCCCAAACAGGAGTAAATGCACGCCCAAAAGCAGAAAACAACTACCACAATAGATATACGACGCCGTAGCGAAGAAAAAGAAGATAGAAATAAAAGCTGCATAAAGGACCTCCAAGTCACAAAATAATATACAATATCGTTCTCACATTACGTCTCTAAGTCAATACATGAAAGTGGTAGATGGAGAGTACATGGTACAAAGATATACAATGAGCAACATCGGATAACCGCAAAACCCACCTATAGCAAAACTGCACACAGTCAGCCGTAGCGGTATCCGCTGCAAAAGATGATACGATAGGTAGAAGCTCTGTCTCGACTACTCTGAGGAACAACCTGCAAACCTTGTGGCACAACGGGGGTGAGTTGCCAACTCGTGAATAGTAAATAACATATGTGTTAGTGTATATGCCCTAGGGGCCATTATTGTATCATACTAGCTTGTATATTACTTAATGGAAGCTTGGGATATTCACAGTTATATAACAGTCTTGCTAAACATGGTAGTATGCTACTTGGTTTTATCTATCTTAATATGTGTGTACGTATTGATAGAGCCCTTAGGATCTTCCTTGATTACCAGCGTTGTGATGGCAGTCACACTAGTGGGAGCTGGGTAGTCTACAAGCACATCCTTTTTCAGGTCCCTAGTCGTAGGATTATCGAGACAGGGCATCGATACTCCGGAGTAGACTAGTGTGTACGCTTCTCATCCCAGTTAGGGAGATGGTCTGTCCCACAGCCATCAGTACGTCGTACTGGAGATAGTATACAGGTGCCCGGTGGGTTACGGGTACACCGGACAGGACTCACGGGGAACTATTGGTTGGTATTATACCCGTCGTCAGTTAACAGTTTTCAGGTGACATGAGTACAGCATAGTCCGCAGACTTGACACTGCTACTTCGCCTCGAGTGTGTCATACTATTCTTAGATTGCTACCTGTTCATATCATAATATTGCATTATTATATTCCCCATTCTTATTCATTTTATAATAAACAGGTGCTTTTGACGCATGTCTGCTACATATTACAGGATACAGGTTCTTGGAGCGAAAACAGTGAAAAAGACAAAAGATGATACAAAAGAGGGACTTTTGACCAACAAGTAGAACGATCCTAGTCAAGCCTAGACGAAGAACAATTCAATTGTGCAAGGCAACGCATGGTCCAAAATATCAAATGGAACAGTTAAAAGACCACTACAAGTTTCACTGAAAGATCTGGAGAAAACCCAGAAGCCAAATGGAGAAAAGAACTATAGAAATAGAAAGACCAAAGCATCAAGAAGCAGCCCACAGAATTTGATCATATGACCTAACCAAAGGGCCGCAGAACCGCGGCCTTACCCCCACAAATGCCGCGGTTCCGCGGCCATCTGACGCACGTGTCGGTGCAGATTTCTCCTGGCGGTGCGTCGGTGCGTAGGTTGGGATTTTTCGTGGGTATATCTGTAATAGCACATGCGTGAGAATTTGTAACCCTAGTTTTCCTATTTCTTTATAAATATGTAATCAAAATATTGTAATAGGTATGCCTCTTTCCAAGAAATAAAAACTCAGATTCTTTTGAGGATTAAAGAGCATCATTTCTGTAAGTTTCTCTTTTAATTCCTGCCTTAGTTTATAGTTAAATTGTTGCCTTAGATTAAATTAATCTTTTGCCTTAATTAATTCTAGTATAGAATCTCTTAAAACTGCAGTAGGAAATTAATCCAATAGATCTAAAAATGCAAAATCTCAAAATGATGTTTTTAATGAATCCCCTAATGAGCAAGTAATTTCCTCGCTTGTTAGGGTTAGGAATAAGGGAGGGAATGAGAGATGAAGATCTCTCATCTCTTTCATGCCCGATTATTTTTAATAACTAGAACTTCATGCATGCATGCATGATCCGCTCCCTACGGCACCCTACCAACGAGGTAACGGTGAAACCGTAGTATAAAGGACCGGACATGCATGTCTTCCATGAAGGTTATAGCAAATATTAGGAAAGGACGGACAAGGATCTAGAGGAAGAAACTTCGTTCTTCCCAATCATCCTAATCCCTTTTTCTAATAGTTGTTATAACTTCTAAAAGATTTCATTTAGGGCATTGAAAGAGGTATGACATTAAATCTTATCAAACTCCACCTTAAACCTAATCCTAGCAAGTTTCTTAACCATCGCACAACTTAGTTTTTTTTTTAGATTAAATTAAAAGACCAAACACCCATTTGAATCAGCTCGTAAGAACACTTAGGAAAATTACACATCCCTGTGGACCGACCCGTACTCACCGGCTAGCTTCATGCGACGCCGTTCTTGATTGCGGTAAAATATTTTTGATCTTAAAATCCCTATTAATCAAATGGCGCCGTTGCCGGGGATGGCGTAAAAAATTTCCTTTTTGTAATTTCGGGTTGATATAAATTTTAAAAATCATAAAAATCTGAAAATAGAAAAAGCACAAAAAGAAATTTTTTTATCAATTTTTATCTGTTTGAAGGGTTGTCGTTTGAATCTTGCAGGAACAACGAAGAATCTCGGATCTGGAAAATTCCAGTGTGAGAAACAGAAAACGCTATATCAGAACAGTGGGGAACTTCCACAACAGAACAATACAAATTTCCCAGAGAACTGTGTTAGTTATGTATATGCCCTAGAGGCCATTGTTGTACATATGATGTATATTATAATGGATGCTTGGTTATATATAGAGATGACTTTCTTGCTCGTCATGATAGTATGCTATTTGGTTTCACTTTATCTTAACATGTTGACTTGTATTGGTTTACTGTTTTACTCTCACATATTGATAAAGCCCGTAGGATCTATACTCGACTACTGGGACTATGATGAGATCATACTAGTGGGGCCGCGGTAGTCGATGAGTACATCCTATAACTGTTCCTAGTCGAGGGTATATCGAGACAGGGCATCAATACACCAGAGTAGACTAGCGTATACGCATCTTGACCCATATGATGGGCGATGGATGATCCCATATCCATCGGTGTTAGACATCAGAGATGGTGTACGGGTGCTCAGTGGAGACTGGGTACACTGGACGGACTCGCCGAGAACTCCCAGATGGTGATATACCACACGTCAGATGGCAGTTCTCCGGTGACATTGGTACAGGGTAGTCTGTAGACCCGAGATCGTCATGGAGTCTTGTGTGATTCCCACTGTGCTTTGATTTCCACCTTACCACGTCCAAGAGGGCATGCAAAATGGTGGCTTTTGGGTACAGTCCCGAATCACATGGAGGCAATGAGCGATAGGAGGAGATTCGTCTCTCCCGGTATAGGGAGTTGATGTTATGCTGTGTTCGATTGGCTATAACTGGAAGTCCCTGGCCAGGGCTGATATAGAGATTTACTGGTAAGTGTTACTAGTAGTTTCTCGACCCGTTATGAGCCACACATCGACACGACTTATCGATTACTGGGGTCTGACGTATACCACCCCTAGACTTGATATGCGACATATCAGACGAACAGACCGGACTGTAAGGGAGTGTTACTGATCGGATTCACAGGAGAACGCACAGGCTAGCTTGTTGATCTTCTGATCGCTCAATACCTGGGTGGCTGTTACGTTTAGCTGACCGCTTGCAGCTTGTGGGTGTTTGATATGATCATCACCTGCTACCGGCGTATTGACGATTCTTTAGAGTCCTACACAGAGGTTTCTTGGCTCAGGCGAAACGGAGTAGAGGCACATATATGATATGTGCAGGAACGAGAATAATGCGATATGGGATACCGTATTATATTCTCGCCATAATTAGTTATGAACCGGGTCATCGGATCAAGTGTTGATTCGATGAATCGGTACATGATATATTAGTCGGTAATATTCGATATAGCCGGATCGTTGGATCAAGTGTTGATTCGATGATTTAATGTATAATAATATATATGATATATTGTATTACATTATCTAATATTGGCTCGCTTTATTATTTCATTTTCTCACTGGATGATACATTGATATATATGCGATATATGTTAATTGTATTATTTTCTTTTGTTGCAAATATATAATATATATGTGATATATATTATTGTGACATGATATGATTAATTGTTAAACATGATTAAGGATGATTAATTGAGGTTAGGGTTTGATTTGGGTTAGATGCTTCATGCACCTTCTAGAAGCTTTTTCTTTTGTCATTCTTAAGATATTTTAGGATGACACATTCTTAACCCAACCAAAACCTAACTCTAGTTTATTCTCTACTAAATCCTAGCCACTCATCCTTGACCATGGTTTATAATCAATCATATACTCTTTCTTTCTATTCATCACAAAAGAAAATAATTCATTATCTTTTCATGATCATCTTCTTCTCTCTTGAAGAAAGCTTACTAGATTTTCTTTATGTGATGAAATAATATAAGAAAATGATTTAAAAAGAAAGCAAAAATACTACTCTCTCATCCTCATCTCATCTAGCCCTTGAGATTAGTGTGTTCATCTCTTTAGAGTGAGAAAGCTTGAGTCTTTGCAACTTCGACGTAGATCATCGGAGATTTGGAACACTTCAAGCTAGCATGGATCGTTCGGGTCGTGGAGCCTCTCATGAGTCCGGGAGATCGTGGATCGCGGCAAAGGAACTTCTAATCGGAGCTTGTGAAGCGAAGGAGCGGACTACAAAGGTTGTAATCCCTCACACTTAGATAAAAGTTATCATCTTGCATGTTTAAACCTAATAATCTAGCAAAGATCCCGGCTTTGGGTTGTTCGGCACGTCTAAATTTTTATCCGGGCATGTTTGATGCCTTTTGAACCTTCACAAGAGTGCCTAGGAACCCTACAGTGGTATCAGAGCCTAGCTAGAGCATTAGGCGATGTGTTTACGAAGTTAAAACTCCGATCGAACCCGAAATGACAAAACTAGACCCCTCTCTGGAAATTTTTCAAAATTTGGGTTTTTTCTGAATTAAAAATACCTGAAAAATACAGCAACAAAAGATAAGAATTACTGTGAAATTCGTGCCTGTAATTCGACCACCTGGCCGCGGAACCGCGGCAAATCCCCCCCATTGGCGGCGGTTCCGCGGAAGTGTAAGTGAATTAGACACGGGTTTTTGCACAGTAATTATTGTCTCTGTGTTTACTATTTTATGGATATTTTTAATCTGTTCTAAGTGTTAATAATTCTGGGGTTTGTTTTGTAATAGTAGATTCGATCGGAATATTTAAATTCGTATTTCTTTCTGGATATTTAGAAACTGTTAAACTATTTGAACGGATATCATTAACTCACTGTTTCCCGGTACGGCAAACTTTCAAGTGTTGAATTTTTTTCGGGTTTAAATCTTTCGGAAAAATTGTACAAGTTAAGCGGTGGACCCTCTAGAAGACAACAAACCTTAACTCGATTATGTGACCGTCTTGAACTGCCTTTTGAACCTTCGGGTTTGGGGCAGTACGGCGTGCCACATGTGAGGCGTTGGCTTGACCCTTCTACGGCTGGATCACCGGTACTGTGACATATTTTGGGATTATTTGAACTCCGCTCAAGAGTTGAGCACTTTGGGAAATTTTAGGTATTTGATTATCTGTTCGGAAAGTTTAATACTGTCTATTTATCTGGAATGTGATACAATATGTGGAATTCATAGAGTTGGGCATGAAATGCGGAGTATGTGATATTTCGGATTTACGATGTCTAAAGTGATTGTGGATTCCAAATATTGTAGTTTTACACTTTCTTTTCTGTGACCGTAAGTGTAATATGTGATATCGCCGGTTTCGTTGCTATATGTCAACGACAATTGGGATGCGCATATTTACTTACGTTGATGATATGAGATATTATGTGTTGCTGTGATATGTTATATTGGATCGTCGCGTTCAGAATAGCCGGGGGTTTTATGTGAGATGAGGGTTTTTATTTTCATTCATGTAAAATTCATTTGTAATGTAATATTCTTTTATTTCGGGCACTTCCAGGTTGCGGTTGCTGTCACCAGTGTATATTATTTACTTTTCCGCATTAGGTAGACCCAAGGAGGGGAGCACAAGTAACCGGGTTCTAGGGTCCAGTGGAAGGCCATCTCGAGGAGTCGAAACCGGGTCTCCTAACCCTAGAATTGGCAGTGTTACTTGCCGCTCTCGTAGGGGTCTTGGGATGTGGGTTTGGCTATTCGTCGCGACCGTGGAATCCGTGTTTTATACAGGCTCGTATTGAAAACACGGACGTCCTAGTATATCCAATATTTCATATATGTTCTTCTGCTGCAATGTTCTGTGATGAGATCATATTACTGCCTGAGACGAATGCTTATACTATATATATATGCTGATATATAAATATTACTGCTTTCGTTTCTTCTGTGATGCTTAGGAAGCATAAGCTGATGGGATTTTTATTAATGAGATTAATAAAAGAAAAGAAACCTAAAGATGTTGTAGAATCAAAAACTTTATAAAAAGGGTAGCTACAGTTTTGTTTTGCACAGTGATATATATGATATATCCTGCACCTTATTCGATGAGGAAAAGGCCGACGATCCCTTCACCGGGAGTGACCCCTTTAACAAAACTGGCAGATGCTACAAAACACGGTTTGTCTTTTGAATGCTTTTAGTGTTTTGCTTTGCACAGTGGTATATATGATATATCCTGCACCTTATTCGATGAGGAAAGGGCCGACGATCCTTTCACCGGGAGTGACCCCTTTAGCGAAACTAAGAAAAGCCTCAAAAACACTCCTTTTCAAAACTACACTCGATTCTACGACGATATCAAGTTCATTACGCTCAGGGTTTTCTGAAAAACCTGCGTAGCCCTCCGTCATTTCAGATAAGTACTTCTTAGTATTCGTGCTGCGTTTGTTGACCATGTTAAGGCGTAGTGTGCGGTAGCTAATTAATACTTATCTGTTAAAACATATGATGTGATTGGATTAGGATAGTCGTACGACTTTGTTGACCATGTTAAGGGTCGTACGGGTGGGTTTAATTCAATCGGGAAATGACGGGTTGAACTTGGCTAGCGCTTATGATTTGTTGACCATGTTAAGGTCATGAGTTGCTAGGGGAAAAAGTATTATTGGGAATTTCAAGTGTTGAAATTTGCAATGAGATTGCATACCTCCTATGAGATAGTTGGATCCCGATACCCACTGCGAGTAAGTGTTACTCCTGGGAGAGTTTTACATAAGACAATTAGCCGATCAAGTAGGTGTCTAGAAAAGTGTTAACGGGGTTACGCCTCTGGGAAAACGAGGTTTACTTTAATTAGGTCCATGCGAAAGCACGGGGAACCTCCCTCAAAGTACCGACACTGATCTGGCTGAAAGATTGACGAAATTGTAGGGTGTAATTAATCCCGGCTAATCTTACCTTTTAGGGTTTTAAGGTAGATTTGATAAAAACAGTGGGAGACATCCTGATTAGATAAGATAATAACCAATCTAATCTTGCAAGAGCATACGCTAAAGTGTTTTCTTCTCTCTCTCTCCAGGTAGCGACCATGTCAGGCCATAATCAAGATAATAATATGGATGTATTGACTAAACCTGATTATTGTACTGAGCAAGGGAAAGTTAGACCCGTTCTTTCTTATAAGAGTTATAAGACAGAACAGGAAACAGGAGAATATCTGGATTCTCAAGCCGCCCAAAAGAACATGCATGTTGATGCATCTTCTTCGGGTGTGTTAGTTATTGAGAACTGTTTCTCAGTTCACCCTACGTCCTGGGTATTAGATACCGGATCTAGATCCCACATATGTAAACAGTTACATAGGCTACGTAAAGGTATGAACTGGGAAAAGGTGATCATTCCGTTCAAGTAGGGAACGGTGCAAGTATTGTAGCCAAAGCAGTTAGCGAATATCACCTTGTATTACCAAGTCGTAATACACTGATTCTAAATGAGTGCTATTATATACCGAACATGATGTGCAACATTATATCAGTTTCTTTATTAAGTAAAGAGGGATATAATTTTGTAGTACAGGATAATGTTATGAACATATTCCTAGATCAAAAGTTGATTGCATCAGGCTCGCTACATAATGGCATATTCATTCTAAATCAGAATACAGTCCTGAATATACAAAACACACACAAGAGGAAAAGTTCAGATGTGAACGAATCCTACTTGTGGCATTGTAGACTTGGTCATATCAATGCGACACGACTGGCTAAGTTACATAAGGATGGTTATTTGAATCCGTTCGAATTATCATCTTATGATACTTGCCATTCATGTCTCAAAGGAAAAATGACCAAAGCTCCGTTTAGTGGACACGGAGAAAGAGTTACTGAACTCTTAGGACTAATACATAGTGATGTATGTGGTCCCATGTCTACGCATGCCAGGAACGGTTCTTCCTACTTCATTACATTCACTGACGATCTCTCTAGATACGGACATGTGTTTCTGATGAAACACAAGTCTGAAGCTTTTGAGAAATTCAGAGAATATAAGCATGAAGTAGAGAACCAAACGGGAAAAAGTATTAAGATTCTTCGATCTGATCGAGGAGGTGAATACTTAAGCAATGAGTTCCTAGATTATCTAAAAGAGAATGGGATTCTCTCTCAGCTTACTCCTCCTTATACACCACAGCACAATGGTGTATCGGAACGAAGAAATCGCACCCTATTAGATATGGTGCGCTCAATGATGAGCACAGCTGAGTTACCTATTTCCTTTTGGGGGTATGCACTTGAGACAGCAGCATACCTATTGAATCAAGTTCCGTCTAAATCAGTGCCTACAACCCCATATGAGATATGGAGGGGAATGAGACCATATTTTAAACGGTTTAAGATATGGGGTTGTCCGGCCTATGTAAAAAGACACAATCCGGACAAACTCGAGGCACGATCAGTTCTTTGCAAATTTGTGGGATATCTTAAGAATTCTCAAGGATATATTTTCTATCACGCTGAGGAACAAAAAGTGTTTATTTCTCAATATGCCACCTTTTTAGAAAAGGAATTTCTTGCAAAAGAAATTAGTGGCAAAGAGGTAGAGCTGGAAGAGGTTCCAGCACCACAGACTACAACTGATGATTTATTGGAACCAGAGGATTCAGTAGTACCCGACGAACCCCAGCCTCTCCGCCGATCTAATAGGGTTTCTCGTCCACCTGAGAGATACTACGGTTTTCTCATTGATGGTGGAAGCGAGGATTGCATCATGGATGATGATGACCCGACTAGTTTCGAGCAGGCCATCACGAGTGGTGACTCTGTGAAATGGCTGGATGCAATGCGATCTGAGATGGAATCCATGTACACCAATAAAGTATGGATTTTGGAAAATGTTCCTGAAGGGGTAAAACCCATTGGGAGCAAGTGGATTTTTAAAAAGAAATTTAGTGTAGATGGAAAAGTTGAGACTTTCAAAGCTAGACTTGTAGCAAAGGGTTTTTGTCAACGACCAGGTGTGGATTATGATGAAACCTTTTCTCCAGTGGCTATGCTTAAGTCCATCCGGATCTTACTTGCCATTGCTGCATACCATGACTACGAAATCTGGCAAATGGATGTTAAGACCGCCTTTCTAAACGGTGATTTAGAAGAGAGCGTGTACATGACTCAGCCAGAGGGCTTCGTAGACAGTGGGAGCAGCGGAAAGGTGTGCAAGCTGCTTAAATCCATTTATGGGTTAAAGCAAGTATCGCGGAGTTGGAACATCTGTTTTGATGTTGTAGTCAAAGAGTTTGACTTCATCAAAAATATAGATGAACCTTGTATCTATAAGAAGGTAGCAGAGGGTAAGGTTGTCTTCCTCGTATTGTACGTGGATGACATAGTCTTGATAGGAAATGATATTCCTATGCTGCAATCAGTCAAGCTCTTCTTATCACAGAGATTCTCAATGAAAGATCTAGGTGATGCCTCCTGCGTATTGGGAATCATGATCTATAGAGATAGATCTAAACGGATACTGGGATTGTCCCAATCCAGGTACATTGACACCATACTAAAGAGGTTTAGTATGGAAGAATCCAAGCGTGGGAACCAACCCACGATCTCTGGACTCACTCTCTCCAAAGAGATGTCTCCCAAGACTGATTTGGAGAGAGCTTGCATGCAAGGGATACCCTATGCTTCGGCAGTAGGCTCTATCATGTATGCGATGCTATGTACCAGACCCGATGTAGCATACTCACTAAGTGTAGTGAGTCGGTATCAAGCAGATCCTGGAGAGAGTCACTGGACAGCTGTGAAGAACATTCTCAAGTACTTACGAAGGACTAAGGAGATGTTCTTGGTGTATGGTAACGGAGAACTCCAGGTGGAGTCCTTTACCGATTCCAGCTTCTAAAGTGATAAGGACGACTCTAAGTCGCATTCGGGTTTTGTCTTTACCCTCAATGGAGGGGCGATATGTTGGAAGAGCTCCAAACAGGATACCGTTGCAGACTCAACGATGGAGGCTGAATACATCGCTGCCAACGATGCTGCCAAGGAGGCTGTCTGGATAAAGAAGTTCATTAGTGAACTTGGTGTGGTTCCATCCATTGAGCATCCAATACCTCTGTATTGCGATAACAATGGAGCTGTGGCATTGGCCAAGGAACCCAGATCCCATCAAAAGTCCAGACATATTCTAAGGCGATATCACCTGATCAGGGAGATAGTTGATCGCCGGGAGATCGAGGTCAGGAGAGTAGATACGAAGGACAACACTGCGGATCCATTCACGAAGGCTATTCCCCAGATACAGTTTGAGAGATTATTCGGGATGCTAGGTATGAGATACTACAGCAGCTGGCCTTAGTGCAAGTAGGAGATTGTTAGTTATGTATATGCCCTAGAGGCCATTGTTGTACATATGATGTATATTATAATGGATGCTTGGTTATATATAGAGATGACTTTCTTGCTCGTCATGATAGTATGCTATTTGGTTTCACTTTATCTTAACATGTTGACTTGTATTGGTTTACTGTTTTACTCTCACATATTGATAAAGCCCTTAGGATCTGTACTCGACTACTGGGACTATGATGAGATCATACTAGTGGGGCCGCGGTAGTCGATGAGTACATCCTATAACTGTTCCTAGTCGAGGGTATATCGAGACAGGGCATCGATACACCAGAGTAGACTAGCGTATACGCATCTTGACCCATATGATGGGCGATGGATGATCCCATATCCATCGGTGTTAGACATCAGAGATGGTGTACGGGTGCTCAGTGGAGACTGGGTACACTGGACGGACTCGCCGAGAACTCCCAGATGGTGATATACCACACGTCAGATGGCAGTTCTCCGGTGACACTGGTACAGGGTAGTCTGTAGACCCGAGATCGTCATGGAGTCTTGTGTGATTCCCACTGTGCTTTGATTTCCACCTTACCACATCCAAGAGGGCGTGCAAAACGGTGGCTTTTGGGTACAGTCCCGAATCACATGGAGGCAATGAGCGATAGGAGGGGATTCGTCTCTCCCGGTATAGGGAGTTGATGTTGTGCTGTGTTCGATTGGCTATAACTGGAAGTCCCTGGCCAGGGCTGATATAGAGATTTACTGGTAAGTGTTACTAGTAGTTTCTCGACCCGTTATGAGCCACACATCGACACGACTTATCGATTACTGGGGTCTGACGTATACCACCCCTAGACTTGATATGCGACATATCAGACGAACAGACCGGACTGTACGGGAGTGTTACTGATCGGATTCACAGGAGAACGCACAGGCTAGCTTGTTGATCTTCTGATCGCTCAATACCTGGGTGGCTGTTACGTTTAGCTGACCGCTTGCAGCTTGTGGGTGTTTGATATGATCATCACCTGCTACCGGCGTATTGACGATTCTTTAGAGTCCTACACAGAGGTTTCTTGGCTCAGGCGAAACGGAGTAGAGGCACATATGTGATATGTGCAGGAACGAGAATAATGCGATATGGGATACCGTATTATATTCTCGCCATAATTAGTTATGAACCGGGTCATCGGATCAAGTGTTGATTCGATGAATCGGTACATGATATATTAGTCGGTAATATTCGATATAGCCGGATCGTCGGATCAAGTGTTGATTCGATGATTTAATGTATAATAATATATATGATATATTGTATTACATTATCTAATATTGGCTCGCTTTATTATTTCATTTTCTCACTGGATGATACATTGATATATATGCGATATATGTTAATTGTATTATTTTCTTTTGTTGCAAATATATAATATATATGTGATATATATTATTGTGACATGATATGATTAATTGTTAAACATGATTAAGGATGATTAATTGAGGTTAGGGTTTGATTTGGGTTAGATGCTTCATGCACCTTCTAGAAGCTTTTTCTTTTGTCATTCTTAAGATATTTTAGGATGACTCATTCTTAACCCAACCAAACCCTAACTCTAGTTTATTCTCTACTAAATCCTAGCCACTCATCCTTGACCATGGTTTATAATCAATCATATACTCTTTCTTTCTATTCATCACAAAAGAAAATAATTCATTATCTTTTCATGATCATCTTCTTCTCTCTTGAAGAAAGCTTACTAGATTTTCTTTATGTGATGAAATAATATGAGAAAATGATTTAAAAAGAAAGCAAAAATACTACTCTCTCATCCTCATCTCATCTAGCCCTTGAGATTAGTGTGTTCATCTCTTTAGAGTGAGAAAGCTTGAGTCTTTGCAACTTCGACGTAGATCATCGGAGATTTGGAACACTTCAAGCTAGCATGGATCGTTCGGGTCGTGGAGCCTCTCATGAGTCCGGGAGATCGTGGATCGCGGCAAAGGGACTTCTACTCGGAGCTTGTGAAGCGAAGGAGCGGACTACAAAGGTTGTAATCCCTCACACTTAGATAAAAGTTATCATCTTGCATGTTTAAACCTAATAATCTAGCAAAGATCCCGGCTTTGGGTTTTTCGGCACGTCTAAATTTTTATCCGGGCATGTTTGATGCCTTTTGAACCTTCACAAGAGTGCCTAGGAACCCTACAAACTGATCCCTCCATTCAACCGCGAAAACGCGGCCTAAACCTACCTTAGACCGCCGAAGGGCGGTGACTTAGTGACGTCATCGCGTACAAATTTTTCTCAGGAACCATGCCTTCAATACAACCGCGAAAACGCGGCAGGAACGCACTTGGGCCGCGGATCCGCGCTCTGGTGACATCATCTGTTGACCAAATTGGCACTGTAAGATCTTTTCTCTCTCCTCTGCAACCTCCATATATCCTTTTGCGAAATTTTCTGCAGGATTTCTTTGCGCTAAAAAAACTTCTTCCCCTTCTCAATAACAGATTTTCCGCAGGTTTTCTTTGCGCCGCGCTAAAAATAATTGATTGCAAGTGAATTTAATGTTTTGCATAAGTTACTCGGACTTTAAGGGGCTATTGACCAAACTCAGATTGGGTGGGGATTTCATCACCCTTCCCAGGACCCCAGAAAGCACTTAAAGCATTTGCATCGACCACTCTTAATTTAAAAAAAAATACTAGACTCAGCCCTAAGGACTTCGAGCTCAATAGGATAAAGGACTAGACATAGGCATCGACCGTTTATCCTAACTGACTTTGCGGTGTCTAGACAAGTGTGTCAAGGCAAGTGGTTACTTAATTAGGACCGCTACTTGTAGCGGGGAGCCTCCCACTTACCTGGCACTTACTTGGCCGCAATTGGCGGTGAAGAGGCGGTTAGAGGTCCTATTTCTAGCCCTAGTTATGAGCTGTCTAGCTGACCTAGGTGACCCTAGATCTAGGCCTGATTGTGCATGTGTGGTTGATCGCGTTTGCGTCTCAAGTCTCTTTTCAAAAATCTCTTTGCAAAACTCTCACATACATATAAAAAAAAATCTTTTCAAAACTTGCAACTTGTCGCTAAAGAAAACTTGCACCTCACTTACACCACTTCCTTTCATTGACGTTTTCTTACCTCCACATTCTGTCTTTCATTTTTTCTGATTACACTACCCCTTTAGTGTATGTCACTTTGGACTAGGGACACTAACGCCCGATTAGTCCGTGTTTCGTTGGTACCGACCGACGAACCTTTCGACACCGAAGTCAAAATTCCGTCCACTTTCTTACCTCCACCTTCAAATTCTTCCTCCGAAGGCATGTCGGGATTCAACCCCAATGATACCTTACCGACGGGAATGATTCCACCTCCGTTAGGTGCGAATAACCCGAATCAACCGCCTGTTGAAGCGCCCGCACGAGTTGCGCTCCAGGATCTCTTCTACCCTGTCCGCACTTCTTTACCTACCTGTCTTTCACCCCCACCGGCAAATAGGGACAATTTTGAAATAAAACCACATTTCATCAATATGCTGCCAAAATTTCATGGTTTGGAATCAGAAGATGCGTATATTTTTATTAATAAATTCCAAAACGTTTGCGCTATGATGAAAATGACCCAATTAAGTGATGACGCTATAAGGCTAAGGGTCATTCCTTTCACCTTATGTGACCTAGCCGAGAAGTGGCTATACAGCACAGCATCATATTCCATTAGAAATTGGGACGAGTTTGTGAAGGCTTTTCTTAAGAAGTTCTATCCTCATCACAAAACTGCTAGAATCCGCAATGAGATTATACAATTTTCACAACTTCCTTCCGAACCATTTTGGAAGTGTTTTGAGAGATTTAAAGACCTACTCGTTCAATGCCCTCATTATGGGATCGAAAGTTGGCAACTTTGCCAAACATTATACGAGGGATTGAACTCGGCAACGAAGCAGTTGATAGAAACCATCTGTCAAGGTCACTTTCTCTCTAAATCTAGTGAGGAAGCGTGGCAGTTTCTTGAGTATCTTAGTGAACAAACAATTCAGTAGGAGAGCACAAAGACCATATCATCTTCTTCTAGTGGTCAATCTAGGGCAGGCATACATCAAGTAGAAATGTCGATTGCCATGAAGGCCGAGATGGCCGTTCTTACGAAAAAGCTGGAGGCGATTGAGACCAAAATCTCATCGTCTTCTCCTGCCCCTGTTGTGCCTCCACGAACTGTTTGTGCTTGTTGTTCGGCTCCATCACATCTCACCGAAGAGTGTCCTTACAATGCATCTACTCAAGGACAGGATCAAGTCAATGCTGCCTTTCAGCAACGACAGAGAAACGATCCATACTCTTCGACATACAATCCGGGGTGGAGGAGTCACCCAAATTTCACTTGGAACCAAAATCAACAATTCCAAGGAAATAACAATTTTCAAGGGCCTCCTCTACAACAACAACAAGCACCCCCACAAACTCAATTTCAACAACCTTTCCAACAGCAACCTTACCCTAATCAAGTGAACAATTTTGTGCCTAATAATTCTTACGCGCCAAACAATTTTGTTCAACCTAACAATGACAAGGTTAGCTCGCTCGAAAGAAGTCTAGATGCGTTCCTAAAGCAATCTACACAATCTACAGCAAGATTAGAGACTTCTATTCAATCTTTGGTGCAAAATAGTGCCTCACACGATCAAAGCATCAAATCTATTAAGGCACAAATTGCACAACTCAATGCAGCATTGAGCGAGCGAGAAAAAGAAAAGCTCCCATCTCAACCACTGCCAAATCCCGGTCACGCACATGTTGCATATCAACAGCAAACTTATAACGTAAACGCTGTGACCACGTTGAGATCGTGAAAAATGTTGCAAAACAATGTGGGTATTCACGATGACACCCCTGCCGGTGGTTCTTCTTCACCTTCTTCTTCTTCGTTAGAGCCTGTTCTCCATCATTCACAAGGCTCTACTCCTTCTAGCTCGAACGGACCCACTTCTCACAACATGAACACATCTACACGGGGTTCCGTTCCAATTCAACAATCTGATCCGCAAAAATTGGACTCAACAACATTTCAAAATGCTCCTTTTCCAAACCGGTTGAGATCCAATAAACCAACTCCACAAATGGAGAAGATTGTTGAGCTGTTCAAACAGGTTAGCGTAAATATCCCTCTTTTGGATGCAATCCAACAAGTTCCTGCATATGCAAAAATCTTAAAGGACCTATGCACCAAAAAGAGGAAGTCACAAGTACCAAAGAAAGTTTTCGTGGCTAGTGCTGTTAGCGATGCTCTTGTCCAATCCTTACCCCAAAAGCACAAGGACCCCGGTTGTCCTACTATTTCAATAACAATTGGGAACAAGAACATCAATAGAGCACTACTAGATCTTGGTGCTAGTGTCAATTTGCTACCTTATTCTGTGTACGAGCAATTAGGCATTGGAGAGCTTAAGCCCACTCACTGTACTCTCCAAATGGCTGATCGATCAATCGCCCATCCAAGGGGTGAGCTAGAGGATGTGTTGATCAAAGTTGGGGAGTTCATATTTCCAGTTGATTTTATTGTTATGGACACACAACCTGTTGCTAACTCACGAAACTAAATTCCGGTGATCCTCGGTCGACCATTTTTGGCCACTTCCAATACCGTAATAAACTGTCGCAATGGCTCCATGACTCTATCCTTCGGGAAGACGTCTAGTGAGTTCAATATTTACAAGTTAGGAAGTCTGCTCCCCGTGCCTAATACTAGTACATGAGAAGTTTGCTCTATTCACGAAATCACGCAGGAGGACTGTGAGTTTGAAAGTTTCTTGTTTGATGAGAACAGTTTCGACGCCACTAGTGCGTCCCTCCTTAAGCCTACCACAGTTGACACAACCGATATTGATTATGAATGTTTCACTTTTTCGGATGATAACGACTCACAGCCCGAATATGAGTCTTTTGAATTTTTTGATGAGTTAGCGGAAACATCGAAATCGGTTGTTTGCAATGATTTCGAACCTGTGTTGGAGTCCTTTGAGTTCGAAGTAGATCCCCCAATGATTCTTTCGCCTCCGAAACTCGAACTCATGCCCTTGCCGTCTCACCTTAAATATGCTTACATAGGTGATAATAAGACCTTTCCCATTATCATATCAGCCTCTCTAGCCTTCGAGCAAGAGAACGCTCTTTTAATTGTCTTACAAGATAGACGGCAAGTTTCCGGCTGGACTATGGCGGACATCGAGGAGATTAGTTCCCTCATAATTGAATATCATATGAATATGATGGATGATGCCAAGTCGATAAAGGATCCACAGAGATATCTTGGGGATGGTGTAGTTAGACAACTTCCTCCTTTAGAAGTTGAACCACCCCCATTTCTTTTAATAAGCTACGAGAATGCCAATATTCCACTGATTACAGATCATTCTCATTCTCGTTTAGATTCATCACCACATCATATCTATTCACCTCCACATTTTCCATAACACCACTTCTATCTTCCCTAATTCTTTTTGGATCAGTACAACATATTCTTCCACCAACCGATACTCTTTACAGATAAATTTTTCGACTGGTTGGTGTTGACGTTTGGTCTTTGCAAAGTTTGGCAATGACGTTTAACTCCGTTTCAATGAAGTTTGGGGAGGCCTTTCTGTATATAACAATAAAAGAAAAAAATTTAAAAAAAATTTAACAAATAAACAGGGGAGTGCCGGCAGTTTGACCCTTTTGGTGTAGCATGACAGTGAGGACACTGTCAAGTTTAAGTTTGGGGGTATGCTCGGTACGTCTTCTTCCTTCGCATTCATATGTACATATTTTTGCATTTGCATATTTATTTGAAAACCCAAAAATTGAAAAGATTTCAAAAATTATAAAAATTATTGTATTCAATTTTGACCATATTTAACTTGAGTTTAACAAATAGGTTAACTGGCTAAGAACAACTAGATCTTAGACTTAGTAAATTTAAAACCCTAAAAATAACCTTCTTTAAAGATTAACGGTAGAAAGTATATGTCTTTGTAGTTTATTTAGAACTAGGCAAATTTTGAGTTCACTTTTTGGGCTAAGTTGAAATAAAGGAAAAATATTGATATTCTTATTAGAGTATAAGTTTGAAAAATAATTCCTAGCTTAAGTCTAGATTCTGAAAATGTATACCCTACAAATTGCATAATCATGCACCTTGAAACTTGGAATAGTAGAGGAGACCTTGAAATGCTCTTGTCTAAAGTTTTTAGTACGAAGAAAATAAAAAGGAAAAAGGTGAATAAAGAAAAATGGACACTGGTTTTGTGATTACTTAAGGCTGCAAAACTAGAAAAATATTTAGCAAGGGTGCTTCATCACCTAGTGCCTTAGACCAACTGGTTTGAGAGTCACTGCTAAAGCCTTGGGTGTTGCAAGACTAGGAAGTACGCTTTAATGTGCAAACACATATTGTAATCGGCCGTTGGTACCTCAAGAAGTATTAACGGTCGCATGAAGGATGTGTAAGAAAAATTCATTTAAATATTCACCAATTAATAAGTGCTTTGGACAACGGACAAGGGTATGATTGCTTGATTTGAATTTCCAAGTGTAGGGGTGATTTACACACAACGTGGGGATATATGATTAGAGTTGAGATAAGAGAAAGGAATGAAGAATAGAACTTGTATCTTTAGTTGAGTTGATAGAAAAATTCCTAAGTGGAGATGGAACCTTAGAAGAAAAACTTAAGAAATGCCGAAAGCTGAGTGAGTCTATCGAACATATATAATCTTAAGTTAAATGATGAAGTAGTGTGAAGAATATGGGTGGGTAATTTACGAGTCAATGATAATAGAATTCCTTGTTAGAAAACCTAATTGGAGAATTAAAGTTAATGAGCCAAATTGATAGGATTTTGTGGGTAGTATCCGCTGAAAACCCTCAGGAGACAACACTCCTCCTACTAGGGACACCTAGAGGTTTAACGGCTTGTTGCACGTGCTCAGTGCAATCGCGTCTCCCTGCGAAAGTGCGGTTAAGTTCTTTTTGTTGAGAATAAATAAATAAGTTTGCTCGAGGACGAGCAAAAGATAAGTTTGGGGGTATTTGTTCATATCATAATATTGCATTATTATATTCCCCATTCTTATTCGTTTTATAATAAACAGGTGCTTTTGACGCATGTCTGCTACATATTACAGGATACAGGTTCTTGGAGCGAAAACAGTGAAAAAGACAAAAGATGATACAAAAGAGGGACTTTTGACCAACAAGTAGAACGATCCTAGTCAAGCCTAGACGAAGAACAATTCAATTGTGCAAGGCAACGCATTGTCCAAAATGTCAAATGGAACAGTTAAAAGACCACTACAAGTTTCACTGAAAGATCTGGAGAAAACCCAGAAGCCAAATGGAGAAAAGAACTATAGAAATAGAAAGACCAAAGCATCAAGAAGCAGCCCACAGAATTTGATCATATGACTTAACCAAAGGGCCGCGGAACCGCGGCATTACCCCCACTAATGCCGCGGTTCCGCGACCATCTGACGCACGTGTCGGTGCAGATTTCTCCTGGCGGTGCGTCGGTGCGTAGGTTGGGATTTTTCGTGGGTATATCTGTAATAGCACATGCGCGAGAATTTGTAACCCTAGTTTTCCTATTTCTTTATAAATATGTAATCAAAATATTGTAATAGGTATGCCTCTTTCCAAGAAATAAAAATTCAGATTCTTTTGAGGATTAAAGAGCATCATTTCTGTAAGTTTCTCTTTTAATTCCTGCCTTAGTTTATAGTTAAATTGTTGCCTTAGATTAAATTAATCTTTTGCCTTAATTAATTCTAGTATAGAATCTCTTAAAACTGCAGTACGAAATTAATCCAATAGATCTAAAAATGCAAATCTCAAAATGATGTTTTTAATGAATCCCCTAATGAGTGAGTAATTTCCTCGCTTGTTAGGGTTAGGAATAAGGGGGGGAATGAGAGATGAAGATCTCTCATCTCTTTCGTGCCCGATTATTTTTAATAACTAGAACTTCATGCATGCATGCATGATCCGCTCCCTACGGCACCCTACCCACGAGGTAACGGTGAAACCGTAGTATAAAGGACCGGACATGCATGTATTCCATGAAGGTTATAGAAAATATTAAGAAAGGACGGACAAGGATCTAGAGGAAGAAACTTCGTTCTTCCCAATCATCCTAATCCCTTTTTCTAATAGTTGTTATAACTTCTAAAAGATTTCATTTAGGGCATTGAAAGAGGTGTGACAATAAATCTTATCAAACTCCACCTTAAACCTAATCCTAGCAAGTTTCTTAACCATCGCACAACTTAGTTTTTTTTTATAGATTAAATTAAAAGACCAAACACCCATTTGAATCAGCTCGTAAGAACACTTAGGAAAATTACACATCCCTGTGGACCGACCCGTACTCACCGGCTAGCTTCATGCGACGCCGTTCTTGATTGCGGTAAAATATTTTTGATCTTAAAATCCCTACTAATCACTACCCTACCACGGCTCAAAGGAGTCGTGCAAACAAGTAGCAGTTGGGTGCAGTCCCGAGCACTTGGAGACAGTTGCGGTTAGACATGATTCGTTTCTCCCGTTATTAGGAGTTGATATCGCGCTGTGTCAGAGAGCCATTACGCAAAGTCCTGGCCAGGGCAAGCGAGATTTACTGGTAGGTTTTCCAGTAGTTTCTCAAGGTGTAATGGGCTACGCTCCGACACGACTTATACCGCTTTTAGGGGACTGACGCTTGCCGCCCCTAGGCCCGATATGCGATAGTCCTAGACGAACAGACCGGACTGTACGGAGATTGTCACATCAGGCTCAGTAGGAATTCGGATGGGTTTCCTCATCGGCCTTCTTATCGACATCTACCTGGGGACCGTTACGTACAGCTAGTGCCGCTTGCGGTCTGTGGTTAAACCCACTGCCAGCGTAGTAGTCGAGTCTTTAGAGTCCCACACAGAGAGTTTCCCTGCTCCAGGCAAAACGATATAGAGGTCGTATGGTTTTACGACAAGGTTTCGGACGCATACGTGTTTAAACGCACGTACGACGTTCGGACAGTTTTTACTAGCCAGCTTTGGTTTAAGCCAGATTCTAGTATCGGGTTATTGGATTTATACAGTCTAAAGTTTTTCCGTGTTTTCACGGATAAGAGGGGCATTCTCGTAATTTGGCGGGAAGCTTCTAGAAGTATGGTGACTTGGGGGTTTAGGTGGCATAAGCATTTATTGCTTTAGCGACTCATTTGTGTGATTCATCCATGTCATTAATGCATCATTAAATGGTTAATGACTAATGTAGTGAATCACACATATTGAATTAATGAAGCATGATGATTAATCATTTTATTTGTTTATTTGATAAATCATTATGCTTCATATATTCAAGAGAGATCATTATCTCATTATCATTCTTATGCTCACCTTCTCTCTCCTCAAGCTCACTCTCTCTTCAAACCCTAATCCTACCCCTCATGTGTTGAGATCAAGGATTAGATAGACTAATTAATCCATAACCATACTCTATATCATCTAGGTGACTTTGATTAGCAACTAAAGAAACCTAGTTACCTCAAGATTAGAGGCAAAGCTTGGAGTAGAAGCTCTTGTGGTGGATCGTCTATTACATAGAGGAGGCCGACGAGGAGGTTGAGAACGAAAAGACGAAGGACAAGGTTCACTAGCTATAATCTCTTCTCATAGTAGTTAACAACTCCTATGTATTTGTTAGTTATAGTTTAGCAAAGATTCTTCGGTTAGTCGATGTTAAGTTCAAACAAAATGATTGTTTTTCATATTTCCGCCTCCTCACAACTCATGGAGTGTTGTACATCGACTTACAGTGGTATCAGAGCCTCGCTAAATAATAACTAACTTATTAGAAAAGTCGTAAGAATTTCGAACGCAAAACGAACCGGAAAAAATATCGTATTCACCAAGTTTCTGTCGATTTTAAAACGAGGTCTAAAAATTTTTTAGGGACCTCTAAAATTACAAGCAGGGAAAAATAAGAATACTGGAAAAAATTAGGTGCATGAATCGGCCAAACAGCCGTGGAACCGCGGACGATCCCACCGATCCGCCGCGGATCCGCGGCCGAGTTGAAGCCGATTCAGCCCAATTTTCCCCAGTAACTCTTCTGTGAATATTTTGTCTTTTCTGGAATGTTTATTTTCTGCTCAAGTCTCAGGTGCACAGAGAAGTTTTGGAGTAGAATCTAAAGTGTTTGCTCGATCGAAATTATACGATGTTTGCTAATTAGATTATATCTGTCAACTGTATAATGTGTTCGTAAACCTCCCCTAACTGCTAGTATGTCGGTTGGCAGGGGGTTGCACATTTCTGTAATGTTTTTACTGTTTGTGATTATGAACTTGATTGGATTGTTGTGATGATTAGCCGGGGTTTGAGATGGGTTTTAATATTCATTCATTCGATGTAATTGTAATATGTTGTAATATTATTTTGCGGGGCACATCCAGGTTGCGGTTGTAATCACCGTTGTATTATTTCATTTTACTGTTTTTGCTCCTAGGATAGACCTACGGTGGGGTGCACAAACTACAGGGTACTTTGAAGTGTTTAGTAGTTAACAATTCCTATGTATTTGTTAGTTATAGTTTAGCAAAAATTCTTCGGTTAGTCGATGTTAAGTTCAAACAAAATGATTGTTTTTCATATTTCCGCCTCTCCGCAACTCATGGGGTGTTGTACATCGACTTACAGTGGTATCAGAGCCTCGCTAAACAATAACTAACTTATTAGAAAAGTCGTAAGAATTTCGAACGCAAAACGAACCGGAAAAAATATCGTATTCACCAAGTTTCTGTCGATTTTAAAACGAGGTCTAAAAATTTTTCAGGGACCTCTAAAATTACAAGCAGGGAAATATAAGAATACTGGAAAAAATTAGGTGCATGAATCAGCCAAACAGCCGCGGAACCGCTGCCGATCCCACCGATCCGCCGCGGATCCGCGGCCGAGTTGAAGCCGATTCAGCCCAATTTTCCCCAGTAACTCTTCTGTGAATATTTTGTCTTTTCTGGAATGTTTATTTTCTGCTCAAGTCTCAGGTGCACAGAGAAGTTTTGGAGTAGAATCTAAAGTATTTGCTCGATCGAAATTATACGATGTTTGCTAATTAGATTATATCTGTGAACTGTATAATGTGTTCGTAAACCTCCCCTAACTGCTAGTATGTCGGTTGGCAGGGGGTTGCACATTTCTGTAATGTTTTTACTGTTTGTGATTATGAACTTGATTGGATTGTTGTGATGATTAGCCGGGGTTTGAGATGGGTTTTAATATTCATTCATTCGATGTAATTGTAATATGTTGTAATATTATTTTGCGGGGCACATCCAGGTTGCGGTTGTAGTCACCGTTGTATTATTTCATTTTACTGTTTTTGCTCCTAGGATAGACCCAAGGTGGGGTGCACAAACTACCGGGTACTTTGAAGTGTTTAGTGGCCTACTCATGTTGTTGAGGGAGACCGCTTCACTTCGGGTACTTGGCGGGTAGTTTGCCGTACCCATAGGGGTCTAGGGTGGGGTAATGGCTATTCATCACAACTGTGTAATCCGTCTTTCGTTGCAGGCTCAAAGGAAACGCGGATTGCTTGTATATCCAATAATGTTCATCTGTGATCTGGAATGCCTATTATTGCGTCAGACGAATGTACAATATCTATATATGATAGCTATTTAGATGTCACTTATGTTTTACACCCGCGCTAGCCCAACCCCCGCTCTGTCGTTGGTTAAGTAAGCTAACGGGTGATGACGGGACCCAGTGGCGAATGCGGATGGCATAAGAGGACGTTGTATTTTCATTGTTTTCTGTAATGATAGGTTAATGATGGGACGCATTATTATTAATGCAAAGAAAATAAACCAAAGTTGAATCGTTGGAACAGTTTAAAAGAAACCACTCGGTTATTTTTAAAACAGAAGATATTTTTTTAATTGCGGAGCTTTAACCACTCCTTTTAAAAGCTATCAGGTTCCTTCGGTCATATCAAGTTCTCTACGTTCACGGTTTCGCCAAAACCAGTCATAGCCCTCCGTCATTTCATTTGCGTATTCAGTAGTATTCAAGCTATGTATTTTGACCAACGCCAAGGCATAGTGCTTGGTAGCTGCTGGGTATTCATTTGTTGCATAGATAGATGAGTTAGTTTGGGATAGTCATATTATCATTTGGCCAACGTCAGGGGTATGTACGGATGGGTTCAAATTAACAAGATAATAATGGGCAGAACTTGACATTTTGACCAACGCCAAGGTCATAAGAGCATGGGGCAGAAATTTATATCGGGAATTTCTAAAGAAACTAAAATTTGCAAAGAGATGCATACCATTTGGAGTATGATGAATGTTGGTAGGATTCCTTCAGCATTATCATACGATGATATTTGGATCCCGATCCTACTGTGAGTATATGCTACTCATCAGGAGATTCGTCACTTAACGATCAATGCTATAAACCAAGTAGGTGTCGAGAAAGGTGTCAGCGGGGCTACGCCCCCAGAGAAAAGAGGTTATTTAATTAAGGAACTTCACGAAAGCGTTGGAAAACCTCCCTCGAAGTACCGACACCGGCCTGGCTGAACGGTTAAGCAAGTATTGTACAGTGAGAATAGTCCTGGCTAGTTCTTCCTTTTTGGTTTGAGGAGGGATTCGAGAAACAGTGGGAGCCATCCAGTTTAGATAAACTAAAAACCACTCTAAACTTGCAAGAGCATCATGCTAAAGTGTTCTCTCTCTCTCTCCTAATTGCAGCGACCCAGACAATGACAGGACTTAAGTTACTATTAGAAAAAAAATATACTGACAGGGCAAAACTATAAAGATTGGCTGCGGAATGTCAAAATGGCTTTGACCTATGACAGATTGGGGTATGTCCTCACCGCTAAGGCACCTGCAGTCCCAGGTCCCAAATCCAGTAATGCGGATAAGGAAATACGCAAAACCTGGGAGTTAGATAGCGCGAAGGCCAAGTGCATCAATCTTGCCTCGATGAATAATGAACATCAGAGGAGGCACGAGGATATGGATCTTGATACCATATTTCTCCATACAAAGGAACTTTATGGAGAGCAATCTCGTATAGCAAGATACGAGACCTCAAAGAACTTGTTTCAAACGAGGTTGGCCGTCGGATCATCGGTAGGAAAACATGTCCTAAAGATGATTGGCTATATAGAAGAGCTCGCAGACCTTGGGACGACTTTGGATAATGAGCTCTATACAGACCTGATTCTCCAGTCCCTCCCTTCCACCTACGCCCAGTTTATTCTGAATTTCAATATTCAAAGAAAAGAAGTTGAACTTTCAGAACTCCTTAACATGTTGAGAAGTGCAGAGGGCACCTTGCAGAAGGCAAGGGAAACACACACTATGTTTGTTCGCAGTGCTTCTTCTTCCGGGTCCAAGGCTAAGGCCAAAGGAAGGAAGAATAAGGCCTCCACCAAACCTAGAGGAGGTGTTAGTAAGGTGGGAGCGAAGGGAAAGAAAAAGATTGCGGTGCCAATAGTGGCTAATGATGAGTGCTTCCATTGTCATAGGAAAGGGCACTGGAGGAAAGATTGCAAGGCGTGGAACGCCAAGAACCAAGAACCGAAGCAAGCTGTGGCTTCGACTTCAGGTGTGTTTGTAATTGAGAATTGTCTGTCAATCAACTCTACTTCCTGGGTATTGGATACCGGATCAGGATCTCATATATGCAATTCCTTGCTGGCACTGAGAAACCGTAGAGTGCTGAAGGTTGGTGATATGGCCCTGATGGTTGCTAACGGAGCTAGCGTGGGAGCTGTGTCTGTAGGGGATTATCACCTGGGATTGACGAGTGGACATATTTTGGTTTTACATAACTGTTTTTGTGTACCTAGTTTAACGTGTAATATCATATCAGTTTTCTTGTTATCAAATAAAGGTTATGATTTCACGTTTGTAAGCGATGTTGTTAACATCCACCTTAATCATGGTTTGATTGGGTCCGGTACAATGGATAACGGTATATATGTCTTAAACCAATTACAGATTTTCAATGTCCGGAACACACTAAAAAGAAAGTCTCCAGATATAAATAAGGCTTTCTTATGGCATTGTAGACTGGGTCACATCAATGAGACAAGGTTAACTAAGTTACATAGAGAAGGATATTTGGACTCGTTAGAATATCAAAGTTATGCCACTTGTCAATTGATTAGTCGAAAATTTTGCATATTTTAACCGGCAATTTCCTTATCATCTGCATACATATAGAAGTGTACGGTATTCATAATTCACATATTAGCTAATCGGTCGCAAAATATCAAATTACATGTACTAGACCTTAAAACCGGCATTTCTAGGGAAATTGACCGCATTGCATTACATAGCATATTTTCCATATCTTGCAACCCGTGTTGAGATATCTGTGCAGGAAAAGGAAAGCTTGCTCGACCATTACAATTGCTCGTAAACTCACTGAACTCAAATCTGGTATCAACATAGAAGGGAAACTGCAATTCTAAACATCAAAGAAAAGCCCAAACTACAGTGCAAAGCTTCACCAGAAAGCCCAAGGTCCAAGACCACAAACTGAGAGCGGAAGCGCGGCCTAGAGGCACTTCTTGCGGCGGATCCGCGGCGGGCCCAGGGACTCAGCTCCTCAAATTGCACCAAAACTCCTGTTTCAGTGGCTACAGTTCAATAATGCACACAAACTTCCAGAAGATTCCAGATACTTCCACCAGATCAGCAAACACCTAAACTAGCCTAATACTTCTAGAACTTTCCTAAACCCTTGCTTAAACCCTAAGCTAAAGCCCAACAAACTTTGCCAACAAACTTTGGGAGGGAAAGTCCAATTTAAACCTAAACCTAGGGTTTGAAAGTTCTATAAATAAGACCCTAGACTCATTCATTGAGGATCATGTGATATCTTAGGCTATCTCTTGGAAAATAATTCAACATCTTAGATTTTAGCCATTCTCTTTCTTCATCTTCCTCTTCCTCAAGTTTAGTGAGAGAGCTTGTAGGAAACCCTAATCCTAAATCCAACCACAATTCAAGATCTTGAGTGCAAGCCAAGCAAGATGCCTTCAACCCTTTTATGAGCCGAGCCGATCTTCAATCGGGCAAGAGATCAAAGTAGATCCACGATCCACGGAGACGAGCGAAGCCGAGTCAACGATCGATTTTCTTCTTCTTGTAGATCTTGAAAGAATGTATTGAAATTGTTGATTAAATAAAAGGTGATATTTCTTCTATCTTGTTTTCTTTAAATTCCGCATCATGTTATCTTTACTATTCTTGAATATTGTCTATGTGGTGATGTGTGAATAAAACTCCGCTCGTTAAGGAGTCGAAACGATCTTTAGTATGATGATGTAGCAAATTTGTAATCGATTCTTGAATCCCACGAGTTTGTAAACCCTAGCAAGTTCAAGAATCGACGACCCAATTCGTTGCGATGCTTTCTTGATCGACATCGCTCGAGATTGGGGTGATCCGATCGCTTCTTGAAATTGTTAGAGGCTAGAATATAAATGGTATCCTCGAAAGAACAAGGGTTAAGAGATGAAACCTTAATTTCATCAAGAAAGCCCTAACTCTCGTCGATCACCATTGATCTAGTATCAATTCTTCGAAGGACAAGAATATGAAATCTTGTAGACTACATCACATCTAAAGATCCGATCGATTCCTACGAGCCTCTCTCTTATTCTTGACTGTTGTTTGGAAAATACCATTGAAACCCGATTCTTGATTGTTTACAGTTTCTTGATTCTTTGATAGAGAATAGTGACACAGGAATACAAATCATTCTTGAATCATGTTTTCTTTTATTGTTGCTTAACATTTCATTTCAAACACATTAAAATACAAACGAAGAGCGAAATCCCTATGGACGATCCGCACTCATTCATTAACTACAGCTGACACCGTAGTTTGATTGCGGTCAATATAAATTTTTGATTCGATACGACACATCTGAAATTTACATCAATCAAAATGGCGCCGTTGCCGGGGATTACGCGCTAATTCGTATACATTTTATAGTTTGAAGTGAAAGAATTATTACGTTTCACTTCTTGAAATCAAAATTCGTACAAACTCTTACACGTGTGTTGTGATTGATTGCAAGGTGATCTGGAGCATTCTGTGCTGTGGAAAAATTATTTGGGATATACCAGAGAGTTCAGGGAAGCAACAGAGAGCATCTGTTGAAATCTTGTACAGTGATCTCACTGTTTGAGCGCTGAAGCGCGGCCTGAGCCCAGTAATCGCGGCGGAAACGCGGCTAGGTTGGGGGTTCTCTGCATAATTTTCAGTGCAGGTGATTTCTGTCTCTCTCCCCTCGCCCTTTTTAGCTCCAACTAATCCTTTCTGCAGGATTCTTTGCAAACAATAGCTGCGCCGCAAAAGCAAATTAAAATTGTGCGTGATTTTGTTTTTCTTGGTTGTTTTGCATATTAAATACGGAATTTAAGGGGCACGGCCAAATCCAAATTAGGTGGGGATTTCATTACCCTTCCTAGGCCCCGAAAACCACCAAACTTGCATCCGCATTGACCCACATTAACTAAAAGAAATCTAGAGATGACTCTAAGGACTGTCGCGCTCATTTAGGACAAGAGAGGGTCGTGGGTAATTCATTGCTTATCCGCGTTTTCTTGTGGTGCCTAAGGCAAGTGTGTCTAAGGCTAGTGGTTATTAATTAGGCCCACTACTTACGTAGTGGAGTACCTTCCCACTTACCTGGCCATCATCCGGCCACAGGGGGACAAAGAGGCAGTGGAGGATTGATCCTGCGACTTCTCTTTTGGCAGTTAGGAGCGGTCTAGAGCCGGACCTAGGTGACCATTAGATTTTAGGGTTGGTGTGCTGCATTTGGTTGTCGCATCATTTTTTTTCAAAATCCGTCCCTTTTCAAAAGCAAACACCGCATTCATTTTACCCCTAATTATAAGTCAACGCTGCCACTTGTACTAACCCTTTTTAGTACAAGATAGGCTGGACACGGGATTCTAGTGCCCGTTTAGTCCGCGTACCCTTTATCGACTCCGAAGTCGATAATTCTCCATTTACCTTTTCTTTACCTACTACCACACCCACACCGATGGATCCGAATCCATCAAACTTCTTTAACCCTAATCTGCCACCGTCCGTTGGTGCGCAGAATCCTCCCCACATTTCTCTCCAGGAAAGATGCTATCCACATAGAGGTCCTCTTTCGACCTGCTTATCCACACCACCAGCCAATGGGGATAACTTCGAGATTAAGCCCCAGTATATCAATCTTTTACCCAAATACCACGGACTCGAGACCGAGGACGCTTACGTTTTCATTACCAAATTTGAAAACGTATGCGCAATGATGGGTACGTCTCAACTTTCTGTGGATGCGATGCGTCTACGACTTCTTCCTTTTACCTTGTGCGATATAGCCGAGAAGTGGCTATATAACACTACCGCACATTCTATTACGAATTGGGAAGAATTCATCGCTGCATTCCTAAAGAAATTTTACCCGGTCCAAAAGACGGCTCGAATCCGTAGCGAACTTAACCAATTTGCCCAGCTCCCTGCCGAACCATTTTCAAAATACTTTGAACGTTTCAAGGATCTATTGGTTCAATGTCCTCATCACGGCATCCCGAGATGGGAGCTTTGCCGAATCATATATGAGGGCAGTAACCCTAGCACTAAACAGAGCCTTGAAAATATGTGTCAAGGTACTTTTATGACCAAAGATGATGGGGAAGCTTGGCGATACTTAGAAGAGTTCGCTGAAAAATCACTAATTTGGGAGAGTGGAACCCAACCATTGAATAGGGGTGGCGTACACCAAATAGATGTGTCCATAGGTGTTCGAGCTGAAATGGCAGCAATGCAAAAGAAGCTCGACGCTATGGAACACAAATTTGCAGCAGCCTCCCTAAACCCGGTATCACTCCCCAAAACTGTTTGTGGGTGCTGTTCTGATCCGTCACATTTAACGGAAGAATGTCCTTTAAACTCGGCGTTTCAAGGTCACGAGCATTCTAATGCCGCATTTCAACGACCTCGAAACGATCCATATTCTTCCACGTACAATCAGGGTTGGAGGAACCACCCGAATTTTGCTTGGAACCAAAATCAATCTCAAAACACGGTTCCAAACACAAATAACTTTCAAAGGGCTCTTCCTCCACCACAACAGCAACCCCTCCAACTCACTCAGCACCCCTACCAGTCACAAAATTTCCAAAACCAGGGCAACACTCCTGCACAGTCTAATCCTATGCAGTCCTGTTCTGACGATTTCTCTCAATTTACTCAAACCATGAAATCACTTTTATCTAATTTCATGGAGGTTTCGACTGAGGTTAGATCTTCCGTCAGTGAAATAAAGAAAAACTCAGCGTCACAAGCTGAGAGTATTAGAACAATGGAAGCTGAAATCGCACGCCTCAAAGCCGAAATGAGTGCGAGAGAAAATGGGAAACTTCCCTCTCAACCTCTACAGAATCCTGGGCATTACAATGTAAATGCCATTACCACGTTGAGATCGGGAAGAGTGCTGAATAATAATGTCGGGGAAGATATTGATAATACTGATAATCATATCAAAACCCCGGCTGAGACCTTTCCACACACACACACTTCTCCTTCTGATCCTTCTTCTTCTACCAAACCACCTTCGCACGAGCCTATTCTCCAGTTCCCTTTAGGCTCAACACCTTCACCCAACCCTTATAGTTCTCCACAGACGGTCCCCACACCTCTTTTGGGATCTCGTCTACCCCCCTTTCCTTCTCCTATGATGGACCCTGCGCTTATTGCGAAAGCTCCTTACCCGAACCGGCTAAGGGCTAACAGAACGAGTCCTCATATGGAGAAAATTTTAGAAATGTTCAAACAGGTTAACATCAATATCCCTCTCCTAGATGCGATTCAACAAGTCCCCGCTTATGCGAAGATTCTTAAGGACTTGTGCACTAGGAAGAGGAAGACTCAAGTGCCGAAAAAGGTCTTTATGTCTAATAATATCAGCACTGCTTTTATTCCCCAGCTACCAAAGAAACGAAAGGACCCAGGATGTCCTACAATATCGATTTCGATTGGGGGTAAAAACATAAATCGTGCTCTTTTAGACCTTGGCGCGAGTGTTAACCTGTTACCTTATTCTGTCTATGAGCAACTAGGAATTGGAGAGCTGAAACCTGCTCATTGCACTCTCCAGATGGCGGACCGATCTATCACCAAACCAAGGGGTGAATTAGAGGATGTGCTGATAAAGGTCGGGGAATTTGTTTTTCCTGTAGACTTCATTGTGCTCGACACACATCCTGTAGCAAACCCCCGGGGCCAAATTCCGGTGATTTTAGGTCGTCCTTTCCTTGCCACTTCCAACGCTGTTATAAATTGTAGAAATGGTTCAATGAACTTATCATTTGGAAATATGACCATTGAACTAAACATCTACAAAGTTGAAAGTCAGCCATCAGAACCTAGTGCTCATATTTTAGATGTGTGCTCTGTCCATGAGATCGCTCCCGATAGTTGTGGAGCCGAGGAACTTTGCTTTACTGATCTCGATGACATTACCACATCTCTGCTTGATCTTACACTTGATCTTAGTGAGGACACTTCACCTGCACATGAGTCCTGCACTTCTGACTTTTCTCCACCCGAGTCTGTATCTTTCACAGGCTCTGAGCTTCTTTGTAAATCCAAAAATCAATCTATGATCCTTCCTTCTATCATTTCTCCGCCTGAATTAGATCTCAAGGTCTTACCTTCTCACCTTAAATATGCATATCTTGGTGAGAAGGAGACTTTACCGGTTATAATTTCCGCTTCCCTTGCATCAGAGCAAGAGAATGCACTTTTATCGGTATTAAGATCTAATAAAGAGGCGTTTGGTTGGAGTATGGCGGACATCAAAGGGATTAGTCCCTTGATAGTTGAACATCATATACATGTGATGGATGATGCCAGACCGACCCGAGAACCACAGAGACGGTTAAATCCCGTCATGAAGGAAGCTGTCATGAAAGAGATCATCAAATGCTTAGATAGTGGTATTATATACCCGATCTCCGATAGCCAGTAGGTAAGTCCTATACACGTCATTCCTAAGAAATCCGGCATCACAGTTATCATAAATGAAGAGAATGAGTTGATTCAGACACGCACCCAAACTGGGTGGCGTGTATGCATCGATTATAGAAAACTCAACGCTGCTACGAGGAAAGATCATTTTCCTCTACCATTTATTGATCAAATGCTGGAACGCTTAGCGGGACGACAATACTATTGTTTTATGGACGGTTACTCAGGCTATAATCAGGTCCCCATCGCCAAAAAGGATCAAGATAAAACCACTTTTACTTGTCCTTTTGGTACCTTTGCTTACAGTCGCATGCCCTTCGGGCTATGCAATGCTCCCGCTACCTTTCAGCAGTGTATGATGGGGATATTCTCTGATATGGTAGAGAATTTCCTGGAGATCTTTATGGACGACTTTTCGATTTTTGGAGACTCTTTTTCTGAATGCCTAGCGAATCTTAACGCTGTTCTTACTCGATGCAAAGAGAAGAACTTGACTTTGAACTGGGAAAAATGCCACTTTATGGTCCAAGAAGGAATAGTCCTTGGACATGTCATTTCACAGAAAGGCATTGAGGTTGACAGAGCTAAAGTAGATGTCATTCAAAACCTCCCTCATCCCAAAAGCGTCAAAGATATTCGCTCTTTCCTTGGCCATGCGGGCTTTTATAGGAGATTCATAAAGGACTTTAGCAAAATTGCTAGACCTTTAACACTACTCCTGGCCAAGGATACGACCTTCCACTTTGACTCGGATTGCGAGACAGCTTTCGACTCACTTAAACACTCACTCACTTCAGCCCCCGTTTTATCATCACCAAACTGGGACTACCCCTTTGAGCTGATGTGTGACGCATCTGATTTTGCAGTAGGTGCTGTCCTAGGACAACACATTGAAAAGATGCCACACGTGATTTACTATGCTAGTAAGACCCTGAATGATGCGCAAATCAATTATACAACCACAGAGAAAGAACTATTAGCGGTTGTATTCGCATTAGAAAAATTCAGGCCTTACTTAATCGGCTCACCTATTGTTGTATATACTGATCATTCCGCTTTAAAACATCTTCTGGCGAAGAAAGATGCCAAAGGTCGACTAATACGTTGGATCCTTCTGTTACAAGAATTCGATCTTGTTATCAAAGATAAGAAAGGATGTGAAAACGTAGTAGCTGACCACCTTTCACGCATCGTTTCTTCCCCTGTGACCCTGCCGATCAATGACTCGTTCCCTGATGAACAACTCTTGAGCATATCTGCTGAACCATGGTTCAGGGATATTGTGAACTATCATGCCACGGGACTTATACCGAGCGATTGGTCAAAACAGGACAAATACCGCTTTCTATCCCAAGTAAAACACTATTACTGGGACGAGCCTTATTTGTTTAAATATTGTCCTGATCAGATCATTCGCCGGTGCGTCCCGAATGAGGAGTTCAAGAGTATTCTTTCATTTTGTCATGATCAGGCCTGTGGGGGTCACTTTGGTCCAAGAAAAACAGCGGAAAAGG